>CAXHTR010000001.1:0-1200000 GCA_964019655.1 Perkinsela sp. pyNocScin1
GGAGTTCTGCACCGACAACAAAAGCGTACGAGACCCCCCCGCGAGTAGAGTTCTGCACCGACAACAAAAGCGTACGAGACCCCCCCCGCGAGTGGAGTTCTGCACCGACAACAAAAGAGTACGAGACCCCCCCGCGAGTGGAGTTCTGCACCGACAACAAAAGCGTACGAGACCCCCCGCGAGTTGGAGTTCTGCACCGACAACAAAAGCGTACGAGACCCCCCCGCGAGTGGAGTTCTGCACCGACAACAAAAGCGTACGAGACCCCCCCCGCGAGTGGAGTTCTGCACCGACAACAAAAGAGTACGAGACCCCCCCCCCGCGAGTGGAGTTCTGCACCGACAACAAAAGCGTACGAGACCCCCCCGCGAGTGGAGTTCTGCACCGACAACAAAAGCGTACGAGACCCCCCCGCGAGTGGAGTTCTGCACCGACAACAAAAGCGTACGAGACCCCCCCGCGAGTGGAGTTCTGCACCGACAACAAAAGCGTACGAGACCCCCCCGCGAGTGGAGTTCTGCACCGACAACAAAAGCGTACGAGACCCCCCCGCGAGTGGAGTTCTGCACCGACAACAAAAGCGTACGAGACCCCCCCGCGAGTGGAGTTCTGCACCGACAACAAAAGCGTACGAGACCCCCCCGCGAGTGGAGTTCTGCACCGACAACAAAAGCGTACGAGACCCCCCCCCCGCGAGTGGAGTTCTGCACCGACAACAAAAGAGTACGAGACCCCCCCGCGAGTGGAGTTCTGCACCGACAACAAAAGAGTACGAGACCCCCCCGCGAGTGGAGTTCTGCACCGACAACAAAAGCGTACGAGACCCCCCCGCGAGTGGAGTTCTGCACCGACAACAAAAGCGTACGAGACCCCCCCCGCGAGTGGAGTTCTGCACCGACAACAAAAGCGTACGAGACCCCCCCGCGAGTGGAGTTCTGCACCGACAACAAAAGAGTACGAGACCCCCCCGCGAGTGGAGTTCTGCACCGACAACAAAAGCGTACGAGACCCCCCCCGCGAGTGGAGTTCTGCACCGACAACAAAAGCGTACGAGACCCCCCCCGCGAGTGGAGTTCTGCACCGACAACAAAAGCGTACGAGACCCCCCCGCGAGTGGAGTTCTGCACCGACAACAAAAGAGTACGAGACCCCCCCGCGAGTGGAGTTCTGCACCGACAACAAAAGCGTACGAGACCCCCCCCGCGAGTGGAGTTCTGCACCGACAACAAAAGCGTACGAGACCCCCCCCGCGAGTGGAGTTCTGCACCGACAACAAAAGAGTACGAGACCCCCCCCCGCGAGTGGAGTTCTGCACCGACAACAAAAGCGTACGAGACCCCCCCGCGAGTGGAGTTCTGCACCGACAACAAAAGCGTACGAGACCCCCCCCGCGAGTGGAGTTCTGCACCGACAACAAAAGCGTACGAGACCCCCCCGCGAGTGGAGTTCTGCACCGACAACAAAAGCGTACGAGACCCCCCCCGCGAGTGGAGTTCTGCACCGACAACAAAAGCGTACGAGACCCCCCCGCGAGTAGAGTTCTGCACCGACAACAAAAGAGTACGAGACCCCCCCGCGAGTGGAGTTCTGCACCGACAACAAAAGAGTACGAGACCCCCCCGCGAGTGGAGTTCTGCACCGACAACAAAAGCGTACGAGACCCCCCCCGCGAGTGGAGTTCTGCACCGACAACAAAAGAGTACGAGACCCCCCCGCGAGTGGAGTTGTGCACCGACAACAAAAGCGTACGAGACCCCCCCCGCGAGTGGAGTTCTGCACCGACAACAAAAGCGTACGAGACCCCCCCGCGAGTGGAGTTCTGCACCGACAACAAAAGAGTACGAGACCCCCCCGCGAGTGGAGTTCTGCACCGACAACAAAAGCGTACGAGACCCCCCCGCGAGTGGAGTTCTGCACCGACAACAAAAGCGTACGAGACCCCCCCGCGAGTGGAGTTCTGCACCCGACAACAAAAGCGTACGAGACCCCCCCGCGAGTGGAGTTCTGCACCGACAACAAAAGCGTACGAGACCCCCCCGCGAGTGGAGTTCTGCACCGACAACAAAAGCGTACGAGACCCCCCCGCGAGTGGAGTTCTGCACCGACAACAAAAGCGTACGAGACCCCCCCCGCGAGTAGAGTTCTGCACCGACAACAAAAGCGTACGAGACCCCCCCGCGAGTGGAGTTCTGCACCGACAACAAAAGAGTACGAGACCCCCCCGCGAGTGGAGTTCTGCACCGACAACAAAAGCGTACGAGACCCCCCCGCGAGTGGAGTTCTGCACCGACAAGAAAAGAGTACGAGACCCCCCCGCGAGTGGAGTTCTGCACCGACAACAAAAGCGTACGAGACCCCCCCGCGAGTGGAGTTCTGCACCGACAACAAAAGCGTACGAGACCCCCCCGCGAGTAGAGTTCTGCACCGACAACAAAAGCGTACGAGACCCCCCCGCGAGTGGAGTTCTGCACCGACAACAAAAGAGTACGAGACCCCCCCGCGAGTGGAGTTCTGCACCGACAACAAAAGCGTACGAGACCCCCCCGCGAGTGGAGTTCTGCACCGACAAGAAAAGAGTACGAGACCCCCCCGCGAGTGGAGTTCTGCACCGACAACAAAAGCGTACGAGACCCCCCCGCGAGTGGAGTTCTGCACCGACAACAAAAGAGTACGAGACCCCCCCCCGCGAGTGGAGTTCTGCACCGACAACAAAAGCGTACGAGACCCCCCCGCGAGTGGAGTTCTGCACCGACAACAAAAGCGTACGAGACCCCCCCGCGAGTGGAGTTCTGCACCGACAAGAAAAGAGTACGAGACCCCCCCGCGAGTGGAGTTCTGCACCGACAACAAAAGCGTACGAGACCCCCCCGCGAGTGGAGTTCTGCACCGACAACAAAAGAGTACGAGACCCCCCCGCGAGTGGAGTTCTGCACCGACAACAAAAGAGTACGAGACCCCCCCGCGAGTGGAGTTCTGCACCGACAACAAAAGAGTACGAGACCCCCCCGCGAGTGGAGTTCTGCACCGACAACAAAAGCGTACGAGACCCCCCCCCCCCGCGAGTGGAGTTCTGCACCGACAACAAAAGCGTACGAGACCCCCCCGCGAGTGGAGTTCTGCACCGACAACAAAAGCGTACGAGACCCCCCCGCGAGTGGAGTTCTGCACCGACAACAAAAGAGTACGAGACCCCCCCGCGAGTGGAGTTCTGCACCGACAACAAAAGCGTACGAGACCCCCCCGCGAGTGGAGTTCTGCACCGACAACAAAAGCGTACGAGACCCCCCCGCGAGTGGAGTTCTGCACCGACAACAAAAGTGTACGAGACCCCCCCGCGAGTGGAGTTCTGCACCGACAACAAAAGCGTACGAGACCCCCCCGCGAGTGGAGTTCTGCACCGACAACAAAAGAGTACGAGACCCCCCCGCGAGTGGAGTTCTGCACCGACAACAAAAGCGTACGAGACCCCCCCGCGAGTGGAGTTCTGCACCGACAACAAAAGCGTACGAGACCCCCCCGCGAGTGGAGTTCTGCACCGACAACAAAAGCGTACGAGACCCCCCCGCGAGTGGAGTTCTGCACCGACAACAAAAGCGTACGAGACCCCCCCCGCGAGTGGAGTTCTGCACCGACAACAAAAGCGTACGAGACCCCCCCGCGAGTGGAGTTCTGCACCGACAACAAAAGAGTACGAGACCCCCCCGCGAGTGGAGTTCTGCACCGACAACAAAAGCGTACGAGACCCCCCCGCGAGTGGAGTTCTGCACCGACAACAAAAGCGTACGAGACCCCCCCGCGAGTGGAGTTCTGCACCGACAACAAAAGAGTACGAGACCCCCCCGCGAGTGGAGTTCTGCACCGACAACAAAAGCGTACGAGACCCCCCCGCGAGTGGAGTTCTGCACCGACAACAAAAGCGTACGAGACCCCCCCGCGAGTGGAGTTCTGCACCGACAACAAAAGCGTACGAGACCCCCCCGCGAGTGGAGTTCTGCACCGACAACAAAAGCGTACGAGACCCCCCCGCGAGTAGAGTTCTGCACCGACAACAAAAGCGTACGAGACCCCCCCGCGAGTGGAGTTCTGCACCGACAACAAAAGAGTACGAGACCCCCCCGCGAGTGGAGTTCTGCACCGACAACAAAAGCGTACGAGACCCCCCCGCGAGTGGAGTTCTGCACCGACAAGAAAAGAGTACGAGACCCCCCCGCGAGTGGAGTTCTGCACCGACAACAAAAGCGTACGAGACCCCCCCGCGAGTGGAGTTCTGCACCGACAACAAAAGAGTACGAGACCCCCCCCCCCCCGCGAGTGGAGTTCTGCACCGACAACAAAAGCGTACGAGACCCCCCCGCGAGTGGAGTTCTGCACCGACAACAAAAGCGTACGAGACCCCCCCCGCGAGTGGAGTTCTGCACCGACAACAAAAGCGTACGAGACCCCCCCGCGAGTGGAGTTCTGCACCGACAACAAAAGCGTACGAGACCCCCCGCGAGTGGAGTTCTGCACCGACAACAAAAGCGTACGAGACCCCCCCGCGAGTGGAGTTCTGCACCGACAACAAAAGTGTACGAGACCCCCCCGCGAGTGGAGTTCTGCACCGACAACAAAAGCGTACGAGACCCCCCCGCGAGTGGAGTTCTGCACCGACAACAAAAGCGTACGAGACCCCCCCCCCCCCGCGAGTGGAGTTCTGCACCGACAACAAAAGAGTACGAGACCCCCCCCGCGAGTGGAGTTCTGCACCGACAACAAAAGAGTACGAGACCCCCCCGCGAGTGGAGTTCTGCACCGACAACAAAAGCGTACGAGACCCCCCCCCCCCCGCGAGTGGAGTTCTGCACCGACAACAAAAGAGTACGAGACCCCCCCGCGAGTGGAGTTCTGCACCGACAACAAAAGCGTACGAGACCCCCCCGCGAGTGGAGTTCTGCACCGACAACAAAAGCGTACGAGACCCCCCCCCGCGAGTGGAGTTCTGCACCGACAACAAAAGCGTACGAGACCCCCCCGCGAGTGGAGTTCTGCACCGACAACAAAAGAGTACGAGACCCCCCCGCGAGTGGAGTTCTGCACCGACAACAAAAGCGTACGAGACCCCCCCCGCGAGTGGAGTTCTGCACCGACAACAAAAGCGTACGAGACCCCCCCGCGAGTGGAGTTCTGCACCGACAACAAAAGCGTACGAGACCCCCCCGCGAGTGGAGTTCTGCACCGACAACAAAAGCGTACGAGACCCCCCCGCGAGTGGAGTTCTGCACCGACAACAAAAGAGTACGAGACCCCCCCGCGAGTGGAGTTCTGCACCGACAACAAAAGCGTACGAGACCCCCCCCCCCCCCCCCCCCGCAAGTTGAGATCTGCGCTCGTGTGGGGTGGTCGATCGGGCTCTTCGTATACGACGTAAAGGGGCGGAAAGACCCGTGGCGGTTCATCGGCGGTGGCGCTCCTGTGGGGACGGAATTCGTCTACAAAGACCGTTACTCGATCCGGCAGTCCGCCTACTACCACGATACTGGCAAAAGAGCAGATATGTCAAAATATATCTTCTTTACAGAAGATCTTCATCTTCGGGACAAAGAATAGCGTGGACGCAGATAAAAGAGGAGGAAAATGATTAAGTGTGCGTGCATCTCCAGTCCATCTTTCATTCTTTTTCTCTCTTTGCTTTCAAATGCTCAGCTTCCTTATCGCCATCGACGGCATCGCCCGCTTCGACCCCTCCAGCATCACAGATCAGGTCTGAATGGAGCTCTTCGTCTCCTAGTGCGACGCAGGCACTCCCAGCCGCTGCCAGGACAAAAATGGTGAATTTCGCGATGTGTCCGTTCTATCATTTTAAGCTTCAACCAGCTCTCGGGGCCTGTTGACTTGACACGGCTGCCGGAGAGCCTCGAAGTCCTCGAGATCGAGCGGAACGTGCTGACGGGAACTGTCGACGTCTCGAGGCTGCGGGGCATCGTGGTACGCCTCGGAAGCAATAATTTTTCGGGAATACTGGATCTGCGGACGATCCCAAAACCGACCGATTCACAAGAGAGGAAGGCGCTCTTGGCGTACCGCAACGCGGGGTTTACGGATGTACTTGGTATTCATGATGTGTAGGGGGGCTAGAGAGCATAAACCGATGATACAGACAAGGATTGTGTAATTGAGCATTTAATCAAGAGTGTTTCTGCATATTTTCGAGTGCCTTTGGTATTATATTCGTGCGCATGTGTCTGAAAGCACGCTGCATTTGAACTATCAGCCAGAGGCTACCCAGACCCAGCTCGCAGAAGGCATAAAAGATCAAGCTTCTCATACCAATTAAGTACAGAAACTGAACTAATGTAGCAGAAATTAACGAATGGCTGCTCGATTGCACCGGCTGTAGACGCAGAAGCTGCATTTACACACACACGCTAGCATGTAATCCGGACGTCCACCAGTATTTTTGCCGCGCTGGTGATTGGGCGTGCCGGGTTCGACTCCGCCTGGCCGTGTTTTCAAGCGCAGGAGCCGCGAAGAATACAACACCAAGGGTTCTCGAGTAATCACTTACCTCAATACTAACTTGGCCTGATCAGGCTTAACTTCAGAGATCGGACGGGATCTGGTGCTTTCCTAATAGTATGATTGTATCCACACAGAGTTTTTCAGTACGTAGGCACACGTTCAGGTCTGTAAACGAGTTCGTGCGCGACGCGTGGTCACACACTACACCAACGCCACGCTTGAGCTTTCACGTGAGTGGTTTCGCACCGTTGTGAGTTCGATTCCAGGCCGCTGTGTTTTCCGAGGCTGGCGTCGGACCTCAGCTCCGGGGAGTCTGAGGAAATCTGCAAGGGTGTTAGTGCAGTACGAGTCGGTTTCTGAGGTGGAGCAGCGTTCACTTAATCCAGCAGTTTTGCAAGGCGAATCTGATACTGGATGATCATATGAAAGCGTAACGGCTTGTCATTTGTCGTTATCCATGTTATTTGCACAGTGATGTGCATATTAGTGATTTAAATGCGCCGCTTTTTTCACATATGATTTTTTTAAAATGCCTCGCTTCGTGGAAAAATCGTATTTCCGGATTGTCTTTTACCTGAAGGAAATCAGGGATGAAGGAAAAAGAGGAAAAAGCCAAGAGCCAAGCGCCGGGCGTAGCCCGGTCCCATCATTTTCTGCTGCGAACCCAATGTGAAGCGCCGCAGGCGGGCCCAGGGCCGGAACGGACCCGAAGTCATGAAAAATACGACTATTCCTTTCACTGTTATTGTTCACCTAAAAGCGCTAAATCATGCTTTTAAATGTGCCGCTAAAAAAGAAAAATTACAGCGAAAATACCGGCGCATTTAAACCTAGAAGATGCAATGACTAAAATTAGGAGCTTAGAATGCTCTGGGGGTAACGCAAGTCTGGCAAAATCATTTGCTTTATAGCTGATGCACAGGGATTTCATCTTTAAATCTCGTTCGCCGGGGTCAGCGGAGTTCAGAATAACCACCAAGAAGTCTGTCATTAGAGTTTTGGAAATGCAGTTAGCTTTAAGAGCGATTCGCTGTACGATTGTGTCGAGGTACGGAAAAAGAATCGCCCGACGCCATCATGCTTAGGTTTTTCGGAAGCATTATTAGAGATTTGAGGATGAAGATGCCATGCACTTTATCGAAAATCGATGGAAATATGAACCGACCGGTAGAGAGCGCTACGTGGGGAGCACTTCTTCGGGTTCATTAGGGGGTGGGCATTCGATTATGAACACTTACAGCCTAGAGAATGGGAACTTGTGGTTGCATAAGTCTCCTTTACACACATATATGCAGTAAAATAATAAAAGTGTGCGCAAACTTTTTTAGAAAAATCCTGGATGTGCTACCCGCATATTTGCCTGCAGAGAATGTTATTCAGTTTTTTTTGCACAGGAAGGGTGACCTCGCAAGCTGCGCTTGCTTTGCTTTGCGGAAATCAAGCTGCGCAGCTTGTATCTTGCGGTCGTACTTTGTTCGCTGCTTGCAGAACTTTTTGCTTGCCCGGCGCTTCGTTTGGCTTCCCCTTCGCCCCGGCATTCTATTTCGTACTTAAGGTTTAAAAAATATCATTTTGAGTCAAAGCTAGACACACCGATGCAAAAAAATTTTCGACTCATCTTGTGTGCAGATGTCGTCGCGTTCCAAGTGCACGTGACCTTCAGAGACACGGTGGTAGGTGCTACGTCACTGCGAGATCATCAACGTATCGTAGACTAGAGCACGAGTATCATTCAGGACGAGTAGATCCCTTATACACCGACATCCGATCTTACTTTCGATTTGTGGATATCCCCAGAGCAGCCCTCCGCCTACTCATGTGGGTCTATCGTACCGGCTGGCGATTGCAGCCCTCTCGTTTGCACGCCACGCTTCTTCAGGAGCTTCTTGCGCCGCCTAGCGATGCGCACGCGCCCCCTCTTTGCCTGTGCACGTGCCTCTGTCTGGGGTTTCACAGCATGGCCTTCACCGCGATCCTGTGCAACAGCACTGGCGCGGTAGAACGCTTCAACAGAAGCGGCAGTGCTCGACGTCGCGTCGCTTGGTGACTGCCCAAAGCGCACGAGCGGTTCCTCGGGCACCTCGAGCTGCCCGCGCTGGTACATTTCCTTGAAGCGCTGCAGGTAGTCATACTTTCTGTTCTTGTACCCTGCGACCTTGCTCTCGCCGAGGCCATGCGATGCGCCGTACGCTATGATCTCTGTTGGTGCTTTCTCGAGTGTCTCAACCGTCCGCTGCGCCATTTCCTGCGCATGCATGTGTGCCTGCACGCCAAGCGTTCCTGTCTCCACAAGCGCGTTGATGCCCATATAGCCCATCTCTGCGCCTATTTCATCTTCAGTCATATAAGGCACGAGCGGGTGGCTCTTCTCCTTCTCCCATGCATAGGCCTCTGCTGGCGCGACTGGGCTTGCGTGCTCCCCCGTCGGCTTCACACCGCCTGCGTCGTAGCGCTCGAAGGGATAAGCTCTGCTGTCGGCAATCTCAGCGGCTGTCTTCGCACCTGTCGTCTCAAGCTCGAGCTGCTCGGGCACTGTCTTCTGCAGCGTGCTCGGCAGCGATGTAGGGATGTTCTTGAGCCACGAGAGCTTGCTAGATGAGATGGAGTCTTCGTACGCCTTTTTGATGACCTGACGCTCGCGCCATAGCGTAACGTCCCAGCCGAAGCTGCCTTGGCGTGACGCGGGGTACGAGTAGCCCGAACCATCGATGGCCCACAGGGCACCTGTGGGCTCCGTGCCATCTTTGCGCAGCTTGCCGAGCAGCTTGTGCTCGCCAGGCTTCGGCAGGTCGTCGACTGTGACAAACTTTGAGATAACGCCCATCTTTCGCAGTGCAGCGTTCTTCTCCTCAAGCGTCTCGCCCTTCGGGACCGCGTCAGCCCCGTTCCCGTCGAAGAGCTCATGCTTGGAGATGGTATTCTGCGTCCAGCGATCCCAGAAAGTGAGCGCCTTCCCGCCCGTCTGTGTTGGGGGCACTGGAGTGAGCGCGGGGAGGCTATCAACATCGCTCGTATCCGTTTTCGCCATGTCTATGCTCTTTGCAGCGTTGCCTGACGCCTCATCCATCGCGACGAAGTCCTTGAGCGAGGCTACGTCCCGCTGGCCAAGGGGCTGGAGTGGGTCGAAGCACGTGCTCTCCTCCGCTGGTGGAGGGCCTGGCCGCGAATTCTCGCCGCCCTTCTCGCGGTGTGCCTCCTGGGCCTGCTGCATCCGGCGGCCTCTGCGCTTCATATCGCGAATGTACCCCGCGTCGTCTGCGATCGTCCGAATCTCGCGGATGAGCCGTCGTGAGGGTGGCATGTTGTGGTTCTCCATGAGCTCGATGTATTCGAGGGCCTTGCGCGTGCCACCCTCCTCGCCTGAGCGCAGATGCATCTTGATGAGAACGACGCATGCACGGTAGAGCGTGTCTCGTGACTGCCGTGTCTCCTGCACAGCGCATTCTTTCAAAACCTGCTGGAACAGTGCGGTGACCCGCGCGCGCTCTTCTGGAAAGTGAGCGAGGACCTTCATGTAGTTTACGTGGACGCGGCGGTCCCACATGCGAACGCCGTCTTCGAAGGGCCCCTTGGCATAGAGTTCCACGGCCCCCTGCTTGAGCGGATCGACCCTCTGGAGCTCGTTGGGGTACTTTTTCTTGAGCTGCTCGATAGCCGTCTCGTAAAGTCGCAAGAGCCCGTCAAAGCCGATCTCGACGGTGCGCTGGCACTTTTTCTCCTCTGTGATGTCTGCTGCACGCTTCTGAATCAAGCGCAGAACGCCCCAGCCAGTGCGCAGGTGGGACGCCCAGAACTCAGCTACATCTTTCTCGCCTTCGTCACTCTGGTGGCGGAGTGCCTCCAGAACGGGGTAGAGGTGGCTCGGGCCCATCGCCACGCCATTCTCGCGCATTCTCCCGTGGAGCTTGCGGATTTCTGGGAGATTTCCAGTGCATGCATGGTTTGCCATGAGGCACTCGTAGACGATCGGCGTCCAGTGGTAGCCAATGAGCTCCATTTTCTTTGCGTACTCGAGGATCTCTGTCGTGCGCGACTTACGGTGGCGCAGCGCGAAGAGAACAGCGGTGTACGACTGACGCATGGGGATCATGTCGAGCGTCGTCTGCATCTGGTCAAAGAGCTCGAGGCACTTTTGCACGCTTTCGTCGCTTCCCTCGTTCGCGTACACCCAGAGCATTGATGTGATAACCTCCTCGTTTGGCTCGATATTCGCGAGTGCCTTCATGTGACTGAAAACTTGGATCGCACCGCGAGCATCTCCAACATTGGACATGCGCGTGATGAGAATGTTCCAGGTCACCACGTTCGGCGTGATGCCGTTCGCTTTCGCCCGCTCGATGACGCCCATGACGGCCTCTGCTGACCCCGCACCGTTGTACGTTGCTGCAAGCGCATTGTAGGCGACAATACTCTGACCAGCGAGACCGATAGCGCGGCCAAAGTCAAAGAGAAAGAGTGCATCAGCCTGGCGGTCGATAAGCCCGAGCGCTCGGATAGCCGTTTTCACACCCTCCTCGTCAAAACTCATCCCAGCGTCAGCAAGGTGGATGCATAGCTCTTTGGCGTAGACGGTGATGGGCGCCAGGACGTCAACGTACGCGACGGGGACGCCCTCTTCAGCGATCGGCTCACCCGGAACGAGCTCGAGGTAGGGCTTGCTGGTGTCTTCCTTTTGAGGGCTCGCAGTGGGGGCTTCGTCTGTTGCGCGCTTCCTCGCTGCGAGCTGCGCTTGCGGGACAGACTTTGGAAGAAGCGGCAAACACCTGTCGTCGGAGGTTCTGAGAAACGGTGGGTTCTGTGCAACGCTTTTGAGAAAGTCGGCCAGCTCGTACATATTTTGGCGGAACTCCTTGACAACATGCCGCGAAGGCGTTTCAATATTGTCAGCAACTGGATGCTGCCACGCGTGCGTCCAGCGCTCCATCATGTCTTCCCACTTGTCGATCTTCGGCGGGGCGTAATCGGCCGGGAGGAAGGAACGCTTGTACAGCCGAATCTCTTGCTCGGCAGCTGTCAGACCGACGCTCGCGCGGCCGCGAAGAGCGATGTGCTTTAGCGCTTTCGCGTAGTTCGAAGACATGAAAAAGAGTGAAACTGCGAAAAGACATAGTAGTAAAGTCACGCACGTATGAACCTTCAGTTCTCTCTTGAAACACTCACACTACATGCACCTGAGGAGGGCACTTTTCTCGTAAGCCTCTATGGCGCTTGGAAGACCCTGCAGCTGTTTCAGGGGAATCATACAAAAATCTGTCCACCACAAAAGCATCCGAGGCCTACCGAATTCTTTTCGATTTTTTCGTATCGCTTCCCGATTTTTGGTGCTTCGAGGAGGCTCCTTCCGCAGCAAAGCCCCTATCCTATCCTACAGTCCTATTTTCCACAGCGGAATGCACTCATCTATGGCGTTGGCGCCTGGAGCTTTCCGTCACTGTTAAAGAGCGGGTGACGCGTCCCGAGTTTCACGTCGTAGAAAGCCTCCATCTCTGTCTGTATCACATCGATTTCGCGCTTCAGATGCTCAAAGTCGAACATCTGAACTAGCTCAACGGGGACTGCAGGGCGTTCCGCCGTGCACTTGTCTGTCTCGTGCCCCATCTCCCAGCACGATCGGCACAGTGTTTTTTGGTCTTTTAGGAGGAAGATTTCTTCGTGGAGGGGCTCACAGAAGACGATATCGTCGACATCAACGCGCTGGGAGAGCCGCGCACGGATGTCGTGCAGAACCCGCGGGCTGCTCAGCCCGTACGCCTGAAGGCAGCGGTGGTAGAGCAGCGGCTTGCGGTACTGCATCGGGATCGCTTGGAGAACCTCCATGCCGTCTCGCATCTCCTTATCAAGGAAGTAGTGGCATGCAAGTGCGTTCATGGCGATGCGGACCTGTGGGATGTGGTACGGAAGGTAGTCGCCATGGGCCACAAGGAGCCGCTTGAATCGCCCCATGACGTTCATTTCGCGCCCGTCGACCTCGCGCGTTCCGCTCAGGAGAATCTCGCTGCGAAATATGGCAAGAATGTTGCGGCCAAAGTCATGCTGGTCCTGCAGCGTCGGGCAGCGCATCGAGTGGTCCTCCGGCACCATGCAGTGCGGGCAGACACCGTAGCTCTCGATCGCCTGGATTATCTCGGTGCGCATTGTCCCTGGCATGAGCTTGCCCAGCGTGCTCTCGGAGAGCTTGAGCGACCCAAACACAGCGGCAGTCGTTTTTTTGGTGCACAGCGAAAGCACCGAAAAGAGCTGTGCAGCTCGCTGGGCGTATCCGTTCGCGACACATCGGTTGATTAGCACCTCGATGCGTGCCGAGAAGGCCCGGGAGGCGAAGAGCAATTGGTACCTGCCACGGATGTAGTGCGCAAGGACGAAATCTGCAGCAGCGGCGATGAGCTTCTCCTGGCCACTCTCAAGACATGCCTCGACAGTGTCAGCCATCCGGTCGTCGACCTTCTTGCCCGCGTGTGTCGGACAAGCGCCCAGCCCGTGGCCCTTTTCATAGCACAGCCAGCACGTATCCCTATCGAGGATTGCGTCAATAGGAATTCGGTCGTCAGTTGATATATCTGTCGGCACCATCTCGCGACCAGTGGCGTCGGTGTAGCATTTGATCGTCTCAGCATCGAGTAAGCTCTGTGGGATGCGCATGAGCAGCCTCTTGGCCGCTTTGTGCCGGTTTGCGAGAAGTAGCATCTGCACGCAGCTATTCGCGCCGAGCTGGACGGCGCTCCCGGCGATCTTGCCCGTGAAGTCTGACGACACCTGCAAAAGGTACTTGTAGAAGGCATCGAGGCGCTCTGGACCGGACATACAGAAGGACTTTGCCTGGCTCTGGCCAGCCGTGAGGCCTCGGAAGCGGTACTGGATCTTGCCGTTTTGCGCGGCGCTGAGCTCTGCTGTGTACCACTTGGCAAATATCGGGCACATGTGTGCCGCATGTGCTTCCTCCATGCACACGCAACACACGCCGATGACCTGCGCGAAGTACGGGTGCGGGCTGTCCGGGTCCCCGAGACGCCTGTTTCGCAGCTGCGGTGCCATCTCGTCGGCGGAGACGCCGTACCACTTACCGAGGAGCTCATACGAGGCGTTGGCCCGCTGGTGGCGCGCAATGTGGTTGAAGACGTATGCTGCACGCTTGCGGTGTCCGAAGGCGAGGAGCGACTGCACGAGCTGGTTGGCCTCACCGACATTTCCCTTGCAAAACCGCAGTGGCTCGGTGAGCTCAAGGAAGAGTGTAAACGCGCGCTTACCGGCGTGGAAGTCTGCGATGGCTTCGATGGATTTTTTCAGGACCCTTTCCTCGAGCTCGATTCGCTCAGTGTGCGACATGATCGGCTTCGCAAGCCGAGACTGGTCCCCACGTCCTGCAGCGCCCGGGCGTGAAAGAACCCGGCGCGCGATGAGGGGACACTCGCGCCACGTATGCTCCAGGTCAAAGCACGTTGTACATGTCGTTTTCCCGATAATCCGTGCGATAGCGACTGGGGGCACATTTTTAGGGCTCGCGCGCTGGCCAAATAGCCGCATGAGGGGCGGAATCGACTCCATCTCGCGGTATGCAGGCGGGATCAGGCGAAAGTAGACGTAGGCCGCCATCACGCGCTCTTTGTAGCTGCAGAGGGCGAGAACCAACCCGTTGAGTAACCGAATCTTTGCCCCATCGGCTGTCAGCAAAAACTTTTTCTGATAGAGCATAACCCAGTAGGCGGCCGCTACGACGTGCTCGCGGGTCTTCCCACCGACATCAGTGAGCCGGAAGTCGAGCTCTTCGAGGTTCGTCGGCTTTGCTTTGGTTTCAGTCTGTCCGCTGCCCGGACAGAACAAGAATGTCCGCCACACTGAGTCCGGGCCAGTTTCCGCGCCGCACGCTGCACAGCTGGTGCGGGTCTCCGGCTTGTTCTCTTCGCCACACCAGATGCAATCCCACAACTTCACAGTGGACTTGACAAAGAGGGGCTCCCCGGGGGCTCGTTTTTGCATGGAGTCTGCCATACGTGGGGGCTCATCTGCTGCTCGAGCGTCTCCCTGAGGGCTCGTTGAGAAGAGTGCAGCGGTGTCGAAGCCAGCCAGGAGTGGTTTGAGTGACGTTGTCGACGGTAGCTCTGCACGCTTCGTCATGAGGGAAAGCAGCGAAACGTCAGTTGAGCTCCCTTGCAATGCCCTCGAGCGTGACTCGATCTCGTGCTTCCGGGAAGCGACTGTGCGCAGCGCTTCAACGTCCTTGATCTCAAGCTGGTCAGCTGGGAGCGACAACTCGATCTCGCGGGAGCCTAGACTGACTTTTGCCGGTAGCACGGGCTCCTCAAGGACCTCCCGGCGCAGACGTGCGAGTGGATCAACGCGCTCTGGCGGCGCACTGCCGATGTCCGGCCGGGCCCGTAGTGCCTTGATGCTGTCCTTAAAGACCTCGCGGTTTCGGCGTTTGGACGCCTGGACGATCTCCTTCGTGGGCTGGAACGACGGGAGCTCTTCTTCGCCCTTTTTCGTGATTGTAGCGAAGCAGTTCATGCATGTGCGCTGGGTGTGGACGTCGCCGCTGCGGAGGATGTTGGCGCACTCTGGGCACACAATGTCGACAAAAGTGTCAACGATCTTCTGCTTCTGCTCGCTGGAGTAGGAGTGGATCCCCTGGAAGATGCCGTCGTAGAGGTCGGCGACGCAGTCGAACAGGTCGACGCGAATGAGGGCATTGGCGACGACAAGAACGTCGAATGGCCAGCCGCTTTGCACGGGGTAGCGTTGAACGAGCCACGCGTAGAGGCGGCGCATGACTGGCAACGCGGGACTGAGGATATTCTCGGGCAAGCGCTTGAGAAGGAGCACCGCGCAATAGACTTCACTCATGATGCCCGCTTTGACTATCCGACGCGCAGTGTAGAGGCACATGACGGGCGGCGCCCGCACGAGCATCGTCTCGAGGACAGCCATCGAGAGGGCCTCCACCTGCGAGTGGCTGAGCAGGTCAATCCAGTTCGGCACTTTGCTGTTGAGGCACTGGAAGATCTTCCAGACGCAGCGCCAGTGGAGACTTCCGCGCGTCGGAGAACTTCGAAGGATGGACGCCTGCGGGAGAGCGCTGTCGTCGATGTCAGCGGCCTCGAGGAGCTTACCTCTGAGCGTGCTCTTTGCTACGATGAAGAAGGCATAATACGGCGATGGCGAGTGGGCCGCAGCAGATTTTGAATAGACGGAGATGATTTTGTAGGCCAGTGATATTGGCGCGATCACGGGGCTGACGATGAGCTTTGTCGCCACTTCTGCGGGCATGGACCAGTCAGCCGGCATGTTCTCGAGCCAAGCGAACATCATACGGGGGCACGTAAAAAAGTTCTGGGCGATTTGACTCCATAGATCAGTGATAGTCGCATGTGGGATTTCTGAAATTTGCTCGCTCCGGAAGATGTGATCAAGCTGGACAGTGGCCTCTGGGACGAGGTCGCGTCGGAGGAGAATCGTGGCGAGCAAAGCTCGCTGGGCAAGAGTGAAGCCATCGATGGGCAAGTCGCGCAGAATGGGGGCTATATTCGTGGTGTGAGGTATACGCTGGAGGACCTCGAGCGTGCTCTCGAAAGGCACGCGATGGGTCATCATCTGGAATATGTTACATGTAACGATGTGCTCTGGTTGGTCGAGCGATGTATGCAGGAGCTCACTCATCGGAGGTACGTTTACTTTTTGTGGGTTACCGTATACTGTGGAAAGCCTCAGCGGCGAGTTTCGGTCGTAGGTGCGCGACGTGTGCTCGAAAGGCTGCTTGCGGAGGACCATGCGTTCTACCTGCCAATCGTACGGAATGCTCTTTAAAGCTGTCGCATTTCGCCGTTTCGATATCACAACAAGCGCTCGTGCGCTGAGCCTGTGATATTGCATTTCAAGCTCTTTTTGAGTGCGCATGGTTGGCTTAAAACATGAATATGAATAGAATTCGAGTATAGATGACTATTTGGAAATGAAAAGAGCTAGTTCCACACCTTGGACCTTACACACAGAATAAAGAAACGAAATGCATTACATCATTGATGGGCTAGGCCTTCTTGCCTTCATCATCTTGAAAAATTGCACTTGCCTTGTCAGCAAGATTTCGTACATGCTCAAGGAATTTCAAATCGGATACATTTACAGCGCTTTGTTCCGCTCGGGCTCTTTTGATACAAAAAGCAAGGTTCTTTCCGACCTCACGCGCTTTTTCCTCCAAGGAATGCATTGTGGGTAAAAGAGATTGCATGCTCTCATCAGCTTCTGCTAGCATTCTTCGAAGCTGGGTAAGATAGTCACTAGCTGCAGCAGAATCCTTCTTTATCTTAGTGATCTGCGCAAAGACACCCTCAAGATCTTTTATTAGTATCTGTATGCTTGAGCACTTTTCTGCAGTGCATCGGTTCACTTCAATTGCAGATCGCAGGTCAGATGCTTCTTTTTCGATTTCCACGGTTTCCTTTTGCTTACTTTTGAAAGCAGGGGAGAGGGCCTTAGCATCTTCAGTGATGACAGCTCTTTTTCGTAAATCACATACTCTTTTCTGAAGAGTCTCTAGATGACTTTGATTTTTTGCCGCTCGCTTCGTGCACCATGCCTCAAGATCATTCGCACGCTTTTTCAGTTCCCCTGTCTCAGCATCATACTTTTCGATATCATCTTGTATCTTTTGCAAAGTGGGAGCTCCAGAATTTTCAGTCTCGGCATCATCATGTGAATTAGTGAGTGCATGTATCTCCCCAGCCACTATTTTGTTTTCTAATAGCAGTGTATCTCTCTCATGCTCTAGGAGAGAAAGCTTTTCATCGATCTGCTGGCTCTCTGCTACGACTTTTCTCCATGTATCTATGATTTTGTTTTCATCTTCGTGAAAGGTCGACGTGTTCATTTCCTGGGTCAACATTGTATCTTAGAGACTTTAGATACATCTATAGATAATTTTTCTGAAGTATATACATCTAATGCCTGCTTCATGCATAGTTGAAGATCATAGCTCAAATGTAAAGTGAATCTCGGGGATCGTAGCACACATAATGGGTAGCACTAGGTGCGTACCTTCGTCAGTAGTTATTTCTACTTGTATTTCCGAATTCTTCGCTAATATCGTATGGTAATCCTTACTCTTGCCGTTTTCTATTTGCTCCGGTGTTTATTTATCAAAACTTGATAGCTTGCTACATTGATTTACTGATAGACAGCGCATATGGGTACATATTTGCACCGGTAAAGAGAGTTCTTACGCTGTAGACTAGTGTCGTTGACTCCACCGAGATTTACCAAAAGCTTATACATTTTTTCGACTCGCCCACACGGTGGATACTAGACAGAAGTAACCTCATTCCATAAAATGCATGGGGCGTATCTTATAAGATAGACTAGATGCAAATCATGAGCATTTTATCTATCGTTGTAGACTGATGTAATTTTCTAGCAAAAGGATCGCCAATAAACTATAGAAAGCTGTATAGGTCTGAGCTGGCTTCATGATAAAACGGGTATTTAATTGATACCATCATTTTTCAAGTCAACTTCCTAGATTTTGGTACGCACTCGAAGTATTCGGCAGCATAGAAACTCCAAACAGGAGAATAGTGCACGTACCATTCAATTATATCATGATTTATCTATCAGTGGCATATTGTTGGTAAGCATATTATCTAAGGATCTAATTCATCCACATATGGGCTGCAAACATAGCAATAAGTACTGGGAGTTTGAATTTCATAGGTAATTGTTGCGCATCATCTATATTACGCATCGATTTACGAAGATGGCGGTATTTCTACTAAAGACCTCTTTATACTTCCTCATTATTCATGCTCAGATTAGTTATCTTTTCAGCATGCATTTTCGCATGCATTGATACAAATCCAAACCATCCTAGAGTCATGCAGGAAATACTCATTCGACATTTCTGCCGTGGTAACGCAAAATTCATGCATTCACGATCGCACGGTGACCCACAGCGTGCCGTGTGTGGAGATGGTGTTCTTTCTCGGGACTGGAGCGGTATATGTTGCCTACATAAGCTTGTTTACTCTATAAGCTGGCCGATGTGCCGAATAAACTTTCGAATACAATACCTTCCACCAACGGTATCCAGCGCTACTCTTAATGGCAATAGCATTCATGCAGAAGTAGATTCATCTACTCTTCCACGTGACCTTGGATCCCTCGACCTCAGCTACAATAAAATATTCGGTTTGTTTGATCTAGCAAGGTTACCTCCCCGTCTCTCCAGGCTAGATCTGAGGTCGAATATGATTACTTCTATTGGCACGCTTTGTTATTTGCCAAGAACGATAGAGTTCATTCATGCGTCAGGAAACCCAATCAATAGTCAAACTATCTACTATGATGAACTTCCTCAATCTATCAAAGGCATAGAATTTGACGAGACTTGTGTGAATCACATAGAGCCATTTGATCAAGCAAAAGTAAGGCCCGATATTTTACAGAGGGGTGCTTCGCTATATAAATATGACGATAGTGAGCCATGATGATTGCACACATGCGCGCAATACGGTATGAACATACTAAAAATGCAGAAGCTCCTTTAAAGCATCAATGAGAGCTTTGTATAGCTCTAGAAAGATCTTTAAAATTAATAAATAATAATGTAAGGAATATCATGGAGGCGAGTATAAGTGTTAGTATAGACGCTTTAATAGAGCCCGTTTCTGATCTATGCTGCTATATCGTTCACTGATTTTCAAGCCATCCAAAATCGACTCTAGTTCCTATCGCAGTGCATAACAAGATGAGATAATCATTACTCATTTTGAATTGTGCGTAGACATACACAATCCTAACCTTTCTACAGCATTGGACTCCGAAGGATATTCGTTGTCAAAACTAGATATCTTTCGCTGATTTCAAGTCTTCTTCTTTCAATGCCGTTAGTAACTTAAGATTCTTTGATCAATAAGATGTGTCCCTTGTGTTGTTGCCGTGGTCTGTCGAGGCATATAAAGTCCTTTTGTCCTTGAAAACCACAGATTATTGATGTAATGGCGCATTGACGAAGGACTCCAGAATAACCAGCATTCCGTAATATATCTCTTTAAAGTACACATTGCATACAGGCATAGAAGATCTCGAGTGATAATCGAAAGATTTATTCGGAAAGCTTGAACCTTCTTGCCACGCCTGCCAAACCTTCCTGGCCCGGTTCCTCGCTATTCCTTCAATCTCATAGATACAGTGCTTTCCTCTGTAGAAGATAACACGCTGAAGCTTTCGTCTACAAGGCTGAGAAAGCAGAAAATTTACTAAAGGAAGCTTCTATTCCACAATGATGACACAACTAGGGACATTTGAGCGCAATGAAAAAGATATCTGGTTCTATTCATGCTACTTGAGTATTTTGCCTTATCCCTTTCTAAAGCAATCATTACCAATTCATAAAGCATCCATTGAAGTGAGGATGTTTCGCTTGCGAAGGACGAATCGCCCATATCAATCGCTGTCGGTGTGGTACCTTCATTTTGCTTAGTCTTACCCGCCTCTGAAGCTTCTCTTGTGATCTTTCCTACAAGAATTTTTAATCGCTAGGCGAAGATGAGTCCCAAACTTTTTCAACGTTGTAAGCTATCCACTTTACTATTGAAGTCCTGTGCATGCCATGCTCTTCGAATTGAAAAAGCGCTGAACCTGATGACGTTTTCCAGAATTTAGTATTTTATAATTTTTGCACCTTATTCGCTTATACACAATTCGACAATGGAGATCAGAGTTTTTGTCAAGGACATCGCGAAGAATTGTCGCAAGCAAGATTTTATCGACGCAATCAAAAAGCGAACGCGTGGCTCGCGGCGAATACGGTTCCTCAGCTCGCCAGAGTACAGTTGCTCGTACGCACTGGTCCCCTACGGGTCTCTCGAAGATGCCATCGCAGCTATTGAAACCAGCATCGTTCTCAAAGGCCAACGAGCCATTCTCCAGCTCTACGACGACCCAAGAGAAATGCAGGAGAAAGCAGTGGCAGGAGCGGCACACGTTCTCGATACCCGAATACTGATAGGGTCAGAATGGCTGAAGAAGGAAGACCTGGCGTACAGCATAGGCCTCCAACTCGCACTGTCGAATCAGCGAAGTCCAAGATGGTGCAGGTATACCGAAGCAAGCATTGACTGCCCGCGCGGTGAACGGTGCGATTTTATTCACCTCCGAAAGCACCAAGTGACAACCAGCCCAATCAAAAAAGGACTTCTCAGCTCGCTCAAGCCCATCGAATTTGAAGGTCGTATCATCGACAATGCGGGAAATATGCTGTTCGAATCGGCTGAGTTCACCCTGAGTGAGATTCTCAGCTTGCGAAGCGCTGTCGAAGCCGATCGCATATCTCAAGAGATCGTCGAGGAAAGCAGTCGCGCGGTGTATGAAAAGCTCATGGGGAAAGAACTCACAAATACCTTTCCTCGGGCAAAGTTTGAGCACCCAACATCTATCATTCTAGAGAATGACGAGGCGACGAAGAAGCTTAGTATGGAAATGGACCGAGCGGTGGAGCGTCTGCTTTCACACCACACAAGAAGTGATGAGGACCTTGAGTACGTCACCGTCCGCTCACAGACTGACATTAATAATCGTATGAACGCATCGCTCAGTGCACTGCTCGATGGGGCAAAGGACCGCATCATGGCCTTTTCGTTTGCAGATGCCCTCAACAACCTCGCAAAGATCGAGTCGCAGTCGGGGAAGAGCCACACTTCCGAAAGGCGCATGATTGTGCAAAGTGGAAAAAATGCCCTGGGTATTGAGTTTTACGCATGCTTTAGCTACACGCACGCAGATAATGTATTTCAGTCCAAAGTCGAAGTATTCTACCCAGCACACGATTTTCTTTTCTCCCCAAAGATGCTAGCGCACATCAACAAAATTCATGAAGCGCTGCAGTCATATGTCGACGTGAACCTCCAGACCATCGCTGATGCTCTTCAAAAGTACTTGAAGGATGATGTAGGCATGTTCACGCTATGCTTGGGCGTTGATGATGCATCGCAGGTCTCGCTTTTGGGCGCATACACGGGGGGCATCACAATAGACGAAGCGCTCATGAAGAAGCTGTCCGAAACTCGATGGAAGCGCGTGTATCGCACGAGTCCAGAGTGGGCCCCGATCATCGCTATCAACACATGCCCACCAGTCAGCGCTATCCAGGGCTCAGCTCCGCAGGCGTGGCTGAATCTACAGAAAAGGTACTGTGAATTCAGATAGTGAAGCTTTCGTAGGCTTTGGCTCATCTGTGTAGTGCTATCGCGGTGTTTACGCAGCCATTCTGTCGAACCAGTGCCAAAGAGGCTTCTCTGCAACAATATGGGCTTATCAGGACTCTCTGATCGAAAGCTTTTTCATGTCCAGATGTGAAAGTCGGTATTGCGCTACCCTGCCTGATCAAATACAACCTTTTCTATTTTTTTTACATTCGCATATTCCATGAATCCTTCGTGAGCATGAGCGCGTACAAATCACTCAAGTCTGAGGTAACGATGCAACTCAAAATGGTCAGCAAGTGCATCGAGACCTCCCTGCACCATATCAAGCAGGTTGACCTCAAAATGCAACAGAGTGGTCAGCGTGCAGTGGACGCCGACAACGCCCAGCTGAAAGTGCTCAATATCCAGCAGAACCTCTTCGACGTGCTCTTCGTAAACTTCCAGTACAGCCTGAACGAAAGCATCGAAACGTACGTCAAGTCGCTCACAGAAAGCTCAGAAAGACCTGTACCATCCACTGCTGAAGTGGCAAGCAAGCAGCTCGCGGAAAAGAAGAAAACACAAATCCGAAGTAAGCTCGTTGGGTTTCACAAGCAGAAACTCACAAGCCTCTGCAAGCACTTTGGCTTCCAAGTCCCCCGAACAATCTGCCTGCAGCTTCCCCGAGAGCGCACGCTGGTCAACGCCGAGCGGCTGAACGCAACAGTGCAGGCCGCGCTGCAGCTTGGTGCGGTTGTGAGCTGGAGCTTTTTCCCGCACTTTACCTCTGCCATCGTGCGTGTGGGCGAGGAGCCGGCTATTGCCAGGGACGATGAGGCGGTTTTCCCGTGCACCGAGCTGCACGTCGGTACCCCCGTGGTCCCCTTCGAATGGCTCACGAAGTCGCTGTCCAAGGGGAACTGGATGCCGATCAGGTATGCTGCAGCGAATAGATCTGCTCCGTCGTCCACGCCGAGCGTCACACCGTTGACACCCGGCCTAATCAAGTCTATTGACTTTGTCCCCCGGAAGCGCAGCGCGTCTGTGCAGCGTGTGCCAACGGCCCGCGAGGCACTCCGCTACTCCGATGATGAGCTCGGCACAGACGAAGAGGTCATCCAAACTGGGTCTACAGCGTGCCTTGAGAATGCCCTGCGGCTCTTCGAGGAGCAGGTCGACCGCCCCAGCTCGCATCGAGGGTCCGACGACGAGGAGACCTTTCTGGCCACACAGGAGACGCCCCCAAAGCGATTCCTACGCGCAGATCTGCGCAAGCCGTCTATCAGCGACACGCGGCCAAGGAAACAATCTGCGATGCGGATCAGCCATTCCGATCTCGCCAGGTATAGCGACGCTATCCCAGAACCTCGGCAAGACGCCTCGTCAGTGGCTGGTCGGGGAACGGCCCCGCTCGAGTCTCAGGTGGTGCAGTATGTGCACGCTCGGCCGCCGACTCCGCGAAAACCGAAGGGAGAGAGCACGTTTTGCTTCCAGTTCACAGCAGCGAGCCCGAGCGGCGACCTCCTCGACGCGATCAGCTCCCTCGGTGCAGCGTTCGACATCGGCCCGAAGTGCTCACCGGCGGCGACACACCTGGTCGTTTCAGGCCCACCGCAGGTCAAAAGTGAAAAGTTGCTCGGTTTCGCCATCCAAGGCAAGTGGCTCGTCAGTGAGCAGTTCCTGCTCGACTCTGGTCGGAGTGGTGATTTCGTGCACGAGAACGCTTACGAGATGTACCAGGATGGGAGCTACGGCCAGTATCTCCGCGAGACGAAGCATAGGCCGTTCGCTGGCTGGAGTGTGCTGCTCCTCTCGGCCAAGGAGAGCCACAAGAGCATGGCGAGCATGCTCACGCTTGGCGGCGCCGCACACGTGACATCGAGCGCTCGCCGAAGGACGCGGGTAGACTTTACGCATGTCCTCTACGATTCGACAACTTTGGCTTCTCCTGTACCGCCTGCAGGCGATCGCAGCTTCTACGAAAAGGCCCACGAGGTACTCCTGCCCAGCACAAACGACGTCCAAGAGAAAGTTCGGAGTGGGCGTGTCGTGCCAGTGTGCCTCGAGTACATCCTCGACCTCTTTTCCGCGTTCTGTGACGAAGGGGCGCTTATGAGCGGTGTACGGCAGCCTTCAGTTGGGAACCCAGATATTGAGCTTGCCTTGTCGATCCAAACACTCAAAAATATGGCGCGCTTGATCGTCCACGTGGAGCGTTCGTAATTGCAGACGTGTTAAAAAAGTCAGCGGTTTCGCATAGTATCTATCCGGAGCAGTCCTTCGGGGTGCGTCAGCGCTTCGATAAGTGTGTACCAGATTCCATTTGTTTTTCACAGAGGGTGACGCTTCCTGGATGTGGCCGACTTGGGGCGTACTGAGATCAGGCCAGTACCCCATAGACTGCGAAACGTGTACGTCAAGGCAGAGTTGATCCTTTGTCACCCTTTAAAATTTTTACTCGAGACCATAAAATTTTGAAAACTTCCGCTCTGTATCTTTTTCTTGTCTTGAAATGCGACCCGCACGCTGAGCAAATGGTTGAAAAAGAAAATGTCGCACTGTGGTTGCACTTCCTTATTATCATGGCAGTCCACTGGACACTCCACGTACTGTTCCTCCCGTGCCCCCTGAATATCATCTACACAGGAGTCTTCATCGTCCTCTACTGGTTCGCGACGAGCCTGCTCCTCGAGCTCATCAACGAGGAGCCCGACAGGCCGGGTGACAGCGCACCAGTGGCACAGCCGATGAGCAAGCCTGTCTACTGTCCAATCTGCGAGCGCACAGGCACGGCCGAGATGAAACACTGCAAGCAATGCAACATGTGTGTGTCTGGCTTTGATCACCACTGCCGGTGGATCTCAAACTGCGTCGGCAAGCAAAACTACCGGCTCTTCATCGGGTTTTGCGTCGCCCTAACGCTCACATCGCTCGTCCAGGGCCTTGCTGGGATAGTGCTGTTCGTGCGGTCGCTCCAGCAGCCCCGTAGTTTCATGTTCTACCTAAAGCGACTGTACTGCAGTGAGGCATTGACTTTATACCGGATCATGCTCGTTGCGATGGCAGTGTATGATCTCGTCTTGAGCCTTTGGGTGAGCGCCTTCCTCGTGTTCCACGTGTATCTCTGTGCTTCAGGGCAAACGACGTACTCCTGGGTGAAACGCGCGCGGAACAATCCGGACAAGACACGCTGGGAGCGTGTACTCAGCGTCATCTGCCCGTCGATGCAAGCCTAGGTGATAAGAGTCGTGCATCTCCCTCAGGTTTCTGCGGTAAAGTCGTATTGCCATTATTCTTCCGTTGCTAGAATTTTCAAATGTACACTTGAAATTACGTGCTCGATCCTAATAATCCGAGATCATCTGAGGCTTGCTGCATTACACTGTACTCAGCAGTTTTCGTACAGAAGTTCTAGTGATTCTACAGATGCCTCATGCACCTTTCTAGCTGAGAAAGGACACAGAGCTTCACTTGAGAAGCAAAGCTACATTCACAATTTTTGCGAACTTTGATGCTCATCTCCTTTATTGACCTTGTACTTTGCTGTCTCGCAGACGTACTTGATATATTTCGAATGGAAACCGTCCGAGTCGCTGTCCGCGTCCGCCCGCTCTCCCCCAAGGAGGTCGATGAGGGCGCGCAGATATGCTGCCACATCCCTGAGGAGGACACGAACCAGATTTTTATCGGCGACCGCTCGTTCACGTTCGACACAGTGCTCCCACCGAGCTGCGGCCAGCACAACGTCTACCAGTCCTGCTGCGCACCCCTCCTCCAGTCTTTCCTCGAGGGGTTCAATTGCACCGTCTTCGCCTACGGCCAGACAGGCTCCGGGAAGACATTCAGCACAGAGGGGATCATCGAGATGTTCGTCCCATCGCTCTTCGACGCGCTCAGCGCCATTCAGGATGAGTGCGCGCACGCCTTTGCGCAGCGCAGCGAGCGGGAGGGGCAGCCTACAGCAGACGACGCCCAGCACGTTGCGTTTGCTCTGCGCATTTCTGCGATGGAAATTCACAACGACGTCATCAAGGACCTCCTCCCACCGCATGACCACGACGCCCGGCCGTCGGAGACTCTCACCGACGCTGCGGTGCACATCGCCATCGCCGACGGTGAGCGCGCTGAGCCAAACTGTCACGCAGACCCGAAGCGCAAGAGCCTTCCGATCCGGGAGGGCGCGAACGGCAGCGTCGTCATCGTTGGCCTCACTGAGAAAGTTGTGACGTCTGTCGACGACGTCTTCGCGACCGTCAGCGAGAGCCTGCGCACGCGCACAGTCGGTGGGACGCAGATGAATGAGGAGAGCAGCCGGAGCCACGCCATCATCACCGTGACGCTCGAGCAGCGGCGGGACGTGTCGACCGACCCGGCTGTGCCGGTCTACGAGACGATCACAAGCAAGTTCTGTATCGTCGACCTCGCAGGCAGCGAGCGCCAGAAGCGGACCGGTGCGACGGGCATGCGGCTGAAGGAGTCCATCCACATCAACAGTGGGCTGCTGAGCCTCGGCAACGTCATCTCGAGCCTATGCGAGCGGGAGGAGTTTCCCCATCGCCGCGCCCACGTCTCGTACCGCGACAGCAAGCTCACCCGCGTGCTCCAGGATAGCCTCGGCGGGAACAGCGTGACGGTCATGCTCGCGTGTATCTCCCCGGCCGACGTCAACTTTGAAGAGACGCTGAGCACGCTCAAGTACGCCAACCGGGCCAAGAATATCCGCAACAAACCAGTGAAGAACAGGGACCCCCAGATCGAGCGCATTCAGAGCCTTGAGAAAGAGCTTGCGGCCGCCAAGCGGCTCCTTGCCGAGCATGGCATTCCCTTTTCTGGGGATACACCGCAGGTGAGCCCAAAGATCAAGACGGCCCTGCGAGCCGATGGGCCGTCGCCGAGGAGCGCAGCGCAGAGTGAGAGCGAGGTCGTCCGCAAGTGCACAAAGCTCCTCGAGAGCACCGCGCCGCAGATGCCCGTCGCGCTACAGTCCGTCTTCATCGCGCAGCGGAAAAGCCTGAGCTTCGAGGAGAAGCTCAAGGCGTTCGTCCGCTGGTCGGCCGAGACGTCGGCTCGTGCCGGCGACATGGAGCGATACATACAGCAGCTGCAGGCAGAGTTCGCGCACCACTCGCCGCGAGTCTCTGATGGCTCTTCGAGCGCACAGCCCGCTACACCGACCTCGATCCCAATCGCAAGCGAATTTCATAAATCGCCTGAGACACAGAATCAAACCGTCGATGCCAGTCCCCCGGAAGTTGTTGGCGATCTCGAGAAGGTGACGCAAGAGCGAACGGAAATCGTCAACCAGCGCATCGACTTGACTGCACGGCGGCGCGCGCTGCAGATGGAGCGTGAGAAGGTCGAGCGGCAGCAGGTGTACCACGGCAAGACGCTGGAGATGCTCGAGGCCGAGATAAAGTCTCGCGAGAACATCATTCACGAGCTCATCATGCGTGAGTACGAGGCCGAGCGCGTCCTCGAGGAGTACACCGAGAACATCCACGAGGTCGAGGCAGAGCGCAACCGCGCGCAGGCGGACCTTGCCAGGGCGCTCAAGGCGCTTGAGAGCCGCCAGCTCTCGAAGGATATGATGGACAAAGAGGCCCGGCGGCTGCACTCCCAGGCAGACACAAGGATCCGGCAGCTCGAGCACAGCATTGCGGAGCTGCGGCGGCGGCACGCGAAGGCGGAGGACGCGATGCGCCAGCACCGCGTCGAGAAGGCGCAGCTCCGGAAGCTCTCCGGCGAGCTTAACCGCCTGCGTGAGCAGCACGACACTGCCCAGACAAAGATTCGGGAGTCTATGGTGCGATCGGCGCAGCTGCGCAAAGAGTCGTCTGCGCGTGAGAAGTTTTTGCTCAAGCAGATGGAGCGCGTCGAGCACCAGAACATGGTGCTCTCCCGCTCGCTTGACAAAAAGGACGCGGAGATAAAGC
Organism: Perkinsela sp. pyNocScin1; assembly: GCA_964019655.1. Classification (NCBI taxonomy): domain Eukaryota; phylum Euglenozoa; class Kinetoplastea; order Prokinetoplastida; family Perkinselidae; genus Perkinsela; species Perkinsela sp. pyNocScin1. The sequence continues at coordinate 27,599 of CAXHTR010000001.1, forward strand.
GCATGAAAATGTCACACCGACGCGCAGAGGGCCATCAGTGCAGGCAGGGGCGGAGCCGGCACTACCAGCAGAATATCGCAGATGACGCTGACGGCCGGCGCTCGCACTCGACGTACGGCATCGACGTGACGCTGGACGTCAGCGGGCTCAGGGCCAAAAAGCTCGTCGAGGAGCAGAAACTCGCTGAGCTCGAGGCAGAGCGCGGCGATTTGGCGGAGGGCCGGGCTGCATGTTCAGCGGCGCTCACTGAGTTTCAGAACACGACGAAGGAGAAGGTGCGGAAGTCGCTCATCGGCTGGAACCGTCGCATCACAGAGCTCGCGCAGTCGATCGAACGCATATCCGCGGTGCACAGCGAGAGCGAGGACATTGCACGGCTCCAAAGTGACAAGGAGCACGCGGAGAACGCGCATGCGCAGGTCATGCAGTACGCGCAAGACCAAGAGCAGGCCCTCTTTGAGCGGCTGCGCAAAGCAGACGACGCCCTCGACTCGCTTGACGCCTCGATCGCCTTCCATGTGAATAGGCACTCGATCTTTTCACAGCAGCTCAAGCGCGTGCAGAGTGGTATGTGAGTGTGCAATTTGGATAAAGAAAATTATCAGATGGTGTTTATTTGTCACTGCAAAACTGGATGGTGCGAATAGAAACGATCGGGTTGTCGAAGTTAACGGGAAGTTTTCATCCGAGAAAATGTCGAACCCTGATCAAGGAAATTTCGAATGCTTTTCACACCCTAAGCTTCCTTCAGCGAGTTGAGACGGTATAGAAAAGAGCTTGTTCGTGGTTTTCCGAGTGTTCCATTTCGCCACGTTTTGAGATTGATCGAATTCTCGCCAAATTATCTTCCTGTGTTTATTCTTTTTTTACAGATTTCCTCGTCGTTGCTTCTGAAGATCCTCCAAGCACTGGGGATCTGCCTCTTCTGCCCAGTCGCCGAATCTGAGGCACAGCTCCCCAAAGTCCAAACGCCGCTCGAGATGCAGGCTACCATCCTCAATGCCTTCTTCAGCACAGTCGACGCTGCCTTTATTCAGCGGTACTCTCGCGCGGAGAAGACGACTTATGTCTGCCGCTGGGACCAGGACGGTTACGACCCCAGGTTCATAGTCACATGCGACACCGACGGCTATGTGACGAGCTTTGAGGTCGCCCAGGCGAAGGCTGGAAACTTTGACATCGACTGCATGCCAAATACGCTGGAGAAGGTTGACATTCGCGAGTGCATGCAGAACCGAGCGGTGGACACCCGGACGCTCCCGCTGCATGCCCGGTCCATCAACCTAAGCATTAACGAGTACCATGGGATACCCTGTTTGCAGACGCTACCGCCCCAGCTCGTATATCTCTACCTTAGCTTCAACGCCCTGAGTGGGCCTATAGCGCTCATCGGCCTCCCAGCGACAATCGCGTGGATCGAGCTGCACAACAATTTTATCAACCAGCGCGTGGTGTATTACGGGGACTTACCACCTCACGTGCGGGCCATCAGGCTAGAAAAGAACCGGATCCAGCGCATTAAGAGTATCTATAAAAAATCACCGAATAACAGAACGCTCGATATTTTCGGTCAAATGAAGCAGATTGTGCACTGATTTCGTGAGATTTAGATGCTCATGCCTTTCTCAACATGATGTTCTGACGGCCAGCAATAGGTCAGCTTTTCCTTAGATGCGATCGAATCATGAGAAAGCCCGCACTCACCACTGCTTTTTCGTTTCTCTGAAATTTCAGATTTTTCCAATGCATGTTCTTGGTCTGCTGCTGGCAGACACAACACCTCTCGGCCGAATCGACCCCAGCACCATGCCGCAGCAGGCGCTCCTCGAGGTTGCCTTTGAGGGGATGAAATTCGTGTTTCAAGACGCCAATGGCAATTTCCGAGACATTGAGGAGTGGCCTGGCATTACGACGAACGGCGATGGCGATGTGGTGAAGATAGAAGTCTCACGGCGGATACACCACCCGCTGTACGATAAATGCACGCTCAACTTTGACTTCTTACCACCAACTGCGCAGTCGGTCTCTGTGCAGGGTCTCTTCTTCCGCGTGCTGTGCGATGCGGGCCGCCTGCCCGCAGCACTCGAGAAACTCGAGTTCATTAAAATTGATTTCGGCCAGGCCATGAATTTTGGGAGTCTCCCAGAAAAGCTCGCGATTCTACGGCTCCCGGAAACGAAGACCAGCGGAACGGTGGAGACTGCCGCGCTGCCCCGCACTCTTGTGGAAATGGACCTGTCACGCAACGAGCTTACAGGGTCTATCGACACACAGAGCTTGCCTGAGGGACTCGTCGTTCTTAAACTCTTCAAAAATCAATTCTCGGGGTGTTTGCACCTTGACACGCTGCCACACACCCTGAAGACGGCAAGCTTCGCAAGGAACTGCTTTGAAGGGTCCATCGAGCTAGCCAGCCTACCGAAAAGTGTCAAGGTGCTGCATTTGACTGGGAATAAGCTGTGCGGAGAACTGAACTTGACGTCGCTTCCAGCTGGCATCGAGAAAGTGACCTTTTCGAGCAACCCCTTTTCAGGGGAAGTCTCGCTCAGTGCACTTCCCGCGTCGCTCCTCGACATTTCAATAAGCGGAGAGGAAGTCACTGGGAGCATTCCAGCATCAAAACTTCCCGGAGGTCTGAAGCGCCTGCACGTGCATCATTCGTCGGTACGTGGCACTGTTGCCTTCCATGAGCTCCCAGCTACTCTGAAGGCTATCAAGCTCGAGAAAAATCTACTCACCGGTGGTGTTGAATTCCACGACCTCCCAGGGCTATTGGAATTTTTCAGCATCTGCAGCAATTCGTTTAACGGCAGCGCCGACTTGACGCGCCTCCCAGCGACGCTGCGGCAGTGTGATGCCGGACACAATAAACTTTCGGGGAGCTTGGTGCTGACAGAGCTCCCGCAGCGACTCACGCACCTGTATCTATCGAGGAATGAACTCTGCGGGCCCATCGACTTAACACAACTGCCGAATAGCCTTCGAGACCTCCAGCTCTGGGAGAACAGGCTCTCAGGGGGCCTCGATCTGAATTCGCTCCCCGAGGGTCTCGAAGATCTTGGCCTGTCTGACAATCAATTTAGTGGAGAAATACATATGGAAGAAATTCCGGAGTCGCTGACGTCACTGAACATCTCGCGGAATAAGCTTGAGCAGCTGGTCCGAGTCGGTGGTCTAACAATAACTTACGAGCATGCGTGAAAGATATAAAAGTTGATCTTTATGATGAATTGATGTGGAGAATACATTTCTTTGGTAGGCAAGAATTTTCAACGCTTTGACTCTCTCTGACATGCAATGTACACTCTGCTTCAGATACATGGACCATATTATCAGCCTGGAATAGCGATATGATTGATCAAGCGCAATCGACAATAAAAAAGATTGTCTAATCGGCGCAGCAATGTCCGATGTACGTTCACCATGTAGCCACTGCTGTGGGTGGTGCATCAAAATTTCCTAGACTTGCCAGATCCTCCGCATAACAGACACAACTCTTAAAAGGATAGGTTCTCATTAGTTTGAGACTCCATAAAGAGTGGAACCACCGATGGTCAAAGCCTGCTTTCAATGAGAGGCATAGACTTCTAAACTTTGTTCACATTACAGAGACAAAGCATCGCTTTGCACATGCACTCAAATGCAACCTCTGCCTTCCAAGTCTATTCAGCTTCCTCGAGAAAGAAGAAAAAAGACGTTCAAAGATTCCCGGGCTATGCCTTTGTGTGCTATGCTTGATGTGCCCATTTCCAAATGAAGCGGTTTATAACTTTGCCAGCAATTTATGAATTCGAATTCTTTCGATGCTTAGGCTTGAAGGTATTGCATACAGTCTTTCTGTTCATCAACGCTGCAAATGTTCGATTCGCTCATTTTTGATATACTAACGAATGCGAGCGCTCTTAAGCACTTGCTCGGATAACGAGGAGGCGCACCTCGGGCGACTCAACTACGAGTCCCTCTCGCAGCAGGCCCTTGCAGAGATGCTTGTCGAAAACGTCACAAACAGGGACATTTTTCAAGACGAGCACGGGAATTTCAAAGACATCGCTGAGTGGGACGGTGTCACGTGCGACGCTGCCGGTGACGTCACCCAGATCGTCTGGGACCGTAGCTGTGCGCACCCGCCCGTTGGCTGCCTCAACATCGACTTCCTCCCGCCAGAGACAAAGTGCGTGCTGATTGAGTACGAGGGCCTCTCTGTGATCGGCGACATGGCTAAGCTGCCGGAAAAGCTCATTTCCTTCACAGCCTCGCACTGTGAGCTCTCGGGCACTATCAACTTCAGCGCCCTGCCGGAGCCGCTCTTGTACTTTGACGTTGGTCGAAATGCGCTGAGCGGATCGGTGCCGACGGCCGAGCTCCCGCGAAACCTCCGCGAGCTCATGCTCGGCATGAACGCATTTGTGGGGTCATTCCACCTCGCAGACTTGCCAGCGACCCTGCGCATTGTTGTGCTCTCGAGCAATACTTTTTGCGGCCATCTCGCCGTCGACAGCCTGCCACCGTCCGTCTGCGAGTTCTACTGCACAATGAACCAATTTACAGGGACGCCGTGCCTGACAGCGCTCCCGCCGTCGATGACGCACCTCTACTTTGGGAACAACGTGCTCTACGGGTCAATAGACCTTGACAAGCTGCCACCAACGCTCGATTCCATCGATATTAGCCGAAATTCGCTTGTTGGGTCTGTCGACGCCAAGAAGCTGCCCAGAGGCGTCAAGAACCTGTCGCTGTACGGCAACCGCCTGACAGGGTCCATCGATGCGTCCACGCTCCCCGAAACGCTCGTCACGTTCGCGATTTTCAAGAACTCGCTCGAGGGAGAGATACACTTTCACAAGATGACGAAGACGCTCGTGAACATCCGGGCATACCAGAACGGTTTTTGGGGGTCAGTCAACTTTTCGGGCCTGCCGCGCGCGCTGGTGATATTCAACATCCATTCGAACAATTTTTCGGGGAGCGTGGACCTGCGCAACCTGCCGCCTTTCCTGCAAGAGATTGTGCTGAATAAAAACAGATTTAGTGGTGAATTGGCGCTTGACGCGCTGCCGAGCGACCTTGAGTGCTTGTCGCTGAGTCAGAACTCGCTGCGTGGGTCCCTCCACCTCGCGAGCCTCCCGGAGTCGCTCTTTGTGCTGTACGCAAGCGCCAACGAGTTCTCAGGGTGCGTCGACCTTTCCAAGCTACCGGTCACGCTCGAGGAGCTGGACCTCTCGCAGAATCAGCTCTCCGGGAGCGTTGATCTAACTGCGCTCACGGACCTGTTGATAACAGTGAAGCTCAGTGACAACGGTTTTGAGGGGACGCTGAACCTTTCGAAGCTTCCGGATACGCTGCAAGAGCTCAATCTGTCTGGCAATATGCTAACAGGGTCTGTGGATATTGCGAGCGCTCCGCTCTCGCTCAGAACCCTCGATGTTACCCGGAATAAACTGAGCTCGAAGCACGTCCACCGCGGTGATCTTGTTGTGAAGATAGACAGCTGAAAAGATCACTTATACAAATACAAATTGTGATTGTGTGAATAAGAGAACGAAAACTTTTACGCGAAGTAGCACCTATGTTTTTGGACAAATGGGTAATCCAGGCAGAAAAGACAGAAAGTCATGATCTGATGCCTTCGGTAAGGCGTTGTATCGGCCCCAGCGGACCTGCTAACTTCCAGCTTTTGGAGTAAACATTTCTGTCAATATCTGGCGCCTGGCCTTACCTTCATTAATCTATCGAAGAAGCGACTAGCGCGAGGATTTCTTTGAAATATTGATTGCGGGCATAGCTGCACTTCAGAAGACTTCTGAGCAGAATATGCACTCGGAACGCTTCTTTCGAAAGTTTTGGTTCGCAGTGAAGTAAAAGTTTGTTATATTGTCATTTTATCCTATTTATGTTACCCAAGCATCATATGTACACAGATTCACAAATTTGCCTTTCTATTCACGCACATGCACCATTTTATCTTTGCCCTTGATCATACCTCCCGCGTTGACCTTCAGACGCTGCCTGATCAAGCAATCATGGAGCTTATCATCAACCAGTGCACTGCCGAAACGCAGGCGAGATACAAGGACGCTGGCGGCAGCTACCTCTCCGTCTGCGAGTGGGATGACATCTCGTGTGACACGAACGGTGACATCAGAAGTTTTGTTCTGTACGACTTTGAGCCCCCCGACGACGAAATCATCGCTATTCATGTTCTCCCACAAAAGGCCTCGTACATCAATATCACGAGCTACAGCATGTTTAGCACAGTCAGCCTCGAAACCGCGACGATTCCGAGTAACATCACAAAGTTTGGCATGACTGTCAACACGCTGAAGGGCTCGATTGATATCCGCGCACTGCCCAGGGGACTCATCGAGCTTGACATAACCAAGTGCCAAGCAGAGGGGAGTGTAGACCTCGAAGAGCTCCCAAGAGGGCTTCAAATTCTAAATTTGGCAGATAATAAGCTGAATGGGACAGTCAGCCTCGATGCACTCCCAAAAGATCTCTCTGCGCTCGACATGCACGGAAATCTGCTGACCGGCAGCCTTAACCTCAGTCGCCTCCCTGAGACACTCCGATCCCTCATGCTCGCTGAGAATTCTTTCTACGGAAGCATCGACTTAACAAGCCTGCCGAGCAGCATGGAAACCCTCATTCTGTTCAAGAACGAGCTAACGGGAACTATCAATCTCGGCGCGCTCCCACCGAAACTCGAGTTCATGAACCTCCAGATGAACAAGCTCGAGGGCGAGGTGGATTTCGGCGCAATACCACCGCAACTGACTGAGCTCATCATCTCGGGCAACAATTTTACAGGGTCTGTGGACCTGAGCGGCCTGCACGCAAAAATGCAGACGCTCGAAATCAACGACAACTCGTTCTGCGGGGTGCTCGACCTCTCTTGCATCCCACCGTGCCTCTACGTGAAGCACGAGAACGCCGGCTTTTCAGAAGTCATTGAGGACGGGTGCTTGTGGAAGAGTTGTGCAGAGTGAGATATATCAGTAGATTTGATTTTATGCCCTTATGTGATTCAATAAAGCAAAAGCTTCAAATGAGTGTATGTTCATAATCTATAGATATTTTCCCATCATTTTCGTTCCGAATGCTCTTTTCTCTGTCCTTCGCTGCCGTTGTACATACTACTGAGTCCAAAACAGGTGAAAGTGGTCACGTATTCCAGCTTGAGTGCATGCGCAAGCTATTCCGCCTCGACGCGCTTGAAAACTTCACGCCAGAAGAGATGCATGCGATTGATGGTGGGTGGGGGCCACATGTCTGCGACTGGCCAACTGTCCGTGCATGCAGGTCCGGCACAGTCACCGATATTTTTCTCCCAGACCTTCTGCTTCCGCACAGATTAGACCTCAGCTGGCTACCGAGTGAGCTTAAATCATTCTATGTTCTGAGTACACGCATCAAAACGACGCTCGAGACGCGTAAGCTGCCGCGCTCACTGCTTGACGCGAACTTCCTGAACTGCGAGCTTTTCGGATCGCTTGAGCTTCGCACGCTACCGCCAGACTTGCAGAGCTTTCGCTGCTGTAGAAACAATCTTTCGGGCACAGTGTACATTGTTAACCTGCCGAAGACTATCCGACGGATACTTCTGAGCCGCAATAAAATCACCAAAGCGGTGGTACTGAACGAAAGCCTCCCAAAGACCCTGCAGGAGATCCAGATCTTCAGGAATGGTAAGAAAGTCAGCCTACGGGCCATCGATGGAAAGAACGTTGATAGTCGCATACACACAAATCGGTACGCAATATCAGAGTATGAAGGCTCAACGATAGATAGTGACTATACGAGCACCGAGTGGGACAACTCTGGGAGCCGTGACCATTCAGAATATGACGCATACGACGTGTAATGTTGATGAGAGTGCGGTGATATGATGAAGAGCCCATTGATCGTTGATTATGTGATGAAGAGCCATGAAGATGATTGATCATTGATTTATTTTCGCGAAAGTTCCCCTAAAAATTTAAATGCTCATCCACACCGCTCTTATGGCCGACCCCGATGCGCTCGGCAAGGTGGACTACGCGGCGCACCCACAAGAGACGCTCATGGAGCTTCTTGTCGACCGCGTCTCATGCCGGTACCTCCAGGAGGACCACGGCGCGTTTCGAGAAGCAGATGGGACCTTCCTCGACATCTCCAGATGGAAAGGTGTGACAAGGGACTCGAACGGAAGCATCATTCGCATCCTGTGGGCGCAGCCCTACATACTCTGGGATAACGTGAAGCACGGCAAAGTCAGCGGCACACTCGCGCTCCAGTGGCTCCCCCAGTCGATACAGTCCTTTGAGATCTACGACCAGCCAGGAGGTGACTTCGAAGCTGTCTATCTTCCCCGCAGTGCAATTTTTGTCACAATGCACCGATGTATGCTTTGCGGCACAGTCAACGCAGCAAAGCTCCCACAGCGCCTCAATGTCCTCAACATCTCGGGGAACATGCTGGGTGGAAGCATCGAATTCGCCGACCTCCCGGCCACGCTGCGGCATTTCAACATCAGTCATAACAAAATATCGGGAACAATCGATCTGCACAAGCTACCGCCGAATATCAGGGTAGCAGAGCTGCATGAAAACCATCTCGAGGGGTCGATCGACCTGTCCCACGTCCCAAAGAGCCTGCGAACGCTGACGTTGCACGAGAACGCCTTTGTAGGCGAAGTCGACATTGTCATGGAGGCTATTTCCAATCACATGGGCATCGGGCAGACAGGGCCGCGTGTCAGCCTCTATGGCAACGATCTCTGCGGCACAGTCTGCTATTTCCCCATGCCGGACGCACGAGCTGACGCGCAGGTCTTTTTGGCGAATAACGCTTTCTCGGCCATCGACTGGCCGAGCATGGACACAGTAAAGTCTCTTAATGTCAGTAAAAATGCACTACAGGGGAAGCTCGACCTATGCGAGATCCCGCAGTCAGTGGTGAACATCGATCTGAGCGCGAACGCGCTCGAGGGGAGCCTGCACTTCGCAGAACTGCACAAGGGCGTCGAGCGGCTCATTCTTAGCAGCAACAATTTTTCGGGGGTAGTTGACTTCCATGCTATGCCGATGCCCATGAGCAAGGTCCACTGCGGTGTTCTCGACCTGTCGAATAACTCGCTGACGGGCACAATCCGCTTTGGCCAATACATACCTGCGGAAACCTTTCTGAATGCAAATAAATTCACGGCGATGAAGACGGATCCGAAGCAGCTTTGGCGGAATGTCGTGACCTTTGAGGCGAAGAACAATGAAATAGCTGAGAGCGTTGTTCGTTTCAGCCCCTTCTCGAGCAAGAAGTTTGGGCACATTGACCTCCGGGGAAACCCGATCGGCCGCATTGAGACGTCTGATGCCAGCAACCGGTACACGAGGAAAATATTCTTCGACAATGGAAACAAAGTGCAGCGAAGAGGGCCGAAGCAGCAGCGGTAGGTAGGAGATACCGACTGGGTGTGTTTATATGTGATGCATATTGGTACGAAATTTACTTGAAAGAGCTCACTGGATTTTATTTATACTGGCAGACGCGTGATTGAACAATTTTTCATTTTTTTCGTACACGATGGGTCTTACTGTGCAGTGAGAGCTGTGCCAGATTCCGCATATTACGTGTGGATACAACGCCAAAGCTGGACCTGAGGTGCGCCGGAGTGTGGCCCAGGAATTGCTCACTCCTGTTCTTTATGATTGCTTATCCACCATGTTCTATCATCTGCTGACTCAGCTATCTGAGTTGCACTTATATTCACAATAAGCGCTATAACCCCCATTGACTTTGCGATTTAGCCCCATCAGACGAATCCCTATCAAAAAAGGAGCAAATAGGAGGAAAGTAGCATCATACACCTAAAATATTTCCACCTATTCTTTGTGCTTCGACTTTTCTCCAAAGTCTCATGAAGCGTATTCTCTACGTGTGTATCACAGCTGAGATTCCATTTCCTGGTCGCATTGACAGAGACATGCTACTAGAACAGCAAATGATGGAGGTGTTTTCCCAGCCGAGAAGTTGATTCCTTCGAGAAATGTACGTGAAGGGCGTATGCAAGGTCCCTGGCGTGAAGTGCAGCGAGGATAAGACTGTCACAATTGCTACCTGGAGCGATAGCCTCATCTACGTCGACGGCTCTATCGACCTCACAGCGATGCCTCAAAAAATCGAAAGCGTCATAATAAGTGGGCAGAGAGGTCGTTGGTACAGCAGATGTCACAGCACTTCCGGAACAGATCAAGGTGCTCAGAATCGAGCGGTGCTCGATAACGGGGACGCTCGACCTTGGCGGCCTGCCGCAGTCCCTCCGAAAACTCGCTTTTACGTTCAATGCGATTGCGGCGATCGAAAATGTCCATAATTTGCCATCGAAAAGGCAAGTGATTGAGATTGGTGAGGCAAGCGTGGTGGATAAGTCGCTGCACATCGGCAAACTTCCCGAAGACTTCGCGATGCAGCTGAGTGGCTGTGCACTCACTGAGGTGACGTTCGCGCACGCAGTGGATGAAAATAGGGTGCTGTATTAGTTTTTGGGTCAGTAAACTGTAGAATTTTCTCCAAAAGTAAGATGATCTTTCGTTTTCGAGAGAGTAAATGACCAAGAACTCATAATTCGTAACCAAGGAACGAACGGCACATTATCTTAGGTAAACATAAAAGGGTAATCAAAGGGAATTCGCCGTTTTCGCGACAAGTCAAAGTTTTCCTTTTGAACTTTTCTATATAGAGTACATGCTTGGGCGTTCTGCTCTTTCGCAAGATCTGAGTGAGCTTTTCGCAGAATCAGAGGGGTTCATCGGTGGCTCAGTGGAGGTTCAAATGCACTTCCAAATATCTTTCCCCGTTCTTGGTGGATCAACTGGTCGCATTAAATATACCTTGGTTAGCCATCACAACGAATGTCACCTTCGCGATGAAGTCGCACTTTATATAAAACGCTATGGCGTGACGTCCAAATTCCTCATGAAAGTTGGTTCTGACCTTATGGACGATATAACATATAATCGATCCATTTCTGCCGCATACAGAAATAAAAGCGTCTTACACATTTCAGTAATTCCGGTTGGACAGACTTCCTCGCCTCTCACTGCAGCTAATCTCAAAGAAAATCAAAGAGAAGTCCCGCTTGAAGGCGCTCGTCGCGTCGGGTTAATCGACTTATCAAAATCTTTGCACAGAGAACCTAGTAAAAGAGAGCCACAAAATCTCTCACAGTTGATCAAGCGTACGAGTGCACCCAGTATTTCGAACCTGAGCGGAAGTACGAGATACCTTTCTTCAACTTCGTCAGGAAATTCACTTTGCGATTCTTACTCGCATATTAGACAACAGCCTACAAAAAGACCCCCATATGAACGGTCAGTGAAGGTCAACGCTGTACGCCCACTTCAAGTGAGCACGCATAGCGAAAAAATGTCTCATAAAAAGCACAAACCGCGGGAGGATACATCAAGAAATGAACCTGAGAATAGCGAAATTCTTCGGCGGCACGACGTTCGCAATCTTCGCAATGAGCACGAAGAATCCTTGCACAATCAAAAACACAAACAACAGGAAAAAGTGCAGCGCTCACTTTGTGCACTGTGTAACATCGATATTGAAGACGATGAATCGCTCAATAAATGGCTGGCTCGATACAAAGTTCTATGCAGTAGATCAGCGCAAAAAGAGTCGACATCTTCACTTGATGAGTGGCGTCGCTTCCTTCGTCATCGATTGGGGGATGTTGCAAAAACGTATTTCGTTGATAAAAGCTCAGGACATGCGCTTTTTGTGCATCTAGGTTGCGCAGAGATATCTTGGGAGTGGCAGCTTGGTGAAGATATGAGCACTGTAGTTGAAAATGCAATGAGCACAAAATGTGAGCTTTGTCGTGAATTCGGGGCGTCTTGCGTGTGTTCCCAGCCTAATTGTGATATGGCGTACCATACGTCATGTGCGCTCTTCTCACCAGGCGAGTATCCTAACGGGCTCGTTTCTTTTGGTCTGAAACCACACCTGCGCAGATGCCCGAAGTGTCCACTGCACAGGGAGCAATCGATGAGAGCCCTAGAAAAAGTCATCACAAAGCGTGAACTAGAGATGTTAGACATCGACAAGAGCGCCGATGAAGCTTATAGGAACGCGAAAAGGCGGCTTACATGAGCATTCGGGTACATTTACATCGCTCGTGTACATGGCCCTTTTTGGCGTGGCATCTCATACAGACGAATTATACTCTTTTTAATTTTTGCATATCTATCTCCCCAAAAAATGGTTGGGGTTTAGAAAAAAGGAAAGGGAAAAAATGATATGGCACTTTTTACAACTTTGGAAAGCGTCAAGGCTTCAGAGCACGCAGTGCCTTTAAGCTGATCTAGCTCAATCGGAAGTATGAGTTTTTCAACAGCTCGGTCATTGATCTGTGCGCGGCTTTCGGGGACTGGATGCAAGTTGCACAGCTAACATGCCTGTAGGCCAGGGTTTCTCACGGCCTGGGGCCCAGGGCCACATTTTTCAGAATGATAGGTCCTAGGACCAGGGGTCGGCATACTCGGGGACGCGTCCCCTTCATTTTTGTAGACTACGAAAACTTGACGTGTCCGAGAATTTCAGCATCAGTTCTGACAATTTCATTCTATTGACTTCTCATTCGACTATCATTTATCATTTTAAGACCCGTTCAAATGCTTACTTTTGCGCTCGCTGATATCGCCAGCATTGGCCGCGTGGATACCGCCATGCTCACACAGCAGCAAATGATGGAGCTCTTTTTCACTCCAGTAGATTACGATACAGCACGAGAGCAGCTGAAGGGAAACGAGGATGACGCGTGCTCTTGGAAGCAGGTGTACTGTGACGATGCGAAAAACATCACAAAAATGAGCTGGCTGAGCACGTACATCAGACTCGAAGGGTCCATCGATTTTTCGATGCTTCCGACCAACCTCGAGAATCTTACGATGTACAATCAGCGTCTCGTGGGCGAAATAGATGTGCGCGTCCTGCCAGAGAATTTGGAGTACTTTGGCGTCCAGATGTGCGGCTTTACGGGGACACTCGATTTGGGATCCTTGCCAAGAACACTGCAAAGTCTCTTTGTCATCGACAATCAAATCACAGGCATTGTCAATCTCTGCAACCTACCCGAGGACCTCAAAGATTTTCTCGTGAAGGACTTCAATGTGAAGCAGCCACATCTACATGTTGGGATACTCCCGGCGAGCACCCTTCGCATTCGCCTCGAGCGCTGCCGAATCGAATCAATCACCTACGAGAACCCAGACGATAGCCAACGTGTCGTTCAGTAGAAGGGATTCAGCGTCACCCTTCTTAAAAAAAAACGAGACAGCCTAGAAGTATGATCATGCGTTAAGATAACGAAGCCTGAAGAGATGGTCCGCTCACATCCGGCCAATCAACTTTTTTAAGTTTTCCATTTTACCCCATACAAATGCACATTTCACTCTCCCTCATCTCTGCCGCTGAAATCGGCCGATTCGACGAGTTCTCCCTCGCCGATCAAGCGAGGCTCGAGATGCTCGTTATGGACATACTCGAAAACCCCAAGATCAACGCTTTGCAACCACCCTTCTTTAACAAAAATGGCGATTTCGAAAGCGTTTGCGCGTGGTCCGGTGTCGAGTGCGACAGGGACATGTACGTGACGGAAATGACGTGGGAGTCGGCGCCTTGGCTCCGTGGCACGCGAAAGTTCAGTCTGACGCACCTCCCACCGAAGCTCGACAAGCTGTACCTCTCGGGCAACGCGCTTGCGGGAACCGTCGACTGGAACCACCTGCAGGCGTGCCTCCGCGTGTTTTACATATCGAACAACTGCCTGACTGGTGGCGTCAATCTGCAGCTGCTCCCTCCCGCGCTTGAGTATCTGAACCTCTCCGCCAACAAATTTTCGGGGTGTCTCGACTTCAGCGCTCTGCCAGCGAACCTTGTCTACCTTGAGCTTGCAGACAACGACTTTCGGGGGGCTGTATGCATGAAGCATGGGCTTCCCAAATCGCTGAGCTGGATCGACCTGACGCGAAATCGCTTCGATAAGATTGACAGAAGCAGCTTACCACCATGTGTGATGGTTTGAGAAATATGATGCTTTTACATCTGAGCAGGGGAGCCTTGGATAACAAGTGCGCTTACATTGTTTCTTATATTTTGAAGTAGCAAGATAGTATGAAACGAAAACTGCATTTAAACTGAAGATTTTTTTCATGTGTCCAAGTAAATGTTTGTAATGCACGCGTTTGTCCCGTTTCTTTTGTCCGCGGATACTGCTGTGGGCCGATTTAACAAAGATTCCCTCCCTGAACAAACGCGCATGGAGCTCCTCATGGCACCAATCATTAAGGAAACAGCGAGCCTACCGGCATCTTCGAAAGGTTTACAGCTTCGCCCGAAGATTTTCGATACGAATGGCGATATACTCCCTGCTTGCAGCTGGGTGGGCGTACTCTGCAATAATGATCGAAAAGTCGACAGTATACTTTGGATGTCACTGCCGTGGCTTATGGGCAAGGAGGAATTTCACCCAGAGACATTTTTGGAGCACGCTCGGTCAGTCGTCATCAGTCACAGCAGCATGCGGGGGACCCTGGACCTCTCAGCGCTCGCCCCACGCCTCGCTGATCTTGACATCAGCTACAACAGCTATACGGGCGAAATTCAGCTCAGCGAGCTCCCGACATCGCTCGAAAAACTCAATCTCTCCTTCAACTTGCTCGAGGGGTCCCTCAACCTGGAAAATCTTCCCGCCGGGATGAAAAAGCTCAACCTGAGTCGAAACAAATTTTTGGGATCTGTATCGCTCGTGAAGCTGCCGGACAGCCTCACCAACCTCTTCCTACAGGAGAATAATCTGACGGGGACAGTATCGTTGCAGAATCTCCCGCAAAATCTCGAATGTCTCGAGCTCAGTCGGAACAAGCTCTCAGGCCCACTGGCTTTTGCCAATCTTCCCGTGCGCCTCTTCAGTCTTGGCCTCAAATGGAACAATTTTGACCAAGTTGATGTCAAAGAACTGCCGAGTTGCGTCTCATACTGAGTAAGTTGAATGAAAATATGAAATTAAAAGTCTTTAATATAAAGAGGAACGCATGATAGCGCACAGTCGATCACAATTCGGATTTTTCATTTCTATACGATTGCGCATACTATGCTCGTCCAGTTGCTCTTGCTGTGTTTTTGCATAGATGCAGATACAGACCAGTCTCAGCTCTGCCATCGTATCACAGAATATCAATCACAGTGCATGGAACGGCTCATACAAATAGAGGGCCTGCCGCGGACAAAGCAGCGCAAGCTTCTTCAGCTACTTGGGTTCATAGAAAATATCGAAAGTTCATTGAGCGAGTGCGAGTGGGATGGTGTAAAATGCACAGAAGGAAAGGTCACGCACATTGAGTGGGAGAATCGATCCTCGGTTAACCTTCGCCTGCGCCTCGCGTGGCTCCCGCCAACAGTGCAGAGCGCTATTTTTGACGATTGCGTGACCATGAAGCCCCTTGACGCTCGGAACTTTCCAGAGTCGCTGGAGCTTTTTGATGCTTACTCTTGCGATATAGGCGGGTCTCTGGACTTGACGCTGCTACCGCGCTCGATGGAGAGCATTTCTGCTGTGAAGAACTTTCTATGCGGGACAGCAGTTCTCACAGATCTCCCATCGCGGTTGCGCTTTGTCGATCTCCGCGCAAACAGGATACACACAGTTTTCGTTCGGAGTGCTTCACTGCCAGAATCTTTTGAGAAGGCGCTTTTTGCCCTTGCTGACGGAACCATCTCGTATGTCGCACTCGATGGCAAGCGTCAAGATAAGCGGGTTCAGATCGAAGGCGCCAAGAGAACAGTAAAGGCACGGGTCCAAGGTGCAAACGATGAGGAAGAGAGGTGAGGAAAATTTTTTCTGTAGACTATAGTTATTCCATCCGTTCGTATGATTGAAAAGAGCAGAGACGGAGTTTTGATTTCAGCTCAATGAGAATGCCGAGGATCTGTCAGCTACTATAGGTGAACTTTGAATCCCCATCTCCCCACTGATTGGCTATTGATATACCTATTGGTATTGTACCTAAATCACTTCAAATGCTGTTTGTTCTATCTCTGTGCACCGATGAGCATTCGCTTTACGACGCGAAGCGCTACCAGCATATGTGCATTGATAAATTGCTCCAAGAGAGAGAAATTCAGGAGCTGAATGAGTTTGCTGCAGAGAAAGGACTGCATGATAATGCACTCTACGCCCATTGTGAGTGCTCTTGGCGGGGGATCGAATGCGACAATGGTCTGATGTGGCGAATGGCCTGGGACGCGAATCATTTCCACGATGGATACCAAGACTCTTTTCCGCAGCAAAACATACATGATCTCAAGCTGCATATCGAGTGGCTTCCACCGACGCTTGTGTTCTTGGATCTATCGGACTTTCCATTGGAGCAAAAGCTAAACACAGAGATGCTTCCCCGATCGCTAAAGCAGCTTAATATGAGTGTTTGCAGGTTACGAGGGCCCCTATCAGTAGGCGGACTCCCCGCATGTCTCGAAGTCGCAAAGCTACACAGGAATCAATTTTCAGGAATTTTGCGGCTTGTAGATCTTCCAAGCGAGCTGCGCGTCTTGTGGCTTTCGAGAAATCTCTTCCACACTATCGTCATTCGGAACGCGGGAATTCCAGAATGCACAGAGCGTATCGTTGCGTACCAAGACCGCAAGAAAGACCCAAGAATAATCATTCTCGATGGCAAGGATGTACACGAGAGCATTCAGCTTCACAGGGCAAAGAAGGCTATCCGATGAGTCTTTCTGTGCGTTTCGACTGTGCATATGCTTCACTTTTGATCGCATGAAAGCCTCAAATTTTTCCTTGGAAGGGCAGCCAACTCATATTAAAAACATCTAGATCTTTATCTAGATCTATTTCTTTAGTGAGCTATGCGTTGTGGCTCAGTATGTACAGACTTTTCTCTCTATGATCACTCTAATGCCTTTTGCTTGCATCGATGGTACTTATTTCGCAAATGCAGACTTACGTGGTATTCTTGGGAGCCATCAAGACATGATCCTAGGGAAGATCAACGCAGTAGAAATGCAATCGTTCATAAAAGGACACTAAAGAATATCTCCCAGGCTGGCTCAAAAATCATAGAATTACGGCCTGTTTGATGTACATCATTCTATTGAAAGTAGCCAAATTCCTCTTCGGCGATACTTAGTGCGATAAATTCTTCTGAGATAACGACTTTGTTTACTTGTTGCTCTCGTGCTCTATATTCAAAAGGAAACTAGAGGAATTTTATACATTGTAGCACAAATAAAATTGGGTAGATCGAGGGGGGGGGGGTAGAAGTTCATAATGAATTGGGTAGAGGCACATGATACAGATCCGAGATTATATCCAAAAATTACTAGCATCATATTTCTCGCCAATCTCAGAATCCCCAGAACTAAGCCAAAGGTACATTTCTTCTTCCTAGAGCTTACAGCTTACAAGCAACGTAATGAAAAGCCCCTAGTAATAGATCTAATACAATAAGATCTTACCTACTCGCATATAAAGCACTCGAACTTCTAGAGGTGGAACGAATTGGCTTGGGAAAGACGAAGTAAAGTGACATGATTTGTCTCGAATAAGCATGGCATGAATCGCGAATCCAGAAGTAGTAGTCATATCATAATCGATCGTTGTATGAGAAGGTGGTGTGTGTCATTCATGCATATGGATCAGAACATTAGTACTCGATGTAAGTTCAAATACTTAATCTTGAATAAAAGTGTCTGCATTTATGGAAAAACTCATCCAATATAGAATCGAATGAGTATAATCTGTCTTATTTCCAGCAGACTAGTAAATTTCCTAAACATTTCTTCCTTCACAGTGCTTTCATCCGCTCCTTTACGTCAGTATTGCGACTAACTACACATGCTCTCTTTTTAACGGGAATCTAGTACTTTTTCACATCTTCAATTGTGATGTACCGATACTGCTACCGGCCACCACTGTGGAAGCCCTCAAAGTTTGAGATTCCAGCCAAAAATTGCACAGATCGAAGTAAGCGACTCAGCTTCACCACCCCACCACTTCCAAAACCATCAAAAGCGGAACGCCCCATTCGTATACCTACTGATGCTCTCGAGCTTTTCGCACTTCTTGACAGCGGCCGAGTCCGTCTCACCGATGAAGGCTGCGCGGCAGTATTTCTCCACGCACAGCTCGCACCATCGCACGGCTTCCTGAGCATCAGCTGGCTCTACAGCGTGCTCCGCGAGCGCCATGACTTTCAGGCTGACGCGCTCGCGGCGGCGACACTGGTGTATTTTCAGAGGCTCCGAGAAATGCAGCGGGCATGCCCAGACAGAGCCTCGTTCACACCTGAGAGCAGCACAAAACTCCTGCGAACGAACGCCGAAGTCGTTGACTATCAGCGGGCCCAGGGTGCCATCAAGGCCTTCTCGTACTATCCAGTGAGTCTCGCTGGGCCCCTCGCGGGCACTGCAAGCACTTTACAGCAAGTGAGGGACTTACTTGAGACTGTCGTGGCAAGCGTCTCGCATGGCCTTCCTGAGGTCGAAGAAATGTCAGTAGGCGCTGCAGTGCTCTGGTTGAGTGCCGATTGCCTCCAGCTACACGCAGCGACCCCGTATTTTGGCCACAATGAGCGCATCTCGCTCAAAAATGCCGACGCAGAGCGTGCCAAGTGCTTGCAGGTGCTTTTCGCGTCAGCCAATCCTCGTTCGAATAGGCTCTTATCCCGCATTTGGCCGCTCCTCGTGCAGTTTGGTGATATCACACTCGTCGAGCGGCTCATTGATGGCTTCCTTCCCCTTGCGCCAAGCACAGATCTCACTGGCGAGATTTTCACTGCACTGTGTGACAACGTCTACTTCAATAGTACAGTTATCACCAAGACACTCTCGCATCTCTTCTCGCGGTACCACTCGTGCATTGTGCGCCTCCTCGAGACGCGCTGGCCAAGCTTTCATGAGAAACTCACACAGTCCCTCAGCGCACGCAATGGCGATGACTTTATCAAAAAATATGTTCGTAACTACCGCTCTGGGCTCCTGAAAGACATCTACGACGCGCTGCCATCGCTCTACGCTGCGAAGGACGCCTTTCCGCGTGCTTTCTATGTAAGCCTCCTGCAGGGCCCATGCCGTGATCTCCGCTACCGCTGCATTTCCGGCCTGAAGGGCATCACAGCAAGCGATTTTGAACACTGCTGGCAGAACACAACCGAAACTGCCCACATGCTCCTTGAGCGCGACCCGGGCATCCTCAAGATCCTCTTCGCACAGGGCCAGGAGGTCTTCGCGACGGCGCGGCAGTTCCAGAGGACGTCGATGTTCCGCGAGTTTCATGTCTATAAACACAGCCTGTGGAAGGCCTTCGCCCTGCAGCTCATGCGCGGCCACCGGCGACACTTTTACAACATTCTCAGCAATCTGTCCACCACAGCAGCGTTCTTCACAGAGGTTCTGCTCGCGCTGCTGCGGTTCTGCTCGGTGGACTTTGCGAGAGACTTCGCGCAGGCCTATCGCGCAAAGCATCCGAGCAGGATTACCCTCACGCCTCGCCTCCTACGGCTCCTGAGCCACCCGTCCTTCCGCATAGTCGCCCCACAGCGCTTCTGGTGGCGGTGCAACTGCCTCCGGTGGTCTGGACACCTCGCTGATATCCCAGAGAGTGCCCTTGCGGACTCTTCGAGCGACCCGAAGGCCGTCCAGCAGTCGCTCGGCTTCCTGCGGGACGAGTTCGCCGCCAGCGCCCCCACAGAGGCGTTCCAGCACGTCATACGCTCGATCGACGCCGCCGGGCGTTTTGACGCGGCTGTGAACCCCGGCAGGTCTACGTCGTGCTCGAACTGCGGTGGCTACTCGTGCGCGTGTGGCCGGACGTACCCGTCGGCAGTTTCAATTGAAAACTGCGCGTCGTGTGACGCGCCGCCGGCGTGGCGGGTCGCAGCGGCGAAGGTGGATATTTGGTATTGCAGCGCCTGTGAGGCGCCAGTACGCGGCGCGATCTGCCCTCGCTGCCAATCGCACGACGCGCAGCAGTTCTGGTCATGCTCCTCGTGCCAGCAGTACAACCCGAACGCGAGCGATGGGCCCATGGCGTGCGTACACTGTGGACAGCTCCATGAGCGCGAGAAGTTCGAGAACGCAGCGCTCGTTGCCTGCCAGTGGTGTGCGACCTTTCATTTTGCCAGTCAGCGGTGCAAGCAGCTTCAAAGTGGAGGCGTTGATGCAAATAGCGAAATTTCGTATTTTACGTGGGCGTGTGGCTGTGGAGCGACAAACTCCCCGATGCGCCTAAACTGCGGTAAATGTGGCAAGAAACACTTCACCTGCCGATTCTGTGAAGAAAAGCAGGTCCTTGGGGCTCATGATAATAAAGCACAGTGGGCTGCGCCACCCAACAGTGCGCTACAGAGTGTGACGAAGGCGCACTGTATATCTTGCCGAATGCCACACCCACGGACGTGGGCGCTCTTCGCTGGGAAGACATGGCGGTGCATGCCCTGTGGGCAATATCATTCGATACACTCACAGCACGAGCTCTGCACCCAGAGCGTTCCGATGCTCACGAACGGTGAGGTGGGCTCGATGGACACCAGTGCGTGGTGGAAGATTCATAGGGCTTCAGCGGGGCTTTCTGGGAGATTCTTCCCGTCGACATACCCAAAATATCTCTTGCCGTTTTCGATGCGTAGAGAGGCACAAATGCGCTCAGCAAGACAGAAGCAAAGTCATCCATTTGTGAGCGAGTTCTGGCTATGTACCGTTTGTACCCTCGCAAATCCGTCGTACACGCAAGTCTGCGGCTTTTGCACGAGGAGCCGAGACGATGGCGCTCTTTCACTCTGGCTCAAGCCGTGGAGAAATTCAGAAGCAGTAGCTATGGAGATTGGGACTGCCACCGATGGTCATTGGCTCTCAGAAAACATTGGAGATCTTTGCGTAAGCTTAGAGATTGATACTGCACAGTTCGAAGGAATGTGTGCGGTTCTTGGGTGAGTGTACAGTAGACCAATGCTTTTTTTCTCGATGATATGTTCATTCGTGTAGTGTACCCTATTTTATTTCATCAAACATGCTCGGAGGTGTACCAAACATCTGGAATGTCATGGCCAGTGTTAAAGAGCCGATGGCTTGTTTTGGTACCGAAAGATTCGATAACTAGAGCGCGTAAAGAGCTTTCTTTTGCAGCGATTTTCGGAACGCAGAGCATAAAAACAAGGGTAGAGGCTTTTCGAAGTTTGAATTCCTGAGTGCACAAGCCGCGGTAGAAAATTTTCAGTAATGAAGGCTCTGCGCGTATCAAAGAACAAGATTATCCGTGCCTAAGCACGCACTCTCGTTGAGCTCTCTTGATGAATGAGTCACCCATGCTGCTCTTGTAGGATGTCACTGCCTATTCCCACTAAACGACGAGCACACGCGGGTGAAAAAGCTATCAGTGCATGAAGATGAGAAGGAAATGAAAAGACGAGAATATTGAGAACATAGTAAATTTAACCTAAAGTGCTTAAAATTTCGATTGCTTTAAGATGAAGTATCCAATATCCACCGGCCAGCGGAGACTTCTTACATTGGGAACTATCTTAGTTTCTTTTTCATAATTCAAAGCCCTAAACCAATCAATGCAGCGTATCGGAAATCGGATGGCATATGATATACTCAGTGGCAAAGCCATATGCTCGACCTTGCTCTTCGACATGTATGAGAATTGCATGTTCCCTTACCCGTTCTGGGCGAAAAAGGCGGACCTGGAGCACTTTATTTCATCACCATCGCTCAATGTCAAAAGGATAAAGCTTCTACCGAATATCGAAGTTGTCAAAGCAGGCGTTGACTTTGCAGGTGATAAGCTCTTTTACAATATTGCACAAACCACCGACCCACTCGCACTCTTTGACTACTTTCTATACAAAAGACATTTCTTTTGCACGCATCATCCGTTTTATTTTGATGCGCAGTGTATTCTGGAGGAGCATGCCAAAAATCATGGATTTAAGGCACGCCACTGGGTAACCAAGGGGATTCTAAAAAATTTGCATGCAAACCAGTTTTACCTCACCGATGAACGCGTGTGCGCACCTCAGGGCATATTCAGAGAAAAGTTGTACAATATCAAGCAAACAAACAGACCGACAGAGCTCCTTCATCGACTGCATAATATCCCTCGGGGAATTTTGAGTGGAAAAGTTCTACCAACGCTTTGCTGGGAGGAGATGTACGAGTATCAAATGCGCCATGGGTACACACAGCCACTCTGGTGTCATGAGGGTCAGATCAAAATCATCGGCTTGCCACTTAAGAATACGGCAAAGGGAATACATATGATAGCTACTGTTGAAGGCTTGAAGAAACTGGTAAAATCATATAATTTAGGTGATTTTATAGACCCTTTGGCTGTACACCGAGTCTCTGAAAAGAACCGAATGGCGCACAGGTCATGCTCTGATGTGTTTCGGACACACTATTTCAACAGCAGTGAAGTCGAGCGGCTCGTTCATTTTAAGAATGAAACTGGATTTGCGTCGAGATTTTGGATTCGCCCTGCAGACTTGGAAAGAGCTGGTGCTATCTGTCTGACAGGTCAATCTGGCCGCACTGTGCGCTGCTCGAAGAGTGAATGGTACAATTTGCGGCAGATGGTAAACTACTCGAAAGTGCAAAAAAATATCTATAAAATCATGAATATGACAAAGAAAAAAAGCTGTACATGTGGAGTCCCAGAGCCTTTATCCATTTTCGATGATATGATGAGAGAAGCAGAATAAGTTTTATAGGAATTTTCATATGATATGATCTTGCTAGTGTGCATGTGATCCTTTAGCTTCGTCTGATTGATGAGTTTGATAAGCTTTTCGATTTTTTACTAGTCAATGTCACGAGGCTCATCAGAAAACAGATATTTGTAGAAAACTTTGACAGGGATTAGAATCAGATGCTAGATTCGATTGATAAAACAGGTGCAGGAATGGACATATACAGTAGTTATCTTTGTATATTTTCGCCCCGCTTCCGCACTCATATGCACCTAAAACTGATGCTGCTACTGATTTAACTCCATTATTCTATGATTACCATGTGATTGTATCAGATTGATGTACTTTGGTGGCCCTTCTTATGGTGTACGCACTACATGCATTCTGACTGGGAATGCAATCCGTTCGAGTTGGCTTGCAAAAAAGATGCTTGAAGGTGAAGTTTCGCGCCCCTTTTGGATAGAAAGGAAAGATTTGACTCATTTCTTGGGATCACCAGACACCAACACAGCTGGATCAACGCTGCTACCAGGGGCATGTCCAGTGCGAGTCTACCTGCAATTTCATGGGAATCGGGAATTCTTCAACATAGACGATGTTTCTGACTCAAGTGTGCTTTTCCATTATTTCATGTACAAACGCCACTTTCACGGCTTCGGGCGGATCTTTCCGTATTGTCAGCACCAAACTCTCGCCCAGCACGCCAAAAAGTACAATGTGAAATCGAACCACTGGGTCACGAAGGGCTTTCTTGAAACCATGTTCCCAGAAGAAATAGGTCTAAGCGGAGACGCACAAAGCGTTCACTTAAAGGACTTTCCGTACCCTTTCTTCAACATTGCGCACACATCTGCACCAGATCTCCTCCAGTATCGACTTTGGAATGTCCCATGGGCACTTGATGGTGGCTGCATCCTACCGAAGCAACTTCACGCCGCGCTATGTGAATACCAGCGCGAAAAAAATCTTCCCCTACCGCTGTGGTGCGCATCAGAAAATATTGGATGGACGGGCTTTTCGCTCAAAGAAGGTGCACAGGGGGTAACTCTGTCAAGCCATAAGATTTCCTCCCGTCCAGTAACGTGGTACAATGTTGATGCGTTTGACGACCCAATTGGATTCTATCGGCTCTTTCTCGAAAGAAAGAAGCTTCGGACCTCCTTTCTCGATATAATCTCCAAGAAAAGGTTTTCTATTGCAGATACAAAGGTCTTACGCGCTTTTCAGCAGTATTTTGGCACAAGGTCCAGTTTTTGGATCTGTGTCCAGGATATGCCCCTTGTGGGCGCAGTTTGCCAGCCGCGATACCGAGGGAAGGTTGCAAGGTGTACAAGCGCGGAATGGTACAATATCAACCAACTGGCTAATGTACTAGATGTCATGCAGCGCGCACGGAGTAGATGGATAAGTGCCAACCAAGGCAAGCGGACGCTTGCACTTTTTGAATCGATACTAGAAGACTGAAGGATATACTTGCAAAAGAGATCATATGTACATAAACAGCATATTCAGTCGCAAAATTTGGTAAAGAATGTTGAGAACGAAGTATTGAAGGTAGCCCTACAGCCTTTCTTTTCATATTTTTCTATTCTGTCAGTAAAATGATCAAAAGCAATGTCTTTCGCATATTGCATCTTGACAGGTAAGCGCATCCAGTCCAAGGTTCTTTCTCGAATCCAAAGTCTTGGTGTCTTCAAGCACCATTTTTGGGCCGAGTACATGGATCTCGAGCGCTAGATTCAGTCTTCCCTGTTCAACACGAGTGGAGTCAGGATACTCCCTGGGACTTCCCTTGTCGAGGCTTATGGGAAGGCCTTCTTCAACATCATGCAGACGTCCGATCCATTCGCTCTCTTTAGCTATTTCTTAGAGAAAAGACATTTCTTCTGCAGCTTTGCGCACACATTTGAATTTAGCCAGCAGTGCATGCTCGAAGAATACTCGAGGAAAATGGGCTTCCAGCACAATATTTGGATCCCTGCGGATCGTTTTTTATCTCATTACCGCGGGAACTTTTCCATTCAGCGTGGAATTTCTAGGTTCAACTTTCCTCCTTTTCCATTTCCACTCATCAACATCGATCAGACAAACAATCCTCTCAAGCTCAAAAGCTTCATCAGAAGCTCACCAAAGAGCATTTTGAGCGGCAAGGGGCTTCCATGTGTGTACCGAGCAAAGCTCCATGACTATCAAATAAAAAAGGGATTTTCGCTTTCACTCTGGCCCAACGATTATGAGGCGAATGCTATTGACACTTTCATTCGTGCAGATGCGGAGGGAATTGAAATTCAAAGCCCACAAGGAAGACTGATGCATTTTTTCAATATTGAGGAGCTTGAAGAACCCCTTGCAGCGTATAAAATGCATTGCCAGTCGAGGTCTTTGCTGAAGAAGTGCGTGGATGTGCATATGCGGGCCATATTCTCCAGAAATGAAGTTATTTCGATGCGTGCGTTTCGCCATAGAAATGGGCTGCGTTCGCGGTGCTGGGTCCAGCCCACAGAAATTGCAGCGGCCGGTGGTATACTACGCGAAGGTGAAGTTGGAAAGACAGTACGGTGCTCGAATGGTGAGTGGCATTGTATGGGCCAGGTGCTCAATTTCCGCGAGACACTGCAGCGCCTCAGGGAAAATCAGTCACGAAATCCAAAGCACACGCACGAAGCTCTGACGGTCCTCGATGATATCATGAGCGACCAAGACGATGTGCAGTACCCGAAAGTCGTAGGTGGTAAGCGTCGAGCACAGGTCATACTGACAAGTGATCAATATGCAGAAGAATATGAAAAATGTTGATAATCAAATTCTTGCAATGTTTGGAAAAATACTAGTAAATAACATTGAATATAAGAGCGCATATATACGAAGGCGTAGAGAATCCCATCAGACTGCAGCTTTGTTTTTCTTCTATAGAAGAATCTTAGTATATTTTTTCTATATTGTCGTCCAATGTTTATAAATGTCTTCTTCGACTTATTTTGAAAGCAGAAAGATACTCGAAATGAGCATCTTGTAACCCTTTCTGACAACGCTCTATGGCGAAGCCAAGCACGCCGAGCGCATGGGGGCGTGGCATGAATGGGTCAAATAGACGAATAGATTATATGAGAGAGCTGCGGCTTGATGTAAAGAATAAGTATCGATTCATATTTTTTTCACTTGAAAAATGTTCCATCTCTTCGTGCTCGCCACGAACGATAGCCAACAGTATGCAGAAAGCGTATCCACTTCGCAGAATGCGCTCATGCGCCTTTTCTTCCAGAATGTGAAGGAACATCAAATCCAGCGAATCTCACGCGGCGCCCCAGATGGTGACATTTGCAACGATTGGAGGGGACTCACGTGTGATGGCGGTGTCCTCCGGTCCATTGTGTTTCGCGGCGAGTCATTTGCGAACTTTTCTATTGCATATGCGCCACCAACAGTCCAGGAGCTGGATATCGCAAGGTGTGACCAGTGCTTGACCCTGAACACGCGGCTGCTCCCTCGAGCTTCGAGACGCATTGCTATGAACGATAACAATGTTCGTGGGTCCGTCGATCTCAAGTGCCTACCAGACGCCCTCGAGGAGCTTCTCCTCCACAGTAACGCAATTACAGGCAGTATAGATCTAACGATGCTGCCGAGATCACTCGTCACACTCGATCTGCGCTTCAATTGCATAGAGCAGCAATGTGTCTTATACAGCAACTTACCACCGAATTTTAAGAAATGCAGCGCTTTTGGGCAGCAAATCCGGTGTTTTCAAGGCGTGCTTCCAGGTGACTACGCAGATGGAAAACAGGTTTTTAAAGCGAAAGGCGTGCGAGTTCGATAATTAAATGCTAAGGGCGCTACATCGAGATCGTTGTAGCAGACTTTTTCAGATCCTATGCGGTGAATCTTTAGACGCATTTGTTTTCGGATTTCATCATGATGAGAGGCTAATTCAAAATGAAATTCAACATCAGCGTAGAAAGTCGACGCGCTGCGCCTTCTTTAGTTCTTGTATACTTCCTTTGTCTTTTCATTCGTAGAGAGCTTCGATGGAAGAAGGTGCCCGAATTGCCATCGCTGCTTCAGAATGAGAGTCACCTTGCAAAACTGCTGGATTAAGTGAACGCTGCTCCACCTCAGAAACCGACTCGTACTGCACTAACAGCCTTGCAGATTTCCTCAGACTCCCCGGAGCTGAGGTCCGACGCCAGCCTCGGAAAACACAGCGGCCTGGAATCGAACTCACAACGGTGCGAAACCACTCACGTGTAAGCTCAAGCGTGGCGTTGGTGTAGTGTGTGACCACGCGTCGCGCACGAACTCGTTTACAGACCTGAACGTGTGCCTACGTACTGAAAAACTCTGTGTGGATACAATCATACTATTAGGAAAGCACCAGATCCCGTCCGATCTCTGAAGTTAAGCCTGATCAGGCCAAGTTAGTATTGAGGTAAGTGATTACTCGAGAACCCTTGGTGTTGTGTTCTTCGCGGCTCCTGCGCTTGAAAACACGGCCAGGCGGAGTCGAACCCGGCACGCCCAATCACCAGCGCGGCAAAAATACTGGTGGACGTCCGGATTACATGCTAGCGTGTGTGTGTAAATGCAGCTTCTGCGTCTACAGCCGGTGCAATCGAGCAGCCATTCGTTAATTTCTGCTACATTAGTTCAGTTTCTGTACTTAATTGGTATGAGAAGCTTGATCTTTAATGCCTTCTGCGAGCTGGGCCTGCAACTGCAAGACATTCAGTCGATCACCGAACAGTACGAGCGTGCATGGACGCCATTACAGCCCGGTTTAGAAGAAATCATCTTTCCTATTCGAAGCGAATTTTATGAACACAAGCCTCATCGCAATACAAAGCACGCGCGGGTATGGCGCTACCTCGATATACTGCTATCCTAGATTTGCGCAGCTCTGTTTGCCCGTGCGCGCCGCAGTCACCGTGAAGAAACTGTGCTGTGTGTGCCAGCACGCTATATTTGCACGATGAGTGGGATGCTACGACAGCGCCCAGCTCGCTAAGGGCATAAAAGATCAAGCTTCTCATACCAATAAAGTATAGATACTGAACTAATGAACATGACATTCAAAAGTTTCAATCACTGCGTAGATCTCCCGGATCTTCCCTCTCTCCCCTTGCTCGTCCGCTATGGATAAGCGCACGAATACAATACCAAAGGCCATCGAGAAAGAGAAAAAAACCCTGATAGACACTACAAGAGTTCCAGAAAAAACATCCCCTCGTACACGGTGACTTCGAAGCCCTCTAACACCCGTGTCCCACCGACGACCCTACATCTGACTACAATACGAAAAATAGAAGAGATTCAAGTTGAGATTGGTATGCGAAGCTTGATTTTTTATGCCCTTGACATTCACGCGCCGTGGTAAATTTGTTCTCCCCAATTCGCGCCTGCCCCTGACTTTACTGCACAAAAGCCGGAACAGTGAAATGCGTCGCTTCACCCGCCTCTTTAATCTTTCTACGACGATTGGCTACGTCCTGTGAGCTCTGCTTCAAGACGTCGCACGCACTCGTACCACTCAACCTCCAAGACCATAAATCACGCTGCCTGGTATCGAAGTCAAGACCTAAACCTGCCACTCTGATGTTATGGGCTTCACGGCTAAGAACTAGCACATATTGCACGTGCAATTATGAATAGATCAAGGCAGAGTTTCACCGTCGACGGTCGACCTCTGGTTAATTTCTGCTACATTAGTTCAGTTTCTGTACTTAATTGGTATGAGAAGCTTGATCTTTTATGCCTTCTGCGAGCTGGGTCTGGGTAGCCTCTGGCTGATAGTTCAAATGCAGCGTGCTTTCAGACACATGCGCACGAATATAATACCAAAGGCAATCGAAAATATGCGGTAACACTCTTGATAAAATGCTCAATTACACAATCCTTGTCTGTATCATCGGTTTATGCCAGGGGTCGGCAAAGTGTGGGACGCGTCCCCGTTCCGGGGACGCGCCCGCACAGCAAAATTTTCGCGTCCCCAAAACCCGAAAATTTTGCTGTGCGGGCGCAACCCCCCCCCCCTCTTGGGGAGGGGGGGGGGGGGTAATTTTCGGAAAACTTCCGAAAATTGTTTGAGATGGGCGATGTTTTATTCGAGCACCGTGACCATATAAGTACAAAAAATATCGAAAGAAAAGGCATCGTACAGGCGACGGAGAGTAGTTTTCTACTGATTGCTGAAAAGAAGGTTTCTGCCTTAAGCTGTGTCTTTCGTTGAGAAAGATTGACCCGTTCGTTTTATTCTTTTCTGATGCGAATACGACTGACAGGGTTTCTGTTTAGTTTAAAACAGGGTTTCAGTGATTTTTCAAAATGGAGACTCCCTTAATCCCTACCCTATATCTCTCAAGGCTTATTAGGCGACCATGCAAGAACTTCTGAAAGGCACTTTCCCCCCTTTATTGAAACCCTGGTAGAGAGCGTACAGAGGGCTTCTAATTCATCGTTTATTGGTAGCTTATGAATTAACGAGCATATGTAGTAGCTGGAGAAAACAAATACTGTAATCATGAGAAGTAGTTAAATATCGGACATACTTTGTTTATAGTACTCACGCTAGAGTTTTCCTGCTTTTTCATGTGATACATTTCGGGTGAATTCATGAATTTAGGGCGCATGTGCTTCTGAATCTTCTGATAATAGCCATAGCTCTAAGAATAATATTCCTTCCTTTACATGCTCATATATATCATATTATTCTAGATAAGTTTTAGGTATACTTGTAAGTTACATGAAGCTTATGAATTATTACTATCCTAACTACTATGATGGCAGTTATAGAATGGTTCTAGTTATTTTATACTAGAATCTCTGTACTTTTATGTAGGTTCACATCGACCAGTAAAATATTAGCGTTTCAACAGCGATTACTAAAGTTTCAATGTCTCTTGACGAAAATCCTGAAATAGCTTTTATACGCGAGCAGGATGAGCGCTACAACCGAGTGTATTTCACTATAAGTGATGACGACGATGGGCAAGTACATGACCAAACACCAAGGAACGCCGAAATGCGCCTCGTGCCTGCTAGAGAACAGCCTGCTAGAGTACGTGTTGATCAACGTGGAGGGCGCCAGTGGAACGATGGATATTTTTTGTTCGGCATGCGAGAGAACAATGACGAGCAGTTAATGCGAGCGGAATGTTTCATCTGCGCACACATTTGTACTAATGAGGGGTCAAAACATCCACAAATCCGTCGACATTTTAGTACAAAGCATACGAAAGATAAAAAAGGGTATGACAAAGACACAGGGAAAGCGTATGATCTGCAAGGTGTAGAGATAACACCGGAGTACTTGCAGACATTGAAAGACAATTATGAAGCTCGGCTACGAGAGATGGCTGCCCATTCACTCCCGTGCCGCGGATTCATCGGTGATAGTGCTTATAATGATACAGTCTTATCTTACAGACTGGCTTTCATCACCGTGAAGAGCTTGAAGCCATACACCGATGCTGCAAAATTTGGAAGCGAATTTGCTGCAGCAATGTTCAATGGCATCATTGGAAAGGACGCAGTTGTGCGGATGAATAAGGTGCCTATTTCCGCTAAGGGTATCCGAACACGAACGATACGCATCGCTGACCATATCACGCAAAAAACTGCTGATGAAATTCGACGATCGCCGTGCCCTTTCTCGCTGCAGTTCGATGAGAGCACAGATAAGGCGGGATGCAGCCATGTCGTTGCTTTTGTCAGGTATGTGTTCGATGGTGAAGTTCGCGAAAGGATTCTTTTGTGTGCGGAACTTGAACACCGACAAACTGCGCCGGACATAGCTGGAAAGATCATGGGCACCATCAAAGACTACAAGATTCCACCTGAAAAGATGGGAACGGTTTCGAGTGACGCTGCCCAGGTGAACATTGGTGTTCATGCAGGTGTGATCGAACTCCTTAAGGTTCACTCACCTGGGTTAACGTCTACGACCTGCCTCATTCACAGGTATGTTCTCTGCCTTCGGCCCTTGCCTGACGGATTAAAACATACAATGAAGGAGATAAAGGATATTGCCAAATATCTTCGCGTATCTCCTTCTTGCAAGCGCGAATTTAAAGTATTTTGTAAGAGTAAGAATTCTTCGGTATGTCAGGTACCGTACTATAATATTACTCGATGGCTATCAGCAGGTGGTACCGTCGGCCGAGTGTTTCGCATACGGCTTATAATTCATGAGTTTCTGAACATGAAGGAAGAGAGGGGTCGAGAGCTCGCGAAAAACTTTGAAGACCCTGTTTTTCGGGCACGTCTTGCTTTTCTCAGTGACCTGTTGCCCATTCTAGATAAGGCCAACACTGATCTGCAAGGTAAGTTTCTGACAAAGGGTCAGTCACTTAAAGTCATTCGAAATCTGCAGGAGAGGATTCGTTTCCTCAGGAGATCAGCTGCAAAGCAATCGTTCATTCGATTTCCTAGAGTCCACAAGGCGATTGCGGAGACTGAGGAATGGCTACAGGATTTCGTCGCAGACACTGTTCACAAAGATGTGATGGATTACCTCGAAACTATTCAGAAGAAGCTCGCGAAAAAGTTTAGAAAGCTACGCTTTCCCGATAAGTGGATGGTTGATCCCTTTAACGCAAAAGTTAAAGAGTTTCCGCGTAATGCTGCGCTCAAAAAGGACATGCGAACTTTAACAAAGTCTGCTGTTATGAAAAAGAAGTTTGAGTCCTCCAAAGATTGCCTGCACTTCTGGGCGAGCATTGCTTCAACATCTTATCAAGACCTAGCGCGAGAAGCAATCATTAATCTCCTCCCCTTTGTGACAACTTATCGTTGCGAGCAGGCATTCTCACTCTTGAAACTGATTAAGGCAGATCATCGTTTAATTACGGAACTCGCGAATTATATGATCTTAGCTTGTACTCAAGATGAACCCAATTACGAGGAAATCGTGGCGAAGTACTGCAAGCAATTCCACAGTTCCCACACGCCAAAAAAGCGAGACCGTGAAACCCGCTGAGTCGCGACAGCAAATCAATTAAGCATCAGAAATCATAGCATAGCATTAGCATAGAAATCATCCCGGGCTTCGAATTAAATATTAAGAGAATATTGTGGATCTTACAACGTCCGTTCAGTGTAAAAAATCTTTTTTTTTTGGTGAATTGAAATGATAAAAGTTGGTAGAGATGTTTTTCAGCTTCGCAAGGAGCTGAAAAACAGCCGGCCCGTCCCGAAGGGGCGTGCCGGCAAGCTCAGATCTTATGAAAAATTGACTTGAATTCTGAGGCAAACCCGCCGCCCCGGCCCGGAGGGTCGGGGCGGCAAAAATTTCGGCCCCCCAAAAAATCCAGCTCGTCTGCGGGGACGCGGACCAGAAAACCTGGATTTTTTGGGGGGTCGTGGGGACGCGGGGGTATGGCCAAAAAAAAGTTTGCCGACCCCTGGTTTATGCTCTCTAGCCCCCCTACACATCATGAATACCAAGTACATCCGTAAACCCCGCGTTGCGGTACGCCAAGAGCGCCTTCCTCTCTTGTGAACCGGTTGGCTTTGGGATCGTCCGCAGATCCAGTATTCCCGAAAAATTATTGCTTCCGAGGCGTACCACGATGCCCCGCAGCCTCGAGACGTCGACAGTTCCCGTTAGCACGTTCCGCTCGATCTCGAGGACTTCAAGGCTCTCCGGCAGCCGTGTCAAGTCAACAGGCCCCGAGAGCTGGTTGAAGCTTAAAATAATAGAACGGATTCGTGCCGGCAGCCTCGTGAAGTCGACGGAGCCCGAGAGAAGGTTTTTCTGAAGTCGGAGGTTCAGGAGGCGCGCCGGTAGTGCCACGAGCGAAATGCTGCCACTGATCTGGTTCATTTCGAGAGAAAACGTTTCCATGGCATCAGGAAGGCTCTCGAGGTCAGCACTCCCTATCAGCGCGTTCTCTGTCAGCGTCACCCTATGCAGCGCTTTCGGCAGGCTGTCAAGCCGGATGCTTCCCGACAGCTTACACTTGTCGATTCCGAAATCTTCGAGGCTTGAAGGCAGCGTTTCGAGGCTGATTTCACCGTCGACTGTGACGCGGTGGAGTCGTAAGCTCACGAGGCTATCTGGGAGCGCCGCGGTGTCAATGTTGAGCACAAAATTCGATCGCCGGAGGCGAAGCTCTTGGAGGTTCGCGGGGAGAAGCCCGAGCGTTACTGGATGGTCCCCGGATCGGAGGAGGCCCGCCCGCGGGCAGAAGCTCTTGACGCTCTGCGCCGCATCGCAGGTGAAACCCGGCCATGTACACACATCGCGAAATTCACCATTTTTGTCCTGGAAGCGGCTGGGAGTGCCTGCGTCGCACTAGGAGACGTAAAGCTCCATTCGGACCTGATCTGTGATGCTGGAGGGGTCGAAGCGGGCGATGCCGTCGATGGCGATAAGAAAGGTGAGCATTTGAAAGCAAACAGAGAAAGAGAATGAAAGACAGACTGGAGATGCACGCACACTTAATCATTTTCCTCCTCTTTCATCTGCGTCCACGATATTCTTTGTCCCGAAGCTGAAGATCTTCTGTAAAGAAGAAATATTTTGACATATCTGCACCTTTGCGTGTGTCGTGGTAGTAGGCGGACTGCTGGAGCGAGTTACGGTCTTTGTAGACGAATTCCGTCCCCACAGGAGCGCCACCGCCGATGAACCGCCACGGGTCTTTCCGCCCCTTTACGTCGTACACGAAGAGCCTGAGGCTCGCTGGGAGCGAAGCGGTGTCGATAAGCGCGTTGCGGCCGCGCTTACTATGGAGAACAAGCATGGTCATTCTCGGTGGCAGGTGCGTGATCACAATGTCCCCCAGGAGGCCTCTCGTCATACTGCAGATGAGCTCTTCGAGGTTGGCCGGGAGGCGTGTCAGGTCGAGTTCTTTGGCGCCATCTCCAGAAGCGTAGGAGTAGCCGATGTACATAAACCGAAGTTCCCTCGGCAGCATCGGCGTCTGGCACCCACCCAGGAGAAATGTCGACTGCATGTGTACACGCTGGATCGTGCTGGGCAGCCAATCCACTTGGACTCCCTTGTGACCATACATGGAGATGGCCGTCGCGACGCCATCGTCGCACGTGACGCCGGCCCAGTCGCACACATCTTTCTCTCGAATGGCCTCGTAGGCTGGGTTGTATCGGTGAGCGATCACTTCTGGTGCGATGAGCTGCATGAGCATCGCGTGCTGCCGGGCCCGCAATTGATCTCTGGGGTGAAGTGGCGTGTCGTCAGCGCAGAGGAAAAGGAGATGCGGAAGAAGGTGGAAGGACATAGTTAATCTTATCTGTGAGAAGAAAATTGATAGAGGGAGTAATGATAGCAATAAGCTAGTGCACGTGCAAAGCTTGATAAATTGCCTTGTTTTCAGAGCTTTTCGAGCAGAGCGAGAATGAAACATACCCATTTTTCTATCACAGGTACTGAAAGTTGCGGTTAAAGACATCTTTCATACATTTAAAGCACAAAAGCATGCGTGAAGGCTGTCAAGCGCTAAATTCCACTGCATGCAGTCATCATATTTAAGCTGTCCCAGCAGGCCATGCTAGCGATGGTCACACAACAGATACATGATGATTACTTAGCATGTGCTGGTGATAATAGATCCGAAAAAAAGCTATCTATTTTTCGATTTTATGCTCTTTCCATCTCCACGGGTCCTTGTCGGAGCATAAAAATTTGTTTAAATACAAAGAAAGTCACTCAGCCCCATACATCGATAGCCATCAAATGAAATCACACTCCACTGATACGTTATCAACTCTATTCCAAAATTTTCTAGTATTATTTCCCCCATGATGGCGCCACCGCCCACTAGTATCAAACCATCGGCTCTATTGTCGTACAGACAGTCAGAATGCCATTCGCGTTTACCTTTGTCCACATCCCCGGCGGTGTGTGCGTTGCTTTCACCAGCGAGTTCTTATCGAGCTGTATGTCCTTCAAACTCGGCGGTATGTGCTGGAAGTCCACAGTCCCGGTAAATCGGCACATCCCTGCGAGAATCGTTTTCAGATTTCTCGGCAGCCGCGATAAGTCAACTGTCCCCGTAAAAGCGTTCCCACCGATGCTCAGCTCCTCGAGGTCCCGCGGGAGCGTCGCAAAGTCGAATTTCCCTTCGAATTTATTCATCCAGATGATGAGAACTTTGAGGTTCGCAGAGAGGGCAGCGGTCTCGACGGTCCCGCAAAATTGATTGTCGGCGATGTCTATGTAGAACAGTGCGGGCACAAGCTTGTCAAACGCGAAGCTCGCGGAGAAGCGGTTGCTCATCAGGCTGACCATCGTGAGCGACTGTGGCCATGTCGACGGGTCCGTTGTGCCCAAAAAGCGATTGCTCTTGGCCAAAAAAGTCTTCAGTCCCGGTGGCAGGTCATCGAGCGCTAATTCATTGTCAAAGGCGTTGCCGTGGACGGCGAGCGACTCGAGCGATCGTGGCAGCGCCTCGACCCGAAGTTCCCCGCGAAATTTATTGTTGCCAAAGTCCAGGCGGCGGAGTGCGCATTGTTCCGAAAACAAAATATCGCCGGTCAGCTGGTTGTCGTAAATGTAGAGCGTTTCCAGTGAGTTTCCGACTTTTCCAAGGTCCAGGGACCCCACAAAGGCGTTATTGTCGAGCGCAATGAAGGTCAGCGACGCTGGCAGCGCAGAAAAGTCGAGCGTGCCCCCAAAACCGTTCCTCTGCGCGCTGATGTCTTCTATTCTCGGTGGGAGGGTATCCAAGCGGAAACTGCCCGTCAGTTGGTTCTTTTGGACGTCAAGTCTCTTCAGTCCCACCGGAAGATCTGCCGTGTCTAAATTCCCCGTCAGATTGTTATTGGGTAGCATGACTAGCAAGGCAGCCCGAGGCAGATCGCCGGCGCGGAGGGTCCCGTCGAGATGGTGGTTGCTCAGGTCGAGGTGGGCGACGGTGTCTGGGATCGATGCGAACCGCACTGTCCCGAGAAAGGCGTACTCGTCGTCCTCTTCGGATATCCTATGCGATATGGCTCTCACGCGCCCCTCGTCGTTGAGCACCACGCCAGGCCAGTCTTTGATGTCTTTGAAGTTGCCGTGGATGTCCTGGAATAAGAACTTCATTTCGCCGATCCCGTGGAAGGCAATTTCCATCTTTGCCTGTTCTGTGAGCATCAGCGGGTCGAGCCGCCCGAGGTCGCTATCAACGATGTCTGGGGCGATGAAGAGAGGAAGGAGCATTTGAAAGAATACAATATAGGTAGCTGACAAGTAGAGAGAATTTTTGATAGACTCTTGGAAAACTTTGGACTTTGGCGCTAGGGCTGCGCACAAAAAACAGTATATAAAAGCCATCGAGAGCAGGGTTTCACTGATCTTTCGAAATTGAGACCTCCTTTTCCCCCTAGCCTTTATCTCTCAAGGGTTATTGGACGGGAATGCAAGAATTTCTGAAAGGTGCTTTTCCCCCAAAGGGGGAAATTTCCCCCTTTATTGAAACCCTGATCTAGAGGGATTTCATGAGAAGATACCTAGGCTGCATGATTATTTTCTTAGAGCCATACTGATATTATGATACCACCTTTGAAACCCGCTTCGGCCACCATTGGAGATTCACTCGTCCTCCGCATTGCGAGGGGTATGTCATACTGACATACTTTTCTCCTGCACTTAAATTCTTTCATTTCCTTACAATTCAAATGGTAAGAGACTTGCCTGATGGGCCAATCTAGAACTGCTCATGGCTATCAGCATACCTTTTCATATACTTTGAGGCATCGAAAACCTCTGATGACTTTCCCACGGTCTGCACCCGTGGGTCGGTGCGCTGCTTTCCAAGTGGGATCACTCGAAAGCGTCTCGCAGCACTTTGTGTCAAGAATCGGCCAAGTTCGAAGCCCATCGGCAGGTTCTCCGTGCGAACCACAACTTGATCCAATCTGTCCCTGACGTAGAGCAGCCGCATCTTTTCGGGTAGGCGAGCAATGGAAATAGTCCCATCCGGGTAAAATCCCGAGTAAATCAGCTCCTCCATATGTTTTGGGAGATTTTCGAGCCGCAGCTTCTCTCTCGCTCGAGCATTGGGCACAGGATGAGGCAGAGGTACCGGAGCGCACGGGGTAGCCGTTGCGCCCGCGAACCCCTGGTAGAGCATGACGCTGCTGGCAAAGTGCACAAATTCGACAGTCGGTGGCAGGTAGTCGAGCGCGACGAGTGTGTTTGCACTTCTCTGCTCATGTAGAGCGACGCCATGTGGACGCCGTCGTCATAGACAATGCGTCGCCATTCGTGTGGATCGCTCTTGCAGCGGCAAAAGTAGTCATCAGCGTGGCTAAAGCGCCGACGGTAGACGTCTGCGTGGAGAGAGTCCTCCCAGGGTGCAAAGCGGCGCACGATTGCTTTTTGCATGGAAGCCGTGGAGGGGGCGTTGCTATCAGCACAGAGAAGCACGGTGAAGATCATGACTGTAGATGAAATCATGCCGAAAAAAGGCGTAAGATTCCAAAAGTAAGCTCGCGAAAAGCATGTACTGTCACTCATTCGCATATATGACAAATTCGAGAGGTAGCACCACATCGCAGTGCCTTTTTCGCTTTTCGTGCGGTAAAGCTGTCAGTGTTTCGAAAGAATCCGAATTGCATATCCTCTTTGTTTACTGCAGCCGTTCTTTTGCTCCCACTGCTCTTTTATGCCACGGGCAGGTTCTGCATTTCAAAAATGATGCTTCATAAAAAAACTTTTGTGCATAGATCGATTTGCGTTGATCTCGACGACTTAATTTATCTCTTATTAAAAAATATAAGCGCTCTTCACCAACTGGCGAACTTCACATAGTCCCTAGTACGAATCCTCAATATCTGAATAGTCCTCGTCCCACTGGTTACCGTGAACGATGCACTTGATGAGATCTTCGGGCAGCGCCTGCAAGTCAAAAGACCCGCAGAAATTGTTGTTCTCGAGGTAGAGCTCGTGGATATGGCCTGGTGTATCCGCCGCGTTCACAGTCCCCTCGAGTGCATTGTCATTGAGCATCAGGTGGAAAAGCGAGTCGGGGAACACCTTCATGTCAATAGTCCCCGTGAGCGCATTGTTTGAGACATCAAACAACCAGAGTTCGGGTAGCGATGTAATGTGCAAACTGCCCAAAAATTCATTGTGGGAGAGGCCGAGTTCCTGGAGGCTTGCCGGGAGCGAATCGAGCTGTAGAGACCCTGACAGCCGATTCTCGTCGAGCCGCAGCCGCCAGAGGCCTGCGGGAAGGTGTTGCAGATCGACAGTCCCTGAGAAATCGTTCGCAGAGACGTCGATCCGAAGGAGCGCTGCAGGTAGCGCGCTGAGCGTGATACTCCCGCAGAAAGCGTTTCTCCTAAGGTCGAGCGCAGAGAGCTGTGGTGGCAGCTGCGTGAAAGCCACACTACCCGAAAATTCATTCTCACCAAGAGAAATTTGCGCAAGGCTCCTCGGCAGGCTGGCAAAATCAATCGTCCCGCTCATGCGGCTCTTCTCTATGGCTATTTTTTCGAGTGAATTCGGTAGGCTTTCCGCGTCTATTGTGCCCGTCATCTCGCTATTGTCGTAGGCAATGGATACTGCAGAAAAGTCCAAAACGCGAAGCTTTGAAGGAAGGTAATCAAGCTGAATGTGGCCCATCAGCGGGGTGTTCGCAAGTTTGATTTCGACGACGCTGCCGGATGCATCCTCAAGCTCGACAAAAGAGCATTGTTTGAGTGGGAGAAAATCGCCGTTCTCGTCGTGGAAGGGCCCCTTGCAGGTATCATCCATCTGGCTGAAGATCATTTCGACGATGGTCTGATCACTAAGAAGGGAATGATGCGCCCTACCAAGCGCATTGTCGGCTGTCAGCAGTGTGATAAGCATTGGACTGTAAAAGTAAAAGAAAAGAAAGAAGAAAAGCGATGGGTATGACTTTGTTTCATAGTTTGACGAAGATATACAAAGCCCTTCGATTTATGTCTTGGGACTATGCATAGGCTTTACTGCACTTATACATAACAGGGCGAATTGTCGAATTGTAGTGGCGCAAGGGGGACAGAGATGCCCTTCCTATATCCATCATACTAAAACTCAATGCTCGCGTTTTGGATATCAAAAACACTGGCCAGAGCAAATCTCGAGAGTGCTTGCGGCTGGTGTGACTATGGCTTTCGATGCAATGACGGTTGTGGCTGTTGAATTGTGCAGGGATGCAAGGGTGGAATTGGCCGCGACCCAAAATTAGGTTGCGACCTAGGGTCTTGGCCTGGGTCCCTGGACTAGGGTTTGGTTGTTCTTCGTCGACATATTCCATGTCTATAGTGCAGGTGTCTCAAAGAATACTTTTGAGCTGCAAAATGGTCTTATGCTTGGCTGCATCTGAATTTCATTGTGACCTGCGAGGTGTTGATGCCCCAAGGCATAACAGTACTCAGTAGGGCTTGTCAACGAACCTGTCGCAATCATAAGAATAGGGTAGAATAGATCCCTTCAGATTTTATCACAAGAGCATCACTTCACTATATCACTTCACTTCAGCTATATGCCTCTCATTTACAGCTCAATCTTCGCATTTTTGTTTTTGATGACTGGCTTGAACAAGTTGCCAGAGAGCTTGAGGTTCTCGAGGCTCTCTGGGATATCAGACAGGTCGATTTCCCCCGTGAGCATGTTGTCCTGCAGCCAGAGGTCTTTGAGGCTCGGCGGCAATTGACTCAAGTCCACTGTTCCCCGAAATTTGTTGATTCGCAGGCTCAGGGACTCGAGGTGATCCGGCAGGGATGCCAAGTCAATGGTCCCTGACAGCGAATTCTCCCTGACGTGGAGCACTTGTAATGATACAGGGAGCTCTGTGAGGCATATTTCCCCTGTAAAATGATTGCAGTTCAAGATCAGTTCTTGGAGGCGTATTGGAAGGTGCTCGAGGTTCAAAGACCCGTGCATGATGTTTACATACGCGTTGAACTCTTTCGTCATAGCGGGCAAGCTCGTGAGATCGAGCGTCCCGCTCAGGGCGCATTCGCTCATGTCGAGCTCTTCGAGTCTCCCTGGTAGCTTTATTGTGGATATTGTCCCGCTGACTTTGTTCTTGCCGAGGTACAGAAGCACAAGATTGGCTGGCAGGTTGTCAAGGTCCACGCTCCCATGAAGCCGGTTGCTGTGCAAGTTGAGTTCC
Source organism: Perkinsela sp. pyNocScin1 (assembly GCA_964019655.1). NCBI lineage: Eukaryota > Euglenozoa > Kinetoplastea > Prokinetoplastida > Perkinselidae > Perkinsela > Perkinsela sp. pyNocScin1. The sequence goes on from CAXHTR010000001.1 coordinate 67,431, forward strand.
CGGAGCTCTCGGCTCACCATGCGCAGGTCGACAGTCCCTGTCAGCATGTTTTGGCACATCATGAGCTCGCGGAGTGTTGCTGGCAGCCTGGACAGGTCAATAGTCCCCGAAAATTGATTGGAGCAGAGGTAAAGATTCGCCAGGCGCGCTGGGAGCGCCGTCAGGTCGAGCGAGCCAGTCATTTTGTTGACTTGGGCATCGAAATATTTGAGATCTGGTGGCAGCCCGCTGAGCTCCAAAGACCCCTCAAAGGCGTTGTTGCACAGGCGAATATCTTCGAGTGAGCGCGGGAGGCTTCTCGTTTCAATGGGCCCGGAGATCTGGTTGCTCTCCAGGTCAATGCTCTTGAGATGCTTAAGCCGATGAAGGCCATTGAGGGACCCCATCAGATAGTTACCAAAGACACTGAGCGCCTCAAGGTCTGCCGGCAGGCGTGCAAAGTCGATTGACCCCGATAGACTCATCTCACTCACGACGAGTTTTTTGACAGTCTCTGGAAGGAAGTGGAAGTTCAGTGTGCCAGCAAGCGCTGGAAATCCGTTGTCCGTGTCCCACTCGATCGCCTCGACAGCATCATGTGTGCATTCTACATCCGGCCAGTCTTCGATATCTTTGAAATTGCCGTGCTCGTCTTGAAATTGATCTTTCGTGGTGATTCCCGAAACAAACATCTCCATCAGTGCCTGCTGGGACATGCTATCGTAGTCGAGGCGGCCGAGGTGAGCGTCATCGGTGCATAGGAAGAAAGCTATTCTGCGCATTTTGACTTGGATGTTATGAAAATGATAATCTCGAAAATTGTTTCAAGTACAATGCCAATCTTCAACCCAAAAGTAACCTTTGCTTCTTCTCAAATGCAATATTCGCTTTACAATATTTGTCTCAACAATTCGCACTCAGTATGAATAGTCTGCGTCCGAGTAAAAGTCGAGCCCCTCAGGCAGCTTGCTCCTGACCGGTAAGCTCTTGAACTTGTTATCTTCCACGTAGAGCGTCTGAAGCGTTTCCGGGATGGACATCGCGTCGATGGCCCCCGTAAAAGCGTTCTTGTTCAGGTAGAGTTGCGTCAGCGACTCCGGCAGGAAGCGAAAGCTGAGCGTCCCCGAGAGCTCGTTGCCGCTCAGGTCGAGCAGCTCGAGGTTCTCCGGCAGGTCGCCGAGGCTGACGCTCCCCGTCAGCTTGTTGATGCACAGGTCGAGCCGCTGGAGGTTGTAGGGTAGCATGAAGAGGCTGATTTCTCCCGAGAACTGGTTGAAGGAGGCAAAGAGGTGCGTGAGGCTGTGCGGAAGGCCGGGCAGGTGTACGCTGCCCGAAAATTTGTTGTGCGAGAGGTTGATCTCCTCGATTTTCCGCGGGACGGCCGCAAAGTCAAATTCCCCCGAAAACGCGTTCTCTCGCAGGTTGAGAATCTTGAGGTCCTGTGGGAGGCCCTTGACGTCGACAGTGCCGGTGGCCTTGCAGTTGTCGATCGTGATAAAGGTGACCCCCGGCGGCATATCGGCGATGTCAGTCTCCCCGGCCATTTGCATGTAGCTGAGCTTGATGTAGGTCATCGACCGGGGGAGGTCGCTCATCTGAAATGCAAGCGGCGTTTTGTGGCCGTCTCGATCCTCCCGCAGCGTGAGGCTCTCGAGCTTCTGGGGCAGCATCTTGAGCGACAGCTCGTCGGCGTCGATGGTGCTGGTCCAGACGATGCCAACAATGCTTTCCTCTGCACAGCGGACGCCACTCATCGTGCACGCCTCTCGAAAGCTGCCGTCAGCGCGCTGAAAGTCTTTTTGGGTCTTGGCTGTACACTGGCCGATGAGGAGCTCCATGATGGTCTGATCAGAGAGCGATGCCGGGTCGACGCGGCCAAGTGCGTCAGCTGCTGCGAAGTGAAGGAACATTTCGTTTGAATAAGTGATAAAGAAACCGAATTTTTTCTTTCCAATTAGAGACATAGCTCAGCAAAATCTCATCCGCCCAAGCACTACGCCTCCACTTCATCTTCCACGTTAGCAACATCTCGGAGTTTGTACGCCTTGGAAACACAAAACACTCGACCTGCGTCTTGCCACTCGCGCATCACCGCTGCGACGTCGCACTGCAGCGGCGCAAAGCTGTTGCCGGAGATATCAAAAAGCTGCAGGTTGGCTCCGATGTTCTCGATGTCAACGACCCCTGACATGCGGTTGTTTGCCACGCTGAACTCGTACAGCGTCCAGGGGAGCGCCTTGAGGCAAATGCTCCCTACGAATTGATTCCCGTTGAGGAGGAGGCGCTCCAGGGCATGCGGTAGGCGCGTGAAGTCGAGTGTCCCTGCAAAGGCACAACGCTCGACGGAGAAGAGCGTCATGCGGGGCGGCAGGTGCGTTAGGTCCACGATGCCCGCAAATTGGTTCTCGTCGAGGGAGATGGAGTCCATCGTGGGGGGTAACGCTCGAAAATCGACACTGCCTGTAAAATTGTTCTCAGTGATCGAAAAGATGTCCATGCGCGGGGGGATGGACGCGGCGTCGAGTTCCCCACAGAGATCATTGTTTTCGAGGTAGAGGTGCGTCAGCGAGCGCGGAAGGCGCGCAAAGTCGACAGAGCCTTGAAAATTGTTGTCTGAGATGTGCAGCTGTTCAATGAATGGGTGAAGGCCGCTCCCATCGAAGATTCCCTCAAATTTACTCCCACTGACGCGAAAGTCGAGCACAGCCGGCGGAAGTTTGTGCAAATCCAGAATTCCCAAAAATTTGTTTGTGTCCAAGTCGGCGTACTCGAGCTTTGGTGGGAATCCCGCAGCGTCTATTGTCCCCCCAAACTGGTTCGACTCGATGTCCAAGTAGAGCAGGCCGCGCGGGAGATCGGCCGTCTCAATGCTCCCCTCGAGCTGGTTGCGGACGACCACGAGGGTTTGCAGGCTGGCCGGCAGGTCGCGCGCAGCCAATGTGCCGCTCAGGTCGTTGAAGCTCAGCCGAATGCTTTCGACGTGTGGCGGGAGCGCAGCGAAATTGAGCGACCCGCCGAGCCGAAGGGCTTCGTCGTCTTCTTCGTATAGGTTGTGCTCGATGGAGTGAATTACCGGCTCTGTCGTCGGCTCGAGAACGCTCGTCCACTCCTGGATGTCGAGGTACGCCCCGCCCTGATCGGTGATGCTTGCTTTGTTCAAGATGTTGTCGAAGGCGATTTCAAAGCGGGCCTGCTCGTCGAAGAGCGCAAAGTCGGGGCGGCTCACAATGTCGCGAATGTCAGCTGCCAAAAGTTGGAGACTTGTCATCTTTCAAAAAACTGAAGCGAATTTCGAAAATTGTCGTTCTCTCACCAGGAAATACGCAAAAGATAAAAATTATAAATTAAATTTCTTTCCGTCAGCAGCCCATTCACCTGCCATTTTCTCGGTGTCAAACCAGCAGATCAGTTCGGTGCCAGATATATCGAAAAGCTTGAGGTTCGGCGGGAGGTCACCGCGAAAAACAGTCCCTGCGAGCGAATTACCAGCGAGATTGAGCTCGAAGAGCGACTCTGGGAGGCCGTGGAGCTGTATTTCGCCGTGGAAGGCGTTGCCGTTCAGGTACAGCCGGGCCAGGTACGGCGGAATGTTCGCAAAGGTTAGCGACCCCGAAAATTTGTCGTTTTCGAGGGACAGCATCTCGAGGTGCACTGGAAGCCTGTCGAGTGCCACTCCCCCGTGGAAATCGTTGCTGTCGAGCGAGATGGACTCGAGGTACGTGGGAAATTTCTCGAAGTCTACTTCACCGAAAAATTTGTTGGCGGTGATCGAAAGAACTCGGAGGAGGGGCGGAAGCGCCGCAGCGCTTAAGGTACCCTGGAGCTCGTTCTCGTCGATGCACAGATGCGTGCAGGTGCTCGGGAACGCACCGAAATCAACTTTTCCGTACAATTTGTTCGTGCCGATTAGAATTTTTTCTAGTTTCTCTGGAAACTGAAATGTCTCAAAATTCCCTTCAAAAGCGTTGGCACAGATGTCGACTTCGAGGACCGAGGCTGGCATAGACCGAAAATCAAAATAGCCCTGAAATCGATTGCCGTATAAATCAATGTGCGTCAGACCTGGTGGGAGGTTTGCGGTGTCTATTGTCCCGTGAAACAGGTTTTCATACAGGGAGAGGTACTCGAGCGGCCGCGGGAGGTCTGGCGTGTGGATCGTCCCCTCCAGGCGGTTGCCGTGCAGCCAGCAGAAGCGCAGGTTCTTGGGCAGGTCTGCGGCCCGGAGCGTCCCCTCGAGGTCGTTGTGGCTCAGAAGAATCTGCATGACGCTCGCTGGAAGCGCGGCAAAGTGCAGCGTACCACCGAGCTTCTGGTCGTCCCTGTCTTCCTTGCAGAGCGCGTAGTTGATCTGTGAGACTTTCTGCGTATCTTGATTGGCCACGAGAATGGGCCAAGAATTGAGTGCCAAAATTTCGCCGTTGACGTCGCGGATGCGCCGCTTGTTGGCGATGCCCTCGAAAGCGATCTCGAAGCGGGACTGGTCGTCGAAGAGGTCAAAGTGCAGTCGGCCGAGCATGTCCGTGATGTCGGCGGATTGGATTTGAAGCAAAGCGTGGAGAAGGTGGGGCATTTTGATGAATAGAGAATATTGAAAGAGTGAAGGTCCTCAAAGCCGATTGAGCTGATAAAAGCGCGAAAGTCTTCAATTCATCTATTAAAGACGATGAAATCGTTTCCAAGCCACGCGAATCGCAGGCCTTTCGGTATCTGTGACATGTCTGTCTCTCCTGTAAAAGCATTGCTGGCGATGCTCAGCTTTTTGAGTGACTCAGGGATGTTTTCGAGAGAAAAACTGCCGCTTAGTAAATTGTAGCTGACGTCGAGCTCGGAAAGGCTCGGCGGTAGATTCTCAAAATTGAATGTCCCCACAAAGCGATTCCTAGCGAGGATGATGTGCTCGATCTTTTGTGGGAGTGCGCCCAACTCGATGCTTCCGTCAAACGCGCAGTTCTGCAGCTGCAGCCTTCGAAGCTCGTGCGGCAAAGCTGTGAAGGCGACGGACCCTGCAAACGGAGCAAAGACAACCTGCATAGTGCGTAAAGCGTTTGGCAGCGCAGCAAAGTCCAGCGTCCCACCGATTTCTCCAAAAAATGCCTCAGGGTCTGCGGCCATGTCTTCACAGAAGTGTGTGATTGTGAGCCCTTGCAGGGTGCTCGGGAGATACTTTGTCTCGAGCGTCCCTCGGAGGGCGATGCGCCTCGTGTGCTCGTCGAAGATCGAAAACTGGATGACTTCTCTTTCCGGATTGCACCGCACCCAGAGGTTGTTGCAAAAGTCGAGGAAGTTCCCCTCGAGGTCGGTGAACGATCGCTGTGTCTCCTCGTCGAATCCGTTTGCGAGGAGCTCCATAAGCGACTGGTGGGAGAGATCTGCATGGCTGAAGCGGCCGAGGGGGGTGTCGGCGCAAAAGAGTGTGAGAAGCATTGAGATTGGAAAAGAAGATGAAGATCAGATGCTTAGATAAATCTGAGGCGTAAACACGCAACGGTGTACGGAATTGAATAGTGTGCTGTGTTCTTTATTCATACAGGCCGTCCTTATGCAAAGGGGCTTGTCACTTGGAGTGGGACTTTTCAATCTTTCTCTACATTTCCTCCGATTTTAATTCTCGTTTTACTTACTGTCATCTGAATCTCGAGCAAATGGTTGTTTTGCAGGTCTATCTCTTTCAGATGATAAGGTAAATTTGCCAAGACTACAACCCCTGAAAACGCATTGCCTGCGGCGATGAGCGTTTCTAATCTTTTTGGAATGCCTGTCAAGTCAACGCTTCCCACAAAAGCGTTCCCGGCGATATTCAGCGCACGGAGACCCTGTGGCAAATCCTTAAAATAGAATTCCCCGAAAAGCTTGTTCTGCTGCAGAAAGAGCCACTTGAGGGCCCTCGGGAGCTCTATGCTTGCTATTGTGCCTGTCAGCACGTTCTCGCCAAGGTGAAGGTCGTAGAAGGGCTGCGGCAGCTTTAAGAGCTCCAAAGAGCCCTGGAAGCCGCAGTTTGTAAAATCAATGCTGTTCAGTGTCCTCGGCCACGAGGAGGGGTGCAAACTTCCAGAAACATCGTTCCCATGGATGTCAAGAACTCTGAGCCTTGGCGGGAGCCTTTGAAGGTTGAAGCAGCCAAAAAGCAAATTGCCGCCAAGGAAGAGTTCTGCAATATTCTGTGGGAGATCGACAGCGACGCTTCCCCCTATGAGCTTATTTTCCGCAGCATTGAAGTAAATGAGCGATTTCGGCCCGTCCTTGAGATCTAAAGTGCCGTGGAGATGGTTATGACTGACATCGAGTTTATTCAGCGAGCAGACAATACCTTGGAGGTTGATATCTCCCGAAAATAAGTTGTGCGACGCCAAAAGCGTCCTGAGATTCGGTGGGAGAGCGGTGAAATTGAAATTTCCGCTCAGTGTGTTGTCAGCGATATCAAGAAGCTCTAGGCTCGATGGGAGGTGTGTGAAGTTCACAGTCCCTAGGAGGGAATTATTTCGCACTTGGAGGTGTGTCAGCGTCGATGGAAAATCTGCGCTTCGGATGGACCCCCTGAGTTTATTATTCTGTGCGGAGAATCTTTGAAGCTTTGGTGGGAGATCAGCCCCGTTTAGCGTCCCCTCAATGTTGTTTGAGTTAATGGAAAAGACGACAAGCGAACGCGGCAGGAAGGGAAAGTCGATTGAACCGCCGAGCTTCGTCTCGTCTCGTGCATCTGCCCGCGAATCAAAAAGTGCTCGCACTATTTTGCTATTGCTTGAGAATACACCCTCCCAGTTCGCTGGTGAGCGCATGTTCCCATGGCGATCTGTAAACCGCGATTTATTTGCGACACCGCTGAAAGCGATTTCCATTTTTGCGCTATCAGAGAGCTGCATCGGGTCAAGGCGGCGGAGGATTGGCTTTGTGTCGGCTGTAAGGAGGTAAAGAAGGAACATTTGATTTCAATTGAAAAGGGTGATAAGAGGAAATCAGGAATGCAAAGAGTGCACTGATACGTGGTGTGATGATGATAAAGTTATTCATGAATGTGGAATCCCGGGTAAAAGTCCAAAACTCACCCTCTCTTAATCTTGACGAACCCTACTTCTTTTTTCTATTTCCATCTATCTTAATTCGTGCCCCAGTATCTTTTATGAGCACCTCAAGCAGATGGTTGTTCCGTAAGTCTATCTCCTTCAGAGATGGTGGCATCGTCTCTAAGACTACAGAGCCTGAGAGTTTATTGTGTGCCACGATAAGCTTAACTAAATTTTTCGGTATAACTGCTAGGTCGATGCTACCCAAAAAGGCATTTTTCGAAATATCAAGCTGAAGAAGACCCTTTGGCAAATCTTCAAAGCTAAACTCTCCTCGAAACTTATTCTGATGCAAATCGAGCCACAAAAGGCTTTCTGGAAAATATACTGTGCTGATGGTCCCAATAAGTCCGTTTTCTCCCACTTTAAAGTGCTCAAGGCCTTTACTGAGATTTGAAAGATTCAGAGAGCCTTTGAAACCACAGTCTGTAAAGTCAATACTGCTGAGAGTCTTCGGCCAAGAGCAAATGTCCAGACTTCCAGAAAAATTGTTCTCTTTGATGGTAAGAGCTCTGAGCTTTGGTGGGAGCCTTCGAAAGTTGAAGCAGTCAGACAGTGCATTGTCGCCAAGGTGGAGCTCTTCAATATTCTGTGGGAGGTTGGGCGTGATAATGCTCCCTATGAGCTTATTTTTCGAAGCATCAAAGAAAATGAGTGATTTTGGGCCGTCCTTGAGATCTAAGCTGCCGCTGAGCTTGTTCTGGCTCACATCAAGTTTATTCAGCGAGCAGACAATGCCTGTCAGGTCGATTCCCCCTGAAAATTGATTGCTGTACGCGTAAAGTTCCTTGAGATTTGAGGGTAGTGCAGTTAAGTTAAAAGTCCCGCTGAGAATATTGTCAGAAATGTCCAAGATCTCGAGGCTTGATGGGAGTTGTGTAAAATTTATTGTCCCTGAGAGCAAATTGTTGCCAAAGTAGAGCTCTACCAATGTTGATGGAAAGTCGGCACTTCGGATGGAGCCGGCGATTTTGTTGCTATCCAGGGAAAAGGTTCGAAGATTCGGTGGGAGATCAGCCCCATTCAAAGTACCTTCTATACTGTTTAAGGCAAGCGACATCGCAGTGATCGAGCGTGGAAGGAATAGAAAGTCGACCGATCCACCAAGTTTCTCTTCATCTGGTGAGCCATCCTCAAGGCCAAAGAGTATCTCAGAAATTATTCCATCATTGCTCACAACACCCTCCCACTGTGTTGGTGCCTTCATGTTTCCATGTTCATCGGTAAAATAGGACTTATTGGCAACGCCACTAAAAGCGATTTCCATTTTTGCATGATCCGAGAGGTGCATCGGATCAATATTGCGGAAAACAGGCTTGCTCTCGGCTGTGAAAAGGGTAAGAATATGCATTTTGATTTCAAATATCAGAAGAGCTGAAAAATGATGATGGCCTATTACATTCTTAATAGAAAAATTTCAGATTACTGAGGATGACACAGAGCCAAGCGCCAGTTTTTCATTTTTGACAAAAACGAATCACTTCATTTCATTCATCCAAATCATACTCTCGATGCGCGCTCTCGATAATTTGAAGAATGTTTGATTTCGATATCGAGGGAGACACTTTGCATCTGAATTCAAAGATTCTATGCGATAGCTCTTTAGGAGTGGACGCGCACAATAATCTGCTCGTGTCAATTTTTTCGCACAGTTTTATGCGATATTTATGTCTGGTTCAAAGAGCCGCCAGTTGAAGGCATTTTCAACTCGAAAGATGATCACAAACGTCGATTCCCCTGTCCTAACTTATGGTTCACACTTCCTCCAGTCTACCCATACCAGTCTATGATATGTTGAATGCGATTTGCACTCTCTTCCATCTTCGCCATGGTGTTCGAGGGGTGTGGCATGTGGCCAATGTGAAAACGGTCGTCGATCGGTCCCCCGTCAGCGCTCTCGAGCTTGGTCGGACAGACTTTGTTCAAAATGTACGCGCCAGTGAGGCCCTGCGGGAGGCCGTCACTCGCTATGTAGAACGTCTTGATGTGATTGTACAAAAAGCTCATGAGCCGCAGCGTCGGCGGCAGGTCGGCAATGTAAATCGAGCCGCTAACAGAACGACTGATATGCAGCTCTGTGAGCTTCCGCGGCAGCGCTTGCAGGTCGAAGCCACTGATTGGGCCGCCATTGGCGTGGCAGTAGCACATGGAAAGGTACTGCAGGCCCTTTGGGAGCATCCGCGTCGAAAACTTTGCTGTGAGGCGGATGCCGCGGAGGTGGACGACTGCTGTGCTTGCCGGAAGCCACTCGATCGCAAGGAGAGGGACGCCGGGGCTATCAACGGCCGCGAGGGCCTTGACCTCCCCAATCGCGCACGACACGCCGCGCCAGCTGCACACATCCGCGAAGCTGCCGGTGTGGGCCGGTAGCATAAAAGTCTGAAACGCTGGGCTAGGTGGATCTTCCGTGCCGAAGGTGCGCAGCATGCAGGCGGTCTGCATGCTGTCAGTGGCACTGAGCGTGGCTACAAGGAAAGTAAGTAGCATGGACCAATGTAAAAAATGCGGGTTAGGAGGTAGTTATAGTCCGTTGGTTGGACGCAAAGAAAATGAATGAATTCGATATTGACACAGATACGTTTCTGTAGCAGAAATGAAAAGTATTCTGAAATTTTCGGTATTCAATGTACTATGAACTCGATGTATTGTGTTCATCAGAGAGGTACCACGAGCAACAAAGAGCCCCCTTGCCTTCTTTGACTGACAATGGTCAGGGGCATAGCATTGCGTGTGTGCTCCGTGGCACAACACTCTGTAGTCGTACCAGCGCTTTTCCCGCGTTATGTGGATTGCGTGACCTCGTCGCGCTCCTCGACACCGCAGATTTGCAGTGACCTGTCGCCTGGATGCTGAGTTGTGCACCCTTGCTCCTCTGCATATCGGATATGGGCCGATTTTGCAGCCGCACGCGCTGAGCGAGGAAGGATTATCAGCGTCTGGAGTGGGCAAAGTCGGACCTGCAAGAGAAACGTCGAGAAAGAGCACTGCTTTGTTTCGTTGCTTCTCATAATCTCAATATCCATCTTTCAGAGAAGCAAAAAACATGCCTCGGTTACAATCTGCTGGAGTCTTCACAGGATACTTATAGTGGCATTTCGAGCAGTAGTCTCGAGGGTTTCCGAAACAGCTGAAAGCACTGCGCAACAGCACTCAGAGCCCGCTCCAACATTAGAAGCCACTCAGGGTCCCGTAGACATAAGTGCTCAGATGGAGCAGCCGATCAGTACGCCCGACGTACCGCCTCCTTCGCAGTTTATGTGATTTGCGCGCAGCAACCAAGAGGACGCCTGAATCGCGTACGAACTTCGCGATTGTCGAATGGAACGAAACACCCTCTGCGATCATCAACCCCCCGTGCTCTGCTAGAGGAGTTTCGCCGATCGACACGGCCGGCACCGACTCCAATGGGCGAAGAAGAGAGTGTGAGGGAAACTCTGCAGGAGAAGATCGAAAAGGAGCGCCGCTTCGTGAATCTGCTTGTGATGACCACTCGGAAGAATCAGTTTCTGAAGAGTGCGCAGTGCAAGTGGGTTCGAGAAGTTACAGAGCTGTGGCATCGCAGCATCCCACATGAAGAGATCCCGAATAAAATCGAACCTGTTCTGCAGATGCTGCGAGATCCACTCAAGGCTCAACGTCCCCGAGATGCGAAACCCATCACGGTCAACCCGAACGACCGAGAGCAAACTGACTCGTATACTGAGTTAGACATGCGGGAGAGGCTGGTGATTCAGCAAAATCAGCATCTGCCTGATGCCGAAATAGCGAAAGCTGTCACTGTCATTCGCCCGGGAAAGGAGTGTACTCGTCAGACAATCAGCACTGAGCTCAGAGAGTACCGCGGAAAGTAGGGTAAGAAAGCGACATATGTCGCTCAGAAAGCGCAGGAGTTCTCCGATGAAAAGAAGTCGAACCGTGGTCGGAAACAATATATGAAGAGCCATCCTCACGTGATTTTTGAGGTTCTTTTCTTAATGTTCGAGAACGCGAGCGCCAACGTCATTCTCCAGAAATTCCGCAAGGAAGAAAAGTACAAATATCTGAATATTCCGGAGAAGATGGTCCCGAAAACCATAAACGACTGGGTGAAGCGTGAGTTCATGCGTGGGTCAATCCTCCATAACTGGCTCGCACATCGCTTGATTCGCTGAAACGTCAGAAACGAAGTAATCCGGCTACTGCAAGACGGAAGTAGAGGTGCAGCATCGGTCGGTGGTGATCCCAAGAGAGTCAAAACCACCCAGAAGAAATAAATAATCGCTCTCGCTTCGGGGATATGGAAGCCGATACGATGATCGGCGCTGGGCATTCAGGAGCTGTGCTGGTGATGGTCGAGCGCCGATCTCGCTTCATGATCGCAGTCCTCTTGTACTCGAAGAATAGCCAAGAGCTCATGTATGCGATGAAAAGAGCTTTGGGCCCTTACATATGCAAAAGCATGACGATGGACAGAGGAGGCGAGTTTGCAATGTGGCCGATGTTGACAGAGATGGGCGTTCCCTCGTATTTCTGTGATGCCGGAAACCCCAACGAAAAGGAAGAAGTCGAGAATCGCATTGGCCAGCTTCGGAAATTTGTCCGTTCAGGAGAGAGCTTTGACTAGCTTACGCAGAAAGACCTCGACGATTGGTGCTTGAGCATCAATCAGCGCCCGATGGATGTCTGGGGTGGCAAGTCTCCCATATAGTTCGAAGAATTCTTTATGAAGGGTCACGTTAGAGCTCGTCTTCGCCGAAATTAAGACATTAAGGGTGTAAGTGGTGTCTGAGTGGCGCTTTCGCTATATGATCGCGGTCGTCACGGGCTCTGAAATTCATTTTTAATAAAGAGTGCTCGCGCATGCTGCATGTGCCGGAATGGCGATGGAAAGGCTTCATGAATTAGCAGCGTGGCAGATGTAATCAGAGATGCTATCGCCCCATGATTCTGTTATACTGGAGCTCAAATTTCTCCTATGATCTTCGAGCATAACCTCATTAAGGGTAATGTGAGTGCAGAGATCGATCTGGCGCTTCACCGAATGAAAAAGAACAAGCCATACAGCCCTGAATTGAATCCCATCAAAACAGTGCACTCGCACATGATTGACGGGCTGGCGCAAGCAGTTCCGAGCCATTGCACTTTCATAAATATTCTCGCATTGTTTGATTCCTCTGTCAGCGATGGAGGAGCGCTGCGAGGGACCGTGAATGCTTTACGGGCTGCCCGATATACTTGATCGATTTCGGGTCAAAGCTTTCGATTGAGAATGCGATGTTTCAACCTTTTCGGATACCCTTATTTTCGACTTTTTTGACGATTTCTTTCAATTATGGTAGAGCAATACACAATGCACGAGCGACGACGCATTGAACGCATGCTTGGACGGAATATATCTGGCATGCGTATTGCACGTGCTCTAAGGCGTAGTATTTCAGGGGTAGCCACTGAGATCTCCTTTGACATTTCAAATGAACGTGAGTATGACGCGATCATGACCCACCTTCGGGCACAGGCTACTTGAGACCTCAACGTCCAGCGCAGAATACCCATTGGTCTCAAGGACTTCCCCAAAATCCAGTGCAGCATACCCAAGAGTCTCAAGGACTACCCCAACGTCCAGCGCAGAATACACAACTGATAAAAGGCTACTGTGAGCGCATAGCGCATGGGTACACTGGATCTTGATGTTGAGCTGGCCCAGCGCGCTTTCGACGCGCTGAAAGATGGTATGACACCTAGACAGATTGCAACGAACTTCCCGCTGGAGCGACCACATCTCCGAAGTATTTCTGTGATGTGCATCTATCGCCAAATCATTCTTGATGCGGAAAACGAGGGGCTTCTCTACACGTATCTACCTTATTATGATTGCCGCCAGATTCAGCAGCTTTGCACAGCTCGCGCCCCGCAAGACCCGAACCGGGCACGTCGAAGCAGACCTGATGGCTGGTTCCCGGAATTCGGGACACATAGCCGTAATGATCTGTCGATATCGCCGGAGATGCTGGCTGAAGTATGCTCTCTTAAAGACCAAGAGCATGGTCAGCAGGGCGATCATCTTCAAGCTTCGTGGCTATAAATGCGTTCAGATCACGTACGACAATGGTACGGAGTTTTTCGCCCATCTGGATGTAAACGAAGCTCTGAGATGCACCTCAGGTAAATGCCAGCCGTATGCTCCATGGCAAAAGGGAAGCGTCGAGCGCCTGATCAAAGAAATCTGTCAGCGGTTCCTCAAGAAAGGCACAAGCGCGAGCCTTACGGATGAGTGCGTGCAGGAGATCGAGGACGCGATGAATGACACAGTCTACTCTCAAGTCCTCAACGGTCGCCGCCCCAATTATTAGGAAGGCCGCCTGCGTCTCACGCCACCCGAAGGCGTTAGCTACTGGAAAAGGTTGTGCCTGAGGCTCGCAAGAGAGTGGAAGAACTTTGATTGTCGCCGATTCGTCTTTGTTGATGAATGCATTCTACGCTGCCTTGATGGTCGCAGGAGTTCTACGAGAGGCCCATCGAGCGACTTGAAATAAGTAATATGTACTGATTCGTTGAAAGGGACAAAAAGCGATACCGCGTCAACTAAGGAGGATGGAGGACTCATCTCATTCTGAAGAATAGGACAAGCGCGGAAACTATACCAACACACCGCGGATAAGAAACCGTTTGATGTACAAGCAGCGAGACCCGATCGTTAAGAATATTGTATTCAGACACCAGCGCTTCTGTGACTATGAAATGGACCTGATGCACGGCTCGAAGGGATACGCTCTTGTGATCGTTGAGCGTAAGTCACGGAACGTTTTTATTGCCACACAGAACACGAAAAATAAGGACGTGACGAAGCGTAATGTCGTTCGCATTCTTCGTAGCAAAAAGGTATTGACGCTCACCTGTGATAATGGGAGTGAGAATGCGTCACATGTCGAGATTTCCGAAAAGATTGGTGCTCCGATATACTTTTGCCACCCGGGAAAACCCAAAGAAAAAGGGCAGGTGCAAGCATGCACGGCTGTTTTGGAATCATTGGCTAGAAGTAATAGAAGCACACACGTGGCCACTCGAAAATAAACTCTACGGGTGGTAACTTTTGTGTGCTCCAATCTCCGATGGTCCGTAGGTACAGCCCAAGACTTTAGCCCCATCAAAGCCGCTGTTCACCAGCAGGCGAGAATCCGCTACCCGCCTCGAAATGATAACTTCAACTTGCTTCGTACCGTGCTTCAGACACTGGGCTGCACACTTTCAACTTTCATGAAAGCAAAGAAATATCCGCTTGTTTTGTAAGTCCAAAGCTTTCTGCGCACTCGATGCTGGAATCCGCATAAAAAAGAAAGAAATGACGGAAAATTCGACTTGTGGCAAATTGAAAGGCTGCCCGAATACAGGGGTCGGCATGGATCGCAAAAGGGCTGAAAATGCTGCTTCCATCATCGCTAAACATCTAGCAAAAATAATCTGCCTCACACAGCTGCCGAGAAGTTTTGGCTCCCGTGCACGAAGGAGATACTGGCATCGTTGAAAGACCCAAAGATTCTCGAAAGACTTGACTCTCTGGCAGGCGTATCGCAATTGCTCCTAGGCGTAGCATTTCAGGCGAAGCAACGGAGATCTCGATGAACACTGTCGGTGGACGCGAGTATGACGCGGTGATGGCCGCGTCGAGCCATTGATGTCGAGCTGGCCCAAGCTGATAACGATGCGCTGAAGGAAGGAATGTCCCCACGACAGATTCACCTCGATCCTTTCGAAGAGGAGATCTTCGACCTGATTACAAAATTCATCAAGAATGACAAAGCTCTATCCCTCTCAAAAATCAAGGCGAAGCTCTGTCGCAAGGGCATCGATGTGAGTGAATCGACGATTTGGCGCACCTTGAAAAAGCATGAATAGTCTTACAAAGTTCGCCCGACTCGGCCATACTGTGGTCCCAATGGCGTCGATCATTGGAAGAAAAAACGTTTCCGCTTTGCAAAAGAATGGCGCCATTTTGATTACCGTCACTTAGTGTTTGTTACAGCGTGTTTGATAAATCGCTGCCTCGATGGCTGCAAGTACTCAAGCATGGGAAATGCTTGTGATCGTGGAGCCTAAGTCGCGTTATGTCTTCATCGCACCACAAGCGACAAAGGATAAAGACTTGACGAAGCGTAACGCCATTCGCCTTCTTCGTGGAAAAAAGGTTTTGACCCTTACCTGTGACAACGGGTCTGCGAATGCGAGCTATGAGGAGATATCTGAGAATATTGGTGCTCCGATTTACTTCTGTGAGCCAGGAAAGCCAAAGCAAAAAGGAAAGGTGGAAAGAATGATCGGGATCCATCGTCGCGAGTGGCCAATCACCACAGACTTCACGAAGGTCACCCTGCCGGAGGTGCGGGCCGTGATCTACAAACGCAATCATGATCCCTGCACGATGCTCCCGAAGTCGAACGGAATCAGTAATGGTTGTCCTCGTGTTGCTCGCCTATATTGTGGGGCTGTAGCATGATAAACATGCCTTACTGCTTCGGTATGACTAAATCCGCAAAGCAGTGTCAACGCGAATGGCCACTCGATGCGTGGGCCATGGTCATGGAACTTTGGGATCACAATTCTTCGAGTTTTGCCTCAGGAACAGCCCAGACTTTAGCCCCATCGAAGCCACTGTGCACCAGCACGCGAACATCTGCTACCCATCCAGCTACGATAGCTTTGCTTTGCAGCATACCATTCCTTGGCCCATCGGGTGCAGACCTGAAACATTTGGGAGCAAAGACTCTGGCAGAGTCAGAGTGCACCGAACGCTCTCTGTTCCTGTGCACCAGGAGATTCAACTTCAGTTTTTTAATCAAATGCGAAACAGTTGGAGCATTGTTCATACGTTTGGTTCTGGATTCAATCAAGAATCTATCTCATTGAAATCACTCAGCGCTCCAATCTTGATACATCAGTTCTCCATTGATGAAATTTTGCACGACCGTAATGGAAATTCGGTCATCAGTCAGAATGTTTCTTTGACGTGCGATGGCACAGTGCACGCGATTATCACACATTGGGAGGCTTACAAGACAGTTGTTTCTGATAATCAAAAGCGATGCCCGGCGAGAAAATTTTTACAGTAATCTTTTTCAGCACATCATTGCCCCACAGGGGTCAACTGCACTCGTTATAGGTATTGGAAGCAGCGTCATAGCGCTGCAAGCTTCCAGACACAGCGCTGCAAATATTTTTGTTGTGGAGTTCTTACAAGGAATCGTCAATATTGCACAACGACATGTCGAGGAGAAACACCTTCAGCACAGAATTATAATAACTAGCGTTCTTGAAGGATTTCGCTGTAAGGTTACTCCGAATTTCGTGATGTATGAAATATGTGCCGAATCACATGCAACATCAAATATTTTTGAACCGCTCAAGCGGTACTTGCTGCAAAGAAATATTGCGATGAATGCTATTTATCCGCGTTTCGTTCGTCGCATGGCCG
This sequence comes from Perkinsela sp. pyNocScin1, assembly GCA_964019655.1. Lineage (NCBI taxonomy): Eukaryota > Euglenozoa > Kinetoplastea > Prokinetoplastida > Perkinselidae > Perkinsela > Perkinsela sp. pyNocScin1. The sequence continues at coordinate 83,916 of CAXHTR010000001.1, forward strand.
TTCTTATTGAGTCTAAAGAGTTGCTCGGAATTATTGATTGTCATCATAACCCAGGGATTCAAATGCAATTTTTGAATCAAATAAAAAACAGTCGGAGCATTGTACATACGTTTGGTTCGGGATTCAATCAAGAATCTATCTCATTTAAAGCACTCAGCGCTCCAATCTTAATACATCAATTTTCCATTGATGAAATTTTACACGACCGTAATGGAAATTCGGTCATCAGTCAGAATATGTCTTTGACGTACGATGGCACAGTGCACGCGATTATTACATATTGGGAGGCTTACAATGATGATGATCTGCAAGATCACATTGGTTTCCATACAAACATTCTATCATCTTCTCCGACTGCAACGAATCAAGATTCGTGGAGAAGTACGTACTGGGGCTGCGGCATACAGCTCCTCAGTTTCAATAATGAATGTCATGAAGCACGGAGGAGTGAAATTTTTGAAATTAAATACTCCGATTCAGACGATTTGCGCGCACTATCATTTTCCATTCACACTTTGCAGTCGCGGGATTTTCTTCGGCTGGAGTCAGAGTTGACACTGAGAGCAGAGAAATACCAATATGTTTGGTGTGATCGGCCGCGGGCGCTTCTTTTCATTTTCGATGTCAACTTGTTGATGTCTGGCGCACATATGCGCGATGGAGGGTACGGACCAGAATGCCAGCATGGCGCTTATCTCGGGAACTGTATTCTCCCACTTCTATATGAACCAAAGGCTCGAAGAATGATCGGCGCACTATCTTGACTAAACGGACAAGAATTTTAGACTCAGAGTGGTGCATGGGTTGTCATCACAGCAATGTATGAAGTTGTGAATATTTTGTATCATCATGAAGGGTAAGAGAGTTGGTGAAAATGCGCAGACGCACGGCCTTGTACGTTGAAGGCGTGGCGAAGACACATCTGTACCAAATCCGCTTTCGAAGCCGGAAGTAACGAAGCATGACGAGACAGAAGGTTTTCAATTATCGAAAACTTCTCAAGAAATATCGGATGTAAACGACAGAGAATCAGAGACTGCGAGGGAAATCACTGCGTGCCCATGAGCACCACAGTAGGAAAATAAGAAACGTTGTCAGAAGGTTGTCCACTGTGAAACCGAGAAGCAGACCAACGCTTGTAAGATCTTCCGAATACTCGAGTGAGAAGACCCTGAGATCACAACAGGACGGTGTTCAGTTTCAAACGACGTTTCAGATCTCGGCTTTGCTCGTAAGAAGCGCCCGACCGGAATCGATCCAGGCCAGAAAGATGGACTAGCGTGGTGCGAGGACCGCGTAAAATTCTGTCAAGATCTCGTGGACAAGCATGAAGTTTTGCGGCATCTCTGCCTCGTCGACGAGTCCGCGCCTCTGATGGTCCTCGCTATGAAATGTGCCGAAAGGACGAGCATCCATCTATACGTCGTCATGTTCGTGGTTCGGCTCGTGTTATTGTGTTGGAGCCATTGGAGGTGGTGGGTTTAAGTTTCTCGTCAACCTCGACAAATTTGTCGATAAGAAGACAGGCAACACAAAGCACAAGAATTACATGGACATGCTTAAAGAGAAATTCATACCCGCCATAACGAAGTACTATAACAAATACAACGAGGGACGCTCTGAATCAGAACGCATTAATCCCATCATCGTACAGGATAATTGCTCAGTCCACAGACCTCATGGTGATCGGGTGCGTGATCTGCTCGCTGAACATGGTCTTCGTCTCCTTGGATATTGGCCAGCGAAAAGCCCTGATTTCAACGTCATCGAGAATTTGTGGGCAGAGCTCAAGCGTCGACTCGAAGAGTACGAAGATTTCGATCAGCTAAAGAACAAGAAGAGCATAGAAATTCTTTATAAGGCTGCTAGCCGACTAGGGTCTGCCAGTGAAAAACGCAAATATTCAAAACTGTGGCGTGCGACTTGTTGGATGAATGTCGGCACCTGACAACGTGATGGGCTTATAATTTGGCTCTGTAACATGTCTTCTCGGGAACTGTATTCTCTCACGTAAGGCCGTGTACATCGACGTAACGAGGGCCTCCTCTGGAGGAAGCCATATACCCAACCTTGGCTGAAGGGTCTCTTTCCAGGAACATGCCAAGGCGAAGGCTTCAACTTCCCCAAATGTCGGAGAATCTTGCTATGTTGCCGAGATGTGGCGATGATTGTCGGGTTGTATGGCGTGCGACTTTTGGACTCCCACTTGAATCTGTACTAGTTGTCTGCAGATCGACATCTCTACTTGATAGAGGTGATTTTACCTTTCCTTTGACCAGTCATTGTATCACCCTCCCATTCCCAGCGCTTCTTTTCTTCTCGCTGAACCTCGCCAGGACTAACATCCATCAGTACTTCGCAAGGCTCGTGGCTTGAAAATGTCCACATTCAGTTATTTTTTACAATCACGTGTGCTGCCTCTGCATTGGGCAGTGTTTGACACGGGTAATGGAGCTCATTAATCCAATGCGGCGATTTTGATTGCTCACAAGCCGGACCTGGGACTTCACTTTTATTCCACATACTTATTGACAAATGGATTTCGGACCCATTTAGTGTTCGCATGGACGAGAATTTGAGAGATTGCATAAGTGAAAATGCTGAAAACGAGCTCGTTCATATGCGATTCGATGGGCAGGTGAGAAAAATATTTGCAGAGCGTGAGAGTACTTCATCTTTTTGGTGTGAAATGATGTATTTTTTAAAAATCTCGCGAGAGAAGCGCTAATGGAGTTTGTACAGTTTGCATCAACTGTCATGGTTGAGAGATTGTTTTCGGGCTTAAACTTAATCAAAACCAAGCATCGCCATAGAATGAAGACAGTTGATCACCACTTAAGGCTCGGTCTCACAGGAACTCCTCCACGCTTCTACTCCATTGTCGAAAAAAGGCTCAAGAAGTTAGCCGTTAGGGATTAAATGCGGTACATAGCCTTTCTATACACAGAGTGGGAGGGTAACAGAGCGATTGGCCAGGTCTCCACCGAATGGTGAAGTGTGCTGGTGCCTGTGTAAACACCAGGCCTGTGCCCTATCTCATACCTGTATGAAAGCACGATTTCTGAGATTCTGCATCAGAGGCCACTCAGTGTCAGGCAGACAGCTGATCAGCTGATATGAAAAATTGTAAGCAAGAGGAGCATCCCTCGTAGCGAGGAGACTGGCGCCCATACTTTAAGGTGTAGGGCTTTCACTCTGCTGCACTACCGGCACTGCGTAGTCTCGTTCTCGAATGTCTGGAAAAGAAGAAACTGACACCGCGAGAAACTTCTTTTCATCTCGAACGTTGGCACAGGATAAAGTACTCGCGGAAAGGAATTTATAAATCCCGACCCGAAAGGGCAAAGTTTACAAAGCGTGGAAGTACTTACACTTCGTAAAGAAACCTCAGGGATGCGCACCGAAATCAAAGATAATAGATCGTGCGAACAAGGACATCGAAAGGCGCTGTTCTGAGGCCAGCACCCGCGAGCATGTCGGAGACCACGAAGCTGACTTGATTTGTGGGAAAGGGAATAAAAGCTTTCTCTTGAACATTGTTGATCGGCGCTATCGAAAGATCCATCTTCGCAAGTTTAGCGCGAAGACACCACAGAAGCCACCACCAAGATTATCCAGATGCTTTTCGGCTTGAGAGTGTACACACTCACTATGGACACTGGAATGGGATTCGTTGATTGGGGAGCGAAAGAGTCCTTGGTTGTAAGTGCTATTACACGGATCCTGAAAACCCCCAGCAAAAGGGACAGGTGGAAAACAGAATGCGCATTTTTTTACACCGCACTGTGCCAGTGCACGTAAATCTCGGGAACTGTATTCTCCCACTAGAGAATGAGCACTCAGGCTCAACAAGGGCAGAACTTGAGGCATCAGAAGCTCCCCAGAAAGTAGCTTCATATTCGGTTATATCCATTTCCGATCTATCCAAGAGGCCCTGGTATCGAATGGTACAGCTATACTTATGCCGACGTGGGTGAACATGATATATGCATAATTTATAAATCAGTAGACACAGGATGAATAAAAAGCCCGAAAGTAATGCGTCAAATCATGTTTCTCCTCATGCTCTATACCTTTTATAGTTACTCAATTATTGCAAATTTCACTTTGCTGTGTATGATGGATGTCAGCTTATTGCCAAAGAGGTTAACGTCCGTGAGGCTGGCTGGCGTCGGGTCGATATACACCACTCCTGAAAAATTGTTGTGTGAAGCATCCATAATCGTCATTTTCTGCGGCCAATTTCCAATTTTGATAGAGCCCTGAAAGTTGTTATTGCTGATGCGAAACTCTTGCAACCTTGGAGGTAGCGTCTGAAAATCAACTTCCCCTTCAAAAGCATTGTGACTGATGTTGAATTGTAAGAGCTTCTGTGGCAATGCTTTTGTGTCCAGTGTCCCTCGGAGTGCGTTGTGATGGATATAAAGCCCATCGAACTCTTTACCGAGCTGAAGAAAGTCAAAAAATCCTTTTAATGAGCAATGATCTAGCTCTGCTCTGATGAGTGACTTCGGCCATCGCCCGACATCGACAGACCCTTCAAGAGCGATGTGATCGAGAGTGAGCCATTTCAGAGAGCTTGGATATTTCAGAGAACTTAATCTGGTTGTAAAAAGATTTTTTCCCAGTCTAAGCTGCTCAAGGCTGTCAGGAAAGTTTTCAGTGTGGATTGCTGAAAACTTATTGCTGCCAACAGACAATTTTTCCAGCGCTTGCAATGTATCTGGAAGTTGTATGCTGCCTGTGAGCTGATTCCCGTCCAAAATTAGCCAAATCAGTGAAGGGGGCAATTTCATGAAGTCAAGATCGCCCTCAAATAGATTTTTGGATAAATGTAGCTTCGTTAAGCCTGATGGCAAATTATCAAGATTCAAAGTCCCTGAAAAATTGGTTTCAGACGCCATAAATACTTCTAAAGAAGGTGGTAGTGCTCCTAAGTCCAGAGAGCCCGTGAGCTTATTGTAGCTGATTCCAATGTGTTTCATTGACCGTGGAAACGCACTTAAATCGATTGTGCCTGAGAGCATATTCCCCCCGACTTCCAAATAAGCGAGTTTGGCTGGAAGCACACGTGCATCGAGGGTCCCTACGATCTTGTTGTGATTCAACCAAATGTCTTCAACACTTGGTGGCAGAAAAGAAAAATTCAGAACCCCGTCTATTTTCAGCTCGTCTTTGTCACCTTTTTTATGATAATTATTGATTTTTATAACTTTTCCATTTTCGAATCTCAAAAACTTCCATTCCTTTATGTCCAGCGTGTTCCCATGCTCGTCAGAAATGAGTGCCCTATTCTTCAAACCACTGAAGCAGATTTCCATGCGTGCCTGATCAGATAATACGAGTGGATCAAGTGTAACACTGAGGTCGGGGTCCGCGAGGAGAGCGAGAAGGATCATTTGAGATTAGGTGATTCAATGAAAATTTCCAGAATATGACTCGACGCAATGCCAGCACTAGCCGACGAAACTGCAAGATCATATTTGGGTTGAGACCGAATGGCCACTCTTTGTGCATATTTGGACAGATATTATGACTGATAGCGTAAAAGCGTCCTCATGTAGAATGATCGATGTCGTACACTGTATGGCCCGAGATCAGCAATTCGCGAACAGAACATTTATGTCCAATGCGGTCAGCGAGGTGACACTGCTGATAGAAATGTACCTGACTTTCTTTGAGCGTTTTCTACCACTAACGAATACCACGGCCTCAAGGTGAAGATGCTTTACGCTTGACGCCTTCTGATCATCTTGATATCTCAAGATATCCCGCTTTTTACCCCCGAATGGCAGCGACGTCTCACTTTCCACCGGTTGCTTCTGCCATGAGCCTGGAATCAGATTCTTCCGATAGCGAAGTCTCGTCGATCGCATCAGATGAAGATATCGACTATGACTCAGATGATTCTTCAGAAGATGAAAATGAGAAATTGGTGATGAACGTACTCGAGCAGTCGAAATACAAAGCACTCCGGCAGGCAAAGTTTGATCTAAGGCTGCAGGACGCGTTCGATGTAGCTCAGGACACGATTGACGAGGAGGGCGACGACCCGTTCGCGAACGAAGTCCAGGAAAATGCTCTGAGCCTATGTCGAGAAGAGCTTCATATCCTTCAGAAGCTCCAACTTCTGCAGTTTACTATAGCTGACAGTCCAAATAACCGAGACTTGCATCCCGTTTTCTTGGAAGAAGTTGCCGATGTTGTCCTGGAGGCCATCCGATACTACCGAAGTCGAGGAGGTGTTACGAAAAGGGACGTACGGAAGATACTCTTGGCTCTTCGGGGGGGGGGGGGGGTCATGAATCCTGTCATATCATATTTCCCGAAAGGGAAGAACAGACAACGTGCTCAAAAGCAAGAGGAGCGGCACATATGGGAGCGTTCTCAAACGCAGTTGATACGTGATATCGGTCAAACAGCTGTGATAGTTGCATTTGCCAAGAACAAAAGATTTTCGCAGAGGGAACGCATACTCTTGGCAACTCTTTGGCCGATGAATCCAAAAATCACTTACTTAGCTGTGCAAAAAGAGATTGCGAAGGAAAGAGGCACTCCATTGGAAGCGGGATTTGTTTCAAAGAGAGCACTGCAGGACGAAAAAAGGCGCTTTAAAGAGTGTAAGGAGCAGCCGCTTAAGATGCACGAGGATTTTGTAAAGAAAAAGCGCAAGGCTGGTGCAAAGTCGAAAATTGGCAAAGACCCGGATTTGGCGCTTGATATTCTCGACGGTCTCATGAATCACGAAAGCGCAGACATGATCTCTGACAATCTGAAAGACCGAGAAGATAACCCTATAAGAATTTATTCACAGTGCATCCAGGATTTTTTTGTTAATATGCATAATAAAGGGAGCATCCTCATATAGTTTTTGCCTCGCAAAGGTCGACCTCGGGGCCTACGCCCTGCCAATGCTAATGCAAGTGCAGCATCGATGCCAAATGTCCGTTCGTTCCGCGAGAAGAAGAATATGGATCTGTGGCTGTATGGCCAATAGGAGATAGACACGGCTTTTGGCGCGAATAAGTCCGGCGTCTTATGTGTCTGCATAGAAAAGCGGACACGGTACTGCATCATTATTCTCCTGAAGAGATTAAGGCAGAAAGAACGGATGCTCTTGGCAGCTCTTTGGTCGATGAATCCAAAAATTACGTACAAAGCAGCTCAAACAGAGAAAGAGAGGTACATTTCATTGCAGGCGAGGTAAGTTTCCATCAGTCATAACACAGTGATGGATGCAAGACGACTTTGTGCCTTCGTCAGGGACGACTCTAACAATCTTGTTAGCCCATGGCGTCATTTTACCCGGAGGCAACTATGAACGGAGCAGTAAGCAGAGTGATTGGCTTTATTCGCAATACAGCCCAGACTTTATCCCCATGTGAGCTGCCGATAATTGGCAAAGAGGCCTAGACCTTCATCTTTCACGAAGCGAAACTCTTCGCTTCAACAAAGACAAGCAGATCCTGGTATCAGTTTGGGACCATTGCAAGCTATGTCGCAGGGCGAAAGTATACTCTCTTGGATGAGTGGGTCTCCTTCAATGTCTTCAAGCCAAAATTCTTCAGAGGATGCATCGATTCAGCTAGCGCAGCGTGATGATGCGAGCGAAAGAGGTAATGCTCAGCCAGCGCTACCTCGTCATGATGTAGCAAGGCGTGACAATCGACAGGTGGCAAATCGCGATGCTGCTGCTCGACGCAATAATCGGCGACAGGCTGTGCCTCATGCCGAACCTCGTGAAGATCCAGTGATACCTTTGCGCGGAGAGGACTTCAAGAACGAGCCACCTGAAATACCGCATCTCCCGCCTGTTCTGTCGTTTCATGATAATCGTACTCCTCGACAAATACGCAAGAATCCATTTTTGAACGACGAGGAACATGATCTTCTTGATGCCCTTTTGACATCGCAGGGTCCAGAGCTTCAAGCATTATTGGGTCACAGGTCGAAGGAATACGTCTTGAACCGTTGTCGCAAAATGAAGAATGTCATTCGAGGAGAAATGCGAAAATGGTTCACGCACACGGACTGCCAACGCCGAATTCTTAAAATTTACGCACCAATTATTATAAGTCCTGCCTGTCTTTTGCAGGGCTATCGTGATAAGTGCGATGATCTTATCGAAAATAGGCCACAGCGCAGCGAGCTCAGTGACATTTATGTGAGGCGCTTGGGGTTTCAGGTACCGTATCTCTCACCTGTTTCATAACAGCCGAAATGCACGCCCCGGACTTCGCGTTTCCTTGAAAGTTCTGTCTTGCGTAGGCATTTGGCTGCTGCTTCAGCAGCCATTATGCCCGCTTTTCGAAGTGGAGAAGGAGCTTGGCCAGCACCTATGACACGCTGGTAAGAGCTTCACGTTGTGCCTATCCCTGATACGTCTGCGACCATGCTAGCCAAAGCCATGTTCTAATTTACCTCTGCACGCCGCTGCCTCTCCCCTACTCCTGCGGCTTCTCCCGCCGCAGCTTCCCCTACAGCGACATCTCCTACCGAAACTTCTCCTACAGCGACATCTCCCACCGAAACTTCTCCTGCCGGAGCTTCCCCTCCAGCGACATCCATCTCCAACAGCGATGAGAAGATCACTCGTAAGTCTATAGCATCAAAGTTACTGAGATCTGCTCCTGAAACATCTTCTCCTGCGACATCCCTTACCGCGCCGGAGCAAATGCTTTCTGATACTGTCGTCATTTCCCCAAGAGTGTTAGTTGGTTGAAGCCGCAAGCCCCCTGCGAAGCGAAATAGGTCAAACAGGGATGAAAGGGGCCAAGAAGTGGAATCCGGATAATGAGAAGTATGGGTTCGTAAATATGCCAATAGATGGGGTGGATAGGCCATATTGTACCGTACCGTATTGTCAGAGGAAGGAACCGTTAGCGAATTTGTCACTCAGTCCGCACCACCTCAAAGCTCATGCGCTGACGCACATGTCTGATGAAAGGAAGAAGAAGAATTCGCTCGATATTGGCTATTTAAAGCAATGCGTAAAGAATAATCGAGCTCGTGAAATTTTGACTAAGAAGCTCCATCGTAAGCAGACTGCCTATTGGATTCGCCTCAAAAATGGACCGAGTCTTCGTAGTGTACGAAGCACCGTAGATATCGGGTAAGAATATCTCGAGAATGTTGCTCAGCGCATTCGAACAGAAGGTCCATGTTTGAAATGCTTTCCATCTCTGTATCGCTCCGTGGGAGGGTGAAATCATCACTGGTCTCCTTTTCACCAAGCGGTGGAGAATGTGGGGCGCGCCTGCGCGCGTACCCGCTGTGTGCTTCCTATGCTGGGTGGGAAGACTTGTGGCCCTCTCGAACGATGGAATGAAGTTTGATAGCTGCAGTGGGATATTGCTCGATGATTAATGCTACCTCTGTCAGACTTTTGAGACAAAGCACTCTTCTGAGCTGGGGAGCAGACACCCGTGCCGACTTGCTCTGTGCGCTTCACAGATTACAGCTAAGCAGCGACGAATGTGCATAGATTATGCTCCAGAGATTCCCTCCGATGAATGTAGCTGTGAAGGGGCGGCCAGCAGGAGATCACGCAGCCTATCCAAACCCCGATTCCTGAGACACAAGATGAAGTTCTACCCCTGGCGCAGCCTTGCACACCCATTGGACGCCTGAATCATACACAGGTGTGGCACATCGGGAATCACCTTAACCCTGTTCGACGTATGATCTGCAAGGAGTAGAGACAACGCCGGAGTACTTAAAGCAAAGGAAGGACGCTTATGAAGCTCGGCTACGGGAGATGGCTGCCCATTCACTCCCGTGCCGCGGATTCATCGGTGATAGTGCGTACAATGATACAGTCTTATCTTACAGACTGACATTCATCACCGTGAAGAGCTTGAAGCCATACACCGATGCTGCAAACTTTGGAAGCGAATTCGCTGCGGCAATGTTCAATGGCATCATCGGGAAGGACGCAGTTGTACGCATGAAAAAAGTGCCTATTTCGGCTGAGGGTGTCCGAACACGAACGATCCGCATCGCCGACCACATTACGCATAAAACTGCAGAGGAAATTCGACGATCCTCGTGCCCTTTCTCGCTGCAGTTTGATGAGAGCACAGATAAGGCGGGGTGTAGCCATGTCATTGCTTTCTTTCAGGTATGTGTTTGATGGTGAAGTTCGCGAAAGGATTCTTTTGTGTGCCGAACTTGAGCATAGATAAGCTGCCCAGACATCTCTGGCTCTGCGTGGACGATGTCATTGCCCTTGCAGCCACCAAGAGGAGACTCGGAAAGAGTGTGATAATTCGCACGATCTGTCGGGAAAGCGAACGGTCAGAGAAAGAATACGGCGAGGAAGCTGCTTGACTTGCTTCGAGACCCAAAGAAGGCCCAGCTGGACGTCCGCTGTGCTTGTAGCTCGACTACATATCTGGGTGCCTTCATCGCGCGAAGCCCAAGCTGAGCCACTCCCGTACGCTGTGCTATGTCCAATTTCTCGGGAACTGTATTCTCTCACTTATCATGAACCCCAGAGGTTCGAATCCTTAGCCAATACACTCTCATCTCTCTTAAAGGGAACCGTTGTTCCTTTTACCCCAAAAGTTCAAAAATGTCTCAGTCCATGCAAAGCCTCGTAATTTGTGAAGTTTCATTAGGTTCAAACTTCTAATCATTCGCATCATGCTGGAATGTGAAATAAATTTTGAAAAAGCATCTCGTCGACTTGATGCACTCAGTATGCAGATGAAAAGACTGCATCCGAGCCTAAATAGAGGACTTGTGGCCTTCCTGCGCGATGCGTGCGGATCCGATAAGCTGCTGGGCATGCGCATGAGCGCTTGTGGCGAGGCTTTGGGAAGGAAGACCGATATCCATCTGGGAAGAATTGGTTTGTGACATGATGAAGATCAATGCATTGAAATGACATGCTGTACAACGTTGTGGGTGGACGCACCTGAGCGGCAATTCACTGGTGCGAAACTCCTCAGCGATACTATCCTGAAGAGCGATCAATATTTTTGAAAAGCTATTAATCAAAATGCCCAGCATTGACCAAAGCGCCTCGAAAGAGGTATCACGCGCCTCGAAGGAGGTATCGAAAGCGCTTCCGCGAGCAAATAGTTCCCTTCACAAGGCCTACGAAACGCGAGTGATAGAGCAATCGCCTCTGCACTCCAATGGAGTGCATCTTTCAGCTGAAGAGCTGTCAAAGGCTGGTCAGGGAACCGCCCTTGCTGAAAGAATTACATCAGGCGCGTCTCTTCCAGACCCCGGAAAGACGACGACGCTCACACTACACACATTGAAGATCACACTACACACGACGAAGCTCACCCTTCACACAATGAAGCTCAACAACCACCACCGGATGATAAAGAATAACAACGAAGCTCATCCTCCGACAACCCAAGATTTTAGAGAGGTCATCGTCATTAGTACGGACGATGAAAGTGACCAAGGCGGGGACGCTCGCGGTCCACAAAGAAACGCACCGGACCCAACCCGTGGATGGCATCCGTGTTTTTTCATGATGGCATTTCTGGAGAACCGTGATCATCCTCTGAGCCGGCCAGAGTGCTTCATATGTGGCACGATTCTGGCGAACAGAACGATGAAAACAAGCATTCCTCGTCACCACTTCTCCACGCATACAAGATGTGGAAGAGTGTTCGATGAAGTAGACCTCACTCGAATGAGAGAGGCATATCTTCGAAAGCGTCAGAATCGCGAGCTTTCCTCGCTACCAGCATACGGAATGGGCCTGCGAAACATTGATGCTGCGCGGACCTCTTTCCGCTTGATATTTTTGGCTGCGCAAACGATGCAGCTATACGCCACAACCTAGTTGGCTGGGTGCGCTACGTGTACAGGGGCACTGTCTACGAGAGGATAATCTTCTGCGTTGAACTGAAGTATCGTAGACCGCCGCTGTTATATTTGGTGTTGTGCGGGGCTTTATGCATAAATTTTGGAATGGTAGGCACCACCTCAGCTCTGTGTGTATGGATGGCGCACGCATCAACGCCCGAGAATTATTGGCGCTAAGGATCACACACTACTGGGCCGGGAACGCATCAGTGAATTTTGCCTTCGCTTCTCTGCGACCATGATATCCCAAGCCAACTTGAGAGGCGGGTCAGCACTCTCATATGACACGGCACCATGAGGCTTTGCGTCGATTCACGCGAAGATGACCATACTGGCGAGCTTCACCATTATGAAATTTTGAAGCCAGAAGTTGTGCCTGAGCACTATCCGAATCGCAAAGACAGGCATTGCGGTCTTCAAAGTCTTCACACATGATTGCCTGTTGCTTGTCTTCTGCCGTTCACGCCTTGGCACTGGCTTTCGTTTTTCGACCAGGGCTTTGATGTAGCTTTAAACCTGCAGACAGTCCCGCTGATACGCTTTTTTCGTGGACTTTTAGCAGAATGTGTAGCGTCGCGTACGCGAATCTTGCAAAGCATCTTCTTTTGATGTTTTATTAAGTACTGCAATCGCTTTTGAGTGATGCGCTCGTTACGCATATCTCCTAGCGTTACAATGTCTCGCTAAATGCACATGAGCTCTCGGCATATCGCCATTCCTAAGAATCATATTCGCAGTCAATGCACCGTTCCGAGGTGCCCTTTCCATATCGTTGCAGCTGCCGCCTACATCGCTACAGCATACGCCCACATCGTTGCAGTCGCCACACCCTTTACTGCTGTTGACAGTCTTAAGTATACAATTAAAATGTGCTCAGCAAGCTCAGTCTCGCAGCCACGCTCACCGCCGTCGAATACATCGCAAATTCAACCGCGCTCAACTCCGTCGAATCCACCGGCCACGCCACCGTGCTCTGCGACGATGTCCCCATCAGCAACGCCACCATGCTCTGCGACGATGTCGATGAAGGGCAATCTCCTTAGGTATCAGTTGAGGGGTGTAAGGGTGCCAACGTAAACGAAGCACCAAATTCGGGATAATTTCATTTGCGAGCATCGAGATCAGCACCTTGTCTGTATCAGCAGCAATATTGTATTGCAATTGTACATGAGTTTCGTCGGCCTTCCCGCGGAGCTCTCACTCGCGCACCCTGTGCTCAGTGCGATTTCTCGGGAACTGCATTCTCCCACTTCTGATGAGCACAGAGGCTCAAAAAGATTGCCTTTACGCATCATGAGGGAGGTCGTGTCACCCCACTATCCTTGAAATTTTAAAATTTTCTCAGTCCATGCAAAGCCTCGTAATTTGTGAAGTTTCATTGCACTCAAACTTCTAATCATTCGCATCATGTTGGAAAATGGAGAAAAATTTGGAAAAGCATCTCGTCGACTTGATGCACTCAGTATGCAGATGGAGAGGCTGCATCCGAGCCTAAATAGAGGACTTGTTGTGGCATACGCCTTCGTGAGAGACAAATGCGAAGTCTCTCGTGAAGATTTTGGGTTCAATGATCCTGATACAGCGAAAAATCAATCGAAGTAAAGATTCACATCACTCGGCCCGTGGGAGCACCAATGCATGGCGCAGCACGAAGAGATCATCGAAAGCGATGTATCACCAGCATCTAGCCCATTGATCGAGTGATAAGAAGCTCTGCATTCCCGCACGGCTGTGCGAAAGGAAATCACGAGAATATATTTCCTCTTGGCCCACCTGATTTGTACGACCTGCACCTCGCTTAGGCTCGATACATGTGGATATGTGCGGAACGGGGTTGCATTTTCAATCGGGCGATCTGCGCTGAAATCGAGAGACGCATTAACGCGACAGAAAAGGTTGACTCAATCGTCATCAGCATGAGCCGCATGAGCCCTCGATGAAATTAGGGAGAAGCACGATATACAGCTACGTGCAAATCGACAAGGAGAACGGGGGTAGACTGTACAGGAAGCTGCCTATGTACAAATTTGTTCGCCGTCAGGGCCTACGACGAAGTGGTGCATACCGCAACCGTATTCGCAATGCTGTTTGCGTCACACGGCACCCCAAGCACATCCTGAGACGCAAGCGGTATGGAGACCTCGAGGTCGACCTCATGGCGGGATAAGCGTGGCACTGGATATCTCCTAGTCGTTGTGGAGCGCAAATCGCGGTGGGTTGGGTCGCCAAGATTAAGAGCAAGAAGCCGAAGCGTGTTCGGCGCTTGCTGGTGAAGATGCCTCTGGGATATAAGCTCAAGACGATGACCTATGACCGAGGCATGGAATTCAAATACCATGCCTGGGATGAACGCCAGTCTCGGTTGCAAGTCTTACTTCTGCCGCCCACGTTGCCCAAAAACCAAAAACCATCGCGTAAGAAACGTGGACGGCCGTTTTCAGCAGTTTCAAAACGCATAAACGAGGGGAAAAAGCGACGTAAACGGGCATGGAAGGGTCCAGAACCGCATCCGTCATTCAGAGGAAAAGGAAAGTTGACAGCTGAAGCGAAGGGCTATCTTAAGGGCGATCACGACGGAACACTTGATGCAGCCCCTTGGTAATGGTACGCAGCTTTCTTTTGCCTCAGTGTTGCTGGTTTTGGTCTGCACACCTCGAGACGAGATGGGATTTGAAAGGCCACCGAAAGTCAAGGGTCCTGATGAGTTCAACGAGGAGATGTTTCAAAAGCTTCAGAACTTCCTCCAGAGCGACAATTCGCACACCCTCGCGACACTTGTGGCTCGACTTGCAGATGAAGGGACGGAAACGAGCAAATCAACTGTGTGGCGTGTACGCAAGGACAACGGCTACAAGCTTAAGGTTCGCGGTGTCAGGCCATGGTACAGTGCAAAAGGGATGGACCCTTGGATCACTGATAGGCTCACAATTTCACTCATGTACGAGCATCTGAAGGCCCGTGGATGTGTCTTCGTCGATGAATGCATCATGCGATGTCTTGATATGAGGAAGGTCGAACGGTGCGCGAAAGCGGAAAACCCCACTGCACGTGTCAATCCGAAATGGGCTGCGAGCCATGGGCTTGCACTTTTCCTTGGCTAAGCCCAGAGATGCGCTCCAATGAACAGAGCAGATAATCATCCCCGTTTTAGTACAGCCCAGACTTCAACCGCATAGTGAGGTGCCGAAAATCGGCAAAGAGACCTGTGCTTTCCATCTTTCATGAGGCAACCTGGCACGGACTGTGAAATCCCTGCGAATTCGAGCCTTCATTGTTCACACTGAGCGAATAAAAATGTGAGCGAGCTTAGAAGAGGTACGCGAGTCATCAGGTGATGCTTTGCATTATGTAGCCCCTGATGCACTTCTTCGTCATGCCCCGAATCCCAAGGGAAAGATTTCTTCGTCACTTCGACGCCCAAGCACGAGACGCTTTTCTAACAGGACTCTGAGTGAACGAACGACAAGACGAAGAGCACCGCGAAAGTTCAATGATACGCACTATGACTACGGATATAAGCCTGCTGTCGGTGATGATGGGAAGGAGTGTCCGCAGTGCCTTGTTTGTGACATTAAGCTCGCTAATGAATCAATGGTGAAAGGTCATTTATTGAAGCATCGGGCCGGCTGCAGCCCAGACGCTTTAGACTGGGACAGGCACGACTGGGAAGATTGGGTAGCTACGGAGAAACCTGGGGTTCAAACAAACCTGGTTGATTATGGCTTCCCTGTGACAAAGGATACAGAGGTTGCAACCCTTGTCGAGGTTTCCATGATAATAGGAAAGAACAGGCTTCCACACGTTACCGGTGAAAATGCTTTTAAACCTGCAATTGAAAAGGTTATCTGGAGACTTGACCCGAATTCACGCGCACTCAAGTTTCTCGATCATTTTTCCTTTTCAAACTATCGCGTGAAGCGTGCAATAAAGTGCACTTCCCTCTGCATGCAGAAACAAATTATGGAGGAGTTGAAGTCGTCCCCATTTCCATTACATATTCAACTGGACGAGTCGGCAGACAGCTCAAGTTCTGCGTATTTGGTGGTGCATGTGCGCTATATGGTGAAGGAAGGTGATGATTATGTTGTCAGAGATAAGCTTTTGTTTTGTGATAGATTAATTAAGTGTAAGTCGTGGAACATTTTTCATTCCATCAACACGCAGTACTATAAGCGCCACAAACTTCGTGTATCTCGGCTCTTTCTACATTCTGTAGTTCGCTGGTTTTCAGCTCCATACGCTTATACCGTACTCGGCTTCCATTTCAAATGCTTCACGTCTGCGAAGCAAAACGTGGGAGGGTGAATGAGCGATTGGTCTCATATACACCGAACGGTGATGAATGCCGGGCACGCCAGGTCGTGCCTCAGCTTGCTTCGCATTGCATGGGACAATCGCTCGTTTCCTCATTGACTTCCTTATATCAAGATTAACGAATGGTTGAGCCTTTAAGAGACCGTTTCGGCATTGAAATGAAAGGCTGTACGGATCTGTGGTGGGACGCACCGAAACGGCGCATCGTCGACGCAAAGCGCCGCGATGGGTGCAGTTATCAAGCCATTCACGATGATATGGTGACGCTATATGGTGAAGGTAACGCCCCATCTCCAAGCACGATTGGTCGATATGTGCGGTTCAAAGCAGTGTGGCTCGAGCGAATGCGCCGCAACAATAGAATCGGTGAAATCGATATAAATGCCGATGCATTTGGCCTCCCACAGGAGTATTTTCAAGTGGCAGGTCATGCTGGCGAGCCTCGTATCGATGATCATGTCGGTCATCAGAATCCCAACCGCGAAGACTTGCTTTCAGCTCGATGCAGATACCTCATTTGAGTCTCACCGGCAGACCTGTGGCTTCCCTTTGTGCTCTGTCACCGGCTTCCCTTCTTCGATGAGGGATCCTTACGCCCCCATTCCATCACTGCATACGAATTTAAAGTCTCATCGTATCACTGTAATACGCATGCACAGGGATTCGGATGATGCGTCTGTCCACGCTGTGAGCAAAAGATCAACTACTTCTTTCATACAGCCCAGACTTCAAACCCATGAAAAGCTGCCGAAAATCGGCACAACGGCTTCGCCATTTCCCCATTCTTTGCATATTGATGAGGGCACTGACAGAAGAGGGAAGTGTCAGCTTGTCGGATGCGTGCGGTACATTTTGGGATGGCGCATCTACAAGCGTATTGTTTTCTGTAAAGAGTTTAAAGTTGAAAAAACAGGAGAAGCGATCACAGTAGTTGTACGAGAGCTCATACAGAAATATGGTAAACCTTGGTCTAAACTCGGCGCGATATCTACTGATGGTTGTATGACCAACTATGGTCCTAAAATTGGAGTTATTGCACGCTTGCGGCGTTACAATCCAGATATAAGTGACACGAGTTGCTATATTCACCGCTTCGCACTCTGTATCAAGAGCTTTCAAGCTGGCCTTAAGTCTGCGACGAACACGATTCAGTGCCTTGCAACCTATTTCGGGACAAGATAAAAAGCCAAGAAGAGCATTTTACGCCCTATGCGAAGAGACATCGCTTCATTCTTACGTGGCTGGCATGCAGATGTTGGAAAATCTCGCGATAGCGTTTGATTCCGAGGTTTTCCAGACTTACCTCACATACCTCACTGATGTTCTTCCGTTGATAGACAAAGTGTCAACGAAACTTCAAGGTGACTATCGAACGATAGTGGAATCCACTAAGCTTCTGCGGGATTTCAAAACAGAAATCGTCTTAAGACGCTTGGGCTTCGAAAGGGCTTCTTAGAGGTGAAGGGTCTTGGACTTCTTTTTGAATTTAGAGCGCGAAATTTGAGCATCTAGATGCGCTCAGCGTTACCCAAATAAACTTTGACTCGCGGACGCTGTGATTCATACGATTTCTCGGGAACTGCATTCTCCCACTTTTAATGAGCACAGAGTCTCAAAATGAATGCTCTCCTGAGCTCTGAATGGAGTCGCCTCACCCAATAACCCAATAGAGGTAAAAAGTTGTCTCAGTCCATGCAAAGCCTCGTAATTTGTGAAGTTTCATTGCATTCAAACTTCTAATCATTCGCATCATGTTGGAAAGCGAAAAGTTTGTAAAGTGGACTCTCACCCTACTACAGGGGTATTCAGAATTCGAGATGAGGCAACAACACTGGCCCTTCGGCGACGCCAGCTCTGGGAAATTAAAACACATAAAAAGTGCCAAGCGCTCTCGTGCAGACATCGAGCGTCTTCTGATATGCGCTTGCTCAGCGGATGGGCCCAGCTACGATGATGTGCTGAATGACTGGCAGCCACATGCCTCACATAGGCGGTTTTCTCGTAGGCCTCGAGGTGGTTAAGACATGCAAAGGACGTTGGTTGGTTCCCATCGACTAAGGGTAAGTGAAGCTTGCGCAGTCGTTGTAGCAAATGGAAATGTGAAAGTTCACCTGAGGATGAGTCGCCGCCGTCGCCTTCGAAGGGTCTCCAAAAGAAAACACCGGCCAATTCAACCCCGCGGTCTCAAGTCTACCTGGAGTTCTTATTCTCCATAACAACGAATGGAGAACCCGTAAATTCTTGCTTCTTTTCTGCTCATGCGAATGCCAAACGTTACGAGCTCTTTCTTCTTTTAGTTGATTTACATGAACGGCAACACGGAATCATTTATGTCGACCCCAGCAGAGGTGCAGAACTCCAGGCCAATGGGCCGAGATCGTAATTGGCATCAGGGCTTCCACTGCGTAGGGTTCATACCGAACACGGATCTTCATTCTGTGCGGGCTGAATGTTTCCTGTGCCGCGGTCCTACTGCCTCTTTACTTCGAAATAGAATGATGAAGCGAAACCATCTCAAGCGACATTTCATAGCTCAACATTGCAGGATCGGGGACGTGTGGGTACCCGAGGAGCTCGAAGTTTCGTTGGATTCCTTGCGGCTGATGATTTCCCACAGATCGAGCGCAGCTACCGCTTTATAATGGACTGGTGGTAGAGGGTCCTTTGTTTACAGTAGCAATGATCTTGGGCACGCCATGAATTCGAAAGTGCCGCCATCGCCCTTTCTACCCTGTCTGCGACGCTGCTTACCCAAGCACACGAGAAGCTGAAAGCTTTGTTCAGCAAGCCTTGCAGTGCCACCAAGCCCGAGCGCTCAGCTCGGCGAAGATGGTTTGACGCGTACCATCGGGTACAAGCCCATCTGTGCTGATGGAAGCAGCACCCACAGTGCCTTGCATGCGACTTTGACGACGCTAGCGAATGAATCAATGATGATGCGGTATTCATTTGCTCATCGGGAAAGCTGTAGCCCAGAAGCGGTCGGTCAGAAAAGAGCAGACTGGGATGGCGGGCGCATTTGGGGTTTTACACACTGAAGTATCTCCGCCATTCTCGTAAGCATGCTTTGACTCGTGTGTTGGATGCCTCCGGTGAAGACCTTGCAACCCTTAAAAAAGCAGGATTTGAAAGAATCAAGGACGTTGCGGACCCGCTTTTCCGTCTCAGACTGGCACATTATTTCAGATGTGCACAAGAAAATCAACGAGACGAATGTTGCTCAACAAGGAGAGAACCGAAGCAAACACATAATTTGTGTGTAGTTAATGTTCTTTGGCACACGCAATTGTGTAGTTAATGTTCTTTGGCACACGCAATTTGTAAAATCAATGTCTGACTACGCTGCGAGGTTGGAGCGCACTGTTCGCTTGCTCGATGATGCGGACGCGCAGGCCCTTGGGCACATCGGTGTGGCATTGCTCGCCAGCGCCCGGCGAGAAAAAGAGGCACGCGAGCTCTATGAACTTCGAAAAGACCAGCACACCATCAACAAACAGCGATTGGTGTCTGAGGCTCTTTTTGCGTCGAATGGCCCGAACCAAGAAGGGCCCGTGGCCGCATCTCCCGCACCTTTGAACTGCTCTGTATCCCCGCAGCTAATGCCCGCGCTTCATCTCTTGCACCTCCTGCGCGCGCTGCATCGCCCGAAGTCTTAGTCCGCGATGTATCCCCAGGTCATCGTGCGCGCGCTGCGTCTCTAGCCCCTCATGCGCGCGAACCCACAGGTTCGAACACAGCGAACGAGACCTGGTTATCGTTACTATTCGATCGTGTCCATCCTACAGCCCTGAATTGAATCCCGAATGCGCGCGCTTCTGCGCTTTTCCCCTGTCCGCGATGGCCTGTCCGTTCAGCTATGGATTCCACCGCTCTGCCATTCTATTCGTAAAGAAAATATAAAGCAAATCAAACGTACTCAGCACACTTCACCGCCCTCTGCTTCACGGAGTTTAATTAACGGTCATTTCTCTTGTATATTCTGATGCACTTAGCGCAGCCGGCGTGCCTCTCTGTCGGTCTCCATGAGCGCGAGAACGTCGTCTTTGCGGCACGGGCCCTTGACGTTGCGGATGATTGTGCGGCCGCTCTCCTGCATGGAGCCGTCTTCGGCGAGGAGGCGCACGCGCACCTGCGTGACACCGCCGCGGCTGCCGGTGCGGCCGAGGACTTCGATGACCTGTGCGAGGCGGGCGTGATCAGCGTGCTGGACGACAACGTCTTCTTTTGCCATTGTGTGATGTAAAAAAGCGGAGAAAGGGAAAGTAGATAAAGAAGATAGGAAAGTGATGTTAGAGGTTCTGCCTGAAAACAGACGCAACTTTTTGAAAAACGATGCGTTGTGGTCGGATATGACCGAAGTTGAGTGACTTGCAGGCATCACCTCGAGAAGCTTGGGACACACCGTTTTTCACTTTTATACGGGTAATGACGCTTCTGATAGTCTTCGAATGGCTCCGGGCATTGACTTGATAGAAGAAGAACTGCATTCCTCGTAAATAGCGAAAATCTGAATTTTGTTCTCTCTTTCGAGTTCCAAAGCCCTGCAACAGACACTCAAAAGGTAATGAATCCTTACTCCTTCCCTTATGTGCTAAGTATTCATCAACAGCATCCGAGGGGCTATTCAGTGTCCGTTCCCAGAATCAGCTTCTCCTTCTCACAAGATGCCCCAGCTCCCAGAGAATGGAACAAGCTATATCCCCAAGGCCTTCACCGCCTGCCGGTGCTTCGAGGTCTTCATATGCGCGCCCAGCTCCTTCTCAGTCTGAAATGTCTTCCCGCACGGCTGGCACGGGAACCCCACTGGCTGCTCTTCCGCCTCGATGTCCAGCTCCGAGAGCGCCTCGAGCACCGCCGCCGCGCGGTCCGCCGGGGCGGACTTTTTGGCCCCGTCGCCCGGCTTCCGCGTCTGCGCCATCTGCCCCCACAGGAGCTCAACGTATAAGTTTTCCTTTTCGCTGTCTGACTCGCTCGAAATTTCCTCCTGGGCGCTCGCGCGGAGCCTTTCGAGCTCAGCGCGCCGCTTCTCGGCCTGGCGCGCAGCTGCCTGCCGCTGCTTGTCCTCGCGGGCCGCCCTGCGCCGCAGGAGCGCGGCGCCAAAGCGCGGGTCGTGCGACTGGACGTGCTTCACGAGGAGCCGCACAGTCATCGTGTACGATTTCTTCTTGTGCGCGCGTATTGCGCTGTTCTCCTGCGCCATCGCGCGGCGCTCGTAGCGGCACGTCGCCTGGTGCTCGGGGTAGGTGTCGCACCACGCGAAGCTCTGCCGGCTCGTGAACTCGCGCCAGCACTCGTAAAAGCGCAGGACGTCGTCGCTGTCTGTTTGCGAAGTGCCAAAGGACGGCAGGGGTGGGGTATTTTTTCCACCTTTGGGCTCATTTGCCCGTACATTGTCAAAGACATTTCGGAACACTGCGAAAAAGCCGCCGGTGGCGTCGTGCACGCCGCTAAAGCAGTCGGAGCGGAAGTAGGGGAAGAGCCAGCTCTCGGCGTCCTCGGCGGCCGCGTCGTCGCCGTAGAGCACGGCGTTCTTGTGGCTGTCGTACCACGCGCGCTCCTTCTCGTCCGAGAGCGTCTCGTAGGCCTCGACAATTGTCTTGAACATCTGCTCGGCGGCGGGCGTCGGGTTCTTGTCGGGGTGGTACTCGAGGGCGAGGCGGCGGTACGCCGTCTTGATCTCAGCGGCCGTCGCGGACTGGGCGATGTTCAGGACGTCGTAGTAGCACCGCTTTGTTGTGCTCATAGGGATGGCATGGAGAAGTAGAGGACGAGGAAAGTGGGAAAAGTATGAGATTTTGGGAGTTTATGGGAGAAGAAGTTATTGAGAAACATTGTCATGAGCTGAATAGAATACACACGGAGTTGGCAGTGGCTTTCTTCCAGGTGGGCTGATCGGCAGATGATTGACGAGCGCTTGACACCTGGAAAGTCTTGTCTTCTAGTCATCTTTCGAGTTCAGTGCACAGAGACTCAATTTCATTCAGATTGGGCCAACGCACTGTTTCTCAGCCTTTTGATACTTTTGACCTAGCTGACTACAGCTGCATGCTATGAACTGTCAATTGACTCCGAAATCCCCTTAGCATTAGGCCGATGCATGGCGATATGCCTACGGAATATGGCTCATTTGGGCTAGTGACTTGTCGACTGACCCTCAAAGTGTGTCTCTTTTATGATGTTAAGAAGCACTGAACAAGCTGAGCCTTCATGAGGGGAAGGAGCTCCAATGCTCTCCCAATAACTAATGCTCACCATCACTCATTCAATCTTCAACCAATCTGTACTACTCAGCCCCCTACATCGGCCCATGCCTCGTAAACTTGCTCTGCTGGTGAACGTCCTGGAAGTCCCAGCGCGTCTTTCTTCTAAAATTGAACTGCGTCGGGAAGATCTCCGGGTGCGGCCCCGCGTACGCCATGTCGTAGCTCGGGTGCCTGCCGCGCGCGTACTCCTTGTACTTGCGGTCGAACGGCGCTGGCATCTTCACGGGCGTCATCGGCGCCGTGCGGTCACGCCACGTCGCGTGGTAGCCCTTCTGGACCTCGCCGTACATGCGCGGCGCGTAGTGGATGGGGCCCTTGGTGCCCGCCTTGTCGTTCGGCTGCCGCCACTGCCCGAGCTCGCCGTACTCGTTCATGTAGCCCGTGTCGCGGTCCGGGAAGGGCAGCGCGTGGCCGACCTGCTCGCCGACGGGGTTCGGGAGCTGCGCCGACGGGTCGTGCCGCTGCTTGCACTCGGCCTGGTGGCGGTACTGGAAGTTCATGAGCTCCTGCGTCCCCCGCATCTGGACGCCAATAACTGCATAATCTTTCTCGATGAGCCGCTTCGTCTCTTCAGAGACGCGAACAGCGTAGCGGTCGCCCCACACGAGCATGCGCTTTGTGAGCTCGGCCCACATGTCGACAGAGTCATGCAACTTGTACTCTGCATAGAGAAGGCGCATGAAGCCGTCGTCCCAGGCGAAGGCGCGCTGGACGTTCTGAATGAAATAGTCGTTGCCCTTCATCGTGCGGTTCCAGACGAGGACAGCGAGGACGTGGCGGTGCACCTCGCAGGACCACTGGAAGGCCTCGATGGAGGCAATTTCACTGAGAATCGTGCCGAGAAGTTTTAGCAGCTCAGCGCGCCGCTCGTCCGAGACTTCGCCGAGGCTCGCTTGGTGGAGGCTTTCCAGTAAGCGGACGTAGAGTACGGCGTGGGGGACCTCGCCGCGGGGTTTGAGCTGCGCGTGGAGAATTTCATAAAGCTTTTCAGGGGTAGCGCCCCCGACGACTCTATGAAAAGCCATTTTGGCTGCGATCCAGGGCTGGATGTCAATATTCTCAAAAAAGTCGGCTATAACTTTTTCGCAGCGCTCGATGAGCGCGCAGCCTAATGTGAAACTCTCGGGGACGGGCTCGACGGGCGTGTCGTCGCGGTCCTCGGGCGCGACGCTGCTCTGCTTCACCGGGTCGAGACTTCGTACTGTGAGAATCTTCAAAAGCGTCGCGTAGGTCGTGAGGACGTACTGCTCGTTGCTGTGGAAGTTCTTGACAGTGTTGCTGAACGTCGTGCCGTCGGGGCCGAGGGCCTGGCGGGCGACCCCGAAGCGGCCGTGCGCCCACTTCTCGCTCTCGAGGTAGTCTGTTTCCAGATATGGGTCCCAGGGGTTCTGGCTTTTGATCTCTGGGGCCGGGGGCTCGGGCACGGGCGTCGGCGTCGTCGTGAGCTTCTCGTCGAGGGTGTCCAAAAAGGTGTACATGAGCTCAGCGTTGCCCGTGGCGCACATGGCGGCGGCCATCGAGCGGTAGATGTCGCGCGTCGTGTTAAAGCGGTTGCGGTCGACGAGGTCCATGTTGGGGTCGTGGTCGAAGTGCTTCTTCCATTTCGGTAAATGAAAGAGCTCTTCGCGAGTGAGGGAGAAGGGCACGCGGGTGATGGGCTTAGGGTCGGTCTCATTATTTTCCAAAAAAGTCTTTTCAGTGCAGTAGCGGTTCCAGCAGGTGAAGGCGCTGTCGGCGTCGCGGGTGCGCGCGCAGAGGCGCAGGTAGCAGGCGATGAGCTTGTCGTCGGGCCAGGTCTGCTGGCGCTCCATGACCTTCCAGACGTCGTGGGCCATGTCGTTCTCGCCGCCGCGCATGAGCGTCTCCATCGCGACGCGGTAGTGCACGTGCTGGGGATTCAAGTTCTCGACGATCATGACAAAGATCCAGTGGAGGGCCTCGTGCGTCGTGTTGCGGTCGAGGCGCAGGGCCATCTTGATGCGGCGGAGGTACATGTTGAAGAGGTTGCGGTAGTCCTCGGGGGCGCGCGCGACCATCGAGTGCTGCTTGTACTCCCAGCGGTTTTGTTCCGAGTACATGAGGGAGTAGGTGTCGGCGCCGCGGTACCACGGCGGGAGGCCCTTGCCCTTGCGCGGGAGCATCGCGCCCATCTCGGCCCAGTGCGTGTTGGCCGCGTTCTCGAAGAAGCCAAAGTCGGTGTTGGTGAGCATGGGCATCGCGTTCGCGTAGGGGTCGAAGCCGAGCTTGCCGGCGGTGGGCTGCTCGGTGCGGTAGAGGCCGAGGCGGTTGAGCGACTTGATGCCGAGGCCCTGGCGGAGGTAGCGCATGCTCGGGTCGAACTGCTTGGGCTGGCGGAACTTGTGGATGTGCTTGGGCTGGGTGCTCTGGAGCATTTATGAAGAGAGAGAAATCGGGTGGGTGATGAAGTGATGATGAAAGTCAGGATAAAGAGAGATATTCAGGAAAGGAACACGTTAAGTGCCAAGACGAGATCGCATGCTGGTAGTGACCACTCGCAGTCGTCAATACTTACTTCAGAGTGATTTCGAGAAATGTAAACTTCTCCCCTTGATGGCATTAATTTTCTGAGGAAACACTGCTTGACTGTCTCAAAGCGGCACGTCAGCCAAAAGAATTAGCATTGCTTCAGCGATGACTGCTGCTGTAATTCCATTGGGCAGTCATCTCATTCCTTTTTCAAGACGTTTCTTTAGAAGCGTGACTTACAGTAAGCTTTGAAAATTTTGGCTGCAAAAGCTCGAGTTCATCATCTCTGCATGAAAAAACTTCCATTCACACCTTTTAATTCTCTTCGGGGTTTCGAGGCGCAAGCAGTCACTATTTTCAGAGGCTGGGAAGCGAATTTTGCATAAAACAAAAGAATCGACCTGTCTAGCACTGCTGCAATCCTCTTGCCAACCCTTGCCTTCGCCTATCATTACCCATTCTCTTCAAAACACGTACATCTTATCGAACGTGCACTTGTTCGTCACCTTCGGCACCACTGGGAGCGCCACCTTCCCGTTGCCAAAGACTTCTGCTGGGAGCGCCGAGCGCTCGTAGACCTTGTGCCGCAGGTTCGTCCCGTCGGTGCCCGCGCGCAGCGGGCACTCCGTGTGCAGCTCCGGCACCACGCGCTGGAGTTCCTTGGGCGCGAGCGAGAACGGCAGCTCGTAGACCTCGTAGTCGCGGCCCTTCCAGCGCCGCCGGCTGAACTCCTGCGCCTCGTACACGGCGAGCATGCGCGTCTTCGTGCGCGGGTCCCGGAGGTGCTGCGGCGCGAGCTGCCCGGTGCTCGAGACGCGCACGGCGCGGCCGCCGAAGCGCGAGCGCTCGTGGCGGGGGAACTTCATGTATGTAAAATGCCTCTTGCGAACTGGCGCGCCGCGGCACTCGCGCGTGGCGAGATGGAGCAGTGCTGTAGGGGTGAGCATGCGATTATTCTAGAAATTAAAGAAATACTTTGAAGATTCAAAAGATTTTCCGAAAATTAACAGAGAATCTCTGCAAGTTGCACATTTGGTTACTTTTGGCCCTTTTTCTTGGCCTCTGCTGACTTTGTTTTCACAGTCCGCTTGGCCTTTGGCTTTGTCTTCGTCTTCGCCACTTTCTCCTTCCCACTGTCTGATTCATTCTTTTCCAAGTTTTGCATCTCCGCCCGCTCGACGATCTGCTTTGCGAGCGCAGCGCTGAGGTGCCCGACCGCGTCCTCCGCGTCGACGAAGGCGCGCAGGAACCGCTCCGGCCAGAGGCGGATGCAGTGGCGCATCGCTGTCATCCGCGCGCAGTGGAAGCGCACGGCGTCGTTGAACTCTGTGATCTGCACGTCTGGGCGGACGTTCTCCAAAATTTTCCACAGCGCATCGCGGGTCTTCCACAGTACTGAGAAAGTTGCTGTCCACTTCTCGTCACTTTTCGCATAAACACGCGCGGCCTCGGCGAGGGCGAAGCGGTCCGCCAGGACGCGAGGGCTCAGCGCGTGTGCGGTTTTTGCAGAAGCGAACTCCTCGACGTCATTTTCTTCTTCGAAATTTTCGGATTCTTCGACAGCATCGGCCTTGGCCTCCTCGGCGTCGTCGGCCTCGGCGCGCATCTTGGCGACGATGGCGTGGGCGATGCCCTTGGCGGGCCGGAGCGCCCGCCCGACGATCTCGCTCTCGAGCGTCGCGGCCGGCTGGTGGGCGCTGAGCGCCTCGGTCGTCATCGTCGGGGCCGCCGGGTGGTGCCGCACGCGGTTGATGAGGCGCCGGAGCATTGGGAAGAGGACGTGGGCGAGGCGCAGGTAAGTGTGCTGGAGCTGGAGGACGTCTCCAGTAGTCTGTGTGAGGGCCTCGGCGTCTTTTACTACAGTCGTGAGCTGGAGCATCATCTCCAAAACTTTGGTGATGTCTGCTGCGCGCTCGGGTGTCAGTGTTATTTCTCTAATGTTCGGGTCAAAGACCCTTGGCGGGAGCAGCGCGCAAAATAGTTTGGAAAGGACGCGGCGCCGGCAGTCGACGAAAATGGCAAATTTTTGATTCGTTGCTGGCGGGGCGTCCCAACTGAGATAAAGCTCCCGCTGGACTTCTTCGCGGAGGTAGAGGACGTGGCGGACGCGGATGGTGCGCGCCGCGCCCTCGCCGTCGCGGGCGACCTCGAAGCGGAAGAGGCGCAGCAGCTGAAGCAGTGGACCACTTGCGCCGAGGTTTGTCAAGAGTCTGCCAATGCTTATGAGGTTTGCGACTTCCTCGCGACCCCGCGGGACGACAGTGTGCATGAGCTGCGCGAGCTTCTCTGCAGCATCTTTTGTGATAACTGTGCGAATGCGCTGCTTGCGGAGCCCCTCCAAGATTTTCGTAAGACTTTCCACGACAGTGGCCTGCGGGTCGGCGATCTCGCACTTTTGCGCGTCCGCTGGGGCACTCGTCCGGCGCCGCCACCTTTGGGCCTCGCGCTGGACCTGCCGGCTCTGCGGCAGGAGCGACGAGCAGCCGCCGCCGGGCAGCGGGCAGAGCTCGCCCGTCTGAATTTTGCTGCGGTAGAAGCGGAGCTCAGCGGCGCAGCACTCGGCGTGGGCGCACAGCATTTTCGGTAAAGCCTCCATCGCCGCTGGGAGCGCCTGGGCGGCCGCGACGACTGCGAGCACAATCTGCTGGAGGTGGAAGAGCGTCATCGCGCGGCGGTTGGCGTCGGTGTGCGGCTCGAGGCCGCTGCGGAAGCCGTGCGCACTGATAAGATCGGAAAGGGAGGCGACATCAGTTTCTGTGAGTGACCCGTGCGACCCGGCGAAGGCGACGTACCAGCTGAGGTGCGTCGACTTGAGCTTACTGAGGTCCAGCTGGAGGGTGCGGCCTGCAAGGTCATCTAAAAAACTTTTGAGCACTTTTGCTGTGTGCGCGTCCTTAACGGGGGCCCACGTCGCCGAGGCGCCGCTGCTCTTTGCGTAAATGTGCACAAAGGTGTACAGCGATTCTTTCAGTAAATCTGGGCGCCGGTGGAGCGTATCGTAAATCTGCGCGAGCATCTCGTTGTCCTCTGGTGTGATGTGCACGCCGGGCTGCTCGAGGCCTTCGTGCAGGAAAGTCTGGGCGTCAGCGGGGGAGCAGCCGTGGGCGGCCATGTGCGCCCAGAGCTCGCGGAGGGGCCCGATGCCCGGGCGGTAGGTGACAGTTAAGCGAATGAGATCTGTGGCGGCCACGCGCTTGCTTTTGAGTAACGTTTCGGCGCGGCGGTGCATCATCTCGTCGAGGAGGCGCGGGCACGTCGCGTGCATCGCGATGAAAATGGGGACGAAGACGTCGTCGGGCAGGACGTGCAGGGAGTGCGGCACGGCGTGCAGAATGGCGCGGAGCAGCGGAACGTGGACGCGCTCGTGGAGGGCGCAGAACAGGAGACTCGCCTGGACCTCGGCGCCGAGGAGCCGCCAGCTGCCCACAGCGCTGCCGGGCGCGGGGGCCTCTGCGAGGTTCTTCTGCTTCCAGGAGGACGCGGCGTGGAAGCAGAGCGACGCAAAGATCTGGAACTGGGGCGTCTTGGACGCGACGATGACGCGCATGCTCTCGAGCGCGTGCTCCGGGGGCAGGAACAGCGACCGCTGGTTGAGGGCGTCGGTGAGCGCCGGCGGGACGTCGGCGGCCGGGGCGGTGATAGTAAGATTCAAGGCGTCGAGCAGGATGGAAGGCCGCTGGAGCCGGTGGTCGAGCGCGCGCGCGATGAGGCGGCGCTGGAGGTTCTGGAGGTGTGTCATTGGTGCTGGGTGCTAGGGGTTGGGCATTGGATTATGTAGAATGAAGTCAGTAATCTTCGTAAAGTTGAGAAACTCTGTGAAAATTGGATAATGCTTCTTTTCGAGTTTCGAATTTTTTACACACGAAGAGATAATCCCTCGCGATTTCAGAGATGTAAAGCGTTGCTTTTTGCTTATTCGGAGTGCTTTTTTATCATCCGATATAGGTGGATGGGGTCTGGATGATCGAAATGCATTTTGAATACAACACAGGGTCTTCTTAAGGGTCCTTTTAAAGCTGACACTTTACCCATTTACTCAAGTGTCTGACCGTTTCGTATGACTAGCAATGTACGTATGACCATTGACTGAGACCTACTTTTGACAGCATTTCAAACAGGCAGATTAAATCTGTTTCATCCCCCAAGCTTACGCACATCTATCTACGGCAGCACTGGTCGACTTGCAGCCATCACTCATCAACTCGCCTTCAAACTCCCTTCCACTTTCCCACTCTTGTCTCGTGGCTTCCCCTGCTCGACACCCAAAACAGCGAACCTTCTCGGCTTTTCCGCACTGTCCTCTGCCTCCACTTCGATCGGCTCTACGGCGGCGCTCTTCGCTATAGGAAAGAAATACCTTTTGACGAGCCCAAACACGCGGCGCCGGACCGCCTCGTTGTGCTTGCACAGCGCCGCGACCTTCTTCGGCCCGGGGTGCTTGCGCGTCTCGCCCGGGCCCCCGAAGACGCGGACGCCCTTATCCGCCAGGAACTGACACATGTACTCGACAGAGACCCAGCCGAGCCGCCGCAGCACGACAAAGTCGCGCAGGTGCTCCTCGTCCCGCGGGGTGAGCGGGAACTGGACGCCAGCGCCGTTCTTCGCCACTGGGGCGATCGCCGTGCCCTCGGCCCCCGGCTTTCCCCCTGCGAGCTGCTCGTAGTGCGCCTTGTACTTGTCCGTGAGCTTCGCCTTTGTCTCCTGCGTAACACGGAAGATTTCCTCTGTCTGGCTGCCCTTGTTGCGTACATGCTCCGGAATTTTCCTCTCGAGCTGCCGCCAGACCTTGTACTGCCGCCGACGCATTCTCAGGTAGAGCTTATGCGCCATCGCCTCCTTTTCTAGCAACAAAAGCCCTTTCAAGATAAGATTTAAAGTGTCCGGCGTGCCCTGGACAGAGAGCCGCACCATCTCCTCGAGGACAAAGACTGTCTCGCGAAAATCATTCAGGCGCTCGCAGGCCTGCATGAGGTAGTAAAACGTCGTCGGGCCCGGCCGCACCTTGCTGGGGCCCACCTGCGCGCGGTACACACTAAAGGCCGCCATCGGGTCTGTCGAGCGCCCAAAGCACTCGAGGACGGCGTCGAGGAGCGAGACGTCGACGGGGACAGCGTACATCGCTGCGATAAAAGCGACGGCCTCCTCGACCTGGTCGTTGCGCACGAGCCCGCGGATGAGCGTCGAGCACATGCCCGCGTCAGGCTGGATGCCGAGGCGCTCCTTGGCGTCGACGTAGCGCGAGAGGGCGAGGTGCATGACGCCGCAGAGCTCACAGACCTCAAAGTAGTACGTGTACGTGTACTTGGAGGCGGTCAGCGTGTAGCGGTCGGCGTCGAGCCAGAGCTTGTGCGCGCGGCTTTCCATTTTTGGGCGGTCCTTGTGCGGCATCGTGCGCAGGCCGTATGAAACAGAGAACATGAGGTACTCCAAGATCTTCGCTGTGGGCGCAGTGAAGCCCGCCTTCATCGCGTGGTACATCTCGAAGAGCGTGTCGGTGTGCACGAGGCGGCGCAGCTGCTGGCCAGGGACGGGCTGTGCGCTCGGCGCCGGTGGCGTTGTCAGTAAACACTGAAAAATGTCTTCATACGTCTGCGCGCGCAGGTGGATCTCGTTGGGCTTGACTTCTGTATTAAAAATGGCAGTGAGAAGCGCGACTTTTTCGATCTGGTCGTGGTGGCCAGTAATGACAGACGTGATCCGGCGGTTGACGGCCCCGAAGAGCTGGTTGCGCGTGTCCCACATCTCGCTCTTCGAAATTCCTTTATCGCGCGCGTAGGCGATGGCGACAGAGGGGTCAGCTGCTTGTCGGAGCGACTCGACGACGGGCGCGACGTGCGGCTGGTTGAGGCGGAGCTCTTCCGAGAGGCGGCCCCTGTGCGCCGCAGCAGTGACGGCGCGGCCGGCGACGGGCGGGTGCTCCTCGCTGGGAAAGGCCAAAGTGGTCTCGCGGCGGCGCGCAGATTGGGCGTAGCGGCGGATTTGCGCGTGGAAGAGGGGCCGCATACTAGCAGTGGGAGAGCATACTATCACTAAGTACTTTTGTTAGGATAAGTTCAGAAAAGTTGAAGGACAACGCTCAATAATACAGAAACAAAATTTGCAATACACACGCTCGTTACATTTCGTTCCGGATCTCGCCGATGGCCGCCTCGGAGGCCACGAGGCGCTCGCGGTCCTTGAGCTGCCCAAAGTACTTGACCCAGCTCGGCGGGCACACGTCCTCGAATTCTTTCAGAAGGCCGTTGCACGGGTGCGTGGCGGCGGGCTGGTTGTAGTTCTTCGGGTCGTCGACGCAGCGCCAGTACGTGTCGCGCGCCTCGTAGCACTTCTCGCGGCGCTCGTGCAGTCGCCCCATAGTAGAAGTGAAACTGAATACAGAAATTCTTTTTTGAGGGAAGTGCTGACAATATGAGAAATATCTGTTGAATGCCATCACCAACAGGTGACACACCGCCTACACACAATTTCTTCTTCTTCAGAGAATTACTCCTTTTTTGGCATATTCTTGACGAGGAGGTTCGTCTCGACGACCGCCTTGCAGACTCTATCTAAAATTTCGCCGTGGTCCTCCTTGAGCTTCAGGTGGCTCTGCACCAGCCCAGTCAGTATCTGCATCGTCGGCGTGCCCGAGTCGTCCGCCGGCGCTTTCGCGTTCGCTTCGAGCTGTGTCACGCTCTTCTCCATCGACTCGATCTTTTGCATGAGCCCGTTGAGCTTGGCGCTGATGGCGTCGAACTTTTCGGAAGCTTTCGTGTCAGCTGGTGATGTCTGGGGCGGTGCTGCCTGCTGCGGTGGGTAGTGTGGGTGCATGGCCTGTGCCTGCTGCGGCGGGTACACGGGCATCGGCGGCGGGTAGTACGCCGGGAAGGGCACGTGGGGCGCGTAGGGGTACGCCCAGTGGGCTACCGGCTGGGGCGGGGCCATCTGCACGGGCACCTGCGGTGGGTACTGGTACTGGGTGGGCTGCGGGCCCGCCATCTCGACGCGCGCTATCGGCGGGGCCGTCGGCATCTGCGCGGGCGGGGGCACCACAGTGGCACTTTCGTGTTTTTCTTTCAGCTTCGCTGCCTCTTTGTCCGCGAGCTCTTTCTCATACCGCTCACACTCTGCGACGACCTCGGGGCGCATCTGGGGGAGCCCGAGCGGAGCGTTCTCACCTGCGTCGTCGAACACCGGCGGCTCCGGCGCGATTGGGACTCTCAGATTTGTATTCTCAGGTTTTGGCTTCGCAGCGAGCTTTGGTTTTGGCATTTCCTTCTCGACGTCGACCGCTGCTGGCATCTTGTGCAGTTTCGTAAAGGCCTCGCCCATAAAGTGCTCGGCGCGCGCTGGCTGGTGGTTGCAGCGCGGCAGCAAATTCCGAATAGTGACGCCGACGCGGTACTGCCGCGGCAGCGACTGCTGTTCATTGTTGGCGGGCGCCATGAGGTGGCGGTTGACGATGGGGCCACACTCCGACTGACTGAGCGAGTCGGCGGCCTCGGCGCGGATGCCGTGCGGGTGGTACCAGTAGACATCGTGACTGAAAACGAGGAGCGAGCGCGGCTCGAGGACGACAGAGCACACGGGCGTCTGCTTGGCGATCTCGCCGTCAAACTTGAACGTGTCGTTGTAGTGGTCCATCGGATTCTCATAAGGCTCGCGGCGCGGATAGAAGGACATGACGCAGGGCGAGGCCAGCGAGAGGATCGCGACGATGGGAACATAAATGGGCCCGTCGACGTGGGGCGCGATGCCCTCCTTTGTCTCGTACTCGTGGATGCGCACGTTATTTGGAAACGTCGCGGGGCTGAACACGCCCGCCTCTGTGAGCCCCCCGCACACCTGCGAGCACCACGTCGGGAGGTTGGCCTCTGCCACGAAGGACGTGTTGCACGTCGCGCACATCGAGCCGCCGTACTCCTGGACCTTCCGGCGGTCGAGCTGCTGCTTGAGGTCCTTTGGGGTACTTTTGAGAATGCGGAGCATCGTCTGCTCTTCGTCGGCGCTCACCCAGTTGGGAATATAGTAAATGTTTGGGATGTCTCCCACTTTATACTTTTCGAGGTCGAGCAAAGGCCTTGGGGGGAAGGATGCCATCGGCGGAATGACGCGCTCGAGGCTCTCGGCGACGGCGCGGTCGGGCACGTAGCGCGCGGCCTGGTGGGCCTCTTCGGACCAGCCGTCCATCTTGGCGGCCTGGAACTGCTCGGTCGCGTCCTCGCCGCGGCGGGCGACGCGGCCGTTAAACGTGAAAATCGCAGCGTTGTGGGCGCCGATGACGGCGCGCTGGACAATACCTCTAAAATGCCAGTGCGTCGAGGCGTTTGGTGGAAATTTTGAAGTTTGCTCGTAGAGATATGTTTCCAGGTTAATAGAGAAATTGCCGTCGCTCGCGAGCTCGATGCGCCCGACGCCGTAGCCGAGGTCCTTGCCGGGGCGGAAGAAGACGACGCCATTGGCCTCGATCATGAGCTCGCCGGCGGGCAGTTTGAGGGAATTGTCTGGGAAGAGCACGAGCCAGGGCCCGCGGAGCTGCGCGATGGTGATGTCGCTCACTGTCTCCATCGAGACGTTGGAGAGGTCGTGCTGGTGCGTCTCGGGGCCGCCGACGATGGGCGTCGGGATGGTGCCGAAGTTGGGCGTCGTGATGGTGTTCGTCGACGTCGAGTGGCTGCGCGCGTTCTGGAGGTACGTGAAGGTCTTGCTCCAGCGGATGGAGATGGCGGCGAACTCGTAGGGCTTGCGGAAGGCAAAGTGCGAGGGCATGCGGTTGTGCATGCGGGGAGAGCGCTTCATCGTAGGTTAGGAAATTGAATTGGGAAGGTAGAATAGACTGCGGGTGAGTGGAAAAAGAAGTGACGTTGAAATGGGAGAAATAGTGGCAAAGTGTGAAAGATAGGCAAGTAAAGTCCTATCGGAGAGGTTTCAGAGTGTAGGAGGCCGTGGCCACTAATGCCAATGATAACGCATGCCTTACTTTGCATTCGAAAATGCTCTTTTCTGAAATTTCTCAGTCTGAAGCCCACCTTGAAAGTCTTCAGGTTACACTTGGGGAACCTCTGCCCTACCGAGCGTTGATATAAGATTCTGAGCGGCTGCTGTTTCCGACCACTATGACACTATTGCTTTATTGAATGACAGCACGCTTGCCAAGGATGCAGCTACATAATTTTAATCATATCATTAATTATCAGCTATCACGGGGCTAAAGGCTATCGACGCTCTTTCAGTTTGATTTTTGGCCTGTCTCTATAAGAAATTTATCATCTTTCGTCCACCTCTTGACCTCTTCTTTGCTCTCTACTTGGAAGAAGACTTCCCTCAACTCCTTACTCGTAGCACATTTCCTATTTATAAAATCGATCTCGAATTCTACTACTTACAGACCACACACACAAAACTCCATCACCCACTTTCTCGCAAACGCAATACGAACACATCGCACACCATCAGGCGGCGTGGTGCGAATCCCACGGCTTCATGACCGCGGGGCAAGCGTTGGGGCTCAGCGCACGAATTTGGCGTGGAAGAGCTCCTTTGTGTAGTCGAAGAGCGGCAGCGCGATGATGGCGTTGACCGTCGTGCGGGCGACGGCGAGGCGGTAGCCGACCCAGAAGCCGCCGAGCCCACCGCTCCTGTACGTCTTGCGGAGGGCGTCGAAGTAGCCCGTGTAGTGCTCCGGCGTGGCCTGCCACTTCGTTTTGACGAGGTCGAGCGAGAAGATGACTGTCCAGCCGGCAACGCCTGTGACTGTCGCGGAGGCGATGGGGTGCCACCACTTGCGCTGGTCGGGGTGCGACGCGAACCATTGCTTCATGCCCTCGTAGCTCCCAAAGTAGCAGCCGCGGCCGAGGGCGCAGCCGAGCATCTCGGCGGGGAGTCCGCGGTAGACGCCGCGGAGGCCGAGCGTCTTGACGGCCTCGAGCATCGACCCGCCGTGGATCTGGAGGCGCGCCTTCGTGCAGTTCGTCGGGCAGAGCACGAGGGACCCGAGCATGCCCGCGAGGTTGCCCGAGAAGAAGGCGAGCTTGAACCCAGAGAGGTCGTAGTGCTCGCGGAGCTGGCGCTTAAAGCACTCGTAGAGCGTGAAGATGAGGGACACCATGCAGCCGTTGACGCAGAGGCTTACCTGGACGCCGCGGTAGAGCCCGAGGAAGCCGAGCTCGTTGATCGTCGCGCGCGGGTTCATGTTCTTCGCCTGCCAGAAGACCTTCATCGTGTCGAGCGGGAAGGTGATGATCGTCGTCGAGGAGGACGTGATCCAGGAGCTCGCGAAGTCGGCCTGCCAGGGCTCGAGGCGGACGGAGGAGGGCGTGGTGTGCACAGTTGCTGTCATTGGTAGAGAATATGGGTGATGGAAAGGGGTACTAGTAGGAAGAACGTGATGGTAGGTTAAGAGAGTAAAAAAGAGGGGTCTTACACAGAGAATGGGCAGGGGTAAAGTAAAGTGATTGAATTTCATTGGGGTTCATAGCATACCGATACCATCGAGGCGTGTGTGATGCTAATGAATAAAATTGCAGTCAGTGCAGCCTTTTTAGGCGATTCACTACAGCAGGAGAAGATTTTACTTTTTTCTCCAAAAAGCTGAATTATTGCCCACCTCGACTCATCTGAGTCTTCGCACACTTTCATCGTGTCAATCGTCATCAGTCAAGAAAAACAAAGCATTTTGTCAATTAGGCACATCTAGGGCCCAGTACCCACTCTACGCCGAAATGAGCATCACAGATATCCAAAACTGAATCAGCCACATGGACGCCGGGTACGTGTAGGTCGACACTGCGTCGAAGAATGGCTTCGTCGCGATAGCCTTC
This sequence comes from Perkinsela sp. pyNocScin1, assembly GCA_964019655.1. Lineage (NCBI taxonomy): Eukaryota > Euglenozoa > Kinetoplastea > Prokinetoplastida > Perkinselidae > Perkinsela > Perkinsela sp. pyNocScin1. Next base: position 119,611 of record CAXHTR010000001.1, read on the forward strand.
GCTTGCGCATATTCGACAGTTGTACGAGAATATTCCCCTCCCAGCTGCACACCAACGCGACTGTATCTACCAATAATACTAACAAACCGCACAAAAGCCCCGCGGACGCCGAGGACCGACAGCAGCCAGTAGACGCCGAGCCGCGAGAGGCAGATGTGTGCGCATACACCGAGGAAAATGGCCCGCGCGACTGCCTCGACCTTGTCCTCCGTCCACTGGATGCGCTGGAGCGCCCGGATGTGGCCGACGGCGCTCTGCAGCGTCAGCTCGATGCGCTTGTGCTGTTCGCTCAGCAGGGAGAACTGCTCAGTGTTCGTCTTAATAATCGAAATGTTCTGCGCCGTCCGGTCGATCTCAGACTGGAGGATCCGCTTGAGGCGCGCCTCTGTGCTTTCTGCCTCTCGCGGGCTCCCTGTCACAGCCTCGCGCTTCACCTGTGCAGCAAGCGCAATGACCTTGTGGAAGAGCGGCTGGAGGTCTTGGACGAAGCGGATGCGCTCGTCTGGGCGCATTTCGCTCTGCTTGCCGTCGAGGTAGGCGTGTTCCTTTTGCAAAGTGAAAATCTCAGTGCTGTCTGGGGCGCGGCGCGCTTGAGTCTCTGAATTTGTCAAATCTTGGTGATATATTTCCAGAATCCCATCAAAGCGGCGCAGGCGCAGTGTCAGCTCAGAATCAGTCGGCATTGGCACTCTTCGAACATTTTCAAGTTTTCAGAAAAAAGAAATTTCTTTTAACTGTCTTGCCAATGGCTTTTCACGCAAAAATCCTTCGAAAGATAAACACACACTGGCCATGCAGACCTCACGCACTCTCCTCCTTTTTCACTGCTGGGGCGTAGAGCCGCATTTCCTCGACGGAGAGCCCGCCCGCGTTCTGGCGCAGGATCGCGCTGACATAGCTCGGGTTCGTCTTGTTCATCGCCTTGAACATCTTGCGGACCTCGACGCGCGAGCGCTCCGGAAAAGCCTTGGCGATGCTCGTGAAGTCGAGGCCGAACTGCTGCAGGCAGCGCACCAGAAGCTTTTTCTCCGCGATCGACCAGCTCGGCGCGCGCGGCTTGCGGTTGCGCCGCATTGTCTGGATCATCGCGTCCCAGCGGAACGTGTCGGTGCCCTCTGTGAATTTGCGCATCTCGGCGTCGGTGACGGTGTGCGGCAGGCTGCTCGCGCCGAGCGCTTCTTCGAAACTCATCGCGTCCTGCGTGCCCGTCGGCGGGGCCTCGACGGGCTCAGGGCGCTGGGTGGTAACCATGCCGCCGCGCACCCCAGAGGTCCGGCGCGGCTTCTTCCAGTTCTGGAGGATGTCGTCGATGCTCTGGCTGTACTGTTTGCGCAGATCCGCTTGATTGTTTTCTGTTGCGGCCTCGATGGAACGGTCACTGCCTTCTATTGTCGTCGGGACGCCTTGTGTGGTTGGCTGCGTCTCAGTGTGTGCTGGGGATGCCTCTGGGATAGGTTGTTGAGACATCGCAGGTGCCTGGGCCTCTGGGACAGTTGGCTGCGGCACGACTGGCGCCTGGGTCGCTGGGATGATGCTCTCGAGCGTTCGCGGGGGCGCCGGGGCCTCGCTGGTGCTCGGGGTCGGCGGCAGTGCCTCCCCGAAGGCCTCAACGAAGTCAAAGTCCATTCTGTTCTGTACAAAGTGATTTGAGACAAAAATATCGAAAAAGTATGCGAAAACTCTGAAAGTCCCCAAATTACTCCTCGTCGTCTTCGTCGGCGGCGGTATCCACATGCTTGAGCTTCATCGCGTACATCCCTGGGATGAGTTCGCCCTCGAGGCCGTTGTAGCGGCACACCCACGAGTTCGCCGTCGACAGCACGCCCAGCGAGCCCTCAAACTCTCTCGTGACGCGGCGGTTCAGCTCGGCGCCGGCGTAGCCCTTCTCGCGGTCCGGCTCGCAGTTTGGGCAGCCGCGCTTGCGCCAGGTCTCCACTGGCTGGATCACGCGGCACGTCTTGCACGCGCGGAGGCCGGACTTGGGGGTTGGCGGGTAAAGGGCGTCAGTCACTGGTTCCATCAGAGGGGCATGAAGTTGATAGAAGAGCAAACAAAGTGATGAATTGATACGAAGTGAAGCAGTACGAAATTCTAAGAAAATTCATGAGTGCGAGAAGTACATTTTGAAGAGTTACCGCCGACTTGGGGGGACATACCGCCCTGGCTTGACCGGTTCTGGCGCAGGCGCTGCTGCAGGCTGCGCCGCCTCCTGTACGACAGGCGCTGGACTTGCCACCGGCCTCTGAGAGTCACTCGCTGCGAGCGCACCAGTCGCTCCTGTCCGCCCACGGGCCACGAACTTCTTTGGGCCCTCCTCGGCCTTCGGCGGTGCCTCTGGGATGGCCTGGGTGACTTCGAGGGACGCCATTTTTGTCTCAAGTGTGTTCGCAGTAGTCGCTGGGCGTGCGAGGGGCTGTGCAGCGACGATATCCTTTCGCTCGCCGGCAGCGACTGCCCCAGTGGCGCCGCTCTTGCCGCGGGCCACAAACTTCTTCGGGCCTTCTGGTGCTGCTGGCACTGGCACAGGCGCCGGCACTGCTGGGCTCGCCGTGGGTGGGCTGACTGGGCTCGGGGTCTCGGCGCCGAGCTGCTGCCACTTGATGTTGTCGATGCCTGTGGCCTTGCCGCGCGCGCGGAAGACAGCCGGCTTTTTTTCAGGCTGTTCCTTCTCGGTAAAGATCGGCGCCTTCGCCGTCGACCACTCGGCGCTGCGGGTGTCGCGGCCGATGTCGACGGGCGCCTCGGCCTCCGTCGCGAGCTCGGCCGGCACAGCGGCCTTGCCCGCGCTCATCGAGATCTTGACGGTCTGCGCCTCAAAGTTGGTCTCGCCCGAGAGCGCGTTGGTGAACGTGCTCAGGCCGCCCTTGGCTTTGTCGGCCTTCTTCTTGTCCGCCTTGGCGAAGAGCGCTGCTAACTTGTCTGCCATTGTTCAGTATAACTGGCGCGTGCCAGGGGTAATTGGCACTGAAAAGGGAAAATATGGGAATGAGAGAAGAGGAAGGATTGAGAGAAAATGTTTCGACTCGACATTGTAGAGAAGCGCTCATGCAGGCAGATTAGACCGAATGAAGTCATCCTCAAAAGGTAGGTACTGGCACAGTACTCCAACCTGGTCCCAGGAATCAAAATTTCTGAGCGACATTGTCACTGTATCATTGAGACGAGGCGGACCCCATGCTTGGACTTCTGGGCTTAAATGTCCATGAGATTCGTATTTTACTGATTCGCTGATCGTGGTCTCTTGACTTCGGAAATCTTTCCTCTTTCCTAGTAAAAGAATCGCAGCATACTTTTTTGCTTTGCCCCTTGCCAATGCATCTGAAGCACTTCTGAACAGATTTCCTTTACTCATCGATTCGACTCATATCGACGAACGACCACTCGGTATAATCTTTGGTATGTCCTCGTACGTATCAACCGGCGCAAACTTGCCATTGTCCCGAATATATTCGAAGAGAATCTCCACGCGGCGCTTCAGGTGATCGAGGGTCCCGGGGAGGTACCCCGTGTACAGCGAGGCGTAGTTTTTCAAGATCGCGGGGAGCATTGTCAAAAACCGCAGGAGGTACTCGACTGGCAGAAAGCACAAAAAGTAGCTGAGCTGGTAGCGAATGGCCATCGGCCCGCGCCGCAGGCGCTCGCAGAAGACGTGCGCGTCGGAGATGCCGCGGCATTTCGCAAAGTCTTCGCTCTTGACCGTTTTGATGTTCGCAGTGCGCTGGATGGCTTTTTGGCGCGCGGCGAGGAGGTCGTGCTCGGCCGTAGAGGTCGCGAGCCCGAGCAGGTAGACGCTGCCGAGTAAGTCTTTCAGAAAATTGACTGTGAGCACTGTGGCAGCGGCATCCGCTTCAGTTTTGTCGCGTCGCTCCATCTCCCGCCGTGCCGCCTCAAGGACCCCGCCAGTACTCGAGTGGATGGGACTGTCTGCCGCAATCGTGTGGGCCTCGCGCTTGCCCAGGGACGTGACCTCGGGCGCCTCGGCTGGGCACGGCGAGAGCATTGGCCACGGCGGGACGCGGCTTTGGTCTCTGGCCAGCTCGCACGCGGTTTTGACGACGTTGAGGAGCTCCTGGGGGAAATCGAGTGTGAGTTCTGCGTGGCACGACGTCTCGTGAAAGTTCGGGAGCTCGAAAGGCTGGGCGTCAGCCTCTGCTGACTTGGCTACATTCGTATTGGTGTCGCTATCGATTTCCATAGTCAGCGCATTGGAAAGTAGATTAGATGGGAAAGAGACCTGATAGAGAGATACAGCGCACAGAACTCGGGATTATGTGATTTAAGAAATGGGTGCGAAACTAATCAAGTGTTATCGACTTTTGACTGACGTGAATAGTTGGACTGAGTGAGTTGTGCCAAGAAATTCCAACATTGGCCCAGCGTTGCTTATTCCGAAGACTTTACTTGGAATGGACATCGAATAAAAGACATCATATTTCGACTGACCAGTGCTCCACTCATTTAACATCGTCACGCTTTACTTTACTTGTAAGCCTTTTCGTGTAATACTCACCAGCCAGCCACCCTCTCTCCTCTTAGATTACAAACGTCAGCACAACGAGAATGATGAGAATGACCATGAGTATCGCGATAGCGCCGAGCTTCTGGCCCTTGGAGGCCTCCGCGAGCAGCCGGTCGACGCGCTTGTTCGCGCGCTGGAGCCGCCCCGTGAGCCGGTTGATGCGGCTGTCGAGGCCCTCGCGCGCCGCCTCGTCCTCGACGAGCGACACAGCGATGTCGTCCGCCGTCTTCTTCACGCGCTTGACGCTCTTGTGGATCATGTCGATGTCCGCCTCCTGCTGCGCGCGCATCGCCTGCTGGCGGCCGATCTCGCCGCGCAGAAACTCGTTGGGCTCTTTGGACTCGCGCAGGGCGTCCTGCAGGCTGACGCGCTGCGGCTCTTCGACAGATCTCTCTCGGACAGCCCGGAAAAACTTTTTCTCGGCGTAGAGCAGCCGGTCCTTGGCGTCATCGACGAAGCCGTGGCGGTTCTGGATCTCCTCGATGGGGAGGTTGAGGGCGCGCAGGGCCTCGACGTTGTCCAGGCTGAGCTTGAGTGCCCGCGTGTCGTCGCGGAGGCGGCCGATGCGCTCGTTGATGCGCTGCTGGAGGTCGGCCTGCTGGCCCGGCCCCGCAGCTTCAAAGTCGCGCACGAGCTGCGAGAGCTCGAGGAGGGCACAATTCATAGCAGATCGGGCACTTGGGTACGGGTCTTTCATTCTGAGGTGTGCAGTCTTTCACTGGATAGGGTCATTCGATACAAAATCGAAAGTGGAAACTTCTACATCTCAAATTTCTTTTCAATTGAGAAAAAGGCAATCTGGTTATGCTACACCACCCAATAGTCTAATAGCCAAGGTTCTCCTTAAAGCCGATGCCCATATTGATCGACCCCTGATTGAGAACCTGAAAGTCTTTGCGCTTGCGTCGCGTGATGTAAAAAGTCAGCGAGACGACGATTCCAGCCATGAAGTACCATGGGATCGTCATATTGATGCGCGTGATCGCGCGGGGATCCATGTGGCCTGCGGCGAAGGTGTACCAGTGGAAGACGGACTCGATGTGGCGGTATGGAACGTGGACCTGGCCATTCGAGTAGGGCTTGAGGTGGTCCTCCTCGAACTGGCACTTGTGGCCTTGGAACTTTTTGACGTAGTGCGCCTCTTTGCTTGGGCCCGGGCAGAGCTTGAGCTTGCGCTTCGGGTAGCAGATGGCGCTCGGCGCGTAGCCGATATCCTCTGTGGGCCGGGTGGCCGGCTGGAAGAGGTAGTCAGTCTTCGCGGCCGCGGCTCCGGCTGCGCTCCGTGCCATCGCTGATATTCGAATCATTGTTACGATATTTTCAAATTAGAGGAAAATGGCGTACGGTGGGTGTGGATAACGAAAGAAAAATACGATTTGAAGGATTTTATTACTATCAGGTAGTACCTACAGTGCCAAGGCAAGTATTAGAGGAATAAATTCGCGACATGATGCGTAATTATTGAAAGGTTCACGTCGAGCACTGTTACGCTGCAGTGTTACTTCGACTGCTAATCTCGACTGCCCCCAAATTCTGGGCCACTTCATACACTGGTTGGTTCTTCGTCGATTTGCTTCCTCGGGGTCACTGCATCGCAGACTAAGCCCCGAAAACACCTGTTTTTGGAGCCTGAGAAACACGTACATAGAGGGAACTATGGCGAGTTTTCCGACGTACGAAGTGCAGTTACCCCTTGGCTCACCTTTGACGCACGGAGGCTCAAATTCGGACACGATACGCACAGTCAATCTGCTGGCTACGAGCGCGTACGCATCTTTGGCTTGCTCCATTACTTGTGAATCAATGCTACTTGCACGATACGCTTGCTGGCTGCTGGAGGGCTACTGACCCATGATTTCGAGCCTCCGGCAATACATACCTAGAAATACAAACGAAGAACAAAATTTCAATACACACAGAAAATACAAAACCCAGCCCCTCTACAAACCCTGGTTACTCAATACCGATGTGCTTCCAGTACGCGTCGAGGCTCGGCTCACGGCCGAGGAACTCGCGCATGATGGTTGTGGGCGCGACGGACCCGCCTCTACCGAGGATCACCTCCTTGTACTTTCGCCCGATCGCAGCGTTGAAGACACCGCCGTTCGCCTTGATGTGACTGAGCACGTCGACGGCGAAGGCCTTGGAGTAGTGGTACGAGTAGTACGCGGCGGCGTACCCGCTGAGGTGGCCGAAGCTGCACGCGAAGTGGCTCTCGGGGACCGGCTCGATCTCGGGGAACAAATCCCTCCAGAGCGCTGTCATCTTGGCGTCGAGGTCCGTCTGCGCCCCCACAGCGTCGCTGTGCACGCCGAGCGAGTACATCCCAAGTAAAATCTGGCGGAGGTTGGCGTAGCCCGCGAAGAAGTAGCGCGCCTTGAGCTTGGCGTCGATGAGCGCGTCGGGAAGCGGGTCCCTGGCCTCGTAGTGCTGCGAGATGCGCCGGAGGACGTCCTTGTCCCACGCCCACTCCTCGATGACCTGCGATGGAACTTCCACAAAGTCCATCTTGACGTTGTAGGCGGCGAGCGTCGCCATCTCGCAGCGGCCGTAGATCGCGTGCACCGCGTGGCCAATTTCATGGAAAAGCGTCTCGACGTCGCTGTGCATCAGGAGGCCGGGGGAATCTTTTGTATCGCGCGGGAAGTTCGCGAGGACGATCGCGAGCGCCGGCGAGGGGCCGCGCTCGGTCTGGATGCTCGGGACCATCGAGCCGCAGCACGCGTGGCCGTACTTGCCCTCGCGCGGGTATAAGTCAAAGATGATGTGGCCGAGGTGCGTGTCGGTGTCATTATCAACCATCGTCATCGCGAAGACGTCGTCGGCCCAGAAGGGCACGGCGATGTCGGCCTGCAGGAAAGTGACGTTGAGGAACTCGCCGAGAACTTCGAAGATCATGGGGATGGTGTGCTTCACTGGGAAGTACTCGCGGATCTTGTTCTCGTCGACGGCGAGGTGCTTGGCCTTGTACTGGTGCATCGTGAACATGAGGTCCGACTGCCGCAGGCGGCCGTCGTCAGTGAGCTTGACGGACTCTGGCAGCGCTTCTTTGAGAATATCGAGCTCAGCCCGCCATTTTTTCTGCAGCGGTTCAATGGCCTTGGCGAGAAAGCTGGAGACAGTCGCCGGGGTGCGGACCATGTTCCGATACAAGTCCCACTCGGCGTAGTTCTGAAAATTGAGCGCCGCGGCGAAGGTCTGGCGCTCGATGAGCATCTCGCGGAGCGTCGCGATGTTCTGCGGGCTCGCGCGGTTCTCGAAGGCGCGGGCGAGGCGGGCGCGCGTGGCGGCGACCTCGCAGGCGCGCATCACGGCAAAGTACGTCGGGTAGTCGAGGCCGACGAGGACCTTGGCGGCGTCGCTTGGGTCGGCCTTCAGGCTGCTCACAACGTCAGCCGGGACCCCCTGGAGGTCTTCTCTATGAAAAGAAAGCTTGGTCGTGTCGGCGCTGATGGCGTTGTCGAAGGCCGTCGACTTGACCTGGATGCGCTCGTTAATCTTTTGAATTTCCGAAAATTTATCGGCGGGGGCGCTCAGGCCGAGGTGCGCGAAGTCTTCGAGGGTCTCCTGGACGTAGTACGAGCGCTCGGCGCTGTCTTTGTATTCCGAAGTTTTTTCAGAGACGTGCGTGAACTTCTCGTAGAGCGCCTTATTGTACCGGAAGTTCGCGTTGTAGAACTGCTCGAGCTCGAGGTACTTTTTGCTCGCCTCCTCGCGGGCGTCCTTGGCGACGGCGGTCTCCTTGACTATCCCGAGAATGTCCCGCGTCACAGCGAAGGCGGTGATGGTGTTGTCCCGCGCGCGGACGACGGTGTTCCAGTTCTCGTCGGTGGTGCCGAGGATGGCCTGGAGGCCCGACGTGGCGTCGGCAATGGCCTTCTCCGCCATCTGGGCGATCGCCGCTGTGGTCTGGGGGAAGAGCTTGGCCGACTTGGTGATGGTCGTGCAGTCTGGGAGGATATTGTTGGGTTTGTAGTGCCACATTGAGTGAAAATTGACGAAAAAAGGGAAAATTACATAGATTTCGCTTTCTAGAACAGAAAACATTTTTGGGAAAGAGACTAGTACAACCTGTCCTTCACGTCTTTTCGTAAAACGTTGTGCATCGAGTCGACGAGCTGCAAGACGTTGATGTACTGTTTGATGAGGAAGGCTGCAAAGATGGTAGGAGTGATCGACGGCGTACTGATGATGGCGTCGAGGACTGGGTGGGTGAAGCCGTGGGCCTTGAGGTACATGATGAGGTACCAGATCTCCTGCGCCGCGTACGTCGCGCACATGAACCACCGGTACTCGTAGTAGATGAGCAGGAGCTTCGGGGCGCTCCCCGCGAACTCTTTGTGTGATTTGAGGTTGAGCATCATCGTCGCGTACATGCGGACGTAGTGCGACATGAAGTCGAGGGCGATGAGGAAAATGCCCCAGGGCAGGAAGCCGTCGATGCGCGCCGTGAGGATGACGAGGAGGCCGCAGCTCGAGATGCGGTCGCAGAGCATGTCGAGGAGGGCGCCGAAGGACGAGCACTGGTTGTAGCGGCGCGCGAGGAAGCCGTCGACGCCGTCGAGCGTGAGGGTCACGAGGTAGAGCGCGACGAACTCCACTGGGCTGTGGGTGTACTTGGAGAAGGCGAGCGCGATGCAGAGGAAGCGGAGGTAGCCGACGATGTTGGGCCAGAACAGCAGGATGTCCCGCATTGAGGTGTACATAGTGGTGCTAAATCGACCAAAGGTAAGGCATTCTGCGTGGGTTTACTTGCAGATCGTTAACTTACATATATTCGGCAATAAAGTCACGCACTGCCTCTGATGGATGATCTTTCCAGAGTTCAAGCGCGTCGGACCGCAAGTTGATGGTTTCACTCGTCTTTGGGTGACGAAATGAGAGTGCACATGCGTGAAGCAGGTGCGTTGGTACTAATTCTTGACCGCTAGCTGATGCTGAATCGTACATAGTAAAAAGCGGCTGAACCTCACCCCTCGTGAGTGCGAGATACTGCTCATTGGTCTGGCCATACAGCTTATCGCCGAGGACTGGGCACCCGAGCGCGTCCATATGCACACGAATCTGGTGTGTTCTGCCTGTTCCTAGTAAACATTGCACGTAGCTGAGTTGTTTGGCACTGTTTTGGTGCAGAACAGTAACTTTAGTTAGTGCAGACTTTGCTTTTGGAGTGAAATCAGGTAAAATTTGTGTGGATTGCATAAATTTGCTAGAGGCCGTTGTATTAGCTTCATTCGGTACGAGCGAAATTCTGTCGGTCGGCGCACTGTTAGGAGCAAGTCTGGTTGCAACCATTCGTATCTTTTCGAGTGTCGGCGTTTTAGAGAAGTAAGATTTTCCATAGACGTCAACAGCCTTTGCAATTGGGTAAGTGACGTGTATACTTAAGTTTTCATCGCTCGCTTTTGATAAGATTGCCGAAGAACCGATGACGAGCGCCTGGTATGTTTTATTGAAGAGACACCCTTCTGAAGACAAGCTTCGCGCAGCTTCTGCATTCAAAGCAAATATAACAATCCCTGATGTTTCCTTATCGATGCGATGCACAGTGTATATTTTCTGCCCAGGGGGAAGGGGATACTTTCGAGTTACGCACTGTACAAGCGTGTTGTACAAGTATCGGCCACCTTCCGATACAGGTATATTTGCAGGTTTTACTACTGCAAGGACATCAGCATCGTGGTAGATGACACGAAAGTTTTCATTCACATCGGGTTCTTTCTCTCGGCTACACGCAGTCTCGATGACATCACCGTTTTTAAGTAAATGATCTAGACTAGAAATCCATTCATTATTCACTTTGAGGAAAAGCTCGGGAGGCAAGTTCCCAGAGTTTTCGGCGTGGGTGTCAAGAGTATGAATCTGCACAATTAATTTTTCCCTCCACTCAGTTGCAGTATAGTACGGGAAGCGATCTGCTAGAAAACCTAGTAGCCTTGCCGGACCTAAACTCTTGTTCCACACTAATTTACGAAATATTTTCACATCATGATTGCTCATAAGTAAATGAACGAGAAAATTATGTATGTACGCGACTAGTCAGAGATAAATGATAGAGCCAATTACACATTGCTATTTATCCGTTGACACTCCATGAATACTTGCATGCCAGGCATGTGAGGAAGATAGTCATGGGTTCATCACCAGAGCGAACTTGCTGTTCATAGTAAGAGCAGCGTTTGGTACCACACTCAGGGCACGGAAACATTTCTGTTGTCATTCCACTTGACTCAGTGTCATCAGTGCCATGATGCATTCTTTGCTCGCCGCTATCAAAATTCAAATTTTCATTTGGAAGTGTAACGAAATCCGCTGGGCTCAATTGGCCATTAATAAGTTGCTCTCTGAATATCAAGTGCGTTCTAAGGGCGTGGACGAGCTTTCGAAAGCGAGATGGAGTGCCTTCTTGATATGCCTCGTATAGAGCAGCTTCTACCTCACTAGCTAAATTTGCTGGCATGAACTCTTCAAACGTTGATCGCATAGCATCATGCCAATTTCTTGATTCTGACTCCTGCGTGATCGGGGCTTTAACTTGATCATGGGATACTGGGTTGCTGAGTTCTGTAATTAGGTCTTTTGGTAGAACGCCTATCCAGTGAATTAAGATGCCTTCACAAAACGGATGAATTTTAGCGTATTTATCATCATTCATAACATTTGCAACGGCAGCGCCTATTCTCGTGTGCTTGATTAAATCAAAATTCATATTCAAGCTTGAAAGATGCAGGAGAATCGTTCGCATCTCATCAACGCTTGGAGATGATTCAATTTTCAACTTTAAGTTCATAATTTTGTTCTGGCTAGGGTAAAGCTTTGATACGGCTTCTGCATGTGGCAGCTTTGTGTCATGAACTACTGAAGACTCGCTCGTATCCGAGGAATAGCCAGATTCAGAATTGATTCTATCTGAATGCCTACTTTCATCTGCTATATATCTGGACTTGATTTTTGAGACTTTTGATTTCTTCCGCCTGTCGCGCTTGATTTTTTTCTCTATGTCCTCCTTATCCAAGAGATCCATGTCTTCATCAATTTTCATAATATCTTGAATCGTCGGTAGCTTGCCAGCGGCTGTATCTGGTCCTAGCCTGGTTGGTTCATGCTCATCTTCATCTATCAGAATGTTGCTCGATTTTGAATTTCGAGAATGCTCCTCTGCTATACCTACTTCCATAGTAAGCGATAAAAAATTATGAGCAGGACAGTTTGAGATTTTAGAATCTTGAGAAAAAAAAAGCACACGTTATGTTTAGCTTGATAAGATTAACGAAGCTCGCGTCGTGTACTATTTTATTGAAAGCACCACTGGCTTTCGATCAAAAAATCATTGAAGATTAATCATTAAGTCCTCGTAGAAATTTTTCTTTCCGCTGGCTGAGTCAAGGGAGACGTCAGCTTATTACTCGAAAATGCTGCAGTACTCTGTCTCCCAAATTTATTTTGTAAAGAATTAGCATGCGAAAATTATTTCTCACTCTTGGAGCCATAACGAGTGTGCTTTCACTATGGTTGGGGTGCCGTACATATTTTTTGGAGTCTGGAGAGCAAACATTGCTCGATCTTCTAAGCAATGACACGCAGATGCTGCGCGATATTATTTCAACAGTATCTGCCTTTCTTTACTCAGTCTACGATACATACCCGGCGGAAATTCTAATTCTCGGATGGCTTGGAGTCTTCTTATCTGCATTTCTTTTCATCGTCAGAGTGGTCTTTTTAAAAACGATTGATAGCGCCGTCCTAAGGGCAATTAAATCAAAAGCCCCCGAGCATGCAAGCCCACACACTGAAGAAAGCAAGCTATTACAGGAGCTTAAAAAAGAGATAGCACACATCAAAAATATGAAAGCAGACTTTCAAGCAGAATCTAGCAGGGAAAATAATAAAGTACTAGAAGAACATGAAGGTGCGAATGTTCGCCTCGATAGAGTTCTTGGAAAATTACGATCATGGCGTAAGGAGTGGACTATTGTAAAAGCTATGGTAATCGCATCGTATGAAACATGCTTTCCAGACGTATCTCATCGTTTATCAACAAGTTCTGACAGTTCCGACTTCAGCTTTCCTACTCACCTACACTGATTAAAAGTTTTGTGCCAAAGGAAATGCGAGTGAGCCGTGTGTAGCAAAATTTATTTTCTTGGTCGATAAATTGAAATCTAACGTATCGCCTTTCCGCTAGCGTAGAATGAACTAAGGAACAAGAGCATAACATTGAAACGAAATGCGGCTTAGTCAAGCGAATCGTTATTTATTAAAAAAGGATAGGTCACCATATCCTGGTACTGGAATAGCGGATGGTAGAGAAAAGCTTGCCATTCTAGCAGATGCTACAAATATAACGAAGAGCATTTATCCGTTGATAGAAGATGTGATTGATAGAAATGGCTCGATATGCTTACGACGATATTTTAATTATCGCCCTGATCCGATGTGGAAAACGTTCGAAGCAAGCCACGGTTTCCAAAGATTTCGCGTTGATTCATTTGTGCCTATTCATATCCAAATGATAGCAGATGCAATGCACATTGCAGACTACCGGGAGCTTAATATGCTTACGGGAGTGGCTATGGTAGTCACATCGACTCAAGGCGATGCATTTGCTGAATATCACAAGCGATTTGCATGGCATGAAATCAAGTATTATGTTTTTACTGAGAAGGGCTTGCACTTTGAATGGCCTGCGAAAGAGAAGGAGGCCCCTAAAAAGGACAGTGTAAAATAATTTTACCATTGATATCTCACTAATGGGTTTCCAGTCCAATATCACCAAACTTTATTAAGCTCCTTAATAAAAAATGCAGATCCAACTTACGAGGGATGAATGACGCAACCAAAGTCTGATATTCGAGTTATAGCTCCGTTTTCTAGCGAAGCATCTTCGTACAAAAAGAACGCAGTAAAAAACTCGAAGTACACACTGCTGAATTTTCTACCCAAAAATCTCAAGGAGCAATTCTCGTATGCACTGAACGTCTATTTTCTCTTCGTCTCGGTCATGCAATTTATAAAGGTTATTTCACCTGTGAACCCCCTCAGTACGCTGCTTCCTCTCGTATTCGCATTTTTGCTCTCTGCGTGCAAGGAGGCGGCCGACGACTATAGTCGAGCGCGAGAAGACCGAACTTTTAATAATCGCATGTTTCAAAAGATCACCAGAGACAGTCGCGAATGCCTAATTCAAAGTAAGAAAATCCACGTGGGTGATATTATACGCGTGAACTGTAATGAAAACATTCCTGCGGACATGGTACTACTGCATAGCTCGAACAAAAATGGGATCTGTCAAATACAAACGGACAAAATCGACGGTGAAACGCGGCTGAAAGGCCGGGAAGTCGTGCATGCGCTTCTGACTAACACTCAAGATCTCGCCGAGATACTAGGTAAAATTCGTGTGACATGCCCTTCTCCTTTCTATCGCCACCACGCATTTGAGGGATTGCTCGCGTTTGGCTCGTACGAATATGCACTTTGTGAGATAAACTTTCTGCCGCAGGCGAGTTCCCTTCGCGCGACGCAGTGGGTCTATGGTATTGTGATTTACACCGGCGACGACACAGTGTGCTTCTGGAATAAGAAGCCACCATCGCTCAAGCGCGCAAAGATTGACTTCCAGATTAACCGCTACTCGATAGGGATATTTATCTTTCAGATATGCATCGTTCTCGGATTTGGTATTACTGGTAGCTTCTTTGCGCTGCGGTCAGCGACATCAGCCACTTTTACTGACTGGATAATAATTCCAGCGCGCTTCTTCCTCCTGATGGCCATCATGATCCCCATCTCGTTCAAAGTCGCCATCGACGTCTCAAAGTACGTCACCTCTCGCTTTATCGTATGGGACGAGGCAATGGGCGACAGGCATGCGAGCCCACCGCGGCGCATCAGTGTGTCGAACTCCTCCATAGCAGAGGACCTCGCCTGTGTCAAGTATATACTCACAGACAAGACTGGGACGCTCACAGAGAACAAAATGAAGCTCCGTGGGCTCTGTGCACCTGGCACAGTACTCGAAGTCGATGATCTTTTTGAAAGTGGCCCACCTTCAAGTAAAGTTGTCGCAAAACCTCTCCCAGATGGCATTGGGACTCTACTTGAGCACATGCTTCTGTGCCACTCTGTTTTCACTGACGAAAATAATTTGGAGTCGCTCGCGTCCCCTGAAGAGCTGTGCATGCTCCAAGCGTGCGCCCAGTATGGCTATCACCTGCGCCACAGACGCCGCGATGGCTCTTGCCTGATCTCCACACCAGCAGGCGATTTTCAGTATAAAATTCTCGAGGAGTTTATTTTCACTTCTGAGAGACGGCGGATGAGCGTTTTAGTCTTCGATCAGACGCGGCAGTGTCACAGACTACTTATCAAAGGCGCAGAGGAGGAGATATTTCAGAGACTCGAAAATCCAGCAGAGCGTACGAGCCTCACAGGCGCCATCGATCAGTTCTCGGCCAACGCCCTCCGCGTTCTTGCCATGGGTTCCCGGGAAGTAACTCGCAGCGAGCTTGAAAAATACACAAATGCAAAGAATAAACCCAATAAGTCTCTCCACGAGCGGCACGCACACCTGCGCGCCCTGTGGGATGACATGGAGCGCGGCTTCCAACTCGTCGGCGCGTGCGGAATCGGTGACAATCTACAGCCAAAGGTGGCAGAGACCATCGAGAGCCTCCGCGACGGCGCGGGCATACACTTTTGGATGCTCACTGGCGACAAGCAGCAGACGGCATGGGAAGTGGCCAAGCTGAGCAGTATCGTCCAAAGCGATGCCAAATTTACGAATATTGCCACCTATGCGGATTTTCAGCTTTTCTCAGAAACTCCAGCAGAATCTCAAAATCTGTGCGTGCACGGTGGCGATATCCTCAAGAAAATTCTCGCACAGAGTTCAAAGGAATTCATGCAGATGGCCATGGCAGCCCAGGCCGTCGTCATCTACCGAATATCCGCCGAGCAGAAGGCCATCGTCGCTCGCCTCGTCAAGCAGCACACGCTGTCCCACCTCGTCACACTCGCCATCGGCGACGGCGGCAACGACGTCGCGATGATCCAGGCGGCCGACGTCGGCGTGGGGATCCAGGGCCAAGAGGGCGCCTACGCGGCGCGGGCGGCGGACTTTGCGGTCACGCAGTTCGCTGATATTGCGCGCCTGCTGCTCGTGCACGGGCACTACTGCCACCGGCGGACGTCGTACATTATCCTGTACAGCTTCTACAAGTCGATGCTCGTGAGCTTCGCCCAGCTCGTCTTTAATCCGCTCGTGCAGCTGCGCGGCGTGAGCTTCTGGGACTCCATGCAGCTCACCATGTGGAACGGGCTGCACACCATGCCCATCGTCTTCGCCGCTGTCTTCGACCGCGCTGCCCCCCAGGACGGGCTCATGGCGAACCCGTCGCTGTACAAGGCCGTGCGCGACGGCAAGTGGTTCAACGTGCGCATCTTTATCGCATATCTCGTGAAAGGCCAGCTACAGGCGTGTTTGCTCATATTCGGGTGCATGTACATCTTTGAGCTGGACGCCCCGACGCGCAACTCGCTCGCCTACGCCCTCGCCCTCGCGCTCCAGATCGTCGCGATATTTTTTGAATCGCACGTTTTTACAGTTGTTCATCTGCTAGCGGTAGGAGCAACAGTTGGCATGTACATTCTGACGACAGCCTTTCACCGCGTGTTTGTGCCAGATTTCTCGGTGATGCGGCTACTGGCGCTAGCCAGCGATAGGCAGCTGTACGCTTTGCTATCAGTCGTACTGCTTCCAACGATCTGGGTGCAGTGTATGCTGCGGATATGGGCCGACGAGGAGCTTATAGAGACTGCAGCTTTACATAGAGAGGGGAGCGCAAGCAGAACACAATTACTCAAAAAATGAACGCATATGCTCCCAAAAGGGAAAGAAAGTGCGTTGTCCCCAATATTCAAAAAATCGCAAGAAAAATAGCGTCAAACGCTTCGAACCCCGTCATCTACCCTTTCCTCCTCTATAACACAAAATTTCCTCTGTTCCCCTTAGCTTTTCTTGTCCAATGTCACAGCCCAACCCGTTCAAGTCGCTCATCACGCTCTCGCTTTTCCTTGCCGTGAAGCAGCTCGACTTCACGAACCCGGCGCTGCTGCAGGTCGTGTACACCACCTTCTTTGTCGTTCACGTGCTCGTCTTCATCGTCCTGCGCGAGATCTACCGCCGCATCACGTCGCGCGCCGACGCGGGCAAGCTGTCCTACCAGAAAAAGTCCCAGGAGAACTTCATGCACGTCAAATCCGAGACGATCACGACGACTGTGATGGAATACGACCTCGAGAAGCTCAAGGAGCTCGCACTCAAACGCCTCGGCATGGGCCTCCTCATCATCGCCTTCATCCACTACAAGTGGGCCGTCGTCCCGCCCCTCATCTACCAGTGCGTGCATAACCCGATGATGGTCTACGACTCGCCGCTCTTCCAGATCCACATGCTCAAGAAAAAGGCTATCGGCGACCTCAGCCGCCCCTTCGCCGAGACTAACCCGATCCTGAAGTTCGCTGAGGGCTCCGAGGTCCCCGCCAGCGGTAAGAAATAGCCCTTAGGCATTTGAGTAATTTTTGAGCGCACAGTTTTTTCTATTTTCCCATTTTATTACTTGTGAACAATGCCCGACGCCAGCACGTAACCGCCAATGCCCATTCTTTTCTTTCCACGCACCCGCGTGCTTTTTGCCTAAAACACAAATGATTTTTTTACTACACAGATTTCACCAGCCGACAGCTTTCAATAGCAGATGACCAGCCAGCAGTTAAACTTTCCAAATAATGTAGATTTCGTCAGTAATTCTTATTTTCGTTGAGCGTCGCCGCAGCGCAGAAGCGAGGGCCCAGCCTTCCAGCACCTACGGCGTGCAGTCCGCGTCCAGCGTTCGCTCCTTCTCTTACCCCACTGCGCAAGCAGCTGCGCCCTTCGGCCCGCATATTTCTTTTCTTTCTTTCAGCACCCAGCTACCACTCAGCTACTCTATCACAATGAATCTCGACGCCGCCAACATCTCGTCCGACCTCGACCGCCCCCTCGGCGACCTCGTCAAGGGCCTGCGCAAGGAGAAGAACGCCGAAAAGCGCAAAGAGCGCAAGGAGCGCCGCAAGAACAACAGCAACGGCCAGAACCGCCAGGGCGGGAACAACCAGCGCCGCGGGCTCACCTACGCCCGTCGCGCCCCAGCCGGCCAGCGCGGCCAGCGCCGCGACCACGGCCGCCAGCGCCAGTACGTCGAGATCGCGCCCCAGCGCTACCGCTACGCCCCGCGATACGTCGAGTACCCGCGCTACGCCCCTGTCTACGTCACGCGCAGCCGCGGCCCGCGCCGCTACGCCTACGAGGAAGTGCCACACGGCGCGCCCCGCTACATCGAGGAGGAGCCCATCCGCGTGCGCTACGAGGAGATCCCCCGCGAGGACATCCGCGTCCAGGGCACCGCCCGCATGCCGCGCGTCGTCGACCGCGTCGATGCCAACCGCGCCCGCCGCCGCCAGGCGGTCGAGCGCCGCCGGCAGGAGAACCACGGCAACAAGCAGCAGAACGCCAAAAACTGAGCACATTCTTCGAGGTGAACAATTTGATGCAATGAATCCGTAAATGTTTACACTTTTGCTTGAAAATTCTGTGATGGGCTTTAAATTACTCACTTTACAATATTTTACTAATAGAAAGTCATGTCTCCAACTGAATGACCGAATACGAGCCAGTCTGCCTCTTTTCCGAGACCGACGGCGCCCACTGGTTCGACCGCGTGTCCTACCTGAGCGCCAAGTCCGCGCTGGCGGCCCAGACGCAGCCCCTCGAGGATCTCTTCCAAATTGAGCGAGATGTCCCCACGCAGGCCGCTCCAGTACCCGAAGAGCGCGTGAACCTCCCCAGCGAGCTCCTCGCCGACAAGTGGCGCCCGCGGCTGTACACGCAGCTCCTGAGCGCTGAGAAGTGGAACTTACAAATAATGCAGTACTTTGCGAGCTTTGCCAAAAACCTGGAAAGCGACGAGCCCTGGGTCCTCGTGCTCAACGGGCCGCCGGGCGTCGGCAAGAGCACGCTGTGCGGTGTCATCGCGCGCCACTGGGGGTACAGCCCAGTCGAAATCAACGCGAGCCGCGAACGCACCGAGTCGCAGTTCATGCAGACAGTTATCAATGTGCGAAGGTCAGCCACGGCCAAGTCGGGCATCGGGGCGGCGCCCACAAAGAATTGTCTCATTGTCGAAGAGCTCGACGGCATATCGCCACAGGGCGTCGCATCTTTGCTGAAAGCACTCACAGGCGAGACGCGGGCCTGCCCAGTCATCTGCATTACGAATGATCTGTATGTCTCACAGCTCCGCGCCTTCCGGCAGCACCCCAAGGTCCGCGCCATGACGATCCCGCCGATCGACGACGCCCGCATGCTCCTGCGCCTCGAGCAGATCGCTTCTGAAGAAAACATTTACCCAGACATGTCCCCTGAGCGTTTACAAGTTGTCTTGAAACATATTGCCTCCCACGCCAGCGGCGACATCCGCGTCGCGCTCAATCTTTTGCAGATGGCCCACATCCCCCGCGGCACCACGACTGCGCCTCGCGCGACTGGCGGGATCGACGGCAAGTCGCCCTTTGGCGTCTGGGAATTTTTATTAAGTAAACACCGCCCGCTGCTCCACCAGACGGCACAGCACAGAGTCCCAGTCCTCAACCTCCTCGAGCAGCTCAAGCGCTGCCCAAACGGTCAGCGCATTGCCGACGGCCTCTACACAAATTTTCTAACTGCACTGGGCATCACGGCCTTCCACTTTCACAGCGGCCGGTCAGTCCGGCGGTGCGCCCACATGTGGAGTACCGTGGATAACGCCAGCGGGCGCTTCAGCGCCGCCGGGGACGTCATGCAGCGCATTGCGATGCTCCGCGTCCACATGGCGGTCCAGACCGACGGTGTTCACATCGCCAACAGGCAGTACGAGTGGCCGCGGCAGTTCTCGCAAAAATTCACAGAGACGTTTCGCGGGCAGTGCGTGCTCGAGTTCACGCACACCTTCGCGCGGACCTTTGGGGGCGTTCTTTCTGTAGAAAATGCAGTCCTCGACTACATCCCGTCGATTATGGCATGCATAGTCGCCGTCGACAGTTTACTCAATGAGTCAGTGGCCTACGACTACACGCGGCTGGCGCTGGACAAGCAGGCGACTGTTGAGCACGTCGCTGGGATTCTGCGGCGCTATGGGCTGCTGCATGCGCCAAAAGCCGGCGGGGCGAGCCGGCGGACTGTCTTCGGAAGTGTTCTGAGCGCTGCGACCTGGGAGGCGCTGGCTGACGTCGCTGAGTACTGCGTCGTCGAAAGCAAAGGAGTCTTTGCCCACTCCCCGCGGAAGCAGCGCAAAGTGCAAAAACACACCGACGAGTACCACGCGCAGTCCGAGAGCATGCAGCAGCGGCTGTACTCGCTGCGGTCGATCATGCGCGACGCGCCGAAGCTGCCGACCTCGAAGGCCGCGGCGGCAGCAGAGCGCAACCGGCGGGACGCCTTCGCCAAGTTCAAGGTGCCGAAGGGGCAGGAGCCGAGCAGGCCGCCGCGGCGGAAGATGGTCGAGCTGCCGGACGGCATCAAGGTGCGCTACAAGGCGTACAAGTACTCGACCTCGAAGGTCATTCGGCCCGCGATAGTGGAAGACTTTCTT
The DNA here is from genome assembly GCA_964019655.1 of Perkinsela sp. pyNocScin1. Lineage (NCBI taxonomy): Eukaryota > Euglenozoa > Kinetoplastea > Prokinetoplastida > Perkinselidae > Perkinsela > Perkinsela sp. pyNocScin1. The sequence goes on from CAXHTR010000001.1 coordinate 139,798, forward strand.
CCTGTGTGATTTTCTGAGTTTTTGAGGGAATGACAGGTTGGGTCGAGTGATTTTTTTTCATATTCTCAGTCAATTTTCCTCAAAAAAAATATGCCATGTCCGCCCTGACGGAAGACCCCGACGGCAGCTACCACGTCGACATCGCCGCAGCTGCCAAGGCTGTGCCGACCCACCTGGCGACCCTCGACACCTGCTACGATCTCATCGAGTTCATCGCGACGTTACTCCACGCGTGGGGCTACGCACCCGAGGGCGTGCCCCTGCAAACGTTTATAGATGATGGCGTCGCCATGTTCCGCGGCGTGTGCCTCGGGAACAGCCTCGCGTACGAGCTGCTGCCGGCGCAGTTCACCCGCGAGGTCTACGTCACTTTTCCTGAGACATGGGACCACCACGTGTTCTTCACGTATGACCCGGCGAGTCCCCTTGAAACGCTGCCAGCGCCGGAAAAGCCCAAGATCGTATACTTTCCTCTAAAGGTGGGCAGTCTGTCGAATAAAGTTTCCGTCGAGGGCCACAGCAACATGTACCAGTGGAAGCTCTACGTGCGCTCGCCGCTGCCGACAGAGATATTTACAAAAACAGTGACAAAAGTTTTGTTTGACATCCACGAGAGCTTCGCGGAGCCCGAGCGCACGGTGCACTCGCCCGGCCCCTTCGAGGTCAAGGAGTGCGGCTGGGGCGAGTTCCAGGCGAACATCACAGTGTACTTTGCGACTGGCGGCGTATTCCGCACAACACACCAGCTCAAGCTTTTCTCGCGGGACGAGGATGATTCAGAGTCAGCCGACGCGCAGCGCATCGAGCGGCACGAGATTCGCAAGTATGTCGAAATCCCAACGGAAGTTCTGTCCGAAGATGTGATTGAAGCGGTCCGGGCTGGCGAGGCGCAGTATGACCGCTCGGCCGACGAGCAGCAGCTCGCGGAGATCGACGCCAAGATCGCAGACGTGGAGGCAGCCATCGAGCGAGAGATGGAGGTGCACCGGGAGCTGGATATGGCAACGGTGTTCGATGATGCGTATTGGCGGCCGAAGTATGCGTAAAGATGCGACTCTGGGGGAAAATTTCGGGGCAAAAGGCCGAGAGCGGCGATGCTGCTATCTGGGTGAAGGCCCATCTCCCTCGCAGCGAAAGAATCGCTCATCCTATCTATTCATCTCAGCTTCCTAGAGGTTGATGGGAGAAGCCCGTGGCAATAGAATCATATCACTGTGCAGCTGTTCATCAGCACCGGAATGTCATTTTTTGGCAATGCCCAGATGGGGTGCTTTTCTTTTTCATTGAAGCATTCATCTTACTTTGTCTTTTCACACTTCTATCTATCCTTCCATGTTCCTATTGGTCCTCTCTGCCGACGAGCTCCCAGCCTTCCGGCCCGATCCCTCCATGCTCTCCAACCAGGCACGCCTCGAGCTCCTATTTGCGAACGTCACTCCAAAGACATTCATGCTCGATGAGCACGGTGAGCCTGCCGATGTCCTGAACTGGTCAGGTGCTGAAGTCCGAAAGGATGCGCTGCAGCGCTTGATACTGTCCCGAAGCAGCCTGAAGGGGTCCATCGACCTCGAATGGATGCCCAAGCTCCTCGGGTTCGACGTCGGAGAGAACTCGCTGGCAGGCACGCTCAACCTCGAGGCCCTGCCGGACTGCCTCACCACGCTCTATTTAAATCACAACGAATTCAGCGGCAGCGCTGTGCTCACGGCGCTCCCGCAGCGGCTCCACTTGCTCCGGCTCGACCACAATGCGCTCACAGGGAGTATTGTACTGAGTGCGTTGCCACAGCAGATGACGCACCTGTCTCTCAACAGCAACATGCTGACAGGGGCTGTGGACGTATCGCAGCTCCCGCCCCCAATGACGTGCCTGCAGCTTGAAAGTAACTCACTTAGTGGCGAAGTGCGCATGCGATGGGCGCAGCAGACTTTTGTTCGCTGCAGTGGAAATCCGGATCTCAAGGTGGTGGTAGAGAATTAGAGTGCAGCCAAAATTGCTACGAATGACCCCCGTTACCCCAATTTACTTTGTCTCGTAAGGAGGTAGCCTCTCTAAATAAGTCAAGCACACCCTATCAAAAAATTTCGAATTTTTTCGACTTACTGATGCGCAACCAAGCTCAGGAGTATGCTTTGGGGGCCTTAGACACATGATAAAAGCACCAAACTTTCCCTTGTCGAGAGAAGCAGCTTCGATTTTCAGTAGATTACTGAAAAGCAGTTTGAATTCATGTCTGTGCACACGTGAGATACAAATTTCTCGCAGTAGACACACTGTATCATTTCCTTCCCTTCTTTCATATAATTCGTATGATCACTCCAGAGACTGAGACGCCCATCCCCGTCCTCGAGGTCCCCGTCGGCGAGATGCTCACTGTCATCCGCCAGATCACCACGATCCTCCGGCACTCGACCGCGACGACGCACCACCAGCTCGAGCAGATCATCCAGCCCTTCCGCAGCGACCCGAACCTCCGCCACGTGCACTCCGGCTGCGAAATTCTGTTTCGGCACATCTCCAAAGAGTTCGGCCGCATCACCGCCGCCGACCCGCAGATCGCGCACCCCATGCACGTCCTCGCCAAGCACTGCGCGACGCTCGAGCGCCGCTGGAGTGAGGGCCCCGCCCGCATCCAGAACTACCTCCAGCCCTTCCTCCAGCGCGCGAAGCGCGTCATGCTCCACGGCTTCTCCACAGTGCTCTGCGACGCCCTCGTCCAGGCTCATGTCGTCCAGAACGTTCAGATTTATATTACAGAGGGCGCCCCGCTCTTCACTGGCGAGCGCGCCGCCGCGTACATCTGCGAGCGCTGGGAGGCCCTGCACGGCAACGACGCCATCGCCAGCGCCATCTGCATTATTCCGGACAGCGCCGCAGCTGCCATTCTGCCGTCCGTTGGGTTCGTGCTGGTTGGCGCGAGCGCTGTGACGATCAACGGCGGCGCTGTCGGCATGGTCGGGTGCAACCAGCTCGCAGTCCTCGCGCACGCGCTCGGCAAGGACTTTTACGTCGCAGCGGAGGTCTTTCGCTTCTCGCGGACGTTTCCGCTCTCGACTGGGGACCTCCGGGCGATCCGCAACGACCTCGAACCCGGGGACAGCGAGGGCGAGGAGCCAGAAATGCTGTATCCACTCCTCGAGTACGTCCCGCCGTCGAACATTTCGATGTTTTTCACCAATCTCGGGCTCTTTCCGCCAGCGACGGCAGCAGACGAGCTCTACTCGATATTCATGGGCGAGTGCGCAGGGGGTAAGGGGTTGTTGGAGTAGTGATTTTGATGATGGTCAAGCGTGCTAGTTTAACCTTGGAGACAATTGATGAAGATGCAAACACAGGATTTAAGTAAAGTCAGGCCATATTCGACCACTTTAGTGTTAAAAAAAGTACAAGAATTTAAGAGTTGTGAGATAGCGTCCAGGGACTTAAAAATACTAATATCAGGCTCCCAAGGCATGAATTTCATGCTGATGTAGCGATTCTGTATCGCTATCTGCTTTGCAGCAGGTTCATACTCACTTGAGGCTTTTGTCTCAAAAATCTTACGAGCGATGCGCAAAATCATGGCTAGTGACCCACATAGTGCGGTCACCCTCTTCTCTTCTTTCATGTCCTGCCTTTCCCCATTAGAACCCCCTTACTTTTATATTTTCAGACCTGTACGAATGGTCCAGCTCTGCTCGCTCGAGACTTTTGCGAGCGCTGTCAAGAAGATGCACGAGCTCTCCCCCGAGCGCACGCGCATCACGATGAAGCACAAGCCCTTCGTGCCCCAGCCCTACATGTTCCTCAAGTGCACCGACGGGCCCATCACGCTCACGTACACGATCACGCCCGAGGAGCCCGACATCGAGCGGCTGTACACGTTCCTCGACGAGATCGCCGCGCGCATGGTGCGGTCCTCGGACCAGACCATGCACGAGGACATTGGCTTTGACATCGACACGCTCATCGCCGAGGAGCAGCAGCAGGCATCTAAGAGCAGGCGGCGGAGGAGAAAGTAATAAGAACCACTCGCTGTCAATCTGAAATTAAATGAAAATCCGAAATCTATAAATTTTTCCCTTTTATCACTTTCCGCTGAATAGAATGACTGACGTACCCAATAAGCCGAACATCATCCTCATGGGCCCACCCGGCAGTGGAAAGAGCACACTCGGTCTCGCCCTCGGCGACTACGTCCACATCTCCACTGGCGACCTCATCCGCGAGGAAATCGCGCAGGGCACAGCGCTCGGCGCCGCCATGCAGCGCACAGTCGCACAGGGCAAGCTGATTTCGAGTGCTGTAGCTGCACAGCTCGTGACACAGCGACTTTCGCGTGAAGACGTCAAGGCCCGCGGCTTTATTCTCGACGGGTTCCCGCGTACAGCCGAGCAGGTCGGCGCCCTGCGGGCAGCGAGAGTCCCAGTGGAAATAGTCATTGTTCTCCACTGCGCGCGGGACGAGCTCGTCAAGCGCATGTGCAGCCGCCGCATCGACCCAAAGACCAACAAACTGTACTCGCTGCGCAACCTGCCGGCAGGCGTGGACGCCAGCTCCCTCGTCCAGCGCCCAGACGACGAAGAACATGTCATTGTCGAGCGCTATGCACTCTACAAAGCTAATGAGCAGCAGATATTGGCCGCCTTTCGGGGCTCTGGGGCAATCCCACCCCACATTGTGCACATCGACGCGGACCAGCCACCGGCGGCAATTGTTGCTGCATGCAAGGCCCAGCTGCGGTACTTTGAAGAAATGTGGGCAACAGAGAGTAGGAGGTTTATGCCACAGAGTAAGATTTGAGGAAACTGCGTCGGAGTGGAGGTAGACTGATGCTTTTGGTCCTGTACTTTATCGTCGAGGCATCAGCACTCTTTCATGGCATTGACTAGAGAAATAGAGCATTGACTCAGAGAATTTTGCCTTAGATGAGTAAGCACCCTTTCTCTAACCAAAAGCTTCGCACAACGCATTTGTTGCACATTTTTCAATTTCAACACAATTCACTCTCTAATCCCCAACTTATCTTCCCTCTACAATGCCGCTGTCTATGGGCGACTCGATCGACACCGAGAACTCGAGCTACACGATCATGCTCGAGGTCGCCGGCCTCGGCCACCTCGCCCGGACCATCCAGGCCGCCGTCCCCACGCTCGACGCGCTCGCCCGCGTCACCCCGCAGGCCTACGCCGCCATCGGCGTCACCGCAATGCCCGACCGCCGCAAGCTCTTTGACCTCATCGGGCGCATCCCCAAGTCGCGCCAGGCCCTCGAGTCCGTCGTCTTCAGCCCCGACTCCCCGCCGCGCGACGAGCCCATGCAGATGTCGCCCCTGAAGGCCGCGACCCCCGACCGCAAGACGTCCTTCGCCCCGTCGGCCCTCGACGAGCTCCCGCCGCTGCCCCTGCCGGTGGCCCAGGACCTCTCTGCCCGAAAATCCTCCGCGCGCAACCGCAGCATGTCTGTCTCTTCCGTGCCCCGCTGGTCGGCCCCCGCCAAGCCGCCCGCGCGGCGCTCCAACCGCATCCTCGTGGCCATCCGCAAGCGCCCGCTGATGGAGGCCGAGGCCCGCGATGGCCAGCTCGACATCATCAGCGTCGTGGGCGAGACCGAGCTCGTCCTCGCCGAGCACAAGCAGCGCCTCAACCTCTCGAAGTATATCGACACCCACACCTTCCACTTCGACAAAGTGTTTTCTGAAAAAATGACAAACCGCGACGTCCACGCGGCGACGACCGCCCCCCTCGTCGACACTGTGTTCGCGGGCGGCAAGGCCACGTGCTTCGCCTACGGCCAGACAGGCAGCGGCAAGACGCACACGATGCTCGGCAAGGGCGGCGAGATCGGCCTCTACGTCCTCGCTGCACAAGATATTCTCAATAAGATTGACGCTTCTATTGACGCTGTCTACGCGAGCTTCTTCGAGATATACGCTGGCAAGCTCTACGACCTCATGAACGACCACGAGCAGCTCTCGTGCCTCGAGGGCGGCGACGGCGCGATAAACATCGTTGGCCTCCGCGAGTACCCAGTGCGCGACACCGGGGGCCTCGTGCAGATTGTGAATTATGGCAATAACAAGCGCTCGAGCGGGACGACGGGCATGAACGCGGACTCCTCGCGCTCGCACGCGGTGCTGCACATCAACATTTATCGAAATGGCAAGCTGCTGGGGCGCATGACCTTTGTCGACCTCGCGGGCAGCGAGCGCGGCGCCGACACCATCAACGCCGACCGCGCGACCCGGATGGAGGGTGCCGAGATCAACAAGTCGCTTTTAGCTTTGAAGGAGTGCATCCGCGCGCTCGATCAGGGCCACAGGCACATTCCCTTCCGCGGGACCAAGCTGACAACAGTTTTAAGGGATTCCTTCGTTGGGAACTGTCGCACAGTGATGATCGGCAACGTCTCGCCGGCGTCGGTGAGCTGCGAGCACACGCTCAACACGCTGCGGTACGCCGACCGCGTCAAGGAGCTCCGCGGGGGCGGGACCCGCGCGACAGAGTCGATGATGGGCCGCGTGCCAACTGAGAAAGTTGTCTCTGGCAAGGGCTCGGCGAAGATGAGCGCCCCGAGCACCCGAATAACCACTGCGCCCATCGGCAGGCCGACGGCCCAGCCGCCGTCTGCGACATCTCCCCTGCGGCACGCGCCCAGCATTAGGCAGCAAAGCTCACCGCCGGCGCAGAGCCTGCGGGCGGCGCCGAACCCGAAAAGGTACAGGGACTACATCTACCGGTGCACAGCGATCGTCGAGCGCCAGATGAAGGCGCTGGACGCGCTCGAGCAGGACGGGGACCTTCAAAGGCACGCGGAGCGCATGCGGGCGATGGTTAGCGAGCTGGCGATGGAGCTTGAGCGGGTGACGCGGAGTGAGAACTGAGAATTGAGATAATAATGTGAAATTCGAGGGCAGACGTGCGCCTGTCTGCGATAACTGGCTGAATGTTCCGATGCGTGGGGCTGGGGGTTAAGCGAAGAAGAGATAATTTTTTGTTTGATGATTTTTCTTACGATGTAAAATGGCAGCGTAAACTGAGTTCTCTGATGCATGGGTTAGATCCCATTTTTGCGATGATATCGATCGCACTTTGGCCATTGAAGGAGAGGTGCGCAGGGACCCAGCAATCGTACAGATAGCGTAAAAAACGAAAAGATACTTTAGTATTGAAAAAGTACTTTGGATTGAAATTTGGGGATCAAGTGCCAAGGAGCCTGATCCTGTCAATCGTATCATGTTTTTGAAGTGAAAAGTTTTTTAGTTACTTAACTCCTTACTCATACACTTACGCAATGCTTCTGCTCTTCAGTACGGCTGACCCAGCACTAAGCAGACTCGACCCAATGCTCCTGAGCGACCAGGCGTTGATGGAAATGACTATAGAAAATCTCACAGATGCATCGAGAGCGATTTTTACGGATAGACATGGAAATTACAATGATGTGTGCAAGTGGGACTGTATACATTGCGATGCTGATGACCATGTCATTCGGATTTACTTTGGCCCCTATTTCAGAATTTTTGAAGGTACACTCAACCTTTCTTTCCTGCCATCGCACCTCAGATCGTTCGAAATTGAAGGGCGTGCGTGTACGGGAACTATTGATACAAGCCTTCTTCCGCAAAGCCTAGAATGCTTGAGCTTGTCAAAGGGGAAATTTTATGGAACATTTGACTTCGCAAAGTTGCCTGAAGAACTTTGTCAAGCGCTCGTTCCCCGCAATAATTTCTACGGAGCGTGTGACCTAAGTGCTCTACCCAGCACTTTGCGCACGTTAGATGCTTCAAGTAATGCCTTTACGGGAGGTATCGTTCTCGATAGCTTGCCAGAGGGAATCAGAGACGTGTGGATGAACGACAATAAGCTCCATGGCACCTTGCACTTCGATGAAATCCCGGGCTCTCTCTATTGCCTGAACCTAGCGCGTAACAATTTTTCAGGCGATCTCGATTTGAACAACATCCCAAACGGAATCAGAAAGCTTTTTCTCAGCAACAATCAATTCGCAGGTGAATTGCGAATCTTACGAATTCCAGAGAGTCTCATGCACATTGACCTCAGCAATAATCTCCTTTCGGGCACAGCTGTGGTGACGCGGGCTATGTATTGTCCAAACCTCCACAATAACCCGATTGCTGCTATTCTTGATGAAAATGGGGAACGACACGAGGGCGAGAACCGTGTAAGACTGCTTACAGACTAGCTGCGTAAGAGTGCAAGGCCGAGTCCTGTAAAATGCACTGATCAGCAAAATATCTTAGCATACGAATATTTTGTCGCATCAGATGGGGAAATGAATGATAAGCTACGCACTGGCATGTAGTCTTTACCAACCTACTTTCCCCTTTCATTCAATCACTCTTATTATATGCAGCGCCTCTGCAGCTTCCTGACGAAGTCGTCGCGGCCGCTGAGCGCCAAGCTCCCGCTCGCGCAGCCCCTCGCGCGCTACGCCTCCATGTCCGAAACGAAGGCGCACACGAGCGTGAGCAACCTCATCGGGTACATCCACTCCATCGACGGCACGATCGCGACCGTCATCCCGACCCCCGAGAGCGAGGGCGTCGCGTACAACACCATCATCAAGATCCAGGTGAGCGCGAACGTCGTCGCGAGCGGCCTCGTCTTCAACCTCGAGAAGGACGGCCGCGTCGGCCTTATTCTCATGGACAACATCCACGAGGTCAAGTCCGGCCAGAAGGTCATGGCGACGGGCAAGCTCCTGTCCATCCCCTGCGGGTTCAACGTCCTCGGCAAGGTCGTCAACCCCCTCGGCCAGGAGATCCCGACCGGCTTCGACGGCGAGGGCGCCGAGGCGCGCGACGTGCAGTCCGAGGAGTTCGGCCGCGTCGACGCGAACGCCCCGAACATCGTCTCGCGCTCCCCCGTCAACTACAACCTCCTCACGGGCTTCAAGTCCGTCGACACGCTCATCCCCGTCGGCCGCGGCCAGCGCGAGCTCATCGTCGGCGACCGCCAGACCGGCAAGACCTCCCTCGCCGTCTCGGCCATCATCAACCAGGTCCGCGTCAACCAGCAGATTCTCTCGAAGAACGCCGTCCTCTCGATCTATGTCTCCGTCGGCCAGCGCTGCTCCAACGTCGCGCGCATCCACCGCCTCCTCGCCGCCTACGGCGCCCTCCGCTACACGACGATCATGGCCGCCACCGCCGCCGAGCCCGCCGGCCTCCAGTTCCTCGCGCCCTACTCCGGCGTCACCATGGGCGAGTACTTCATGAACCGCGGCCGCCACTGCCTCGTCGTCTACGACGACCTCTCGAAGCAGGCCGTCGCCTACCGCCAGCTCTCGCTCCTGCTCCGCCGCCCGCCCGGCCGCGAGGCGTACCCCGGCGACGTCTTCTACCTCCACTCGCGCCTCCTCGAGCGCGCTGCCATGCTCTCGCCCGGCCGCGGCGGCGGGTCCCTCACGGCCCTCCCCGTCGTCGAGACGCTCTCCAATGACGTCACGGCCTACATCGTCACGAACGTCATTTCGATCACAGACGGCCAGATCTACCTCGACACCAAGCTGTTCACCGGGGGCCAGCGCCCCGCCGTCAACATCGGCCTGTCTGTCTCGCGCGTCGGGTCGAACGCGCAGAACGTCGCGATGAAGAAGATCGCGGGCGAGCTCAAGAAGATTCTCGCAGAATACAGAAAACTCGCGGCGGACTCCGTCGGCGGGCAGCAGCTCATGACGATCCCGATGATCCGCGGCGCGCGTTTTGTCGCGCTCTTCAACCAGAAGGGCCCGTCGTACTTCAAGGACGCCCTCGTGTCGCTCTACGCGTGCCTCAACGGGTACATGGACGACGTCAAGCTGCAGTACGTCAAGTTCTACGAGTACCTGCTGGTGAACAAAGACCTCAGTATTCTGTACGGCGCGGCGAAGAACAAGTTCTTCTACATGTACCTGAGCGAGCTGAACTATATGATCCGCATCCTGACGCTCAACTCGCCGATCCTGAAGGACGAGCTCGACCGCATGCTCAAGTCGCACACGTCGATCTTCATGCAGCACTACCAGTCGCGCATGAACGCCATCAAGAGCGAGAAGGAGCTCATCGCGCTCAAGAACCTGCTGTACAGCTGCAAGCGCGCCGTGTAGGCGAGATTTTAATAGATTGGTTATATTTGAAGTGAAACTCTAGTCACGTAGATCGAGTGGGTAGAGGTGGAAAGGGAAGGCGTATGTTCGTTGAATTTTTGATTTTTGTAGAGAAAAATGTGCAGGTAGGGAGAGTGTTAGTGCACTGGGTGAGGGGCAACGAGGCTGAGAGGGCAGTCAAAGAGAAAAGATTTCAGCTTCGAGTGAAGCGCTGCGCATGGCAGAGTCAGCGAAAGACATAAACCTTTGGAGAGCGATCGATAGAAACAGCCTCGGAGCATGGTCCTTTTTTCTGAAAATGTTCGCCATTCTCGGTTTCGTTCGACCTCGGAGGCTGTCGGTAGCGCTCGTGCACTTCTCAGCCCAAGGCGATTCGAAACAAAGCGCGCAGAATTCAGAATGAAATCTACGAGGTATGGCTCACACTTTTTTTTGCATTAGTGAACAAAGTTTGGAGGCAAAGCACATGAAGAATATATTCATATTGATCGTATTCAGCGAAAGCAAAAGTCAAAAGAGGAAAAATAGAGCCAAAAAACGTACAATTTTTATCATCAAGTGTTCCTCAGCCCTCGATCACTAAGCTTTTTATGACGCAATCCAAAATTTACTCTATAAATGCTTCACCTCTTGCATGCAGCCGACAGCATGCTGGGCCGCGCCGGCCTGGAATCGCTCAGCGACCAGACACGCATGGAGCTTTTGGTCGAAGGGCTCATAGAGGAATCACGCGATATTTTCCAAACCGCAAAAGGCGAATTTCGAGACATTGGCAGCTGGGACGGCGTGCAGTGCAATGCTGATGGTTCTGTGATTGCTATCGAATGGGGCGATGCGGAAGTAATGGGCAGCCTCGCCTTCGAGTACCTTCCGCGAAATCTCACAGTGCTCGACGTTTCCAGCGATGATGCGACGCACGGCTGCGACGAGGAAGTGCTCACTGGAACGCTCGATGCCGCAGCGCTCCCAAATTCGTTGAAAGAGTGCACTATACGCTACAACGCACTCTCCGGGTCCATTGATTTCACAGCCTTACCGGCTTCACTTGAAGTCTTCGATGCGGAAGATAATAATTTTACAGGCAGTGCAGACCTCAGCACCCTGCCAAAAAATCTCCGAGAGCTTCGAATATCCGAGAACAGTTTCTCGGGGAGTCTCGACTTGACGAAGCTCCCTGCGAATCTGAAGATTTTCGCCTGCGACGAGAACCAATTTTTTGGTAGTATCAGCGTCAGCCACCTCCCGAGCAGCCTGAAGCAAATATTTTTGCACGACAACCGCTTTGAAGGAGAAGTGCAGCTCGTGAATTTACCGGACAATCTCACCAGAATGACGCTCAGTGGCAACAAGCTGACAGGTGAGGTTTCGCTCACAAAGCTTCCCGACACCCTTGAGACGCTCGACCTCCAAGACAATCAACTGTCGGGAAGCGTGTGCCTCACTTCGCTACCAAAGGGGCTGGAAGAGCTCAATCTCTCGAAAAATTGCCTGACAGGTGAAATCAACATGCGCAATCTACCCGATGGCCTAACTCATCTGTACCTTAGCCGGAACAAATTCGAGGGCCAAATCGACTGGCACGCACTCCCAGAATTCCTCAGCAAGATTGAGCTCTGTCAGAACAAAATTTCAGGGAGCGTTGCCTTGTCGAACCTTCCAGGGAACCTCAGCACGTTTCGGCTCACAGAGAACCAGTGCACAGGGTCCATCGACTTGTGCTCGCTGCCTATGGTGCTGCTCGAGCTCTCGCTGGAAAAGAACAAGCTGGAGGGGTCATTGGATTTGACGAACCTGCCCGACTACCTCAGCGTGCTGAACCTCAGCGACAACGCCTTTACGGGGGAAATTCGTCTTGAAAACTTACCTACAGATCTGAACATGCTGATGCTCAGCGGTAACCAGCTGCGCGGGACGCTGGACCTAACAAATCTACCAAAGTGCTTAAGCACGCTCGACCTTTCACATAACAACTTTGCGGGGGAAGTTGATTTGACACACCTCTCAGTTATGATGTCTGAACTTCTGCTCAATGAAAACCGTTTGGAGGGGACCATCAACTACAAAGCAATTCCGCAGAGCCTCGAGATTCTGCTTGTAAAAGGGAACCGATTTGAGGGGGAGTGTCGAAATATCGGCGAAGCAAATGAGAGCGAAAGTGATGAGACATTAACCGAGACATCAAGCGAAAGTGATGAGACATCAGCCGAGACATCAAGCGAAACTGACGAGACGTCAGCCGAGACATCAAGCGAAACTGACGAGAGTTGTGGGGAGGAATGAAATAGCCCACGGGTGCGCATGTAAGTATGATAGAGATGAAGCCCAGAAATTGATAGAAAATGTTTAACTTTTGTGCACTATAGTTGCACTTGATCGCGCGCATCGTTTCATTCTTCTCCAACCATTTCTACAATTTACATGCACAAATACGTCTAGATAAACGTAGAGCAAGTCTGAGCAGTTGTCGCTATAGTAGTTTGCAGCGGCATAGCATTCTGAAGCATAAATGAAATCAAAAGATAAGAGCACAAACCCAATGCTCTGCTATTGTCGCCGAAAAGCACAAAGTCCATATTCCGTGAAGTCAGACTTCTTTTCAATTTTACCATTGCACCTTATACAATGCTCGCACAGCTCCTCATCGCGACACTCTGTGCTGAGCCACAGCGAAGCCACCAGAGCTTACGCCACCTGAACTGCATGCTTCTGGAGCGCATGTTCGGCGTCCATGCGCACAACAGAATCGGTGGGGTTACTTTTACAAAGGACGCCATCACACGCATCGAGAACCTCGCGTACGACGATTTCGAGGCGAAAACGATCGACTTGCGGTGGGTGCCGCCGGCGGTGGAGCACCTTAGGTTGGCCAACCACATGGCGATTTCAGCGGTAGAAACGAGGATGTTGCCAAAGTGCTTGCAGTATTTTTCAGCGGTGCGCTGTGGCATCCCGGGCACTATAGACCTGATGCACCTGCCGCTATCGCTCACAGAACTGGACCTTAAGATGAATAATATCTCGGGGACTGTGACACTCCTGGAGCTTCCGAGGGTACTCAAGGCAATAAATCTGAGCCAGAATAGGATAGAGGCAGTGCTAGCAGATGGACAAAACATTCCACAGGATATTGAACTTTTCCTATCGGACTCAGGTGAGCAAAAGGTGAAGTACATAGACATCGACGGGAGAGAAAGGCAGGCATTCAGCTGTATCAAGCGGGGCTTGTAGAGTTCAGTCTCTGACTGACTGGCGCAGTCGCATGAGCCTTATATTTTTCATAGCCTCTGTGATCTGGCTAGGACGGCACGGCGCTCGTCTTTGAGTTCTCAACTTTTTTAATTTAGCGATGCTGCAGTGAGCCATTTCATGCGAGAAATGTGTGACGGTGGACCGGTTAGCACCAATCAGGGTGTGGTTGTGAAATGTTTCCATAGAGACAGGTGAGAAAATAGAGAAGCTTCAAAAGAAGCGCTGCGAATGGGAGGGTGATACAATGACTGGTCAGAAGAATAATGAAATCATCTCTGTCAAATAGAGATGTCGATCTGCAGACAGCTGGTACAGCTTCAAGTGGGATTTCAAAGGTCGCACGCCATACATCCGACCATCATCGTCACATCTGCGCAACATAGCAAGATTCTCCAATTTGAAGGGAAGCTGAAGCCTTCGCCTTGGCATGTTCCTGAAAAGAGACCTTTCAGGCCGAGGTTGGGTACAGGGCTTCCTCCAGAAGAGGTCCTCGTTACGTCGATGTACACGGCCTTACGTGAGAGAATACACTTCCCGAGAAGACATGTTACAGGGCCAAATTATAAGCCCATCGCGTTGTCAGGTGCCGGCATTCACTCTGCACGTCGCACGCCACAGTTTTGAATATTTGCGTTTTTCACTGGCAGACCCTAGTCGGCTAGGTCTATAGCTGGCGACCTCCAAGTTCGATGCACTTTCTGAGGCGACTATTGAAGCACGCGACAAGGCCATTCGTATTATCGCTTGATAGTCCTGTGAAACGCCACTTCACAGCCTTATAAAGAATTTCTATGCTCTTCTTGTTCTTTAGCTGATCGAAATCTTCATGCTCTTCGAGTCGACGCTTGAGCTCTGCCCACAAATTCTCGATGACGTTGAGATCAGGGCTTTTCGCTGGCCAATATCCAAGGAGACGAAGGCCAAATCGAGCGAGTAGATCCCGTACCTGGTTGTTCTTAGGCCCGTGGACTGGGCAATTATCCTGTACAATGATGGGATTAATGCGTTCTGATTCAGAGCGTCCCTCGTTGTATTTGTTATAGTACTTCGTTATGGCGGCTATAAAGCGCTCATGAAGCATATCGATATAATTCTTGAGTCTCGTGGTACCTGGCTCATGCTCAAGAAACGCATCCAGGTTCACAAGAAACTTAAACCCACCACCACCAATTGCCCCAAACACCTTTACATGAGCCGAACCACGAACATGACGACGTACCGATGGCTGCTCGTTCTTTCGGCACATTTCATATCGAGGACCATCAGTGGCGCGGGCAGGGGACTCGTCGAAAAAGCAAAGATGCCGCAAAACTTCATGCTTGTCAACGAGTTCCTTGCAAAATTTCATGCCGCCCTCGCACCACGTTAGTCCATCTTTCTGGCCTGGATCGATTCCGGTCGGGCACTTCTTACGAGCAAAGCCGAGATCTGATACGTCGTTTGATACTGACCGCCGTCCAGTTGTGATCCCAGGGTGTTCTCGCTCGATTATTCGGAAGATCTTGCAAGCGTTGGTCTGCTTGTCCGTTTCACAGTGGTGCAGTACAACTTTCTGACGACGTTTCTTATTTTCCTACTGTGGTGCTCGTGGGCACGCAGTGATTTCCCTCGCAGTCTCTGATTCTCTGTCGTTTACATCCGATATTTCTTGAGAAGTTTTCGATAATTGAAAACCGTCTGTCTCGTCATGCTTCGTTACTTCCGGCTTCGAAAGCGGATTCGGTACAGATGTGTCTTCGCCACGCCTTCAACGTACAAGGCCGTGCATCTGCGCATTTTCACCGACTCTCTTACCCTTCATGATGATACAAAATATTCACAACTTCATACGTTGCTGTGATGACAACCCATGCACCACTCTGAGTGGAATATTCTTGTCCTCTTTAGTAAAGATAATGCGTCGATCATTTTTTGAACCTTTGGTTCACCTAGAGGTGGGAGAATGCAGTTCCCGAGATAGCAACGCGCTGGGCTCGCCATTGGCGAAGGAAATAATCACGATAGACTGTATAGAGAACTGGATAGACTTTATATAGAAGCGCAAAATCGGCTCAATCACTGCGCCTTGGTCCATCGGTGGACACTTTCCTGATGATATGCCCCATCTAGCAATGGTTTCGCTTGATATTCAGGATGCCCTTCTGCAGCATGCCGTGGTCGAACCGCATTTCTAGCGTCATTTCTTTTAAAGAGATGCAGGATAACATGCGCTGCACAGTCTAAGCGATGAGAGAAATGATTCGTCCTTGCTCCTCGCACTTGCTCTTCAAAGATTGCAATGCATGAGATCAGTAAATTCGGCAAGATTCACGGGTGTGAATTTAAAATGCGAAAAAATTGTGAAAACAAATTGCGGGGGATACAGGTCTTGTTTGGTCGTTGGGCGACACAAAGTCTTCATGACTGAAAGCTGTAAGAGCTTGTTGATTTTCTGCTGGACGCATTTGTTTATAAGATCATTCCCAGCCCGAGAGCTCCATGCCGTAATTAGATTCCGTCGTGGAATCAATATGTGCGCAAATCGTATCTGTAAATGTCCGCAGAGAAGGTTAAGCTAAGATGCCAGATCCACCGGAACCGTCTCCGTCGTCCCAGCGATATTTCTCGCGAAGATTATTCAGTTCATCTATCAGATCGTAATCTGGGAAGTAATCCGTCTCCCCTGCTCTTCAGCTTCATCTTCTTCAAGCGAGCGAAGAAGCTCTGTAGCTTTGCGATGCGCTCTCGAGCGACATGGGGTTCCGCCTGCATGTCCGTTCCGAAGTCGCTAGCGCACGTTAGGCCGCCAAGGGCAACTGGCATGGGGACGTGGTTGATGTCGTCCTCACACTGCTGAACCGCCTCGTCAAACACCAAATTGAAAGCGGCGCCTCACCAAGCGGTTCTTGTTTTCAACAAGACCTTTTTCCTGCGGTTTGCCAGGCCGCGTGTAATAACACTTGCACCCGATGTTGGCTTGAAGGAGTGGCCAATCCGAGAACTCCATCCCGTTGTCCATCGTCAGAGTGTGGACGCGCAGGCCAACGAGAATTTCAATAATCGCCCACATAGCCTCCTCCGCGGTCTTTGCCTTCAGTCGCCGGAGGTGAATTTTCCGGGACGTGCGGTCTACGACATTCAGAAGAAAACTTTTGTTTCCTTTGCCGCAGATAAGATCTGCCTCATAATCCCCGAGGCGCTCGCGATTATTCGCTTCAGCGCATCGCGTCTCAATGCCCTTGAGATGGCGATCTCTGATCTTAGATTTAGGCTGGCGTCCGCGAGGTGCCTTGGCGTAATGAAGCAACTTCCATGCTCGGAGGCCACGTCTACCTCGACGGTAGTCAATCCATATCCACCGATATATGGACTTTCCCGAATACTTACTATTGTGCACCCGTTCGAGCATTAAAGACGCCTCACCAGGGGTGTACTTGTTGTCTTCCGGGTATCCAAGAGCCAAGCCCCTGCGATGTTCGTCCTTGTCCATACGACTCCGGGGGACTGAGTTCTGTAGTCTCGCTCTCGCTGTTGCGATAGCAGCGGCGAACGGTCTAGGCGTGCGTCCCCCGAAATCAGGCTGCGTGTACGTACACGCACATCCGATCGAAGCATCGAGGATTTCCCGTTCTGCGAGCTGAATGCCGCTCACGCACCATATCCAAGGTATGGAGCTTGTGGGTTTGACGATTGCAAGGCGAACGTTCGCAGGCACCGGCACACTTCTCCGCTCGATGGAGACATGGTCAGTCGCTTTATCACTCTCCCACTGTTTTTTTCAAGGAAGATTAGCTCCAGTTAAAATTCCAAATAAGATTCAGGCTCTCTCTATGCGAAAATCTCTGCGTTTCACTAGCGGGGTGCACCTATTCCATTTATTTGTGCGACAAGCGCAGACAAGCGTCAAATCGTACGATTTGAACTTCTTTTAATGAAGCTCAAAGATTCGATAAGCGGATCATCAAGTTCGATAAGCGGCATAAGTATCAATGACTTTACCCAAATCTTCAGGCAATTTTTCAATGCCAGTGCCTGTCGATGAAGCATGCAGTGCATGAACGCAGATCTCAAAGCGCCTTGAATTCAGGCGTGCTGCCTGAATGCCTTCTTCACGCTGGTATTTCTCGCTTGAGTGGCCTTCCTGATGATGCATTCAAGGAGAAATGGCGATATACATGTGCGCTTGAACTGTGCGTCGGATTGTCGAAAAGTTTCATCCCAAACAGTATTTACGTGATGTCTGAGTTCTTCTTCCTGCAGAGCCCATACAAACCGTTGTCCTTCCCTTCAGGACATGTGCAGTATCTCAGCACAACGAAGAAACTTTTGTTTTAGGGATGTTATTATCGCTGAGAAACTTTTCAAGAATTTCCATCAAGGCTGCAGCCTTTCCACCAGTTTCCAGCGGCTCGCAAAACAAAAGCTGCCCCCTAACCTCATCACCATCGGTGTACCTGACATATGCGACAAGCTGACGAATGCCTGCAGCGTCTGTCGACTCGTCGAGCTGAATGCTGATTTTGTCGGGAGATGCGAGAATGGCTGGTTTGATTTTCGACAGCGCATATTCGGCTTTGTCCTCCATGTACCGGTGCATCGAATCGTTGCTAACAGGAATGGCGTCGAGTCTTTCAAGAAGGCTTGGGTCTTTCAATCATGCCAGTATCTCCTTCGTGCACGGGAGCCAAAGCTTCTCTGCTGCTGTGTGAGGCAGATTATTCTTTGCTAGATGCTTAGCGATGATGGAAGCAGCATTTTCAGCCCTTTTGCGATCCACGCCGAACCCCATACTAGAAAGCGTGTTTCACTTCTGCCACAAGTCCAAATTTTTGTTCAGCTCTTTCTCCGCTGTGTCCTGCTTTCCGAGGTGAAACGTTGCGAAGTGACCCTTAAGCTTTGATTCACGCATCGAGTGCTCTGATAGGCCCATCGGACAGGGGACAGTTTCAGATATTTCTTTGTTTTCATGAAAAACTGAAAGTCTGCAGCCCAGTGTCTGAAGCACGGTACGAAGCAAGTTGAAGTTATCATTGCGAGGCGGGTAGCGGATTCTCGCCTGCTGGTGCACAGCGGCTTTGATGGGGCTAAAGTCTTGGGCTGTACCTGCGGACTCTCGGAGTTAGGAGCAAACAAAAGCTCACATTCATGGTCTTTCTTTTTCGAGTGGCCACTTGTGTGCTTCTATTACTTCTAGCCAATGATTCCAAAACAGCCATGCATGCGTCCACCTGCCCTTTTTCTTTGGGTTTGCCCGGGTGGCAAAAGTATATCGGAGCACCAATCTTTTCGGAAATCTCGACATGTGACGCATTCTCACTCCCATTGTCACAGGTGAGCGTCAATACCTTTTTGCCACGAAGAATGCGAACGACGTTACGCTCCATCACGTCCTTATTTTTCGTGTTCTTTGTGGCAATACAAACGTTCCGTGACTTGCGCTCGACAATCACAAGTGCGTATCCCTTCGAGCCGTGCATCAGGTCCATTTCATAGTCACAGAAGCGCTGGTGTCTGAAGAGAATATTTTTTTTTTTACGATCGGGTCCCGGTGCTTATCAAACGGCTTCTTATCCGCGGAGTGGTGGTATAGTTTCCGCGCTTGTCCTTTTTCTTGAGAATGGGATGAGTCTTCCACCGCCCTTTGTTGACGTGGTATCGCTTTTTGTCTCTTTCTACGAATCGGTACATATTACTTATTTTTAAGTCGCCCGATGGGCGATGGCTTCTCAGAGAACTCCTGCGTTCTCGAGTAGCGCGGAATGCATTCGTCAATGAAGACGAAGTGGTGTGTAGCTTGCCGCTGTGAAGCCTCCTCCTACACCTGCTTGAGGGTCACCGTGGTACGAGTTCACGTCAAAAATGAAACAGAACCAGCCATGAGCGATCGCGCCAAAAACATGACAACTTAACGTCCATCGAGGATTCCTCCGAGCTGTTGGCTTTTCCACCTTGGAACACCACTCAAGCTTGTTGCCATCAAGGCAGCGCAGAATGCACTCGTCAACAAACGCGAATCGGCATTAGTCAAAGTTCTTCCATTCTCTAGCAAGCTTCAGGCGCATCCTCTTCCAGTAGCTCACGCCTTTGAATGGCGTGAGACGCACGCAGCCTTCGTAGTAGTTTGGACGGCGACCGTTCTGGACTTGAGAGTACACAGTGTTGTTCATCACGTCGTCGAGGACCTCGATGTACGCGCTCATCCGTAAGGTTTGCGAAGCTTGTGCCTTTCTTGAGGAACCGCCGACGAATTTCTTTGATCAGGCGCTCGACGCTTCCCTTTTGCCATGGGGCGTACGGCTGGCATTTACCTGAGGTGCACCACAGAGCTTCGTTTACATCCGGATGGACGAAGAACGCCGTGCCATTGTCGTAAGTGATTCGAACACATTTATAGCCATAAAGCTTGAATACGATCGCCTTTCTGACCATGCTCTTGGTCTTAAAGGGAACATACTTCAGCCAGCATCTCCGGCGATATCGACAAATCATCACGAATGTGTGCCCTGAAATCCGAGAACCAGCCATAAGATCTGCTTCGATGTAGCCATACGCTGTGCGTGTGTGCAGAGGACGTGGTCACTCATTCTCGACCCGGTTCGGGTCTTGCGGGGCACGAGCTGCGCGCCGCTGCTGATTGCGCCGGTGCGCGAACATCGGGAGGTACTCGTGGAGCGATCCGCCTCGCTCTGCGTCTTTCAGAATATGACGATAGATAAGACGATAAGAAACTTCGCGCAGGTGCGGGTGATCTAGTTGGAAGTTCGTCGAAATCTGTGAAGGTGTCATACCATCTTTCAGAGCTTCCTCAGCAGCCTCACGAAGCTCAGGGAACTTCTCAAGCTTCCGCAAAAGCTGGTTGGCTGCGTTCGTCTCGGCGCGAAGGCGTGCTATCACGGCGCTGTATGCTTAATTCATCGCAATTTCCGTGGCTACGCCTGAAGGGCTGCGCCCAATGGCACGCGCGATTCCTCTGCCTGACACATTACGTCGTAGCATACGCCCAATCCGGCGCCTCTCCTGTATGGTGTATCGATTAGCCATTGTCTTAAAAATAACGTCAAAAAAAAAGGAAAATGGGTGTTCGAAGTCGGTAACAAAACCTTTTTGCACTCTCAATCAAAAGCTTTGATGCAAAAGCAGCCCAGCATATTGGACAACCCATGAAGCATTCACGGTCCCTCGCAGCGCTCCTCCATCGCTGACAGAGGAATCAAACAATGCGAGAATGATTAGCAAGGTGCAGTGGCTCAGCACTCTTTGCGCCAGCCTGTCAATCACGTGCGAGTGCACTTCTTCGATGGGATTCAATTCAGGGCTGTATGGCTTATGCATTTCCATTCGTTGAAGCGCCAGATCGAGCTCTGCACTCACATTACTCTTTGTGAAGAAGTGCTCGAAGCTCATAGGAGGAGTTTCAGCTCCAGTATAGCAGAAGGATAGGGGCCATATCATCTCTGATTACATCTGCCACGGTGCGAATTCACGAAGCCTTTCCATCGTCATTCAGGCACATGTAAGATCCCAGAGTACTCTTCATTCAGAATGAATTTTAGGGCCCGTGACGACCGGGACCATATAGCGAAAGCTCCACTCAGACACCACCAGCACCGCTCCTGAATGCACAGCGCCGATCATCGTATCGGCTTCCATATCCCCGAAGCGAGAGCGATTATTTATTTCTTCTGGGTGGTCTTTGACTCTCTTGGGATCACCACCGACCGATGGTGCACTTCTACTTCCGTCTTGCAGCAGCCGGGTTACTTCGTTTCGGACGTTTGAGCGAATCAAGCGATGTGCGAGCCAATTATGGAGGATTGACCCACGCATGAACTCACGCTTCACCCAGTCGTTTATGGTTTTCGGGACCATCTTCTCAGGAATATTCAGATATTTGTACCTTTCTTCCTTGCGGAATTTCTGGAGAATGACGTTGGCGCTCGCGTTCTCGAACATCAGGAAAAGAACCTCAAATATCACGTGTGGATGGCTCTCCATATATTGTTTGCGACCACGGTTTGACTTCTTTTCATCGGAGAACTCCTGCGCTTTCTGAGCGACACATGTCGCTCTCTTACCCTACTTTCCACGGTTCTCTCGCAGCTTGATGGTCTGACGAGTGCACTCGATCCCCGGGCGAATGAGAGTGACAGCTTTCGCTATTTCGTCATCAGACAGATGCTGATTTTGCTGAATCACCAGCCTCTCCCGCATGTCCAGCTCAGTGTACGAGTCAGTTTGCTCTCGGTCGTTTGGGTTGATCGTCATAGGTTTACAGGCGTAGCGGCGAAGGAAATTTGAGCGTTGCGCGCCCTCGGATTATGATCTTCTTATCTTTACCAATTTCTGCTTTCGCCATGCGCTTTATATTCGCTTCGTCTACGTACAGCTGAGCACCCACCTTTCCACTTACGCTCTGGCTGCATAAGATGAATTACTGAAACAAGGAAAAGAAAGCTCTTACACACACTGGTCGTGCTCTGCCTGGACCTCAGGAGGAACTCTTCTCACTTCTTTTTTAACTGCGTGTCGAGCTTCGTCAATGACCGCTAAATCGAGGCCGGTATTATTGAGAGGTGTGTGATGGATAGAATGGAGACTCGGGTCAATCTAGATGCACGAGAGTACATTCATGCACAAAAGTAAAAGGAAGCACAATTTTTCATTCTATGAATGAGCAAAAAGAACAGGGTGAGCAATGTCGAAAAGTGGCTTGTAGCGCAAAGAATGAGAAAGGAAGCCGAGGATTCATGGCTATGAAGCCAACAAAGTTTGGGTAAATTGGGTCGCAGTATTCCGATGCAATGTCTCACATACGCTCGCCACTAATTGCCGATTAACTTCGAAAAGGGTTGCATTCGAACGTCGCATTTCTATATCTTAACCGCGAGTGCGACTGAGAAACTTGACAAGATGCTTCTTACACTCGAAAATGCGAAGGACTATTTTTCCCGAGTGATAGCCATCGAGCCTCTCTGTAGTAAGGAATTTCATCAATTGCGAGATTTTTTTCTTCACAGAAACGCCGAAAGTCTCTTCTGACCTGCTTATTACCTTTGAGAAAGGTCGCGACTTCCTTGATCGTGTTAAAGGCGTTTGCAAGTCCGCCGCTGATCTTCTTGATACAGAGCATGTATCGGTGAATGAAGCAGCTCGTATCTGTGAGATTCGGGCTGTATGCCTTTCAGTGCTGTATCACACCAGTAATAGGACCGGTGTTCGTTGTTGCGCCGTCAGTAGAGACAGAGCCGAGCTTGTGCCATGGAATTCTGTGCTTTTCCAAGAACTTGCGCACAGCTCCTGTGATATCGCGGGCTGTCTTTCGATGCTTGAGCTCGATACAGAAAATAATGTGCTCTTCAACATTGAGCCCATCAATGTAACGCACAAAACCGACGAGCTGGCTTTTTCCTCTGCAGTCGGTGCTCTCGTCGATTCGTAGAGTGAAAGGAAACGGAAATTTGAGAAAAGGTCTCACCGTCGTCACGATGTGATAGTGATGTATCCTTTCGCAATCGCGCTTTATGGTGTTTGGCGAGCTTAGAAAGTTTGCAAGAGTTTCATACAGCCCCCCATGGCCAGCCTCTTCTAGGATTATGCGCAATGATTCCTTTCGTGTGTTGCATGAGCGCTGCAGGTGTGCATGGAGGTCGGGCAACTGCTTGCGCTTGAAATCGTCTAACTGTGTTCATTGCATTCAATAATTTTCGGTTTACCTCGAAATTGATTGCAGCGCGCGTGAATATGCTCTTCATTTATAATACGCTTCGCTCCTGCCCTTACAATCTTCTTTCTCGAACGTGTTATAAAGCATCAGTAATTGCGCCTTTAGGATGGCTCGCTCATGATGCAGTCGAAGAAAAGCAGCAAATGCCAGAGCACACAAGTAAAAGGCAAGCAACAGGCGACCCGTCATCAAAACTTTGAAGACTACAAGGGCTGTCTTTACGATTCGGTAATTGTGCGCAAGTACAGCTTCTGGCTGCGGCATTTCATCATACTTATGGCTACCAGCTTGGCCATCTTTAGGTAAATCGACGCAAAACCTGAT
Organism: Perkinsela sp. pyNocScin1; assembly: GCA_964019655.1. Lineage (NCBI taxonomy): Eukaryota > Euglenozoa > Kinetoplastea > Prokinetoplastida > Perkinselidae > Perkinsela > Perkinsela sp. pyNocScin1. The sequence goes on from CAXHTR010000001.1 coordinate 163,163, forward strand.
GGTGCCGTGCCAAAGCAGAGCGCTATGCCCGCCGCTCAAGTTTGGTTTGGGATATCAAGGTCGCAGATAACTGAAGGCGAAATCCACTGATGTTACCGAAACAGTGCGGATACCACTGTCGTGACCGATTGAGAAGTCATCGGCGAGCTGACAATATGGCCGCTCTATCATATAAGCGACATACTGACTCATCAGATCGGCGTTCCCGATCCCCATTTATCAGTGCATTCATTTTTTAAACATCATCAGAGTAGCGTCTGTCTGCAGTAGCCGCACGTAAAACTTTTCTTAAACCACTGGTCGGTACACTTTGCATGAAAAATGTGCCCGCACTTGAGTCGCCGCACAACTGCGCCATTTCGAAACGACTGCGAGCAAATACTGCAGCTTTCTTCTTGTTCTCGATTTCAGCGCAAATCGCCCGGTTGAAAGTGCATCCCCATTCCGCATGTATCGAGCCTGAGCGAGGTGCGAATCGTACAAATCAGGTTGGCCAAGAGGAAATATATCCTCGTGATTTCCTTTCGCACAGCTGTGCGGGAAACGCCAATCTCCTCACCGCTCGATCAATGGTCTAGATGCTAGTGATACATCGCTTTCGATGATCTCTTCGCGCTGCTCCATGCAGGGGTGCTCCTACGGGTCGAGTCATGCGACTCCATCGAGTGATTTGCGGTGTGCCAACCTTTTCGGACGGCCGTTGGAAAATTTGTGACGACCTTTTCAGACACTTTCTTCTTGAAATCCCTATTAAACGGATCGTTGGAAAATTTGTGACGACCTTTTCGGACGCCCATGTTTTCAATTTTATTCCCGGACGTCGAATATCAGAGCAAGAATGTCGCCTTGGGCCGAATATTCTCGGACCGAAGACCTTAACCAACCATACAGAGATCATTTTAAATGCCAAAGTTGAATTAAAGTGAACACCGCAAGTCTGTCACACCGCAATTTTTTGCTGATCAGGGTCATTGAACCCAAGCTCTTCACAAGAGACTTCGCATTTGTCTCTCACGAAGGCGCATGCCACAATAAGTCCTCTATTTAGGCTCGGATGCAGCCTCTCCATCTGCATACTGAGTGCATCAAGTCGACGAGATGCTTTTTCAAAATTTATTTCACATTCCAACGTGATGCGAATGATTAGAAGTTTGAGTGCAATGAAACTTCACAAATTACGAGGCTTTGCATGGACTGAGAAAGTTTTAAACTTTTGTGGGGTTATGACAGTAATACTTCCCCTCAAGAGAGAGAGAGTGCATTGGCTAAGGATTCGGACCTTTGGGTTCATGATAAGTGAGAGAATACAGTTCCCGAGAAATCGGCCGCAGCACGATGAAGCCACCCAGATACACAGAGTTCGGTCTTGAAGCGCAGCAGACGTCCAGTTTGACCTCTGCAACAGCCTTCTTTGGCTCTCAAAGCAAGTCAAGGAGCTTCCTCGCCGTATTCTTTCTCTGACCGGTCTCTCTTTCGGCAGATCATACCTATGAATGAGGCTGGTCGTGGACTCAGGTGAGTGAGCCTTAAGGAGCTCGATAACACCTGCATAAACTCCGATGTTCACCTGTGCAGCGTCACTTGAGACCGTTCCCATCTTCTCAGGTGGAATTTCGTATTTGTTGATGGTCCCCAAGATCTTTCCAGCTATGTATGGCGCAGTTTGTCTGTGCTCATGCTCCGTTCACAAAAGAATCCTTTCGCGAACTTCACCATCAAACACATACCTGACAAAAGCAATGACATGGCTACATCCAGCTTTATCAGTACTCTCATCGAATTGCAGCGAGAAAGGGCACGGAGATCGTCGGATTTCATCTGCAGTTTTGTGCGTGATATGGTCAGCGATGCGTATCGTTCGTGTTCGAACAACCTTCGCTGTAACGAGTGCAATGGGCTTCTGACCATATCAAACGCCTATAGGGCTATCATTAGTGACGTTGTACCAGCGACTCAGCAAGGCTTGCGACATGCCTCCAAAGCGAGGCGTGAACGGTTGGAATTGCAAAGGCAACCAATGCGGTTTTTGACCAACCCTTTTTCGTTCGGACATGTGGGGTTACAAAAATAGCATGTAATCCCCATCTCTTCCAAAGTAGGCCAACGTGCAAACTCACCACCTCGATCCATTGTGACCGTGTAGCATACACATGGCCCGAAGGCATTCTTCATAGTCTCCATGAGCTTATCACTGTCCTTCGAGTCCAGCAGAACTGCGATGATGAACCGAGACTTGCGCTCAGCAAGAGCTTGGACAACTCTGGAACTGCCAGCACCAATCACAGTATCCGCCTCCAGGCCACCATAGCGGATTCGCCCATCAATAAACTTTGGGCGTTCTTCGATTCCTTTAGGATGGCCACCGACCAATGCGGCACCTCTTTCCGGCTGCGGATTTTTCGCCTTCTTTTTTGGTTGAACCTTTTGTTCGCTAAACGCTGCTTGTAATTCTGCCAGTTGAACAAAATAGACCCGCGTAGCGTTTCACGTCTAAGAAAGGTGTCGATCACACCGCTGCTGAGTTTCTTGGGAAAGCCCATGCCTTTGTACTTTGGGTCCTCCTTGAACTTCTTCGCCATCACTTTGCCGCTGTCCCAATCGTTGTCCTTGATCCTATTGCTCACGAGAGCCACAAGTCTTCCCATCCAGCAAAGGAAGCACACAGCGGGTACGCACACAGGCGCGCCCCATAGTCTTCACCGTCTGGTGAAAAGGAGACCAGTGATAGCTTCATCCTCCCAAGTTGCGATACAGAGACGGAAAGCATTTCAAACATGACCCTTCTTTAAGAATGCGCTTGACAATATCCTCCAGGAAGTCAACCCGACGTCTCTTGTGCTCCGTGCGATGCGAAGATTTGCTCCATCTTTGAGGCGATTCCGATCGACAGTCTTCATCAAACGTTGATGTGCGTATGTCTGCACACGCATGTACGCCGTGACAAACTGTGCACATTTCTGCATATCGTTAAAAGTGAGTTCGAGGAAGAACGCATGAGCTTCAAGGTACGAATCCTCGAGTTAACCACAATACATGTCACAAGATTTCCTTGCAAGAAGATGCTGACGTCGTTGATGAAAAAGTAGATATCAGCCATACACGCGAGACACAGAAGAAATCTCGTCCTAGAAAATTATCTTCCATGTACGCGAACTTCACATTCTCCGTGCAAAAGTATTCAATCGTATTCCGCATTCCTAAGGCGCGACTCAAGCATTTTCCCTTTGAAAGCCAGTGGACAGCCCAGTAATACAAAAGGCAGGTGTAAAACGCTTCTGATTCTGTATTTGCTTCTGAACCTTCTTGTCACGCCGGCAACAAATAGAGAGTCTCAGACAAATCACCAACAACCATTTGCGTCGCCAGGTTCAAGCAATGAAGAGCGCAGTGTAGATCAAGCACGCCCGGATTGACCTGCTTCATTTTTGCGGTGAAGGAGTTCGGCGTATCCCGCAGTGGTTTTGCGCCGTCGGTGCACACGGATCCAACCTTATCTAGCAGGCCCTTCTCGGACAAGTGGTTAAAGACTGTGTTGAATATTCCATCAGCACCAGTAGAAACCAGGGTGGAGACACTTAAAAGGAAATCCTCTCTCATGACGTACATGCACCATTCCTTCAACATATACCGTGCATGCCCGACAAGCCGACAAAGTCCAGTGACATGCGTCGACTCGTCGATCTGCAAGCGAAAAGGAAAGGGGGAATCCTTAAGCTCTTTAATCAAGTCTTTTTCTCGGACATTTTGAATCACCTGGATGCACTCCTCTATGACATCCTTGCTCACATTGCAGTCGCGCTTGGCCTGCTTGTTCTGCATACATCTCTTCATGACAGAGCAAGCCTAGCAATGTGCGAATTGCAGAAGGGCTTGTATAGCCTTAATGGCAGTTTCCGAGCTATGAGCTTCAAGCCCGAATCCAGTGCCCGAAGCATCTGATCGGATAACTGCGTGCAGGAGTTAATTTGAATATGGCTTTGGCTAGCATGGTCGCAGACGTATCAGGCATAGGCATGGGCACGATGTGCAGCTCTTTTGAGTGTGTCATAGGTGCTCGCCAAGTCCCCGCTTCACTTCGCAAAGCATGCATTGGTTATTCATCTCAGTTTCATCACATATGAAAAAATCTTGCCAAAAAAGGTGGTGCATTTTAAACGACATGGATCACTTCCCAATTGCCAAGCTTGGTGGGATCAATTCGTTGATTTTCCAGGAGATGGTTGTTTATGTCTTCGATTCGCGTCTGATCGCGATTAGCCTGTCGATAGACCAAAGTACCCTTATTTGGATACCATCGAGGCAATATTGAGGCTTTCACTTCCTCATCTTTGATGAAATTACGCATCGATTTTGCTGAAGGCATGCGTCCGTCACCGCGTCGAATTCTTTCAGGGCTTTGATTCGCGAAGTGAAGAATCAAACCATCGCGAAGCTTGAGTAGGTCTTTTCTCAGCGAGAGCTCCTTGCCACGGGACTTTGACTTCTTTTCATGAAGTCGTTGGGCTTCGTCGGCATCGTAATTTCCGCCGATTTCCTTGCAAAATCTCTTTAACTCTTCAAAGACAGATTGGCGTCTTAATTACCCGCCGCCGCGAAAATCATTGATTGCTTCTGCGAGCTTCTCGTCCTACAAAGGATCAACATTTGCTGCTCGTGCCTGATCAAGCAAGCTCTGAATAATGACTCGCTCTTCCTCGTTGATCAGAACGCCCTTCCCTTTCCGGTCCACCTCTGGGAGCTCTACACCTCCTTCTTGCGGCCGTACAATGGGTACCAAATACCTGCGCATGACGGTGCTTTGCAATGAAATGCGAACAGCAGCTACGATGCACTCTGTCTCCCGCGCAGAAAATCCATGGCCCCATAATGTGCTCAGATGCAGACGGAGAGCAATGTAGAACCCCAAGCGCCTCACAGAAATGTCCCTGCGCTGTGGCCTGTTTTCGATAAGATCATTGCACTTATCGCGATAACCCTGTAGAAGACAGGCAGGACTTACAATAATTGACGCACAAATTTTAAGAATTCGGCGTTGACAGTCCGTGTGCGAAAGCCATTTTCGCATTTCTCCTCGAATGACATTCTTCATTCTGCGACACCGATTCAAAACATAGTCCTTTGATCTATCACCCGTTAATTTTAGCAGCTCCGGTCCCTGTGTGGAAAGAATTATATCAAGAAGGTCATATCTTTTATCCGTGAAGCCAGATGCCCTACCTACATTCTGTGCGTTTCGGACTCTAGGCTGCGGGAGGCCTAGTCTTCTTAGCCAAATCTCGGCAGCTCATATGGGGATGAAGTCTGGGCTGTACTGTGAATAGGGCCAAGGACTCTGCTACTTTCAGGGCAAAATGAAATTTACCAATTTTCACAAGTCCCAGAGCTAAAAATGTTATGGAACTGAGACATTTCTTTCGCAGCACATGATGAGTATCAAAATGCAAAATTAGAAGAAACTTGGCAATACAGTCTGAGGTACAAGGTTACATTTTAATGTAGCGCCAGCCCAGTAGCGTTTCGATCAGCCCAACAGTGTTTCGCCAGCCCAATGGCATTTGATAATTTATGCAGTAGTTGCGCCTCAGTTGTTTGCGCGTTCAAATCATTGCGATTCGAATCGCTGCGATTTAAATTTAGCCCGTGCAAGTAAAAAAACGACCTTATACATAACAACTTCATCCCAGTCAGGTTCATAATCCATGCATCCTTATATGAGGACAGCTTCTACATGCGCCCGTGTTCGTCGCTCACTCAAAATGCGTTTAAGCCGCGAGAAAGCAGCCTCGCAGCGATACGTCGTGACAAAAGGCAGAACCTTGATTGCTGCAGAAGAAATCTCTGGATACTGAAGACGAGCATTCGCCCGAAAATCGAGTGCGTTTTCAGCTTCTTTGAAGTAAAACTCAATCGCTTCGTTTGAACGCATTTCACGTATCGCTGCAGGAAACCTTGGGTCACTTGGAAGTTGTGTATCCACCACATCTAATGGATCTATCATCCAGTACTGAACTTCATGAAGGGTCTTAAACTTCTCCTTGAAGAGTTTTTGAACTTGGTTGAGATATTTGAGTATATCTTTCCGTACGACACCGAAAATTCTTTCCCGAGTCTCCGCACCTTGATTGCTCAGGTATTTATTTAATGATGGAAGATCATCAAAGACTTCGCAACGGACATCCGTACGCCACCAAAAAATACGTGCTTTAATTGTTTTTATGAATTCCTCAGCCTCGTCAATCGTGCGTTTGTTGCCTTGAAGGTCGGTGTTAGCTTTATCTATTCCCGGCAATATATCATGAAAGAACGCCAAATACGTCTGAAAAACAGGTGTGTCTAGCTTGAATGCGAGGAGTTTTTTCTCTTCCAAGAGCGGTTTTTTTGGAGTCTGCTGCATTCCTGCGGTAAAGCAGCTCGACGTATCCCGCATTATTTTTGCGCCGTCGGTGCACACAGATCCAACCGTATCTACCAGGCCACTCTCAGGCTACCTCGAGATCTGTGCAAATACCGCCTATGCGATGAATGCGGCTGCCAGTCCGAGAGGATTTCGTCGTAATCGGGTTTGTCCTCTGAGCAGGCGCATATGAGATGACGCTCGATATCCGAACCAGAATGTTTTGCCCTTTAGATGCACGTTAAAAGCTGGAAATGACGCTTCACAACGTTAGGTAGTCGCGAATGGCAGAAAGGTTTGTATGGCCATTTTGACAGTTTCCGATTTAAGAGCTTCAGGCCCGAATCCAGTGCCCAAAGCATCTGGTCGGCAGACTGCATGCAAGAGTTGATTTGAATATGGCTTTGGCTAGCAAGGTCGCAGACGCATGAGGCACAGGCATGAGCATGATGTGCAGATCTTTCCAGCATGTCAAAGGGGCTGACTAAGCTCTTATTTTACTTCGAAAAGCAGGCACAGCGGGTGCTGAACAGCGACCGAATGTCTACGCATGACAGTACTTTCAAGGAGAGGAACTGTTCGGCGTTGACAGTCCGTGTGCGAGAGCCATTAGCGCATTTCCCCTCGCACTACATTCTTCATTTTGCGGCATCGATTCAAAACGTACTCCTTTGATCTCTGACTCGCCAGGTTTTTAAGCTCTGGACCCTGAGATGTCAAAAGGGCATCAAGAAGATCATGTTCCTCGGAATTTAAAGAAAAATTCCTGCGTTATTCTCGTGGAGTTCATTCGAACTCTCTCAAGAAGGTTTCCTAGATCATTCAGGGGCCCGTGATGAGCTTGTTGATTGTAGGCTTGAAGTGCTTCCTGACTAAGCGGAGGTGTATTTCCCTGATTGACTGGAGGTGCCGATCCGAACGCTGAAAGAAATCCTGACGCATCCCCTGTTATGGCACTCGCAGCACCTGTGTCGTTCATCGGTCGGGCTTGGTTGCTGCTTTTCTGCTTTTTCTTGCGCTTTTGCGCACGTTTCCTGCTCTGCTCTTTCAGGATATAGGATTAACTGGATCCATGAAGCAATGAGCGTGTGCTTCGGGCAGTGCTTTTGTCAATGAGAGCACATGATAGTTCAGCCCGGTGCTTTTGATGCATTATTGACTCGTGGACCGACTTCTGAATCAATCGCTTGACTTTGTCTTCCTTTTTGCTCTGTACGTTAAGTTGGTTGTGCAAGCTCTCTGTTATATTCACAACTTTTATCAACGGGGATTCTTTCATGATGAGTGAAGGGAGCTGAAAAAAAGAAATTCTTTCTAATGGAATGAACCAATCGAAACTCGACGTCTTCGCTGCTTAGACTACGTAGTATGCAGCCCGTGGTGCCCTGGGGTCTACTCTTTCGTTTGGAGTGACTGCCGTCCGCAGCGTACTATACTGGCTACACGATCCGAACCAAGCTGAGGCACGAACAGGCGTGCCCCGCATCCATCATCGATTGGTGGAAAAGACACCAATCGCTATGTCACCCTTCCATCTTTCGCTAAATAGACGCGAAGCATCTTATCAAAGAGTCGAATACAGAGAAAGCCAACGCATTGCAGAATGCAAAAAGAGCCAAGGTATACGAAGCTTGTGCCGCTTGCAGTACTCTCTAAACTGTCGATGAGAATCATGTAAGCTTCTGACCGCCTGTATAACTTCAATAGCTTCCTTTCACATATTCAGGGAGGTCTTTCGTCGCGAGGTTAAGACAATGCAAAAGGAAGTGCTCCGAAACAATATCTTTGTTCACTCTCTTGAGACGGGCTACCAATGCTGTTTACTCTCCAGTCAGAACAGTGGCACCATCTGTACAAACAGATGCAACCTTAGACCAGCTCATGCCACTATCAACGAAATGCTTGTTTATGGAATTAAAGATGTTCCACGACTTACACTTGACTAATCTATGACAGAACATAAGCTCAACTCTGACAAGATAATCATTTGGAGAAGAATTTTCGATTTTATCTTCAAAGTCGAATTTTCCTGTCGAGTTCATTGTAATAGCGAGACTCAGCGTATCAAAAAACGTCGGTTACCGTGGGGTTTTCCACCAAGAATGAAAAATGTTTTGTGATCGTAGGTATTCCCACACGAGGTTATAAATATCAATGGCACCAGTCGTATTCGCGAATCAGAAAATAAAAAGAAATTCCTCTTTGACGTTATTTCCTTGAGGGGATTTGACCATGAATCTCGCAGATCCAATCTACCAGCAATGAAATTGGCATTGGACTATTGCGAATTTCGTCTCAAACCTGATTCTCGATGTTGGCTGCAATAAGTCGCATTTTGCTTTTCACAGCAAACCTTCCAAGATGCATGGATCGGATTGCTTCGTGGCGTTGATACCGCATAAAATATTAACAACCCTCTAAAGAACAGGCTTTATCAACTTCTCGCCAATTACACATGCGACCTTGAGCAGTCCCATGCGATAGACGATTTCGAGCTCTGCCTCCTCCAAATCTACAGCTGACGCAGCAAAAAATTTACGAAGCTTCGGGTACTTCTTCTTCGTCAGGTTGTAATCGTCCTGCTTGGCTTTCTTTTCGCCGTCTGAATATGTAAACGATTCCGGGTGGCAAGTCGATGAATGCCATTCGTCTGAACGAAGTTTTTCAAGCAACGAACCGGGAAATCTTCATCCTAAAAATGAATCGTTATCCTCACACGCTCGTGCTCATAATTCAAACTTTTCTTTTTGCCCTGCAGCATGTCAACGCGGAGGGTAGCACGGAATTCCGCCGTTTGAGTGTCTTGAGTATTCTCAGCCGTCAGGGCACGTGGGGTAGGTTCCACCTCTGTAAAAATGGGAATAGCATCAGCTGTTGATGTGAATTTTATTGCTGGAGAAAAAGGAATAGCACCAGCCGTCAGTGTAGATTCTACTATGGAGACTGTACATTGATCTCTCCACACAGAGGTTCTTTGCCCCCTTTGGACTCTGTGATAGCAGCATTGTCTTGGGTTCTTGTCACTCTCCTCGGAAAGTTCAGTAGCTGAGCTCTAGCTCTTTTCATGTGAATCTGCGCTCTTCATATCTCAGAGTGGGAGTCGCCGACGAGCGAGTGGCCTTATCTCATCTCGATTTACGAAGGCCCCTACGGTAGTTTGAGAGTCCACTCTTCAAAATTTACTTCTCTTCCCAACATGATGCGAGTGATTAGAAGTTTGAATGCAATGAAACTTCACAAATTACGAGGCTTTGCATGGACTGAGACAGCTTTTGAACCTTATTGGGTTATTGAGGTGAGACGACCCTATTTAGAGCTCAGGAGAGCAGTCATTTTGAGCCTCTGTGCTCATTAGAAGTGGGAGAATACAGTTCCCGAGAAATCGTATGAAGCATAGCGTGCGCAAGTTTGTGCTTGATGACATCATCACAATCGGGCTCCTCGTTTATGCGCGTGACCACGAGTATGGCTTCTATAATTGTCGAAGCTCGCTGATCATGCCATAAAATCTTCATCTTGGAGAAACAAGCCTCGCATCGATATGTCGTTACAAAGAGCAGCAGAGACTATACAGCTTCGCGAGATACCTCAGGAAACACAGGATGAACATTCGCCCAGAATTTAAGTGGATTCAAAGAGCTTTCAAACAGCTTTTTCGAATTCGATCTCGAGCGGATTTGTCTGAGCTGTAGGCAGATCCTTTGATCTTCCGGGAACCGTGAAGCCTTAACTTCGAATGGGTTGATCTTCCACGGTTCGGGTTCCTTATAATTCGGGAATTCCTTGTTCATCATCCAACAAACTTTCCCTAAATGCCAATGGATGTCGTTTGTCACCTCATCTTTTATGCTAGCCTGCTTTACTTCATCCATGGCAGCTAAATGTTTGCCCAATTTCGGAAGGCATTCGAAGCAACTATCTCGAAAGCCCAAGCGCCTTATAACCATCTGTCTCGTAAAGTGTTGAAGAAGGTGAATAGATTCAGCTATCGCTCGATAGTCGCCTTGAAGTTTCGTTGACACTTTGTTCATCAACAGTGGAACATCGATGAGATATGCGAGATGACTCAGGAAACCCCCGGAATCCAACTCTATCGATAAAGCTTTTGCACTATCAGTTTGCCATCGACGTAAAAATTTCAAGATAAGCTTTTTAAGCTTGAAGATACGTAAGGTAGCATGCGAGACTCAAATGAGGTATCTGCATCGAGCCTAAAGCAAGTCTTCGCGGTCGGGGGCACGACCTCGTACGTGAGCGCGACCCACAAAGTAGAGTTTGAAACCAGATGCTAATGCGCAGAGTGAAGAGTAGTGGTAAATGGCCCAGAGAAAGTCGGTAAGCAACAATACGAGTACTACTATCATAACGCAGATTTACACTTTGTTGACTGTTTTAGCTGTGAGCGTTGGCAGCAGAGGCATTGTAAACTTTGGTGATAAGAATAAATTGCATTGAAGAAATGAAGCAGAACACACACACACACACACACACACAAAAGAATGGCGATACACCCCTGCTCTAGCAAGTCTAGCAGACCTCTAGCAGGTCGGGATCCTGGTGACCGGCATGGTCATCGATATGAGGCTCGCCAGCACGACCTAACACTTCAAAGTATTCCTCTGAAAGCTCAAATGCATCGCCATCTTCGTTAATCGCATCGATTCTGTTGTTGCGCCACATTTGCCCTAGCCACTTTCTTTAAACTTCAGATATCGACAAATCGTGCTTGGGGATGGAGCATTAGCTTCACCATATAGCGTCACCATATCATTGTGAATGGTTTGGTAACTGCATCCATCCCGGCACATTGCATCGACTATACGCCGTTCGCGGGCGTCCCACCATAGCTCGGTACAGCCAGTCATTTCAATGCCGAAACGATCTCTTAAAGGCCCAACCATTCGTAAAATTTGATAGAAGGAAGTCTCTAAGGAAACGAGCGATTGTCTCATGCAATGCGAAGCAAGCTGAGGCACGACCTGGCGTGCCCCGCATTCATCACCGTTCGGTGTATATGAGACCAATCACTCACTCACCCTCCCACGCTTAGAGCAGAACGCCAAGGAATTACATAGTGTCAAAGCCGAGATACACGAAGTTTGTGGCGCTTATAGTACTGCGTGTTGATGGAATGAAAAATATTCCACGACTTACACTTCACTAATCTATGTCAGAACATAAGCTTATCTCTGACAACATAATTATCACATTCCTTCACCGTATAGCGTACATGCACCACCAAATACGCAGAACTTGAGCTGTCTGTCGACTCGTCCAGTTTAATATGTACTGGAAAAGGGGACAACTTCACTCCTCCATAATTTTTTTCTGCATGCAAAGGGAAGTGCATATTATTTCACGCTTCACGCGATAGTTTGAAAAGGAATAACGCCCGAGAAGTTGAGTGCGCGTGAATTCGGGTCAAGTCTCCGGATAGCTTTTCAATTGCAGGTTTAAATGCATTATCACCGGTAGCGTGTGCAAGCCTGTTCTTTCCTATTATCATATAAACCTCGACAAGGGTTGCATCCTCTGTTTCCTTTGTCACAGGGAAGCCATAATCAACCAGGCTTGTTTGAACCCCAGGTTTCTCCGTAGCTACCCAATCTTCCCAGTCCTGCCTGTTCCAGTCTAAAGCTGTTGGGCTGCAGCCGGCCCGATGCTTCAACAAATGACCCTTCACCATCGATTCATTGGCGAGCTTAAAGTCACATGCAAGGCACTGCGGACACTCCTTTCCATCATCACCGACAGCAGGCTTATATCCGATGTCATAGTGCGTATCATGGAACTTTCGCGATGCTCTTCGTTTTGTCGTTCGTTCACTGAGAGTCCTGTTAGAAAAGCGTCTCGTGCTTGGGCGTCGAAGTGACAAAGAAATCTTTCCCTTGGGCTTTGGGCCATGACCAAGAAGTGCATCAGGGGTAACATAATGCAAATCATCATCGGATGACTCGCGTACCTCTTCTAAGCTCGCTCACATTTTTATTCGCTCAGCGTGAGCAATGAAGGCTCGAATTCGCAGGGATTTCACAGTCCGTGCCAGGGTGCCTCATGAACGATGGAAAGCACAGGGCTCTTTGCCGATTTTCGGCAGCTCACTATGCGGTTGAAGTCTGGGCTGTACTAAAACGGGGATGATTTCCACCGCTGTGTTCGCTGGAGTGCACTTCTGGACTTAGCCAAGGAAAAGCACGTGCAATCCCATGGCTCACAGTCCAGCATGGATTGAAATGTGCAGCTGGATACTCTGCTCTCGGACAACATTCAACCTTCCTCATGTCCAGACATCGCAGAACCCTTGCTCATACCCCGTGCAGGAACAGATCATGTCGTTTGTCAGTTCTTTGATTAAGCAATGATCAGTCTTTATGTGTTTCAAGATGGAGAGTGCTTGTTCGCAACGATAGGATGGGGCAAACGAGACAAGTGCTTATTCATTCGTATCTGTAAATACCGGAATTTCGGCCCTTTGCTGGGGGCACGGATAGCATTGATTTTTTTGGCAAGTAAATAAATAAGGTCGTCAAAAGGGTCGTCAGAGGAATATGTAAAGCCGTAGACCGAGCGCCGGGCGTAGCCCGGTATGTTCGAGGCGCGCAGGGACCTTACGGGAAGAACGTCTTCTATACTATCTTTTGATCTTTCTGGAAATATCTCCTTGATGCACTAGTTTGCCGAATATTGTCACCACCTCCAAATTCCCAGATATAACGGTACTCTGTATCCATTTCGCCGTCAAGCGTTACGTCACAAATATGTTGTTTATCATTGATAGCTTCCTCCGAGCCATAAGACCGCTGAGAAATGCATCGCTTATCGGTAAGAAAGTCATTTATCATAAAATCTTCAAGCAAGCGACGGCTCTTTGTTTTAAGGCGGGACCCTAAAGGTCAAGATCTCTTGGGACTCAGTCACAGCTGCAGCATCTTGGGATCTGATCTCTCTCCTCGGAAAGATCGTCAGTGTCGAGCCCTGATGAAATGGTCGTGCTTCTTGAAAGCAACACGCAACACTCATCGTACCCTTGGCATGACATTCGGTCTGCACAGTAGCAGAGCTCAATGGATTCTGCACTAAGAATATCGCAGAGTTGGTGTCACCGAGGGGCCGCTTGTCTTATATGATTTCGATTTCTGAGTAGCCCTGCGGTAGGGTGACAGTATTTCTTTCATACCAGCCTCCTTGAGAATAATGCGCAGTTGCGCGAGACCGAACATTAAACAAACTGAATACAGTTGACGCACTTTGCAGATGCAAAAACTGATAGATGATAGAGTGCGAGCACAAGCAGTCCCTAATCAAAGAAGGGAATCCAGAAAGAAAGGGCGCACACGGGAGAAGAAAAGCAAGCTGCAAACGTGCACAAACCTATAGAGAAAACTGAGTCCACACGTATGAGATGCGAGTTAATGCCACAAGATGGTGAATCTATATGAAGCTCGCCAGCGCGGTCATCTTCTGCTGCGAAATTCCCATCTGACGCAAAGTCTTATGGTGCAGTGTCATATGAGAGCGCTTAAATGTCTCTCAATTTTGGTTTGGGATATCACGGTCGCAGAAAATTTAAGGCAAAGTCCACTGACATGCTCCCGACCTGTTTTGCATCATTGCACTACAACGCTGAATTTTCGGTGCGGCGTACGCCATCCATACACACGGAACCGATCTGGCGCCCAGGAATTTGATGCTTACGCATGAAATCTCGCACAATACCGAATATGACAGCGGCGGTTTTCACTTGTGAGCTCGACACAGAAGATGATCTTTTCATGAATCGTTCCTCTACAAACGTACCGAACCCAGCAGACCAAATTATGCTGACTCACACGATCGACACTTTCGTCGAGCTACAGCGAAATGGGACAAGGGGAAAGCTTTACCTCCCTCATCGTTCTCGCCACAATGTGTTTCGCTATATGCACCACCTTGCGCTTGGCACTCGTGGTGCTTATGGGAAGGCTCTGAATATAGGGAAATGGACCTCTTCCATCATAATCTGCACAAAACGATGACCGAATACTACACTGGTGGCACTCGGCTGCATCATTTGTGCAGAGAAGAAGAGCAAGCGTACCGATGTCCTCACGGCTTCGGCGCTTCGCAAGCCTACCCCGAGTGCCGGCAATGGATTAGTTTGGCGATTCCGACCCTCCCTCAGGTAATCATGCTTAAGCTGAATCAGATCAGCAAAAAAGTACACCCTTCCGCCCCGCGTATGCGTGCCAAAGTGGTGCCTCAAGAAATTGTCTTTCATGTTTTCGTTTGACAAAACCCTACGACATATAAAGCACTCGGGACGGACTAATTCTGCGTCCGTGGCTTCGATAAACGGCTTTAGAAGATAGCGCGACTTCCATGGATGTGACGCACTCGGCTCGCGGTTATTCGGTCCTGGAGGTTTAGCATTCGCACCTGGATCGTCCTCGTCATCCGTGTAACCAGAGACGACAATCACTTGTCGTTGAACGTCCTTCACCCGCGGGGTTTCCTCAGTAGGATCGTTCCGTAGATTATACCCGACCGAATTTGCGTTCTCAATGTACTGACGACCTTGATTTGGGTTATGCATCGGATGTTCTTGATTGAAGCGAACTCGGCGAGGATTATCCGCATCGCCCGCGTAACCGTCGATAACGATAACTTTCCGTCGCCCACCTACGGTATTTTTTCATGGCTTTGTAATTCATCTTACAGTGGTGGTCATTTAGCTTGGTTTGATGGATGATGCGCTTCCGATGGCGGTCGTCGAGCTCCGTGTGATGGTCGCGCGGGTGGTGCATTGTCTTTTAGTCTTATTTCTTGAGATATTTAAGCCCATCCTGCCACTTCAAGCCACATATGATGAACTCCGGTCAGTTATCTTCGAGATCGGTGCTCTTTATAAAGGTCTTTGAGAACACTACGGAAACTTTGATCCTAGCGGATTCGGTCCTCAGGCGTTAGCGGGTCGAACTCGACTGAGATCACCTCGTGAGAGACTCCTTGAGTCTCTTGCTTTCAGCTTGGGTAAGCAGTGTCGTAGAATCGGTATCGTTGTTTCGCCAGTTCGACATCTCAGCCTCGTGCACGGTACCATATTGTGCTTGCCCACGATGTGTTAGGCTCTTCGAGCTGTGACGCGAAGAAAATCAGTCGTCACTGGCCAGCTCTTCCATAGGGTCTGGATCATACGCGCAACCTTACCCTCTGCTTGGGCTTCCGGGCGGACAGAAGTATATCGGTAGGTCACGAATCAACGCTATCGTGGCATATTGTCGCACGTGCGTGTAAGGGCCTCCTTGTCAGAGAGAGTAGTGGCGACTCAGTGCAGCAGAAAGCGCGGGAATGTCATCGTCTTCCAGAAAAATGGCTTCATAGTTCGGCGCTTGTTTTGCTTGTATGAATGAAGAAGATTTCTATTCTCGACATTTGATAACCGAACGTCAAAAACTTCCAGAAATTAGCAATTTTGAATCGCCTGCAGCAATGCTACAGTCACTTGAAACGAAGTATCGCAGATCTTGAAATGTCGAATGTGAAAAATGTTTGCTATCAGTATTTTCTCGACGTCTCGCTTCAATGTTGGTAGCAGAGGCATCATGCCTACTCAAATTTGTAAAGGCTGCAAGAAGCGTACAAATGGGCTTTGTTATGCATGCACATGAGATATCAATGTATCGTATCCTTTGCTGAATTTGCAGATTCGAGAAAAAGATCCCTAAATTTCTTTTAGCTCTTCGAAGCTCATTGAGTGAAAGGCAATGGAGATTTGTGCATGAGAGAAGTGCAACATGCCACTCTCATGCTTCATTCGTGTGCTCAATGAATGTCTGCCCAAAAATAGCGTGGCCTCCACGGACGTCGCTGCTTCGACGGGCGGAGATTTTCAGCCGGCGGTCAAGCGTTTGCGCCTAGATCGTCCTCGTCATCTGTGCTGTCAGGGATGACGATGACTTCTCTGTGCACGTCGCCCACCTCCGGCATTTCCTCATAGAATGGTGTTTCATCTTCTGCTGGTGGTCGTTGAGCTTCAGGTGACGCTCGTGCGCACGATGAATTCTCTGCGAATCTTATTGCTGGGGAAAATGGGACCCATCCTGTCAGACCAACCCACAGAAGCACTGCGTGGGCTTTCAAGGGAATTGGTGCTCCCCATAAAACCCTTTGAGGAAAGAGAGTGGATGCCAAGGTTGTGGGGTATCGAGTATACAGGCGTAGCGGGTGAACGTGACCGGAAGCAACTTGTGAGAGACTCCTTGAGTCTGTTGATTTCAGCTTGGGTGAGCAGTGTCGCAGAATCGTTATCGCTGTTTCGCCAATTTAACATCTCAGACTCGTACACGGTGCCATATTGTGATTGTTCACGATGCGTTGGGCTATTCGAGCTATGACGCGAGCAGAATCCGTCGTCACTCGCCAATCCTTGCGTAAAGTTCGGATCATACGCGCAACCTTGCCTTTCTACTTGGGCTTCCAGGCGCACAGAAGCATATCGGTAGTTTACGAATTGTGTCATGCTGCGAGTTCTCTGTGCCGTTGTCGCACGTGTGTGTGCGAGCCTTCTTGTCCCGCATTATCTCAAGAACGTTGATTGTCGTCTCATTGGAGCTTTTGGTTCTCTGAATGGCTACAAAGCAACCACGGAACTTTCGTTCGACAATGACCAGAGTGTACCTTTTCTTAAAGTGCATCAAATCCATTTCGTAATCACCAAAACGCTGATTACGATATATATATATATATGTGTCTTCACGATTCGAAGTCGTGCTTTGATGAATTTCCACCGATCTTTGCTGAGAGACTGACCTTATTCGAAGTGGGCGTTACGAGTGCGGCGTGACTAACACGTAGGAATCGGGTATCATGGATGACTTTGCGTGAGTTGCTGACGGTGACTTCAAGGCCAAATAAGCAGTTTGAAGACTCCGGATTTCGTTCCTTGACGATCTGGGTTTGCTCATTGACGGTCGGATCATTATCTGCGTCATAGTGATATAACGAATATGGATCATCTTTCGTCCAACGATATGACACGTATTCGTAAAGTTTCCCTGCCAATTTCTCTTCTTGATGGCGTTGTGCATAAACCATCCTCGACCAGAGACCGCGCTCTGGTCCCTCGCAGTGAAGCCGTACAAGGCGCGCACACCACATGTTTCCTCCGCAAGTCCAAGATCACGTTCAATAAATTCCTTGGCAATGTAAACCCCATGGCTATCCTTCAAAATCTTCACGAACTTGCGTCGAACCACGGGGTGATTCTCGAGTAAACCTTTGTGGCCCTTCTTTTTTGCCCGGGCTGCAGCTTTTTTCGATTCCTTCTTAGCCCGATAAACAGGCCCTGAAGCGTTTTTACGATGCCGCCACACAGTGATCCTGTCACAGCCAATTTCCTCCGCAGCATCTATATCTGACAAATGCGGATTTTCCTCGAGGAATTTCCGATCCGCATCCATGAGCTGCTTCCAGGGTCTTCGTCGCTGACCGTAGTAAAGTGGTTATGCTTTAAGGATACAATCTACCAAGCTGATAGGCCGAGGGGTGCATGTCATGCAGCGCGGCTCTGAAAGAAAAATGGAGTCTAAGGACTTTTTGCCGATTTTCGGCATCTTTGTATGGGTTTGAAGTCTGGGCTGTATGAAAGAAGTTATTGGTCTTTTGTTCATAGCGAGGACAGACGCATCATTCAATGCCCCGTACATGCGTATGACTGCGATGCGATTAACAATACATTGAAAATAGGAACAATGGTAGAATCTATATTTTCTGTGCCCATACGTAAATACCCGTATAGCAAAGATTCAATTGATGACCCATTGCACTGAAATGTCCCCAAAACATTGCTGTTCTACGCACGTTATCCTGTGTCCCTCAAGGAATCTCAGTTTCTCTCTATGACTCATTTCGATCCGTATCTGCATAATTTTCTATGGTGAAATCTGCGGAGATTCACCTTAGCAATACATGTGTGCATGTATGATTCAATCGGACCATGGTTGGCTGTAGGTCCGTATGATTTGAATACTCTTTGATAGCTTCGCGCATTTTATGAATATTTCATTCCGTATAAAGCCCACACTTTAAAGGTAACCCTCGTTTCGAAGAACAGAATTCATTCACGTGGGGCATGACCCGTATGACGGGGTGATTCTTATCGATCAAATGAAGGAAATCGTTCGGACACTTTCTATCCAAGACTTTCATATGACGATTGCTCAGATAATCTTGAATTCTTTGAGCCTAGTGCTCTTTCATATAGGTGAAGTCTGTGCCTCTCGGCAAAAAGAAACGCATTCTGCTAATAAGGCTCTCGACCTGTCCTTTTTGCTGCGGGCAGCCTGGACCGCAAATGAAAGTTTCTGCCTGAATCAGCTCAGTGAAGATTCTATGATAGAAGAACTCGGTACCTCTATCAGCAACAGTGGTCTGACAGTGAAATTTTTTGAGTTTTGAGCCACTGCTGTACACAAGGGAATACGCTCTTTATTCTTCAGGAGAATGATGATGGAGTATCGTGTCCGCTTTTCTATGCAGCAGCATAAAACACTGGACTTATTTGCGCCAAAAGCCACGTCTATCTCCCATGGGCCATCATGCCAAAGATCCATGTTTTTCTTTTCGCGGAACGAACGGACATCTGGCATCGGTGCTGCACCTGCATTAGCATTGGTCGGGCGTAAGCCCCGAGGTCGACCTTCGCGAGGTGAAAACTGCATGCAGATGCTCCCTTTGTTGTGCTCATTATCGAAAAAGCATTGGATGCGGCAAATCTTTTCTGGGTTGACAATGCAATCCTTCAAATTATCAGCTATGGTATCTGCGCTATCGTTATTCATCAGAAGCACAAGAGTATCAAGCGCCATATCCTGGTCTCCGTCAATTTAGGACTTTGCACTATCTCGGCACTTTTTCTTTACGAAAACTCTTTTCATTCTGAGCAGATCATAGTCCTCCTCTTCGCCTTCTAATAGCGCTCCTTGTCGCTTTGAAATCGTCTTGAAAAGCAAGAGCCATCATAGAAAACGCTGTTTGAATCTTGGCAAGCGCAGAAGGTATGACACATAAAGAAAATTCCAGAAGTGGACAGCACCAAAAGAAGTGCAGATACATTTTCTTCTTACCCGTTACGCATGGCATTGTTATGGATGCATAGGATTGAGGTGCTGCTTACCCTCCATAGAACTAAGACTAGAGTGCGTTGAACAGAGACGGGCAACATACAGATATACCAATTTTTAAGTCGTCATATATGATATAATTATAGTCTGAAAAGATCTCAGTGAGCGAGAGAATATCAGCTCTTTTCCAATTTAACCAAGACTGGTAGACATTACAAGGTTGAGTCTGTTATCATGACAGAGCAAGCGTCCTGTATCTGACCCATGCTTTTGCAGTACTCATTCACTGTTCATCTTTCTGCTTCTTGTTACACTCTTAGAAATGATCGCTTTTCTTCTTCTCACTGGTGGTGATATCACCGTAGATATTGATCCACTTCGCTTATCTGACCAGGCTCGCATGGAAATCTGCTTTAGCAAAGTGAAGAACACGGCGTTGATATCCGATGCGCATGGAAACATTCTTGACATAAAGGAATGGAAGATTTTAGAGTTCCAGAGTGGGAAAGTTAGAGAAATAGCAAATCGTTTGAAGGCCGAAGATAATGCTGACCGTAGATTAGGTGGAACATTGAATTTCGATTTCTTGCCAACAAGTATCGAAAAAATCTCTCTTCCGTACAATGAACTCGGGGGGACTCTCAATGCTCGTGCATTTCCTGAGGCACTTATTTTGCTCAG
This sequence comes from Perkinsela sp. pyNocScin1, assembly GCA_964019655.1. NCBI lineage: Eukaryota > Euglenozoa > Kinetoplastea > Prokinetoplastida > Perkinselidae > Perkinsela > Perkinsela sp. pyNocScin1. Next base: position 183,338 of record CAXHTR010000001.1, read on the forward strand.
ACTCACCGGAAACGAATTTCAGGGTGCTATTGAGCTCAGCGCTTTTCCTCGATCGATGGAAAGCTTACAGCTCGCCGAGAATAATTTCACTAGTACGCTGAATTTGACGGACCTCCCATCGTCATTAGTAGCAATTTATGCATCCAGGAACAATTTTTCAGGTACCTTGAATCTTGAGAGTTTGCCATCAAGTTTATCGATTCTTCAGCTATCCAAAAATCAGTTTGAGGGTGATGTTGATTTTACGACTTTGCCTTCTTCACTCACTTGGTTACTTTTGGAAGAGAATCAGCTTACAGGCAGCATTCAACTTCCGGAACTTCAAAAGCTGGAGAGGTTTTCAGTCAGCAATAATAAATTTTCTGTAATCTATACTGAAAGCCTTCCACAAAACCTTCAAAAACTGAGGTTAGGTGGGAATCTTTTTACTGCCAAATTCGAGTCTATCAACTTTCCGAAAGCACTGCAAAGGTTGTATCTCGGACACAGTGCGCTGGAGGGGTCAGTCAATGTTGGCCAGTTGCCAAAATCACTGATCGAAGTAGAACTACAGCATTGCTCTTTAAAAGGCTTTTTCGATTTTCTTCAGCTGGGCAAAAAGATTGAGGAGCTTTTTATCCATCACAACACTCTTCGTGGGACACTTGACATAAAGTCACTGCCCGCACTGATATCAGTATTTGATATCAGTCACAACGCCTTTGAAGGCGAAGTTGATTTCCAGACGCTACCTCAAAATGTAAAAGAACTCCGTATCAACAATAACAACTTTCACGGATCTATCAAATTCGATTCATTTCCGAAGGCCATAGTGAACATAGATGCATCCAATAATAATTTTTTCGGGAAAGTATCGATCGGCCCGATGCCAAGCACACTGCAGAAACTTCATCTCAACGGGAACAAACTGACGTCTATCATCAATATCAATGCAGAAATTATAATACATGCAAACGAGTAAAAAATTCTTACGAGCTTTTTGAACACAACCGTCTGACTCCTCAACCAAAGCTTTTTTCTTCTTGTAGTTTCTTGTTCATCTCAGAATGATCCATTTCGCACTTTGCGCAGACACTGAGCTCGTCGTCACCGTGAACCCAAGCCTTTTGTCCGACCACGCGCGAATGGAAATCTGTTTCAGCGGCGTCACAAACAGAAAGCGTTTCACAGATGCGCATGGAAACACAATGAATATCAATGAGTGGGATTTCCTGACTTTCGAGAACGATCTTCTGACTGCAATGCAGACGGGTCTGACAGATGATGCAAAAGATAACGATGAGCGTCTACAGGGCGTCATGAATTTCGCATTTATTCCACGCAGTGTCGAAGAGATCTGGCTTGAGTGCAATGAGCTCGAAGGGACAATTGATGCGCGAGTCCTCCCATCAGAACTTCGAGTTCTCGACGTATTCGGCAACAAATTTTATGGAAGTCTTGCACTCCTCGATTTTCCAAGCTCAATGGAGAACATCACTGTCAGCCGAAACGCCATGACTGGGACTGTCGATTTGTCCACGCTACCACCCCAGCTCCAAAGGCTGAATCTCTGCTTCAACCAATTTTCGGGGTGCCTCGACCTGACCCATTTTCCATCGACACTGGTACAATTTGAGGCGAAAAACAACGAATTTACTGGAAAAATCGACCTGACTCAGCTAAGCGCATCGCTCGAGTACCTCATGTTGCAGAACAATAAACTGGAAGGGACCATAGTCTTTCGCAGTGCACCCACGTCTTTGAAATATTGCTGCCTTGCGAGCAACAAGTTTACAGCTTTGAACTTTGAGTCAATGCCAATCAACTTGGAGGAGTTTGACATCCACGCGAATGATTTTACGGGAGAGGTTGACTTTCATAAGCTACCGGACTCTGTTTGGTACCTATCACTCAAAAACACAAAGCTCGAGGGTCTTGTGAAAACAGCTGTGCTCCCAAAATCCCTCATCAATCTGGACCTCGGGGACTGCCAATTTAAGGGTATATTCGATTTTGCACAGCTCAGTGATAAATTTGAGATTCTCAGCATTCCTGAAAACACTTTTCGGGGCAAGCTTCATACGAAAGACCTGTCAAAGTACTTTGAGGACTTTGATATCAGCCACAATCTTTTTGACGGAAGTATTGATTTTCGAACGCTTCCGGGCAGTTTGAAGTCGTTCTGCATTGCTTACAACAAATTTCAGGGGACAGTTGATCTGTCGAATCTGCCGTACAGCCTCGTGGCTGTTGACATCGCGCACAACCAATTTTCGGGAAAAGTAAACATTAATTACCTCAAGGACGCGCTCAAAAAAGTACGTATGACGGGCAATGCGTTCTCAGCGATCGTTCAGTATAGAAAAGAATTTCAGCTGATAGACTGAATGCCTATTCTTGTCGTTTTGAGTTGAGTCGCTATGCACGCCAAGTATTTTTGAGACTTCTTTACTTCATTCGTCATAGAAATGATATCCTTTGCTTTACTCGCAGACAGCGACTTCAGTGTGACGCTCGACCCGCTGCGCTTGTCTGACCAAGCCTGCATGGAGATCTGCTTTAGCGGCATCAAAAATACGGAACTGATATCTGATGCGCATGGAAATCCGCTCAGTATCAAAAAATGGAGTTTTTTAGAATTCGATGAAGCAAATGCGAAGGTTTGTGGAATTTCGAATTATCGATATGAAAGTGACGATGACGCCTACAAGATAGGCGGATCCGTAAATTTTTCATTCTTGCCAGCGAGTGTTGAGGATATATTGCTCCCCTGCAACAATCTTGTAGGAAGTATCAATGCGCGCATACTCCCAGCGAATCTCAAAACGTTGGAGCTAGGAGAAAATATGCTTGAAGGTACTATTGACACAAGCGCGCTACCACGATCAATGGTGAACCTTGGCTTTAGCGAGAATACGCTCTCGGGGTCTCTGGATTTAACTGCACTGCCACCAACGCTTAAATTGTTTTTTGCAGGCGTCAATAATTTTTCAGGTGAACTCAATCTTGAAAAGCTTCCATCGGGTCTGCAGAAAATCAACTTGGAGAAAAATGCTTTCGAGGGGAGTGTGAATTTGCTAAGATTGCCTTCAACCCTTATTGAGCTCGATCTGAGCTGCAATCAACTGAGCGGCGGGGTTCACTTTCCGAGTACGCTCACAGCACTCACGCAGTGCTCTCTGAATGAAAATCAATTCTCTTCGCTGAACATTGAGGCGCTTCCGAAGAATCTGAAGCAGCTCTCATTTAGTAAGAATCTGATCTCTGGAAAACTGGATGCTATCAGGTACCCGACGCACCTGAACGAGATATTTGCAAGCCATAATCCACTTGAGGGGTCTATTGATGTCGGAAAATGGCCAAAGTCACTCAACCACGCAGACCTGCAGCATTGCTCTTTCAAAGGCTTCTTCGACTCTCTTCAGCTCGGCAAAGGCTTCGAATCACTCTGGGTTCAGCATAATGCACTCCGAGGGACTCTGGGCACAAAGGCATTGCCAAAAAAACTATCCATCTTGAATATAAGTCATAACGCCTTTGAAGGGGAAGTTGATTTCGAGACACTTCCGCCTGCCATGGAAGCGTTTCAGATCAACAACAACAATTTTCATGGAAGTATCAAAATGGACGCTTTTCCCAAGAAAATCGTGACCATCGATGTTTCGCACAATAATTTTTCCGGGAGAGTGCATGTCGGACCGATGCCCGAGAGCCTGCAGAAAATCAATTTCATCGGCAACAAGGTCACTGCTATTGTGAATGCCAAAGTAGAGCTTTTGATTAGTGAGTATCTGCACTGCTTAGTAACGTTTAGAATCGTAAGACGCATTTTCATTTTCCTTCGTTTTTAGACTTATCATATTAATGTTCAGCTCCATCCTTCTCACTGCCACGGATGCATGCGTACTCGCAGACCCAACAGTGCTCTCAGACAGTGCGCGTATGGAGATCAGCTTCTACGGAATAAAAAACAGGGACCTCTTTCGAGACAAACACGGCAATCCACTGGATATCAAAGACTGGGGGTGCCTGTGCTTCAAACAAGGCAAAATCTGCAGAATCAGTCACCGTGTAGAGGGCGCCGATGCCAATGATAGCAAAAGATTCGGTGGATCGATTAATTTTGGCTTCCTGCCCCGCAGCATCGAGCACATTGATCTCACAGGCAACGCCATCGAAGGGTCGCTGAACATGCGGGACCTGGGCCCAAATCTACGCAGACTTTACCTTTCCAGAAACAAGCTCCAGGGATCCATTGCCTTCGGAGATTTGCCTGCGACTTTGAGCGCTATGAAGCTCATCACGAACCAGCTGAGCGGGTCCATTGATTTGACCGCTCTTCCTAAAAATCTTGAAGTTATTTATTTAGCAGAGAATAACTTCGTGGGCACGATCAACTTGATGCAATTGCCAAAGAAACTGCAGGAGCTCAGTGTCGAGAGCAATCAACTGACAGGCACAATTAAATTTCCAAATTCTCTGGATCTCCTGCATACGTGCTATTTCGGCACCAACAAATTCACGGCAGTTGATATTCAGTCACTTCCAAAAAACATCGAAGACTTTGACATCGAAAAGAACTCTCTGATGGGCACCTTTGACTTCGCCATTTTACCAGAGACTATCAAAAAGTTGTGGCTGAGCGAGAACAAGCTTGAGGGAAGTATCGATGTCGCGAGCTGGCCTAAGTCACTCAAAATGGTCGATATCGCGGGCTGCGGGTTCAAAGGCTTTTTTGATTTCTTGCAGCTAGGCGAATCATTTCAGGGACTTTTCGTGCTAAAGAATGCGCTGCGTGGAAAAGTTGACACAAGCGCCTTGGCAAAGACGATGATAGATTTTCACATCAGCAGCAACGCTTTTGACGGTGAATTCGCATTTGAGACGCTCCCTGAAGCACTCGTGGATCTTTTCATCAACAACAATAATTTTCAGGGCTCGATCAATCTATCGAGCCTCCCGCCGAACATCAGTGAGATCGATGCTTCGTGCAATAATTTTACAGGGAAGGTCAGCATCAACAATTTTCCGAAGAGTCTCGTCAAAATATCGCTTTTTGGCAACAAGCTGACGTCAACGATACAATCAGGGATAGAAATAGTTATGAACAAGGCGTAGTATTACTTATAGAAATAAAGCGATAGGTGTAATCGAAGCACGTGCAGATTCTTGAATGTTATCGGTGCTACAACTTTATGTTATGATTAATTACATGGATTCATTTACATTCCATGGAGATACGAGACGAGACGAGACGAGTCACTGAAATCGTACACCTGTGCATTGCCACCCAGTCTATCAGCCCACACGGTGATACAAAATATTCGCACCTTTATACGTTGCTGTGATGCCAGCCCATACTGCATTTTGAGTCACTGTTTTTAGAAGCTAGCCCAGGAGCACTTTGAGTCAGTGAGGCCAGACAGAATTCTCGAGAATTTCGGCATAATTCTTTGCGTTGACGCCACCGCGTGGACCACCCTTGAAGTCGTTCAGATTAATTTAAATCCGAAAACCACCCCAAGCAATGGCACCGAAGACGTGAACTGTCGCAGTCCATCGCGGATTTGTGATCGGTGATGCAGCCTCATCAACACGGCACCACTCAAAGTAGCGCCCATCGATGCAACGAATAATGCTCTCGTCAACAAAGACCAGGCATCTAGGATCGTCCCCAGTGTGCAAAGTTGCATAGATGAAACGACGCTCGATCCATGCTTCGTACCCATCGCGGCCCCACCAAAGATGCTTCGGCCTCTTTTTGCAGACAATGTTGTTTTTGCGTAGTGTTGAGCGAACAGTTTCTATCGAGGCGGTGAAACCGGAGGCAATCAGAGCTGATCGCAAAACACTCAGAGTCATGGATGGACCTCGTAGCTCTTGTGCCTTAAGAATGATGCAATCGTCTCGCTCGTCGCGCTGTGGAGATGTTCGTGTTGGAGGGTTCTCTCGCTTTTTTCTTTCTTGAGATGTCAGGTAGCCAATGGGCTGATCTCTGTATCTTCTGAAGGTGGTGTCCTTCAGATTGAATAATCTCCGCCACCATTGGTTTGAACGCTCAATGGAAAAGTACGCAGCACATCCCAACCATCCCTGCATATGACTCACACCATCACCTGTCAAGCCTGCGCCCCTGCATGAGTACCCTGGTAAAGCTTTTGGTTACTGAATTTTGTTTCGAGGTCGGCCTCTTGGTCGCTTTGTGGGTGAATCGGTCGTCTCTTCTCCATCGTCATCAGGCCAGACGCTCCAATTTTCGAATTTATGAAAATTCATACGCAGCATTGTAAATATTTTTAACGTCAGCTCCAGGAAAAAATAAGACGTTTGCACGTGTTTTCAGCTTCTGACTCGAAAGTATTGGCTTTGGACAGGGGAGCCGTGCTCGTATTAGACGCACTATAGAAGTGCTCGGCTTAAGGTTATTTTTTGGGCCAGAGGTGCCTTCCAATTTTTCGACTTCTCTCTTTCAAACGATTCAATGCTTCATACAATTCTTCTAACTGCCGCAGATAAGAGTGCATCTGTCCTACCTGATCCAATGCGCCTCTCCGATATTGCACGTATTGAGATAAGTTTCTATGGAGTAAAAAATAGAGAGCTTCTAAACGACGCAAATGGGAATCTTCTAGACATAAAAGAGTGGAACTGCTTGCAGTTCAACGAAGGAAAAGTTATCAAAATCGAGAATTTCGTAGAAGAAGGTGAAGCAGATGATAATAAAAGACTCGGGGGCTCAATCAACTTTGGATTTTTACCGAGCACTATCGAAACGTTAAGTCTGAGTGGCAATGCCATCGAAGGTTCGCTGAACGCGCGTGACCTCCATCCTTACCTTCAAAAGCTTTATATGGCACGCAACAAACTACATGGGAGTATTGTATTTGCAGATTTTCCGACAAATTTACTCCTTATCCAGCTTGCAAAGAATATGCTGAGTGGGACAGTCGATTTAAGTGTCCTGCCTCCAAATCTTGAATCTCTCTATTTAAACAATAATAGTTTTACAGGAGAGCTTAATTTGACAAAGCTGCCGGAAAAGCTAAGGATGCTCAACCTCGGTTACAATTCGTTTCATGGTGAAATAGACCTGACACAGTTGGACGTGTCCTTGGAGAACCTTTACTTGAGAGAGAATCAGCTGACCGGCACAATCAAATTTGAAAATGCCCCGGAATCGCTAAAGATCTGCTATTTTGGCAATAATAAGTTTACAGAGCTTACTTTTGACGCATTCCCAGCGAATGTTCAGGAATTAGCTGTGGAAAAGAATCTTCTCGGAGGTCATTTTGACTTTGGCAGTTTACCTGACAAAATGCGAAAGCTCTGGATCAACGACAATAAATATGAAGGGAGCGTGGACGTTGCAAGCTGGCCAAAGTCACTGGTGAGTGTTTCTATGGGGCATTGTGCATTCAAAGGTTTTTTTGACTTCTTGCAGCTGAGCGAATCATTTGAGGGCCTGTATGTGCAAAAGAATGCGCTACGAGGAAAGATCGAAACAAAGGCTCTGCCCGATACAATGAAAGAGTTTTGTGTGAGCATGAATGGTTTTGATGGCGAATTCGCATTTGAGACGCTCCCTGCAGCGCTTGTCAAGCTTTGGATCGACAACAATAATTTTCAGGGGTCCATCAACTTATCGAGTCTTCCTTCAAAAATCACATACATCGACGCGTCGTGCAACAATTTTGTCGGCAAGGTCAGCATCAATGATCTCCCAAAGAGTCTGTGGAAAATATCGCTCTTTGGTAACAAGCTGACTTCAGCGATGCAATCAGGGATAGAAATCGAAATGAACAAAGCGTAAAATTATTTACAGAAATATAGCGATCGGTGTAATTGAATCACGTTCAGAAATTTGAATGTTTTTGGGATTTCAAATTTATTTTATGATTTCATTTCATGGAGATACAAGACAACTTTAGTCAACTGCAATCGTACATTGGTGCACTGCCACCCATTCCATCAGCCCACATGGTAATACAAACTACACACAACTTCATACGTTGCTGTGATGCCAGCCCATACAGCACTTTGAATCACTGTTTATAGTAGCTAGCACTTGAGCACAGAGCAAAGAAAAATGGCAAGCCTTCAGGAGTCAAAGACAAAGTACCAAAGACACCGCTTATGATTCTTTGAACCCTTGCGTTCACACCATAGTGAGAGAATACAGTTCCCGAGAGAAACACTAAAGAATGAGATTCTGTATTGCGACCAGGACCGTCCACTGCGCTCTTCCCAGGCCCGAGCTGCCACAGCAATGGCAGCTGCACGTAGCAGCTTGTGAATTTGAGATTGGGATTCATCTCCTGAAGGAGTGCTTTAACACCACCTGTATCACCTTGCATCGTCGTAGCACCATCTGCGCAGATGGAACTGACATGCATTGTGGACAGTCCATGCCTATCAAGAACATCGTCAAACCGACGCGTTATTTCTTCCGCGCTTGATCTTTGGGGCAACTGGTGGCACAGCAGAAAATTTTGCATGATGCGGTATCGTCCGTCCGTATCTTTGTGCAACCATCTGACAGAATTCATGCCTTGTGCACACGTGCCAACATCAGTCGTCTCATCGATTCGTATGCTACAAGGAAGATCTGATTGACTTGGCATTTCGATGACTTGATCTCGTATGTCTGACGAAAGAGTCCCTATGGTTTTTCCAACATCTGTCCTGTTGAGAACAATTTGGGAAACTGTTTTCTCTTCATGCTCGCCGAAAAGCGTGCGGGCTACGATTTCAATACCTGGTTTGAAAAGAATCTCGCCATACCGGCGCGGTGCCTTCACACGTACAAGCAGATCGGTTAGGAGAAGTTGGACTAAGTCGAGATCGTTTTTCGAGACAAAGCTTCTATGCTCGAGAGTGTTTCTCTCCGCTTCTTTCCTGTGCAGCTTGTAAATTGTTACTGCGTCCTTGATATTTTGAGGTGAAAAGTTTTTTGCCCCACCATGGTCAGTTTCAAAGTGATACTGCACATGGCTTTCCCTAACGCTGCCGTTCTCGATAGGTTTCTTTTCAATTTCGCAGAGACAGCAATGTGCCAGATCCCACCCATCTTCATTTTGCTTTTTAGACTTTATCACACCAAACTTCGTCTCAAAAAAAACTTGGTAGTTGCGCTCTAGCCCCTGGCCGGTCGCGGCTGTTTTACTCTTCGCACGTAGACTTTATTAGTAGCTCTCGGCTCGGCTGCAGCGAAGGGCACAGTAACACGGTCTTGCGTGCTGGCCTGTACGAGAGGAGGAGGAGTAGCTTCTCCGATTTCCGTCGCATTACTTTGCGCATTTGCTGGGGCTTCAGCATTTTCAATGCGCATATCGGAAAAATCTTGCGCTCCATCCTACGACTCGGAAACGAACCATCGACTGAGATTTCCTTGTCTTCGCTCAGTAGGAGGTCTAGCACATGTGCTGAGCCTCAGCATCTTTTTACGTTCAGATTCCCACGGAAGTGCAATATCGGAAATATGCGCTCGCCATCAAAAGCAAAGCTCCCGTGCCGTGAGAAGATAGCTGGCTCAGGCTTGCTTGCTGCATCGCAGCCGCTTTGGGGGTTGAAGTCTGGGCTGTTTCGAGGCAAAAAATGAAAAAGTACATTCGAGTTATAAACGCTGAAGCCTAGCAAAGGAGCAGTGCGCATACAATATCTTGCCATCCGGACAGTGGAAGTGGCACCAGCGCTACAGAAGTCGCTGCCAACTGTGGAATTTGCTCGCAAAGAGAATGCGCATGACCTTCACGGAATTGACCCGATTCAGCGTTACTGATCCATGGTGAGGTCTAATGGCATCATACGTAGCTCTGTGTGACGGCAGCGATCGACACGGATCGTTGACCTTTCAGAGACTGATTGCTGACATTGTTTTCTCGGAAGATGGCGAGAAATTTACTCGTGTATCTCTCTTCAAATAAGCATCAGAATACGCAAAGCAGAGACAAACAGCTGTGGGCATGTAAATCGAGCATTGAAACAGAAGGAAATTGACCTTCAGAGTAAACGAAACTCAACCAATTTTCCAGTGGAAGTACACTTAAATCTCTATCAGTTTACGCACTCTTTACTTAATGCAAAAGCTCATCCTCATTTCATGCAGCGATGTGTCCCACCTCGGCCGCCTCGATTACGAAAGCATGTCCCAGCAGGCACTGATGGAGATGTTTGCTTCGGGAGTCACCGGAATTGAGCAGTGTCAAGATGAACACGGCAACTTTGAAGATATCGAAGACTGGCCCGGGGTCAAATGTACTGCAGAGCGAGTAACTAAAATCGATTGGGGGAAAATAAAGTACCCATCGCTCAAAGGAACGCTGAACTTTCAGTTTGTGCCACAGTCAGTGAAGCATCTTGTTGCTGTGCGAATGAACCTTCCCGGATCAGTCGACTTCGCGCACTTGCCAGAAAATGTTGAGAAGCTTCTGCTGTTCGAAAATCAGCTAAGAGGGTCACTTGAAGGTATTCAGCGACTTTGTCACTTACAACGTTTGAATATCGAAACAAATAAATTTTTTGGGCCTATCATCACTGCAAACCTCCCACGGTCGCTGCTTGAAATTCACTTATTAGAGAACGCATTTGAAGGGGAATTCGACTTAGGATCGTTACCACCCAATATGATACGCACCGACGCAAGTGACAACCAGCTGAGTGGCTCACTCGACCTCACGGTGTTGCCACAGCGTCTTGAATTGCTGTATCTCGGCGCTAATCGCTTTACAGGGACAATAGACCTATCCAGGCTGCCTGACACACTGCAAAATCTCGCGCTGTGTGAGAACATGCTGACAGGGACAATCGACATGCATGGGGTGAACAACGAGCTCCAAGAGCTCAACTTGCACACCAATCGATTTCAAGGGAGTATCAACCTCGATAGCGCCCCGACCAGTCTCGTGTTTCTTTACCTTGGCAATAATAAAGTAAGTGGGACAATCGCAACAGAAAAGCTGCCGAGGGGCCTCGAGGAACTGGAAATGACTGAGACCCCGATGGTCGGGACATGTGATCTCACCTGCCTACCCACGGAGTTCAGAAAATTTGAGCTTTGTGAAAACCTTATGCACGGTTCTCTGAATCTCGAGCACCTGCCAGGGACGGTTGAAAAACTTTCAATGGATGCAAACCATTTTACAGGGGAGCTGTGTCTGACAAAGCTTCCAGCGCCGTTCAAAGACCTCAGCGCTAGCTACAATGCACTCACGGGTAGCATTGACCTGACAGCGCTGCCAGACGCCCTCGAGTCGCTCATCCTACGTGTCAACAAATTTTCGGGGACGATAGACCTCAGCCACCTGCCAAGGAATCTGAATCAGCTCTGGCTGCAAGAGAACATGCTCACAGGGGAGATCGACATAACAAATCTGCCGAAGAGCCTCGAGAACCTCAAGCTCTCTATTAATTTGTTCCGGCCAGTATTCAAGAGCCAAAACGTGAAAATTGAGTTTTAAGCAGATCGCAACAGGGATAGTATCTTCAGTTCTTTGGGCCCAGTACGTCATACAAAGTTGAAGCACAGTTAGGTCTCGAATAGATGTTCAGGAAAAACTTCTTATACAGATACAGAGAAACAAGAATTTCTATAGTATTTTTGTGCCTTCCGATACGAAGCCATTGTCCACATCTTCTCCAAAGATTTCATGTCATTTCTATAATCCCATGCGCACCACACTGCTGACCCCCGTCAAGATACTTGGCAGATCTACGCCCTGGTTCTCAGCGACCGAAAAAAGGTCAAAATGATTCTCAGCGAGTGTGCGGCATTCGAGTCGTACGCTACACCGCACTTCCCTATCCTTCACATTGAGTCTCAAGTGCAGTCTTGCATATCGCGCGTTAACAGTCGCTTGATGTGTTTGGAGATCAAAAGAGAAATCATTCGCGCATACAATGCATCCAAGAGCCATTGGCATTGGGATAGAATTCATGATATCCTCTACCTGCTGGACTCGAGGAACTTTTCCTGTTAGAGGGTTCAAAATGCCTTCAGAGCAGAGAAAAATCAGCTCTTAACGCGTCTGAAAATATTCTTGACCCCCCACTGGCGAAACACTGGCTGAGATCGAAGGACTTTTTATATTCTTTTCAACCTTTGACACAATGCCACGACCATCGCTTTCCTTCTTCTTTTCCATAGAATCTTACACTACAATACCTATCACACTACTGAAAGCCGACAATGCGCTTTGAAGGGTGCATTCTCCGAATGGGGAAATGGGGTGTACTTTATTCGTAGCAGTCACTAGGTTCATGTCACTGTACTATTCACTGTATTAAAATCAATAATTTCTTGTATTTTCATAAGAATGCATCCCCTTCTCACGACAGTGCTTCTCACAGCCGACACAACCGACACGCTGCATTCCAGGCAGACCGCCATGATGCGACGCAGCCTCAACGACGTCTCGCGCAACGAGCTCTGCCTCCACAAAAACGACCCAAGGCAACGCCTGCGACTGGTATGGCATCACGTGCACAGACGGCGCAATCACGACAGTCCACCTGGACAACCGCGGCTTCGACAACGCCTGCCTCTTCGTTCACTGGCTCCCGCCGACGACAGAGGTCCTCCACATGTGCGATTTCTATCTCGACAAGGGGTGGACGTCGCGGATCCTCCCGCGAGCCCTCCGGTACATGTGTCTCCGGAGATGTGACCTCGCCTGGCGGGCAGACCCAAAGAACTACGAGATAGACCTACAGGCGCTCCCCCAAAACATGGAAGAGCTCATCGTCGAGCGTGGGTGGTACGCTGGGAGGGTTGTCATTGACCACCTACCGGAGACAATGCGCCTGCTGCTTTTGTACAACGAGCAGATTACGAGGGTCTACTTCGGTCACCTGCCGCCCTCCCTCGAGCATTTCCTCGTCTTCCATGACAACATGCAGACTCCCGCGGTCTTGACTCCGCTGGTTGCTGGCGAGGTTGCTGGGAGAGATGAGCGCGTCGGTTTCTACCAGAACTTTGTCTTTCGGAATTTTTGCGCAGATTCGCACTGGTACGGAAGGTTTTCGGAATGAATGCGTAATAAGTTCGTCGTGTGAGCGTAAAGAGAAAGGTATTCTAACATAGAAAGCCTTTCAATATTGTCATAATTTTAGATTTAAATGGTCCAGACACCGTGAATTTCACAGCGGCTCGTATTTTCCGCAGACACGTTGACCATGGTGCATTTTATGATAGAGAGATTACATAGAATGAAGCGGTGAGGTCTATAAAAGGTACAGCAATGGTTGAAGTCACAAATCTGATTGATGGATACAATGATTTTGGCTCATTAAAGTAGAGAGCTCGCATGAAATGAAGCGTTGAAGTCTATATGTTTCAATTTGTAGGCTCGTCACCCCCTGAGGGGGCTCACAGTTTTACTGAGATGCACTTATAGAGAAAAAGCAGCTCCCTGGAATAGATATGGTACCTTAGATTAGAAATTTCACCGGCAGCGTTGACTTCACACACCTGCCACCGAGGCTTCAGTAGATCATACTGACCGAGAACGCTTTGAGAGGGATTGTCGTCTTGGATAATTTGCCCCCTCTTATTGTAGAAATCGACCTCAGCGACAACAATTTTTCGGGGAGTTTGGTGGTGGACAGTATCCGTGCAAGCCTCGAGACGCTGATGCTTTACGGCAGAGGCGTCCGAACTCAGGGACGCGTCCCAGCCGCTGGGACAAAAAATTTTCCGAAAAATTTTTTAAAAAGTGCGTCCCAAAATGGGAAAAATGGGACGCGCGTCCCATGGAAATTTTGAGAATTCGACGGTTATGAGTGGCATTTCTGCAGAAAATTTTGAAGAAAAGGGCGATCAAGGGATGATAAAAAGCAAAGTTGTTCATAGTAAAATGTGAGATATTACTCCGAACTGTCCCTTTTCATGGCGAAATAATTTTATCAGGAGCAAAAAATTCAGAATGCTTCATTCTAATGAAGCTCATAAAAGAGTTGTACATAAGAATAAAAGACTCGCGGAAAATGAAAGTAAGCATTCATAAAGATTTACACAATGTCATGCAGATTTAGATGAATTCTACTCATTCTCATTCTACTAAAGCAAAAGTAAATTAATCTTGTAAATTGTAGTAATAGCAAGAAGGTTTAATTCAGCCCTGGAGTGAATTTTTGACCCGTCACCCAGAGCTCTGGATGACGATAGTGTCCATTACCCAATATGCAGAGAAAAGGCCTGTACAACGCCGACTTTGGCATCATAATTTGAAATTATGATAAGCCCAAGTGAGTCAGTGCCTGAAAAATCGGGAAAATCTCGGGGTGATGGTCTCATTCGGAAAGTTCGCTGTTACCCTGTTTGGGTGAATTACCCCGCTCAGTCCAGGGCTGGTTTAATTCATCAAGTATTAATTCACTTTGCTAGAAGTAAAATTCTTATGCGCTGGAATCCTTCATACAAATATATCATGATGTGCCACTACACAAGCACTCTAAATTAAAAAATTCAAAGGTTGAGCGAGTTCATTAATTCCAAAAGATAAGCATGGAAGCTGAGGAGGTACTATCAAGGAAAGTGGTACATCGGCTAAATTACGAATCTCAGAATTGCATTCAAATCTTTTGCACTGTGCTTGAGCATACATAAAAGTTGCTTTATGTTTTGTTTATCAATGAATGTTCAGTTCTTTGTAATCTACGCGTCTCGGCTCGCGTGTTTCGCTTTTATGCATCTCAGTCTTTCCTAGAAAGATCAAGCTGAAAAAAAAATCCCGAATTCATAAAGAGAGGGACACAGGCGCCGAGGCCCGAAGGGCCGAGGCGCCCAAATTTTGGGGTTTTCATTGGGACGCCTGCTTTAGGGTTTGGGACGCAAAATTTTTCAAAATCCAAGTTCGGACGCCTCTGCTTTACGGCAACGATTGGAGCGGTACGCTGGACCTCTGAGGTGCCCCAAATACATTCAATGTGTATACAGATGAAGACGGGGAGAATGATTCGTTTGTTGTGCTGACTGATTGGGGCAGGTGGAAAAATTGAAATCATTATTACACATACAAAATCCTACTTTCACCTTTCTTTCATTCCACTCACTACTCTTAACGTATGCTATCATCATCACTCTTCGTACTTCTTTCCGCAGTTGATTCCGCCAACCTCGGGCCGCCTGAACTACGAAAGCATGTCACAGCAGGCTCTCATGGAAATGGTATTCTCAGGAATCACAAACCAAGAAATATTCCAAGATGCGCACGGAAATTTCTTGGAAGTGTGTGAATGGCCTGGCGTATACTGCAATGAAGCAGGCGAAGTAGAACAAGTAGCGTTTGATAGTGAAGAAGACGTTGTATGGCCAAAAGGCACTGTGCACCTCGAATACATGCCAAGCACAGTGGATGATATATCGCTGTTTCAAATCGATGCTGATGGCACAATCGACTTCGAGCTACTACCAATGAAGCTCAAAATTTTTCATATAAGGGGAAACAAGTTTTGTGGCGATCTTAGAGCCCTGAACGGTCTCGATTCATTGGAAGAGCTATCGATTGAAAGAAATGATTTTTACGGAGAAATTCATGCGGTTGAGCTCCCGCGTTCTCTCAAGTATATGTCCATGTACCACAACAAATTGCAAGGCCCTCTTGAAACTCAAAAACTCCCGCGGCTTTTGACGTTTCTCACCGTAGCTAAGAATATGCTCAACGGGACACTCGACTTATCTACATTACCCGAGGGGCTAGAGAATTGCCACTTGCATGAAAATAAATTTCATGGAAGTGTTGATATGACACAGCTGCCTGTTCTGCTTCGAGAGATCAGCCTGGAACAGAATGCGCTTACGGGCGCGATATTTCTCGATAAGCTTCCGAACTCACTTGAAAAAATAAGCTTTCAAGAAAACTCGCTCAAAGGAGAAGTTGAGGTGAAGCGCTTGCCAAGGTCGCTATGTATGCTAGGTGCATCTGCAAACGCAATGAATGGGACCATTGACGCCACAGCGTTGCCTCTCAGTATGATTGGCTGTAATTTCTCGGATAATCGGCTGCACGGGACCCTTGACCTGACAGCTTTACCTCCTGTGCTCGAGTTTTTATTAATGAACAGAAATTTATTTGATGGAGAGATCACCTTGACGCAACTTCCAGTGGGGATGACACAACTCGAGCTGGCAGAGAACAAGCTGTCGGGGAGTGTAGACTTAACCGCGCTACCTAAAGCATTGGTGTTTCTGAATCTGCACGGAAACTGCTTCATAGGCGAAATTCAGCTTGGCAAGCTACCACCAGAACTCGAAGAGCTCACGCTGCAGGGCAATCAGCTCACAGGAGAAATAATTATCGACTTTGAAAATTTACCCCGATGTATGCAAACGATCAATGTCTCTCATAATCCCGGAGAAGTACGCGTGAAAAATAAAACAACAACGGTGCTGACGTAGAACGGTAGTAAAAAGTAGATAAATGTAAGCGAATATATCAAAGCCATTTATTCGATGTCGGTAGAGCATCTGTTTACTATTTTACAGAATCTCCACTTGTGTTTCGAATTTTAATTTCTCCCATCAATGTCAAGAGTGGTGGCTTACTGCTCCTCGCAATGCTTCACCATGTCACGTTTCACCTCGTAAATACACATGATTTCAGCAACTTGCAGGAATAAATTCGCAAAATTTTGTGTCAGTTTTGTGACATTAGCCTTTCTATTTTTCTTCCATCAAGCCCTTTACGTATGCTATCATCACCACTGCTCGCTCAGCTTTCCGCCGCCGATCCTTCCAGCCTCGGCCGCCTCAATTACGAAAGCATGTCCCAGCAGGCACTCATGGAAATGGTTTTCTCAGGAATCACAAACAAAGAAATATTCCAAGATGAGAATGGAAATTTCCTCGAAATGTGTGAATGGCCTGGTGTTCAGTGCTATGGGGCTGGTGATGTCAAAAAAATAGATTTCGATCTCGAAGCATTGGAATTGCCCCCACTGCCACAGGGCACTGTTCACCTCGAGCACATACCGAATACAGTGCATGAGGTGCGTCTTAAAAAGATTGGTCTTCATGGTAAAGTCGACTTTGGGCTTCTTCCATCGAAGCTGAAAATTTTCGACATCGAGGGCAACAAACTTCGTGGCGAGCTCAAGGGCCTGAGCTGCCTCGAGTACCTCGAGATCCTATCAATTCCAGATAATATTTTTGACGGGGAAATCGATGCTGCCGCCCTCCCTCGAGTGCTGAGGCACTTCGCTGCTGGTTCCAACGACCTGCACGGATCGCTCGATATTCAAAAACTTCCGCGGCCTTTGACATTTTTAAGCGCCTACCGAAACAAACTGACAGGGACACTCGACTTGTCTGCATTACCCGAGGGACTCGAGCATTGCCACTTGTATGCAAATGAATTTCATGGCAGTGTAGACATGACACAGCTGCCTGACAGCCTTCTCATAATCTCCCTGAGAAATAATGGCCTCGCGGGAGTGTTCCGTTTTGATAACCTCCCTGCGTCCCTCACGAATCTCTCCTTCGACAATAATTTGCTTACAGGGGAAATTGAGACAAAGCGCTTGCCGAGAGCCCTTCTGGGGCTTGTCGGCCACTCAAACTCGATCCAAGGAACATTTGACGCGACAGCGTTGCCTGAGACGCTCACTGACTGCGATTTCCAGTCGAACCGAATGGAAGGCACACTCAATCTGACGGCCCTGCGGAAAGCGCTCACATTTCTCGCCCTCAGCGCGAACTTGTTCGAGGGGGGCATTACCCTCACACAGCTCCCGGCGGGCATGACACACCTCGAACTGGCAGAGAACAATCTCTCAGGGAGCTTAGACTTAACAGCGCTGCCTCGAGCGCTTGAGTTTCTCAATCTCCACGAGAACAATTTCTCAGGCGAAATTCAACTGGAAAACGTACCTCCGGTGCTCTACGAGCTCACACTGCAAGGCAATGCACTCGAGGGAGATATCACTATCGACTTCGCAGAATTACCGAAAGGAATGGAAACCGTCGACTTTTCGAACAATCCTCTGCAAGTCCGCGTAACGAGCAATGGTACAACGGTGAAGACGCAGTGTGGGAGGAAAGAGTAGGAGAGTCAGCAAGGAAATGACTGAAAGCTATCAATACGAAATTAATGATAATAAAAGAGAAGTAAGGGTGCTGTCGTTCCTAAAGGACTTTGCTAAGCAAATGAATTTTGTACTTTTATACAAATGTATGAATGCACTTTACGTTGACTTTTTGAGAGGCACATTGGAAATCCCTTTGATGCTTGACCACTAGTTCATTTTTAGGGCTTGTGAACCCCTTAAGGAGCTCCAATTTTCTGAGACGCACTCTTTGAAAATTAATGACTTAGAGTACGCATGGTAGCTAAGCACAATGCGTGATATTTCGATAGAAAATGAGCCACTTGTGAAGGAAGGGTTCGCAGTCATTTTTCCTCAAAAAAGTGGTGAAGCGTTGAAGCATATGAAGAGCACAGCAATGGTCGTGATCGATAATCTGATTGGCGAAGGGCACTGGAATCTCAACGATGTGCTCATAGCTCTTGCGAAAATCTCTTTCAAAAATGTAAGCACCAGAAGTTTTCAGCCCCAGTCCTATCGAAATCCTGATTTTCCCCTTTTTTCAATTCTCAATGCTCTTCCACCTCGCAGCTGTCGACCCGCTCGGCCGCTTCGACCCGGCATCGCTCTCTGACCAGACCATCATGGAACTTTTCGCTGACCAGCTCGGCAACGTGCGCGAGTGGCTCTACACGGCAGACGGCGACTACCAATGGGTCTGCGACTGGGCCGGCGTCACGTGCACTGATGGAAACGTCACGCAGATCACACAAGAGCTGTGCATCAAGTCAACGTCGAGCGCTCTAGTTCGCGTTGGCTTCCTGCCGCCTCATCTCGAGAGCTTAGCCATAGGCTCGTACTTCGACAGCGTGCGGCTGCGCAACAGAATTGCCATTGAGTCAGAGAAGCTGCCGAGTGGCTTGAAGTGCATAAACATTCGAAACTGCAACTTCACTGAGGGGCTGGACTTTGTGGCGCTCTTCGCATCGCTCGAAGCGCTGGAGACGATAACTTTTCTTTCGAATCGGCTCGGCGAAATGGTCGATTTATCAGCACTTCCCAGGACGACGGAGGACTGTGCACTCATCGAAACCGAGCTCTTCGGGAGGTGTCAGCTCGTCGGGCTTCCGGATCGATTGATTTTCCTCAACTGCAAGACGAATCGTCTCGAGGGGGAAATTGACCTGACGCAGCTGCCAGCCTCGCTGAAATTATTGGATCTCTCTGAAAATAAACTCGAGGGGAAGATCAGCCTGCAGTCCCTGCCGGACCGTCTCCAACGGCTCAAGCTTGCGCAAAACGCTTTTATAGGGGGGGTTGACCTTCGCGGCCTGCCGGTGGACCTCCGGGAACTCGACATCCAGCGCAACAATTTTACGGGGGTGCTCGCGCTGGCGCATGTGCCAGGTGCAACAGTGGTTCAGTTCCAGGGGTGCAAGTTTGACCGTGTTGTGCGCTGAAGAGTTGAATTCAAGTTCGAAATGGGCTATAAATGGAAGATGAGCTACTTTTCGTGTATACTGACAACTTTTCTGATTTGGAGCTCTTGAGATAAATTCTGATTAATGCCCAGGTAGTTTGGGAGCTCGGCCTTTTTTGTACTTCTCTTCACACGTGTCTGCAAGTGCTCCTATAGAAATAAGCTGGTTAAGAGATCGATGATAACAGCCTAGCCGTAGTGTATTGGTGTTGTATTTTGATAAATATGTACAAACAGTGCTGACTTTACGCAAAAAGAGAAGAGAACTAAATCAAATGCTTTAATTCAATTTCATCACTTTCTCCTTCAAGTGCAAGTTCCGATTCTCACTGAAATGACATCGCGAGTGTACTTTCAGCTGTTACAATACCTTTTTCTTGCAATCGCATCTTTGCTTGACAACAAATCGACGCATGCTAGAAATCCCAGGTTCAATAATTCTTCCAACTTCTCGTGAATCTTTCCCTGCAATTGTTTCGATGCGTATTCATTGTTTCCCTTCTCCTCTAAAAGTCAAATGCGTGCCCTCCTTCTTGCACTGCTCTGCGCCGACAAGCCGCGCCCCGCCAAGGTCAACGTCCTCAACATGTGCATCCTCGACGACCCCGTCATGCAGCACATCGTCGCCGACATCATCGACGTCGACATTTTCAAAGACAATGCCGGTGCGTACCTGCCCCTCGCCGACTGGACCGGCGTTGGCTTTGACTCGAAGAAAAATGTCAACACAATCCACTGGAAGAGCGTTTTCCCGCAGGGCGGCATCATCCGCCTCGACCGCCTGCCAGTCCACCTCGTGTCCCTCGAGATCAGCGCAAACCCAAAGCTCTGCGGTGAGGTCGACTTTGGGTACATGCCGCCAACGCTCAAATCACTTTTCATCTACGGCAACAATTTTCACGGGGTCGTGCGCATCGGTGAGCTCCCCGAGGGCCTCAAGAAGCTCATGCTGAGCTCCAAGGGCTTTTCGGGCCAGCTCAAGGTCTACCGCCTGCCCGCCGGGCTCCAGACGCTCAGCGCCTACGACAGCGACTTTGACGGAAACGTCGACCTGACGGCGCTGCCCGAAGCCCTCGAGACCGCCCTCCTCGACGGCAACGAGCTCTCTGGCGAAATAGCGCTGACGCACCTCCCACAGACACTCCGCGTGCTCAATCTGCGAAAAAATCGGCTTGGAGGGTCTCTGTGCCTCACAGCGCTCCCAGAGGCGCTCCAGGCCCTCGAGCTCGGCTACAACGTTTTCTCGGGCAGCATCGACGTCTCCCGCCTGCCCAAAAATTTAAAGAGTTTTGAAGCTGAGCACAATCAGCTCTCGGGGTCTGTCAATATTGCCAGGCTCCCACCAACGCTCCGCGCCCTCGACCTGAGCTCGAACGCTTTTTCAGGCGGTGTGGACCTCTGCCGGCTGCCTGACTCCCTCAAATCCCTGCGGCTCAACGAGAACAATTTTGTCGAAGAGGTCAACCTCGAGAGCCTGCCGCCCGGGCTCACGGTCCTCCAGCTCGACGGCAACGACATCGCCGGGTTTATCCCGCTCAATTTGCCCGAAACACTGGAGACATTCAAAGTGGACCGGAATGCGCTATCGAAAGAAATGGACTTTGCGCTGCTCCCGCGAGCTTTAATAGATTTTGACGTCTCGATGAATGCGCTTAGTGGCAGCGTCGACGCGACACGCTTGCCTCCAAATTTGGTCACTTTTATGCTCTCGAGCAACCAATTTTCGGGCAGTATAAACCTAGAGAACCTCCCGCCTGGTCTCCGCGTGCTCAATATCGCCCACAATGCCTTTGAGGGGTCTATTGAAGCTAAACACCTGCCGCAAGACACGCTTGAGGTTTTTTCTGTCGCTATGAACGCCCTGAAGGGCCCAGTCGACCTCTCGGCCATGCCCACGGCCATGCACTACTGCGCCCTGCGCTCCAATGGCCTCGAGGGCAGCCTCAACCTGCGAGGGCTGCCTGACGCCCTTACGATGCTCAGCCTCTCCCACAATTCTTTCACAAAGGAAATCAGCCTGACGAAGCTGCCGGACGCCATGCACCTCCTGAGCGTCGCCCACAACCGCCTGGCTGGGCCAGTCAACCTCCGCCACCTGCCGCCGGGCATGCACACCTGCAACCTCTCCGAGAACGACTTTGTGGGCTCCGTCGATTTGCTCAAAATACCAAAATCGCTCACAGCCCTGCTGCTCCACGGCAACCATTTCTCGGGGAGCCTCGCGCTCGACCGCATGCCCGCGAGCTTTCAGAGCGCCCCGGGCGGGCCCGCGCCGCCCGGCCGCCGCCGCGCCGAGAGCTGCAAGCGCGTCCAGAGCGCGCTCTCCATCGCCAAGAACCTCGAGTTCACGCAGCGCCGAGGTATTTCTGAGAATAATCAGCTCGAGGCCACTGCGGAGCGCTATGAGCACCAGCTTGACACTGAGGTCAGTATTTTTACCCCAGACAGCGGCCTGGCCCTGCACGACAACTCGCTCGAGGGGGTTTTAGTCCTCGACCGCCTCCCGCCGACGCTCTCGCTGCTCCAACTCGGCAAAAACTTCTTTCGAGGGGAGGTCGACCTAACGGCGCTGCCCCCAAAGCTTCAGATGCTCGCTCTCTATGAAAATCTGCTCACAGGCAGCCTCGAACTTCAAAAGTTGCCACTGACACTCAGAGAATTATATCTCGCGAAGAACAGTTTTGACGGGGAATTGAACCTCGTCGGGCTCCCAACTGGTCTCGAAGTATTTTCTGCTGAGCGGAATTCACTCGAAGGGGAAGTCAGCCTCGATGAGCTGCCGACGCACCTCCGGGTGCTCTCGCTGCACGGCAATGCGCTGTCGGGGACAATTTCCTTCCAGATGCTCCCCGTCGGCCTCGAGGTGCTCGACCTTAGCGGGAACGGATTTGCGGGCGCTATCGACCTCGACGTCATGCCAGCGGCGATGCGGACGGTCTGCCTCGAGAACAACGAACTGGGCGGCAAGGTCCACTTCCACCACCTGCCGCCGTCCCTGCGGGACCTGCTGCTGCGGGGCAACTCGTTCGCGCACGTGCCGATGGAGCTCTACCCGCACAACCTGCGGCGGTTCTCGATCGGCGAGGCCGGGAGGGACGTCGAGGATGTTAAAGAGGAGATTGATGAGAGCTGGGGCGACTGGCTCGGGATTCGGTACCCGATTTTGTAGATTCGTTGCGAGTGCGTGAAGAAGAATTAAAAGAATACAAAAGCTTTGTAAGGTGAAAGGGAGTAAGAAGTTGAAGTTGAAATTGTTCTATTGTGTTTTTTCAATTTTTAAGATACTTATGCGGCATGGATTGCGCACAGCTGTACGCAAGAGCCTAGAATATACCTATAGGGCTTTGGGTCTTATCCATTACCTGAATTTATGAGCACTTATGCTTGAGCGACGAGTCGTTTGTACGATATATAAGTAAATACGCATGGAGAAGACAAGAAAAAGCGAAAGTGATACGACGACGAACCAAAATCTACATGATAGGAAGTGCGGGTAGAATTACGCACATAGAAATGCAAAGGGAATATGGTGCTATTTGAACCTTAATAGAAATTTTTTGATTTCATCGCAGTGATCGTCGTTGAGCCATTGTGGTAGACGGAAGAAAAGGTCTCTGAAGGCTTCTCAGCATATGCGTGCTCTCCTGACCATGTGTATGGCATCACTGCAGCGGGGTGTTCAGAACACGCACACGGAGCATTCTGTGAAGAACACTAGATAAAATACATCGCATTGGGCTCTTATTATCGCACGTCGAATTTTCACGCATTTCCCTCTACTTCACTTTTTGATCCCAGTCTACCAAATTTAAGCTGCCATTTCTTTAGAAATGCTCTCTATCATCACCATCCCATCCTGCTTCGCTTCTGATTTTACCCACATCGGCCGCTTCGACCCTTCGCTTCTTTCCCAGCAGGCACGCATGGAGCTTCTCGTCGAAAACTTACGCCACCAAGCATTTTTTAGAGATGCAGACGGCGGCTTTACAAGCGCCAAAGACTGGCCCGGGGTCACAGTGGACCCGCATGGAAACATCATCAGCATCAAGAAACCTTGGGGATCCGCTGCGTTTGAAGGCGAGATAGCCTTCCAGTGGCTGCCTGAGACCATCGAGACGCTCCATTGTGATCACGCTTGCATTCAGACGGACTTCCACGCAGCAAGCTTCCCGCGGGACATGATGCGCATCGAACTACAGGGCAACAGGCTGACGGGATCTATTGCAACCGCCGAGCTCCCACAGAAGCTCTTGAGGCTCAATTTGTGGCACAACCGCATCAGTGGGACAATCGACTTAACAACACTACCCGGCACCCTCGTGACCCTCATACTCGATGAAAACGAGATCATGGGCACGATCGATCTGCAGAATTTACCAAAGACACTCCACACGCTCAATCT
Organism: Perkinsela sp. pyNocScin1; assembly: GCA_964019655.1. NCBI lineage: Eukaryota > Euglenozoa > Kinetoplastea > Prokinetoplastida > Perkinselidae > Perkinsela > Perkinsela sp. pyNocScin1. The sequence continues at coordinate 207,217 of CAXHTR010000001.1, forward strand.
GGCCAAGAACTTGCTGTCCGGCGATGTGATTGTTCGGATTCTCCCAGAATCCCTTACTGGAATAAACTTGAGCGGGAATACTTTTGATGGTGAGCTGCTGGTGGAAGAAGCAGCCTTTGAAACGCGGCGGACTCTCAGGGTCGGTGGAAATAATTTTCGAGAGAAAGTCGTGGCGAAGGTGCCAAAGTACGTGTTCTTTGACGTTTAAGTTATGAAGAGAGAGTGGACTGAAGAGACTTTATAATAAGTAATAAGTAAATCTGTACGAGATTATCACTTATCCTTTTCGCGTTATTCACCCGCATCAAAGACCCTTTTTTGAAACTTCGAATGCATCGAATCACATTTCTCTGCCTTACCCCTGACGCAGATCACATTGGCCGCTTCGATCCATCTTTCCTCACACAGCAGGCGCACATGGAGCTCCTCATCCGAAATTCACGAGACAGAAGTTCTGTGTGCACTGATGAAGGTGACTTTTAGCCTATCAGCGACTGGCCTGGGGTCACTTTCAATAGCGATGGTGAAGTGACGTGTCTCACTCGAACGTGGGGAAGTGACTCGTACGCGGGAACAGTCGACTTCCGGTGGCTTCCCAGAGACTGTCGGGACGCTATCCCTCCCGTATGCGAAGACAGAGGGGTTATTTCGAGCTGTGGACTTACCGCGGCGTATGACTGAAATTCGCCTGCGTTCGAACTGGCTGACAGGATGCGTCGAGACGGCGCGGCTCCCGGCGAAGCTCATCGAGCTGAACCTCACTTCGAATCAAATCAGCGGGACGATTGACCTGTGCACGCTTCCAGAGTTTATGGAAATTTTACTACTGGCACAAAATAAAATCACAGGGACTGTCAATCTCCAGCACTTGCCGCGTTGGCTGCGCGTGCTAGATCTGCGTGCGAACGCGCTCTGTGGTGATCTCATTGTTGCAAACCTTCCAGATTCACTCACTCGACTGAATGTGAGATATAACAAATTTACAGGCAAGCTCGAGGTGGAGTGCAAAACGTTTGAGACTTTGCGGGAGCTCCGCGCTGTTGGGAACAGCTTTTTGGAGATCGAATACGGAGAGGCCATCCCAGAAGGCGCCATATTCTCGTTTGAGCTCGTGTAGTGGCAAATTTGGATGTCGAGAGAGAGAGAGAGAGAGAGAGAGAGAGAGAGAGAGAGAGAGAGAGAGGGCAGTGACGAAAATGGGTTTGAAGTGTTGAAATGCGGAGAAAAAGGGTGCAAAGTTGGTGTCCAGCGTCCTTTAGAATCGTATGTAAAAGTTGTTGCCTAAAAGGTAAAAAGTGCATGCGGATCCTAAAAAGGATCCAGTTTTGACTTTGTTAGCGGATGAAGGGCTCTGAAAGTGCAGAAATTAATTTTTGGTAAGATCTGTCAGTCTTATTCGCTATGCTCGCAAAATTCACTTCGTATTCTGAGATGAATTGTGCTCGTCATTGCCGCAAATAATACTTGGCGATTGCACCAAGTCTCGTCAGAGAAACATCAAGGACTTCAAATTCACTTGCCGTCGGGAATGAAATAGTACAGAGAGTTCCTTATGTGTCTTTTGGTTGCACACGCACATCTTTTGCTTCACTCAAAGCCGTACTCCCCACCTTTACAACGTACTGTACCTTTCTTCAGCTTTTAAATGCACAACATCATCCTTATCTGCCTAACTGCAGATTCAGACCACATCGGCCGCTTTGACCCATCATTACTCACCCAGCAGGCGCGGATGGAACTTTTGGTGCAGCACTTACCAAACAAACATCGTCTTTATATTGATGAGGGCGATTTCAAGCCAATCAGCGAGTGGCCAGGGGTCACAGTGAATGCGAATGACGAAGTCACGAATATCGTTCGGCCATGGAACGCTGGCGACTTGTACGCGGGAACAGTCGAGTTCCAGTGGCTCCCAGCGACTGTTGAGACCATTTCGCTTGTTTATGGGGCTATTGAGGGGATATTTAGAGCCATCGATTTCCCGCGGAAGACGACTGAAATAGTAATTACTGGAAATAAGCTGACGGGGTGCATCGAAACAGCAGATCTTCCAGAAAACCTTCGGGAATTAAACTTAATGAGCAACCGAATCAGTGGCACAATCAACCTATGCACGCTCCCGAACTCGCTTGAAAGTCTTGCGCTCGCGCGGAATTCGATCACTGGCAAAATTGATTTGCAACACCTGCCGCAGGCACTGTGTGCCTTGAACATCAGAAGCAATGCGCTATCTGGAGGAATCATCGTTCGAAATCTGCCTTCTTCTCTTCAGAAAGTGAATATTAGCAGCAACAACTTTTTCGGCAATCTGGAAGTGGACGGCGATGCATTTGAAACGCTCAGAGAGCTTCGAGCGACTGAATGCAACTTCAGAAAAGTTATATTCGGCGGGGTTCTCCCAAAAGATGCAGTTTTTGACTATTAGCGACATTTCAGGCATGTGGATAAGCGAAATAAGTGAAATGTGAACTCCTCCTCCAAAAACTGTCTTTTTTTCTTTTTTCGCACTCTGAAGGCTCCTCGAATGGTATTCGTCATGTATCGGCTCTTTTTTATTGATCGCACACATTCATGTGTCTTTGCGCGTCTCAGCCCTTTCCTCAATATTTCAAATGCGAAGCATCATTTCAGTCTTCTTAACTGCGGATTCAGAGCACACTGGCCGCTTCGACCCATCTTTACTCACACAGCAGGCACGCATGGAGCTCCTCGTCCAGCATTCACGAGACAAAAGTTCTGTGTGCACTGATGACGGCGACTTTAAGCCAATCAGCGAGTGGCCTGGGGTCACTTTCAATAGCGATGGCGAAGTGACGTGTCTCACTCGAACGTGGAAAATCGACCTATACGCGGGAACAGTCGAGTTCCAGTGGCTTCCAGAGACTGTCGGGACGCTGTCTCTCCCGTATGCGAAGACAGAGGGGTTATTTCGAGCTGTGGACTTCCCGCGGCGTATGACGGAAATTCGTCTGTGTTCGAACTCGCTGAAGGGATCTGTCGAGACGGCACAGCTCCCGGCGAAGCTCGTCGAGCTGAACCTGATGGATAATCAGATCAGCGGGACTATCAACCTGTGCACGCTCCCAGACAAGCTCAGCTGGCTTTGGCTCAATGGAAACGAGATTACCGGCACTATTGACTTGCAAAACCTGCCGAAGACGTTGGAACAAATCGATTTAAGCAGCAATGCACTCTTTGGAAACCTTATCGTTCGCGGACTACCCACCGCTCTGCACAATATCAATGTGAGCACAAACAAATTTGCAGGCATGCTTGTGGTAGAAGAGAATGTTTTTGACACCTTGGATACACTTCTCGTCACTGCGAATGACTTTTCAAGTGTGGACTGTGAAGGCACGATCCCTGCGGAAGCTATGTTCAAATATTGAGCAGATAAAACGATATATCAAAGGAAAAGCAGAATGCAGAAGTAAATGTAATTGTTAATGTTTTGTCTACAGGCGACAGTATACTTTTGCTTAGCGCGAGTAGTTTGTATAGAGTGATGTCGTGCAGCTCTTGAAAGTTTTGTCTTTCGTTCAAAAGAGGCGATTGGGTGTCCTCTATGAAGATATACAGGCAAGGTGTGTGGCATGCACGCTTTGCGCAGATCTTTTTTAAGGTAAGTGGTAAATTCTTCCCATGCGGCTTGCACATTGGAACAAATCGAGTGCGTCAGCGCTTGGCTCAAGGTGCCACAATCTGAAGAGCCTTCCTGTTTCTTGAGCTTGTGAATTTGAATGTATCGCTTTGCTAATAAATAGCCTGAAGCGCCGAGATTGAGACATGCACGACTAAAGGACTCTGGAAGGGTTAGAAGATGACACACTTTTTTGATGTAATGAGCTTTTTGCATTCCCTCTCTCTTGATAAAGGCACGTGAATTTCACAAAAACATTTCCAAAATTTCAGAATGAATTACATCAAGCTCATCTGCCTTGCATCTGACGCACACCACATTGGCCGCTTCGACCCATCATTACTCACACAGCAGGCACGCATGGAGCTCCTTGTCCAAAATTCACGAGACAAAAGTGCTGTTTGCACCGATGACGGTAGCTTCAAGGACATTGCCGACTGGCCTGGGATCACTTTGAATGGTAATGGCGATGTCATTGTCATCGCGCGACCATCGCGAGTCGACCTGTACGCAGGCGAGGTGGACTTCCAGTGGCTCCCAGAGACTGTCGGGGCTATTTCTCTCTACGACAGTGGGATCGAGGGATTGTTTCGGGCCGCTGCTTTTCCGCCGAGTATGACAGAAATGACAATCGTGGGAAATCATCTGACGGGTTCTATCAGCACAGCAGAGTTGCCTTGGAAGCTCCAAGACCTGAATTTGAGTGAAAATGACATCGGAGGCACAATCGACCTATGCACGCTCCCAGACTCTCTTTACACCCTCGTTCTCAACAAAAATGTGATCACTGGCACAATAAACCTCCAGAACATGCCACAGAGGATGCGTAAGCTAGAGATCAGCGACAATATGCTGCGAGGAGACCTGATCGTGAGAAACATCCCGCCGACCCTTATGCGCGTGAACTTGAGCAAGAATAGATTCTGGGGAAATTTAGTGATAGAAGACAATGCGTTTGAATCCTTGCGTTGGCTCTCCGTCGCCAAGAATAACTTTGCGAGTGTCCAATTTGAAGGTTCGGTACCAGAGACAGTCGTATTCAGTGTTTGAAAGTGTCACTGATAAACGTTGAAGCAGAGGGTATTAGACTGAATGCTATTGAGTCAAAATCAGTTGAATTATTTGCCTGAAAAGGCTTAGACGGGAAAGCAAACTCCATTTGACAAATTAGTGGATTTGAGCTTTCATGATACATTATCAGAAAATGATTGTACAGACGTGTTTGCATAGCCTTGTATGCACATAGATGAAACAGCCCCGATTCTTCAAAATTTCGATTCATTTCCTAGATTCTTTTCCAATTACAAATGCTCTTCTTTCTCACAGCTGACACCCTCGGCCGCATCGACCTCGACGGCCTGCCGCAGCAGACGCGCATGGAGCTTCTTTTCACAGACTTTGCCGATTCGCTTCGTCTAATTGACGCAAATGGCGACTTCAAGGACATCGTCGACTGGCCAGGTGTGATTCTCAGCCTTAGCGGTGACGTCGAGGAAATTCGTCTGTGCTTTGAAAACAGCGACAAAGTTTGTCAAATTCAGCTCGAGTACCTCCCAGAGACTGTGACGATGATTGACCTGAGCTACGAAATTCACGGAGAGTTTGAGGCGTCCAAGCTCCCAAGGCTGATGCAGTCGTGCACACTAGCGCAAAATCGCCTCACAGGAAGAATTGAGACGGAAGACCTCCCGCAGGACCTCATTGAGTTCCATATCGCAGCCAATCAGCTCATCGGCAGTGTCGATTTCAGCCGCATTCCCAGAAAAGTCCGTTGGTTCAATATTTCGAACAATCAGCTTTCCGGTGAAGTTTTGCTGACAAATCTCCCAGAGACGCTGGAGATACTGAATATCAGCGAGAATTCTTTTAGCGGCAGTTTGCGCATAGTAGACTTATCGAATTCGCTCGAGTGGCTCACTGTGAGCGAGAACAGCTTTGAAGCGAACGCTTTACTAACCGGTGGAGTCCCTACCGGAATTCGGAAGCTTGAAGCGCTGGCATGTGGCGTTGAGCGGTTCATCGATGCGCTTGGAAAAGATTGGCAGCATGAGAAAATTTTAATCACTGAAAAGACGCATGAGTGTGAGACAAAAGTAGAGACACCAGTGCTTGTGGCTTCGCTTGACTGAGAAAAGAAAAGTTTGAGAAGCGGATAGAATTTTGACGGGTGATCGCTTGCTGTCTTCTCTCATTCATTAGCTGTATATTCTTTTGTATTACTTTACATCGAGTCGAAATCGCCGAATGTTCATTTCACAAGACTCAATATCAGAAGGCCTCGGTTCATAAAGTGTTCCTCTTCTCAGTCTTTCAGTGTCTCTGACACTTCAAAGTTATATAAGTTCTGGGGCTGGACTGGACGAGGTTTCACGATGGAGGCACAGACAAACCCTGAAATGCACATGAGAAAAATTAATGAGCAAGTTTGTTCTTCTCAAATATCTGTTCTCGTTGGGCCCATTAATTTTCTCCAAGTCAATAATACTTCCTTTCAGTCCTTTTCTTTGAAAATTTGAACTCAATGCAACACATCCTCTGTATTGAACCCATCGGCATTGGCCGTATGAACGCAGCAATGCTGACAGAGCAGCAAATGATGGAGCTGTTCCTGTCACCAGACGACCCAGAGGACGCTCAATCCCAGCTGGGCGGCGAAGAGGACGACGCGTGCACGTGGAGCCACGTCCAGTGCGAGGACAGCAAGGTTACGAGCATCAGCTGGCACAGTGCCGATCTACTGCTCGACGGGTCTATAGACATGGCCCGACTGCCCCGCCAGCTGCGGTCGCTCAACCTCTACCACCAGCCACTGTGGGGCGAGGCTGACACCACAGACCTCCCAGAGACCCTCACCGTTCTCTGCATCGACAACTGCCAAATATCTGGCACACTTGATCTTGGGAACCTGCCTGCTCCCATGATGAATTTCACAGTGCGTGGCAACGCCATCAGTGCCATTGCCAATTTTGGGGGTTTCTCTTCCAATCTCTACCACTGCCAGATACAGAATGAGCCCATAGTGAACAAAGTGCTTCGAATGGGAAAGCTCCCCGAAAATGGCCTTCGCCCCAGACTGCAAGGGTGTGGAATCATCCATCTGTTGTGCGAAGACTCGGACGATGCCCTGCGTGTCATGTTATAGAGGTGATTGGGATACTGAGATGAAAAGCGCCTTCCAAATAGTATTTTTGTTGCGTTTGTTGTGGTTCCCTCGCATTTGAAATATTTTGTATTTTTTTCAGCCACCCTTGGTATCTTGATAAGCCATGCAGAACATCCTCTGTATTGACGCAGTCGGTACCGGACGTATGCACCCTTTCATGCTCAGCGATCAGCAGATGATGGAGCTCTTCTTCACACCAGACAAACCGGAAATTGCCCGAGCTCGACTTGGCGGCGATGCGGATGACGCGTGTACGTGGACAAACGTCCAATGCGAGGAAGGAAGAGTGACAGACATCAGCTGGAATAACAAAGGAAGCAAGGGCGTCTTGCTCGCCGGGTCCATAGACATGGCCCGACTGCCACGCAGTCTTGAACTATTTACACTCTATCAGCAACCCCTGCAGGGCGAGGCTCACACGACCAATCTTCCCGAAACGCTCTACGTTTTTTCCATCTGCTTCTGCAGGATATCCGGCACGCTGGACCTCGGAAACCTGCCAGCCCCCATGGTCAACTTCACTGTGCGTGGGAATGCTATCAGCGCCATAGTGAATGTATGCGGGCTGCCAGAGAAACTTGAGCTCTGCCAAGTGCAACATGAGCGCATTGCAAATAAGGTTCTTCGGGTTGGAAAGCTCCCACAGAATGACCTTCAAATCCGTTTGCAGGGCTGCGGAATTACCGATGTGCTTTTTGAAGACTCTGCAGATGCCATGCGTGTCCTCTTGTAATGGCAGCGTTGGTGGAATCAAATAGGCTCAGTATATGTCTAAAAATCTTTAGATTTCTACCAACAAAAGATATTTTTGGAATTCAGCACTGCTACAGTCGTCTTACCCACTTTTCTTCCTGTTTATCCAATGCTCCATCTCTTCACAGCAGCAGACGCCCTCGCACGCACAGGCGTCACGTCATTCACCGACCAGGCCCTCCTCGAGTGCATCATCGCCCTGTGCGACGAAGAAGTCCAAAAAGAGTTTTTTGATACAGATGGGAATTTTCTTGATGCTTGCGATTTCCAAGGCGTGTCGTGCGACGCCGAGCATCGAGTCATAGGCATCAAATGGCAGTGCGTGCTCGTCGCAGAGGAGCCAATCTCTCTCAATATGCTTCCACCTTCACTCAAAACGATTACGCTGCACAGCAACTTGAATTTGTTTTCTATCGACTTTCCAGCGCTTCCCAGGGGCCTGGAGACCTTTGCACTGATTGACAGCCCACTGGTTGGGTTTGTGTGCATTGAAGGACTGCCATCAACTTTGAAGTCTTTTGATTTGACATTGTTCGCGGCAGCGGGCACTATCAACTTTTCGAGCTTGCCTGAGGCACTCGAGCACCTCAGCGTCGGGCGGAGTGACTTTGCTGGGAGTATCCCGTGTGCAGCGCTCTCGCGACATTTGCAGTCTGTGTCACTCTTTGACAGCAAGTATGACGGCACTCTCGACTTAAGTGCGCTCCCACCGCTCAGCCAAAAGATCGACTTTCAGGGGAATCAGCTGAGCGGGTCCATAGATCTGGCGCATCTGCCTGATAGCCTGCAGGAACTGCGGCTGAATCGGAACCTTTTCTCGGGGACAATTGATATGTCCAAGCTGCCCACTTCGATTCGCTCGCTGAATCTTTCCTTCAACGCGCTATGTGGTGAGATCGTTTTTTCAAACATTCCGCGCACGCTTGATGTACTCTTTCTGTCAGACAACAAATTTACGGGGACTCTGATGGTAGAGGGCACAAAGCTACAAGTGTCATACTTGTCGCTCGAAAATAATGCTTTTTAGGTGAAGGCCCAAATCGTTTCAATCTTGAAAGAAGATGAGCATAAGAGTCTATGAAAAACTTGACCAAGACCTAGAGATCACTGGTAATAAATGCAAACTATGGGTCTCACAAAGATTCAAGAGTGTTACTCAAAAAAAAGGATTGATTACTGACTAAAACACACTAATGGCTTCGATTGAGCATGAAAAACTTCTTCAGAAACTTTCACTCTATCCGATAGCAACTATCGCACTCTATCCTCGTGTGGCAGTTTCAGACAATGATTCACGCGTGTATCTAGATGAATTCTCTTCGGATAACTTATACATTTTCTATCTGTTCCTGTCTTCATTTATCAAAATCTAATGCTCTCTGTCCTAACAGCTGACCCATCGATAGACTACCACCTCAGCCGCTTCGACATCGCCTCAGTCCCGCAGCAGACACTCATGGAGCTCCTTGTCAGTGAGATGCCTACCAACGGGGTCTTCAAGTCAAGCCCTGATGAGTTTATCGACAAGTGCTCGTGGCAGGGCGTCAAATGCAACGCCGAGGAAGAGGTCACTAGTTTTCTGTTCACCTCGATTTCCGGTGGAACAGTCCACCTCGAAGCGCTGCCGCCCACGCTGAAATCAATGGGAATTTTAAACGGAAATTTCCATGGAAATCTCCCATGTAGCGCTCTCCCACCAGGGCTCAGCTCCTGCATGCTCGCGCGCAATCTTCTCACTGGAAGCGTGAATCTACGTGATCTTCCCCATGAGCTCCGCATTTTCGATGTCAGCAACAATCGGCTGGCAGGGACTATTGACCTCGGTGGTGCACCCGAAAACATCCAAATGCTTTCGCTACGTGACAACAAGTTTCAGGGGGAGGTAGAACTCAGAAAGATCCCGGTAAGCTGCATGCGACTCGAAATCTCAGGGAACAATTTTACCGGGACTATCGACCTCTCGAACATTTCGGACCGGATGATCTACTTGTCGATAAACGACAACGCGTTTACGGGGGTCTTGGATGTTTCGAGTGTGCCGGCGGGGACGAGGCTGCAGTACGATGGGAATCAATTTGATAAGATAATTCAGAAAAAATAAATATGAATTCATAGAAACAATGAGGAGGCCCAATCGATGATTTCCGGCTCATTTGAAGTAATTCTGTTCAAAATCTTCTCGTTAGATATTCAAATGCAGTTCCTCTTCTTCCAGGCTTCTGAAGCTTATTCCCTTGGCAGAGCAAATATCTCCAATATGAGTGACCAAGCACGAATGGAGCTCCTTGTCGCAGATATCCAGAATATCAGCGCACTGAAGAACAATCATGGCGATTTTCTCGACATCAAGGAGTGGCATGGCGTCGACTTGGACTCGAGTGGAAGCGTTCAGCGCATCGATTTGCAGGAAATGGACGGAATCATAGGCCCGGGGGGTAGCATCGACTTGCAGTGGATACCGCTGCAGACGAAATGTTTCCAAATCGTTGCACTCCAGCTCGCTGGATCGCTTGATAGCTACGTTCTCCCGCGAAGCCTCGAAGATTTTGTCGTGTTGTACAATGCGCTTGCAGGGGAAATCGAGTGGAAAGGCTTTCCGACGAATCTGCAAAATCTGAACATTGCAGGGAATCACTTTGCGGGGTCTGTCTCTTTTGAAGATGTGCCGAGAGGGCTCACAGTGCTCAACGTCTCAAGTAATCGTTTTGTCGGGCGTCTAGACTGGAAGGCCCTTCCGCGGTCTCTGCAGCACCTGAGCGTCGCAGTGAATGCTTTCCAAGGGACTATCACCTTTGAAGAACTTCCGGAGAGTCTGGCATACTTCGACGCAAGCCAAGCACAATTTTCTGGGCACTTGGACCTAACACGGCTGCCGAAAGCGCTCACAGACCTTCACCTCTACGATAATGCCTTTATGCAGCCAGAGCTGCGCATTGATTTTGAGGAGCATCCGTACTTATCTGTTTTAGTCGATAAGCCAAAGTTCGAGAAGATTCTTAACAAATCTGGGAATGATGTGTGGGATTTCGTCAATTGATAGCGGTGATAAATCAAAGTGGTGATAGACTTTTTATGAATGTACGCCAGCGTACTTCATATTCACACCGAAAGCCATTCTTCCACTATTTTGAAGAATTAAAAAATGACTACACCTCAAATTCTGCATCTCCTGACAGTCGACCCATCCCTTGGCCGCCTCGACTACAATGCAATCTCAGACCAAGCGCTCATGGAGATGCTCGTGGAAGGGATGAACGACGACGACAAGGGGTAGCTCATACAGGAAAACGGCGATTTCGAAGATATTGCTGACTGGGGTATTGCCCACATGTGGATTGATATCGATAATGACCGCGTCATAGGTCTTTATCTCATGGATATAAAGTTTGACGAGCGTCAGTTTCCATTCAAATTTCTTCCAGCAAAGGTCAATCGACTCACTTTGTCATTGTGCGGTCTCCATGGCACGCTCGATACGTCTGTGTTACCGAAGAGTCTCGGAGAAGTGGATTTCACGGAGAATAAACTGCACGGGGGGATAGACTTTGGGGCGCTCCCATGTGATCTCCGGGAATTGAGACTCAGCCGCAATAATTTTAGCGGCAGCTGTGACCTGCGCGATTTCCCGCAATCTTTGCGAGAACTCTACCTCGATTCGAACAAATTCAGCGGGGAAATAACACTGGATGCACTCCTAACAGCGATGCAGCAGCTGCATCTCCAATCCAACGAGCTCACAGGGTCAATCAACACTGTCAACCTGCCGGATAATATTTCTCAAATTTTCCTCCAAGGAAATGAATTCTCGGGTGATGTTCGGATTCTGTGGAAGCGCGGCAAGGGACCGAAAAGATACGGTCGGCTCATCAAAGTTGACGATAACCCACTGAGCGGAACAACTGTGCTCTTGCCAGACAGTGAGAGCATGCATTTTTTTCTTATTGGAAAAAATCTCAAAACAGTGATCGATGACAAGGGAAACAAACACGTATGGCAAGAAAGAGTTTGTGGCTAACAAGTCAGGAGGTTAAATGGGTAATGAAATTTATAAGAGACGAATATGCATGCATAAATGAGATTAAGATTTGATGTAAAACCGTCAGCGCGTGACTTTTCGTACTTTGAATGAATTTGCTTTGCTCTGTTCAATGCGGACAACGGCCATCTGCTATGAAAGATCTTTCGATCTCGTCAAGCGCTTTACTCGCATTTAAAAGACTTGCAGAAGGCGCAAAAGCGTTTAGTAGTGGATAAGGGCTAAGTGCAGTGCATTGCGAGAAACAACGTGGGCAGAATGCCAGGGGCATACACATGCATTGCGTTCCCTCGATAAATCTTTAACTACGTTGAGATGAGATGCTTTTTTTCGAATAATGTGGGAAAACGTTCAAAAGATAAAGTGTCGAAGTAAACTCATCTATTTTGGTGATTGTCATAGTGTATTATCCCGCTGCGTTGGTGGGTGGATGCAGTGCTTTGTCACTGCGATCGAAATTATCGCCAAGTTGGTTGTTACCTATTGGGGTCATAAGCGTTTTGTCGCTGAGAGCACTGGCGTCAGCCGCCGCATTGGTTTTCTTGCCAATACGCATATTTTATGCATATATGTTGAGATTCTCCGATTAGCGTACGAAAAACTTTTTGTGCGCTGAAGGTGGATCACTTCCGATTCAGAATTTCCACTTCAGTTTTAATTTCTACTGTTTTGTATTCAATGCTTTCCCTCGCATTTGCAGATCCATCATCTGCGCACCTCGGCAGAGCCAACCTCGAACACATGGACGACCAAACACTCATGGAGCTTCTCATTGGCGATCGAAAGATGTCCAGCGCGATAAGGGAAAGGTTCAAGGACGCAGACGGGTACTTTCGAGACTTATACGAGTGGAGCAATGTGCAATTTGATGCAAACGGCGCAGTTCGCAAAATTGAGTGGAGCTACTCGGGCATGCAGGGGTCGCTTGAGACGCAGTACATGCCGCAAACAACGCAAAGCTTCATGATTCGTGGAAATCGTCTAAAGGGGACTATCAGCTGGCGGACGCTGCCAGCGGCCCTCGATCTCTTCAACATCTCGGACAATCAATTCTCAGGGAGCGTCGACTTCTCGCACCTGCCACCAAATCTCGGGTTTCTGTCCATCGCCTGGAACAATTTTTCGGGGAGTGTTGATCTCTCAGGCATCACGCAGTCCATCCAGCAGTTCAAAATTGCCAGAAATCGGCTCAACGGGGTGCTTGATCTGAACTGCTTGCCAGAGGATGCCACAGTCAACTACGATGAGGCTGCCTTTGAAGTAAAGGGGTACCGGAAGCGGTCGCTGTCATAGAAAGGAGCTAAAGGAGCGTTTCAGTTTGTTCAAAATATGAATTTATACGCGAAGTTTTGCAAAACAGAGAACCTTCGATTGGCATTTTTTGTGATCAAAAGCAATACATTCACCACTGCTCTTATCTTTTCTTTTTCATTCCGTAAAAATGTTCTACATGTTTGCCACAATGGAAAGCATCGTAGGCTTTGGCCTTTCGCGGAGTACTCCGATGAATCCCAAGTAGAGATTCTGTACAGTGATGTCGCCGATATCACTGACCTCGAGACTCTGAGGGCGGCGTTTTGATGCGAGGGGGCGATACAGCATCATCTGCAATGACAATCTGACCGTCACTGGCATCTCTTGGAGCCACTCCCTGGAGCATAACTCGGACATATCGCTCCATTTGGTCCACGAGCACCTGAAGTTCATCGACGCTTCGAAAGCCCTGCCACCTTTGTGATCGATCCAACAACCCTTCCAGCTACACTAGAAGAGCTCCGTGTCTGATCAAGCCAATAGAATGAAACGCAAGATCTGAAAAAGTTTCCACCCAATATACAAATCTTTGATGTGTTTCACAGTTTTCTAGAAGGAACAGTTGATTTCACTATTTTCCCACCTGTGCGCCACAAAATGCAGTGCGTACATCAAGACACTGCACGGCAGCGCTTCACTTGGCGCACTTTCGGTGCATCTATCGGAGCTCGACATCAATGAAAGCGATTTGAAGAAGAATTTGACCTCAATGACCTCCCGGATGCTCTCGTGGATCTCCACGTCAGCCATAACCTTCTGGTGTGGACAGTTGGCACCTTCTTCTTATAACTCAAGGTACAACTGACAGTCAGACATGCATTTTGATGCATTGTCGTTTTGATGAGGCCCAACTCGAATTCTTTTTCTTTTCATATTTGTTTGTCAAAAAAGAGCATATACTCTTCCCGATTCACTCATGATGTCAATGAAGAACGTGAAATAGATAAAATACATTACAACATTTACATTTATACAATCAAATTCACAACCGAACGAACACATTTCTATGCCATTTCATCAAATTTATCCCAAACTTCGCTTTCAATCCAAAATCCAATCTGACAGGTCATTCCCATCCCCATCGATGATTTCCGCAAACTTCGCTCTGTCGACCTGCACGCACAATTCCTTGTTCCCCGTGCGGTCCACAACGAGCGTATCCTGCGTGAACTTGTTGCTGCGCACATTGAGGCTCACCATGGCCCTCGGCAGCCACTCCATGTTCAAGGCCCCACACAGCTCGTTCTGCTCGACAATGAGCACTCGCATTTTTTCTGGAAGCGCTTCGAGGTGGAGGCTGCCGTCAAAAGCGTTCATTCCGCAGTTCATCCAGTGCATTCCTCTCGGCATCGCAGCGATGTCGAGGGACCCGTCGAGCATGTTTGCCTGGATGTCGACGATCTCCATAGTCTCTGGGAGTCCACCGAGGGCAAAAGTCCCGTAAAACGAGTTGAATGCGATGTCAAACTCGACCAGCACACGTGGAAAATTCGCTGTTTCGACTATTCCCGCAGCATTTGACGCATTGAAGCACACCTTTCGAACAGTTTCTGGAATCCACTTGAGGTCAACCTCCCCGCATGCACGTTCCATCTGACCATCACCCCAGGCGGCGCCAGGGATATCCTCGTCCTCGTCTTCTCCATCAGAATCATCTCTCCAGGAATTTCGCAGATCGTTTTCAGAAAAATGAATTTCGATGACATTTTCTCTATCGTTGAACTTGAGGCCTGTCCAGTCTTGGATGCGCAGAAAGTCGCCACTGGCATCCTTCACACCCGCAAAGCCTTTGCAGCGCCCAATGATCATTTCCATAGCCATTTGCTGTGAAACGGAGTCGATGTTGAAACGGCCGGCACCAGGGATGTCGGCAAAGACGAGGGCGGTTACCTTAAGGTGCATTTTTACGAGAAAAAAGGTGACTGCTGCGAATGAACTGTGTTGCAAAGGTTTTGTGAAAAGGCCGAGAAAAAATATTGTCCTTTGCTTCAAATTACGGAAATCGTTCGTAAACGTATGTATCGTCTCCAAAACAAAGCTTACTTGTTAGTGTAGCCAACATGAAGAAATAGATCGGAAATTTGCCCTAGAAATTTTCGATAAAATGATCTACGGAGAAACTAAGCGCGTCGAGACTAGTTGGGAAGCTCTGCAGCAGTGCAGTCTGCTTGCTGGGAGTGCTGCGTTTCCAGCACCAGCCATGCGCTCAGCCTCGATGTACCCGTACGCTGTTCGTGTGTAGGCAGGGCGTGGCCATTCGTTCTCGAAACGTCTCGGGCCATGTGTAGCCACGAGCTGCGAGCTGCTGCTGACGCTGGCAGCGATGACCCGCAGGTTGATATATATGTAGAGCAGATATACGTAGAGCGCTCCCTCATTCCGCGCATCATATTGATGTGTCGGTAGATACTTTTGATGAAATGGGTCTCGAGAAATGTCTCGTGGGTGTCATACCATTTTTCACAGCTTCCTCCACAGCCTCACGAAGCTCAAATTGATAGAGTTTATGAGTAATTGTAAACCTCTGTTTATAATCCTATCACAGAATCGAATTTCTAGAAATCTCTCAGCACAAATGCGTCAGGCACACATTTAAAACCTTCCACTTACATTGACGTGGGCAAAAAAGTTATGCAAATTGAACGTTACGACTACCTCAACATAGAGAAGCACTTCCTTTCATTCTCATCTCATATCATACATTCTCATGAATAGTCAATCAATTTCGAAAATCTCGCTCTTCTCTATCACTAATCAATCTCACTGCGGCTCATGAGCTCATCTTCATTCTCATAGACCTCGCCGTTCTCGTCGACAACGGACATGATCGAGCACTCCGCGAAGAACACTGCGTCTTCGAACCCACGCTGGATGACCGCAGTCCCCTCAAATTCATTCTCGATCGCGTGGAGGTGCTCGAGGGACTCGGGCGGGTTCAGCACCTTGAACTCCCCGCAGAACTCGTTTTCGTGGATGTAGAGCTCAACGATCCCGTCTGGGAGGCTTTCAAAGCTGATTTCCCCTGTGAATTCGTTCTCGCTCAAGTCGAGAACTTGCAGATCGTTCGGCAGGTCTTCGAGTGATACTGTCCCTGAAAAACCACAACCAGAGAGAAGAAGCACATGGACCGCCCCTGGGAGGCTTTGGAGTGTCACAGTCCCCCCGAATGGGTTGTGCTCGACGTCAAGGTGCTCGAGCGTGTTGGGCAGGGCTGTCAGGTCACAGCTGCCTGTAAATTTATTGTACGAAATATTCAAAACGCGAAGTTTTCTTGGCAGTGTCGTAAAGTCAAAGAATCCGCTCATTTTGTTCCCGTAAATCACCAAGAACTCGAGTGTTTCAGGGAGGTCTCCACTCGATAGAGTCCCCCGCATGCCCCTCTTAAAAGCTTGGAATTGTTTTGTTTTCTTTGGAAGAAACGAAAATGCCATTGTGCCTTCCAGGTTCCTCGAGAAAGTGACGTTCACCACATGCCCATCTGCATCGCACGTGACATCTTCCCACTCACAAACATCGAGAAACTCGCCGTTCGTGTCTTTGAAAGGGCTCTGGTACTCTTCAGGGAGTGCTTCGACGAGGAGTTCCATGCACGTCTGGTCGGAGAGTGCGAAAGTGTCGACGCGGCCGGGTGCGCTGTCTGTGGCCACTGCATGAATGAGCAGGGGGGCGCAAAATGAAATATGCCAAATTTCACGAGTCCCAAGTCCATTTTTTGGGGTGGGACTGAGTCCCACCCCGCATAATCAAGGTATTTATATCGGAGCGCCTCGGCCCTTCGGGCCTCGGCGCTTCTTACCTACCTGTAGTGCCATCAGATCCCGGTACAATAGCAGTCTTCATTAGAGTATTAAGGTGCATGAGTGCACACGTTTGACACTGCTGCAGTTGACATTTGACCTTAAAATTACTAGCAAAGAGTAAAGATGACATCATTGCCTCTGTCAAACTAGATTTCTCTTGATGAAGCTGCTTTCTACTGAACAGTGCTAAGTATACAACGAAAATTATACTTAGATTCAATTCTACCACATAAGCTTCAAGAAAGCAAGTTGCACCGATTAAATCAAAAAAACATTATTAAGAATAATGATGCTGCTGCAAAAATATGAAAAACAAAAGAATTTATACAACTAAACTAGCGCTTATATCCTTTTAGAACAGTGACTTACTGTACGGTAAAATTACAACTACTAATTTCAGTCTAGTATTTGCTCTGTATCTCAAACAAGAGAGACAAAGTGTAACTCTTTTACGCAAATACAAACCATTGAGATGAAGCGTAACCTCTGCTAATTAAAAGCTTTTCAAAATATATAACCGAATTCCCCAACTTTGCTTGCGATGCGATATATAAAAATTGATTTTGTGTTCGTCAGTGTGACTCAATCTTGCCTTTTATCATTGTTTTTGAACTTGCTAATATGCTTTTATCGCCCCTTTCCCGTCAAAAATAGACAGAAAATTTGAGTTTTCGTTATGTTTTCCTCAAAAATTTAAACATACTTTCCTCGTTGTTTCGAAAAGTTCAAAAAAAGTTGAGTCCCACTTGGGTCCCGAAAATCGACCGATTTTCGTTAAGTACGAAAAAAAATTTTGGCCTAAATTTTGAGTCCCACTTTTGGGACTCGGTCCCACCTTTTGCGCCCCCCTGTGAATGAGTGAGGTGAGCATTTTTTGGTGAAAATCTTAAAAAGTAGGGGAAACGGATGTGTCATTGACATGTGCTCGAGTGCAATGAGGAAAAAATTCATATATGATAGTATTGTGAAAAATTATTGAGGGAATATAGAAGCACCGCTGATGACTGAATCTCTGGGCAGATGCTAATCAGTCACACTGAAAC
Source organism: Perkinsela sp. pyNocScin1 (assembly GCA_964019655.1). Taxonomy (NCBI): domain Eukaryota; phylum Euglenozoa; class Kinetoplastea; order Prokinetoplastida; family Perkinselidae; genus Perkinsela; species Perkinsela sp. pyNocScin1. Next base: position 224,966 of record CAXHTR010000001.1, read on the forward strand.
GCATTCCAGCCTCAGTCAAAACTTCGCGCACACCACTGTCACGAAATGAAACTCGTGCACTAGCTACGCTATGAACAACAGCCTGCTTTTCGAACGAATTCTGAAAGGCATTAACGAGCCTCAGCTTTGGCGGAATGCGGAGCAAGCAAAAACTCCCCGAAAGTTTGTTTCTGTCGATTCGCAAAACTTCTATTGTCTGCGGGAGCTTGTCAAGCGAAATGCTGCCGCTAAAGGAGTTGCTGCCGACGTCCAAGGTCACGATGCTTGGTGGGAGTGAAGTCAAGTCGAGGGACCCTGAGAAATTATTTTCATAGATTTCGATCACTTTGATGCCCATTGGCATATCTGCAAAGATGACACTCCCGCTGAGCTGATTGCTGCCAAGGTTAAGCTCTTCGAGTGTATCAGGAAGACTTCGAGATGGCAGCGATCCTTCCATATTACAGAATCGAAGACAAAAATCTTCGACCTGTCGGGGAATGAACTCGAGCGAAACTGTTCCACTTGGTCGCGGAAGGTAAAGTATTCCGATGTCGATATAAACCCGTTTGATCCTGTCTTCGCTCCATGTACAAGCCGATGTATTCTCAAAGTTTATATAAGTTCCGTCGCAGTTGAGAAAAGCTTTTTTTGAGTCCGCACTAAACCCGTCAACCAGAAGCTCCATCATTGTTTGATCGGAAAGGCCGTGCACCTCGATGCGCCCGTGCGGTAAGTCAGCGCTGAGAAAAGTCAAGGATAGCATTGTAAGTGATGAAAATAGCTGATAAAGGATGATGATGAGATGAAGATAGAAGTCTTAAAGGAAGGAGAGGAAATATCTGAATGAAAAAAATGTCCGTTAAAAAGAAGGTCCAAACATTTCATGTATGCTACTCATCACCATGAATACACGACAGCAGATCCTTGCAAAAGTAAGTCTATTTGAGTATCTTATGAATGTCCTTTTCACCTTTTTAGCTTTGGAAATAGAAAAGAGTGAGTACACTCTGTCAAGTTTCGAACAGCACTATTCTATGATCAATTGACGTATTTTTCGTTCAGTCTCTGTGCTCAAACGAGATTAAAAGTTCCCGAGCAGGGATATCTTTCCAGTGATGAACTTCGTTTTGGTCAGGTGTCAAAAAATTAACGATAATCGCTGAAAGCCGAAAGAAATCCCATCAATTTTTTTGGCTCTGTTATGTTTCACTTTGAAAAGTCTGTCATACAGTCAATGCGGGTTTATGAGCGCCAAAAAAGAGAGTGAAACCGCAGTGATTTGGCCGAAGGCTGCATCAGTGCAAGTAAGTGCTGTCTACATTTTTGAATAAAGAATCGAGGGGTTGTCTCGAAAAGTAGAAAAAGAAGTGAAGTGCTATGGCCCATCAACACTTAATAATTTTCCGCCTTCTTCATTGTTCGCTATTGATACATTCACAACATTCACACACAGACAAAACGCTTGATCATGGCACGCTCTTCTGTATGATGCTCACCGTTCTCATTCAAAATTTCACTAATCCCACTGTCTCGCAATGAGACACCACCTACGGCAATGCTGCTGTGCACAGTCGCTCGCCTCTCGAACGAGTTCTGGCCAGCATAGAGATACTCCAGCTGTCTTGGGACATTTAGCAGGCAAAAACTTCCAGTTAGCTTGTTTCCCCCGACGTAGAAGGAATACAGTGTCGAGGGAAGGTGATCAAGTGAAATACTTCCGCTAAATTGATTGTACGAAGCGTTGAGTATCGAAAGACTCGCTGGGAGAGAAGTCACGTCGAGGGACCCCGAAAAATTGTTTCGAGCGATTTCAATGAGTGTGACGCCCGCCGGCATATCTGCGAAGCTGACACCCCCACTGAGCCGGTTGCTTCTCAGGTTGAGCTTTTCGAGTGTATGTGGGAGGCTTGAACACTGCAGCGTCCCTTCCAGCTGACAGTTCTCTGTCTGAAAATAGAAGACTCGTCGAGGAATAAACTCGAGTGCGATTGTGCCATTCGGCCGCGGATCTTGGAGTGTCCTTTTCTCGATGAACACTTTGTTGATATTTCCATCTGCGTCGCACATGCACACATTCGTTTCTTTGAAGTCTCTGTATGTGCCATCGCTGTTAAAAAATGTCTGCTTTGACGATGCACTGAGACCTTCAAAGAGGAGCTCCATCATCGTCTGATCGGATAGCAATTGTGTATCGATACGCCCCAATGCGCTATCAGCGGCGAGGAAAACAAAAGATTGCATTGGAAGTGATACGAATGAAAAGTGCAAAATTGTACGATAGGTCAAACGTCTTACGATAGGTCAAAACGCATCGCTCTTGCGATTTTTGAAAGGTCTCAATAATAGATAGAAAACGACTCGACAATATTTCGTTCAAAGGGATTGCGAAGTTTTCTTTCTTGAAGGTATGCCATGTGATCTTACTCTTTTCCTCGACCATGTTCCGATGATACGAAAAGTCTATAAAAAATGCACTTAATTCTCAGACGTGACCTTTGTGTATCATGCACATCACAATATCTCTTGAGATTTATTTTCTTACTCGTATAATTTCCTTTTCAAACTTACGGATACCCAAATCGGTTCGACACGTCGTTCCCCTTGGGGTCGACTATCGACCCAAACTTCTCCGTATCGATGTGCATGCGGAAGGGCGTGATGTTCGAAAAGTCGACGACCAGGGTTTCCTGTGCGAAGCCGTTGTCCTTTACATTGAAAATGTTTATTCGCTCAGGCAGATTGCGCATGTTCAACGTCCCAGTGAGTGAGTTCCAATTGACCGCAAACACTTCAATTTTGGGCGGTAGGTCCTCGAGGTGAATGCTACCCGTAAAACCGTTGTAGTGGCCCGAGAAGTTTCGCGTTCCCCGTGGGAGGTCGGCGATAACGAGTGACCCCTCAAACGCGTTGGAGTGGATGTCGAGCGTTTCGATATTTTCCGGAAGCCCGCTGATGTCAAAAGTCCCGTAAAATTTGTTGGAGGAGATGTCAAAGTATTTCAGCGATCGTGGGAGGCTCGCGGTGTCAACAGTTCCACCGATCTCAATGTCAGAGATAAAGAAGGTGGTGACAGTCTTTGGTATCCACATGAGATCCATGGACCCGCCAGGGCCAATTGTAAACGGCGATCTGTCGTCGTCCATGTCTTCAGCATTCCCAAAGAGTTTAAATGGCATCTCTTGGTCAAAGTCGATCGAAAAAAGGTCCCCGTCGTCGTTGAACCGCAGGCCACGCCAGTTCTGTATGTCGATGAAGCACCCGTCAGCGTCTTGGATCTGGCTCAGGTTTTTGACGTCGGCGCAGAGGAGCTCCATGGCCATCTGTGGAGAGATGAAATCAGCGTGGAAGCGGCCAGCGCCTGGGATGTCAGCAGCGTAGATGCTGTAGGAAAGAATTGTTGACATTTGACGTACAAAGAATAAATATCTCGAATGAAAGAAAGTGACTGCATAGAAAGCGTATTGCATTGATGAAGTTTGATCTCAAGGCGATGCGGCAAGCAACTGCATGACAGTCTGCTTTGTGTGCTTTCTGATGATGAATACCTTTCACTTCTGAGAAAAAGAAAGTTTCGCCTTAAAAAAAGTGCCCTCGTAGTTTCAAAGCCTCATTAGTATGAATCAGTGTTTTTATATGACGAGCAGATCACAGAGTATTTTATCACACTTTGAGCGCAGAAGCTATACCGAGCTCTAGAAATGCTATGTGAAAAGTAAAACCTAGACTCATCCAACAGGCAAAATCGATTTCTCGTCCCAATCTAAGATTTGACAATTAATCCCCTTTTCATCGCTTTAACATAAACCACATCTAGCTAGTTGTGGCTCCCCTGAACAAGCCTTGCATTAAGAGTTTTCAAGATCTGTTTTTCAAAAGATTTCTTTTGGTGCACATCGAACGAAAAAATGACATTCGCTCCATGGAAACTTAAAAAAGAGCTGAAAAGGGCATCTTTCCCGAACAAGCCTTGTATCAAGAGCTTATAAGCCAATTTTTCTTAAGGGTTCGCTTTTGCACAGAGCTGACGAAAAGAAGTCTTTGCTGCATCAAGATTTGATGAAGATCTGAAAAAGGGCAAAGCAACAGAATACGATCAGAATAGCGCATTTTGCATTGAAGTCTTTGAATATCATTCACCCATAACTATTCTACATCCGAACTTGCACCCTGCGGTCGACCGCCCCACCATCCGCTGCCGTGGGAGTTTTGATCTGCGGCGCGTAGAAATACGCATACACAAGACTTTCCGGGAGCCTCCCAACAACGATGCTGCTGAATGGGTTGTCCCGCAGGTCAAGCTCTTTCATAAATGGGGGAAGCTCAACGAGCCTGACCTGCCCGCTGATCCGACACTGCCGAACAGCGAGCACTGTGAGGTCTATCGGGAGTTTCTCGAGTGGCAGCTTGAGTAATGGATACACGTTGAAAAGTCGGCATGCGCGGAGCTCCCGTGGGAGCATGTAGGGCACAAAGCCTCCGATGATCTTTTCCTGTGAGCGAAGGTAGAGGTCGCGCACGCTGCTCGGGAACCACTGGAGATTGGACACTCTATCGCGCTGGCTTTTGACGGCGTCGTTGCTCCATCGGATCTGCGTGACAAAGCCATTCTTGTCGCAGCGGACGCCGACCCACTTGCATGCATCACGCACATCGTCCTTGTGGAAGAAGAGCGCCATGCTCTGATGGATATTCTGTGAGTTTTTGATAGAGATGCAGTTCTCCATGCACAGCTGTTGGAACTTGATAGGGTCATTGTCGGATGAAACGAGTGGATGAGTGAGCTCGGGGATGCAGGCGAAGACAAAAGGAAGCACTCGCAGATTAATCATGAGCATCTTGATTAAAACTTATCGATTGGAAAAAATTATGTATAGCTACAGTTTCGGGTCTGTTCCTTCGCGAATGTGATCCTTCGAGTTTCTTTTGGATGTGAATATTATCGGCATGAGCGATCTTACAATACTGCAAGCATTTTTTCACTGAGAATAGTGCCGAATCCGTAAAATCTGGCCTTCTTCCCAAAGAATTTGTGCGACTTTCTGTGGAACAAATCAAAAAAAGAGAGTGACTGCGATACCTTTGCACATACATAAGCCAACGGTTCGTATCATTGTACGGGAAAAGTTTGAGAGAGAGCAATGAACCACTGTGCCTTGGTCGAACACTTAAAAAGTCTTTAAACGCACGTATTTTCTCTTTTAACATAATGTTTGTATATTATATCTCGTTTTGGAGATTAACCTCAGCTGAGCTATGTGCTCTTGTGAGTTGCTAGTATGTCTTTATAATTCGCTTAAGTCGATTTCTAAATTATGTTTTGAATATTGGAGATAAATCTCATTTTTATCTGTGTTTTTCTGTCCAAAAGCTCCTTCACCTTAATGATTTGTTTTGAAGCCACTGTGTCATGCACCCCTGAATCCGCTCAAATGCTTCCCTATCGACGTGCTTCGTGATATTTTCTCCAGATACAGGGTCCTCGATGCACATCAGAAAATTTTCATCCGACTTTCGATTATAGGTGATGCCATTCACCTCACGCAAGGTCACGACCTGCTTCGAGAAGTCAAAGATCTGCGCATAGAACGTGAAGAAGTCTGTGATGAGAGAGCCGATGAAAAGGTCATCCGATTCTTTCAAAATTATTTTTTGCTCTGTTTGATTAACATGAATGCCCATACCAACTGAATCTTGTCGCAAAGATAAAGGGCTAATAAAGCAGAGAGAACGCTTCTCGTGAACCAGAAAGTAAATCCAAAGGATATGCACAGAAAATTTTGAAAGAATCTTCTCTCGGATGAGGCCCAGCATCTGATTGATGATGTACACGACGCCCTGCAAAAAGTTCTTGCTTTGCATCATGTATGCGCGCAGAAGCTGCAAGCGATGGAAGCGGTTTACGTCTCCATGAACAATATACGACGCACACGTGTTCTTATGCCCAGTGGCAGCAGAGCTTACGACTTCAATAAATGACGCAGACATCTGCGGACAGAAAGGACTATACGGCACAGCCTGACAAAGGGCCAAGTAGAGTAACATCACTTGAGGCAATGAGGCATCAGTATTCTTTGGAAAGAAGACCGCAGCTTTCCGAGGGGCGATGTCCTTGAGCTTGAGGCCTGTAATGCGTAAATCAGAAGCGTCAAGGACCTCTTTCACGACTTTATACATTGATGTCACGCACATGCACAATATAGATATCCCGTCTATTTTTCGAGGCCGAAAGTTCAATGTGCGCGCACTTGACTCCGTCAGACACAAAAAGCGGAAGCCTAGTTTGCTTACTTGTATGAATAAGTCGACTTCCTCGAAGAAGGTCTTTCCGCCGGCGGACTCTGCATCAAAATGTTGTCCAAAAATGCTCACGTCATAGACTAATATACTATCGTCCAGGCTTTCTTCAGCACTGAGCATATCGACGTGTATTTCTACGCGACAGCCTTCAAGATCGCATGCTCTGTGACTCAGTTTTGCAAAGTCACCAAACGCGGAAATAAAACCCATTATTTCAAGCGATATATCGCTCGCAGAGGCAGATAAGGATCGATACAGACGGGATCTTTCGAAGCTTTTTCTTGCTTCCTTACCGATTTCGGCTACGGTTTGTTCGAAGAAGTGACCAGCTTTTTGCATTTAAGAGGCTAGAGAGCGAAACTGCTGTTGAAGAATCAAAAGCAAATCTATGGCCCCTTATCTACAAGATAAATCACGGAACTTTACAGTGAAGCCTACCGCTTGACTTTTAAGCATAGAGATACATGCCTTATCAATCACGTATACAAATAAGACAAATATACGGCTCTCAGTTCACTCGTACAACCTCTCGTAGTAGCGCAGTCGCGTAGCACCCCTTCGGAAGCGAGAACGCCAGCTTCACCGACCTTTGCCCCTCCTCACTTTTCTCAAGTAGCTCATAGGCCATATCCTTCGGCTTCACCATCACCTTTCTATACCCGCCGGGCTCACCGCACTGCGTCAACCCCTCTGCGCCCAGCGCCCGCATCTCCGCCGCGTAGCTGTCTCGACCACAGGCATTCACCGGGTACTGCAGGCAGGGGTCTTCCCCCGGCAGCGGCAGCACAACGTCAAAAATTGAAAAATCGGAAATGCTTTCCCCTGTCACGATCTGCACCGGCATCGCAGCACTCATCTCGCCGGCCTCAGCCTTTGGCTCTTCACTCAAATTTTTGACCTGCACGAGGTCACCGATAACCACAGCTGTCCCATAGGCCTCCAAGCGCTTCGAGACCATCCGGTTCCACACGTAGCTCTGCAGCGCATGTGCGTACATCCGGCGCGTGTTCCGAGGGATGCACGCCCACGCAGCGGCGTAATTCTTCGGCTGATCGCTAAGTTTTTCTAAAATGTTTGCTTCCATGCGGTGCGTCCGTGGGCACTCAGCCAGCGCATTCTGAAAGTTATCTGCTGAATTTGTTGAAAAATCTTCGAGGTCGAGCGCCGCTGCACTTCGCCTAAACATATCGGAAATCTCTGCACAGCCCTTGAGGACGAGTCCAAGAGCACTTGCAAGGTCCCCACGAACGACATGAATTCCAACGGTGTGCGTCGCACAGGAGCTGCTGCCAAAGCGCTGGGGGCCGTAGTAGTTGATAAATCCATTTTTCTTGAGCGATTTGACCACTTGCGGTTCTGTTTCGCCCCAATGGCTTACATCCCTGAGAATAATTTCAAATGCATTCCCCTCGAGGTCGCCTAGGAAGAGCGGCACGTTCGCTGCTGAGGGGCTCGCCACTCGCACCGCTGCGCAGTCTCGCATGGCCGAGCGGATGCGCTTCCACTCGACGCCGCGGGCGGCGACGCGCTGGTAGGTCACCGCCTTCTTGTCCTTTGTGCCGGCAAAGGTAAAGGCCTTGGGGCTGACGTGGAGCAGTTTGGAAAGCATCGAGATTGCTCGTGTTGTGTCAAAGTTCTCTTTCCGGAGGGTAAAGTGCGTGTAGGCCGGGCGGGAGGGCGCGTTGAGGCGGTTGGTGTCTCGGCCAGTGGGGCTGCGGAAGCGGAACACAGATGTGCCGTCGTCGCGCTGGATGGTCTCCGAGGTGAGATGATCCGTCGCTTTGCGCAGGGCTGTGTGAATTTGCGTTCGCTCTGCCTTTGTGAGGACTCGGACGGGGGCCATCTCAAAATTTTCTTTTTTGTTGGCTTTGTATTCTTCTGAAGATATGAGCCCTTTGGAGTAGCATGCCTCATGGAGAGTTCTTCCCGCGGCGAACAAACGAAATTTTCGCATATCCGGCTCTGTAAAAAAGGGAGTTAGAGGTTCAGCGACGTTCCCGATCTCCTGGGCGATCGCAGCGTTCTCTTCTTCTTCAGATGGACACTCGCGCTTCTGTGTAGCTTTTGCTGACGGAGCATTTTCCTCTATTGTCCCTTCTTCAAATGGAACTTTAATGCCGTCAACGCCGATCTCGTGGACGACAAAGTCCGCTGGCGACTGCTTGAGGCAGGCGCTCGGTCGGTGGTCGGAAATATCGGCCATGGCGTGGAGCGACGGATAGAGGAGGTGGGTGGCGCCGATGTCTGCCGGCTTGGATTCGAAGACTTTTGAGATTTCGGCCATTTTTGACTAAAAAAGTAATGGGTAAGTGAAAAAAGGTCATGGCAAAGCTGACTATTCGCTATTGGTACGCGTACTACGGGAGATTTGCACCACTAGATCACCGATCGAGACTTCTGGGCTCGGCTACCCAAGCTGCGAATACTGACTGCATGGAGATAAATGGTACTGAGAGCCTAAAGTACTGCGCAGTGGTCTTCTATTCTTTTATCAATTGTTTCACGTATTTTCCAATTTATTTTATAATGGGTCATTAAAGCATCTTCAAATCTTCACACCTGCTGAATGATACTCGCACCTGCAATTATAACTTTTCGTGCATCAAGGTCTACCCACGGCAGCACTTCGAGCCGCTTGACGCCGCTGCTGTTAAAGTTCGCGGATTGGAGGGAAGGTGGGATCTCACCAACGAAGACCACCGAGCGCTTCATTTTGTTGCCGTTGAAGAAGATGCGCTCGATAGTTGGCGGAAGGTTGTCGATCGCACCAACAGACTCGAATTCGTTGTGGCTCGCGATGAGGCGCTCGAGGCGACGTGGGAGCGTTCGCAGGTCGCACGTTCCGTGGTACAAGTTCTTTGTTATGTTGAGGAACTTGAGTTCAAGCGGGAGCTGACGGGTCTCGAGCGTGTCGTTGATGAAATTTCGCTGGACGTCAATGACTGTCACAGAGTTCGGGAGGAAGCGGATACGAAAGCCGTGGAAGGCGGTGGGCTGGTCTGGGTGGCTGACGTGGGTGACAGCATTGTCTTTGCAGGTGATGCCCTTCCAGCCTCCCTGGCCGTCTCTCCCGCACACGGGGGACTGTGGTCCCCACAAGGAGATCTGGCCGATGTAGTCGGCGTTCTCGGCGTAGAACTTGCGCATGAGTGTCTCCTGCATCTGTGCTGGGGTCTTTGGTGTGAAATCTTCATCAGTGTCTGGGTCCATGCTGTGGAAGACGAACGATGTCAGAGTTGTCAATGTCGCTAGCATGAGCTATGAAATGGAAAAAGAAAAAATGGAAGATGGCTTCAGTGTGTGACACGATGTGAATATCTATTTCTTATACTTTTGTATTTCTTCTGTAAATCTCTAACGCATTATTTTTCTTCTCTAGTCTTACTCATTGACTTCGATCTCAAAATCTGGGAGGACCATCGTCGTGAGCTTATTCCCAAAAATTTTGATTTTCTTGAGAGACTTTGGTACATCAACAATGTTAACTTTACCCGAAAAATTGTTTTTCGAGGCGTTCAGTGACTTAAGATTCCCCGGCAGTGCAGATAAGTCCATTGACCCCTCAAATTTGTTCTCATGAATATGTAGCTTCACGAGCGCTTTCGGTAGCGAAGCGAACGAAAATTCACCCTCAAAGAGATTTTGGCTGATGCTCAGCTCCTCAAGCGTCTGCGGAAGGGGCGCCGTGTCTACTGTGCCTCGGAGCGCATTCGTCGCGATGTTTAACTTCATAATTTGATCTGGCAGCTGCCGAAAGTCGAAAAATCCTTTAAACTGGCAAGAGCTCAGCACTACTGAGACGAGCAACGCAGGCCAGCTACCAACATCGATGCTCCCCTGGAGCGCATTTTCCCCAGCTCTGACATCCGTGATACTCGCAGGAAAGTTTCCAAGCTCCAGCGTGCTGGTTATGTTATTCTTCGTAAAGTTAAGGGATTGAATTTTCGGTGGCAGCGCTTCCGCATTGATGGCAGTGAATTCGTTGTCTCTCAGACTGACGAGAACTAAAGACTCCGGTAAGCCGCCAAAGTCTATTTCACCTGCCAATTTGTTTGACTGCAGATAAAGCTTTTTCAGAGCGTTGTTGAGGCTTGTGAGATCTATTTCACCTGAGAATTCATTGTGCGAGGCATTGAGAATTTCCAGACTTTCAGGTAAACGCTTCAAACTGATTTCCCCACAGAAAAGGTTGTACGCTATAGAGAGTTTTGTCAATTTTGGCGGGAGTGCGCTAAAATCCACTGAACCCTGGAGCTTATTGTGGGAAAGTCCGATGACTTCAAGGCTTTTTGGGAATCCATCGAAGTCAACACTACCCACGAAAGCATTGTCTGAGAGATTGAGTTTGCACATGTTTGGCCCGAGCTCTCGTGTCTTCAGCGGGCCCTCAAGACCATTGAAACGCAGCCATATCTCTTCGATGCTTTTGGGCAGGAAACCAAAGTTTATCACCCCGCCGAGCCTTTTTGCATCGTCTTTATCGTCGCCACTGAGTGTTTGTCGAATTTTGATAAGCTTGCCATCTCGAAAGTCCAAGCATGGCCATTCTTTGACGTCAAGTGCGTTTCCGTGAGCATCCTTGAGCACATCCGCGTTCTTGATGGCGTTAAAGCTTATTTCCATGCACGCTTGGTCAGAGAGGCGAGCGACATTGAGACCGAAGCCGATATCTGCGGTAGTGATTATGAGTGGGCTGATCATTTAGGTTATGAAGGGATATAATCTTATTCAATTGAACGTGAGTCACTTGAAAATCCATACTCTTTACTTTTTAAATAAATCCATGCTCATGATGATATTTTTTCAAGTTTCTTTACTGTGAGTCTGAGTTTACCTTTTCCTAAGTCCATGAACGAATCCGCAAAATAAGACAAAAGTCATCGAATTTTAAGCGATATTTTTATGCACTCATCATAATGATTTGGTTGATCATAAGGCGTGCAGTCCTTACCCCTAAGCCGAATTTGCATATCCATGTGGAGAATCGTGCTTATCACTGCAATCTGGTGTAAAAGCGCTCATACGAAAAGTTGGGTTTCGAATACGAATACGCATAAAATGCAATAAGCCTAAAATGACTACAAATACAGTAATTTAATTTTTACTGTATGAAAAATCGAGCATAGGTTATTCTGTCTCTCGATCTATTCGTTCACTCTGATCACAAAGTCTTGATGGACCATGGTGTTAAGATCATTTCCAGCAAGGTTTATTTCCTTCAAAGACTTTGGAATATTTGCAACGCTGACATCCCCGGAAAGCTTGTTGTGAGAGGCATTCAATACGCGAAGATCTTTCGGCAGCGCTGATAGGTCGACAACTCCCTGAAACTTGTTCCCGTGAATTTCCAGCTCAAGCAAGGCTGGTGGAAGTGATGCAAAAGAAAATTCGCCCTCAAAGAGATTTCTGCTTATGCAGAACGTGCTTATATATCTCGGAAGCGCTGCTGTGTCCACTGTTCCGCGGAGCGCGTTGCTGGAGATTCGAAGCTGCAATAAGAACTGGTGGATCTGGCGAAAATCGAAGAACCCTTTGAATTCACACTGGTCCAAGGCCATTTCGATAACACCTGGCCAGGAGCTGACGTCGATGGTTCCCTGCAGCGCAGTTGCACTCGCCCGAAACGTGAGCATTCCTTTTGGCAGCTTTTCAAAGTTCAAAGTTCCCGAAACGTTCGTATGCGATATGGAGAAAGACGAAATTTTTGGCGGAAGCGTCTCTTCGTTTAGTGCGGTAAACTTGTTAAAACTGAGATCGCAGTCTTTCATTTGATCTGGGCTGCTGTCGAAGTTGACTGTTCCTGTCAGCTCGTTCGTGCTCAAGTCCAGATCCCTTAGACTTCTATTGAGTTGCTTGAGGTCAACATCCCCCTCAAACTTATTACAAGAAGCGTTCAAAGTGTGTAGCATCTCAGGTAATCTGATGAGACTAAGTTCCCCTACAAAAGCATTTTTTTGAAGGTATAGTGATTTGAGGTCTTTTGGGAGCGAAGACAAATCTGCTAGCCCATGAAGCTTGTTGCTCGATAAGTTTATGTGTCGCATCAAAGTGGGAAAGCCTAAAAAGTCAATACTTCCCGCTAAAAGATTACCCATAAGATCGATAGACTCGAGGTTCGAACTGAGATCTCGCGTGTTCAGGGAACCTTCAAGACTGCTGCGTCTAATCCATATTGATTGAATGCTTTTTGGTAGAAACCCAAAGTTTACCTTTCCACCGAGCCTTTTTTGATCATCCAGTGCGTCTGCTGTGAGCGCGTGGCGAACTTCGAGCACAGTCCCATTTGTCATGTGAATGAAAGGCCATTCCTTGATATCAAGCATATTTCCGTTCGAGTCTTTGAGCATGCTCGTATTCTTAATGCCATTAAAGCTGATTTCCATCTGTGCCTGCGGGGACAAGTGCGCGATATTCAGACTGAACCCGAAATCTGCGGTTTTGAGAATGAGTGGGCCGAGCATTTACTTATTATGTGATAATGAGAAATAAATCAGTGTTCGATGCGCTCTACTGACGGAAAGCGACATCCATCATAAGTATTCTAGTATTCTATCAATCCTAATGCGCGAGGAAACGCACACTTCTTCTGTTGCTTTCATCGTCGAAAGACACGTCCACTGCGCGTATGTAGTCAATTGATATGTCCGCACTACATCCACGAAGCTGGCCGATGTGGAGCTTATTTCCTACCGTCCCTCTTTCACGCAAAATAACCCTATCCAGCTGCGGTGGGAGGTTGCTAATATTCACAACCCCTGTGATTCTGTTTCGAATCGATTCAAACGTCACCAGTGTGTCTGGCAGACCTCCCAGATCAAGTGTCCCTGTAAAAAGGCATAGCTCAAGGGAAAAAAGCGCTAAGCGCTCTGGCAAGTTCGTCATGTCCACCGTGCCGGTGAGCTTTTGCTCGTACATCGCAAGCTGCACAAGCGCACGTGGGGCCATTGAAAAATTCACCGAGCCCTCGAGTGTCACGTAGATCGAGTGCCAGCCGATAGTCGTAATGCGGCCTGCTGCATTACAGTTGAGCCCTTCCCGATAGCACGCATTGTCTTGGTTGTTGTTGTATAGACACAGTGCAGCTTCGGCATTACTGGCTGGTGTGAGGAAGCACTCCATCATCTGCTGGTCGCTCAGAAAAGACGGATCTACCCTGCCGGCGTGGGCCAAGTCTGCGCAAACGAGTGGAAACATTGGGAATCGGACTAAAAGGAATAAAAAAATTTGAGAAAAGTTTAATAGGATTTCCCAGCTTTGGCCGTATGTGAAACACGCTGTGCTCGTTTTAAAGCGAAAGCACTCAAATTTCAAAGAATATTCTTTGTTTTACTTTTCAAAGAAAAGTTCCCTTATATGATCGCAGAGTACCAAGCCCATCTCCTCGCTGACTCCTCTGTAGTACCTTTGACGACATCTTACGCTTCCACTTCCTGCTTCGGCGCACGTTGGTCAAGTCCAAGATGGTAGAGCTCTCCGGGCAAGAGGCTCCTGTCGAACAGGACCTGCAGCTGATTTTGTATGATCTTGCAAAAAGGGCGGTATTGCAAGATCAGCCACTGGGTCCAAGTGTGCGCAGCCAGCTCATTTTCGTGACGTTGTGGTTCCTATCACAGGTGATCTCTTCCCTGTCACAAACGTCAAGGAACTCGCCATCGGCGTCGGTGAACGTGGTGATTGTGCAGTTGTCGCACTGGGCGACAAAATCTATGGAAATGGACGCTTCCAAGTCCGATTTACTATTCATCAATAATCAATCACTCTCAGTGCCACGCGTTGTCTGTCAGCTTCATTCGCAAACGTCAAGTCCTCTGCTGCACAGAACTCCAGGTTGATCTTCAGGTCGTTTGCCGGAAGTTTCCCAATGCGAATTCTATTCCCGCGGACATTCTCTTCCCCAACGAAAAACCGTGTGAGGGTCTCCGGTAAGTCGCGAAAGTTTTCAATAGAGTAAATAGTATTGCCCTTAACGATGAGCTGGCGCAGTGCACGAGGAAGATGCCCGAGGTCGAGACACCTCCAAAGACACAGTACTTGAGCCATAGGGTCTCGAGGGTTTCAGGGAGCCCCCGTGTGTCGACTTCTCCTACAAGCGCTTCGTGGAAGTTGAGTTCAAGATTCTGTATATGTGGTGGGATGTGTGCGAAGCTGATCGACCCCTCCACTGGGACCCCACCGTCAATGAGCATAAAGTTCTATTGGATTCGAGTGATCTCACGCTGGTCGTTGCAGTCAACACTCATTCATGTGCAGGCATCGTCAGCTTTGCCATAGAGTGCACTTCGAGCGGTTTCGTAGTCGTGTGGCGTGAAGAACAACTTGAAAGTGTCTTGCTCAGAGAGCATTCCTGGGTCGAAGCGACCAGCGTGGGGATACTCAGCGCAGGAGAGAAAGAGCTTTGAATAAAACCAAAGGAAAAGTGCATTGTATGAAAATGGGGTTTTCAGCAGCACTCTGCTTTCAGAGCAATTCACTTAGGATTTATGCGATATTGCATTAAAGGTGATAAGGCTTCGTGGATTGCTGCAATAGCCAAATATGATTCTTATTGTGCAGGAGCTGCAGAAATTTGAACCCGTTCCTTATCGGATTCATCTGCAAATGAAATGTCCTCTGGCACACAAAACTCTAGGTTGATCTTCAAATCGCTTTCTGGAAGTTTCCCAATGTGAATTTTCATCCCGCTGAGATTCTTTTCTGAAATAGAGAACCAAGCGAGGTTCACGGGTAGGTTGCAAAAGTTCGCAATGGCTGAGATATTGTTGGCCTTGACGACAAACTCAAGCATTCCTCCTGGAAGCTGTCCGAGGTCCAGTACACCAGTGAAGGCGCAGTACTCGAGCCAGAGGACGACAAGGCTCGCCGGGAGCCCCCGCGTGTCGACTTCTCCGATAAGCTTTGTTTGACACAGGAGCTTCAAATGTTGAAGATTCGGCGGAATGTGGGCAAAGTTGATATATCCTTCGACTCGAACCCCACCAAAGGCAATGGCGTTCCACGCGATCCGAATAATCTCGCGCTGACTATTGCAGCTCACATGGATCCACGTGCACGCATCGTCAGCTTCACCGCAAAGGGAACGTCGAGCACTTTCGTAGTCGTCTGGCGTGAAGAACAACTCGATAGTGTCTTGCTCAGAGAGCATTCTTGGGTCGAAGCGACCAGCGTGGGGATACTCAGCGCAGGAGAGAAAGAGCATTGAAGTGAGGCTTTGTATGTTTGAAAGCGGTATAGGAGTAGTTTAGGATAAAAATCTCACAAACAATGTATTTCTGTTGAACAAGCAGCAGGCGGAAGAGTTTCTAGATGGCCGAATCGTTTTAGCCCCTTTGGAAGGCTGTACAGATCAATGATCCCCAAGAAGAGGGGTTCTTTAATTAGAAGGACTCTAAGCGCTGTGGCAGTGAGCGGATGGCATTTGTGCCTCTCTGGCTTTAGAAGTAGCGTCTTTGGGGATTCGCTGGAATAAGTGTGATATAAAAAATGGAGCCTTCAACAGTGGCGTAGGGATGGCACCAACCGAGACGAATGAATCGGTCATAAAAATGCACAGAATGCCTGAACAGATGCAGGCACTGTACTCATCGTCTGCAAGTACATCCCTTCCTTGCTCGTCGCTCTACGTCGAAATTTTGTTGGTTCACGGGGGAGGGGGGCTCTATGTGGGAAAGCTGTGGAAATTCTTCGAATAGGAGAAGTTGCATGCGTATTATCACTTTCATGCGTATTTAACAAAGTTGTGGAGCGCTATCGCCCTATGGACGTTCTTCTAGTGCTGAACAATGGTAAATTCAATGAGCTGAGGTCATCTGAGAGACTAGTAGTATGAAAGATAAGAACAAATTTTAGTCCCACGTGCTTGTGCAAAAGCTCCAACTTGTCAATAAAACAGTGAATCAATTCAATATACCATTGGAGCAAAGATGCACTAGCAGAAGAGCGGTCTGCACTGCGATTGCATGAGATTCATCAAGAACTCGTAGGAGTTGAAGTCAAAGTTGTCCGTGAGCGACGAGTGATCGGTAACGACGATGTTCTGCGGGTTAGCACCGATCTTAAGGATGAACTGGTTGTTCACAGAGAAGTCCGCTGAAACGCCAGTGTCAAGCGCAACGATTAGGGTCTCGCCAGAGATCGGGCACTGGATGTGCACTTTGCCGTTGTCCTGGTCGACGCCTAGAGCACGGCCGAAGAGGGAGATAGTTTGGTTGCAGTAGCCGGAAATAAGGTTTGCCGGGATTCGTGGGACTGGTGTGGACTCCTGCTTTGGCTCCTGTGCGTCTTGGCGATTGTTGAAGAAGTCTTGGTTCTTAGTTGCGTTGCTCGCGGCAGCGTAGGGGTTGGTGCCTTTGTTAAACATGTGGATGATTAATAAGACAGGGCAGAAGAAACTAGATCAATGTTGAGATAGTTACAATAAAACATGAGATCTCGATAGGCTCCGATGCATTTTCAAGTTTTAGTGGATTTATTCAGTCAGTAGATAGGCTCAAAATCATCACTGACAAGGTAACAGGCCTTCAATTATCGATGTACATTTTCTGCCATGATTCTTCTAATGTTTGCTGTAGCACATAGATGAATTGTACATCCTTGGATTTAAAAGCAGATGTCTTAGGATTAATTCTATGCATGGACAAGGAGTGAAGTTTGAATCGTGTCCCATAGTCGTCAACCGCTATCTTCTGAATGTTATCTGGTAGTTTGTTATAGCATATGACTTTCTGTGTTTCCCCAGATCTGTAATGACTTGAGAGATGAGGGAAGATCAGTAAATGATAATTTTCCTGTTAGAGAGTTTTCTCTTAGATTCAGAGAAATAAGGATCTGAGGTAGCAATTGATAGCAGAAGAATAGAGCTGAGGGATGAAATTTCTCTTAAGATAAGCACCCCACAAGCCTCGAGGTAGATGACGTAAAGTAAAAATTTACTTTTGCTTACATTCTGGCAAGCCGATGTATCGCACTCAATCAGAAACATAGTGGATATTTACATTTCCCATGATGTTTCTCAGTCGGTAACCGGCGTAATCTATCTTGATAAGTTTTCAATTGCTGCAGATGATACCATACCAATCACAAACGTGATGATAAGATGCTGGCATACTTGATGGCAGAATGTCCCCTACAAACTGAGATTTAGCTTTGGCAAAGGCTCTATGTGCACCATCACTTTGATACTATTCCTCCTGCAACGCTTGCTCTAGAGTTTGTGCTGATATTACGACGAGTATTTTTTCTCTTTAGAAGCTTTTCGTAATATAGATGGTCTGAAGAAGCTAAGTTAGTATTTGTGACATTTTGGATCCCGATATAAATTGAGGAAGACTCATGAATTTTCTCGCCCTACTCAATTCAATGCAACAGAATTTTCATCTGCACGACAATGTCAGTCTAATTCCGAATTTCGCTCATTACAGATTTCATTATGGAGCTTTCAAAGTGAGAGGCTTCTTGACTACAGGCGAATTAAGATAATGCAGACCACAAGTCTCTCTATTCCTCAACCTTGTAAAAAAGGTTAAGATCTCACTACAGACGCATATGAAGCAGATTTAGTTTGCCATCTAAGATCTTGTAAACTAGATCCGAAGAACATAAGTATAAAAGATGAATTTAAGACGCAGCGTCTTAATCATATTCGTATGTTCGCACAGATCTTTGTGTACAGCTTGAAAATCCCAATATATCTTTCTCAGGACAGATGCTTTGAGAATCATCCTAGAATGAGGTACAAATGACACGCAATTCTATTTCCCAAATTTGAAGTTTTCACTGCAGCTAGTAATGTTTCTACTCGGTGTCGATGGCCTGGGCCGCTTCGATGTAGAATCGCTACCTGATCAAGCAATAATGGAGATACTTATATCACAG
This sequence comes from Perkinsela sp. pyNocScin1, assembly GCA_964019655.1. Lineage (NCBI taxonomy): Eukaryota > Euglenozoa > Kinetoplastea > Prokinetoplastida > Perkinselidae > Perkinsela > Perkinsela sp. pyNocScin1. The sequence goes on from CAXHTR010000001.1 coordinate 243,116, forward strand.
CTCGTAGAATCCACCGTAAAACAATACCAGACTCCCGATGGAGATTTTACTGACAAGTGCACGTGGAGCGGTGTAGCCTGTGACAAAGACGGAAACGTTACTTCTATCAAGTTCAATTGGCTCTCTTGGTGGATGCCGAGATATTCAGTCCCTGAGTTCAACATGTTTCCTCGCTTTCTTCAGTCTTTTTCATTGCACCTTGGGAGCACATCTTCCATCGATATCGGTGCGCTACCCCCATCACTTGAAGCGCTGAGCGTGAACGTCGCCAAGGTAGATGGAGTCATCAAGTGGGACGATCTGCCAGAAAATCTTGAAATTTTGAACCTCCAGCACCTTCGTGACGAATCACCACTTATCGTGAAAGAGCTTCCGCGTACACTAAAGCACTGCACCTTGAGCTGCAACTCACTCGTGGGATCTTTAGCGATTGAGGATCTCCCACCAGCCATCGAGAAAGTCGACCTATCGACGAATTCGCTTAGTGGGGAGCTCAACCTGCCTGCGCTTCCAAAGACAGTGAAAACGCTTCTCATCTTCAAGAACGATTTTTCAGGATCTGTAGACCTATCTGCGCTTCCCCCGAATCTCGAGAACATGAAGATTGGAAGCAACAAACTATCGGGGGAACTGCAGCTTGACAGCTTACCGCAAGAACTCCGGGAGCTATCTTTCTCCTACAATTCTTTTGAAGGAGGTGTCGACTTGACAAGGCTACCACCCCATCTCCGATGGCTGAATCTCTCGCAGAACCGTCTATCGGGGACCGTTGACACGTCAGCCCTGCCAGCAGCCATGAGCTACCTCTGCCTAACGGGGAACCCTTCATTTGAGGGGGTGCTTGACATATCGCGGGAAGGACTTTCCAACGTTGTCTTTTACGCCCACTGCGGATTCTCTGAGGTTAAAAAGTAAAAATGGCCTGCATTCATCAGCGCATGACACATTCATGATAAAAGACTTTATAGAAGTTAGCAAGTATTAAGTAGTCCGCCTTCATTCGGCAATATGCATTGGGGCAAAATCCTCTAGTACGAAACGTCACTTTCCTCGACTCAAATGCTCTTCCATCTCACCTGCGCAGCAGACACGACGATGCGCGTCGACGCAAGCTCACTCACCGACCAGGCCATCATGGAGATTATCGCCGTACAGTTCGACGATAATACGCAAAAAAATCTCACACACAAAGACGGTGAATTCCTTGATGTATGCGACTGGCCGCGAGTCACCTGTGACCCTGAAGGGCATGTTATAAAGATCGACTGGAGCTGGGGCTATGCAGCTGACGGTGTCGTGCAGATTGCCATGTTTCCGCCCCGCTTGCGGCACCTGAACCTCTACCTGAAAGATGTACGCGCAGCCATCGACCTCAGCGCTCTACCGCCCGACCTGACGTATCTGTACCTCATGTTTCGAGAATTTGTGGGGCATCTCGACTTTACAAAGCTGCCAGAGGCGCTGACCACGCTCATCGTCGAGTCGACCTTTTTGTCGCAAGAGGCCGACATGAGCAAGCTTCCGCCGTATCTTCTCAAGCTGAGCCTCGCAGCGAACAAACTGACAGGTGAAGTGCAGACATCGAAGCTCCCAAGTAAGCTGCAGCGTTTCAACGTTGCATCGAACCGTTTTGGGGGCGCTGTGGAGCTCACAACGCTCCCAACTGACCTCCGACGGTTGTACCTCACGAGCAACCGTTTTACGGGGAGCGCAGCGCTGCACGCCTTACCCCAAAAACTGACAGTCCTCGACATCGCGAGCAATCAATTTTGCGGGTCCATCGACCTCTGCCACCTGCCAGGGAGCCTCAAAGAGCTCGTCGTGAGCGAAAACGCACTGGAGGGCACGCTGGACCTCACGCGCCTCTTCGACCCATCGGTTCCAGGCCACGTCTACCCCGTTTTAGACAAAATCGACCTCGCGCTGAACGGTTTCACAGGGGAAATCGACCTGACCGCCTTACCGCAGAGCGTTCGGGAAGTCGACGTATCCGACAATGCGCTCGAGGGCACGCTGGACCTCACGCGCCTGCCTGCCCACATCGGCAGCCTAAATCTGTCGGGAAATCGTTTTCAGGGAACGCCAGATCTGTCAGCGCTGCCGATGCGCCTGTGGTCTTTGGATCTCTCTAAAAATCAGCTGAGCGGTGAGCTGGATTGCAGTTTGATACCTGAAGCACTGCAGGACTTGCGGGTCGGAGAGAACAATTTTACGAATGCTTGAGAAAAAGGCAGACTTAATGAAAAGTATAATGCGAAATAGATCAGTGGATTTTCTATCGACGAAGAATTTATTGATTAAAATGAATTGATTTTCTCGTACAATGCATTCCATCAGACATCGTTGTGTGATTTTTTACGTAAGTTGACAACGACAACCAATAACGACCATCGAAAGTAGCGTATGCGCGTACTGTGTGTATCCGCTGCTATCCCTGTGAAGCGAATTAAGAGAGAGTGAATATTGATAAAAGAGGGTGTGTCTCGATAGGAGACTCAGAAGGAGTAAATTTGACTGCCTTTGCAAGAACAGTTCGATTTTGAAACTACTCACGGGCCTGCATCAATGCCTGACTTACTTTACTTTCGCCTTAAAGAAGTAAATCTTTGCACACAGAGTCACATCTACACAGCGAAATACGAGCATGATCGAAATTTTAAGTCCATCCCTCCATTTTCCTTCCAGCTCTACAAATGCTCACACTCCTCGCCGCCGACGTTCCCGGCCTCGGCCGCGTCGACCTATCCATGCTCTCTGAGACGCAGGTCATGGAGCTTTTCTTCGTCCCAGACGACTACGAAGATTCTCGCGAGCACCTTAAAGGTGACGCCAGTGATGCATGCACCTGGACAGGGATGGAGTGCAACACCTACCACCAAGTCGAGCGAATCGGCTGGCTTGATTATATTGTAGATATTGCGGGGGAGATCAACTTTTTGATGTTTCCACGCCATTTACGCGCTTTGCTCCTCATCAACCAGGAAATTCGCGGTGAGGTCAATCTTCTCACGCTTCCCACGACCATAGAGGACATCCAAGTCGAGTACTGCCGCATCAAGGGGACGCTCGACTTCGGAAGCCTACCGCTAAACCTGAAGTCTCTTGTCTTTATTTGCAATGGTCTCACTGGGCTAGTGAACGTGCTTAACCTCCCTGCGACGCTCAAGCACGTGCAGATCAACGAGTGCCGCGTCCAGCCGAAGTCCCTCTACATCGGGAAGTTGCCTTCAAAAGACCTCAGAATCGACCTCTATGACTGCGGGATCACTGTGATGATCCTCGAGGACGACGGAGACAGGCCCCAGATTACCGAGTAGATACGTGTGCATAGATCAAAAATACTTCAGAATCGAAGTATAAAGTTGTTTTGATATTCTTGAAGCGATTTCGACAGCAAAATCTTCATGCAGTTATTCGCTTTCAATATCCAAAATGCTTACACTCCTAACAGCTGATATGAGTGGGCTCGGCCGCGTCAACCGAGCCATGCTCTCTGAGACACAGGTCATGGAGCTTTTCTTCGTCCCAGACGACTACGACGACTCTCGCGAGAAGCTCAAAGGTGACGCCAGCGATGCGTGCACTTGGAAAGGCCTCGAGTGTAACACCAATAAACAAGTCATGCGTATCGACTGGTTTGATTACGACTTAGATCTCGCAGGAGAGATCAATTTTACGATGCTTCCTCAATACCTGTGCAGTTTAGTACTCATCGACCAAAAACTTCGAGGCGAGGTTGATCTGTGTGCTCTGCCAATGACTATGCTATGCATCCAAATCGAGTTCTGCCATGTCACTGGGACGCTCGACCTCGGGGGCCTTCCAAACGGCCTACAGGGCCTCTATTTTACAGATAATCGCATATCCGGAATACGAAACGTTCGAAATCTCCCTGTGACGCTCCGGCGCCTGCAGGTGAATGAGACCGCTGCACAGCCAAAGTCCGTGCACATCGGGAAGCTTCCATCGAGCGAGATCCGAATAAATCTGTATAACTGTGGGCTCAAGGAGATTACTTTCGAGGATGTGGCGGACAAAGAGCAAGTCGGTGGGGTAGTGATTGACAGGGATGAGTTGAGCCAAATTTGAGCCTGAGACATTACGGTTATTGAATCCCCACGAGCGTCATTGACCGATCCTATTCACTAGAAATGCTTTACGGCTCTATTCTTTCTATAAGTAACAGTATGTCTCCTTCATAAGCGTCACGAAGCGACTTCAGGTTCCTGTCTCTCACTGATATCTTTTTCAATACAATGCTCAAACTCCTTACCGCCGACGTTCCCGGCCTCGGCCGCGTCGACCTATCCATGCTCTCTGAGACACAGGTTATGGAGCTTTTCTTCGTCCCAGACGACTACGAAGATTCTCGCGATCACCTTAAAGGTGACGCCAGCGATGCGTGCACCTGGACAGGACTCGAGTGCAACGCGCACCATCAAGTGGAGCAAATCGACTGGTTCGATTATGATATAGATCTGGCAGGAGAGATCAATTTTACGATGCTTCCTCAATATCTGTGTACTCTGGTTCTAATTGAAAAAAAAATTCGAGGCGAGGTGAATCTGTGTGCTCTACCAACGACAGTGCGGTGCATCCAAATTGAGTCCTGTCACGTGACTGGGACACTGGACCTCGGGAGCCTTCCCGAGGGCCTGCTGGGCCTCTATTTTACAGTTAATCGCATATCTGGAATACGAAACGTCCGAAATCTTCCTGTGACGCTCACGCATGTGCAGATCAACGAGTGCCTCGTCCAGCCGAAGTCCCTCTACATCGGGAAGTTGCCGTCTAAGGACCTCAGAATCGACCTCTATGGATGCGGGCTCAAGGAGATTACTTTTGAGGATGTGGCAGATAGGAAGCAAGTCGATGGATAATGGTTTACAGGTTGAAACCAATGCAGCTCCATTCTTTCTATAAGTAACAGTATGTCTCTTTCATGAGCGTCACACTTCCACTTCAGATTCTTCTCTCTCTCTCTCTCTCTCTCTCTCTCTCTCTCTCACACACACACACACTGATATCTTTTTCAATCCAAATGCACACACTCATCTTCGCCACGGCCGACAGCGCGCCCCTAGCCCGCGTCGACCCAGCATCGCTCGACCAGCAGACCCTCATGGAGCTCTTCTACGCGCCACTCGAGAAGCCAGCGCACAACTACCGCCTCTCTGATCAATCCTTCAAGCCGATAACCGAGTGGAACGGCGTCGGTTGCAGCCCCGAAGGCGAAGTCACCTCCATCGACTGGTGTGATCTCTTTTCGGGTGGCACCGTAGACCTGCGCTTCCTCCCTGACACGCTCAAAGCGATGGACATCAGCATGAACGGCTTTGCGGGGGAAGGTGACCTACGTGCGCTGCCACGGGGAATGACCGACATTGACCTCGCGATGAATCGAATATCGGGATCGCTTCACCTGCGAGCCCTGCCACCAGCGATGGCGAACGTCATGCTCAGTAGCAATCGATTTACGGGGAGCGTTGACCTGACGAGGCTGCCGGCGGGCCTTCAAAATCTTTTCCTCGACCAGAACCAGCTCTCAGGGACGGTGGACCTCCGTTCGCTGCCGGAGAAACTCGAGAACCTCTGCCTGCACATGAACAAATTTTCAGGGAGTGTGGACATTTCGAGGCTGCCAGAAGGGCTCAAGCTCCTCGACCTGAAGGGGAATGCGTTTGAGGGGGTGCTGCGCCTCGATGCCGTTCGGGAGTCAACGCGGGTGGACATCAGAGGCACTGGGCTGAGCGCGGCGATCTAACACGGAGGAGAAGAGGCCATAAATGCTACTTTAACGTTATCTTTGAAAGAATCTTATAGAGTGCTGAAGCTCTTGTACTCATTTTGCTGCTTGCATTCCATTCGATTCGGTCGTTATTTTTACATATGAGGTAATTCAATGAGACGAAGCGTTGGTGCGCTGCGAAGATGCGGGGATCTGAGGTCAGAATGTGAGGGCTGACGCCTGGAATCGGGAACCCCCAAATTTCAATCTTTGCATAGCGCCTGTATGCATCCAATTCATGGAATGCTCAAATCCGGATTACAACGATTGTACTATCAATCCAAATGTCGTTTTTAAATTTCGGGGAAAGAAACTGAATTTCATTTGTGATCCTATTTTGGATATTTATTCAGACTTCTTGTCTGCTGTTCGTAGTCAAGGAAGCGTATTTGGTCAGACACGATTGGCTCATTCGATATTCCACCTGCGTAATTTTGAGCTTGTTGGCCCTTGACTTTGCGATGCCTTATACTCGCCTCGATAGTCATCGCTTTTGCCAGTTGAAAACCTTATCTCTCAATCAACGACTCTCAGCCTGAGAAAATATTCGGCTGACAGGCCCCACTTGCGTCCTTTGAAGTTTTGACATACCCTACTGAAGGCTCGTAGATCTCAGATAAGCCCACATCTGGCGCACAGTCACTCATGAACATCGAAAATGGTTCATGACAGTCAAGTCATCGCAGATTGAAGTGAAAGGTGTCTATTTTGAGAGACTCGGGAGAACTGATCTAATTCATCGGGTAAGTGAATACTGTCATAAGATAAGAAGTCACATACAAGTGATCCGTAATAATCTTATCAATATCATTCGGAATATGAACAAAAAGATAGAATCTATCTATAAGGTTATGAGTACAAAAACGCAGACTGCTGTACAGTTACAAATCTTTATTTTTTGAATCTGAATCCAAAAATGATCAGATGTACACCCGATGTGCATCTTTTGGGTTACCTAGCTTCACACTTTGGATGTTGCAGCCTTGGAGCTTGATCCGCACTGAGTTATCCGGGAGCGCACCAATCGCAAGCGCCTTCATGCGCACATTCTCCTCGCGTATCTCAAAGAATTCGAGTGCTTTTGGGAGGTCGGACACATTCACTACCCCAGTGATGGCGTTATTTAGAACTTGAAAGACGCGCAGAGGCTCTGGCAGCGATCCGAGGTCAACAGTTCCCGTAAACTGACAGAACTCGAGGCAAAAGTAGTCCATTCTTCGAGGAAGTGCGCTAGTATCGATTTCGCCAGATAGGTCCTGTCGGAACAAGCTGAAGTACGTGATCTCTCGTGGGATCATCGAGAAGTCAATGACCCCTTCGAGCTTGAGGTTCAGGCTGATCCACAAGATCTTTTCCACCACTTTGCGATCGCTGCAGGTGACGCCATTCCACGAGCATGCGTTGCATTCGTCCCCACCAAGCTCGACACGGCTGAGCAGGTGATTCGTCGCTGTGAACAGAAGCTCCATCATCTGCTGGTCTGTGAGCATTGCGCGGTCAACACGTCCGATATCAGCGCAGATAGTGAGACTGGGAATGGAGTAGAGCATTTCCAATTCTAAAGATGAATGATGAACAAAAGGCGATGGATTATGTCTTTCCCACCTCTTTACATGATAGAATTTGGCTCTGATGAGCGCGTTCTGATTGCTGACTAGATACGAGAAGCCGATATACATCTCTCGACATAGCGAGGACTTACCCGATTTTTTGACTTACCCAATTCATAGACTCTGCAAGCATCAAAAGCCCGAAATACGTCGTATGAAACGGGTGTTGAGAGATTCTCTCATAGAACATATTTCCCAGGTATGGGTGCTTTACTGACCGATTCGGGAAAAGATAGTGTCTGGCCACAGGAATTTTAAGTTGTTAGAGCCTGCAAAACGCTGGATTCGAACTTGTATCGATCATTTCTTACTTTTTAAAACTAACATGAAAAAATAAGGAAACGAAATTGAACGTATGCATCATATCTCGTAGACTATCGATTTTGATGGGACCATACTTTATATATCTTTAAAATTCATATCACTGTACCGCTTGTCCCTGATCTTCATTTAGCCTAACATTCCTCATTGTCCGAGTCGTACGTAAGCTCGGCAAACTCAGCCGCTCGCGGGTGAACTTCCCCGTTCTCGTCCAAAAACGCTTCGATTTTAGTTTCATTGCAGAACACCTGGCAGTCCGTGTCTCCTCGGATATGTGCAGTCCCCACAAATCCGTTGAAACCGAGCATCATCTCACGGATGTTGCCCGGAATCGCACGAGCGTCGATTTCTCCCACAAAGGCGTTCGTGTGGAGGCGGAGCGAGTCCATGCCGGCTGGCAGAGCGTTGAACGACAAACTCCCCGAAAGTTCATTCTTCGCCAAATTGAGCGTGCAGAGGGTTTCTGGGAGAGAATCAAGAGAAATACTGCCCGAAAATTTGTTCGATTGGCAGCAAAGCTCGACGAGAGTTTCAGGGAGTGCCGTCAAGTCACAGCTGCCTGAAAAGTCGTTGTCGGGGATGTACAGGACCACTAAGTCCTTCGGAAGCGCCCGCATGTCGACAGTGCCGTCAAACTTTGTCTGTGAGAGCTCAAAGAGCGACAGATGCGGTGGAAGTAGCGATGTCTCGAGCTTTCCGTGGCACGCCACCTCGGTCTGAAACACGAAAAATTCTTGCAGCGTCTTTGGCAGGTACTCGATGTGCAGTGTCCCCTTGAGGTTTTCCATCTCACAGAATTTGATGACATTTTGGTCATTGTCGCACGTCACGATGTTGAGCGAGCAGGCGTCGCGCCACTCGTTTGAGTCGTTTTGGTAGAGGGCTTTATTCTTGAGGGCCAGATTTTCGTACATGAGCTCAATCAGCGATTGGTGGGGCAGAGACGTTGTGTCGATACGTCCAAGGCTCGCGTCAGCAGTATAGAGACAGAGCGCGGAGAGCATTTGTAGTAAAAAACTCTATTTTTCATCAAAATGCGAAGGAAATATTTCAAAAAAAAAACATTCAGCAATTAAACAATCTTAATGATTTTGCATCTCGAAGTATCTCTTTGAATACTTCATTACTTTGATTTACTTCCATATCCATCTATGCTTTTTCATGTTGAAATTATTCTCTGTCGACTTTGCGCCCGCAGGCGATAGAGCAAGCCACCATAGTCCAAATCCCCGTAAAAATCTGAGCTGCAGTCTCCGTGATAATGTGCTGGTCGGATCATCATTTCGAGCGCGTCCCTCGAGGGCGCAAAAGTCTTTGGATTCAATGGTAGCTCGCCTGTTTATCCTGACCAGCTTTCGGAATGCGCTGATCTCCGAAAGATCAGATTTTTCAATGAAAATCCAACTATTGATAGCTGTGCTTCAAACAGTGAGACTTTCAAACACCAATAAAAAACACTCTGTCTCTCTTATTCTGTAAATTTTGTATAGTATACACGTTCTTTTACCCTTTACTTCACTGATTCACCGCCTTCAGCTTTGTCCCAGCAATCCGCGCGACCTTCAGGCGCTCTGGCAGCCCAGCATAGTCGAAATCTCCGTGAAATTTGTTGTTCTGGATCATCAACAACCGAAGGCCCCTTGGCAGGCGCGCAGTGCAAATTGTCCCCTCGAGCGCATTGCTGTTCAAGCGCAAACTGACAAGGTTCGGTGGCAGTGTGTCAAGGCAGACAGACCCTGATAGACGATTTTCACTGAGGTAGAGCTCTCGCAAGCGCTGTGGGAGATTTTCGAGGTTAACAGGCCCCATAAAACCGTTGTTTCGTAGGCCCAGCGTTTGCAGACTAGCGGGGAGGCAGTCGAGGCAAATGCTCCCGACAAGCTGGTTGTTACTCAGGTCGAGCGTCTCGAGGCTGGGTGGTAACTCTTTCAGATCAATGTCCCCCGAAAATTGATTGAATGCAAACTCAGCAGTGAACAAGCCTTGTGGCAGCTGCGTGAGGTTCAAAGACCCCACAAACTTGTTATCCGTCAAGCCAAGCTCTCCAAGTGTTGGTGGCAGGTTTTCGAGTATAACATTTCCTGAAAACTCGTTATGGGAGATCACAAGGGCCTCCAGCGCCTTCGGTAGCGCTGAAAAGTCAGCAGACCCTGCGAAAGCGTTGACATCCAGTCTGAGCTCGGTCAGGCCAAGTGGTAACGAGCAAAAGTCAACTTTGCCAGAGAATTCGAAACCATCGAGTCTGGTTGGGTTGGATAAGCACAGTGACTGGAGAGATGATGGGAGCTTGTCGAGTGTAATCGGGCCCCTCGCAGTGCGGGAGGTCCAAGAAATGCTGAGAACACGAGACTTTTCGGCGTCACAGCCCACACCGTACCAGTCACACACGTCGCGGTATTCGTCGCCCCCATCTTTGAAAAATGCCTGAATGGCAATATCCATATTGCTGATAAGGATCTCAAGAAGTGTTTGGTCGGAGAGTAGAGAGGCGTCAACGCGTGCGAGCGGTGTGTCTGCGCAGGAAAGGAGAGTGATAGAGGGATGCATGAATTGAATGTAAAGATTTGGTAAGGTGAGAGTTCTGGAAATTTGATACCATTCTTTCAAAAGAGAAGTGAGATTTCTCTACGACAAAACTGCAGATCGATACAGCGTACAACAGGGGTTCTCACCATTATTTCGATTCACACCCCAAGGGGTGTGAGAGCACCTGAATCTAACATCCCTTAAATTGCGACGTGGATTCTTGCCATCCCTCCATTTCAGGACAAGACGGCTGTGTGGTTTCTCCATACATTGTTTTCTATGCGAACTTGGTTTCAGTTATGTTCTGCGACCAAGCATTCCTAGCCATGATTCCGAATGATTTCTTTCATTGTGTTTAGATTTGAGCGATGTTTGATGATAAGTGTGCCATGCAGTATGACTCAATAATTTTTTTTTCTAAGATACTCCACGTTGCTTCTATTTCTTGTTTGAATGCAAAAAGTTATGACATGTTACAACAGGAGAGCTTGAAATCCCGAAACCCGAAGGGTCGAGGCGCTTGAAATTTCAAATGCCAATAAAATCGTAATCAACGAGCCTTCGGCCCATTGGGGGAAAACTTTAAGTTTCCCCCGACTACCAAGCCGTCCTCAAAAACCTCCATTTTCCCCCATTTGGGGCATTCCCCCGGGAGCGAAGGGTTTGCTTTGCTGAGCGCATTGTCGGCTGTCAGCAGTTAGGTGAACTTTTAAGAGTTAAGGCAAAGAAAAAAGAGAGCGATGGAAGTGGCTAAGTCTCATAGGTTGGCGAGTAAATAGAAAGCCCTGTGATCGATGCATTGAGACATTTCCGAGTGCTGACTGCACTTTTACATAAAGCAACGAATTACTGACTCAAGGGGCTTAATCTAGCTAAAACTCCATGCTGATCGCAAGTCCTTTCTGCTCGCATTCAAGTAAAAAACTGAGATTTTTTGATGAAAATAAAGTTCTCTGCTGAGAATACGACAAAATCATAAGAATCAACCGAGGAGCCCAATGTCCAATCATAAACTATTTCTTTCATTCTAAATCACAATTGAGCCCACCACGCCTTCTTCAAAGTGCTTGTCCGCTCGCAGTCGCTCTTTCTTCGTGTTCACTTTGATTTTTTGCGGTATCAGCGCAGGGTTGATCAAATCAAAAGCGTTTCCCTGCAAATCGGCGTCCTTGAGCGATGCCGGCATATTCTCGAAGCACAAGGGCCCCAACAGCTTGTTGTACATCAGGTAGAGGTTTTCGAGCATCGGTGGGAGGTTGTCGAGGCGCACCGTCACTGAGTACGCGTTGTGCCCGGCGTAGAACGTGATGAGGCCCGGTGGTAGTCTCTCCAGGGCGATGGACCTCGAAAAATTATTGTACTCGAGCCAAAGGTATGCGACAGCGCGGGGGATATCAGCAGTTTTCGTTTCGCCGTGGAATCTGTTTCTCCCCACGTAGAGGTCGGTGAGGTTCTCGCCGAGCGGTGTGAAGTCCACTGTGCACGAGAATTCGTTGTAGGAGATCTCGAGGGTCCGGATATTGGGCGGTGCATACTCGAAGAAGAAGGTTTGGGCATACTGGAGCCACGTGCATAGCTGCCAGTTGATCGCTGTGACATTTGCGTCGTGGTCACAGGATATGCCGCTCCACTGACAAGCGTCGAGGAAATCCCCCTGGGCATCGTAAAAGGGTGGCAGTGTCTTTGAGTTCCGTGTCTTGCTCTCGAGGATGGATGTCACGAGGAGCTCCATGCGCATCTGGTCTGAGAAGTAGTGTGGGTCGGGCCTGCCGAGAGATGCGTCAGCCATGCTGAGTACTACAGCTGTTGAAAACATTTGAGATGAAGAAATAAGAAAAGAAAAGGAGACAACGCTTATGCATCCCTGAAATCATTTAATCAGTGGACTATGCACTATTGTGTAATATATTTCGACAAAACAGCATCTTATGGCCCCGAATCGGTCAACGCATTTTGGGCATTTGTCAAAATTGACTTTGCTTGCCGATTTGCGAAGGCAAAACTCATGACATTCTCTGTCGTCAATGAAACATATAAAACATACGTACGATGTTGTTTATACGTACAAATGCGATATATCGACATTTTCAATAATGTTTCAAGTCAATTATCAAAACTCCATATAGTATTGTGAAGCAGAAGCAGTTTGAATGCGGTGCGTCAGCGCAAAAGTCGAGCTGAGCCGATACAAAGTGCACTAAATGCCGATTCTGGTGTTTTTACTTGTGAATACTGGCTTGAAGAGATTGCCTTCAAGCCTGAGTTCGGTAAGGCTCCTAGGAATATGCGAGATATCGATCTCCCCCGTCAGCATGTTGTTCTGCAGCCAGAGCTCCTCCATACCTTGTGGTAGGCGGCTGAGGTCAATTGTCCCCGAAAATTTGTTCATCCGGAGGCTTAGTATCTCAAGTCCATCTGGCAGAGCTGACAAGTTCACACTGCCCGAGAGCGCATTGTTTCTCGCATAGAGATATTTTAGTGTGGCAGGTAACTTTGTCAGACACAGATCACCTGTAAAGTGGTTGTTGTTGAGACAGACTTCTTCGATCACATGCGGCAGCTGCTCAAGGTTGATAGACCCGTGGAGTATGTTGGAATAGACGTTGAAGTTCTTCATTTTGGCTGGCAGTCGCGTCAAGTTAAGTGTGCCGTGCAAAGCACTATCATTCGCGCACAGCTCTTCCAGGCTTTGTGGGAGCTTTTCGGTGCACAATGTCCCGCAGACTTTATTTTCCCCCAGTAAGAGAATGGTCATACCTGTAGGTAGATCGTCAAGTTCAACGTTCCCCTGAAATCGATTCGTATGAAAATTTAGCTCAAGAATCTCGCGGCTCAGTCCATGAAGGTCGACTGTTCCTGTCAGCATATTCTCGCAGAATTCGAGATTTCGGAGTGTATTTGGCAGTTTGGATATGTCTATTGTCCCTGAAAAACGATTAGTGTTGATAAGGAGTACTTCAAGACGCTGCGGTAGCATCGTAAGGTCGAGTGAGCCGCTCAGCTGATTGACTTGTGCGTCCATGTATGTTAAGTTGGGCGGTAACGAGACCAAGTCTAATTCCCCCTCAAAGGAGTTTTCCGACAAACGAATATCAAGCAGCGACCGTGGGAGGCTTGCTGTGATGATTGGCCCGAAAAATTTATTTTTTTCGATAGTGAAATCTTGTAAGTGACAAAGTTGCTGAATGCCCTCAAGAGATCCTTTCATCTGATTTTCGAACAGCCATAGCTTCTCAACATTATCGGGCAATTGCGCAAAGTCAACAGATCCGGGAAGGTTCATTCGCACGACAACGAGATGGTTTACTGATTGCGGCACAAACTGAAAGCTGAAGCTTCCGTGGGCGGATGGAAAATCTTCGATTCCCCAATCGATTTCAGTAACTGAACCAGCCGTACACGCAACGCCAGGCCATTCTTCAATATCCTTAAAGTTACCGTGTTCATCTCGGAATTGCTCTGTGCTGGTGACCCTTGAAACAAACATCTCCATCAGCGCTTGTTGCGACATGCTGTCGTAGTCAAGTCGGCCGAGCAAAGAGTTATCAACGCATGCGAACATGATGTTAATTTGCATTTGATGAAATTATGCATATGGGATTGTTCATAAGGTGAATTCGTCGAATTACTGCTCAGTGTTTACATCGACATGAATCTGCGCTATAAATATTTATTTCCTTCCTTCCTTTATTTCGGTCTTTCCTCATCGTCTCTGAGTAGTTACTCTCAAGCACTAATCAGTTGGAAAGGAAGTCAATTGTAGTGGCACGCGCAACCATTTGTGACTTGAAGGGCTCCAAAAGCTTCCCCAGCTACATGGTAACGCAAAAAAAGAATCTGAATTACACTTCTGCATATTTTCCACATGCCGCAAATCGTATCAAAATATTTATCGCTATATTTTCCAAAGTTCTAAACTAAGTGCTGCTTCGTCAGCAGCGTTCTCCCCTCGCTGTCCCACTCCGCTGCCACTTTCTCGAACACCGGCGGGATCGCCAGCCTGTTCCCCGACACATCGCAGAGTTTGAGGTTCAAGCCAAGCTGGCTCGCCTCTATTTTTCCTGAAAACTTGTTGTTCGCCACGTTGAGCTCCACCAGCCCCTCTGGAAGTCTATGCAGATGTAGCTCCCCCTCAAACGCGTTCCCGTTGAGATAGAGCCGCCGGAGCCCGTCTGGCAGACTCGACAGGTCAACTTCCCCCGAAAACTTGTCGCGTTCCACTGAGAAGAGCTCAATGCTTGGCGGGAGGCGCCGCAGGTCGGCACTGCCCGAAAAATCATTGTCGTCGAGCGAAAAGCTCGCCATCGCCTCCGGCAGCGATGTGAAGTCAACACCTCCGTGAAATTCATTTGCTGTGATCGAAAGCATCGACATGCGCCGCGGGAGCTTGTCTGCTGGGAGCGTCCCCAGGAATTTGTTGTCGTCGAGGTACAAGTGCGTGAAATTTTCGCTGAAGCAGTCGAATGGGAAGACCCCCTGAAAGGCATTTTCTTTGAGCTCGAGATAGTCCAATTTTTCAGGCAATTTTGTCACATCGACTTCCCCATAGAACTTGTTCCGCGAGAGGCGAATGTGCGTGAGGGACGTGGGGAGCCGCGTGATGTCGACACTCCCAAAAAGCTCGTTGCCCTCGATGTGGAGCTGCTGGAGGCCCTCGGGGAGCTTTGTGACATCCAAACAGCCGCAAAAGCGGTTGTTCGAGAGCTGCAGCTCGCGGAGGGGCGCCGGCAGGGCGCTGAGGTCGACTTCCCCCGAGAATTCGTTGTTGTCGGCGTACAAGAGCACCAGAGTTGGTGGCAGGGAGGTCATATCGAAAACCCCAGAGAGCTTGTTGGACTCGATGTCGATCTCGACGAGGCCACGTGGGAGGTTGGCGGTCTCGATGTTTCCCTCGAGAAAATTGCCGTCGAGCGAGAGCGTTTGAAGCGCTGGGGGCAGATCGCCAGCGCGGAGCGTCCCCACGAGATTGTTATAGCTGAGGGCGATGCCGCGGATGGTGAGCGGGAGGAAGGCAAAGTTGACTGAGCCCTTCATCTTGTAGTAGTCCTCCTCCTCGGCGTCGAAGAAGTAGTCGATGGCCGTGACGTTGCCGGTGTCTGCGTCGAAGCCGAGGAAGTCCCAGTCCTGGATGTCGAGGTAGTGCTCGTTCTCGTCGACGAGGAAGGCTTTGTTCTCGATGCCGTCGAAGGCGACCTCCATGCGCGTCTGGTCGGAGAAGAGGGAGGCGTCGAGGCGGCCGAGCGCTGGGTCAATGGCGGAGAAGAGAATATGCATTTTATTTTCGTAATAAAAGATCAGGGCAAAGAGTACATGGTAAGAGGAAAGCAAGAATTTTGCAAAATGAAAGTCATAAGTGACTTGAAAAGGTTTGAGCCCTCGGATCTGGTTGCCGTTCACTTGTGCTGAAAAACAGCCAAGCTGAATGCCACTTAGAGCAATCGACACATTCATTTATATCTGAAGCTCTCTCACTACGTAAGGAAGGCTATTGTACTCCAAAATGCTTGCTTTGCTCGACAATGATAGACCTATGCGCATTTTTTAAGAATGTTCGACTGACATTCGAGTACATTCAGCGGATCTAAGCTAGCCTGAAGAAACGCACTGAGGTCCGTTGCCGTAAAAGACAGTGAGATGAAAAGTCTCGTGTAGTTGCATGAACAAAATGCTTTGGAATGATTTCCACTTCGCGTCGGTATTGGCCAAGAAATCATGCGCTTTATCATCTGTGTCAGCCTTCAGCTAAATTCTAAAATCTTCGCCCCCTTTCCCTTCCACAAGAAGTCCATTTTCACAAATAGGTACTACAGTGTGAAATGCTTGGCCTGCTCAACTGTGCAGCTTGTATCTCTTGCCTGCATCATTCAAGGAGCTAAAATATATGATATTTTGACACAAATTCAAACTTTAGGATATCTGTGTGAAAGCGTGCCCTTTCAATTTTCGAGAAAGCTCTTCGAGGAACTCTCAAAAAGGAGCATTTTACCATCAAAAAGGGTAATTTTACGCTCATTTGAAGCCCGAGACTATTCGAAGACACTCTATTCAATACTCCACGACTGTACTTTCTTGTTCATATCGAAGCACCCACCTCCCTGCTCGCCCCACTATCCGCTCCCACACGTACCCTATCCGTCGCAGATTGTTGTGTATTGCCGACTTGCCGAGCTTCACACCCCTGTGTGCCATTTCTTGCGAAATCTCTCGTACTTCGAGCGTGCAGTCTTTCTCAACAATTTCCCTGAGGATAGACACGTACTTCTCCCGTTCCACGGCCAAGGCCGCAAAGTGCGCTGCAAGTTTTTCTTTCCCTCGCTCGGCGATCTCGGTGGTCTCGCCGGGCTTGCGCTTGATGTAAACAGCGCACTGACTTTTTTTGATCCCGAAGAGCGCGGCGAACTCGCGGACAGAGTACGTTCCCTCTGGTATTTCCTGGACGATGCTGACGATTTCCTCAATTTCTTCGACTGTCAGCCTGCCCCTGTCTGTCAGCCTGTCGCGGAACTGTGGCAGTGTTTGTGGGAGAACTCGTTCTTTTCTCTGCCGTTTACTGTCTTGTTGCATTGGAAAGAAGTTAGATGATCAAAAAGTAGAAAATAGAAAAAAAGGGGTACAAATACCTCTTCCATGTGATCTTTCAATGCCAATTCTTGCAATTTTATGTTCTTTTATGTCATGCGAACCGACTTTTTACGCCTTCACTGTCAAGCCGTCACTCTTGAAGTGGACCCGCATGGGATTGTTCGAAATATCGATAGTTTCCAACCGTCTCGGTAACTGTGCGACGTCAACAGTGACCTCACCTGTCAGTGCATTGTCCTGGAGTGTGAGCTCGTAGAGTTCCTCAGGCAACTCCTCAAGAGCAATTGTCCCCGAAAAATTGTTCCCATGCAGATTCAGATACTCCAAGGTTGCAGGCAGCGCTGTTAAGTCTAAACTCCCCGATAGCTTGTTCTCTGCAAGCTCTAGGTGTGTCATCCCCGCCGGGAGCTGTGTGAGGGTAATTTCCCCATCAAAGTCGTTCGCTTCGAGGGACAAGTACCCCAGCGTACGAGGCAGGGCCGTCAAGTCGAGGCTCCCGTGCAGCCGATTTTCCGTAAAGTCGCAGTCTTTCATACTGGGAGGCATTGCTGTGGTGTCAAGGGTCCCGGTCATTGCATTTTTGCGGGCGCTGATTTGCGTCACAGTCCTTGGCACGCTGATCATTGACATTTCCCCTGCGAAGACATTGCTCGCCAGCATTATTATCGCAATGCGTTTCGGTAGCGCTCCAAAATCGACACTGCCTGAGAGTTTATTGCTCTCAATGTTGAGCAGTTGGAGCGTCGGCGGGAGCTGTGATATGTCGACGCTGCCCTCAAATTTGTTCCCTCGCAAGTAAATGAACAATAATTCGTCCGGGAGCGCTGCCAAGTCAAGCGTCCCGCTCAGAAGATTATGTGCAGCGCTAATAAAAATCAATGAGCGCGGTAGCTCCTGAATTTCGAAAAGACCGTGAAAATTGTTATGCTCTAGCGATAGGTACACGAGCTCGCGGGGCAGGCCTGCAGTGTCGATTTCGCCATCGAGCTGATTGCTGCCGATTTCGAGTCGATGCAGGGTTTTTGGGGCATCACCACATTTGATTTCACCGCGAAAGTTGTTCGCAGGTAAGGAAAGCATCTCGAGCTTTGATGGCATCAAGCCAAGGTCGATCTTGCCATCGAGGCTGGTCCGTTTGAGAAGAATTCTTGATACCGTGTTTGGCATGTATTCGAGGTGCACAGTGCCCTCTGGGAGTGTCCCGCCACCTTCGCCGTTAAAAGCAACTTCTTCCACTTCTCCAGCTTCATTGCAGTCTACGCCGGGCCATTCGCAAACCTCGAGGAAATTTCCGTGCTCGTCTTGGAATATTTCTTGGTTCGTTATTCCAGAGTAGACCATTTCCATGAGTGCCTGCTGTGACATGCTCTCGTAATTGAGGCGCCCGAGGCCGGTGGAGTCGGTGGCAGAAACCAGTGCGAAGTGAAGTTGTATCATGTGAGAAATAGATGAAGAAAAGAGAGAGAGATTAATTCTTCGAGATCGGCCATGAGGGAATGTTACCGAAACGCTTCAATTATCCTTTATCGTGTTTTACTGTTATTTCTTGCGACTGCGAAGATGATATTGCCATTCCCACGCTGATACAGGCAATAAAGTCTCTCACCTTTTCCATTCGACACCGCGGCAATTTCCAGCATAAATATTATGTAAAAGCATCCCTTGAAGCCTCGACGTCCCCTCTAGCTTTCTGTTCCGAGTATCGATCATGCAGACGAGTGCAAGTGAAACGCTCGAGCGCATCTCATATGCGAATTGGTGGCTGTTTCGATCGCACACTGAAATGCACAAAGATGGCCAAAGACTAGTTTGCTTAGCTTGCAGGCTGTTTATCGAAAGATCATTTTCTAAATAGAGTCAAGCATGTGACTTATGTGGAGCGTTGGCCTTATCAGTTTCAGATCGCAAACATTTTATGATTGTATTAATTTTGAAAGTCTTCGATCTTTTAGACCTCTGCAGCTCTGCAAATACCTGATTAACTGCTATTACATTGATATGTCTATTCTCATGGCTTTGCTTCATTCATATATGTCTTCCTCTCCTTTCATTTCCAAAATTACGTCTTCAGTGTGGTCCCATTGCTTATGACATGCACTTGAAGCGGATTGCTCGAGACGTCGATGGTTTCTGCCCCTTTGGGCAAGTCTGCGACGTCGATGGCGATCTCCCCTGTGAGCTGATTGCCCTGCAATGTGAGCTCTTCGAGGCGTGGTGGCAGCTTGGCAAGCTGAATTTCGCCTGAAAAGCAGTTCTCATGAAGATTCAAAAATTGCATGTCTCTCGGCAGAGCTGTTAGGTCCAAACTTCCCGAGAGCTTGTTTTCCGCAAGCTCAAGGTGCGTCATACTTTCTGGCAGACTCGATAAGACGATTTCCCCTAAGAAAAGGTTGGAGCGGAGGCAGAGGAATGTCAGCTCTTGTGGCAGGGCTGTCAGATTGAGTGTGCCTGTCATTTGATTGGTCGCGAAATCGCAGCCATTCATAGCCGTCGGCATCGCTGTCGCGTCAAAGGTGCCCTGAATCGCGTTGGAGTATGCAGCGATCATCTGCAGTGACGTCGGCAAGTGCTTCATCTCAACTTCTCCTGTGAGAGCGTTTTCGCCGACGTTTATATTTTTGAGAGACTCCGGGAGGTTTTCGAGACGGACAGCCCCTGTGAGCGCATTAGCATGCAGCGTGAGCATTTGAAGACTCTCGGGTAGATGCCCTAGGTCAATGCTCCCAAAAAATTGATTGCTGTGCAAGAAACAATGCACGAGTGCCTTGGGCAAGGCATCCAAGTCGAGTGTCCCTGTGAGTTTGTTTAGGTAGACGCTCAAAAAGGTCAAAGGCCGCGGAAGTTTTTGAATATCGAGAGATCCGTGCAGAGCATTGGAAGCAGCATCGAAGTGTTTCAGAGTTCGAGCGAGGGCGACAGCATTGATTTCTCCTTGAAATTCGCTGCCCTCGATGTCGAGCGTTTTCAGCTTCGAGGGAAGAAGCCCAAAGTCGACTCTACCATGAAGATCAATCTTTTTTAGACGGACCTCATTCACTGTATTCGGTATGTACTCGAGGTGTACAGTGCCCTGTGGAATTGGGGTCATATCCAATCTTCCTTCGGGATCAAAATCTATTTTTTCGACATCACCATCTTGGTTGCACATGAGCCCTGGCCATGCACACACCTCGAGGAAATTTCCGTGCCCGTCTTGAAATATTTCTTTGTTTGTGATACTCGCGAAGACCATTTCCATGAGGGCCTGCTGGGACATGCTCTCGTAGTTGAGGCGGCCGAGGCTGGCAGGATCGGCGGCGGAAAGTAGAACGAGGAGAGATTGCTTCATATTTGAAGAATTTAACAGGAAAGAATAGAATGCTTTTGCTCGCGTAAAAGGCTGGAATGCGTGATAAAGTAATTCAACCCCAGGGCAGTCATGTAAATAGCAGTGTCAAGCGCAGTGTAACACCACCTTTTGGAAAGAATTACTGCGACCCATTCCCTCAGAAAAAGGCCCGTTTTTTATCCAAATATCAAGAATTGTGCTTAGCTACCATGCGTACTCTAGGTCAATTTTTTTTCAAAGAATGTATCTCGGAAAATAACGACCCCCTCAGGGGGTCAAGCATGTAAAAACTGAGCATTGGTCAATCATCAAAGGGAGTACCAACGTACCGCTGGGGATCTCAAAGTAAAGTGCATTCGTACATCTATATGAAAAGCACAACATTCTTTCAAGAGCTACACTCCCATAGTAAGTTCAACACCCTTTCTTCTCTTCTATTATAATTCATTTCGTATTGATCGCTCTCCTGCATCCGCTCGCTAATTTTTCTATGCTTTCTTGCCACACTGCGTCTTTACTGTTGTGCCATTGCTCGTGACGTGGACTTGCAAGGGATTGTTCGAAAAGTCGATGGTCATTCCTCTCGGTAGGTCTGCGAAGTCAATAGTGATATCTCCCTCGAGCGCATTGCCTTGCAGCGTGAGCTCGTAGAGCGCCTGCGGTAAGTTATCCAGCTGAATTTCGCCTGAGAAATTGTTCTCGTGGAGATTGAGAAACTGGAGCGCTGGAGGCAGCGCTGTTAAGTCTAAGCTCCCCGATAGATTGTTCTCTGCGAGCTCTAGGCGTGTCATGCCCTCTGGGAGGTGCGTCAAGGTGATCTCTCCATCAAATAAATTTCTCTTCATAGATAAAAACTCTAGCACAGGAGGCAAAGCTATCAGGTCAAGGGTCCCGTGCAGCCGATTATTCGAGAAACTGCACTCAATCATACTAGGAGGCAACGCTCTGGCGTCAATAGTCCCATTCATTGCGTTTGCGTGTGCATATAGCGTACATAGTGACCTCGGCAAGCGCTTCACTTCAGCTTCTCCTTCGAGCGAGTTTTTGAAAAAGTATATTTTTTCAAGTGAATTCGGAAGCTTATCGAGAAATATAGCCCCCGTGAGCGCATTATCACCCAGGCTGATCTTTCGAAGTCCATTAGGCAGCTGTGTCACATCAACACTCCCATGAAATTTATTTGCATGTAAGAGGCAATTCTCTATTCCCTCGGGTAATGCAGACAAGTCGAGTGTCCCGTTAAGCATGTTTTCGGAGGCGCTGAGATAGGTCAAAAACCGTGGGAGTTTTTGAATTTCAAGGGGGCCTTGGAGTTTATTCTGGTTCGTTGCCAAATGCTCGAGACCTCGGGAAAGTTCAGCCGCATGAATTTTTCCGTGAAAGTTATTTTTTTCGATCGCTAGCTTTTCCAATGCATCGAGACCTTTCAGGGCTCTAAGATTGCCACGAAACTTGTTTCCAGCTAAAAGTAAACTTTCTAGCTTGATTGGAAGTAGCTCAAAGTCGACTGTGCCACTCAGATCAGTCTGATGCAGCCATATCTCATCGACTGTTGTCGGCATATATTCGAGGTGCACAGTGCCCTCAGGCAATGGCCCATAACCTCTGCTATCAAATTTTATTTTTTCCACTTCGCCAGCTTCATTGCAACCAATTCCAGGCCAATCGCACACCTCAAGGAAATTTCCGTGCTCATCTTGGAATATTTCTTTGTTTGTGATTCCTGAGAAAACCATTTCCATGAGAGCCTGCTGAGACATGCTCTCATAGTTGAGGCGGCCAAGACTGGCAGAGTCGTCGGCAGAAACCAGTGCGAAAAGTGATCCTGATAGCATACGTAAATGGTTATTATAGGAATGAAACAAAGGTAAAAGTAGGATTTTGTATGTGTAGTAATGGTTTCAAATTTTCCACCTGCCTCAATCAGTCAGCACAACAAACGAATCATTCTCTCCGTCTTCATCTGTATACACATGAAATGTATCAGGGGCACCTCGGAGGTCCAGCGTGCCACTCCAATCGTTGCCGTAAAGCATCAGCGTCTCGAGGCTCGCCGGGATACTGTCCATGACGAAACTCCCCGAAAAATTGTTGTCGCTGAGGTCGATTTCTACGATAAGAGGGGGCAAATTCTCCAAGATGACATTCCCTGCAAAAGCGTTCTCGGTCAGCACGATCTCGTGGAGCCTCGGTGGCAGCTGTGTTAAGTCAACGCTGCCGGATAGGTATGTCCGCTGGAGGCGAAGCAGCTCCAGGTTCCTTGGCAGGGCAAGCAGGTCAATCGAGCCTGAAAAGTCGCTCCGAATGAGAAAGAGTTCACTGAGAAGCTCTGGAAGCGCTGTCAAATCGACACATCCAGTGAACTTTGTGTGGCTGATGATGCACTTGCGCAGCTGGTTCGGCAGGGCACTAAAATCTATCGTCCCCGTGAGATTTGTCGTATAGATGTGGAGCAGCTGGAGTAAATTTGGCAAACTGCCTACATCAAACGTCCCGTGAAACCCATCCTGTGATAGGCGGAGGGTCTGAAGCTGGCGTGGGAGATGCCCCGTCTCGATGCTCCCTGCCATTTTAAACCGCCGCAGCTGCCCAAAGTCGATGTCCGTGGCAGTTCCAGCACAGCTCTTGACGCCTGGCCAGTGAACGATATCCGCAAAGAGCCCATCGCCGCCTTGAAAGTGGCGCTGCGTGCGCTCGTCAAAGCCTTGCGCGAAAAGCTCCATGGCGGACTGGTCGGAGAGGAGGGCTGCGTCGAAGCGGCCAAGGGCGGGGTCGGCTGTGAGTAATGTGGGGATCATTTTAGAAGTTTTTTAAATGAGTAAGAAGTTTGAGGTTTTGTGTATGAGAGTCAAAAGCAAAGAAATTTTCGACTTTTGACGAATTTTACCATAAAATGTTCCCAGTGCTCCACGACGGGGCTAAAAGTATTCTACACATGGGTTCTTCAGCAGATTCCCGTCCATGTCCTCAATGCGGCCAAAAGCATTGTCGAAGAGCACGAGATGCTCCATTGCTTCCGGAAGGTTAATTGTGAGTACATCTTGCTCGAGCTTATTATCCTGCAAGTAAAGCGTGCGCATCGCAGGAGGTATTTTCGTTAAGTCAATACTCCCCACAAACGCGTTATAGCAGAGCTGCAGTACTTTGAGCGAGTCAGGGAGGCCAGTGAGCGATAGACTCCCTGAGAGCTTGTTTTCGCACAGATCGAGGAGCTCAAGCGTCTTTGGGAGGCTTTCGAGGGAAATACTGCCTCGAAATTTATTCCTACTGATTACTAAGGTAAGCATGGCGCTCGGGAGCGAGCATAGGTCGAGCGTGCCCTCTATCTGGTTGCTTGAGAGATTGAAAATGGCGATAGAATCGGGCAGAGTGGTCAAATCAAGCAACCCCGACAGCTGGTTCTCGCTCAGATTTATCATGCTGAGTCGTTTTGGCAGCGCTTGTGCTTCCAACGAGCCCTTCAGCGCGTTCCACGCAAGATTTATTTGAAAGAGTGTATCTGGAAGGAAAGCGCTCGAAAATGTTCCGGAGAGATTTGATGAGATGAGACACCGAACGAGCGTTGGTGGAAGCCACTGGAGTGCGATAGTCCCTTCGAGGATGTGACCCATCTCCTGTGACCATGCAATGTTCATAACGTTTGCATGGTCATCAAAGATGACTCCACCCCATTGCGTGATATCGAGAAAATTGTCATTGCCATCGTGAAACTTACCATAGTCGTCGATTTCTGCGACGAGGAGCTCGAGGAGCGTTTGGGGTGACATGCTTGTCGTATCGACTCGGCCCAGAGGGGCATCAGCTTGAAAGAGAAGACGATTTGAACTGATTTGCGCAAGGAGGCCAAGCATTTCAGGAAGTAAGAAGGTTTAACAGATATTTTCATATATTGCTCACTCACTCGTGAAATAATGCTCTTCGTTTGGTAATTTTTGACGACTTTATTGACTATTAGATAGTGTGAAGACTAACGCTAATAATTTGTTCATTGTGACGCACCGATGACCCATACGATGACACAGATTTTATTAATACGAACATACACAGAAAATTATGCGATTTGCACTCTTTGCAAAATCTCTTCAGTTCCGACTGGCTTTCCTGACCAGTGGTTCTCTTTGATATGGATCGCCTCAATAGAATCAGGGATACCTTCCAGGTAGAGCACCCCTGTAAAACGATTAGACTGCAAGTAGAGAACCTCAATACCGTCGGGCAGCTTATCGAGCGTAACAGACCCCCGAAAACGGTTGTAGCTTATATTGAACATACGCATAGTAGATGGGAGTTTGTCAAACGAAAGATCTCCTGAGAGCGCATTGTGGCTTAGATTGAGTGTGTGCATGAGAGGTGGAAGATTCTGCAGCGATATTGTCCCTGCAAAATTGTTCTTAGGAACTGACAAATCTTCTAGGTGTTCTGGAAGATTCTCTAAATCGACGCTTCCTCGAAAACCGCTGATAGAGAGTGCCAAATAGCGTAGTGAATGTGGCAGTGCATTAAATTCTACTTCGCTATCTGTGCGTATTTGTGATATACTTAGTACTTCTGTCGTTGGGGGTAGATATTTTAAGCGTATCGACTTTCCATGCGTAAAAACCTTGTCCCAATGAATCTCGACCACATTATCTTCTCTGTCACACTGCACACCCCACCATTCACAACTATTGCGGTAGTTTCCGCGAGTGTCGCGAAAAAGCTTTTGATTCTGCAATGACATATCACTAATGATTAGCTCCATAAGTGTTTGCTGACTGAAAGAAGCAAGATCAACGTGACCTACGGGGAGTATATCTGCAGTTACTAGCACCTGAAGCATATTGAGATTTATAGCTTGTAAAAAGTGCCAAAAAGAAGTAAAAGTGTTTTAATACTATTCACTTGAGCACCAGGATTTAATGGCAATGCGATGAGGTTGATAGGTTTTCTTTGATTACATTGAGGAGATTTTACGATCTTCATACTAAATTTTGATAAAGAGCAAATACTGATGGTTACTTTTCGTACAAGTACTAATACTTATTTCGCAATGACAGATTTGATGTTCACTTAAGAAATCAAGGAAGCTTTACTTTTCCAAACTGCGGATTATATATCTTAACGAAGGCTTGAAGAGAGCGATCAGTCACGTTGCTCTTCCATTGCAGCTAGGCATTTTACGAGCTGAAGCTAATAAGCTTTTTCTCACTATTAATGTTCTGCATGAGTGCTGCATGAAAGCTGTTTACGAGTGGCTTCTTCAGGTCAGTGTGATATTCACCATATTGTATATCAGGGTTTCAATAAAGGGGGAAATTTCCCCCTTTGGGGGAAAAGTACTTTTCTTAAATTATCTCATACCAATCCATAAGCCTTTGGACATGTCTGTGAAAGGAAAAGGGAATCTTTATTTTCAAAAATGACTGAAACCCTGTTGTATATCCAATTTATCATCCTGGGAGAATCTATCGAATATACTAAATCTGGCTCTCCGGAGTTTAGAAATTAAGTTCTCCTCGGCCCATGTTTGTCTGAAAAAATCGGGAAATACTAAAACTCTACTAAAGTTGAACACAGGATTACAGTAATATAAGTATGTGGCAGAAGCGAATGGAATTTCCTATGGATAAGCACAAGTGAAAATGAGCGTCACAGCTAAGAAAGAGTATGCCAAGGAAATCTGCATCTTTCACACTACTCTCACTAGCTTTCTTAGAATATATGAGGGGTTTCAAGAGAAGTTTGCGTGCAGACGTATATGAAATCGAATTCTTTCGGTGTCTTTCTAGAAACTATAATGAGCTCTGAGCACCGTCTTTTTATTTGCCATCGCAACATACATTCCATTCTTCATTGAAACCGAAGGCGGGCTGCTCTTTAAGAGTGATTGGAGACTTGTTTGAATAAAGCTTTTCGTGTATGGTAATAATTCTACGAATGAAATCCGTCGACAGGCGAGAAGATTTTTCGTACTGATAAATCTAACCTTCTCGAACGAGCTCAGAGTTTAGTCAATCCCGTGCATTAGAAACGAAATTTCTTTACAAGAGATACTGATTCTTGACCAATCCTTTCCATTCTACTATCTAAAATGTACCGAAACATGTATACGACACCATATGGTCAACCAGTGTCCAACATTTATCCGCCAGCACAGTCAGATTTGGGATTTTCGCAGTCAGCTCCGCAAGTTCCACAAGCATTACTGTATCCAGCACAATCAGATAATCGTCAGCGCTATGATAACATAGAGAGCCTTTTCGAAAATACTACATCCACTGCGACGGCTAACCCTCCGCAACAGAGTGCTACAGATATTCTCGGTGATCTGCCTAATTTTGCACTCCCCAACTTTGCAAGTCAAAGTTTATCGAGTGATAATGCAAGCAACAACTCACTGTCTCAGAATGCGACTAAACACACCCCTGTACTCACCCCTACTAGTAGTGTGCAAAGCTTACCACATGCTGCGCAAGCGTCCATAGCTACGCAGGCATCTTACTCTAATAGGGAAATTCCACAGTCGCATGATGCACCGCCACAGTTCTACCAGAGTACACAAAGCGTGCCCAACCATGAGCAGGCCATGGTACCCAATCATCCACCCGCAGCGTCTCAAAGTGGATTTCATGGGTTTCCTGCTTCAGTTTCACCGCCAGCCAATGTTCGAAGTGAGCCAGCACTCGCTCACCAGCCCACTCATGTACCACCTGTGATACCGTCAAGTAATCCTCCGCAGATGCCATACAGGGGCGTACCACCGCCGATAGGAGGAATGGCCTTCAAACCTCCATTGCCCGATGCTCCAAGTTTCCCTTCAACGAACGAACCGAGCGTCCCACGAGCAATGCCGACTCCAGAATTTCAGCCAAATCTTCTACCGCAGGCCCCACCGAGCTTTCAAGCACCAGCACCCCCAGAAGTCAAACCGCTGCAAGTGCCACCGCCAATCGCTCAGCCTCCATTGCACTACCCAGCACAGGCTGGTCTGGCAGCCACCAATGTCCCTGTACAACGTGACGTATCTGTACCACCACCTATGGGTATGCCAGATGTGGGTTCGGTCCCCCCAACTTCTGGATTAGCTCCATTCGACATTCCGCCACCTCCCCCTGTGCCATCTGCACAACAGGAGCAGCCGCCGAAACAAGACACGCCTCCTTCTCCAGATCCATTCATGGCGCTATGTCCACCAAAGCTTTCAGTCGATAGTTCTCTAGTGCAGCCCGTTCCGGAAGCTGATGCTCCATATGTAGAGCCTCGTAGCTCACCAAAAGACCTTGATGTATCGCTTGCACCAGAGCAAGGAGAGGTAGATACAGCCAAGTCTGAAGTTTCTGAGCCTATTCCGCCACAGCAGCCACAATCTACGCATACGAATATCCCGCCTTCATTGGCCGGCAATGCGCAGAGCCTACCACCAGTGGATGTACCAGCACCGTTCGCGCGTTCCTTTGAAAACATGAGCTTACAGCCCGAAGCACCATTAGCGCCCTCATCTGTGGCAGTACCAAAGGAAATGTCGACGCAGCCTGCCGAGCAATCCCTTCCCTCTCTCCATGAGCCAGCGCCTTTGGAAGACCGCTTTGCCCCCCTGCCAAGTAATCCAATAGAAAGAGCTGCGGCACCGAGCGTCGGCGAACTACACCAGACAGCGCCAAGTGCTCCATCACGCACTGAAATGCAATTTTCAGCTGCAGCGCCTTTCCAAATGCAACCAATAGCATCAGATGTCAGCGTTCAAGAGCGAGATGACCCGCTATCGCTACAGGCCCCTGCTCAGCCAAATGAAGAATCAAAGGTGCGGAAGCCCAGCATTGCGCCCCCATTGCCCGATCTTCCCTTCAAGCAAACTACTGCACATGCACAAGTTGTGCAAGAAGACGTGAAGAAGGAAGCACATCCTTTACCAAGTCAGCAGGACTTCCTTTCGGGTCTGCCAAGCACAACTTCAAGTGCGAAGGAAACGCAAGATGCGCTCAGTTTCATGCAGGCGCCAGCAAGCATTGAAAAGCCGCAAGTACCGGCACCTTTCGAACAGCAGAGTACCGAGCAAAGCGCTTTTGGCCTTCCGCCGAGTACGATTGCGGCCCCAAAGCCGACGTTGCCACCACTCGAACTCCCAACGCTACCTGAGGCACCAGCCGCCCAAGCAGCTACCCATCAGCAGAATGTGCCTCCATCACAGACGCTTCCCATGCCGAACCCGCCACCCATCATGGGCCATGGCTTTGGCCCAAGTGCAGCTGCGATTGCCCCGCCAATGCCGAGACAAATGCCTATACCTCAGGCAAGTAGTCCTGGAACTCAGCCTGCTCTGCAGCAGCCACCCCAGCAGCGCATCCCAAGTGGCTACCCATTCCCTGCTGAAAGTCAACCTCCGGTCCCTACGCAGCCGATGCAGAGTGTCCCACCAACAAGCGCGCCTGTGCCAATGACACCAAGTGTCCCACCTCTTTCCTTTCCAATGGCACCGCCACAGAATTCTGCACCACCAGGCGGATCTCCGCAGCTGCCCATTGGAGCTTCGCAAAATCAGCATCAGCTTCCCCCGACTGCAGCTTCGCAGGCAGTGCTACCACCACTTCCGATTTCATCAGCCCAGGCAGTGCCACCTCCGCTTCCATCAACAGCTGTGCCAAACCCACCGCCACCACAGCGTGCAATGCCTCCAATGCCACAGAATATTTCGGAGCCAGCGCATCCCTCGCAGGCTCGACCTGCGTCTCTGCCACAGGCGCCACCACTGCCGCAGTCATCAATGCCCCCGAGCGTACCATATATGCCAGCTGTACCACCGAGCGTTAGCCAGCAGCCCCAGGGCCCGCCACCAGCACAGGCCCAAGCCCCCCAGGCACCAACACCAGTTGCACCCAAGACCGAGCCACTGCCACCAACAACCCCAGAGCTCCCAGTGAGCCGCATCGACCCCTCGCAGGTGCCCAACCCGCACAAGGACCTCGAGGACACCGGCCCATTCCCCTTCCCGCCGAAGGACTACCTCCTCCAGGACTTCCCGCCCAACGAGTCCGAGTACGCCGTCTTCGCCCGCAACCCGCGCATCCAGTGCTCCCTCGGCCGCGTCCCCGAGTACAGCAGCTTTATCGAGAACGCCAAGGTCCCCTGGGTCGTCAGCCTCAACCCGATGGGCAGCCAGCACGGCGCCGTGCCAGTCCTCGTGAACACCGCGACGAGCATTATGCCAGCGGCGTCCTACGACCCGAGCGCCGACCTCTGCCCGCCGAACGCCGGCCCGCTGCGCTGCGAGCGCTGCCGCGCGTACTTTTGCGCCTTCGTGGGGGTCGCCGACCAGGGCAACTGGAAGTGCAACTTCTGCGGCATGGCAAAAAATTCACTTCCTATTCACATTCAGCACGACGTGCGCATGCTCAGCCAGCCGCAGGCAGACGCCCAGGCCGCTTTTACTCGCGCGGCGCTGACCTCGCAGACAGTGGAGTACGTCGTTGATGGTTTGGAAGTATATTCTGTGCAGCACGAGACGCTCCCTCAGGCCGAAAGCCTATCGAGCCTTGTCCGAGGGGGCAGTCAGGTTCAACCCCAAAAAATGCCAATAAAATCCGAAAAGATGCGCTTCCTCTTCTGCATCGAGCTGCCCTCGTCGATCGACGCCGGGGCGATGCTCACCTTCCAGCGGCTCCTGCAGGCGCTCTCCTTCACCATCGCCGAGATGGCGCAGGCCCACGGCGACGCCGCTGTCTCTTTTCTCACATTTTCGAGCGCCGTCCATTTTTATGACTTCGCCCCACTCCTGGGCAAGGACACCGACGCGATGCCCAAGCGCATCATCGTCGGGGACACGCAGAGCCCGTTTGTGCCGCTGCCCTTCACGACGCGCTGCTGGTTATCTTTACTGAGCGACGGCAAAGTCATTCAGCGATTTCTCAATGATTTGCCCCGCTATGCCCACCCAGCGGTCCTCGACAGTGCGACAAATGTGCCAAAGGCAGCGCTCGGGGCTGCTGTGACCTGCGCGCAGCTCATTTTGAGCCAAACTGGGGGACACACGATTCTCATCTCTTCAAATGGCTGCACCAGCGGCGTTGGGGCGCTCAAGCCGCGCGATGAGAACAATCTGATGAAAAAAGTCGACGAGAAGGGCTACCAGGTGGCCAACGCGAGCGCCGCCTCGTGGTGGCGCGACACCGCCGCAGCCGCCGCCAAGCAGCGCATCTCCTTCGATTTCCTCCTGCTGAGCGATTCGTCGAACTTTGTCGAGCTCGGCGCGCTCATGCAGCTCGCGCACGCCTCTTCCGGCCGCGTGCGCAACGTCCACAGGCTCGTGCCAGGCGCAGCGACGGAATTTTCGAAAAGAACTGTCGCGCCGCTGCTCCACCAGCTCCGCAGCCTCTACTGCCGGCCCCTAGGGCACTCCGGAATTTTGCGGGCGCGCGTGAGCAAGGACACCCGCGTCCGGGAGTACGCCGGACACTTCTTGTCCCAGAGCCGCCAGGAGATCGACGTGCCGCTGCTAACGCCGAGTGTCACCTACACAGTCGAAATCGAGCACGAGGGGTCGATGATCGAGTCCAAAAAGCCAACCGCCCCAGACCTGGCAGACATCGGCGTCGAGCGCCCCGAGACCGACCGCGGCTTCTGGTACTTCCAGGCAGCGCTGCTCTACACGACGACGTCTGGCAGCCGCCGCCTGCGTGTCTCATCGATTCGCATCCCCGTCACCAACCAGTACGCGCACTTTTTCCGAAGTGTCAGCCTCAACTGCGCCTTCGCCGGGATGGTCCGGCCGGCGCTCGCCGACGTCGCGGCCCACGGCGTCATCCGAGCGAAAGACGCGCTCATCGACCGCTTGGCGAATTTGCTCTTCTGCTACAGGCGCCAGTGCTCCTCGTCGCAGCACACCGGGCAGCTCATCCTTCCAGAATCGCTGAAATTGCTACCACTGTACGTCTATGCACTCTTGAAGACTCGAGCGTTCCGCTTGGCGAACGCCAACGTCCGCATGGACGACAAGGCCATCGACGCGCACGACATGCTCGCGCTGCCGCCAGCGGACCTTGTGTCCTATGTGTACCCCTTCATGGCAGACTTGACAAAATTTTTAGAAGATCTGCAAAAAGCGCACGAGTTCCGCCTGCCGGCGCCGGCGCAGCTCTGTGGCGTCTGTATGGACAAAGAAAATGTCCACGCGCTGCTCGACCCGGCGGGGCAGTCACTTTTCCTCTATATACCACGCGGGGCCGACGGGGGCCGCTGGGGAATATCCGATGCCGGGCCCTTTGGCGTCGCAGTCGAAAAGCTGCCGCTCCAGGTGCAGTCGCTCATCCGCGCGGTGCGGCTGCAGAACCCGTCGATCGCGTGTGTGCCCGTGTGCGTGCTGCAGGGGGCCGGCGACGTGCACGAGGCGATGTTCACTGAGAAGCTCATTGAGGATAAGACACAGGACGTCTCGGAGTCGTACATCGACTACCTGTGCCAGCTGCACGCGACGATACGGGAGCTGCTGCTGTTGAATTAGGATGAAGGGGAATAGGGATAAAAAAATTGGAAATTAGGTTATATAACAGGTAGTTTAGGTGTGGTAAGCGAGTTCTTGGGTGGTGATTTGAAAGAGTTCGTAACTATTGTTTTTTTTTTTTGGCTTACGATGAGAGCTGATGGGTTTTCTTGCTGGCAGAGGATGTCATGAAGTGGAGGATGCAGAGCCATTTTCATGCGAAAGTCGACATGCGTGAGTGACCCATTTCGGCCCAAAGACGCAAAGGCTGATGGTTATGTAAACAGAGCCGAAAGCGTTTTTATATAGAATGTCATGGAGCTATCCAGGTACACGAATATGGACTTCGACTTCATTTTGCGGATTTCGGGTGCTCCAGGTAAATTTCGGTAAAAGCGCATCAGCATGTGCACATGAGTCGAAAGTTATCCTTAAGAACCTCGAGGCGAGGATGGCCACTTTTGACTTCCTCTGTGACGTTTTCTAGATGAGCCAAGTAGGGAAAGTATTCAAGGATAGAACGAACGATACACAGAGGAATCTTTCGTAACAAATCTGAGAATTTCTCTTCTATCGAAAATATCAGATATTTCACGTTGTTCTCTCTCTACTGTTTTCGAAATGTTTCTTCCATTTTTCACCCCGACCATGCGTACAGCCGACCCGTCCCTCGGCCGCTTCGACTACCACGCCCTGCCGGATCAAGCGCGCATGGAGATGCTCGTCGATGGACTCAGCCCGAAAGAGAAAAAGCATATCCAGGACAGTCAGGGCGGCTTCCAGGATGTGTGTCAGTGGAAGTACTGGTATGATTCTTTGACAGCGTGCACAGACGAGCGGGTGACAAGCGTTTGCTTTCGAGACATGAAATTCAGAACAAAGCAGTTTCCTTTTGCGCTTACGCCCGAGCGCATTGAAGAGTTTACGATGAGTCACTGTGCGCTCAATGGGACGCTGAATACAGCAGTTCTCCCGCCGAATATACTTGAGTTCAACGTAGGCAACAATAACCTGCATGGCAATCTGAATTTTTCGGCGTTTCCACGAAATATTGAGCGAATTTACATCTACGGGAATCTTTTTACTGGAAGCTGCATGCTCTCTGATCTACCACAAACCGTTGTTGTACTCAACGCGCGCAACAATAAATTCAGCGGAGAAATAGCACTGAACAGTCTACCGCGGGCGATGGAGGACCTCTTCCTCTATGGAAATGCCCTCGAGGGATCAATTACTATCAGAAACCTTCCGAAGGCCATGCGCGTGATCCGCATCTGCAGGAATGCGTTCTCGGGGGAGTTTCGGCTCCTATCGTTCCCGCCGGAGCTTGAAAAGATAGACATTGGCCATAATAACTTCACTCCCACGGCTGTGGTCTCCGAGGTTGGCGGGAAAATGCACTTTGAGCTGGTCCACAACTCTTTTACGAGTGTCGTAGACGAAGAAGGCAGCACGCATCCATGGGAGTCAGATATACTGATGAAGTAGAAGTAGATGTGCTGCGTACCTCTGGCTGGGATCAGAGGGCCAGCAAATCATACACGATGAACGAATGAAATGATAGAGAACTAGCCATATAACAGCAAAGTTGCAGTCGATAGTATTGCGTGAAGCTTAAGAGCCTCGGATTTCGCTCCAGTATCCAATTACATCAGTATGAACAATGCCTGCGTATTATTCTACCAATCCAAGACTACCTCAGCAGGCTCAGTCGCTCACTGCCTAAGGACGAGCCTCAAAGCCTTTCGAGTCGACTTGAAACTCGTACTTCATAGCTCTTCGTCATCATGCAAGGAATACATACTGAATCACAACTCAGGGATGAACATCTCTTTATTCTGTAAAAATCCTAGGCTACCTCCCCCATATCATCTCATATCATCAAAATTTCAACTTTCCAATCCATTCCCCACCGTTTTCCACCCTTTACCAAACTTTAAAGCTAAAAAATGCTCCGCACAAAGATCTTTTACGCATCCAGCCCCAAGGTCAGCGACCCGCCGCGGTCCGCCCCGCTCAAGTTCATCCCCTACATGATGCCCGGCGTCAAAAACCTCAACCAGCGCCACTGGGTCGACTGGCAGGCCTGGCGCCCCGACCCCTTCCGCCCCGTCTACCGCGAGAAAAACTTCTTGAACACCTGGCCCGGCCCGCAGGCGCGCCACCGCAAGGGCCGCCGGACGCCGCTCCTGCCCATCCGCTACAGCCCCGAGGCCCTCCAGGAGGCCGTGAAGCTCGTGCCCGACGGCTTCTTCTCCAAAGGTTTCTACAAAGATGTCCGCAAGCCGCCCGAGCGCATTAAGGCGTATTCTGATGGTATCGTCCACGACTGGTGGATGAACTACTGGACGCTGCATTCGGTGCGCTACCAGCTGAAATTGTGCACGCGGCACCTCGACGAGGCCACCAAGGAGAAAATCACTGATCAGACCGGCGCCGAGCGCGTGACGCGAATGACGTCAAACTACGACGAGTACCGCATGCATGTCGACTACGAGGAGACCAAGCTCACAAGGGACTACCGCTCGCGCTGGATCAACATCCACCGCAGCCTCGAGGGCATGTCCGAGAAAATCCGCCAGGTCCACGAGGAGAACCGCTACCACGTCCACAAGAAGCGCATGGACGACTACTGGGCGTCTCGTAAGATTTTGATAAACAGAGTGAAGGCGATGCGGCACAGCGGGTCGAAGATCAGGTCGCACGAGCTGCCAGTGCCGACGTTCCGTGTGCGTGCGTTTGACCAGGAGTGATGGGTCACTGGGATCAGGTGGCCAAATGAAGATCGCTGTGCCATTCAGTCGTATGTTTTTGTGATCAGGCCTCCGAGTCAGGATTCTTAGCACTCAGACACGCAATATACACATGGCAGGCGCTGAATGTGTCTGATGACAGCGATTGAAACCTGAAACCCCCATTTTCGACGTATTTCGTCTCAGGTGGTAAGGCTAGCGAAATGAATAAGGATTGGCTATGAAATTTGAGAGAAGAAGTGTAATTCTATTGACTGAGAATTTCGATTAGCCAAGCACATGTTGTGTGCTGCTTTCAATCATCACAAAGAGATCGGCGCATGCATTTCACATGCGATTACGCCATTCCCCTTGATAAGGCTACTTTCGAATACACAAATGAACACAGCTTAGAAAAATAGCATTGATCAAGCGAGAAGTACTGTATTCATGCAGAGAACGCAACCTTACTCATAGTCGACGAGAATGCCGCCCCAACTTTCTCACTTGCGCTCTTTCTGTATCCTCTTCTCTTCTTATCTCTCATCAATGTTCCTCTTTCTCACAGCTGACATCTCCGCCCTCGGCCGAATGCACGCAGAAATGCTCACCGACCACCAGCGCATGGAGCTCTTCTTCACCCCAACCGACTATGACGCGGCCCGCGC
The DNA here is from genome assembly GCA_964019655.1 of Perkinsela sp. pyNocScin1. NCBI lineage: Eukaryota > Euglenozoa > Kinetoplastea > Prokinetoplastida > Perkinselidae > Perkinsela > Perkinsela sp. pyNocScin1. The sequence goes on from CAXHTR010000001.1 coordinate 278,123, forward strand.
GATGCTCGGCGGGGACGAGGGCGACGCGTGTAGCTGGTGCGAGGTGTACTGCGACGACAGCAAGAACGTCGACGCCATCCACTGGCACAGCGAGAGCGTCGAGCTCGAGGGCACTGTGTCCTTCGCTATGCTTCCCCTCGAGATTGTGTACGTCTACCTGTTCAACCAGAATATCTCGGGGGAGATTGACATAAAAACGCTGCCAAAGTTTTTGGACTTTTTCTGCGTCGAGAAGTGCAGAATCAGCGGGACGCTCGACCTCGGCAGCCTGCCGCCAGCGCTTCAAGAGTTTTACGTCGAGCGGAACGAAATCACTGCACTGCGCAACTTCAAGAATCTCCCAGAGGAGCTTCGGCGGTTCTGCATCGATGAGCCGAACATTATCGAGAAATCGATTATGATCGGGGCATTGCCAAGAAGTGACCTGCACGTTCGGCTTGATGGGTGTCGCTTCACTGACGTCAAATTTGAAGATGAAGCGGATAGAGCCCGGGTCACGCTATGAATCGGCTGTAGCAGTATGAAAATTGTATGCGCCTAATGTACAGAGTTTGTCAGTTAGGAAGCGAATGTGTGTATGCTTTCAACTTGGTGATACATGTGAATTTGAGGTGTTCATGAGGGATAGATGCGCTTTACGTCTCGAATCGAATTGTCCCCGGTAGCTCGGATATCAGGACAGAAAGTATCCTATGGCAAAGGATTGAATGATGCACGGACTTTCATATCGAAGCTCTTGAAAATAAATCCGTGTCCTTATACGAATAATGGAACAACTTGCATGCAGTGTCTGAGCTAATCTAGTGTAGGCAACGGTGGAAGCATACTTTCGGCCAAACTCCGGCAGCATTATGTCAGTGGCTGATGAAAAATGAAGTGCACACGAATGGGAGGATCAACATTTGCAGCAGTGAAAGCGTCTTATAGCATAACATGGCTTTGAAGCACATTAATGCTATCTTTTACTCCAGTCAGATGCTCTTGGAACACACACAGACAGATATTTGTCTTTTCGCTTCCATTTCATACAACAATGCTTCATTTCACAGTATGTGTCGATCCAGCCCTCGGCCGGCTCGACTACAGCACCATGTCCACGCAGGCACTCATGGAAATGTTCGTTGAAGGACTCACACCGGAGTCAAAAGAAATATTTCAAGACGACCAAGGCAACTACCTTGACATCGAAGATTGGCCTGGTATTAAATGCGGAAGCGACGATCTCGAAATAGAATGGAAAGATATACACCTCGAAGGATCACTCACGTACCAATTTATGCCACCAAGGACGACAATCTTTATTGTGGAAGGTGACTTTCGCGCGATTCGGTCGCCTTTGGAAACTTCTGACCTCCCACGGGAACTCGAAATTTTTAGAATTTACCGGCAGGCGCACTTTGGTACTGTCGACATGACGAGCCTCCCACCAGCACTTGTTAGTTTTCAGGTCTGTAACAATTTTTTTGAAGGAACGATTAATTTGACAGCTTTGCCTTCGAAAATCACGGATATCAGTATGAGCAACAATAAGCTGACCGGCTCTATAGATATCAGTGCACTACCAGAATCAATGCAGATTCTGTGTCTTCAGTACAACAACCTTTCGGGGACTATTTCGTTCGAATCCTTACCTGAGACGCTCCGGATTCTCCATATTGAGAGAAATGCGTTCACAGGGAGCGTCGACCTCAGCAAGCGAAGTGCGCCGATAGATATCGATGCGAGCTTCAACAATTTTGAAGGAAGCATGGTGGTCCCGGCAAATGCGGAAGAGTTCGATCTGGATTTTCGGGCGACGAGTGTGTGGGGGTGTTTGATGAGAATGGCGAGACGCATGAGCGGGAGGGCGAGTGGATTGATTGAAGGGCTAGTGATGGAAAGACTATTGATAGCGATACGTAGCACAGAAGTCTTTGTCATATTGTTCTTACTTGTTTTTCCCGTGCTCTTCAATAAAATCAAATGATCGATCTGCCCAGCTCACAGGCATTCGAAAGAATGAGTAGCTGACTTTGCTTGAATGCTTTTCAATAGGCTTCTTCACGCAACAAAGCCGAAACTCGCCTGATGATTTCTGAGACTATTCGGAGTGGGCTCGCTGGCAACATCTCATCCCGCAGCCAAGATACAAACACTGTTTAATACTTCTATAGGGTTTCAATTAAGGGGAAAAAATCCCCCTTTGGGGGAAAAGCACCTTTCAGAAATTCTTGCATTCCCGTGCAAAAAGCCTTGAGATATATACAGGATATACAGTAGGATAGGGGGGAAAGGGAGTCTCAGTATCGAAAAATCACTGAAACCCGTTCTATACTTAACTTTTGAAAATCACCAATTTCTCATGTAAATGTACACCTTATTTCTTAAGATCCCGTACAGTGTTGTCTTACCCCATTTTCTCCTGTTGCTAATGCTCCAAACTCTATTTACCCTCACTGCTGATTCAGGCCTTGGTCGATGCGACGCGGAATCCCTCAGCGATCAGATACGCATGGAACTTTTCGTCGCTGACCTCAGTGACGAGTTCAAAGACTTCTTTCAAGATGGAGCTGGAAAATTCCTCGACGTGTGCGAGTGGGATGGCGTCGAGTGCAATGCATATGACGAAGTTGTCGATATACAGTGGTACGACACGGGCTCGACTGGCACAGTCCATCTGCACTTTCTTCCGAAGCGTGTGCAATTGTTTGAGATGTGCAGCAATGGGCACAGCAAAGCAATGACTGGTACACTCGAGACTTCGACTCTGCCAGACAAAATCCGTGCCATGAAGCTGACGCACCACTCGCTGCACGGGACAGTAGATCTAACGAACCTCCCAGCGAGCCTCATCGACTTTTCCATCATGGTCAACAAATTTTCGGGGACTGTCAATTTGATGTCGCTCCCAGCGGAAATGCGCTCTTTAGTGCTCGACTGCAACTGTTTTGCGGGAAGTTTATGCATAGGGAACATTGGCAAGCTCGAGGTTCTGTCCATTTCGAACAATCTGCTGAGCGGCTCACTGCATATCGCAGAAATGCGATCGCTCAGCTTCCTCGGCATTTCAAACAATAACCTTTCGGGTGAATTTTGTATTACGCACAGCAGTGGCTACGCTGACATCGATGCGACAGAAAACGCTTTTGAGGGGGTGGCAGTCGTCCCAGGGCAGTACGTTGGCCTTGTCCTTCTCAGGGGAAATGGGATAGCTCAAGTTGTCGACGAGCGTGGGAACGAGCACCCAGATATGGAGCGCATATTGCATGCGCCATCGCTTTGAGGTGAGACAATGACAATGAAGCAGAGAGTAGTACTAAATGAGAAGAATGAAATATACAGTTGCGCACTGATAGGCACAGCGTGAGTTCGCAGAGGTGGTATACCGGCAGTCTGATTCGTGCAGTGAGGGTGATATGCAGCTTAACCATCATGATTCCAATTCAATCTATCGTTACAATGATCACCTTTCTGTATTCTGCCGACATAGGCCTCGCGCGCCCCGATATCGGCAGCTTCTCTGACCAGACCCTCCTTGAGAACTTTCTCGAGCAGTGCAGCGCATCGACACGAGAGCATTTCCAAAATGCCGACGGAAGCTACATCGATTTCTGCATCGAGAAAGGGAGTGGCATCACATGCGACCCAGATGGCACTATCACCGCCATCGAGTGGGAAGACATGCTTGAGGGCGATGAGGTGGTCTCCTTGAATGCTTTGCCGCCGAACCTGACGCTTCTCGAGCTTTGCGACGATGCGGCCGCAATTTCAATAGACATCAAAGACCTCCCGCAGACGCTCACGGACTTTTCCATTTACGGCGATCGAGTCGCTGGAGAGCTCTGCATAGCGAATTTACCCCCCAAGATACAAAACTTTAACCTCAGCTACTGCGGTGCCCGTGGTACAATCGACTGCGCATCATGGCACCCACCTCTTCGGGTCATGACGCTTATGAACAACAAACTGTACGGTGAAATTCGTCTGGATAGGCTCCCAGATACGCTCAAGACGCTCGAGTTGTCTGAGAACGAGTTCACAGGAAAAGTTCAGCTTGATAATCTGCCGCCAGATATCGACCATCTTTGTCTCGCAGGCAACCGTCTTTGCGGCCAGCTCGACATTTCGAGCCTTCCCGGCAAGCTGTATACACTGACTCTCTCCCGGAACGAATTCGAAGGAGAAATCGTTGCACACAGCCTGCCTGCCAGCCTCCAGCATCTCATGCTCGAGCGCCTACCCAAGATCGCAGGGACTGTGTATGTGTCAAGCGATGCTGAAGTCGATGTCTATCGGGAAGGATCGCCGATAAAGCACGTCAAGGTCGATTAAAAGAGAGAAATACGGAGCGATACGTGCTGTCGAGCGCAATAGGCCTTAAATCAGTTGATACAAAATAGGAATTATCTTATAGAACATGAAAAGTACGACGACGTGGCAGTGTGCACTGTCGACTGATTCATCCATTTATGCGCGTTTCTTATCTTAAGAAGAAATGAATAATGTACTTTGAAGAGTGTGACCATGGCCATCGAGCTGCAGGGTGTCAAAAGTGTAGGCTCTGGGTTGTAAAGGCCTACTAAGATGACAGCACAAGGTGATCCCTGCTTTAAATTTCTTGCATGCAGTGGAGTCGAAGAAAGAGGACAGGCGCAGATACGATTTTCCGATTCAAAGGGTGTTTACTGCTCAATAGACAGCTTTGTCAATATTGGTATCATTCTGTTTGAAAGGTCTGCAGTACAGTGCGAAAGGCCAAAGTACAGGAGAGTTGATTTATACAGTACTGATCTGCAGCCATTCAGACACCGAAATAAATTGATTCGGGAGAAATTCCTAAAATTTTCTCTCAAAGAATAATATTCTCTCCCCGCTCATATACACTTACATAACTTTTCTTTGAACACCTACGTACATGCTTTCTACCCTCAAGCTCCTCGCACTCGACCCAGCGCTCGGCCGCCTTGATTATGCCTCGCTCTCTGACCAAGCCCGCATGGAGCTCATGGTCGAGCGCATGCCCGAGAGAGAAAAATTCCAGGACGAAAATGGCGCATACAAAGACGTCTGCGACTGGAGAGGCGTAGAGTGCGACACAGAAGGAAACGTGCAAAAGATACAAATTATCATCTTGGACCGCTCGGAGGGTTCTATCGACTTATCGTATGTTCCACCACATGTGACAGATCTTGAAGTCTCGTGTGGTGCTGCAGCTATCCAGACACATGCATCAGTGGATGCGCACATGCTCCCAGTGAATTTAGAAAGACTGAACATCGGCTTAGGGCAGTTGATTGGAACAGTGGATATGACGAAACTGCCAGCGACACTGTATAGCTTTACCATAAGTGAGAACCAGTGCACGGGAAGCTTTGTGCTCACATCGCTCCCACCTGGAATAGAACACATTCATGCAAGGCTTAATCTCTTTTCCGGGAGTCTCAACTTTTCGTCACTTCCACACAATCTAGTCTCGCTAACCGGTTTAGCGGCGAACTTCGTATAGAAAAGCTTCCAAGGGCAGTGAGCTGGCTGAGGGTCACTGATAACTGCCTGTGCGGCCAGGCTGTCATTCCAACGGAAAAGGAGCTCTGGGATGTAACCATTGAGATGAAATGGAATTTCATTACATCTGTTGTGGATGCAGAGGGGAAGAAGCACCCGTGGGAGGCGCGTATTCTGAAAAAGCAGAATCCAATCAGCGCGATGGAAGAGCAGGAAGATGCCTAGATCATAGCTGCTGAAGAAAAAAACCATTGTCAGCAACAGAAAGAAGGAAAAGAATTCATGAGCGAATAAAGCAGATATTTTCATGACCGATGTCGACAGTCCACAGCAGCATCGCAAAGAACTTCTTATTATCTTTCAATTCAAAATTAATGCACCTTTCATCTGTTCTTCTCCTCACCGCTGACCCAGCACCTGGCCGATTCACCAGCGACGACATCCCAGATCAGGCTCGAATGGAGATGCTCGTCAACGAGATTCTCGCCGGCAAGCGGCGGCACAAAGTCATAAAGCCCCAATTTTTCGATAAGCAGGGTGCCTACCTCGACGTCTGTGTCTGGGAGGGCGTCCGTTGCAGCCCGAGTGAGCGCGTCATATCCATCGAGTGGGCGTATATGGGATGGATCGCAGATGCACAGAAGTTTGGGTTTGCACACTTACCCCGCGAGCTCCAAGTTCTCTCGCTCGAGACTGATGGCATCCGCGGCACTGTCGACTGGCAGGCCATCCCAGCAAATCTTGCGGACTGCCTGCTCAGCGAGAACAAGTTTCGAGGGACAATCGATGTCCAAAGCTTCCCAGCGTCCATCCGCCGCATGCACCTCGGGAGCAATAAATTTTCAGGCAGCATTGCCTTCGGCAGCCTTCCCGCGGGCCTCGCGGAGCTGCTTCTTGAGAGCAACGAGCTCGAGGGGGGTGTCAGTCTCGAAAACCTCCCGTCGGGCCTGAATAGACTCGACCTCTCCTACAACCGCTTCTCGGGGGATGTCAGTCTCGAGCGCCTGCCGCTCGGGCTGGTCACGCTCTTCCTGCAGCAGAACAAGCTGACGGGGACAGTGACGTTTGCGAATATCCCACAAAGCCTTCGCTATCTCAATGTCGCGCGCAACTGCTTTGCTGCGGTCAGAGACCCGCCGGACTTTGCATTGGTGTGATTTTGTGCGTGAATTGTAGAATATTGAGAGGGATGTTGATAATATCAATAAAGTGCTGTTAAGATTAAATTTCGTCGAAGTCTAATCGAATTTTTTGATTCTCTCACCATTTGGGGCCATTTTCTATCTTTTTTTCTTTTCACTGCAATGCGCGCATTATTCATCGCCCTGACGGTCTGCGCTGATGCAGCGCCCAAAACCCCCAATAGCCACCAAAACTTGCAGAATGCATGCATGCGAAATTTTTTCGGCTTGACAGGCCAGGGTCCGCAATTTGGGCTTCTGACAGAGCGGCTCAGCCACGGATCCGCGGACTTTTGCGATTGGACGGGCCTCACGTGCACCGACAGTGCGCTCACGTCGATTTACATATGTGGCGATCTCCTTGATGGCGCTCGCACTTTACATCAAAATCCCGAGAGCATCGGCTACATCATCGACATCCACTGGCTACCACCAACGGTCGAGTTCGCGCACTTTCGACACATTCTGCTTCTCCACGGCTGGCACTCCAGCGCGCTCCCAAGGCGCTTGAAGTATCTCCATCTACGGGCCGTCCATCCACGCGAATTCGGGGGATCACCATGGCATGGGGTTTTCTCGAGTGAGACACAGCTTCAAAGCCTTCCAGAAGGCCTCGAAGAGCTCTTTATCATTGGATCATGGCAGGCGGGCAGTGTTTCGCTGCTCTCGCTCCCTCCTGCGATGCAGCGGCTCTACATTAGTGGACCGAAGCTTCACACGGCGACTGTTGCGTCCTCCCAACTGCCAGAGACGCTCAAGTGCGCGTATGTCCAGAATGGCACATGTGCGGGGCGCGGGCGAAAGGTGAAGGTGGTGCGCTTGGATGATTCTGAGTCGGAGCCTCGCTTCCGTACGCGTTTTAAGGATGATATTGCCTTTGGGCTCTTTTTTATGCGCTCGGAGGTGTATTTTGGCTTTTGTCAGCGCATGGAGGTGGATTTTCCCGAGATGTTTCAATAGTATGAAAATAATTCTTGAGACCTGCCGCATGTTCTTGCGTGCATCAGTATTGGTGGCAGAAAGTGTAGATTCATCACAGCTCCCAAAATGATTGCAAAAAAAGAGTGATCCGAGGTTCGATACTCAGTCCAAATTCATGCATTGGCCGATAAAAAACAAGATTTGACATAGATGCTTTCTTTCTAGTGAAATTTTTTGCTCATGAGTCCGTTGGGGTAGTGATTCCCAGTGATGTCCCCTCGAGTTGGGGGCCACCAAGAATTTTTGTCCAAAATCCGGTGAATCATTGGTATAGCGCATCTACAAACTTTTGTTCAAAAAAGTGTATGTTTGTTCCTTTCTTCAGCTTTAAATCATTCAATGCTTCCCCTCTTCACCGCTGCTGATGCCCCGCTCGGGCGATTTGACCGCGCACAGCTCACTGACCAGGTTGTGCTCGAGCTCCTAGTTGAAAGCTTCGATGCTCCAGAACGGCAGCAGTTCAAATCCGAAGACGGGAGCTACTGCGACATACACGAGCCCTGGCCGGGTGTTCGGTGCTACGAAGATGGCACGGCTTTCTCCATCCGATGGGGCAACAACTTTCGCATTCCGATATCTGGAACGTTTCACACGGCGTACCTCCCAGCCAAGCTTGAGCATTTGGATTTTTCTGATGTACAAATCGCGGGCACTGTGGAATTTGACCTGTTACCCGAAACCCTACAGAGCATCACTTTTTATAATTCGGCGCTGGAGGGAACTTTTGACTGTGCTGCACTGCCACGCGGGCTTGCGTACTTCACCGTATATGAAGTCGACTTTACTGGCACGCTCGATATGACGCGCCTTCCGCCGAACCTCGATCACATGACTGTGACCCGGGTCAATCTCAGCGGCTCGATAAACCTCACGAAGTTACCGGCGACGCTCTCTCGGCTCACGCTTGTCGGCTCTGGTCTCAGTGGCCCACTCGACCTGACTGCGCTCAATACTGCGCTTGTGCATCTGTATCTGCAAGGGAACCTTTTCGAGGGCACTGTGTGCCTGGACCACCTGCCGCACAGCATGCTGTTCCTCAATCTCTCCGATAATCAATTAACGGGGAGTCTCAATCTCGCTGCCCTGCCATGCACATTGCAGATGCTCATCATCAAAGGCAACAATTTCTCGGGGCAGCTGGATCTGCGCAGTGCACCGCCCGGGACGCGTGTGCTCCTGCATTAATTACTAGAAATTTATAAAAATTAGGCATTTACAGCATACAAAAGACTTTGCTGTTTACTACAAGTCCGCATAGTTTTTATTTTAGTGATCGCATATACCTATTCCATGCGCTGTCCTTCAGCCCTGCGCACAGCTGATCACTCTGCGGGTCGTGTCGACACTGCTTCCTTGCTTGACCAGACCATAATGGAGCCTCTCATTGCGAAATTCTCGGCGCCAACGAAGCGAGCGTTTCCATAAAGATGATATCGCCTTTGATCTCTTTCTGATGCGGTCAGAGGTATATTTTGGCTTTCAGCGCCATATGCAGGTGAGTATTTCCGAGCAATTTTGATTGTCTGACAACACTTTTTGAGATAAAAGATTCGAGACTCGGACATAAGACTTTGCTATGTTTTGGGGCATGAAGAGAAAGGTAGGTGACTGGATGATACACTTCTATTGTCACTTTTACTCAAAGCGAAAAGGGAAGTGTCGTAAGCTCAACAAAAAGGTGGGTAAGGGAAATGAGATGCCCCTCCGAATTCACTCCGAAGTTTTTCATGTGGGCGTATCTAAGAGTGGAAATACCTTTCACGTTCTTGTTCGTTATCTGTTGGCCGCCTTATCTATTTCTCTCTTTCCAATTCTGTAGCAAATGCTTTTCGCACTCATCTCCACAACAGACAGCATGCTCTCCCGCGTGGGCCCGGGAATGCTCTCCACGCAGGCCATGATGGAGCTCTTCGTCGACGAGCTGTCTGATAAGCCCAAGTTCCAAGACAGCAACGGCTGCTTCACCGACATCAAGGAATGGCAGGGTGTCAACGTAGACAGCGAGGGCACACTCATCGGCATATCGTGGGGATATGGGCGTATCCTCATGTCCCGCGTCCACGGTGCTCGCTCACTCGAGAATGGTGGGAAAATCGACCTGAAATGGGTCCCACCGTCCGCTCGGCTCTTCGACGTCGCCGACAACGGCCTGCGCGGCAAAATCGATCTGAATGACTTACCGCCAGCGATGGTCGAGTGCAACTTATCCTTCAACAAATTTGCGGGGTCCCTCGATATGCGGCATCTGCCGCAGTCGCTCGCCTTTCTGAGCCTCAGCCAAAATCATTTCGAGGGTAGCGTACTCCTCGAGAAACTGACGTGCCCACTCACCGACCTCTACCTCGACGTGAACAAGCTGACAGGGACATTTGCCTTCAGCGCGCTCCCAGAGACTCTCCGACGACTGAACCTCAGCGAGAACGGATTTTTCGGGAAAATGTGCGCCGCTGACCTGCCCAGGGCCCTGCTCGATATGGGCGTGTCGGAAAATGCCTTTGAAGGGGAAATCGATGCTGAAAACCTTCCGAAAGGCATGGAAACGCTTTTTCTTCACATGAACGCGCTTTCGGGCGAAATTTCTATCGACAAATTGCCTAGAAGTCTCCGCAAGCTGAATCTTCGTGAGAACGAAGGAATCATTGGGGTCTTCGAGCTGGAGAATCTGCCACTCGATCTCATGCACATTGATATTGGCGAGTGCAAATTTCATGGGGAAATCGACTTTGCCAAAGGGCCGCAGAGCCTCACCGACATCGACGCATCGTCGAACTGTCTGTCGGGGCAGCTGCGGCTTGAAACGCTCCCGAGGCACATCCGCCGCGTTCTCTTGCAGAACAATGCACTGACGGGGTCGCTCAGTCTTGAAAATCTCCCAGAAGTGCTCAAAGAGCTCAACGTCAGTGGGAATTTGCTATCTGGGGCCATTCGAATGGGTGCACTGCCAGATTCACTCAGCGTTCTCGATATCTCTGCGAATGCACTCCAAGGGCTTTTGTCGATGATTCTTCTGAAAAGCGGTGAGTCTCTCGCGGTCGGCGGCAACAAATTCTATGGCGAGATTGACTTTCGTGCGCTTTCGCCAGATCTCGTCATTTTCGATGTCAGTGCAAATGTGCTGAGCGGGTCTATGGACTTGACAGCGCTCCCAAGTCAACTCCAAGAGCTGTACGCCTTTACCAATGAATTTTCAGGAAGAGTGTGCCTTCGCAAACTTCCACAAAACCTTCGCATGCTGAGCATCGGTGAAAATCATATCAGCGGGGGGATCGATCTAAGCGCCCTGCCAGAGGGTCTCACTGTGCTCGACCTGAGCCAAAATCAGCTCAGCGAGGAAATTGATCTGACGCAGCTGAGCGCGGCGCTCGCCCGATTAGATCTCTATCAAAACCAATTCTGTCGTGAAATCAGCCTGCAAGCGCTGTCCGAGGGCCTGGAAGAACTGTATCTCTTTGAAAATGCGCTTTCCGGCAGTTTATCGCTCATAGGCCTCCCAGATGTGCTCCAAGCACTCGACGTGCACGCGAACGCTTTTGTGGGTAGTCTCAGACTCGACAGACTTCCACCGTCGATGGGGCGCCTGGATGCCAGTGCGAACAATTTTGGAGGGGTGTTGAACCTCACGCGAATACCGCACGGAATGGAAGAGATCGATCTGTCGGACAACCGCTTTCAGGTCGCTGTCATCGGTGCTGCGGTCGAAGAAGGGAGGGTGGCTGTGCACTTGAGTAACAATCCGGGAATTCGGGTTGTGAACTCGAAGGGCCAGCGCATTCAATGGGAAGAAAGCGATGACGCGGAAGAGATGTAATGAAATGAAGAGTAGTCGCGAAAGGATTTCAATGACTTTTGATCGTTATACGCTGTGTGTGTTCTGAAGTCAGTGTATATTTTTCCGTAGTTTGTTTGAGTCAAACGCTGCATACAGAAAGCGTCCGACAGTTAGACACTTCATCATCAGGGGTCTAATCGACTAGTAGCCCCGGCATAGCGAAACATTCTTCAAAATTCCATTTATTTTGATTTTCCCCCAATCTCAGCTTCCCACTTCATTGAGTAGAATGGTCGAACTTTTCGAATGGCTCAACTTTTATTCTTGTATTATTCTAACTTCAACGTCCCTATGCACACACTCTGTCTTACTGCAGACCCATTCGTCGCCCGCGCCGACGCTGCCAGCTTCAGCGACCAGACCCTCTTGGAACTCCTTGTGGCCGACTGGGATGAGTCAAGCGACACTTTCCGCGATGCATCCGGTGACTTTCTTGACATATCCGATTGGGCCGGTGTGATATGCGAAGATGGCGAAAACGTGACGAAAATTGACTGGTCGAAAATAGCGATCAAGAAGGAGTGCCCGATGCACCTCGACATGCTCCCACCGAAGCTGACCTACCTCGAAATCTCTACCTCGGGCCATTTTTACGGCCCGAAATTCGTTGGAACACTCACGACTGCGTCGCTTCCGAGAACACTAAAATTTTTCAAGATCTGTCGGAATCTTTACTCCGGAGACCTGGACACAGCTTCGCTGCCAGGGCACCTGGAGGTGCTCGACGTTTATAAAAACAATTTTCAAGGGACGTTTGATTTTCCGTCGCTTCCAAAAACCGTGCATACCATAGACCTCGCTGACAACAAATTCTTTGGAAGTGCAGATTTATCAAGTCTCCCACCAAAGATGCGGTCGTTTGATGTTTGCAAGAACCAATTTGAAGGAACTGTCCCCTTCGACCGATTTCCCGAGACTCTTGAGTTCATCGACATTGCCGAGAACAAATTTTTCGGGTCTCTGCACTTAAACGCCCTTCCTACTGCCCTCAGCAACCTCGATGTCTCAGACAACCATTTTTCGGGTGAAGTAAGTCTCGAGAAGCTCCCCGAGGGGCTTAAGAGCATCTATCTCTCGCTCAACATACTCACAGGGCCAGTACGCCTCGACAGCCTGCCGCACAGTCTCGAGCGCCTAGACATCAGTAAGAATATGCTGTGTGGGTCCGTGTCCTTGGCAAGCCTGCCACCAGACATTGAAGAAATGGACCTCAGCAATAATCAATTCTGTGGCAGTGTAGAGATCCGGTCTGCGAGCTTAAACTCCTTGCGCCTCGAGGGCAATGATTTTTTAGGCTCGCTGTGCCTGGACCATCTACCCGACGACATGTCGGAGCTTGTGCTCAGTGGAAACGCCTTTGACGCAATTTTCGATGAGGATCAGATTAGGCAATACGGCATAGAACTGTAGTGAAAAAATGTTTTCGGCTCATTATTTTTATTCAGACAAGTAGAACATGGAGCTTAATGTTATAATCGTGAAGGATATTTGCCAGAAAGCTCCCTAGAAAACGCCCTAACTGTCTCTTTATCCATTTTAAACGCTTCACCATCAATCAAATGCTTCCAATTATTCTCACTGCAGACCCATCGCTCGGCCGCGTCGACAAGGCAATGCTTTCCCAACAAGATTTGATGGAGCTGGTGGTCAGTGACATCGAGAGCCGAGACACCGATTTCTTTCGAGACGAAAATGCCGATTATCGTGACGCATGCTCGTGGGATGGCGTCACGTGTGATGAAGATGGCATCGTTCGGCACATCAAGTGGAGCTTGCTTCGGGGTCAACTCGCACTCCACATGTTGCCAGAGAGCCTACAAAGCTTCGTGATACCCATTACGTTTACCAAAGCGAAGGTTACTGGCTCGATCGATGCGGCATCACTCCCCTCTAGTTTGCTCATCTTCTCTATTGATAACGCCGAAATCAGCGGATCTATCGACCTCAGTGCATTACCTGCAGGAATGCAAAAGCTCAGCATGTGGAAAAATGCCCTTGCAGGGACAATAGACCTCGATGGCCTCCCCAGGGCGTTCAAGATCTTAGGTCTCGGGGGCAATAGGCTATACGGGCGACTCAGTCTCGAAAACCTCCCGGAGACGCTCGAGCTGCTGTACCTCGGAAAGAACCAATTCTCGGGGAGCATTTCTCTGGTCGCGCTGCCACCCGCCCTGACGCACATGAAGCTCGACACCAATCGTCTGACAGGGACGCTGGATTTGACGCATTTGCCGCCTCAGCTTGCAGTTCTCTCCCTGAGCGCGAACCGCTTTGAGGGGACTGTTGACCTCACAGCGCTCAACCCTCGCTTGAAGTCGCTGTACCTGCAGTCCAATGCGCTTGAGGGGTCCCTTGATTTTTCGAGCCTCCCGGCTAGCCTGGAGACACTCAACATCTGGATGAATGGGTTTATCCCGATGGACCCAAAGACAATGCCGCGATGTGTTGATTCTTGTAGATTCACTGCGCGTAAAAGGTGGTGAGATAGCGAATGATTTTTAGTGAAGAAAATATTCGAAGAAAGCTTCTATTAGTGGTTAGCATGTAGAACTCGTTTGTTGATAAGTCAGATTGAAACGTTTATATTCAAAATGATAAAGTTGGTCAAAAATGAGGCTCGAAGGGTTTAGGTCATTCAAGTCTGCCGACTGAAGAGATGAGGTTTCGGGCACATAAAGATTAAATCAAGGGAATGGTTTTTTCGGGAAAAGATGGGGGAGAGTAGATGGGTGCGTGATTGCTTCTGCAAGACTTTGCTAAACAGTAGATAGGTATCCTTGAATACGCAACTAAGCATGCATCTCGAAAGCTACGTACGATGGGATAGTTGTGATAATTCATCCCACTCCTGATTCAAGAAAAGTTCAAGAATTTAGACTGTTTCATTAGTTCAACCAACGCTTCCAATCAACTCTAGCTTTTTACATTGCTCATGATCACTTACGTTGCCTGCTTATTCGTGCTCACAACAGAACTACGATCTGCAGATGCCGCACACCTTGGCCGCCTGGACTACAATAGTATGTCACAGCAGGCCCTTATGGAGATGTTCATCGAGAATTTAGAAACAAAAGAAATGCTCCAAGACGAAGCTGGTAACTACCTCGATGCCTGCGAGTGGCCTGGTGTGCACTGTAGCCCCGACGCACAGGTTATAGAAATTGAGTGGGAAGGCCCACTGCAGCTTGCTGGCACTGTCTATTTTGAATTTCTGCCACAAACAATCCATACTATCAGCATCAAAGAGCAGAATATTGCAGGAATCATCGACTTTTCACTCCTGCCAGCGGATATGATATATCTCAGCATACACCAGACGCATCTGACAGGGACGGTTCGTAGTCTCCCTGTCACGCTTAAAACTTTCGAATTCAGTGACAGCTCGCTAAAAGGCGACATCGACACAGCGAAGCTTCCCCAAGGTTTGCTCGATCTTATTATCGACATTAACCAGCTGACGGGGAAATTTGCACTCGAGTCGCTGCCATCTGCCATCCAGAAGGTTTGGGGTGCGCAAAATCTTTTTACAGGGTCTGCGAACCTTTCCGCATTGCCGCGTAGCGTTGAAGAGCTCACGATGTACGGCAATGCGTTCTCAGGGACAATCGAGCTCGACGCGCTCCCTACGCAGATGACCGGGCTCGAACTCTCGAATAATCAGCTGTCCGGGAGCATCGACTTGTCCAATCTCCCCGAATCGCTCCTCATTTTGGGCTTGTCTGTTAACAAATTTGAAGGAAAAAATATTTTTGACAATTTGCCGCGAAATCTTGAGCAATGCGATCTGGCGTGCAACGCGAAGCTCACAGGTACGATAGAACTCAGAAAGTTGCCTGAGACCATTTCCGTCATCGCAATCGACGAGTGTGCTACAGAGGGCACGCTCAGCTTATCAGAGTTTCCAGCCGGTGTGCAGGAATTTCATGCTGACAATTCGCTTCTCCACGGCACGCTCGACTTGTGCCACATGCCGGGTGCACTACTTGAGCTCACATTGTCAAAGAACTTTTTCACGGGGGAGGTATGCCTGACAGACTTACCCATCGGTATTCAGACGCTCTGGCTGAACAACAACCAGCTGACAGGGTCGCTCGAACTGACTCGTCTGCCGGGTTCCATGCAGGTGCTCTACTTGAGTAAAAATCGATTTTCGGGGAGTATCAATGTTGGAATGCTGCCAGATACCATGCGGCAAGTCGAGCTGCAAGATAATCAGCTGAGCGGGGTGTTGGACATCTCGAACCTACCGCAGGGTATCGAGTGCATGAAGTTCTCGCGGAATCTCTTTGATATTCAGGTGAAGAGCAACGGGGCAGTGTTCGAGTTTGTATAAGAATACAAGAAGAAACGGTCATATAAGAAAGTAGACTTTAATGGTAAGCATCGAAGTGAAGTCTTTTTGTGGGGACAGTACGATGGAAATATTCCTTCGCCTTCTTTATATTGTGAGAAATGCAGCTTGCAGCCATGTATATCTCTCTATCTATGCTTCTCGAAAATTCTCTACGAAAATTCTCATCGGTCGGGACGAATACAACTCGGGCACATGAGCCATCAGAGAAGGAATCAAATCACAGAATGATTCGTGCGTATTGCGATCGAAGACTATAAAATCGTTCGTGTGCCACATTGCTAGTCAGATATACGCATCGCGCATCCCATGTTTTCTGCGTACACACAGCAGCTGGCGATATTCTTGTCGATGCATCGCAATGCGAGGCACATTCTGTTCCCAGTATTGCATTCTTTGGACACAGATTTCATACAGACTTCGGTTTGATAAGACATTAGTTCTCTTGCAAGAAACGGCATTTGATACGATACACACCGGCGCAAAAACGAAGATTTGTCGGCCCCCAGTGCTACAAGCGCAACCTTGCCCCCTGTGATTAAAAAACACAATGACAGCGCAGTTTCTATATCGCGCATTTTGGCAGCACAGTTTACATATCGTCATTTCAAAACTCGTCGTAGCGCTCTTTTACGGCTTCTTCCAGTCATCGCATATTCTTTCTCGATCCATCTAGCAAATATTTCAGCAGAACAATCGACGACTACTTGCGCCCCAGATGCGTTCCTCGCTGCATACGACATTTTAAAATTATGATTTTTGCACTTTCGTCGATGCTTCATTAACCTTTTTCATCCACCATCGCTTCAATCAGTCAGCAATGCACTTCCTTTTCCCAGTCCTATCCTCTCAGGCAGACGACCTCAACGCACTTGGCCGCGTTGATCCAAGCACACGCGCACAGGACACCATGATGGAGCTCCTCGTCGAGGGCTTTCCGAACAAGGCCGAGCTCCAGGACGAGAACGGCCACTTCCGCGACGTCAAGGACTGGGGCGGCGTCCAATCAAACTCCAAAAAGGATATCATAAAGATATCGTGGTCCTACGGGCACACCGCCTTCGCCCCGCAAGGCGGCACGATCGCCATGCAGCGGCTCCCGCGAAGTCTTTTGAATTTCGCAGCTTCTGGCGATGGTCTCATGGGCATCATAGATCTCAGCGCTGCGCCGCCAACACTTCGTCATCTTATGTTAGGGAACAACGCCCTCTCGGGGAGTTTATTGCTCGATTCCCTCCCTTCTGAGCTCCGGTCACTCAGTGAGCGTCTTTCTACGTATTGGGAACACGTTTGATAATGCAAAGTACTGCATGCAGGAACTTTACAGATCGAATCGAGGGGCCTTAGAGCGAGAAGACTAGCGAAATACGTAGCGAAATAAAGTCGAATTGAAGCAGTCAGACACAATTTTGTACATACGGAATTATCGCTTAGCTTTGAGTAAATCGCATGCTTATACCTGTCACAAGCCAGACTTTGCTTGATTTCTTCACTTCAGAATTTACGAAATGCTTTTTCTATTATTGATCAGAGCTGACTCTATTGAAACATTAGAGAGAAGTCTACAGCTGACGCTCATGCGCAAGTGTATACTTTGCGGAACGATCGATCAGGCTTATACTACTGCAATGGAAAGCGCCTTTTACTCCGATGATGGCAAAAACACAGATGTGTGCGCCTGGAATTACCCTGCGTGCTCGGACGGCCGTATCAGTGCGCTTTTTCTTTCGAGCCCACACGCTGGTGCGGACTTTGTGCTCGATATGGACTGGCTCCCACTGACAATACAGCACCTCCATCTCCAAACCATTCTCATGGCTGATGGCTGGGTCGCTTTCCGCCTGCCTCGAGATCTCAACTACCTGTACATGTCTTATGCCGTGAGCTGTACTCCCAAAACGAATCGAAGCGTCGATTTCCGACACCTACCGCTGAACTTGGAGGAGCTCTTCCTCTTTATGTTTCAACGAGGCTGGTTTTCTGGAAATGTCAATTTGACTGATTTGCCGCCAAAACTGCGAGTGCTATGGATCGATGGCCGTCCTGAGCAGCCGTGGAAAGCAACCATAGACTACGCAAAGCTTCCTGAATCTCTGAAGTATCTTTGGCTTGCGAAAAATCATGACATTGTACCAATCGCAAACTCAGATGGGAACCTTGTTCACGGCTGGATGAGCAAGCAGAATGATATACACGACCGTACGGCGATGCCAAATCTGTTTAAATACTGTTTGCTCTTCCCATCTCAAAATTTTGATTTCGCCGCAATGCAGATGCGATGGAAGGTGATCCAAGCGCACGTGCGTGCAGTTGCAAAGAATAAAAAGAAATGAGACAGGTCGAAATTTGTAAAAAACAACTTATTCTCTGCTACAGTACACTCTGCTGAGCATTCATGTGCAAAGAACGCTTCTTTGCTCGCACACGTTGAGACAGCTGTAGGACGGAGACCTGACCTGAACATCCTTTTGGGCCGTATTGACTTTTCTATGCTACCTAAGGGGCTTCGACTACTGGGTATTGCCAATTGATATGTGTCAGGTTACGAAGGGTTCGAGTAAATTTTCAGTGCAAATTTCATAGGTCAGTGAAATTTGAGAGATTATGCCCCCATAACGCTGTTACTTTCCAGCTTCATTTTCCTCTTATACAATGCTCACAGCTCTACTCAGCGCAGACGAATACAGCCCACTCGGCTGCTTTATGATCACAGACCAAGACCGAATGGAGCGCTTCGTCAACGGCTTTCCCGAGAAACGGAAGCGCTCTCTTCGCTCCCCGCCTGGGGAAGAACCTGCGTCTCTGCCGATCTGCACGTCCATCATGTGGTCAAACATCTGCGACGAACACGACAACGTCATCAAGGTGAAGTGGTCACCAAAGTTGGGGGAATTTTCAGCGTCTGTCTCGCTCGACTGGCTCCCGCCGCACCTCATCGAGCTCGACCTCATGAATCGCCAGAAGAGTCGGATTGAATTCACTGGATCCCTCGTAACGAAGCGCTTACCGGCAAAGCTGTGTCTTCTGCGCCTGTCGTTCAATGGTTTTACCGGATGCATCGACTTCAGTTCGTTTCCTTCGAATCTGAGAGAGATTCGCATCAGTGGCAATCGGTTTGCAGGGGAAGCGAATCTGACAATGTTGCCGAAAACTCTCGAGAAACTCGATTTCAGCCAGAACAAATTTACAGGGAAAGTTTCATTTGAAGAGCTTCCGAGTACACTTCAGGAAATGAGCTGCTTCTCGAACGATCTGCAGGGCACACTAGACGTTACAAAGCTACCTGCGTCACTTTTCTGCCTCGTTGTGTCGTCTAATCGGCTTTCGGGGGTGCTTGATATCGATAGTCTGCCGCAGGGGCTCAAAAAGCTCTATGCGGGAAAGAATGAGTTCAGCGCTGTGATTGGAAGTGCTCCTGGTAGGGTTCATTTGATGGTTTAAGAGTTTGAGTTTTTGTGATCGGTTATCGGGAAGGAATGGTACACAGGCACTCTGTGGGACAAGAATTCTCGCATTTCGGGAAGTGGTATGGATTGAGAATTTGACTCAGTAGAATTTGAGGCCTATTGTTTCAGAATGTGCGAAGCAACAAAAAATATATACATGAATATTCTACTGAATAGTCAAGCGTGACGCATAGTGCTCGAACTCATGTGCATTGGCGACGAAAATTTGAGACTGAAACAATCTCTGCGGGGGCGAAATATATAGTTTGATGGTTTTATTGATGAAGGTACAACATTCACGAAATTTGGAGGAATATAGCAGCATTTTATGATGTGGGGTTTTAAATTTTCTCTTGAGGTATGCAAGAATGCACCCATTCCTCCTTTGTACTTTTCCTAAATCATACAATGCTGAAAATTGCGCTTTTCGCACGCACTGATGATTGTCAACTCGGCCGACTTGACTACGACAGCATGTCGCAACAAGCGCTGATGGAGATGTTTGTTTCAAGGGTCACCAGCACTGAGCAGTTCCGAGATGAACACGGTAACTATAAAGATATTGAAGAATGGCCTGGCGTCGCGTGTACGGATGGTTCAGTTACTACAATCGATTGGGGAATCGAAGATTTTCCATCCGCTCACGGAAACTTCAGCTTTCAGTTTGTGCCGCAATCAGTAAAGCGTCTTGTTGTTGTGCGAATGAACCTTCACGGATCTGTCGACTTTACGCAATTACCTGAGAATGTTGAGAATTTATGGCTATTCGAGAATCTGCTCACAGGGTCTCTTGAGGGTATTCAACAACTTTTTCGCTTACAAGATCTCCATATCCAAAAAAATAAATTTTTTGGGCCAATCATCACAGCGAAACTCCCGCGCTCGCTGCTTGATATTCGTTTGTGGGAAAATGCCTTTGAGGGGGAATTCGACTTGGGCTCTTTACCGCCCAACTTAACATTCATAGACGCAAATGACAACCAGCTGAGCGGCTCACTCGACCTTACGACGCTACCACAGTCTCTTGAAGTACTTCTTCTAAGCACAAATCGCTTTTCAGGGACAATAGACATATCAAAACTGCCACATACACTCCGAAATCTCGAAATCTGCGAGAACATGCTGACGGGAACAATTGACCTTCGTGGACTGGGCAGCGAGGTTCTTGAGCTCAATTTGTTTACCAATCGATTTCAGGGGAGCGTCGACCTTGACGATCTACCTAGGGGTATGACCATTCTCTTTCTAGGTGGAAACAAAGTCAGCGGGACATTTTGCACCGAAAAGCTCCCATTAAGCCTGGAGGAACTGGACGCGGACAATTGTGCTATGCACGGGACACTTGACTTAACGCAACTGCCAGCCCAAATGAAAAACTTCATCGTAAATTCCAACATACTCCACGGGTCTATCAACCTTGAGCAAGTGCCGCATGTGATCGAAGAAATCTATATCAACTACAACTACTTTACGGGTGATCTGTGCCTCACAAAGTTACCTGCAACACTCAAAGATCTCTACGCGAACAACAATTCGCTCTCGGGCAGCATTGATTTGACGGTCCTGCCAGAATCCCTGGAGAACCTGGGCCTGCGGAGGAATAAATTTTCGGGGACAATTGACCTCAGCCGCCTACCACGAAGCCTCAAGGAGCTCTGGCTTCAGGACAATATGCTTACTGGGGAAATCGACATCTCGCATGTTCCTGAAAGCCTAGTCAACCTTCGACTATCGGGCAATCTGTTCAACCCAGTATTCACGATTAAAAGCATGAAAATTGACATTTAAGGTAGCAGAGCCAGATTTAGCCGTTAAATTGGGTCTCTGATCACATTTCAAATCTAAAGTTATGAATTTATTTCGATAATTCCTGGTTCTCGAAAATTGTGTTTCCGCGTTAACGACTCACTCTGAAAAGATTTATTCAACCCTTATTCTACCTTATGATTGCGAGCGGTTCTCTGACAAGCATTCATGTATTGCCTTGAAGCATAAGACCATTTTGCGGCCCGAAAGTTTTCTACAAGACCCTATTTGATAGCAACAATAGCCATTGTGTCATCAGCCTTGCCAACCACAAGCTCTCTCGAAACTTGTTCCGGCATGTGTTTTCAACAGCCTCAGCGCGAGCATTGGGTTTTAGCGAGATTTACCCCCTTGAGCCAGTTATTCGTCGCTTTATGTAAAAGTGCAGTTAGCACTCGTAATGGTCTCAATGCATCGATCACAGGGCTTCTATTTCCCTGTTCACCTATGAGTTTAGCGACTAACATCGCTTTTCTTTTTTCTTTGCCTTAACTCTTACAACCCAATGTTCACCACATTGCTGACTGCTGACAATGCGCTGAGCAAAGCACACCCTTCGCTCCTCAGTGACCAGACCATCGTCGAGTTGATCTTCAGTGAGATGGATGATACCTGCAAGGGGCCCTTCCACAACGAGAACGGCGAGTTTCTCCCACTCAAAGACTGCACCTTTGCCGAGCTTGAGGAGGTATCCGGCAGCGTCGTCAAAATCAAACTTGCGAACACCCCGCTGAAGGGCCACATTCAGCTCGATTATCTTCCTTCCAAGCTCCGCGTTTTGGACTTCTCTGCAGAGTCCATAACCACTGGCAATAGGGTTATGACAGGGACAATAGCCACGGAAAGCCTACCGAGTTCACTCGAAAAAATTGCCATAGAGAAGAGCCGCATGAGCGGGACGATTGACTTTGCTCGCCTGCCGAGGAGTCTTACGGAAATTTGTCTTGGCAGGAATGCATTTTCGGGTCGTGTCGCCTTCACGCAGCTGCCGCCACAGCTCTCTGTGCTCAAACTCAACAAAAACGCTTTCTGCGGAAGTATTGTACTGAATGCGCTCCCAGTAGCACTCAGTCACCTCAACCTACGTGCGAACGATTTTTCGGGGACTGCTGAGCTGCAACACCTGCCTGCAGGCCTCTGCCAGCTGTGGATTGACGAAAATCGGCTGTGCGGGTCTCTACAGCTCGATTCGCTCCCAGAGAGCCTCGAGTCTCTCGGCCTATCCCACAATAATTTTTCAGGAAGTTTACACGTTGCGTCGCTACCGGATCTCTGGATGTTAGATGTCTCAAGCAATGCGCTCACAGGGACAATCGACATGGAGGTGTTCCCTGACACGCTTTCCTATCTGAATCTCAGAAACAACGCACTGGAGGGGACGCTGAACGCAGCGGACACACCAGAAGATATGCTTGAGCTCTACATTGAGAACAACCGTTTTTTCGGGTCTTTCGACTTGAGGCACTGCCCTATGATCTCATCAAGTGCATCGTGCACGGCAACAACTGGGACGAGAACTACGCGGATATTGAGGATTTGTACTAAGTGCATGCGGAGATGACCTGGTTGATGGGGTACTGATATTCTTTCAAAGGAGATAAATTCTATTGTCGCTAATTCAGATTTCCCTCAAAAGTCTCTTTTTTTTGTGAGGCTTAAATTTTGCAATGTGGAGTCGTAGCAAAGCAGTGAGCTTTTTTTGAACATTGGTCTGTGTAGCATCTGAATGTATGAGAGCTGAATGTATCGATAATACAAGAGTGACGGTCACTTTCTCTTTTGTATTGTGATCCCTAGGCGGTGCATTATCTCTGGCTCGTCCAGTACACAACGCTTGAAAGCTGTTGGAGGCCCAGGCTTGGAAAAGTTCAAGAGCATACGTTCTCGCATGATTCTACCTCGATGGTACTGTTTCCACTGCTTGTCCACCCGGGTTGATGCGGTTGCTGTATGAATGGGGTAGATTCAATCAATTTTCACAGAAAAATCTGAGATATGTTTTTGTGTGATCCCACTTGGAAAAAATTGCAGTGATACTTCAACTTAAGCGCTCGATAATGTAAGATTGTCTTCTCATTTTGCTCATCGTATACCACGCTCTTCTACTGTATCATTTTCTGCCTCTATTTACAATCAAATGCTCTCGTTTCCCTTCTACGGTGTTGAGGGCCTCAGTCGCTGTGGCGTCGAAACCCTCTCCGACCAGACACGCATGGAGCTCCTCTACAGCCGCTTCCAGCCGAACCCAGTCTTTCCTGTCACAGACGCGTCTGGCGCGTTCACCGACTGCTGCACGTGGTACGGCGTCTACTGCGACGCCGAGAAAAACGTCGTCGCCATCGAATGGGAGGAAGATCTTATGCTCGAAGGTGTTCTCGACACTGACCGCCTCCCACCGAAGCTCCGAACCTTTCGCCTTGAGAACGGCGCAATGCTCGCTGGAACGCTGCGCACTGCGGCGCTGCCCCGATCGCTCACCTCTTTTGAGATTCTCGACTCTGGGTGCTCCGGGCCTGTGGACTTTACTTCTTGGCCTGCAGCCCTTCAGCTCATCACAATCAATCAAAGCAGCTTCTCAGGAAATGTCCGCCTCGACGCCCTCCCATCAGGCCTCGAGACCCTCATGATATCATTCACTGCATTTGGCGGAACCCTCGAACTTTCCAAGTTGCCCCAGACACTGAACTGCCTCCACCTGCGAAGCAGCGAGTTTCACGGGAGCATTCAGCTTCACGACCTCCCCGACTCGCTGAATGAGATCGATTTTTCGGAAAATTCACTGAGTGGGTCTCTCAGCTTCGATGCGCTCCCAGAGAGTCTCAGCGTCCTCAAACTCAGCGGAAACCGCCTGACGGGGCCTGTCAACCTCGCGGTCAACCCGGACTACTTAAAGGTGCATATGTTCCGCTACCCGCCGTTCGGCCTGCAGATGATTGAGCTCGAAGGCAACAATTTTGAGGGAACGCTGTACCAAAAGGGATTTGGGGAGTTCACGCAGACCGCGATATTCGCAGATAACAAAATGCGCGGGACTGTGGACTTTACGTCCCTGCCATGGAGTCTCATGCACTTTATACTTCGCCAGAACAGTTTTGAGGGGACTGTGAACCTCGAGCGCCTGCCGGAGCAGATGGTCGTGCTCGACCTCTGCCAGAACAAGTTTCGAGGCAGCATCAACCTCGAGCGCTTGCCGATGGGGATGGCCTCGCTGATGCTCCTGGGGAACAAATTTACGGGGACGATAAGCCTGCAGCGGCTGCCCGCGGGGATGCGCGAGCTGGCGCTGAGCCACAACCAGCTATCGGGGTCTGTAAGCTTTGAGCGCTTGCCGTACGGGCTGACGAGCCTGTTCCTGGAGCCGAACAGGTTTGCGCCCTGGACGCACAAGAAGTACCCGTCGTGCGTGAAGTGCCAGACAGTTTTTCGGAAGTGAGGTTTTCGAGAGTAATGCGAATCATAGTAATGAAATATGATTAATAAGAAGAAAAATGAATAGGTAGTGATGACGTAGCTGTGGATCACTTTGTCATTGGAAAATTCGCAGTTTTGCTCAGTTTCTTTTTCTTTTACAAAATAAAAAATTCCCAGGGCCACCTGGGTAGTCCTTATCTAGGTGAAATTCCAATCCATCCTCCTCAAAAGTCAAGTCGGTTAAGCCTTATCAGATCGTTCATCGGCCCACATAACTTCGAGTACAATCAGGAAATTTTGACGATTGAGATGAGGGTGCATACAGATATACATCACCTCCTTTACATCCTTTGAAGGCAAAAATCTAATTGGTTCGCTTTCTAAGCCTCACGAAAGGTCAGCTCCCTCAGGCCATTCAAATTGGCATCTCTTATTCACCCAGGTCACTGCTCTTCAAAGAAATGATAGCAAAATTCCCAATATAAATTGGGTATTTTTAGGCTGACTGCGAATGGATACACTCAGAACTCAATACGATAAAATGGACTGCTTCGCTCAAAATGGGTCAGAGGTTGAGAATAATGACGCAAGATAATGAATAGTCGTAATGCTATATGCATACCGAATTATTTTCGATAAAGCTGCTGGGAAGGTCTCTCAATGGAGCACAAGTGTGCTATTTAAGTCTCATAAAAAATCCAATTTTTGTTTTTAACTCCTTTCTGTTTGACTTTAATCTCAATGTCTATTTTCCCAGCCATCCTCACGCTCTGCGCCGACCCCCCATCGGCCGAATCAATCTACCAAATAACCTGCATGCGCCGCTTCCTCCGCCTCCACACGCACCTTGAGTCTCGAGCGCGTACCCAAGGAATCCTCCGAGACAACCATAACGCTGACGATGTCTGTGCGCTTCGATGCGTGCAGTGCACTGACATAAAAGTCGATGCAATCATCTGGGAGTCTGTGCTGATGAACCAAAGGGTAATCACGCTCGAAGTGAACACAAGCTGGGCGCCACCGACAACCCGAGTCCTCCACTTGCGCGCCTGTGGCATTGAAAAAGGTGTCGAATCACATAGACTTCCAAGAGACCTCGAGTACCTTTTTCTGCACGCATGCTTCCGACTGGACCGCACCGCTATGCAGGCGTTTGATATGCGTGCGCTCCCAGTGAACCTCAAAGAGCTCCATGTGCTCAGGTGCTCGCTGACAGGGCCAGTCGACTTGACAAGTTTGCCCCCGAAGATGCAGCACATCACCATTTCCATGGCTCGTATAACGGGACTGTACGTTGTGAATGGCTCACTCCCCGAAAGTCTCAGGTCAGCGCAGTTCTCCAATAAGTTCACAAAGATACAAACGCTTGGTACATCTGGGAAGAAGATGGACCAACGCATCACGTGCATAAAAAGCCAGCAGTTCTACCCGGAAACAGCGCAGATCATAGCGTGTTTGTCTCACATGGAGCGTATGAAAGGGGAAGTCAGTGGCAAGTGACGAGCATCTTCTGGAGGGAGGTGTTGATTGAAAAGGGGACGCTGGTAAAGGTACAGTGACAGGGAAGTATGGATTTTAAGCTTTCTATCTCAGCATTGATTTATAAATATCCACTGGCAAGAAGGAGTGAACGAAAGGAATCGAATACGTAACTACGAATAGGAGCATTAAGCTGAACTCTGCTTTCATGAATCTTCAGTCATTCGTAAATTTGGCCGGGTTCAGCCAGATGAACACTGATGCTTCAAGCCACGGTACATGGGAAAATTTTTTTTGCGTAATACGATCACAAAGTTTTCTTTGATGTGAACCCAGATTTCATGCGAGGTCACAGGAAACTTCGGAGGCTGTATCAAGGGTCCAATCAGGCATGAAATCTAAAAGGTAAATGAATACTTGGGTTTTTTCTTCGTGGCGCCTGTTGGAAGAAAACATCCACGGAATTTTGATTGATTGTTCAGCAGCAAAGGCCCTTCTAATCATAAAATGTGCAAAAAGCACTAAAATTGCTGTGGACAGCTTGTTCGAAGCTGTGGACTAACAAAAAACTTTGAAAATCATCCGAGAAAGTACTCCATGTCCTACCATGTAATGAAATGTAAAATTATCTCCCAATGCCACAAACTCTATGAAATACCATCTGTCACCTCTATAAAATGCACTTTTCACTGAAACTCCTCCTCGCCGCTGATGCCTTTCTTGGAAAACCAGACCCAAATCTGCTCACCGAGCAGATGCGCATGGAGATTTTCATCGGTGACATTCTCAGCTCAAAAACTTCCAACAAGGAAGTTCAGCCAAGTTTTTACGACAAAAACGGCAACTGCCAGGATTTGTGCGAGTGGCAAGGCGTAACGTGCGACGAGAGCGCAACCCCACTGAAAATCGACTGGGAAGAAGCGGACTGGATCCACAGCGCTACGGTCTTCGAGTGCGCGCATTTACCGCGGACTCTTCTCCTGCTCGAGCTCACAGCGAACGAAATCGCTTGCACATTGGACCTGGCAGGCTTGCCAACTTCGCTCGTCGAGCTCTACGTCGCCGACAACGCCATGTTTGGCACCACAAATCTCGCCGATCTACCACGAGCTATGCACAACGTCTGGTTTGACCACAATCGTTTTGAGGGGTCTCTTGTTCTGCAGGACCTGCCGCGAGACTTTGTCACGCTCTATGCCAACCACAACCGCTACTCGGGAGAAATTTCTCTGGCCGGCCTGCCACCAACCATCGAGCGGCTTATTCTCTATAATAACCGGCTCAGCGGGACAATCGTGTTCCCTGTGCTTCCAAAGTCCCTCGACGAGGTCAACCTCTCGAAAAACGATTTCAAGTTAGTTGAAGGGGCGGAAGTGCCGGACTGCGTACGAATTTAGAGATAAAGGAGAAAAGCAACTACATCGTATAAAGAAAGATGAATACGGTATTGAGATTTCTCACGGTTGGTATACTTTTGCCTCTTTGCTCTTGATTTTCGACCAGTTACTTGCATGTGCTTGTTCGCGAAGAAATCCGAATAGAAGATTCAATCATATTCGTGAGATTGTAATGAGGTGATCGATGTGCTCGCTATTCAATCATTGCTGTAGAATGGGAAATAGCATGAGGCTTTGGGATCTCGTTTTTTTTATTTTGGGGCTTGAATGTGACATGTGTGCGCGCAAGAGATTTCACTGAAGACTTTTCGGCTGTTATTCAGTCGTTTATCAGAAAAATTTCAAATTCGAACGCACAATGACGAGATTCTCGCTTATCAAGAGATAAGGATCTTCGGTCTAATGCGGCAAAATTTAAGAATTTCGTCTTATCGAGCTTCAATGCGCATTCTCAGGATGTGTACCTCCCCAAGCGCTCATTCGATTTTATCTCTCTTTTGATTTTTATTTACCTCAAATGATTGCATTCTCTCTCCTCTACACTGCCGACACCACAAGGCCAGCCAAAGTCAGTCTTCTCAATTTCCCCCAGCAGGCGCTCCTTGAGATGCTCATCGATGGCCTTGAGCCCAAGTCACTCTTCCAGAAGTGGTGTCTTCCGTGGCAAGACCCCGAGTATAAAGATATCAGTGAGTGGGCCGGTGTCAACTGCACGAACACCGGCGAGGTGCATTCCATCGACTGGATGGCAAAAAAATTGACTGGTCGTCTCTCTCTGAAGTACTTGCCACCAACTGCGGAAAGTTTTAATGTGAGTCGAAACAAAATTTCGGGGTCCATCACTATAGAAGACCTCCCAGAGTGCCTACGAATGCTTCGAATGCAAGAAAACGAGATCTCGGGGACGATTAACCTGACTGCTTTACCGAAAAAGATGTCGGCGTTGCATCTCTCGAATAACTTACTCTCGGGCACATTGGACTTCACACAGCTGCCAGCGTCCATGCGAACAATACACCTCGACAACAATGATTTTACAGGGACAATCGACCTGCAGAAATTGCCCGAGCTTCTCATCGTTTTATCTGCCACCCACAATTCCATACGCGGGGACCTTGACCTCCGGGGCGTGACCGTTCGCTATCTCGGACTGCGGTCGAATTCCATTACAGTCGTCCATATGGACGCAAACAGAGACTTTCGAATGCTTGGATGGGACGTGAACCTACGTTCCAATCCGATAATAGAGATTCGGCACCCACCGGACTTCAGGCGGCCACGGGTCCTGCAAGTTGACAGTGAAACGCGATTTGTATGTGTGCAAGAAGTTAAAAGTGATTGAAGCAAATATACGGGGCAGTGTACGAATGAAATAGATTAATGATAGACCATTGCTATTTTTCGGGACAATGAAAAAGATTCTACATTCTCTTGCATACTACAGATGGCCTTCATCATGCAACTGTCCTTTTAGCCTGATGTACAATTGCTTGAGTTCATCTTTTACTAACGCATAAAATAGACACGTCTTGGAGAGAATGGGCAGCATTCTTGGAGTAAGTTGAAATTGAAAAGTCGTAGCACCACCTGGAAAGTATAGAGCCTCAAGGCCAGCTCAAATGAAATACGTCAAAACGAGTCGGTCAACTTTCATTTTTCAGTTTTTTTGGGAAACAAGAAACATGCCGAAAATCACGCTTCTCATGTCATTGAGTATCGAAAGGCAGATTCAGCCTCTGTAAATACCGTTCCAGTGGCTCCTTCCACTTGCTGACGTATGATCGAAAATTTCCGAGTTTCGCCACTGACGATGACTACCAGGCGAGCCAATATTTCATCACTATCTTAATGCTGCATCTCATCAGCAGGCCAAACGATGACTTCTTTGCTGATTCTCTTCTCATGCTCAAAACTTCAGCTATCTTTAATATTCAAATGCTCACACTCACTTTACTCCTCGCTGCGGATACCACAAGGCCAGCAAAGGTCAGTCTTCTCAATTTCCCCCAACAGACGCTCCTCGAGATGCTCATTGACGACCTCGAGCCTAAGTCGCTCTTCCAGAAGTGGAGTCTCCCGTGGCAGGACCCCGAGTACCAAGAAATAACCGAGTGGGACGGCGTCACCTGTATGAGCACCGGCGAGGTGCATGCCATTGACTGGACTCTGCGAAAGCTCACTGGTCGTTTGGCGCTCAAGTACCTGCCACGAACTGTGGAAAATTTCATTGCGTCTCGAAACAATATTTCGGGCTCCGTCGGAATGAAAGACCTTCCGGCGAGCTTGCGGACGCTTCAAATGCAAGAAAACGAGATCTCGGGGTCAATTGATCTGACAGTTTTACCAAAAGAACTTTCGACGCTCATTCTCTCGAAAAACTTGCTCTCGGGCACATTAGACTTCACACAGCTGCCAGCGTCCATGCGGATGATATATCTCGACCACAACAAATTTTCGGGGAAAATCAATTTGCAGAGGCTACCGCAGCTACTCACCGATCTATCTGCCTCGTACAATGAAATAAGCGGGGAAGTCAACCTTCGGGAAGTGAAACTTCACTATCTCGGGCTGCGGAACAATGCAATAAATGTTGTGTACATGGGATCGAGATTTTTTGAGTGTGACGTGCACCTATACGCGAACTCGAAACTCGAGATTCGGCACGCACCGGACTTTTTGCGGCCACCGAGGCTACATGTTGATGCAGACACACAGTTTGTGCTTGTGCGAGACGTGGCAGAAGAAGAAGATGAAGCAGTGTCAGAGTGAAGCAGAGTCAGAGTGAAATGAATCTCTAAAAAGTTTGATAGATTTAATCTGGTAGAGCAATAGACTTAAAAATTTCGTTCAGAAGTATTCAGCCCCTTTTCTTTCATCAAGAGAGATTTCATTATTTTGATATTAAAGCGGATATGAATACCTCTACTGTACCTAAAGATGACCAGTGCATCTTAGCGAAAAGTACAAAGCGTTATGTAGATTCACCAAATCAAGGGAAATAGCAAAAGGAGGATACAGACAACCGTTTGTACCCTTCAGTATTTACAGGTGACCCTGCTGAGTTCACTTTTCGGATATCCTTCGCCTCCACCCTTTTCTGAACATAGAGCGCACACAGGTCTGCTTATCGCCTCAAGGAAACGTGGCCCGAGAATGGTATTGTAAAAAGGGTGTCTGCAGTCCTCTACGAGTGCAAATATCGACCTTGCGATATGTAAGAGCATATCAATTCAGTCGAGCATTGCGCCAATCATTCTAAACGTTTTCTTCTGGCTTTTCAACTTTCTCCAAAATCCGTATCAGCCAGCCCGGGTTCTTTTGTGTTCGCCTTCTCTCTTTCTTTTCGTATGCATTATCAAACTCAAATGCTTTCCACCTTCTTCACCGCCGACGTACCACTCAGCCGCTTCGATCCGTCCATGCTCTCAACGCAGACGTGCATGGAGCTTCTAGTCGAGGGCCTCGGCCCAGATTTCAAAAAGCACTTTCAGGGCGCGGATGGCGAGTACCTTAGCGTCCAAAACTGGGAGGGCATTATTCTACGATCACTGAGTGAAGTACGAAAAATCAGCTGGCACAGCCTGACGAATATCTCTGTTGGAAAAATGCGCGGAACCTTTGACTTTCGCTACGTACCGAGAAACCTCGAGTCGATCTACCTCGAGGGCATGAAGTGCACCTGTGACCTTGACTTCGCGGCACTGCCAGACGAATTGGAAACGCTTGCGCTATCGAACTGCTCGTTCACGGGGAGCGTTGATTTCGCTGAGTTCCCGGCATCCCTCGAGCACATCGAAATCCAGGGGAGCCCGTGGGGTAACAGTCGCTTCAAACTTACTGGAAGTGTCGACCTGGAGCATTTGCCTTCAAACCTCAAGACACTGCAGCTCCGCTACACAACGCTGTCAGGGACGATTGATTTAGAGCGCATCAATGCGCCCCTGCAACGCCTTACCCTCAGCGACAACAATTTTAGCGGATCCGTATCCTTCAAGAAGCTTCCAGCGACGCTCATTGTCCTGGACATAGGCTACAACGCCTTTTCAGGGGAAATTGACCTATCGGGGGTCTCTGAAAACCTCGAGACGCTCTACATAACGAAGAATCATTTT
The DNA here is from genome assembly GCA_964019655.1 of Perkinsela sp. pyNocScin1. Lineage (NCBI taxonomy): Eukaryota > Euglenozoa > Kinetoplastea > Prokinetoplastida > Perkinselidae > Perkinsela > Perkinsela sp. pyNocScin1. The sequence goes on from CAXHTR010000001.1 coordinate 309,600, forward strand.
GTGGGGACGCTTGACCTCAACAAGGTTCGCGAGTCGCTCGAAGTTATGTATAAGGGGTCGTTCTTTTCTATGGATTATGAAAAGAGCAGTCTGCAAGTGATAGAGCGGGAATGAGCGTATTCAGAAGGAAATATAGAAATAGCGCATAATAAACCATAATTGAAGTTATTGATCTCAGATCTATCATCCTTATTTGCGCACTGATGTCTTCCTCTTTTCTCAATTCCCTGCGAATGACGTCAATGTTCCTTTTTATGCCTATCATGACAGGTGCGGCCGGTGTCGAAAGAGGGCACGAATGACGAGAGGGCGATTTTTCGGAAGCACCGCTATAGGTGCTCAAATCTTTACAAATGGGGCGGCAAGAAGTAGGTCTGGTGCCAGAATTGAGTGCAAGTTAGTCTTAAGAACACTAAAGATGGAAATTTTGTTATATAGACGATTGATCGAATGGCTGGGGATCTTATCAGGGATCTGCCAAAGACAGAAAATCGTTTAGATCGAAATTCATGCGATGCGTGAGACGGATTCAACATATTCTCAAATACACGCCTATTCTGCGTATAAAGTCAAAACTTCTCATTACAACTTATACAAAAAGTTTCAGTCTTCCATCATTTTATCCAGAACAAATGCTTCTCGCTCTCTTTGCTGACATTTCAGGCCTCGGCCGCTTTGACCCATCACTGATATCCGACCAAGATCGAATGGAGATGCTTGTCACGACTGCCGAAAGCGATACAGCCAGTCGAAAAGAAAAGGAAGGCCGCTATAACTTCAAATACAGCTCTGGCGAGTTCACTGAGGCCTGTGGCTGGGACGGGGTCACGTGCGATGGCGACTCGAATATTATTTACATTGACTGGTTCCTCTTATACTGGGCGTGTGGTACAGTCTCGCTCGACTACTTGCCCCCAAAGCTCGTCCATTTCGATATCACAAGGGGTACTCACGAGACACGGCAAGTCACTGGAACGGTCAGTACAGCGCTTCTACCACAGACCTTGAACACATTCGTCATCCATGGGAACAAGTTTCAAGGCACAATAGATCTGACGTGTTTGCCTCCTGCTCTTGTGACCTTCAGGGGTCGTTTCAATCGTTTTGATGGGACCATCAACCTCGAAAGCCTGCCGAACAAAATGCAAAAACTCGATCTCAGCGGGAACGATTTGACAGGCACACTGTGCCTCACGAAGCTACCGCTAGCCATGTACACACTTTCGCTCAATGACAACCGATTTACGGGGACAATTGAGCTGAAAAATCTTCCACCTTTGGATGTGCTTGACCTCAGCGATAATGCGCTCGTTGGCTGTCCATCGCTCGATGACCTCCCGGCGAAGTTTGGCACGCTCCATCTGGACAACAATTTTCTCCAAGGAGAAAACTTCAAGAAGCAAAAGGTTCGGTAGGCAGGAGATTGCGAAAGAGGTATTTAAAAGAGAAATAGGCAAATAAATTTATAGGCAATATATTTGTTTCAATTCTATTTTACGTGCACAATTAAGATTCGGTGACACGTCCTAATTCTTTCATGTTTTTAAGGATGCAAAGAATGTTATTCAGTCTGCAGACGATCTAATTCCGACATAGTGGCAAACTATGCAAAAATTCGCTTCTTGAAAAGAAATATAGCTCATTTTTATCTGCAACAGCACTCCCTCAAGCAAGGTTGAAATTCCTTTCTATGCACACTTTGGATCCCATTACTGTCAGGCTATTCTCTAGCTCTATCAATTTCACTGCGTATTAGACACTTTGCTTCCGCTGATCACCCAACGTCGTCAAATTTCAATATAATTCGGAGCAAGCAGATGCATACCATCATGACAACGACACTCTACACAGCGATTGAAAAATCACACATCAACTCTCCTCCTTCTTTTGGAGATGCTTTATTTTTCGCTAACCCAAATGAAAATGTACTAGGAATCATCTCCACTCTACTTTTTCAAAATTTCTAAAATTTTTCAACTGCCCTCGAATGACTCCGCTCCTGCTCTTCGCCATTGACGATACCGGGGCCTTGTCCCGAAAGTATCAGCATTCTCATGCAGAAAGTTTTTTCAAGCGTGTCCCCACAGCGCATGATATAGATAAACCCCGCTGGGGTGCGCCACCACTGCAACTGGGACGGTGTGACGTGCAGCTCCCTACTCGTCACCTCGATTTACTTCTACGACCAGGGCTCCCTCGAAAGGCTTGAAAACCTGCACATCGCCTTTCTCCCGCAGAGCCTCCAGTATCTCATGCTTACGTTTTGCTTTCAGATGTACACGCTGGAGACGCGGCACCTCCCGCGGGAGTCACGATGCACTCGCCTCGAGGATGATATTCTGAAGGGAACAGCTGATCTGTGCGCACTTCCAGAAAAGCTCACTTACTTGAATATTTCGAATAATGCGCTCACGAGGATAAGCTCGCTGACAAATTTGCCCAGAACGCTCGAAGGGCTGGCCATCGGTGGAAATCCACTCGATGAACGCTATGTGTATTATGCGAGCCTACCAGAAAATCTCTCTCGAATTGATTGAGAGGGAGATGGGGCGCGAAGAATGAATAATGCAAAGTTAAAGCCCATAAGAGGCTCTCCGAGCATCAAGCCTCTGTTGCGAAAGGGTCGTACACGATGCCTGTGAAATTTTTGACTAGTAAATATTGGGAGAGTGTCTATGAAAAATGAAAAGGTAATGAAATTCCTAAGCCTTCCCAGTGATTTTGCCCTAGCTGCAGACTTACCTATTAGAAGGCCCACAATGGTAGTCAATATGCCATAAGCGAGGTAAAGAAAAGCGTATATAAAAGTGTATAAGCAGGCAGTGCGAGGTCTTTCTCAATAGCCTTGACTTCGAAAAAAGTCAGGCAAAAAATTCATGCGACTTACCGAAGGCAATCAGATATCAATAATAATAATACCATTTTAACAACTCATGCTACGTTTCGTGCGAGGTTATTCTTCTCCTTGTTAAACGCGCGGATTAAGGTAACTTTATTCACACAAGCGTTACTGCTTATTGAATTCTAGACTTTACAGGTCTTATTTTCTATTGTATCTTATCAGGCTACCATGCACACAGTTTTCCGCATATTCTGCACAGCGGACACCGCCATCGGCCGCTTTGACGCCTCCCTGCTCGACGACCAGGCCAAGATGGAGCTCCTGATCCAGAACATCACCGAAGAGACGAAGCGGCACTTCCAGAACAGCGACGGCGAGTTCCTCGACAAGTGCGCCTGGCCCTTTGTTCAATGCGATGAAAACAAAAACATCACTTCGGTTGTTCTCCAGCGAGTCGCCGGAACGATATGTCTCGACTACCTCCCACAGTCGGTGATTGAGGTGAACCTCGAGTTCCACAATGCGTTTGGGACGCTCGAAACTAGCAAGCTGCCCGAGGGCCTCCACATTTTTACAATTTACAAAAATTTCTTTGTGGGGACCTGTGACCTCAGCAGTTTACCGAGGGGCGTCTGGCGATTCAACATTGGGATGAACGCCTTTCAGGGAAGTCTGTGCCTCGAGAGCCTCCCGCCAGCGCTTCGGATCCTCTCGGCAACGAAAAATCTTTTTAGCGGTAGTATATGCCTCGAATATCTTCCGACGAAGATGACAGCCCTCCTGCTCGGTCATAACCAGCTCACTGGAGAAATTTCGCTGCGTCGTCTACCTCCAAAGCTGGGAACGCTGAACCTCTCGAGCAATAAACTGTATGGAAGTGTACATCTCGACGCACTCCCTCCATCTTTGCATGTTCTGGACGTGTCTTCGAATGAGCTGAGTGGAGAATTATGTTTCGAGTCGCTTCCTAAAAAATTGAATGTGATCGAGCTCTCGTCGAACCGTTTCAGCGGGAGTCTCCGGATAGCCACTGGGCCACGCACCTTCTCTTCATTGAGCGTTGCGAATAATGATCTGATTGGGGTGGCAGTTGTGCACTCGAGCGTGGCAAATCGAGTCAGTCTGGAATACAATCTGATTGAGCGAGTCGAGGATGAGCTTGGACGAGTTGTAGAAATCGATGCGGAGCTCAGCGAATGAAGTATGAACGAGAAATGATTAATTATTGAGATTGAAGAGAGTTGGAAAAATTGAGTGGAGTGCGTGTACACTGTTTACACGAAGTGAATTTTGACTTGTTTCCATAAAAGTGAATTCATTGTTTTTTATGTAGTGATGTGGGAGTCGCCCCAGTTAAGGGTACTTGTGCGTGTGTAAACGTCAAAAGCGTTTGGCATGAGCAATGGTTCGATGATGAGGTGGCAGTGAGAAAGTCTGGAAAAAAAATTGAAAAAAAAACGAATAAAAGATGACGGAAAGCCATGAAAGCGTATAAATCTCTATAAAGGTCATAGGCATCAATCGTACTCTAAAATTGCTATGAATGACATACTGTCATACAACTGTCGCTTCTCTCTATTGTATCAAATGCTCACCCTCTTCTGTACCGATACGCTCCAAAACTATGCCGGAAGAGTATCCCCATCGATGCTTTCCGACCATGATCGAATGCAGCTGTTCTTCCCATCTTTCTCTGATGTCCACTCTCGTGAACGCCTTTGTGGGAATGGCGATGACGCATGCACCTGGGCTGGTGTTGTGTGCACAGACGATGAAACCGTCACTGATATCCGGTGGACGCCTGAAACAGGTCGTCTGATAGGAACCATCAATATGCAAATGCTCCCAGTGCACCTGCAGTCTCTTCGGCTCATTGAGATGAACTTTCAGGGAAGCCAAGTGGATATACCAGCACTTCCTGAGGACATGCGCGTCATTTACCTGGCCCTCAATAAGCTCAGAGGAATATTGGATTTTGATGATCTCCCCCACTGGATGGAAGTGATCGTCATCGCTGAGCTTTGGATCGACAAAATTGTGAATATCTGCAACCTGCCAGAGACACTCACAAAATTCTCGCTCGTTATCCCGCGTAACACAGAAAAAAGCATACACATTGGTAAACTGCCAGCGAACGATCTTGTGATCGATGTCAAAGAGTGTGCGCTCGAAGGATTCACTTGCGAAGATGAAAGTGATGCTGATCGTATACTGTGGAGAAAGATATAGTTAACTTCCTGACTATTCGCAATTTCACATTGAGAATATTGCGAAATGAGCCAAAGTACTCTTTTTGTCGTAACTCTTCTACCATATTCACCTATCACATAAAATGGTATTCGCCTTAATGGAACTATGCTTCGGCATCGACTCATCTGCCGGCCGCATCAACACCTCCCTGCTGTCCGACCAAGTGATGCTCGAGCTCCTCGTCGAGAGCTTTCGCGCAGACTGCCACCACCGCTTCAAGTTCCTCGACAGCTTCACGGACTTTCGCCACTGGGACATTGTGAAAGCGTTCGAAAACGAAACTGTCTTGTTTTTGAAACTTGGCCCGAAGGGCCGGGCAGATGAAATTTTCAGCGCTGTTGAAAAAATGATTTACGGCGTTTTTGAGGCAAAGTTCGTCCCCCGCCGGGTCCAAACGCTCGAGATCACTGACTGCGGATTTACTGGGACTGTTGACTTCTCGAGCCTGCCCGTGTCCATTGCTCTGCTGACAATCTGCCGCACGCCCTTCGAAGGGTCCCTTGACGCCAAGGCGCTTCCACATGACCTTCGACGCCTGCACATCAGGGAGACAAAGCTGAGCGGAGGGATCGATTTTTCGGCGCTGCCTCGAACACTCGAGCAGTGTACCCTCGTGCAGTGCGCATTCACTGGTGCTGTGAATTTGACGTCCCTTCCTGTGAATCTCAGCGTGCTCAATCTGCACGCTAACAATTTCACAGGGAGCGTCGACCTGTGCCATCTTCCCGGCGAGCTCGTCGAGCTCAGACTCTCTGAAAACGCCCTTGGTGGTAGTGTTTCTCTTCGAAATTTACCAAAAAACATATGGACGCTCGACCTTGGGGACAATCAGCTCACCGGGGAGATCAGCGATGAAATTCTCTCCAATCTTCCAGAGGATATGCGCTACCTTGGGATACACAACAACTATTTCTTTGGTAGCATCGATCTGACACTGTGCAGTGAAAATATCGAAGTTTGTGTGCACAAAGAGTTGCCTGCGCACAGAAAGGTGGACGAAATGTGTAATTACGGGCTCGAGGTCACAACGTGGGAAAACAGCGATTTTTATGCGGAAGAGTGAACAAAGACAATAACAAATAGGACAGAAAGAGTGAAATGATGATCATGACAAGAAAACGTGTCACAGGCATCCTGTGAATATGTATTGTTCTCTTATTACTATTTTCAAGCGTGTGACGTTTTGAGACCAACACATGCGGCAAAGGATGAAGATGTGAAGAAGTGTAACGTCGTTCGGCTTCTTCGGGGCTGCAAACGTACATAATATCGATGAACTACCGTTGGACAGCAAAAACTCATAGCACATGTGGACTTGGCACAAGCATATCATCTCTCCATCGAGGTGGTGGACGCCCTGTGGCCCAGAACTGTGGGTGACGGGTGCCATCCTTCACTGCAGGGCTGATGTAACGACATTTTGTATGTCTGCAAGATGGAAAAAGTGTGCGAGTGGGTTAGGAATGATTCGTAAGAATGTGTGGTTAGTATGCATGTGTTTTCCCCTAATTTTCGAGTCAATTCTTCGATCAAAAATGCTATGCACCATCATTCTTTCATGCGTCGACCCGACCCTCGGCCGTCTCGACCCTGCTTTTATGTCCACGCAATCCTGCATGGAAGCCTTTATCGGTGGGACAAAAAACAAGTCTCAGTTCACTGACGACAATGGCAACTTCCTCGATATCGAGCAGTGGGCCTGCCTCGAGTTCGATGCCGACCAGAACGTCACCGAGGTGCGCCTCACGAACGAGGACTTTGATGAGGACGACAACGCCGAGGAATCCGAGCTCGCAGGTCGCATCAACTTTTCTTATCTTCCCGATACAGTCCAGGTGGTATTCCTCGATCATAACGCGCTCAACGGGGTTTTCAAAACAGGCGACCTGCCATCCTCGCTGACATACTTTGAGATTCAGGGAAATCATTTCATCGGGTATCTCGACACCGGAATGCTTCCAGTTAACCTCAGACACTTCAGCATCGACAAAAACAAGCTTGGGGGGACAATAGGGTGGGCGGCCTTCCCTACGAAGCTGAATGCGCTTTATATGTCGCATAACGATTTTACGGGGTCCGTCGACCTGAAACACCTACCAGAGCCCCTCGAGCAGCTCTTCGCGCACCACAACAAATTCTGTGGGGAAATAGATCTCACGGCTCTCAGCCCGTGCCTCAAGGACATCGACCTCAGCGACAACGCGATCACCGGGGGAGTCCGCTTTGCAAACGTCCCGAAGACCTTCGTGTCCTTCCATATCGACAACAACGCGATGCGCGGGGAGATCGACATGCACTCGCTGCCCGACAACCTCGAAGAGCTCGCCATCGGCTACAACGCGCTCACTGGGGATTTTTCAGTAGAAAATTTACCAAAAGATCTCACACAACTTGCTCTGGAGATGATCCTCTTCGGGGGTACCGTCGAGGTGGCGGCACTTCCGCGGGCCCTCCAGAACGTGAGCCTGCAGAATGGGCAGTACATTGGGACCTTTGCGTTCAAAGACTTACCAAAGCAAATTGATTATCTTGACATTCGCACGAATGGGTTCGAGGGTACGCTTGAGACAGCTTTTCTACCTGTGACCGTGCAGAGCTTCTTCATCGAAAACAATCGATTCACGGGGAGCGTCGACTTCATGCAGCTGCCGAAGGATCTGGTTGAGCTTGGCATTGCTGGAAACGAATTTTCAGGGTCCATCGACCTATCAAAGTTACCACAGAGCCTGAAAACTATCGGCGCGGACGCAAACTGCTTTGCAGGGGATATTTCATTCAGGAGAGTGCCGTCGGGTCTTGAGTTTTTCAATGTTTCCAACAACAGGATAGAGAACCTGTACGACGTTCCGTATTCTATTCGGTTAGAATCTGAAGGCAACCCGATTCAGCAAATGACAAGCCGGTAGGTTCCTCTATTTGATAGTGTGTGACCAATATTTGAGAAAGTCTGATATATTGTATTTCTGGTTGATGTCCTTTGTGTCGTGCAGTCTATGCTTCGTTTCTTTACAATTTGTTTAAAGAGAAAAATGCGTGAAGGTGGCAGAGAAATTCGAAAAGTGATTGCAAGCTTGTATCACGAGAATGCCTCTCTGGATACGCATATTTTTCAGATTGGGATCGATCATGTGGCCTTCGGTCTCCGAGTGAATTGCGGATAATATCCCTGAATTCAAGATGAGCTGTCTGTTCATTGATCGAGAACAGGGGTTTCACGCTTTTTTCACTTTCTCACAGCACGGTTTTGGAAAATTCCATTATTTTACAGTTAACCTATATACATATACATATATATATGTTTATCATTTTTTCGTATTCCTACAATTTGTAGGAACTTTCCTTCAGAGTTGAGAACCCCTTCTGTATAACTTTACTATAGAAATGCTTCTCAACTTCTTCCTACACGCCGACATTCCAGGCCGGTGTAACATAGCCTCTCTCTCGCAACAGACCCTCATGGAGCTCCTCGTGGCCAATGTCAGCGACAGCGAAGCCTTCAAAGATGCCTCCGGAGACTTCCTCGATATTTATGACTGGAAGGGCGTCAAACTGAATGAAAATGACGAAGTCATCAGCATCGACTGGGAGATCGACTTTCTCGCCTCCATTTTCGAGGGGGACTATCAGCCAGCGCTGATGATGGGTGGGGATATCGACTTTCAGTTTTTGCCATCGACGCTGAAAGAGTTTAACATTGACGGCGTCTCGCTGAGTGGCACTGTCAACACGCACAGTCTCCCTCGCGGCCTCACTGAGTTCATGGTGAGCGAAAATCGGCTGCACGGAGGAATCGACACCGCTGGCCTTCCAGCGCCCCTCAAATTGTTTTACATCGAGAAGAACCTATTTTCGGGAAGTTTTGCATTTGCGAATCTTCCAGGAAATATCGACATCATTGATATCTCGCACAATGATTTTTCGGGGAGTATCTCCCTCTCCGGCATTCGAGCCCCCATCCGCCAGCTCCTTGCGAACGACAATGCATTTTGCGGCAGTCTATCCTTGGAGAACATGCCCAAAACGCTGGAAGTACTGTACCTGGAGAAGAACAAATTCAAGCAGGATGTCCTCCTTGTGAGCGGTATGAAGCTGCCTGAATTTCCAGGTGGACCCGGATATACCATCCAGTTGGACGAAAACGCTTTTGGTCGGATTCTGCATGCAAAGGGGAGGGAAATCAGCGTGATCCCATCGAGCGACAAGCAGATTGTCAGAATACAAGACAATGGGAAAGAACCGACGGGAAAGTTATAAGATTGGCGAATATCAGTGGAAACTGAAGCGCAGTCTAATAAAGTATGACACATATTAGATAAGAGTAGCGGCAATCAAGTAAAATACATACAGGTTATTCCGATTTTGCATTTGATATACAAATAACTAATTTATCCATGAGACATTCATAAGCGTTGAAGACACAATAAAATGCGCTGCTCCAAGATCGAGAGACGTCGTTTTCGGAGTTCTTGAGTATCACTCGTATCATCGCCCGCAGATGATCCAGGATTGAAGATGGAGAGACCCATCTTTGACTTGGAAAGGAAAAGATTCGCCGTTTCATGTGTTACGCAAAGGGATTTTAGCTTCTGAGGTAAGCCCACCTATTCATTCATAGAGGCATCACTTATCCACCTCAATAATAAACTGCAATTCACACTCTGTTGCGTCAGTCATGGGCAAGGCCACCCAGTGGTTATGCTGATGCTCAGTGCTATTTTTGAGCGAAGGTGACCAGAGGGCATCCTTTAAGACCACATCTGTGAAGAGCAGGCGAGAACGTTATGCTTTTAGTGAGCCTTTACACGAGCAACGATCAGGGCTTAAAATCCTCAATTTCGGGATGGCGGCTTTTCCGGGGAAAGTCTCCATGAACCCTTTCAAGTGATCTCTTCGTTCGCTTCATGGATGATCTACACGTTCATACGAACAAAGTTCAAGGCTCAGTTGACTTATTTGCCCTGCCAAAAGGACACTTTTTACTTAACGCGTCTCACAACGAAATTTTTATGGAAAGTGAACATTGCGAGTACAGTATTCCGAAAAATTGATAGAAAATATGCCTAATTCGCACCAAGCGCACATCTTGGTACAACCAGAATTCGAAATCGCACTGGCCGATTGACTTTGTGCAGAGAACGGGAAAAACAGACATGGTAATTTAGGTAGTTATATGCCGTAGTCAAAGACCTAATATTCTATTGACCTTTCTTCTCCCTTTTTAAAGCTCATGCTGGCCATACTGACCACTCTGGCAGCGCTCGCTGTGCAAAGCATGGATCCAGAAACCGATGAAAATTTCATTCCAAAGACCCCAGCACAGATGCAAGAGACACTCATGCGTAAGTTCTACGCCGAGAACGCCGACTATATCAATCAAATCTCCTTGTGGAAGCCGAATTCACCCGTATGCGGGAAAGACGGCCAGGGAGGCTGGCAGGGCATCATCTGCAAAGACAATGCTGTCATCCACGTCAGCCACCCGGACCAGCCCACCGCCTTCCACGGCTTTTGTATCCGCTTCCTCCCGAACTCTGTGACACTCATCGACGTCCAGCGCAATTTCATCAACGACACGCTCGATACCCGTCAGCTCCCTCTTGAACTCACGTTTCTCAACATTACAAAGAACTTGTACCACGGAACGTGCGACCTGCGAAAGCTCCCGCGCCGTCTCGAGCACCTCATTGCAAGCCACAACGAGTTCGAGTCTGTTGGTGCGATGGACAATCTTCCGCCACACATCGTGGGCATCTTCTTCACAGGTAACAAGATGAAGCACTCAGTGGTCTTCGTTGGTGAGATCCCACCTTCCCTACAGGCCGCTAACTTTATTAGCAGTGGTGTCAAGCGGCTTAAAGTGTTGCCGTGGGTGGACCTTGATACGAGTAAAGTGCGTATCACTGGCGCAAGTATCAGTCAGATGGAGTAAAATTTAAGCAGAAAAATGCTTGGTGTGTCCAACGAAGTAAAACCAGAAATTATTCATCTTAAATACAGAAGGAAATGGAAAATTGACTGCAATGCGTACAATCGGGAACTTTGTGCTTTTTCGTTACTTTCTCATGCTTTAAGGACTCTGAAACGTTGACTCTGACCCGCACGTGTAGTTTGAGCACCTTGGACCGCGACCAATAACTCGGGCAAGTTGAAACTTTTGGTGATTTTGATGGCCGTATGAAGCTTGTCATCAAAAAGAGTGCTTCCAGGCAGTGAGCATGGCCATCCTTAACAAAGTTTCAGGGGATCACGGCCCTCTTGAGGAAGCTGCATGCTTTCTGATAGGAACTGTGGTAAATTGTCGCGAACTTTATTCCAAAGTCGGTGAAGGATTGATTCACAGGAGAGGGGACGTATATTTTAGCTTCATCCACAAGCCACGTTGCGTTCAGAATTTCTTTTGAATCTTTAAATGCATCCAGCTCTGCTAAGCTTTGCCGACGTTGATGATAGCAACTATGACCACGAGCGATGGGATCTCACAGCCCAACAATCGATGGAGATCCTCGTCGACAGGCTCAACATGGACCGCCCTGGGTACACCGAGTTCGTTAGACGCATCCAAGATGGCCACGGAAACTTCCTCGACGTCTGCGATTGGTTCTGCGTTCAGTGCGATGAAGAAGGCGAAGTCATTGAGGTCGATCTCTCGGGTACACCCTTGAACGCTGAGTACGACGATGAACCAAACGAAGTCTCAGGAAATCTCAACACGCACTTCCTGCCGCGAAGTCTCTTGGAGCTGCGAATCGAAAGTTCAAAGCTCTACGGATCATTCGACTTTAGCTCACTCCCGCCCAAGCTCGAGTCACTTCAGCTCAACCATACTGACATGAAGGGGACACTTGACTTTACCGCGCTGCCAGCGCCACTGCGGAAACTCGACATCTTTTGCAATAAATTTCAGGGGACTATAAACCTGACGGCTCTGCCAAAGGGCCTGACGCATATGCGCGTTGTCGACAACCTGTTCACAGGGAAAATCAACCTTCGGAAACTTAACGCCGGCATCAAGCTGCTCATGCTGAGCACGAACAAGCTGCGTGGCACCATCGACCTGCAGAGCCTGCCGGCGGGCATGGAGGAGCTCTTCCTCTATAATAACAACTTTACGGGGGGCGTAGCGTTGGACAAGCTTCCTGCAGGCTTCCAGACGCTGAACGTGGGGTTCAACCAGCTGACGGGCACGCTGGATGTTTCCAAGCTCCCAGCGGGAATGAAGGAGCTGATGGTGGCAGCCAATGACTTTTCGGGGGTTCTCGACCTCAACACTGCGCCAGAGGGAGTCGACGTGGTGTACACACCGAAGGAAAACCGCATGATTACGTACCCGCCGACGAGCGTCGTCAACGCGAGGCTTCGCGTGATTCAGCGCGAAAAAGAGGCTCAAAAGGCATGAAGTGCATGGAAGGTGAGCTTCCAAGAATGAAAACCAGATTCATAGTAGTTTCATATCGATAAAAGTGAATAAAATATAGAAATCGTTTGGTATATGACTCAGCATTGTCGTTCGTAACTCATTCGCATCTCAATTTTTCAATCTAAGGAAGAAAATGCATCATTTCGGCTTGTCCCACCTCACGATGGCCTGCGACGAGGCAGGTGAACGCTCCCACAAGAATAAGCTCCAGCTTCAGGACCTGATCGAGCTCTTTAAGCATAATATGGATGCAAAATTTGAGGGTCAGCAGCAAAACTGTAGCAAAGCCTTTCAATATTGCGCAAAGTGACGAACATGCCTATTCTGGAATGGGGAAGTAGAGAGAATGTAAGCAATTGGAGATTGCATGGGAGCATGAAAGGACCGTTGTCGTTGCAGTACACAGCGTCAGCGAAATTTTCGTAGAAGATACGAATGGCGTTGTCGCTGAACTTCTAAATTGACTGATGTTCGTAATGCTAGCCCCCGCTCATGCAACCCCCTACAACACTCGTGTCAACGGCGGAAGATATGGGAGATCAATAACCAAAGAAAGAAACAGGCCATGAAAATCCACTCTTGCACGCTGTACTATACGTAAAAGATGACAGTTACTCGAGGGGGTTTAGCTCAGTGGTAGAGCATTGGATTCCAAATCCAATGGTCGCAGGTTCAATCCCTGCAGTCCTCATATTTCGGATGACCAACAAGAATATCCCCGAAAACGCGTCCAGCAGGATTTGAACCTGCGCGTCTGACGACACCTGATTTCTAGTCAGGCCCCTTAACCACTTGGGTATGAACGCATGTGTAATACGTGGTTAAGTATTATACTAAAGTACGCATATATGAGAGACGAAAAGCCACATTCGAGGATTGAACTCGAGGCCTTCGTCTTACTAGGACGACGCTCTAACCACTGAGCTAATGCGGCGCAGAAAAGTACTCTGCGGAAAGTACATACGTGTATAAGGTTGGCATGGTCCTCGGGGTAAGGCTAAGGATTGTGACGATGCTTGCTTTGCTGCCTGATGGTTTTTCTGCCTTGCTGTGTCCAGGGTTGCAAGCCAATTCCGGATTTCGTACAGCAGGTTACATTGAAAGTAATGGAGTAGTAATGGAAGAAAATAATATCAGCCAAAGGATCAATGAAACCCCTTCCTAACGCAATCTTCTCCTTCCTACACATCTATCCAGCTAGGCTAAAGCTCACTGTGCGATCGAGAACTTTATTTCGTTCGTCCATCACCTCCTGCGCAGCGTGCACCGGCATCGGGCGGTATTCCTTGAACTCCATGGAGAACGCCCCCTCACCTTTCGTGAGCGAGCGAAGCTTGTTGATGAACCCGAACATCACACTCAGCGGTGCTTCTCCGAGAATGATGGAATCTGTATTCTCCGTTTTCGTATCCATGGTCGAGCCACCCCGGCGAACAAACTCGCCCATCACATCCACCATAGTTTTCTGCGGCACAGTGATGTCAATAGTCATCCATGGCTCGACGAGCGTTGGTGCGCACTTGGGGAAGTACTCAGCGAACATTCCCTTCGCCGCGTTTCGGAACGCGATATCTGTCGAGTCGACCTCGTGCATTGTCCCGCCCTCGAGCACGACCCGAACGCCCCACAGCGGTGCGTTGATGATTGGCCCACTGCCAAAAATAGACCGGAGGAACTCCTTTTGAAACGATTTCTGGAGGTTTTCCGTAATTTCGTCAAATCTGCACGTCGACTTGTACTCATTCTTTGGGCCATCCTCAGAGGAGAAGTCAATGTTCAGCGGCTCGATGTACCCCTTGACGTGCGCGTACTGGCCGGCACCGCCAGACTGCCGCTTGTGCGTGAAGTCGAACTCCATGCGCTCCTGAATAATCTCGCGGTAGTTCACAGTCGGCCGCCCCACGACCGTGTCAATGGCGTATTCGCGGCGGAGGCGCTCTAAGTATATCTCGAGGTGGAGCTCGCCCATGCCCTGAAGCACGAACTCCCGCGTCTCTTCGTTCAGGCCGAGGCGCAGGGTCGGGTCCTCGCGCTGGAAGCTCTTCATGCGCGTCTCCATCAGCCGCTGCTCAGCGGGGTTCTTCGCCTTGACTGTGAGCGACATGACAGGCGGTGGGACGAACATGTTTTCAAGCCCCAAGTTGCCAGCCGACATGGGGGAACCCCCTGGCACGTTACGCACGACCGTGTCACCGCTCGCGAGGTCGAGCTCGCCGACGAGGGCGCAGATGTCCCCGCAGGAAATATCGTTCACTGCGACAGTGCTGTTCGCGTGCATGCGCACAAGCTTTTGGACAGCGAACGTCTTGCCAGTGCGCTGGTTGCGCAGCGAGTCGCCCTTCCGGATGCGCCCCTGGTAGACGCGGATGTAGTTCGAGAGCCCGACGCCCTTTGTCTCTTCGATTTTGTACGTGAAGGCCACCAGCGGCTTCTCGTCGTCGTTCGCGAGGGTGACCTTCTCGTCTGTTTTGACGCGCTCGACGACTTCGTTCACCTTTTTCTCGGCAAACGTGTTCGCCATGTTCACGCGCTCAGTCGGGGCTGGCAGGTAGCGCTCCACCGCGTCGAGAAGCAGCTGCACGCCCTTGTTTTTGTACGCAGTGCCCATGAGGACCGGAATGAAGGCGTTGGCGATGACTGTGCGGCGAATGGCCGCGTGGAGCTGCACGGCGGTCGGGCGCTGCTCGTTGAGGAAGAGCTCTTCCATTTCCGGGTCGACGTCGGCGAGGGTGGCGACGAGCTCTTGGAATGCTGCCTCTGTCTTCTCTTTCAGGTGCTCTGGGATGGCCTTCTCGATGCGGACGACCTCGCCGAACTTGCCGTCGAAGTAGACTGCGTGGTTTTCGATGACGTCGATGATTCCCTCAAACTCGTGCATCTCGCCGATAGGGATCTGAATGAAGGCGCACCGGAGGCCGAGCTTCTCGCGGGCCATGTCTATGGTGCGCTGCGCGCTCGCGCCGTCTCTATCGAGCTTGTTGATGAAAACCATTCGTGGGACGGAGTAGCGGCGCATCTGGCGATCGACCGTCACGGTCTGGGTTTGGACACCGCTGCAGCCACAGATAACGAGGACGGCCCCGTCGAGGACGCGGAGGGCGCGCTCGACCTCGATAGTAAAGTCGACGTGTCCTGGGGTGTCGATGAGGTTTATTTGTGAGTTTTTCCACGTGCAGTACGTCGCGGCTGAGCGAATAGTAATGCCACGCTCTTTTTCGAGTTCCATAGAGTCCATGGTCGCGCCGACGTCGCTGCTTCCTTTGACTTCATGCATGGCCTTAATCTTGCCGGAGTAGAAGAGGATGCGCTCTGAGATCGTTGTTTTACCATGGTCAATGTGTGCGCTAATGCCGATGTTGCGGATGCGGGGGAGAGCCTGCGCATGCTGCGGAGTGAGCCTTTTGAGGGCAGATGCTCGTAACATGAGTGAAACTAGTAAGGAATTCGAATAGATGTAAATGGAGATGTGTACAAGGAAATGGAGTAGAGTGATTACAATAGCATCATTATAACTCGGACAGCGGTTGAAAGCACGTGAGAAGTAAATTAAGCGGGGGTTACAAGTGTAAGTTAAGTTTCACTCTGTCTCCTTCCCTTCTAGCAGTAATTAGTCGAACTATACAAAGTACATGTTGCATATGTACATGACTCCCTAGACGTTAAGTAATTGATAGCAAGAAATTATTGAATATCAATGCATATTTGCGTGATGAGATCTTTTTTCGAGTTCTGTCCAGATACAGGGGCCTGTAAACGTAGATCTTATACAAAGCGCTGCTATAAGTGTTGCTCTTTTTTGTGGATTGTCAAACCAAATCGGAGGAAATTTATACGTCTGCATAAATTCGCGGTAATGGACGGACAATGAGTAAAAGAACTGATGAAGCGCCAATCTTAACTCTCGAAGTTACATAGGGACTTGTAAGTAGGCTACTCATTATGATAAAGAAAGTGATGCATGCTGCGTCAATTATGTATTATGGGCGAAGCTGTGGATGAGTTCTTTCGCGTTGAGCGTTTGAAGAATGCCTTGCGGCATATTACTGGACAACTGTACTCAATTAGATAACTAGACGGCTGTATCATCCTCAGATTCCTGTATTTGATGGCCTAAGTATAACTAAGCAAGGAAGATTTGAAACGGCCTTCAAAGGATAAAATTAACCTCTATTTGACTGATAGATCGACTTCCATCTAGTAAACCCAATCAACTTCCAATGCGGAGACTGTTCTAAATTACAATTTAATTTTTTTAAGCGACGTTGAAAGCGGGCCTGAGATTTTTTTACTATGGAGGAATCCCCTTCGTATTGAAAGTAATAAGTGTAGAATCGTCGGGAAAGTACATACGATCTTTTTGATTGCATAATACCCGCCAGCACAGGTCAGACGCTTCATTAAATTCTCTCGGCGATGTAGCCTTAAGTACCAGAAGGCTGTACTCCCGAACGCTCAAGTAGTTTGACCTCATTTTGCTCCCATTCCAGCAACCTGAGCTTTTACGACAAACAACTTGAACTTCTTAGGTCAAACTACTTGAGCTTTTAATTTTTGGTCAGTCTACCTGAGCGGTCTAACAACCTGAATTTTTAAGGTTAAACAACTCGAATGTCTTAGGCCATACTGCTTACTCCAGCATATATCAAGACCGTTCGAAAGTAAACACATTCGTGGGGGGCTTCCTTATTTGTGAATCTTTCTCCCAAAATATGTCAAATATACAAAGCGGGGAAGTCATAGAATTCAGTAACCCAAGAGGAGGCTTTCTTTCATACGTCATTTTTTGTAGAAATTTACCTTGAGCAACTTGTATTTACTATCAGCATGGTCACTTATCACGCCTTTGTATCTCTATTCTTCTAAGAACTAAAAACTTTATTGATAAACTACCCTTGATGAGATTTCACGTTCCTTTCAATAACTGTCACCAACTGGTTCTCACCAGAGGACACTCTCATCGCATACAGGTCGCCCGGTGAAACCAGAACCTCGCTAAAAAGATTCTCCGAAAAGCGAAAACTCAGACTTTTCGGTAGCGCAGAGAGATCAATTTTCCCCGAAAACTCATTTCTACTTGCGTCGAGTGCTTCCATGCCCGCTGGCAGAGCTGATAGGTCCACAGACCCCGAAAATTTGTTCCCGTGTATCGCAAGCACTTTGAACGATCTTGGAAGCGCTACAAAGTCAAAACTCCCTTCAAAATGATTCATTTGGACGCCCATGTTGCGTATCGCGGGCGGCAGCTTCCCTGTCTCGACCTCCCCGTGAAAATCGTTTCTCCCCATGTCGAGCACTGTGATCGGCAGCGGGAGCGATTCGAAGTCAAAGCTCCCGCTGAAGTCGCACTCGTAGATGGCAATGATCTCAAGCGGCCGCGGCAGGTCTTGCGCGCTGAAACTTCCCGAGAGCTTGTTCCGGTATATGTGGAGGTCGTTCAGCGCTTGCGGTAGGGCTCTCGGGTCGAATTCGCCCACGAGGCGATTGCCGTCGATGCCCAGCTCAGCCAGGTCCGCTGGAAGGCCCGCCAGCGAGAAGTGCGTGAACTGATTGCCCGACATGTAAAACGTTTTGAGGCCGATCGGCATGTTGGCAGGTGCTATATCCCCCGTCAGCTCGTTGTCCGAGAGATCGAGATATTCGAGCGCAGGGTTGAGCTTTGTGCAGTCGATCGTCCCAGAGCACTTGTTGCTCTCAGCGACAAAGCGAACGAGACCTGCAGGTAAACCCGTGAGGTCGAGCGTCCCCGTAAAAACGTTGAATGACACGAGGAAATTGGTCATGTTTGGCGGGAGCGACGCACACGCCAGCGTTCCGTGCAGATCGTTCGTACATATGTTCACGACTTCCATGCAGCGAGGCAGGCGCTCAATGTCGAAGGTTCCTTGGTATGCATTATTATGCGCAAAGAGTGTTTTCAGACTCCCGGGGAACTCTGCGGTTTCCAGTGTGCCCTTCAGATCATTGGAAGCCAGTGAAATGAAGTGTATGCTGCTCGGCAGGTACATGAAGGCAATTGTGCCACCGAAGACCACTGTATCGTTCTCCAGAAAGTTGTGGCGGAGGCGTGTGACAGTGCCGTCGGTGTCCAAAGCCAGGCAGGGCCACTCAGCGATGTCGAGGTAGTTTCCGTTTTCGTCTGTGAAGGATTCCCTGTTCTCCACGCGTGCGAAGGCCATTTCCATTTTGGCCTGGTCTGAGAGCAGTGTGGGATCTAATCTGCTGAGGTTTTGATCGATTGCTGCGATAAAAATTACAAGAGAAGGCATTTTCAGTGTGATGGAAAATGAAATGATAGAAAAGCATGTGAAGCAGTTATCTGTGCAGATTCCATCGGATTCTTACCGAATATCTCTATAAAAATACATGCTTTAAGTCCTTAAATTGGATTGTTCTGTGACTTTCACACATTTATGACCGGCTGGGTTATTCAGCATCAGTGCACCGACTTTACGAAAGATCCTATGATACTTGTCGCAACGCATGAACTTCAGTATCTTCAAAGCTAGCAAACACAAGGCTCTCTGGGGCGCGGGTCAGGTCAATTTTCCCTGTAAAACTATTCCTGCTCGCTTCGATTGTCCGAAGTTTTTCGGGCAATCTGCTGAGGTCCGGTTCCCTGACAAACTTGTTGCTTTGTATGTCAAGGACCTCGAGCGAGTCTGGTAGGGAAGTAAAATCGAATTCCCCCGAAAAATTGTTTTCTGCCATGTCGAGGATTTCTAGTGTGTTCGGCATATCCTGTGTTTTTACCGACCCCATAAAATGGTTTCCACGGATGTTAAGCTCTTGCACCCGCCTACTGATGCGGGCGAAATCGAATGCGCCGGTATGCTCACAGAATGCGATTTTTATTCGTAAAATATCTGCTGGCCATTCTTTCGGGTCAACATCGCCCCCAACGACAACTTCGGGCAGTGAAAGGATCTCAATGCGCTCTGGGAGTTTCGCATAGCAAAAGCCTTTCATGGGGTTTTCCTTGAGGTAAACCTCGGTGAGTGTCTGTGGCAATGAATCGATGGCAATATGACTGAATTTGTTCACGCCAATGTCAAACTCTATCAGCTGACAGGCGGACCCAGTAAAGTCCACGTCTCCATGCAGCGCATTCCCACTTAGATTCAGTTGGGTAAGCGCTGCCTTGAGCTTTCCAAAGTCGAAAGTTCCCACAAAATTGTTTTGGTACACGTATAGACTGTGCAAAGTCTCTGGGAGGTCACTGACATCGAGCGTTCCCTCAAAACTGTTCTCCCCACACGAGAAAACTTTGAGATGCGGCGGTAGCGCTCGTAGATCAATCGTCCCAATCATTTCGTTCGCTATGACGTCGAATTCAATAAGGCTATGGGGTAAGTCAGACACCTTCAGTGTTCCCTTGATAAAATTGTCTACAAGAGAGAGTGAGCACAGTTTTTGTGGCAATAGGTGAGCGCTGAGTGTCCCTGTGATCGCATTGTTGTCAAAGTGCAGGTGCTCGACGCTCTCTGGGAAGAATGCAAAGTTGATGGATCCGCCGAACTTTGGGTTGTTCGAATCTTCAGGGTTCGAGCACCCGATGATGGTGACTTCTCCCTTTTCGTTAAATTGGACAAACTCCCAGTCTGCGACTTCGAGGTAGTTACCATCTGCATCGGTGATTTCCCGCTTGTCTACTACGTGCTCAAAGGCGATTTCCATCTTGGCCTGATCAGAAAGGAGCGCAGGGTCCAGGCGGCTGAGGCCGCTGTCATCAGCTGCGGTGAATAAAATAGAGTACATTTGAAGGATAATTGAGATATAAAAAAATTTCGTCTTTGAATGCAGTGCCTTAAAGGTTTCTGCAAAAACAGGGGTTGTGGGGGCAGATTTATCTTTCAAATTCAAAAGACTTTGGAGAACGATAGACCCATTTTGTGATCTTTCTACGCTAAAGAGGTGAATTTCTGTAGCCTTGCAACATTTTTTAAAGCCTTCTTTGGAATGTAAACGTCTCATAAATAATAATACGTCTCATTTCTCATGCCGGTGCAGAATCATGTGCAGTTTTTAATAGAAACTTTTGCGTCGCACTCGATAGATGCAAAATGCACCAAGTCTTTATCGACTTTAATTGACCTGAACGTATAACAAGACTTTATCAATCCGCGTCTCGTAACTGGAGCGTACTCTCTTTGCCTTTGGAGAATGTATCTCAACAGGCCCCTCTCTGAAAGTTGTCTAGAGTTTTACTTCAAGAGTTGTACTTTTTTTTTGCTGATTCTTGAAATCGAGAAGAAATCTGGAAGACTTTCTTGGTGAGCATTTCATTTTCATTCTCCAATCTAAATAAACCTGAGTCTATGTGGTCTTACAGCACTTTCCAGATTCATATTTTTCCTTGGGTGTTGCATAGTCAAGAACTGCTCAATGTCGCAAGATCAGTCTCTGCGTCCGATGTCTTGAAAGGATTTCACGAGCGAAATGTATCGCCTATCCTTCCATTCACCCCAATAATTAAGATTAAATTGAAAGACACAAGTATTGTAAGACCTAGCGTGGCTCTAACCTGAAACTTTACATGACTGTATTGCATGTCAGTTGCATCTGTCGTGTAGCTCACTTTTCCTTTGACCTTTCACTTCAAAAGCATCTTCATCGAAATTGAAAACAGTATCCTCCGGTAAGAAGCTCAGGTCAAGAACCCCGTGCAGTTGATTCTGGGTGATTATCAACGTTTTGATAGACTTGACAATACCAGAAAGGTCAATACTCCCTGAAAATTCGTTCTGAGCGATGTTGAGAAACTCGAAATGCGGTGGCAGATGTGATATGTCAACACTCCCCGAAAATTGATTGAACGAAATGTGAAAGATCTCGAGTGCCGCTGGTAAAGTTCGCCAGCCGATAGTTCCCTTCAGAAAATTTCCACGAATTATAAAGCTTTGCGTTGTTTGCGGCATGTACTGCGTCTCGAGTGACCCCCGCATGCCCGATTCCCTCCAGTCCACCCGCGCAACGGCGCCGTTTGCATCGAATTTGACATTTCGCCACTCGTGTATGTCTCGAAAATGCCCATCAGTGTCTACGAAAGTTCGCTTCTTCGATCTCGACATCTTGCGCTCGCCAACGAGAAGCTCCATGAGCGTTTGGTCGTCCATGTTTGCAAGGCTGGCTCGACCAAGTGAGGAAAATGATGGGTCAGCGAATGCGAGTGATAACATTTGGAAAAGTATAAGAACGACATAAGGTACATGAGTTGATGATTTAAAGAATCGAGTGTAGTCATTGCAAAATATTCATCCTTGTTGCCCATTCGATATTAATGCCTTATGGCTCTATCAGAAACTCCTTGTCACTTGGATTTTCAAACGTAATACGCTTCAAACACCCCGCATCCACGCTGAGCACTGTAAAGTCAGGCGGAAGCACACCAATGTGCACTTCCTTCGTTTTGATTTGGTGTTCTTCGATATTAATCCATTGCAAAGTTGCAGGAAAGTTGCACATGCTTTGGATTGCAGTGATGGCATTGATCGCAAAGTAAACTTCCACCATCTTTGGTGGTAGGCGTCCAAAGTCGAGCGTGCCATACAGTAGTGTTCGCTCGACGGAAATAAACTCGAGCGTTTCTGGGAGCTCGGTCAGTGTCACTTCACCGAAAAAAGCTTGGTCAAAGAGGCGAAGGACACGTAGACGAGTCGGTAACATGGGAAGGTCAATGCTACCACGAAGACTGATAACTCCTGCTTGCCAGTCAATCTCAAAAACATTTCGGTTTTCATCGCACTGCACACCGATCCATGTGCATGCATCGCTCTCGTCACCAACAAGTGCAGTTTGGGCATCGGCTCGGCAATCTGGTGTAAAGAAAATTTCCATTCGCTGCTGATCAGACAAGAGGGTGATGTCGAAGCGCCCGATAGCCCTGAGGTCAGCGCACAGGGTGAGAAGCATTTTGTAGTGGTCTTGTATAAATGACAGAGTCGACAAAAAAATCAAAAGCACTCGATCATCAATACATGAGAGCTATACGAATACAAAAGTATTCTTTTTCTCATCTATCAATTTTTTCGTCGTTGATTTTTTTTCAGAGAGGCACACAAGTTCTGAAATCATGCTGACATTGTAAATGTACTTTTTCTGACGACCCTAGCATTCTCTGGATTCATGAATACTGGGAAATGAATATCAGATTCTTCGCGAACTTGTTCGAGAGATATTGAATTCTACGCCTCAAAAGCTTCTCCTATGCAACAGCGGCTTTCCGAACCCTTGCGCACTTGCTTTCCAGTCCCTGGCCAAGCGAATACTGCCCTTTCGCACTCATCCAAAGGACCCGAGCAACCGCCCAGTTTTCACTTACGCCCTGGACTCTTATGTCCACTTTTTTTGTGTCGATGGACTGTACTTTCATCTTGAACCCACTCAAACGCATCTTTTCCAGAGACTCTGGAATTTTTTTGCTAACAACGAGTGCATTGCTCAATCGTATACCCCAGACAGTGCACATCCGAAGGCTTTTCGGGAGGCTCGCAACATAAATCGTTCCAAAGTGATAGCTGAGTGTCACAAGAAAAAATTCCTCGAGATTCCGTGGAAGATACGCAAAATTGAGAGATTCTCTCGACGAGCGATCGTCGAAATTGAGCGCTTTGATATTGTTCAGCCAGCAGTACCGAAGGTTTCGCGGAAAGCGCTCCAGTGCAAGTGGGGAATCGAGTATCGCGTTGAGGACATGTAAGTGCTCGACCGTATGCGGCAGCCATCCCACCCCGAAACTAAATTCATGCTGCAGCACAAATGTCTTTACAATTCCATCGTAACAGGAGACAAGACGCCAGTCACAGCAATTTTCTCTATTCGGTTCGATGTTGAGCAGAATGCCCTTTTCGATGTTCTGCTCTGTGAGAACAGCGCGCTCCATACTGAGCTGCTGCAGTCGAATGACTTCGGGATGTGGCTGTGTCAGTTCAAGACCGAAGAGGCAGACAGCGTACAATGAAATGATGGGAGTTGACATGTGTGAAGCTATTTCGAAAATAAAGAAATACAATGCGCTATGCTCCATGACTTTACGAAAAGACACGTTTCAATAATTGATCAAAGAACCTCATGCCCTGCGAAGAACACCCTGGTTGTGATAGGGCCATGTACTTTTTTTTTAAAGAAATCCTTGAGCCTATTTATGACATGTGATCGCTCTGAACTCTTCAATCGATTGAATCGCTTTATCGCATTCCTTTAAACTAAGCGTTGGTTTCGGAACATTTCCTATATAATTATACGCACACTGTGCAATCGACAAGAACGTTTATAGTGCAGAAAAAGGTAAACTCGCTCTTTCACTCAATTCCCCATGCAATATACGCTCTGTACGTATCCATTTCGCGTACAATATCTTCTTTCCTGAATCTTAACGCGGGTTAAGGATAAACGTTGTCTTCGAATCAGCCTTAAGAAATCGCAGTGGCTTGCCATCGACTTGCACTATCTCCTTATAAGAATCAGTATCGACGTGAATGCCGAGTGTCAGTTCAGATATATCTCCAACTGTGAGAACATCCTGTGAAAACTTGTTGTTGTTCAAGCTGAGACATGCGAGCGACTTTGGAATTTTTCTGAGGTCTATTGTCCCTTCGAAAAAATTGCTATGCATGACTAAAAAATGCAATGGTTCGCGGAGCGCGGACAGCTCGATAGATCTCGAAAAACGATTATCAGCGGCGTTGAGGTGCTGAAAAAGGTCTGGTACGCCACGAAAGTCAAGACTTCCATAAAAATCATTGGACTGGATGAGCACCCTTTTGATACTTTTGGGCAAACTGCAAAGGTCGAATGTTCCCGTGAAATTATTATCCGTAATGTCGAATTCTTTCAGTCCCTTCGACAGTCCACCAGTCTCTACTGTACCATGCAGCTTCTTCGAGTTTACGGTGAAATCCGTCACTTTTTCAGGAATAAATTGGAGGTCAATGGACCCACCGGGCTGACGCTGCCCAAGGTACCCCATAAGCGCATTATTCTCTTGCAAGATTACATATATGGTCGACACATTACCATCATTGTCAAGTTCGATGCCATTCCACTCTTCAATGGGATTGAACAGTCCGTCAGTGTTGCAATAGTCGTTCTTGTCATCGAAACCGCTAAAGAGTAGGTCCATGCGATCTTGCTCAGAGAGAGACTGTATATTGATTCTTCCTGCATGATCAGCGCCCGACAACAGAATGAATATGCAAAGGTTAGGCATTTTGAATATTTTGTTCGTGAAAGGAGAAAATGTTAAGTATGCATAGAGATGCCATGGGCTTTTCTTTCATTTTAATCATTTTTTTCAAAGTTCACTACGCTTTTCCCGTGCTTCGACTATGATGACTTTGATGAAAATGTATCCAGTGCTTTGGGCTTGATCTTTAGAAAGACGACTACCATCATTTACCAACATTGTGCGCTATCCGCTTGCTGTCACTCCCCATCCCTTCCACCTTTGTTCGAATTCGTGGATCTACTGTCCCTCCACCAAGGACAACAACGTCGAAACGCCTACCCATTCGATAGAGATCGATGTACTTGAACCCCCCTGGAAGCCTTTCAAAGTCGACGATCGCATTGCGAATTTTATTCTGCGAGAAGTCCATGCACACCATTGTCTCTGGCAAATGCGTCAGGTGAATGTCGCCGGAAATTGCGTTGTCTCGGCACTTGAGTTCGCTCATATGATGAGGGAGCGTGCGCAGCTCCATGTGTCCCTGGATGCCGCACCTCGTCGCCCTGAATGTGTGGAGAGTTCTTGGTAGAAGCCTTGTGTCAATTTCACAATTCAGGTTCGCAGCCCAGAGCTCAAAATCTTCCAGCGTCGGTGGCAGCCACGCGATATTCTGAACGATTCTTGGGCTCTCGTGCTTCCAGTTTATCCCAGTGATAGCATCATCTCGACACGTGACGCCCTCCCAGTGGCAGGGTGCACGGGTTTGTTCTGCCGCATTGTAGAGATTCAGTTTCCACAAAGAGCTTTCATCATTTTCGTTCGGAAATGGCATACCGATGAGTTTTCGCATGCAGTCGAGTTGATACTGTTTGGCTGTGCTTAGATTCAAAGTATCTGCACTGGAGACTAATGTGAGAGAAAGAAGCATTGTTTAGGATATGAATAGTGCACTAATTCATAAGAAATTGAGAAGTATAAGCGTCAATTTGAGACCCTTCTTCGATGCGATGTTATTTCAAATGTGAGTTGTACATCTTGACATCGATGTACATCTTAAACTCATAGTATTGGATCATTGCTTTCAAATTTTTTGGAATTTTGCGCCTGACTGGCCTGATTATAAGCGTAAGACATTTCGACTGTCTTCATTTTGCATCTTCTACATAATAACCTTTGCCTTTTTTCAAAGTTTATGAAATGATTCAACGATGAATCGGACGAAATCAGATCACAAGCCTTACAAGACATGTATGTCCTGAAAATCCCACCTGTATTTGGGGGTTGTATGTCCCGTCTCTTTCCTCTCACTCAATCGTCTCTTCAAAAATATTTCCTGAAATGTCAAAGGTGCGCAGGCCCCCTTTCCGGTCTCCCATCCGCACGTCAACTGTCCCTCCCAGGCGGTTGTTCGACACGTTGATGTGCTGCAGTCTCAGTGGAAGCACCCCAAAGTCAATCGTCCCCTCGAGCTGGTTGTTTGATATGTCAAAGCGCTCCATTTTTTCAGGGAGTCGGCCGAGGTGCACAGTCCCCGAGAAAAAGTTGCCTCTGGCAGAAAACTCGCGCATCCCTGCTGGAAGTTCTTTGACGTTGAGCTCACCGTGAAATTTGTTTGATCCGATGTACAAAACTTCCAAACCCTCTGGGAGCTGATGGAGCGCGACTGTGCCAGTGCAAAAATTCTTCCAGACGCTCAAGTACGTCAAACCGGCTGGGAGTGCGGTAAAGTCCACCGTCCCATCGATTTGACAGCCAAAGAGGGCAAAAACCGCGAGTTCACTCGGAAGGCTTCGCCACGAGATCTGTACGTTTAACTTTGTTCGGTCAATACTCAATTTTCTTATGTTCGTTGGTAAGCTATCGGTGTTCAGGAGAAATGTAGCATTTTCTGCCCTGAGCGTGAAAGATTTTAGCATTTTCGGCAGATAGTCGAGGGAAATCGGTTCATCTGCATCGAGAAGGTCCTTCCACTCAATGAAAGTCACATTCTTGTTCTCATCGCAAACAACACCGTTCCAGTGACACACTTTCAGAAATTCGGCATTTTTAGAAGACGCAGGATCTCGCATGAAATTGCGTTTTGTTTTGACAGAGCACTGACTGACGAAAATTTCGAGTAATGTCTGATCATCGATCGATGATGGGTCGAATCGGGAGAGCGTCGTGTCTGCAGAAAGGAACAAGGGGAACATATGTAATGCGGAGGAGGAAAAAGAAAGGATTCGGTGTATTGCATGCTCAAATTTTGATAAGACGACCGATTTAAAAACTATAAGCTTTACGCTATTCTCTTCCCTTATTCAGCCTATCTTCGCCGTATTTCATCAAAGCCCGCATCAACATGCTCGACATACAAATGATATGGCACTCGTAGCAGGTCGAGAACCCCCTCAAAGGCATTGCCACTCAGAACAACACTGTGAAGTTTGTACGGAACGGCACCAAATGCAACACTGCCCGAAAGCGCGTTGCCAGCGACATTCAGGCTCGATATGTACATGGGCAGCGCTGTCAGATCAATTGTCCCCGTAAAAACGTTTTGCGAAACATCGAGGATCACAAGTTGTTTTGGGAGCGTGGTCAGATCCAGGGACCCGCCCAGGCGGTTGGTGCTCGCCAGGCCTGTCCGTAGCTCGGCAGGAAGGAAAGTGAGTTTAAATTCGCCATAAAAATCATTTTTGCTCAAATTCAGCGTCTGCATTGCTTTGGGTAGGTCCTTTGTGCTGATAGTTCCCGTCAGCGAATTTACATTAAGTATGAGTGTCTCGAGTACATCGGGTAAGCTTTTGAAGCTGCATTCACCGGAAAGCGCATTGTCGGCAAGGTTGAGGGTCTTGAGATTTTTCGGCAGATTTGTCATCTCTATTGTGCCGAGCAGTGCTGCACCTTGGATGATAAGAATTTCGAGCGCTGGTGGCAAATCCTGCAGATTGATCGAAGTATCGAGCGAAGTGTTCCAAAGACTGAGCTGCGCAAGGTCTCGTGGCAGTTGTGATAGCTCAAACCCGCCAATGATTCGGCTCACGTTCATTTTGAAGCAGCGAAGCGTCACGGGTAGTGCTTCTGCTTTTATGCCTACTCTAAGCTTTGGGCTGTATAAATTAAAGGAATGAAGATTTGATGGAAGTATTTTCATATGAATGGGCGCAGAGTCATCGCTCGTGAAAGAGCCATCGCACCAGTCGATCCGAGTGATATTTTTATCTGCATCACAGCTGACGCCCCTCCACTCGCAAACATCGAGATAATCGCCATTCGCATCCCGCAATAGCCTCTGGGTGTTTTCACTGCACTGTTCAACGATTATCTCGAGAATCGCCTGGTCGCTGATTGATGTGGGGTCGAAGCGCCCTAAGCCATCGACAGAGAGAAAGTGCAGGAGTAGGAACATTGTCTGAGATAAGTTGAAATGTGAGTAAGGAGCTGAATGATTTAAGGCTTGAGTAAGAGATCGTCTACCAATCAATTCCATCTCTATATGACTATTTTGTATTTGTATATTGTATCCCAGCATTTACACGCTTTCATCTTAATTTCATCAATCGAGACTTCACAGTTGCCAATTTACAGCCGGCGGCTGAATTATCATGTCTTTCTCCTCCTCCGGTGTGTACCGCTCCCCATGCTCATCGTAGACCGACTCCACGCTATTCCCCTGAAGCTTCACTTGATGCGCGTTTACTTTGCACACGATGGCCTTGCCTCGAAACGCGTTGTGCCGGGCGTACATTTTGATCGCTTTCTCTCGCCCAAGGAGCACAAAAGACCCCTGAAATGCATTGCTCGAGACGTCAAGGTGCTTCATGTCCTTAGGGAGGTTATCGAGGAAAAGTTCGCCACTGAACTGACACCGGTCCATGTAAATGGACTGAATGGACGAAGGAAGCGAACGCAGCGAGACAGACCCGCTGAATTTGTTTTGGTAGAGGAACAAATTCTCCAATTTGGGTGGCAATTGGGTGAGATCACAGGTCCCCTCAAAAGCGTTGTCACCGAGTTTGAGATTTGTGAGCGCGGGTGGGAGCCGGACCAGGTCGACTGTCCCACTGAGCTTGTGGTACTGCACAATGAACGATTCGAGTGATTCAGGGAGCATTTCCGTGTTAAGCGTCCCTTGAACTCGAGGACCTCGGTTGAACATGTGATTCTCAATGCGAAACTCTGTGAGGATCAGTGGCAGAAAGTCGAGCGAAACTGTGCCATCGGCGACGAAGCCCACGCGTGATACTTTGAGCATGCGACCGTCTTCGTCGCAGTCGATCCACGACAGTGCGCAAAAGTCATTGTACTCCCCATTGTCTGCGAAGAAGCCGAAGTCAACTTTATGCCTCGTTCCAAGGCCGTCAAAAGCAATTTCCATGCGCGTCTGGTCGGAGAGCGAGCTCTGATCGAAGCGGCCGATTGAGGGGTCCATGGTGTGGAGAAAGAGGGAACTGATCATTCCGAAAGTCATAACTGAAATGGCAAAGATACTTAATTAAAATAAAGAGATGAAAAATTGCTCTCGATGCATGTATGAGGGGATATTGACTTGATTTTTTTGCATTACATCGCTTGAAGTTTGAATGAACGCGAAGCGGAAGGTTACCGAAACTGCCTAAGTACACTTCTGTGATGTATCACTTTACGTTTACTGAACGATTCCGATTAAATTCTTCGATTTAACGCATCAGAAGGGCGGAATTCATCGATTTCAAAGAACTCACGTTGAAAGCATCTATTCAACCTCTCGACCTCAAGAATAGGAAAACAATGGTTTTTCTATCAATAAGAAAAGTCTCACGGTGTAGGCCTCTCCTTATGTTTGAAGAAAATTGTTCTCATCGATGCTCAGCTCTATCCATTCCGGAAGCTTTTGCGCATTGACTTTGCCCAAAAGCATTCTGTTTGCTCGCAGCGAGAGCACTCGAAGACCCAGCGGAAGATGATCCAGGCAAACCTCACCGAAAAAATCATTCTCAGATAGATTCAGCTCCTCAAGGTCTTCTGGAAGGTTGGACAAGGCAATGCTGCCCGAGAGCCGATTGCAATGGAGGTCGATCTCCCTCAGTTTTCTCGGAAGATTTTCTAACTCTATACTTCCCACAAAGGCGTTGGACGATAGAACAAGGGACTCGAGGCGTTCTGGAAGCTGTGTCAGGCACAGCGTGCCCTCCATCGCATTCAAAGCCATTTCAAAATACTGGAGCTTATGCGGCAGGCTCTTCAGGTCGAGTGTGCCTTTGATTTTATTGTGCGTCAAAAATAGCGCACTGAGGTTTTGTGGGAACCGTCTGACATTCAAAGTGCCTTCTATCGAATTGGCCGTGAGGCCGAGGAAAGCAAGGTTTCTCGGCAACTTCTCTGTCGCGATTGTGCCTTGTACGTGACAATTAAAGATGTCAATTGAAATGAGACTTTTGGGTAGGCAAGAAAAATCAATTGCCTGTGCGAATTTTGCTTCGGAAATTTTGAGAAACTCCATACCGCAGGGAAGCGTTTCGGTGTCGAGCACAAAGGCCACATCGGCAAAGGTAATTTCTATGCTTATTAGCCTTCTCGGGAGCGCATTCAGTGAAACTGTCTCTTTCCCTTTCAAGACTTCTCTCCATGAGAAGGCCAGCACATTCTCATCGGCATCGCATACAACACTCGTCCATTTGCAAACGTTGAGGAATTCATCTTCGGATAGCTGGAATCGCCGCTGTGTCGCTTCGTCGCACTGCATGATGAGCATCTCGAGGAGCGTCTGGTCGCTGAATGTGGAGAGATCGGCGCGGGCAGTGTGGTCAGCAGCAGAGATAATGAGCAGCATACTTAATTGAAGAAATACGCATCTTGAGATATTCTCGTTCGAGCAAACACATGCGATCGATCGAAATTTTATCAAAATTATCTTTAATCACTTTCACGAAGTCTTGGTGCACTTGCAAGTCATTCAGTCATTCACCACCCCACCTTCAGGGCATTCCACGCAGAAAGTATGTCAGTTCAGTCGAATACCATTCTAAATTTCGCTTCAATCACAAAATATGCATATTTACGGGAATTAATCGCGAGTGCCGATTCGAAATCTGCTATGCGACTTTTATACCAAATATTCTTTATTCAAATGAAGATGATGCTTTTACCTATGAGGGATTCCATTGATCAATCTAGTCTATCCACGTTCGGGTTATTGGTGATCCTTTGAGATATACCAAGGTTTTTGCATCTTTTGACACCAAAACAGTCCCTGAAAGCTCAGGCAGGCGCTCGAGCATGAGATGCCAGAGGCTGGCAGGCAGGCTGTGTGCCACGATTTCTCCTTCGAAATCGTTCTTGGAGAGGATCAGTGTTCTTAGCTTTCCTGGAAGACTCGATAGGTCGAGCTGGCCACCTAGGCAGTTGCCTGATATGTTCAGCTTTTCTAAGGCTGGGGGCAATGCGCTGAGGGACACTTTTCCGCTGAATGCATTGCAGTGCAACTCTAGGGTAAGGAGCGAATGTGGGAGCTTATCCAGACGAATCTCGCCATAGAATCGATTGTTCTGGAGCTTCATGAACTTCAACGGCGGTTGCCACGATGCGCAGTCGATCGTCCCTCGGGCACTGCAGAAATTCAAGCCAAAGTGCTCTATCTTTGGAGGTAGGTCCGCTATGTATACCTCTCCATCGACTGGATCGTCAATGATGAAAAAGTTTGTGAGTCCTTGTGGCAGCTTCTGTATATCTATGGAAAGTTTCGCTCCTGCATTGGAAAGCTCGAGAATCGTCAGGTTCGGTGGCAAAGCATTCAAGGAGATAACCCCATCACTCTCGAGAATGTCATCCCACTCGATGGTGGTGATGGTGCCGTCTGGGTCACATTTTATGCCAATGCTGCCCTTGCTGCAGAAATCGATGTAATTTCCGTTGGCATCTTGAAAGTGTTCTCGTGTCCATGCGCTACACTGCTCAAGAAAGTTCTCGAGGAGGGTCTGGTCAGAGAAGCTGCCGATATTTGGGCGTGCGAGGGCAGTGTCGGCAGAATAGAGCAATATGTTCATGTTTTGGAAGTAAATTTGTAGAAGATAGACAACTTTTTGCTTTGCGAACGGAATTTTTCACTCAGTCTCTAACCGAATGAAATTAAATTTATCTCTTGATTATAGGAGGTTGTACCTCGTTATGACTTCCTTTGCTTTTGCTCGTGAGCTGTTTATCAGCGGCTTTCTATTGGAAATCTTTGGTGCACCCTACTGCACTGCACATGTTGACCCATCAACTTCTTTTCCTCGAACATCTGCTCGAATGACTTTGATTGGTGAATTCTCAGTATACATGTAGATCTCCCGGGGTGCACCACTGGACAAGTCGATTGTTCCGGAAAGATCCGGTAGATTCTCGAGCTTGAGGTGCTGCAGCCCAGCAGGCAGGTCTCTCCCCTGAAGCAAAATTTCCCCTGAAAAATTATTTTTGGAAAGATCGAGTGTGTTCAGGTGCTCTGGAAGGCTTGCTAGGTTCACTTTGCCGCTAAAATGGTTATTCTCGAGGGTGAGCCTTTCTAAAAATCGAGGCAGTGCACATAATGTAACACTCCCAGTAAATTGATTGTAGCCCAGGTCAAGTCTTTTGAGCGTATTCGGGAGAGCATCCACATTGACTTCCCCATAAAACTTGTTGACATAAAGACTCAAAGAGCGCAAAGGTGGGCGTAAGGCCGTGCAGTTGAGCGTTCCATGCGCATTGCAGTAGCTCACACAAAAGCCCTCCATGCCTGGGGGCAAGTGCTCAACATCGATTCTTCCGGCGTCTTCAACCTGATACATTCCAAAAGTCTTGAGGCTTTGCGGCAGTTTTTTTACTGTGACGGAAATCGAATTCAGCGTTGTAAAAGGGCATGAGAGCGCAAAAGAGATGAGGTTTGGCGGCAGCATATCCAGGGAGAGAACATCACGAACCTCCAGCTTGTCTTTCCATTCGATATTGGTGACATTTCCGGCGGCGTCGCACGTGATGCCGTGACCGTGATCATCTGTAGCACAAAAGTCGACGTAGTTCCCATCCGCATCTTTAAATTCGACGTGGTTCCCTTCCGCATCATATTGCGTAAGCTCAGTGCACTGCTCGAGCATATTCTCGATGAGTATCTGATCGGAGAAGCTGGATATATCCGGACGTGCGAGGTCAGCACACGTGTCGGCCGAGTAGAGAATAAGGTACATTCTAGAAAGTAATAATACAATGAGATGAAATGTGATTCGGAAATCTCAGAAGCGGTGTGCGCAAAGGTATCAATAAACAAAGGGCGGATATGCAAAAAGTGGTCAAACTATGGCTCATGGACAGCACTTTTCGAAGCCTTTACCAAGTTTACGTTCGGTCACTACGTTACTCAATCAAGTAACTCAATGTGCCCTGAAACTTTATATTTGGACCCCTCACCAAATAAAAAAAATCTCCTTCGACAAGCTCATGTAAGTTTGATTCGTGAATTTGAGCTCCGCATCATCTTATAGTTAATAGCTATAGTACATCAACCCTGGAGTCAATATCATTTGCAGTCTGAATTCGCAGAATTCACTGGGTCCTCAAAGAAATATAACTAACTATCGATCCCTCACTTATATACGTGTAAGAGATTCTATCTTACATTCAAACGCTCCAAGTTCCATTCTGGCAACTCACCCTATCGAGCCCATTTTAGCTGCTTGGCTTTCTCTTTACTCGATTCACAATTATCTATCAGGTTGACATGTGAAGGATTTTCTTCATTGAATGAGAGGTAATATCGTAAGAAAGTATCGAATACTCGTTTCTTAGCGAAAAACATAGCCATTGATTCATTATTCATCTCTATATCATCATTATCATTGATAGCATATGAAACATCCCTATTCAATTTTGAACACAGCATTCTCTGGAACTCTCCCCGAAAATTCCACTTGCTCGAAAGCATTGTATTGGAGAAGGAGATTGGTCAGATTCTCAAACACGTTGTCGCCCACGTGCAATTTCCCCTCGAAAGAATTCGCACTCAGGTTGAGCATGTAGAGAGACGTAGGTAGACCCTGTACGATAAGATCGCCAAAGAGCTTATTATCTTCCATGTTGATCGCAGCGATAGTCTCCGGTAGGTGCTGCAGGTCGACTGTGCCTGTGATCGCATTCTCATAGAGCGTGAGGAACTCGAGGCTCGGCGGTAGGGTGCAGAGGTCGATCGTCCCGCTGATGGCGTTCTGGTATAGGTTGAGCTCATTCAGCGTCTCTGGGAGCTTCGCCGTGTCGATGGACCCTGTCAGCGCGTTGGCCTGCAGCATTATCGCGAACATTTTTCGGGGGAAATCCGATGCACTGAAGGTGCCCTCGATGCCACCGTGCTCGATGCATATATTTCGCACAGTGGGTGGCAGCCACTGAAAGTGCATTGTACCGGCGTAGTCGTCGCTCTGCCACGGGTTCTCGACGTATGTGACCTCTCCTTGGTCGTTGCAGGTAACGCCAGGCCAGGCGGTGATATCGAGGAAGTCGCCGCCGCGGGGGCGACGGAACTTGGTTTGTGTGTTGATGTTCTCTATCATGAGCTCCATGCGCTCTTGCTGTGTGAGATGATTAACATTGAAGCGGCCAATGTGGCTAATGTCAGCGCTGTGGAGCAAGGCGATGATATAAGGCATTGTAATTGACTGAAATGAGAGAAAATCTTGTGCTTTATTGTGAAAAACAGAAAAAGGATTCAATACAGGGGGAGCTTTCCTCTCTACGGAAAAGCACGTTTTGAAAAGTTTAAATTGAGAAAGTGTCAAAGAAGAGAATGTCCATGACAGATGCGATGAGAAAAATAAGGACATCTTGTGGCACCCACTGCAGGTCGATGCTGCCCTCTAGTCCCACTATGTGGGTGCTTACTATGTGATTTCTCCTATGGCACGCAGTGTGCGTGCTTTCCTCAAATGCGATATTGATAACGCTTCCATCCTGTACTTGCACGCCGGGCCAGTCGTTGACGTCAAGGAATGCACCATCGGCACTCTTTACGCTTTGAAGGTTCTTTATATCGGCGACAAGGAGCTCCATTAGGGTCTGGTCGGAGAATGTGGAAACATCGACGTGTCCACATGCTGAGATATCGCAGGTGACGAGACTAACAATTGTACCGTCCAGTCATAAGTTACCAGAAATTGATCTATTCCATATAAAAGTTACCAAAGTGTTACTGTTTTTCATAGGGCCCGTTTCTTCTCAGTCCACGAAAAAGTTACCATGACACCTACCCCATATTTTTTTTGACTCGCTTCAACGACGAAATTTTCGAAAGACTGGTGATTGAAAGACGCCACAATGATCAGTACTGGAAACTTCACAAGACTTATATTAAAATGACCTGAAAAAAAATCTTGGTAGCTTTTGTTTGGACTGTACAAATGACCATTCACTCGAAATAGCACGTAATAATCAAACGGTCACTCTGAATCAAACAGACTTACTTTCTGCGGAATCTCAGTGAACTATGTGAGCGTTTCTTTTACCTTCCAGGGGTCCTACAGAGGTTGATTGAAACATTGTCTAACCTAAGACATCAATATTGGACCTTATTTTTACTCGACTTAAGCGATATACGTAGATGTTGTCTCAATATCCATACTCGAGCCAATAAACGTTACTGCCCTCATTCGGTTCCCAGAAAATTGAACCATCAACACGAACATACAAACATGCGTTCACTTTCTTATCTCTCTCCGTCTATTGCACATTTCTCTCTTTTTATAAATTTCAAAGAAGCGAAAGAAAGGCTGCACTACACAAAGAAAATAGAAGACAGTATATAAGTACAGTATAAGTATATATAAATCAGAGTCTTTCAGGTATTGGACACACTTCTCTAAAACCGAGTAACCTACCGGCTTGTCAATTGCTGAATCGGGTTTCCATCGTAAATTAGCTCAACAGACCTCAGAACTCCGTGAAGGTTCTCTATATTATTGTTCGAAATATTGAAGAAATCAAGATGCGCAGGCACACTTCCAAAATAAATATCCCCTGCGAAGCGATTTTCGGCCGCATGAATGCTTACGAGGCCGCGAGGTAGATTCGATAGCTTGATGGACCCTGAAAATTCATTTCCAGAAATGTCAAGCTCATTCAGATCCCGCGGCAGCTGCGTAAAGTCGACGCCCCCCGTAAAGCGATTGTCTTCGGTGTATAAGTATCGCATGGTCGGTGGCAGCACCGAGGTCTCGAGCGTCCCCTCAAATCGATTTGTGCCAATGTCGAGCGTATCGATTTGCTTGGGCAAGTCTTTGAAGCCGAACGTCCCGGTGTACTCGCCCTTCTCCATGCTCAAATTTAGGAGTGCCCGCGGAAGTGCCGCCACATCGATGGTGCCCCCGAACGGGATCATCTCAACGCGCAGCTGTGTGAGTGTTTTCGGCAAATTTTGTATTGCAAAATTTCCTGTGAGCGCATTGTGGCCGATGACGAGCTCTTCGAGGTTATCGGGCAGCGACTGCATGTCGACCTCTCCACGCATTGCGTTGCGGGCGATATGGAAGGCCACGAAGGTCTTCGGGACGTTCGCAAAGTGAATGCCACCGGTGATCGCGTTGTCTCTGAGGTCGATGTTCTCGAGGCACGGGCTGAGTGCTGTGAGGTCGATTTCCCCGCAAAACTTGTTGTTT
Source organism: Perkinsela sp. pyNocScin1 (assembly GCA_964019655.1). Taxonomy (NCBI): domain Eukaryota; phylum Euglenozoa; class Kinetoplastea; order Prokinetoplastida; family Perkinselidae; genus Perkinsela; species Perkinsela sp. pyNocScin1. The sequence continues at coordinate 345,890 of CAXHTR010000001.1, forward strand.
CTCGCGAAGAGCTGCTCGAGGGGCACTGGCAAGCGTGTCAGGTCGACTGAGCCCGTAAAATCATTGATCGACAAACTGAGGACCTCGAGCTTCGGTGGGAAGGTCGTCCAATCGATAGTCCCCACCAGCTTATTCGTGTCAGCGCTGAAATGCTCGAGGTTTACTGGAAGCTTTTCGGTCTCGAGGAACCCCATAAAACTGTTCCCCTCGATCTCAAAGTCTGTCAGCGCAGATGGCAGGTCCCTGGCGCTAAAAGACCCGTCGAGCGCATTGTGATTAAGGAAAATGGCCTGGACTGTGTCGGGAAGATAGGAAAAGTTTATGCGGCCCGCGAGCTTGAAATCTTCGGGGCCATCGTCCTCATTATTCAGGTGCACCTCAGTGACATTCTGGTCCGCGTCAAGCCTGAGACATTCCCACTGCTCGATGTCGAGGAAGTTGCCGTGGTCGTCAGTGAGCTGTGACTTGTTTTCGGTCCCGCCGATGAATACCTCCATGCGGGATTGTGTGGACATGAGCGCCGGGTCGAGCCGGCCGAGGGCCGCGTCGGTAGATGAGAGAAAGATGGTGGCTAGCATTTTTTGATAGAAGAATTGACTCGACCAAGGAGGAAAACACATGCATACGCACGCATGCATTCTTACGAATTATTCACGAGACACTCATAAATTGTTTTGACACTCTTACCTTTTCAGCCATCAATGATGGACCATATTTTAACAAAATTCCAATCCCTGGATGTTGATCTTTCGAACAAAAGGCAAATATATGAAAAAAAAATTGAAAAAAGTTATCCTGAGCCTAGGAGATGCTCGTATATCGAACAACATATATGTGAGAAGTATGCTGCACAGAAACTTTCTACAATAATTTGGACATAATCAATCGAGAACATTTATCGGAAGATCCGCCTCAACTGTATATACTCGGGACCTATCCGCTGGGTCTGCGCATCGTATGTCAGTGAACCCGCAGTCGACGAAATCCAGGTACATCCGGCCACCAGGTAGTTTTCCAACGAAAATTGTCTTTTCTCGTAGGTTCTTCTCATTGATAGAAATATGTGTGATGCTCGCTGGAAGATTGACGATACTCGTCAGGCCTGTTATTTCATTATGCATGATAAAAAGCATATTGAGCCCCGACGGCAGGTTGCCAAGGTCAACTGTCCCCTTCATTTGTGTTCGCTGGAGAGTAAAGTACTTGAGCGATCGTGGAAAGTTCGATGTGTCGATTTCGCCATGAACCGGCTGGTTATATATTTTGCAGCGGATGAGCTTTGGCGGCAGCGATTGGAAATGCATAGACCCGCGGAGCTTGACACTTATGCAATGCCAATCGATGTGTGTCACGTTTTGATCTTCATCGCATCTGATCTTGCGCCATGTACATGCGTTGTCTGCATCGCCACCCATCGCAGCACGGGACTTTTCGTAGTCGTCGGGAACGTAGAAGAGCTCCATCAGCATGTGGTCGGTCAGCATACCGGGGTCGAAGCGGCCGAGTGAAGTGTTATCGGCAGTGAGGAAGTAGATCGTGGAGTGCATGGGTAAAATCCGAAGTAAAATTATTTTGAAATAAGTAATAATTTTTCAGCTGACGATCACTTAGAAATAATTGAAGCTTGTTGAGAAAAGGAATAGCACTGGGATAGTTTTGTCCATGATTCTCCAATATGACCTCTGAAGATCAAGTCACAAATCATCTTCTCTGCAAATGATCGTACAATGGCTGTGTCTTGGTAAATCTTGTTGCAGTGAGCAGATTTACTAATAAGATAGGATTTACTTTGATACAGATGATAATTCTTCCGCATTTGTATGTTCTTGTCGAATAAAAACATTCTTTTACTCCGAAACTCTTCTGCAGGAAGGTGCTCCTATCTTCCCCACTTCGGCCACTCAGCTACACCCATCACTCAAAATTTCACGACTTTCAGCCTTTGCCCTTCCGTTCGTATCTTTTTCAAGAGGTCAAAGGCCCCGTCCGCGTCTCGTATCGTAACCACGCCGGGCGCGGACCCGGGGAAGTGGAAAATCTGCTTCAACGTCGCCCGCGACAGCGCAAATATATACTGGACATTGTGCTCGCAGCAGAGGCGGATGAGCTCTTCGATGCTTTCGACAAAGTCTGCGGCTACGTCCGGCGCTACAATGAGAATGACGCATTTTCCCAGTTCAATCGCCTTCTTCGCCTGCTTCATGCCGATATCGTACCGCTTCTTGGCCTTGTGCTTCGCCGGTGCCATTTTGTACGTCCGGCGCTGAAAACAATACAGTTTTTCGAGAAAGTCTTTGACGATAATGTCGAGCTCTTGCGTGAGCTTCTGGTCGACATACGATGCGATATGCAGCGAGCCATAAATGCGTGGAAGGTTAAGATGTTGGTTGCTTGTCTCTTTTTCGGTTGTTTCGACTTCTTCGACTTTCGAGTGTTCAATGTTTTCATCATCGCTTGAAGTTGGCATTCCTATTTAAGGAAGATGTATGAGAGGAAAAACAAATTTGAAAACCTGGCCATCGCTATTATCGACAGACACAATTAAAGCCCAGTTATCCTCGGCGACCCCAAAAATCCTATATAATAAGATTCTGATAAAAAGATTATATTCTTCCACAGCCCTTCAGCGTATATAGGCGCTCTTTCTTTGTATCGACCCCTCCCACGGGTGCTTCTTAAATATCAAACAAACTTTGCAGGAAATGGTGCGTTATGGCTTTCATCTTGATACGAAGGTCTTCTGTATTGCATGAAAGTTGCGTTTTTGAAAGGACCTCTTTCAATGTCTCAAGCGCCCAAAATGCAGAAATCGCATGAAAATGCACTCGAGAAGTGCCATTTCGACCATGACCTCATCATCTTTACTTTAGGAACGAACTCTATCCTTCGAAATGCCTCGAAATGGTGTCTTCCGCTTTTCTCTCCGAGGGTACAGTGGCTTGATCACCCCGATTCTACCCGCACCTTCTAGACTTACTGTGTGCAATGCTTCCGGCAGGTCGTCGTAGTACATTACTCGCTGCTCTATCTTATTTTTTGCGAAAGCGAAGCTCTGGATGTCTGGTGGTAGGCCCACAAAGTGAATGGGTCCAGTCAGCACATTTCTATTCATGGCAAAGAACCAGAGGTTGCGCGGGAGCGCACTGAGGTCGAGGCCACCACCGATGCGATTTCCAGAGAGCTAAATTTGAATGGCCTCCCGGGGGAGCATTCGAGTATTGATTGACGGTATCGTCTGCTCGCAGTGCACAATTTCAAGGTCAATCACTGTTTGTGGTAGATACTCGAGGTTCATTGGCCCATTCGTGATCATTCGCTCGTACGAAATTTGGTGAATGACGCCTTTTGTCGATGTAACGCCGAGCCAGTTGATATCGTCGAATCTACAGATGAGCGACTCGGGGTCGTTCTGTGAAATCCACATGAGCGGCTCCTCGCCGATGTCTCGGAAAAACGTTCGCATGAGCGCTTCTTGGCGGTTTTGATTATCTGTGTCTCTCGCAGAGAACAGATAAACTTGTAAATGCGCAAGCATAATTTCAAGTGAAAGAAGACAGAGTAAAAGTGTGAAAGTGTAAGAGTTCCGTTGGGCATGGTTGAGATAAATATTAGTTTTCGATTTCAGCGAAAGAAACAATTCTCGAGCATTACGAGAACTTGCTGACTTTTATGTCCCTCTCAGTAGCAATGGAACCTCTTCAGGCAGATCTTTCACACATCTTAACGAACATGATTTGCATTTTTTCTCGTCAACTTCTCAATTCTCGTAGGATTTCAAAATTAGCCTATCTTAGCCTATTAGTCATCACAGGAGCCTAAATACTATAATAAATTCTCATGTTGAGCACTTCATCGCAAAATCATACGAATAAACTCACTGCACTTACTCAATCAATCTCTCATCACTCATAAATCACTTCTCCATGTCATCTACCTATTTCATTACTATATTATCGATTGTCGTCATCCAACGTAGACCCGCTTCTCGTCCTCAGGGTTCTCAAAAACGATCTTGTGGATGGAGCAATCGCAGAACTGGATCTCCAGGTCCGTCTCCGGGAGCCTCCCGACGTACAGCGAATCCTCGACGATGATGCGGTCGCACACAGTGCACTTTTGAAGCTTCATAGGGAGGTTGCAAACGTTGGTCACGCCGGATATGTTGTTGTTGAGGACGAGAAATGTGCGGAGCTTCGGTGGCAGGTGGCACAGGTCGACAGTCCCGGTAAACAGGCAGTTCTGCAGCCAAAAGAATTCAATGGCCTCTGGGAGGTCACTGGTGTCGATCTCACCTGTGAGCTTCTGCTCGAGAAACATCAGATAGTGCAGCTGGCGCGGGAGCATTTCGAAGGTGATGGACCCGTCAAGTGCGCACTCGTTGCCGATCCAGTCGATGTTGCGGACGCGGTCGTCGCTGTCGCACTTGACGCCACTCCACGTGCAAGCGTTACCGGGGTCGCCACTGAGCTCCAAGCGGGAGTCTTCAGGGCTGGTGGGCGTGTACAGGAGGTCCATGCGGTCCTGGTCGCCGAGCATCGACCCGTCGAATCGGCCAGCCTCAGTGCACACAGCGCAAACATAGGGGAACATATACATTTAGGCAATTTAGTATTTAAGGGGTCAAAGAAGGAAATACAGATGCATCGCTGGGTAAGAAGACCTGTGCCATTTTGACCTGATGGGAGCTGTCATTCGAGGAAAGTACTTGAGGCAATGCTTTAAGAATGTTGAAATTTATGAATAAATTGACCGCGATTCACTATGCATTTCTTGAAGAAAATGTATTCTACGTGACCTGATAGCAACTCGATGGCTATTCTTTTACCCAAAAGTATGCATATTGAGACCCTAGCACAAATTTGGAAATAAGAGCAGCCAGGCTGAAGGTGAATTGTATTTACTAAGATTGCCACCCAAAGCTTTTTATAAAAACCTTTATTGCCAACATGCCATTGACATCGCTCGCTTGACATTAATACACTACAAATATACCAACAATGCCGAGACAGCAACATTGCATTGCCCGAATCCCTGTCAACGAACAAATATGAATAATATGATGATACAGCACATAAATGAACTGAGTCGCTCCTTCTTTCACCTACATGAACTCAATAACTGACTTGTTGCTCTTCACTTGCACATCAAAGAGATTTCGCGAGAATCGAATGTACTCGAGGTCGTGTGGTAGACTCGATATGTCGAGCACCCCGCTCAGCCGGTTGTCCTGCAGCGCGACTTGTTTCATCGAATTCGGTAGAAAGCGAACGTCAATACTCCCCGAGAATCGATTTTTACTCAGGTAGAGCACCTCCATGGCACCCGGCAGATGAGTCAAGTCGAGTGACCCCGTCAGCTGGTTGATGGGCACGCAAAGTGCCAGCATTCTCGCCGGCAACTCCGTCAGGCATATCTCACCCGTGAAAAAGTTTTCTGTGAGCATGAGCTCCTTCAGCTCCTCTGACATGTGGCACAGATCAAGCGTACCGTGAAGGAGCGCAGACATAGTCCGGAACTCCTGCATGCCAGGGGGCATCTGCGCCAAGTTGAGCGTTCCCGTGATCGCACATATGCTCGTGTTGAGATATCGAGTTTCTCGAGGGACTTTCTCCAGGTCGATTGTGCCCGAGAGCTTCGCGTTGGAGCTCAGCTCGACAACCGCCAGACTTTCTGGGAAATTATCGAAAATATTGCTTCCCTCAAGCTTGTTCGAGTGTAAGTTCAATAGAGTGAGTGTTTGTGGCAAATGTGACAGATTTATTGACCCGTACAGCTGATTTTCAGCGAGGTCAAGTGACTCCATCTGAGATGGTAACATAGTGAGATCTATTGTCCCCGAGAGCGAGTTCATGTTGAGCCCGAGCAGTGAAAGGCCAAGAGGCAACGCAGAGAGGGCGACACCACCAGTAAGCGCATTGCTGCGAGCACGCACCGTCTGTATCGAGGAAGGAAGTGATTCGAGTGCGAAACTGCCTGTCAGCTGATTCCCAGAGATTTCAAGATGACAAAGTTCTTGCGGCAGGCTCGCAGTGTCGACATCGCCCGTGAGTGCATTGTGTCGCACATCGAATTTTTTGAGATTTGACGGAAGCCTCGCTCCGGAAAGACTTCCTGTTAATTGATTCTGCGAAATGTCCAGGCGCGTCAGGCCAGCGGGCAGGAGAGAAAAGTCGACGGACCCGGCCAAATTGAAGTTTAGAACTTGAATGGTGTCCACTGTCTGTGGGATGAACTCAAAATGCACTGTGCCTCGGTGTTGAGGAAAAAGTATCCATATGATTCGGGCCACTTCACCGTTTGTGTTGCAGCCGACTCCGTGCCAGTTGCATACGTCGAGGAAGTTGCCGGCGTGGTCCTGGAAGAGGCCCTTTGTCTCGAGATTCTCCACGAACATCTCCATGAGGGCCTGCTGTGACATACTCTCGTAGTTGAGCCGGCCGAGAGTGGGGTCTGCGGAGAGTAGGGTGAGCATTGTGCGCGTAAGATTTAAAAGTAGAACTACAAGTAAGAATCTACTGCGAGTGCTGCCTTTCTGCCATTCAGGCTATTCCATGGAATCACAGCGAAATGAAATTTTTTTTGTTCGGGATGCATTTGATTATTCTGAAAGTTCTGCTGTTACCATTCATTTGAACTCTTGCCACTTGTCTAGAACTTATGAAGTACAGATTTTATGGAGGAAAAGCATAGCCTTAGATCCTATTTACAGTCATTCCTGGCATGCATGAGCCTCGATAAAGGCGTTCTGCACAGATATTCTGAAAGCCGCATTACAAGCATATACAATCAAAAAATAGATGAAATTGTTCAAGATCTTGCCTTCTTACTTTCTCACGCCTTTCTTTTTAGCATTCGTGAATTTCATATGCTCCGAATATTTAAAGCCGCGCTTTGTGCGTAGTTACGCCAGACCTCACTCCAGTATAGCCACGTGGCCCTTCTTGTCTCTCATGCAAATGTAGGGCTTAGCAACCTCGTCAACAGCAGCAGTGATAGCATTTCTCTGCACTTTCACTGCGGTCTTTGCGGCTCGGCAGACGATTGCTGTGCCCGAGAGCTGATTGTAACGCACGTTGAGGTTGACTAGCCGAGATGGTGCCGCTTTTACAATAAATTCTCCGAAAAACGCATTTCTCTGGAGAACCAGGTTTTCGAGGTTGTCTGGCAAATTCTTGAGAAAAATTTCCCCACTAAAATGGTTTTCGTCCAGGTGGAGGTTTCTGAGCGCACTCGGGAGCTTATCGAGCCGGACACTCCCAGAAAACTCACACTTGCTCAGATTAAGATAGATTAGAGAGTCTTGGAGCTGTGTCAAGTCGACGCTCCCGTAAAATCCGTTCCTCTGCATGTCAAGCCCCTCGAGCGTTTTCGGCAACGCTGTCAGGTCTGCGCTTCCCGTAAGCTCATTGAATGAAATATTGCAAAATCGCAGATGCTGTGGGAGCGTGCGAAAGTTCACCTCCCCCAAAAAATAGTTGCCTTGAATGGAAAACTCTTCGAGGGGTCTTGGGAGTGCAGCAGTGTTGAGCGGACCTGTCGCGCCGCCGTCGGAAAGCCGAAAGATCCGAACAGACTCTGGCAAATACGAAAGATTGACCTCGCCGCTAAAGCTCAGATCGAACTGGATAGATATGACGTTTTTGTTATCGTCACACTCGACATCAGGCCATTTGCAGACTTCGAGGAACTCGTTGGTCGATTTGCATGTGAATTCATTGTACTTGAGTGCTTCATGGAGATTTTCGATAAGCATCTCCATCAGCTGTTGTTGCGAGAGTGAAGAGATGTCGAACCGGCCGAGGGAGGGGTCAGCAGTGAGCGCAGTGAAGAAACACATTTAAGTTTGAAAAAAAAGATGAATAAATGGAGGAAATACTGTGCCGAAAAATTTTAATTAACCCCATGGACCTGGATGGTGAACAACTTTATATTCCTTGAAGCTGCCTTTGACATACTTCATTAGCTTGAAACACTTCCTAAGTTAATCAAGACAATTTGTTCCCATTAAAGGGCTTGAGCGGCGTGTACTTTAAATTTCAGCGAAATAGAGTGTACATGTGGGAAACTGAAGCAGATTTATTCTCTGCACACGCAGTGTTTTTGAAGAGAAATCCATGCCTATTATACTAAGCAATGTCTTGAAACTCTTTCATCTTCTGTGCTCTTTATTTTTGCTCAATCAAAATTATCCGTGAAAAAAAAAGGTATTCTGACGATAACATGCGAAACCCCAATGCTTCGTATTCGCTCGCCATTCGTTCGTTTGCCTACATGCCAATGTCCCTCGCTCTCTTCATTCCTGTCGGTTTTTCTTTCAAAATCTTTTTCGTGGCTGATTACATTAATTGCAATCAAAGCCTTTGCCTTCTTCAACCGGCTTATAGTCATCATTGATCATCATTTGATTCTCTCCATGCACTCCGTGAAAGGGACCCAAGGTGTGCGGTATCGGCGGTGAATACTTGGGCGATCATTTTGAAGTCTTGAAGAGGGAAATGGTAAAAAAAGGAAATGATAATGGATTTCAAGTGTCTGCACATGTGCTTATCATCAACGCAGTCAAAAATACATCTCTTACTCGGAAACCAGACAAAAATGGTATTCGAAAATTGGATTGAAAGACTTCATTGTGTATTCGTATAGTTCATTGTATTGTGGCAACGATTCCTCCCTGATCTTGAGCGGCGAAGTATAAAGATAATGTGTTCGTGCGTCACAAACAACTGCTATTGTAACGCTGTAGTTGCCCTTGCACTTCCTTAAAAAGTTCTTTCTATCAGAGGCAGAGACAACTGCTTTTCTATGTGCTGTCGGCGAATGACGCATGAGATAGACCTTTTGGAATGCCGTTCTCAGCTATCAGCACAAAAACATTGGAAGTACATGAACACGAATGGCTTACGATTGGTTTTCTGTTCAAGAGATATGCAAATAATTACGACATAGGAGCGCGTCACTGTACTTTTTCAATGCACACGTCATTTGATACAAGTAAGAAAATCCATTCGATACCATTTTTTGAAATTTGCATGGAAATAGCCGTACATACTCGCCGTATAGCAGTGTATCGTAAAAATGTTTACTAATTTTAATGTATATAGTTCGCGGCCTTGTTAATTTGAAACCCAAGTTGCAGCACTGAGCTCTTTCAATCATTCAGAAACGTATCTACCTCCTCGAGTATGAGTTGCTCCCACGGGTGATCATCCCCGTTCTCGTCAAGAACTTCTTTGATGTCTTTGCTCCGGATCGTGAAATTGTACTCGTCTGCAGTGCTCTTCAGAATGAGGACCCCGCTCACTGGGTTATTTGAAAATCTGATCTCTTCGATGGCTTTCGGGTATGTCATCAGCCGAAAGTCCCCTAATAGCTTGTTGTCGTTCAGCCAAATCTTCTGCATCGTTTCTGGCAGATTTTCGATACTAATAGACCCCGTAAGCGCATTCTCACTCAGGTAGAGTCCTTCCATTTTCGGGGGTAAGTCGTTCAGCGATATTTCACCGGAGAACTTGTTCCCTATCGCAGAGAATTCAGTGAGCACTTCGGGCAGATCAGCGAGAATGCAGCTGCCGCAAAACGCATTCTCCTCGAGGTTGATGAGCTCCAGCTGCTCTGGGAACCCTTTGAAATCGATTGTCCCCTGCAGATTGTTTAGAGACACGTCAAATTCGACAAGATCACGCGGCAAAACGGACGTTTCCATCGTCCCTTGGAGATAGCAAGAGCTAATGCTCAAGTCCGTCACAAGCGGTGGGATAAACTCGAACGGAAACTGTTTTTCACAGAAGTCGAGGTCATTTATAAAGATTTTCTTGACACGATCGTCTTTGCATTCGACCTCTTCCATCTCGCTGATATCGGGGATATCGCCACCAAAGTATTCTGTTTTTTCGGACGGTTCCATGCAATCAAAAAGAATCTCCATCAGCACTTGGTCGGATAAGGATTTGGAGTCCAAGCGACCCAGGTGTGCCGCATCGGCAGTGAGGATGCAAAGAATCATTTTCATATTTGTAAAAAGGAGTGGGTTGTATGAAGAAAATTTAGCTCGATGCTTCCATGAAGAGCGAAGTCACGTGCAAATAATAGGAAAGGTGTCCTTTCTGGAAATAAGATCAGTTGCTATTCAAGGCAACGACATCCCAGCTATGCAGTCGAAAAAAAGATGGAATCTTCAAGCAGGTAAAAGAAGATAGGATCTCAAACTCTACTTGAATTTGATGAATATTTTCTACAGCCACCATTTGTGAATCTCAATCATTAGAGGCTCATTTTGATGTTCTGAAGGTGAATTCTGACAAAGCCAAGAGACTCGCTTGCTTTCTGGGCCTTTTCTGGGCCTTTTAGAACGCAAAAACTGAATATAATCCAGCTCGGGGCTCAAAATCATCTTTGTTTCTGTCATATACGCGCATTGTTACGACAAGGGATAGCTCGACCGTTTCGATGCAAAATTCATTGACGTCAAAAAAGCAATAGAATTTATTCGGCACGACTTTGTATCTTAGAGGACCAAGTTGTACATGCTATCCAAAACTTTCAGCCAATGCTGTCAAGCCTCAGTCGCCGTATCACATTTCCCTTTCAATCATCGTGAAAATCTTTTACTTTTTGTAGTATCTCTCCTTCCCACGGATGCGTATTCCCGTCTTCGTCCACTACCCGCGTGATGTCTTTGCTCCAAATCGTAAATTTGTACGCGGCTGGCGTATTTTCGAGAATAACTGTCCCGGTCATTAGGTTATTTGAAAATCTGATTTCGTCGATGACTTTCGGGTACGCCATCAGTCGAAAATCCCCTGAGAGCTTATTGTTGCTCAGGGTGATGAACTCCATTGTCTCTGGAAGCCGCTCAATACACACAGACCCCGTAAAGGAGTTCTTTTCCAGGAATAGAGCGTCCATTTGGGGTGGAAGGTCGTTGAGACATATCTCACCCGAGAGTTTGTTTTCGCTTGCATTGAAGTCCTTGAGTGTTTCAGGCAGATCAGAAAGAATGCAGCTGCCGCTAAATGCATTGGCTTCGAAATGTATACTCTCGAGCTTCCGTGGGAATCCTTTGCAATTGATCGTCCCATACAGATCATTATCCGCAATGTAGAAATCGATGAGGTTTTGTGGCAAAACGGACGTTTCCATCGTCCCTTTGAGCTTGCAAAAACCCATGCTGAAGTCTATGACGAGCGGTGGGATGAATTCAAATGGGAACTGCTTCGCACTGAAGTCACGATGGTGTTCGCAGATTGTCTTGACGCGCTCGTCTTCGCACTCGAGCGCCTTCCACTCGCTGATATCAGTAAAGTTACCTTCGACATCGACATATTCTGCTTTATGAGATGCTTCCATGCCGTCAAAGAGAATCTCCATGAGTGTTTGATCGGAGAGGGAGTCGTAGTCAAGGCGGCCGAGGTGTGTGTCGTCGGCGCTCAGCAGAGGGATAAAGGAATGTATGTGCATTTTGAATCAGTTGAGGTTTGAAAGTTGAGCAAAATTGGAGCGCATGCGGTCAAAATCAAAAAATCCTTCATAGACGAATGATACTCCAATATTTCAAATTTATGTCATTTCCCTTTAATTCAGTTACACTAGGTGCCTTTGTCCCTTATGCATATGAGCCTATCAACGCCTTACCAACGACCGATGCTGCACTGCGTTCCCATTGCCATCTTCTATTGGGCAACAGCCCTTCTTGTCGACGTACGTCGCCGGCCGGCTGTCCTTTGGCACAATGAGAATCTTTTCAAATGCATTCTTGTGCAGTGCAATCTCACCGGCAGCGCACCGCCACTCGCGAAGGTCAGCGATCCCTGTCAGCTGATTGTTGTTTACGTAAAAGTTGACGAGATGCTGCCCCGAGCCGAATGCCAAGGACCCGTTCAGCGCATTATGCGAGAGGTCGAGCGTCGAGAGGTTTTCGGGAAGTTTGGAGATATCGACAGACCCCGAAAAATTATTGTGGCTGAGATTTATTGACGTAATATTCGCTGGCAGAGCGTGTAAGGTAATACTCCCTGCGAGTTCGTTCTCTGTCAGGCTTAGCTCGAGCAAAGCCTCGGGAAGCTTCGTCAAGTCCACGGCACCGCTCACAGACGTGAATCGAATAGAAAGTTCTTCGAGGACATCCGGCAGATGCGTCAGGTCTATGGAGCCCTTGACAGGGCATTTCTCGATGAAGAGCTTTTCAACTGTCGGCGGAACCCAGCGAAGGTCGACGCTGTCGATATCAACGAAGGACCAGCACATCTTCCACACATTGCCCGGGGGATTGCAGATCGGGCCCTCCCAGTCGTCGATGAGCAGGTAGTTGTCGTGGGCGTCGATGGCGTTGATTGAGCGCTTGGCGGTGGCGCTCGCGCCTTCGATCATGAGCTCGAGGAGTGTTTGGTGCGAGAGGCTCGTGGCGTCGACTTTGCCGAGGGCGTCGTGGGCTTGGAAAAAGAGGAAGGGAAGCAGGTTGGACATTGGAATGGAGGAATTAAGAATGTATAGGTAGAGGTGATAAAGAGCTTACTGATTGATTGAGTGGATGATGAAAAGAATATTATGATAAAAACGTTTTCTAAAAATTACGTCGAGATCATGAGCCCTATGTCACAATCTCATTCTTCTTTCACCACTTGTATCTCTAACTTTGACTGCATTATAGAGAGCAACTTGTTCCCGAAGAGCTTCAGCATAGTAAGGGATTCCGGCACATTCTCGATCTTTACTTTCCCGAGAAAATTGTTGCAAGAGGCATCGATGAGTACGATTTTTGGCGGCAGTGCAGAAAAGTTGATTGACCCCTGAAATTTGTTGTTGTTTATAAGGAGCTCAAGGAAAGCTTTCGGGAGCGTTTCAAAGGCGAATTCGCCGTCAAAAGCGTTATAGCCCACGCTTAAGATTTTAAATGTCTCCGCCAAGGCTTTTGTGTCGACATTGCCTCGCAGCGTATTCTTTTGAGCAAATAATTGCTCGAACTTTTCGCTTAGCTGCAAGAAGTCGAAAAATCCTTTGAACGCACATTCATCCATGAACACGAATACAAGTGACTGTGGCCAGCTTCCGACGTCAACACTGCCTTCGATTTTGTTCCCGCTTATCCAAAGTGCACTGATATTCTCTGGCAAAATGCTGAAGTCGACTTTCTCAGTGAGATTATTATCATCTACGCTAAATTCTTCGATACTCTTTGGTAGCGAATCGATACGCACAGCTGTGAACTTATTCTTGCTTAAATAGCAATGGCATAAAGTATGCGGAGATTTTTGAAATTCCACAATCCCGCTAAGCTGATTTTCGGATAAGTCAAGATATTCAAGAGACTGTGGTAGCTGTGTAAGATTTATTTCACCAATGAATGCATTGCGTTCTAGGTTGAGTTCCTTCAAGCTCTTCGGTAACTTTAGCATATTAAGGCTTCCCTTGAATTTGTTGGACCCCAGGTAGAGTTCTTTGAGATTCTCTGGGAGATGACTCAAATCCACAGACCCACTAAGACTGTTGGATTCGAGGCCGATAATCTCCATCGTTTCTGGAAACTTTGTAAAATCAAGAGACCCCTCCAGCTTATTTTGATACATTGTGATGAGTCGTAACTTTGGGGGCAGAGTATCAACATCGATAGTCCCCTGGATTTCGTTACTGCTTAGACAGATTTCTTCCATTCCACACGGTAAGAAACTAAAATTTATCGAGCCACCGAGCATTTCCAACTGTTCATCATCAGTTTCGTGAAGATTGTAATGAATTCCCCTGAGTTTATCGTCTTCGAAATACAGACAGTCCCACTCCTTAATGTCAAGCTGATTGCCATTTTCGTCTTTAAAAAGCTCCTTATTCTTGATGCCATTGAAACTTATCTCCATGCGTGCAGTATCTGACAAGAATGTCGGGTCGAGATTTGAAAGTAGATCCGCATCTGCAGCCATAAAGAGAGTGATTTGATGCATTTATACGTAAGAGATATCACTTAAGATCCTTTTTTGCTGATCGGTTCAGTGTATATCATAATTACTTACTCAGGGCTTTTAAACATACTACCACGCTTTGAAACGAGATTTGTAAAGACTGAAGGAAGGCTGTCACCCCTCTTGCATCCCTCTGGCTCTTGGATAGTAAGAAGGGCTTCTCTGTTGCGCTCGAATCAATCAATCGCTCCTGAGTCGCCACATCATCAGCCAGTGCACGTTGTTATACAAAACATTGTAGCGCATAGGACTTCGAGATGTTTCTTTGACTGATGCTTCTGTGCATTTTATCATAACAAGCACCTCATGCAGGATATAGGCGCATAAACCTACTGATAAACATTCTGACTAATTGATATCCAATGCATCACATCGTACGGCATACTATGAAAAGAATAAAAGTGGGCGAATACGTATATAGCATCATAATCATGCTATCCTTAAGATGGTTATATTGTCGACTTAAGTCTATCACGATTTCTGACTCTGTAACTACTCCTTCACCATTTCGATTTCCACGCTTGCGTGTACAATGGAAAGCAGTTTGTTCCCGAAAAGTTTTAAGCTCTTGAGCTTTGGTGGAAAAATGTCGATCTTGACTTTTCCAGCAAAATTGCAGCATGATGCATCGATCACTTCGATATCGGGCGGAATGGCTGAGAGTACGATTGACCCTTGGAAATTATTGTTATTGATCATTAGCTCAGTAAGCTTTCCCGGCAGTTTCTCGAAATCGAATTCCCCTTCAAAAGCATTATGGTTGATTAAAAAATGTGTGAACGTCTTTGCCAAAGCCGCAGTGTCAACTTTCCCTCGAAAAGCATTTCTACTCACGTCGAGTTCTTTGAACTCTTGGTTGAGTTGCAAAAAATCAAAAAAGCCTTTGAATGAACAATTTCTCATCCAAACATGGCTGATGGGCTCGGGCCAGCTTCCCACATCGACGCTGCCTTCAAATTTATTATCGCTGAGGAAGAGTTTAGTGATATTTCGCGGAATCGCACTAAAATCGAATGGTTGCCCGAAATTATTCTGCTGTAACCAAAGATCCGTGACGCTTTGTGGCAATGACTCAACAGAAAGTGAAACAAACTTATTCTTTCCTAAATAGCAATGATGCAGAGAATTAGGTGAATTCTGAAAATCGATATTTCCAGTGAGTTGATTTCCTTCAAGATTGAGAAACTCCAGGCTATGGACCAATTGTGTGAGGTCAACGCTACCATGAAAAGCATTGTTCTCGATGTTTAAAATCTTAAATTTCGGTGGCAGCTTCGTCAAATTAAGCTCTCCCGTAAATTTATTGTCACTCAATACGAGCTTAATAAGGTTTTGGGGAAGGGAAGTTAAGTCCACAGTGCCACCCAGGTTGTTCCTTGCGAGTGAAAGAAATTTCATCGATTGTGGAAATTCTGCAAAAGAAATGGTACCTTGAAGCTTGTTTTTAAACATCCATAGCTCTTGTAAATTTGGAGGAAGATCTCGAGCATTCAGCGTTCCCTGGATGGCATTGCGCTCAAGGTTTATTTCTTGAATGCTTTCCGGAAGGAAACCAAAGTTAATTGATCCTCCGAGTCTTGCGCTGTCATCATTCTCATTTTCGGGAACGCTTTTATGAATTTTAATTAGTTTTCCGTCTTTGAATTCTAAAAAGCCCCAGTCTTTGATATCGAGTTGGTTACCATTCTCATCTTGAATCAAGTTCTTATTTTGGATGCTGTTAAAGCTGATCTCCATCCGTGCGGAATCTGATAGGAACGTCGGGTCAAGTGTGACATTTCTGTCGATTGCTAGGACACAAAGGCAGTGATGCATGAGTTTTTTTATAAGAAGCCTGATTGAATAAAAATGCAGTATGAATAGCAGAGTGCGAAGCTTTACATGTGGAAATCAAATATTGAAAATGACTTATGGATTATGAAAATGAGTAGCTATCAAAGCCCGAAGTCGCTTCAAGAGAGCATGGCTCAATGTGATCAATGCTTTTTATTCCTCTCTCCCTATCTCAATTTTTAGGTTTGCTTGCACAATCGACAAAAGCTTGTTGCCGAACAGCTTCAAGTTTTCGAGTCCCTCAGGCACATTCTCGATCTTCACCTTTCCGTGAAAATTATTGCACGAAGCATCGATCAATTCGATTTTCGGTGGTAGCGCAGATAGGTCTATTGACCCGTGAAATTTGTTGTCGTTGATAGAAAGCTGAACAAGTGCTTCCGGCAGCGTCTCAAAAGCAAACTTGCCGTCAAAGCCATTGTCACCGATCTCAAAATTCACAAATGTCTTTGCTAAGACCTTCGTGTCAACTTTCCCTCGGAGCGCATTGGTTTCGACATAGAGTTTCTCAAACGCCTCACTCAGCTGTAGAAAGTCGAAGAACCCTTTGAATCCACATCCACCCATGCTAACACACACAAGTGATATTGGCCAGCTTCCGACGTCAACACTTCCCTCGATGTCGTTCCAGCCTACCCACAATTTCTGAATATTCTCTGGCAAACTGCTGAATGTGAACTTGTCCTTGAGATTGTTATGATTTAGCATGAATTCTAAGATATTCTCGGGCAGTGAATCGAGGTTCACAGTTGCAAACTCATTATTGTCCAAAAAGCAATGTGTTAAGGATTCTGGGCTGTTGCCAAAGTCTATTTCTCCACTGAGCTTATTTTCCGATAGATTCAGGTAACAGAGAGACTGCGGTAACAGCGTGAGATCAATTTCACCGAGGAATGCGTTGCTTTCAAGGTTGATTATTTGAAGCTTCTCCGGTAGCTGTTGAAGATGAAGGCTTCCCTCAAATTTATTGTCACTTAAATGAAGATACTCGAGATTGCATGGAAGAGCGGTCATATCCACCCGGCCGCTCAGAATGTTACTTCCAAGCTTAATTTCCTCCATTGTCTTCGGGAACTTGGCAAAGTTTACGGATCCGTGAAGCTTGTTTCGAGTCATGTTGAAAGACCGAAGCTTTGGGGGGAGACTGCTTGTATCAATTTTCCCTTCGACTTCGTTTCCTTCCAGGCTGATGTATACAATGCTGTGCGGCAAGAAGCCAAAATTTATTGATCCGCCGATACCCTTGTTCTGATCAAAGTCGATTTCGTCAAGATCATAGTATATCCCGTGGAGTGTATCGTCTTCGAACCAAAGACAGTCCCAGTCTTTTATGTCAAGCTGATTGCCATTCGAGTCTTTAAAAAGGTCCTTGTTCTTTATGCCATTAAAACTGATCTCCATTCGTGCAGTATCGGACAAGAATGTCGGGTCGAGGTTCTTGAGAAGGGCCTCATCTGCAGCCGTAAGCAAAACGATTTGATACATTCGTAAGTGATTTAAAGTTAAAGTATCCGAATAGCCTTTGTTTGTGGGTTCATGATGAATGCAGAATAAAAAGGGAAATCTACGTGAAAAGCCTGTCTTACTCATCATTGCTAATCCAGGAGCTTCAATTCTTTCAATCTACCAAATTCTGAACAAAAAGTCAAATAGCTGAAGGGTGCTAGGTGCCCTTGAAAATCCCTGTGGCTTTTGGCTTATGCAAAGGTTCCATATCTGGGGTATACGAAGATGCACAGAGCTACGATTGGCCGCCAGCTACATCACTTATATATGAGAAAAACCGAATGTCAAAGCAAAGAAATTTTCACCTTCAAAAAGCCACCCATCACCGAATCCTTAGCCTTTCAAGACCAACATTGTTTTAATTTATATCACGCTTCGCAAGCAGCCCGCGGCCTATCGTCTGCGCTTTGCCTTCGACGAGCTCTTCGACGACTTCTTGTGCGACGGCTTCTCCATCGCCTTGACACCCGCCTTCGCCGCCTCCGACCGCGACGGCCACTTCTTGGGCGTCTTGTCCTCGTCCGTCGACTCTTCCTCGCTGCTCGACGACTGCTCCAGCTTTGGCGGCAGTATCTTCTCAATCTCAGTCCACACGTTGTCCACCACTGTGCTCGCCCGGTGCACCAGCATGCGCGACTTGTCCCGGCCCTTGCTGCCGAGCAGCGTCCGCGCCACAGCCTCGACGCAGAGCGCGACCTGCCGGACATTGTACCCGCCCTCGAGCGCACACAGCACGCGGCCGTGGGGCATCACGTCCATCAGCATCTGCGTCATCATGGCGTACCCTCCCGGCGTGAGCTCCATGTTCCCCAGCGTGTCGTGCTGCACTGCGTCGAAGCCCCCGGCAATGATAATGCAGTCGGCCTCGAAGCCGCGAATGAGCGGCAGCACGAGATTTTGCATGATCGACAAGTACTCGGTGTCCCCAAAGCGGTGGCACGGCAGCGGGATGTTGATGTTGTAGCCGCGGCCTCGCCCACTGCCAATGTCAGCGGCCCGCCCAGTGCCGGGGTAGAAGCACGGGGCGCTCGTGTCGTAGCCGTCGGTGGCCTCGCTGCTCTCCGAGGTCTCCTCCTCTTCTGGGTCGTAGACGTCTTCGTCTTCCTCGGACTCTTGATGCTTCGGCATGCCCCGGGCGGTCGCCTCGAGCATTTTCTCGAGTCGGCTCGCAGGCGCGTCGCCGTGCGTCGAGAGTTTCTCAGATTCCTTGCGGATGCGCTCGTCAAGCTTGGAGTAGTCGACGCTGGCGTGGGCGCGGCGGCTGCGCTTGGCGTCACGCGCTGCCTCAGCAGCTTTTTGGACTTCGGCCTTCGTCGAATCGACCTTCACTGCAGAAACCTGGCGCTTGGGCTCGCGGGTCAGCGCAGCGTAGGTGTCGGCGGCGCTGAGCATGTTGCAGGCGCGGTGGAAGCGGTGCGGGTGGCCCTGGGCGTACTGGTGGATGGAGATGCAGAGCACTGAGGGGTCGTCATAGAAAATTTTCTCCGTGCCGTCGCCGTGGTGGACGTCCCAGTCGAAGATGACGATGCGGCGCATGCCCTTGGCCTCGCGCTGGAGCGTGCGGGCGGCGACAGCGACGTTGTTGAACATGCAGAAGCCGCTGGCGTTGCGCGGGCCAGCGTGGTGGCCCGGCGGGCGCAGGATACAGAGGGCGTTGTCGACCTTGCCGCTCGCGATGGCGAGGGCGGCCTGGACGGCGCCGCCGGCAGCCGCGAGGCAGGCGTCGTGCGTGTGCTCGTTGCAGTACATGTCCTCGGCGTGGTCTGAGGCCTCGGACATGTCGATGGGTTTGTTCGTGAACTCACTGATGTGCGGCGTGTTCGGCGTCTTTGGCGACTTCGTCGGGCGGGTGCTGAAGGGGCGCACATAGGTAGCGATCTCGTTGCCATGCTCGTCCGTTTGGTTCGACGTCGTGTTCTGGCGCTCTTTGAGCTGCTCGAGCATGCAGTCGACGTAGTCCTCGTCGTGCGCGTAGAGGAGGCGCGTGCGGGTGCACGGCTGGACCTTTCCGAGCCAGACGAACTCCTTGATGAGGCCGCACCAGTTGAGGTGCTTGAGGGGGACCTTGACGCGGTCCGGGCACTCGGGGTGCTTCTCCGGGGCCTCGTGGCGCTCGCAGGCGGGGTCGTACACGAGTGCGGTTTTCTTCGGCGGCACTTTGATGTGGGGAGCGAAGGCGTCGAATGGGTTGGTGAACATGTGTATGGTGGAGAGTGAAAACTAAGGAGTAAAGCTAATTTTGCAGATGAGAAGTGTAGGACTGATTAGACTTGGTTATTCACATGTAAAAATGAGAGAGACTAGCAGAAGATTTCTGCTTGTTTTCTGCTGAAAAGAAAGTCAGAGAGGAATTAGAGAATCTAAGTCCATTAAGCAGAAGCTTCTGTTTTTTCAGAAATACATAACCATAAACTCATGCCGTTGCACTTACTAACTTTCGATGGCTTCTTTGAAAATTTTATACAAAAAAGCACAGCTCGACTCTTCCTTTCTTCAATGTGAATACGCCCGAATTCTAGAAAATGCATACGAGGTTTGATCTACTCCTACAATTTCTAGTAAGAAAATTTATTTCCGTATGCAAATTCAAAGTGCGCGTTGTTTCAATGCGAATCAGTGCACTTTTGACTTACTAATACTGAGAAATGCACCTACGCCTTTATCCCGAACTTTCATATCGGGACACAGTGGTCTTACCGCCTTAATTCTTCCAACGCAAAATAGATCGATATACTCCAGTGTATTCGGTAAGTTTGCGTAGTAAATTGTATCCTGCCGAAGGCGGTTGTGAGCAAGGTTTAAAATGCGCATTCTCGTGGGTAGATTCGTGAATGAAAGCGGCCCTCGGAGAAAGTTCAGACGCATGTTTAGTTCCCGTAATCCCATTGGAAGCTCACGCAGATTAAATTTACCTTCAAAATGGTTTGAAGTAAGAATGATGGACTCTGTATCTCGTGGAAGAAGCCTTGTGTCAAAGTCAATAAATTTCTGCCGGCATCTTGTGATATGTATTCTCTTTACCGTCTGTGGTAGGTACTCAATGTGAAAATTACCAGATGTCACGCGATCGTACTCAACAGCTCCTATGACACCTTCTACAGATCCCACGCCTACCCAATTCAAGCCATTCGGCCATCCACATACATAAGACTCAAGATTTCCGTGTGAAATTTGAAGTAGAAACGCACTTTCAATGTCTGTGAAAAAACTAGTCATTAGCCCCTCTTGATACTCTGCATGCCTCTTCGATCTCTCGGTCGCTGAACTCTATTGTTCATCTACGGATGAAATGATGATAATGTCAAGCATATGTACATCTAGCAAAACATGGTAGGAAAAGCGTAAAATAGTAAAGTTTGTTCAAGTTACTATTTGTTGATAAAGTTTTTAGCATCATAATTGACTGCATACCAGTAATGATACTCACTTTCATTTTACTAGAAACTTGTGTGCGCATTCCGCCAAAGTGCTCGATGATTTATTATATCACGAATGAAAAATTTTATTAAGGATGTAGGACAGAATTCTTGCGTTTAGCTTCTAATACTGATTTTGTAGCATTAATCGAAAGTCATGCCTGATTTACATCATTTTGAATCCGTTGCCAAAATTTACTAGACTATACCCAAAGGATCAATCATAAATGATAGAATTCACTTTCATCCGTATCCACATCCACACATTTTAGAATACACTATGAATTGGTTCAAAAAGTATCTGAACTTTGCTAATTGATGCTCTCTCGAGGGCTGAGAGTTTTAAACAGCTGAAAAATGCTTTCAGTTTGATCTTTCTACGCTTAGTTTGCTCGTATATATGGCAACTCGGGCCAATACGTGGAACTAGAAAGATCTATTTAATACGATACCTATCTATTACTTGCTTCTGCTGGCAGCAATATATGCACAGCTAGCAACTGTACTGAGAGATATCAGGCTCGATTTGAACGCCTATTCATGGGTAGAGCTTCGTAATATCTCGGGCAGCAAAATTTACATCGAAGGAGTGCTATAGTCAGCATCGAGCGAAACCGTCTTAGTAAATTGCGTGCCTAAACACAAAGTGATCATGCATGAAAACTTAGTAAAAAGCAAGTATACAATTACTAGTTTGTCAAAACGTGGGACAGTTCTTAGAATCCTACATCAAAATTCAATTAAGCCCATACCATTTAAAAATCGCTAATTCTTTCTTCATAAGTCTATTTCTTCTGCTTCTTGATTGTCCGCTTGTGCAATGAATGAGGCGAACCATTTTCGTCGTGCACTGCACTTAAATAATTCGTACCAAGGGTCACAGCGCTGAATGCCTTCGCGACTTTCGCAACGCCCTCAAAATTATTTCCTCTTGCGTAGAGGTGTTGGAGATTCTGTGGTACGCTTATAAGCTTGAATTCCCCCGAAAACTGGTTCCCGTAGATATGAAGTATTTCCAAAGTGCTCGGCAGTGCATCAAGAGATACAGATCCGTAAAAATTATTATCGGATACGTCCAGGGTGATTAGCGTCGCTGGCAACTTTGTGAAATCACAGCTCCCCGTAAAACTATTGTTAGGTAAGCCAAAGTCCTGCATTTCACCCGGCAGCGACGTGAAGTCAACTGTTCCGCTGAAACCGCAGCCCCACAACGATACATGGGCAACCGTTCGGGGCATCTGACTCGTCTCCAACGTTCCCTTGAGTGCCTTTTTGCCCTTAGCGTGAATTCTCGTGAGATTTTCCGGCAAAAACGAAAAGTTTAGGGTCCCAGTCAGCCCATTTATCATAAGGTTGATGAAACCCCCCTCGCTCCTTTCGAAGAAGATTGGCCACTCGGTGTAGTCAAGGAATCCGCCATTTTTGTCTTGCAACTTCTTTTTTGCCGATTTACTTAACCCATCGACAAAGATTTCCATTCGCGCCTGATTGGAGAGTGAACCGTAGTCGAGGCGGCCGAGCGATGGATCGATGGCGGAGATGAGAAAGGTGCTGAGCATTTCAAATGTAATGAGAGAGGCATTGTCGAAAATATTTAGGGAAAGTGTCGGCAGAGCCCTGAGCGCTTAGTATGCTCGCAGTGGTTGAACAGTCAAAATGATAAAATCCCCTTACTCTGGTGATGAGCGTCTCCTTATAAACGCAACGCAGATATCTCTGAGCTGGACCCATTGCTGCTATCAAATTCAGATTGAATCTGACTGAAGTGATCTTCTATGCCTCACCTTCATAAAGCTTGAAAGTACATTCGAGCTTACATAGCATATTACTCAGCCTTTTCGAATTTTCAGTCTGATTGGGCTCTTTTCGAATAGCTCTGGCTCACGGGATGAACTCTCACCAAAAACCATAGGATATCGATAGGACACCAAAATACCAAAGGATTCCGGATATGTCATAAGTCGGTGTATTTCAGACTGGCTCTGTGAAAAATGAACATTGACCCCGAAACTCCCACTTTCAAAGGTCAATTAGCACAGCTATTGCTCTTGCACTGTTCCAATTTTGTTCCCACTGTACTTGAATTCATACAACTTGGGCATATTCGACTTGTACACGACAGACTGGACAATTCGATTGTTCGAGAGGTTCAGGCTGCGTAGCTTTTGCGGCAGGTGCGTGAGTGCGATTGGCCCTGTAAAAGCGTTGTCAGACAGATTGAGCACCCAGAGTGGCTCTGGCAGCGTCGCGAGATTAAGTCTCCCATAAAATTTGTTTACATGCAGGAAAATGGAGGCAGCCCGTCGCGGGAAATCTCGCGTGCGCAAAAGTGATTTCTGCCCGGCAGTCGTAATAATCAAGTACTCGACAGTTGGAGGTACAAACTGGATGCGGAGCTGTCCGATCGAACGAGCGGTCACGTCGATGCGGGCGACGATGCCGTACTTGCACTCGACGTGCCACCAGCGGCAAACGTCAACCTTTTGGCTCGCACTGTACTGCTTGGTACACTTGATGCGGTCCATCTCAGTGTCAGATATGTTCGCGAAAAAGGCGTTGAGAAGTGACTCTTGCCAGCTTTGGCTTTGGGGATACACAGGGGCAAGCTGAGAATCAGATGCAATCGAATGCAGCGCGAGGCCAACGAGAAGGAGCATACGGTAGATTAAAATGTGAAAAGCATGCGAACTTTATAAGCGTAGAATTGGATTCAGAGACGTTGTGTGCAAGAATGTTTACCAAACACGATACATTGAATGAATGCAATATGGCAAACCAGGTCAACGCAATCACGCAAGCTTTTCATAGCGCGGGTATACGCTTACGCTTACGAAAGCTTAGTTTTTTCTAAAGGCATCGATTCTGGTGAGAGACTCAAAATGTGTCAGATTCATCAAAATAGTGTGTATTATTCAGGTTATGACAGCTGCCACTCTGCAGAAAGGTGATGGTACATGGTGGCACACCAATTTCCATGCGATACTTTTTTCGCGCCGGACTTGTACTTTTGGTTAGACTCCGGGACACAAATCGAGAAAAGTTCAACCAATGCCTCTGAAATGCAATTATCGCCTTTCAAACGACGCTTCTCTTACCTCTACTAAAAATCTCTGCCACATTTCCCCTAAATTACCAAAATCTGATAAATAACTGAATTTAGTACCTCTACTCCCCACCATTCCCTCCCATCGCTGCAATCTGTACATCTTACTTTGCCACAATGAGATACACAATTGACAAGAACACGTTGTACCCAACATAGAAGAGCAGCACGTGCGGGTGGTGCGCGAATATCGCGCCCATCACAAAGAGCATCAGCGCCATTTTCGACACAGTCGTCGCCCACGCGCCGACCATCCCGAAGGGAACGACGTACGGCCGCGGCGTGTCCTTCTCAATGTACTTAAGCCGCAGGAAGGCGATGAACGTCAGGATATACCCCTGAGCGGCGAGCACAAAGTTGAACTGGATGAGGACGTCAAAGTCGAAGACTGACAGCACCGCTGTGAGCACGAAAAAGAGCCCAATGGCGTTCGTTGGGACAAATTTGTACGTTTGAGCGAAAATTTTGGGGAACCACCCGAGCTCGGCCATCCCGGCCGCCGCGCGGCCGTAGCACGTAATCGAGTTGATAATAATCCCAAAGATCGACAGCGCGGAGACGACGGCGATGACAGTGCCGAGTCCCGGGAGGATCGCCTCGAAGGCGGGCACGAGGTACCCGTCGTCCCAGGGCGCGAGCTGTGTCTCAGGCCCGTAGTGGGCGCGCTGCGCCGGGACGGTCAGGGCAGCGATGACGGACACGAGGTAGGCGGCGATGTCGAGGCCCATCGCCGTGATCATCCCGTACGTGTACGTCGACGTCGAGTGGACCTCGGCGGCGAGGTTCCCGAGCGAGTTCCAGCCCGTGTAGAGCCAGCAGAGGGTGCTGCCCCACAGCGGCCAGTCGATTTTCTGTGTGTATTGCGATTTTTTGAAGACTTTTGAAGTTTTTGAACTTTTCTGAAGAGATTTTACTGCTTTCACCTGCTTGGCGTCTTCTAAGGGGAAAAATCTGACGTTTTCGATCGGTTTCGCACCAAAATTTTGCTGAAAGCCTTCTCTTAGTGTATTTGCAGTTCCTTCTGCATTTGACCCTTCAAAAGCACTGCCGATGGGCTGCCACACCATCCACTGCTCCGCTGGCCGAATGCTCGGGACGCTCAGCGCGAAGCCAATGACAAACGGCGTCATGACCACTGACCCGATGACCGTCGAGATCTCAGCGACCCGCGAGGACGGCAGGAGTGCGAGCAGCGTCGCGCAGAGGTTGCCCACGAACCGGATGGCGTATTTGACTTTGAAGGAGGCCTTTGTGCCGAAGGGCAGCACGTGGCACGCGCATATGTACGACGAAAACAGTGAGCAGTAGACGCTCATGCACACGAGATTCGCGGAAAGTGTCGAAAAGGCATTGATAAACCCCAGAAAGTCGCCGAGGCCGCGGGTGACCCAGGCGACGTAGCCGTGGTTGGACGGGATCATCGTCGCGAGCTCAGCGACCATCACGATCTGCGGGACGACGAAGAAGAGCGGCATGAAGAGCAGGCCGAGGAGGCCGAGCGCGGGGCCGCCGGCGCGGAAGGCGGCCTCGACCCCGAAAGGGCCGGAGCACGTGAAGACGAAGGCGAGCGCGACGAGGCGCCACATGTTGATTTTTTTCGGCTTGGTGGTGGGCTTGTCGGGGCTGGCGAAGAAGCGCTGCTTCCGCTTCAGGCTGAAGGGGCGCAGGAGGCGCTTGAGGAGTGGGGTTTTGTCTTCAACATTGACGCGCTCGACGGAGACGACTGGGCTTTCGTAGGAACCTCTGGGCAGGCACTCTCCAGACATTGAAAGTGGGGAAGTTAAGAAATAAAGTGAAATATCTGAGTGAGAGGGGATGAAGACACTTTTCAGTCAGGATTTCAATCATCATGTGGCACAATTACTGAAGAGCTATGCGTCATCGTCAGAGGACTCAAAGATAAAGTCGAACGGGTCGTCGCGCTGCTTTGGGGCTGGCGCCTCGCTTTCAGCCTCAGAGGCGGTCTCTGGCTCGAGGATGTACTGCTGGGGAGATGGTTCGTCTTCTTGATCCACGGTTTTAGGAATCATAGGCTTTCGCTCAATAAAGAAGTCATTTAGGGTAAACTCTGGCTTTGGCGAATTTCCAAGGTCAATGTCGGCGAGCATCGTCTGGAGAGGCTCGACTGACTGCATTTTTGTCGCCAAGTCGGCAAAGCCTTCTTTCTGAAGAATTTCAGACGCTTTTTCCAAATTGCCTGCGAGAATGTTCTGTACAATGTATCCAAAGGGTTCATCAGAACTTTCAGATGGCTGTGCGCCTGCAGCGCTGCAGAGTACCGCGTGCCATGGCTTGAGCACGCTGGACGGGATTTCTTGGGTGCACTGTCTTGCAATTTTGCAATTTCCTGCTTTTATCGCACACTCGACCAATTTTTCATTCATTTCGAGTAAATCTTGCGCATTTTCTTCGCCTATTAGTATTTTACTAGCCTCAAGCCTTGTGCGAGCGAATTCAATATCATTAAACTCTAATGCCAAGCCAAAGAGCCACTTTTGCACTCGGAACTGCTGCTGGCAGTCTGCGTCGATGCAGCGTAGGAGCTTGACCGAAAACTTTTTTGGAAGAGCACTAGCCATGATCTCCTGAATGAAGGGCAGCGGTAGGCACTGGCTCTCTGAAATGTTTTGTGTAAGACTTTCCAGCATCGTTTGATTCATTTCCAAAAAGTTTCCCATTTTCAACAGAATTTCAAGTTTGAGCACTGACGTGTCCACAATTAGCCGCGCGATGCGCCCGTCGATGGCAATGCACCCATCTGCCTGCGCCAGCTCCGCAGTACTCTCTTCCGCTGGAACACCAACAGTAAAGCTCCCGTTCTCGATGTTGCCACGCACGAGCGACAGCCGCGTGCCAAAACCCCGGACCACACCGACCTGGCCACTCGGGACGACTGCGTACAGCAGCTGCTGTCCTGCTGTGAAGAAAATCAATGCGTTTTGAGCAGAGAGCCCAGCAGATTTCACAAAATCTCCAGAGTCAAAGACCACACTGTCGATCTTCGCTCCGCAGCTGTCAATGGTGCAGACAAAGTCGAAATTTTTGTCTAGAACTGTGATGCTTGATTCGTACACAAGAAGGCCATAGCTATTCTCATGAAGCGCATTTTGCCACACAACGAACTCAGGCGCTTTCTCGACAATACGGCAGGCCAACACGTCCTTTTTCATAAAAGCATACAGCAGCCAAAGGACACCTTCCGTCGTCGTGCACTCCACTACGAAATTCTCCTTTGTTCCACTGAACACACGATCGACCGACCGCAGCATCGCCGCCGGCCCGCGCCTTTCCTTGACTATTTCCGAGAGCCTGTCAAACTCTATTTTATCCAAAACGTCGCCGCGGATGCCCTTGTGCAGCACCCGCCGGTGGCCGTCGATGTGCACAAAGGTCTCCCCGGAAAGGAAGGCCGGCATGCCAGCGCACTCCTTGACGAGCGCAAAGGTGTCTTTCGGTTTTTCGTCCGAATTTTCAGATTTCGCAGAAATTCCAAAGCTGTGCAGCGCGTAGAACGTCCCGTCCTGCGGCCGGGCCCGCGCGTGAAAGGCGTAGAAGGCGCTATTCCCCGAGAAATCGATCGCAACGCGGTGGGGCAGCGCGTAGGCGCTGTTTGGCTTGAATTTCTTGAGAACTGTTTTTTTAATCTCAGAAAAGTCACTGGCGCCACTGAAATTTCCCAAAAGCCGAATCTCGCGGTCCTCGCACATCACCCCAGTGTCCCCAGAGGCGCTCAGCGCCACCACTGGGAACAGCGGGTCCATCGAGAAGACCACGAGGCCGCTGTCTGTGGCGGCAGCGATGTACGGCAGGCGATCGTGCTTGGCCAAGCCCCACAGGCGCTTATTTTCTATAAAACTCGACAAATCACATGCGATATCCGCGCGGAGCGGGACATTTCGGCCTGTGACCTCCCCGTCCTCGCCGCAGCTCAGCAGCACATCGTTCGATACAAAAGTGCACCCTGTCACATTATTGCTGTGCGCCGTGAGGCGCTCGATCTCCTGGATGTCGCCAGTCGAGAAGTCGCCGGCCCACACGCGCACAGAGCGGTCGTCGCTGGCACTGACAAAGATATCCTTCGATGGGTGGAAGCACACGCTGTTGATCCCCTTGGCATGGCCTTCAAGCGTTTTCTTGACAGTGACTTTGCCCTCGAGCGCGGCTGCGACGTCGAATCCCGCAGAGTCGTCACGCTCGATGCCAGCGCGGACCTTTGGGGCGCAGGCGGCGATGAGATTCGTAAAATCCCAGACGCGGATGGTCATGTCGAGGGACCCAGAGACGAAAAAAGGCTTTGTGGGGTGGAACCTGGCGGAAATGACGTAGTGGGCGTGGCCGTGGCAGATCTTGAGGCAGGAGCGCTTCTCGTAGTCCCAAATGCGCACTGTCTGGTCGTCGCCAGAAGAGAGGACCCAGGGCAGCGAGTGATGAAACTGTACGCTGCGGACGTAGTCGGTGTGGCCGGCGAGGGTCCCACAGAGGAGCAGCGAAGGGACTGCGTGCGGTTTTTCAGATAATTCTACGGAATCTTTGAGGAGGGGCGATGGCAGGAGCTGCGCGGGGTCGATGGACCAGACGCGAACGACGCGGTCGTCGCCGCCGCTGCACAGCAAGTGCGGCTGGGTGCGGTGGAAGTCGACGGCGCGGATGGGCCCGGTGTGGGCGGTGGCGTTGGTGCGGAACGGGGCGCGCGCGTCGGTGTCCCAGACCTCGAGGCGGCCGTTGTGGAGGCCGGCGGCGAGGAGGGGCTGCGTCGCGTGGAAGGAGACGGCCTTGACGCGGTTGCCGGGCTCGTCGGTGTGGAGGTGTATGTACATTGGTAATGATAGAATGTAGGCGTAAGTGGGAGAAGGGTGGGTTTGATAGGGTTGTTATGTCATATTATTATTATTGAATATGAACGCGTGAGCCAGTGCTTCTCGACCTTTTGCAATATGAAGCCGCACTGGCCCCATTTTGGGCCTAGCTTTGGGGTTTGTCTGGTCCCACTTTCACCTCTATGAAAACGCAGCTGAACCCAAAATGGAATGATACATGTACTAATAGGATTTCATAGGGATTTCCTTAATTAAAGACACCTTGAGCTTGATTTCTCGGGGTCAGTGGACTTTAGACTGACACTAAAAAAATTCCGAGATGTCCCTCATTCGACGAGGATGATGACTTGAATAAACCTCTTTCTTGCATCAGAGCCATCATTGCCGCAAAGCATGAGACAGCCGATGTCGTATGAAACCCAAAAAATCTGTATTTTTTCCAACGTTGTCCTCTCGAACTACGCGCGTCCCATCTGTGGCAAAGTATCGCAGTGCCCTCGGCAGCGCCTGGCCGCGCGCTGTCCCCGAGATATCAGCATTCTTCGATATATCGAGGAGTGCGAGGCCCTCTGGGAGATGTTCAAACAGTAAAACTCCTGAAATAAGATTGTTTGCGATATCGAAAATTTTGAGTGTGTCTGGTAGATTCTGCATGTTGATTTCCCCTGAAAAACGGTTATGGCTCAAGACGAGCTCACCGAGCCTTCTCGGAAGCCCACTCGTCTCGATAGATCCTGAAATGCTGTTTTCGGCGGCCATAAACCGGATAAGCCCCCTGGGCAATCCCCTTAAGCCAGTTGTACCCTGTATCTGGCCTTTGCTGCAGTCTAAATGCCAAAGTTCATCAGGAAATCGATGAAAGTTGATGCTGTCGTAGTACATGGACAATTTTCCAACTGAATCTGGGAGATCGAACGCTCTGAAGTCCATATCAGATACTTCCCCAGACCTTTGCATAAAATCCTCAAGTCGGATGTTCCCAGAGAGGCGAACATTTTTGAGCTTCAACTGCTTCAGGCCCGGTGGCAGAGCGGCACCGTACAGTGGCCCGAAGAGCCCAGCATTGTCGCTGAGGTTGAGACTCTCAAGCTGAAACCGAAGAGTGATGAAATTGACTTCACCCGAAAAAAAGTTTTTAGATAGGTCGAGAACAGTCAGATCTCTTGGCAGATGGTTCAAGTCGACACTTCCTGTGAATTTATTTTGCGAGGCGTGAAACTCTTCGATTTTAAGAGGTAAAGACGCAATGTCAAGCGTCCCACGCAGATTATTCTTCTCAATGTCCAATACTGTCAACTCATCTGGGAGCGAAGCGATTTCAAAGTCCCCTTCAAACTGATTATCTTGAAGGAAAAGACTATACATACCCCTCGGCAGATCCTCCGTGCATATTGTCCCGCAAATCTCATTGCCTGCAAGGTTGAGTATACTCACAGTTTCTGGCAGGAAGCGCAGATTGAGCGAGCCACGGAGTACACCATGAGTGCTCCATAGGTCATAGGACGCTTCGAAGTGATACTGCTCACCGTCACTCTTCTCGATGGTTGGCCACCCGTGAAAGTCTGTATAATTTCGGTGCCCGTCCTGAAATCGGGACTTGTTTTCAAAGCCTTCCACAAACATCTCGAAGAGGGCCTGCTCAGAGAGGAGCGATGGGTCGAGGCGGCTAAGATTTTCGCTATCAGCATCTGGAGAAATGACGAGAAGGACTGCGTGCATTGGTTATTTTGATTGAAGCAGAAGCAGTGAAGGCTTGAAAGATCAGAAGAGAGAAGGGACAATCAATTTATATAAATATATCTTCAAATTCAGCCTCTGTGCAGAGCCTTAAACACTACCTATTGGCCTGGATCCTTCTCATTCCGCATAATTTTTGTTATATCAGTACGGAAAACTAGCTAGTAGCCCGGCAGCTTACTTGTGCTCGTTTTTCCATTCATATTTGCATTCTGTAAAATATTGAGCACATCAATGTCCCATTCAGTCAGGTGCGAAAAGTCAGGACACCCCCTCAGATTATCCTCGGATGCATTGAATTCATCGAGATTACGAGGCAATTTCTGATTTTCAAGCTCTTCAGAGAATAAGATATCGTGATTGAGCTAATGCATACAAATGTGCCATCCGAACCTTTTGGGACAAGAATTGAGGCTCAATGATGTAACAATGACTGTATGCTACAGCAGCCCTGCAGCGAACGGGGTGATCACCCAAAACGGGGTGACGGAGGCTCGCCGGAGGAGAGTCGTCACCCCATAATCCGGAAAATTTTCAGAACATCATGCGACTTGCGGACAGATGGACGGTGAAATTTTCGATGTTAGATCTGTCCACATTTGTCACATATAAATCTTTTAAATAACCAATGCAACTTGGCGCTGAGAATAATCAGTTAAAGCGATTGCCGAATACTCTTTTGGAATGGTCGAAGCGTACGAGGCAGGGAAGTTTGTAATGTACGAGGCAGTTCGAAATGAATCACTTTTCTTTTGTAAATGAACTGATAAAACTGTATTGGTACAACCCAGTTCCAATTACTCGCGGATGGAGACTACAACAGGGCTGAGCACTTTGCTCGGGCCCGTCACCGGCAAAGCGTAATTTGTGCGGTCACAAATTTTCAGAGGCCTCTCTGAAGAGATCCTGAAGGCAGGTATGAGACTGTGCTTTCTGAATTCTAGGAGGGATTACTTGCCGGTGATATTTCCTCTTCAAATTTCAGTTTTACCGGCATTTTGGTGATTCACCGGCATGTGCGCAGCCCTGGACTACAAGATGCATTTATTCGGTGCTGCACGGGTAAATCATATCGATTTACCACTGTAGGTCATGAATATTGACAGCATAAATACACACAATGCCCTGTCCATCGGGGTGACAGACACCCACGTCACCCAATCCTGTGGGTGACGGGTGCCGACCTTCGCTGCAGGGCTGTGCTACAGGTTGCTATTGCGGCCATGATTACAGTAATATCTTTGATCTTTTGGTAAGCAGAGGTCGTTTACCTTTTTCTGGGCTAAAAAGTATCCGCTTTAAAAGTATAAGCCTTCTATCAATGAAATGTTTATTCTAATTCAGCTACTTCGTGTGACCTATCTCTCACTTATCGCTCATTCACTCTTTGACTCAGCCTACGCAGGATAGCGCCCAAAAAATCCTTATTCGAGCTTCCACGGTTGTCCTCTCGAACGATGCGCGTCCCATCTGTCGAAAAGTACCGAAGTGACCCCGGCAGCGCTTGACCACGTGTTGTCCCCTCAATACCTGCGTTCCCTGCGACGTTGACGTAAGCGAGAGCCGTCGGGAGATCGTCAAACAGCAAAATTCCCGTAAACAGATTGTTCGCGATGTCAAAAACTTCGAGTGCGTATGGAAGATTCTGCATGTCGATTTCCCCAGAGAAACGGTTGTGGCGCAGAACGAGCTCCCCGAGCCTTCTTGGAAGCTTTTCTGTCTCGAGAGTTCCCGATAGGTTGTTTTCCGGTAGGACAAGTTTGATGAGTCCCCTTGGCAAATTATCAAAATCAGCTGCGCCCTGCAACTGACAATTTCTGCAGTCCAAATGCCGTAAGATAGTGGGAAATCGTGCCAAATCAATGGTTTCGTAGTGCATGGATGCTTTTCCGACCGATTCTGGGAGATTGAAGGCGCTCGAATCCATACCATACAGCTCTCCAGACCGATGAAGAAAATTTTCAAACCGGATGTTTCCAGAGAGGCGGACGTTTGTGACTCGCAGCTGCTTGAGGCTGCGTGGCAGAGCGGCACTATACAGCGCCCCAAAAAGCCCAGGATTATCACTCAGCTCGATTTCCTCAAGCCGCAGCGGAAGATTGATAAAATTGAATTCGCCTGCAAAATGGTTATCAGCTAGGCTGAGCGTGGTGAGTGATTCTGGCAGGTTGTCCAAGTTGATGCTTCCGATAAATTCATTTTCAGAGCCGTCGAATTCTTCGATTTCACGAGGTAAAGACGCAATGTCAAGCGTCCCGCACAGATAGTTGCTCGAAATGCGCAAAACCTTCATTTCTGCAGGGAGCGCAGAAATATCGAATTCCCCTTCAAACTTGTTTCCGTCGAGAAAGAGATATTCAATTTCTCTTGGCAGATCAGCAGTGCAGATAGTCCCTCCGATTTCATTGCCAGCGAGCCCAAGCCAACTCAAGGATTCCGGCAAGAAGCGTAGATTGATCGAGCCACCGAGCGCTCGGCTCTCCTGGTCATCATTCGTATCGAAGCGATTCAGCTCACCATCGCACAATTCTACGGCGGGCCACCCGTGAAAGTCAGTGTAATTTCCGTGTTCATCCTGAAATCGAGACTTGTCTTGAAAGCCTTCAATGAACATCTCAAAGAGAGTCTGCTCGGAGAGGAGCGATGGGTCGAGGCGGCTGAGGTTTTCGGTGTCTGGGGAAATGACGATGAGGATTGCGTGCATTGTTTACATTAAGTGAGTGAAGAAGAAAGAAGAATGGTACACTCATCCAACAGAAACTGATTTCATATTTTAACTTATCAAGGAATACGATGTGTGCGCAGAACCCATCACACTTCTTTATGGCTCGGAACCGTGTCATTCCGCACTATTTTCGTTCCATCAGTGCATAAAACTCGAAAGTATAGCAGCTTACTACCGTCCGTTTCCCCATACAGCCTTGCATTCTGTGAAATATCGAGAACCTCAATGTCCCATTCAGTCAGCTGCGAAAAGTCAACACATCCACTCAGATTGTTGTTGGAAGCGTTGAAAATATTCAAATTTCGCGGCAGTTTCTGCATGTCGAGCTCCCCCGAGAATAAGTTGTCGCTGATGTCTATTTCACGCACTTGGCAGAGTTCGTCGTACTTTTCATAAAAGCTGACAGACCCCGAAAGCATGTTGTGCGCTATGCTGAGCTTTTCAATTTTCTCTGGCAGATTTTCGAGGTTTACTGTCCCATCGAGCGAGCAAGGCTCAAGCTCGAGCGTGCCGAGCGATACAGGTAAGCGGGTGAAATCGACCGTGCCAACGTGAATGGAAATGCTCTGTGTCGATTCGGGCACTCCAAATGCACTGAAGTGAATTTTGTGCATTTTTTCAGACTGGCAGAGTACATCTCTGAGACATACGTTCCCCAGTAATTTGACATGGGACAAACAGAGCCTGTGCATGTCGGGTGATAGCGCTGACGTGAAGAGCGCCCCGTATAACCCAGGATTATTTTCTAATCTCAGATCGCTCAGGGTCTTGGGGAGTTTATGAAAATTCACAGATCCCGTAAAATGATTATGCGAAAGGTCCAAACTGTACATTTCCGCAGGCAAATTCCCTAAGTCCACGCTGCCTTCAAAATTATTGTCCTGGGCCTGCAGCTCCCAAAGGGTGTGGGGACAAGCTGCGAGATTCAGTTTCCCGTGAAATTCATTGTTTGCTATAACGACGACGCTGATTGCTCGGGGGAGCGACTCTATCGCGAAACTTCCGACAAAAGAATTCTTGTCTAGACGAAGTTCTTGCAGATTTGGGCCAAATGCCTCTGTATCGACTGTTCCAGTCAGCCCTTGCCGTGTGAGCGTCAAATGGCAAACTGATCTTGGGAGGAATTGTGGGTGCAGCGAACCGCCGAGCGTGCCATCGAGCAGGTGATCGAAGTGGCCGGGGCTGTAGTTCAGGTCCTCTTCTATGCTGAACACAGTAACCTCTCTGTCCTCCGTGATCACATGTGGCCATTCACTGATCTCAGTGTAGTTTCCACTCTTGTCGTGAAATCGGGATTTCTTCTGAAATCCCTCGACAAACATCTCCATGAGCACTTGCTGGGACAGGAGTGACGGGTCGAGGCGGCTGAGCGACGGGTCGAGGGTGAGAAGCTGCAGAAAGCATGGTAGATGCATTGTAGAAGTAACTTGTATCTAAATTGGCGACAGGTAGAATATTTCTTGTGCCTTTTTCGAGAATCAAACATGACTATGTCTCATCTGTGAATATAATTCGTTCATGTTTTGGAAGCTTCTCATGCTCTTCTTGCGTACAGTGAACCGCTATCATCTCATCAATCTTCGTCCGGCTCCGAGTACCAGCTGCCAAGTATCTTTTCCTCCCACGGATGCTTTTCTCCTTGCTCATCAACAACCAACTCGATGCTATTGTGCACCAATTCGAAGTGCATATCCCCGTAGGTGCTCAATAGAACAGCTTTTTCTTTCACATCATTTTCGGAAATGTCTATTTTTTCCAGGCTGGGTGGCAGCACGAGGAGACGAAATTCCCCTGAAAACGAATTTCTACTCAGATCGAGGCAGTTCATGCCGTTCGGCAGCTTTTTGATAAAAATAGGCCCCGAAAAATTGTTCTGGTAGAGACTTAAGTCTTCCATTGATGGTGGAAGCGCATCCAGCATGAGCTCCCCACTGAGCTTGTTTGTTGGCGCGTCAAATAAAACGACCGAATCGGGCAAGTCAGAGAGGGGCAGAATGCCACTAAAGCATTTTCGAAGAATATTATTGCTTCAATTTTTTTCGGAAACCCCTTGCAGTCGATCGATCCGTCAAGAGAATTTCCCCCTACATCAAATTTCAGAATGTTCTGCGGTAGAACAGACGGATTCAAGGTCCCATGTAGGTTACAGTCCATCATCCAGAAACTTTTCACTAGCGGTGGAATGAACTCGAAGGGAAACTGTGCGTCATTGAACGCGTAGCGCACAGCTTTGATATCTGTGACGCGTGCATCTGTGCAGCTTATGTTCGTAAATCCAAAGGTCTTCCACTCACACACATCCACGTAGTGTCCGTTTTCATCCTGAAAAACTTGTTTGTACTCTGTTGTCATTCCACTGATGAGCATTTCCATGAGTGCCTGGTCAGAGAGCGATTCGTAGTCAAGGCGGCCAAGTGATGGGTCGATGGTGAGAAGCTGAAGGCTGAGGCTTGTCTGAAACATATCGAAAGTAAACGCAAAAGAATGAACTACTCGTGAAAAGTCCAAGGCAGTGAAGTTTTAGAGACTTGCATAGCACCAACATTACGTGGCTCAATCACTTTTGATAGCATTATATTATTACACGAATAGCAGGAAACCTTCACGCACAGCGCTTCGGATCAATATGGTATCATCTCACCAATATCATCTTCACTATACGTCACACCGCTCTCATCAACGACAGTCTCTATGTCGTTCCCTCTAAGGTCGACAAAGCTGCTCACAGCGCGAGCAATGACCGCTGTCCCACTAAACTTCGCATTCGCTGCCGTGAGCTTAAAGAGTGCCTCAGGTGCGCTGTGAAGGGCAAATGTCCCGGAAAGCATTATATCATCCATGCACAGACATTCCATACCCTCTGGTTATGCTCCCATTGATACTTCTCCTTCAAATGGATTGGAAGATAGAATGAGCTCCCTCATGGAGGTCGGGAGCGCATCAAGCGCAACAGTCCCCTCTAAATAGTTGTACTCGACGTCGAGAGACTCCATATTATCCGGCAGAGTCGTCAAGTCGAGCGTTCCGATGTGACTATTGAAAGAAATGTCCAGCCCAATTAAATTTGGGGGCAGATAACGTCTCAAGCGTCCCGCAGAGATCATTTTTGAAGAGTATACAGGTCTTTGTAGATTTTGGCAGAAATTTGTAGTTGAAAGCGCCGTTGAGCTTCTTCTGGATGCTGATATATTCGACGTGCATGGCATCGTCACACGCGATGCCGCCCCACTCGCAAACATCCAGGAAGAGTCCCTGGTCGTTTGTAAAGTGTTCTTTGGAGGCAGTGGTCAACTCATCAAAGCACAGCTCCATGGAACTTTGATCGTCGATTGAGTTTGCGTCGAGGCGTCCGAGCGCAGCGTCAGAGCATAGGAGGTGCAATGTAAAAAGCATTTCT
The DNA here is from genome assembly GCA_964019655.1 of Perkinsela sp. pyNocScin1. Taxonomy (NCBI): domain Eukaryota; phylum Euglenozoa; class Kinetoplastea; order Prokinetoplastida; family Perkinselidae; genus Perkinsela; species Perkinsela sp. pyNocScin1. The sequence goes on from CAXHTR010000001.1 coordinate 382,373, forward strand.
ATGAAAGAAGACGAAGGGGACAAACAGAGTTAAATTCAGGCTACTAAGAAATGGTATAACTCAGCTGCGCTCCTTGCGAAAATTTTAAAACCAGGTGACTCTGCCCTCAAGGGCTCAAGTATCCAAAGCTAAATTCAATCTTGTTCTTTCGTCACCCACTTATACACAACAGCTAAACACACTTCCATCCAAAATCTAGTACAAAAGCCCCTTCATGATCCGCCGCTGGTTCTTCGACCCTTTGAGCTTGCACTTGAACTTGAGCCTCTCGCGCCTTCGAAAGTCCGGCACGACCGGCGCCTTCGGGGCCTCCTGGAACGACGCCTCGTGCACAAGCCGCTGGATCTTGCGGATGCACTCCTGAATGTTCTCGTGCAGACTGCGGTGCTGATGGCTCATAAAAATCATTTCGCTCTGCTTGGTGATGTGCTGGTGGTTCTCCCGGAGAAAGCTCTCCCACGTCTCCTGCGAGAGGCCGGCGAGCGGGGCCGAGTCGACGCAGCCCGTCAGGCGCAGAATCGCTTTGTTTTGCGAGGTATTGACGGCCTGGCCGCCGGGCCCGGAGCCTTTTGCAGAAGTGACGTAGTACCGGTCCTCAGGAACTGTGACTTCCCTTGGCTGCAGCGTGTAGCTCCCGAGAACGCCGTTTTTCATGATTTCAAGAAGTGCGATGCCGCGGTGGAGCATTGATTAGTAAAAGTGGAGACAATAGAATGGAAAATCAAAAAAATGATGCTTCGAAGTACGATTTGAACAATTCACTGGGTCTCATCATGAAAAACGTTCACTCGGAGTTCAGATATTTGAAATACCTCGGCGTCTGACGCACCTCGATTGGCACATACCCGATGATGATGCGCTTATCACGCGCCTGGTCCCCCGCAACTTGAAAACTGTTGTCGTAACTCAGCACAGCGATGTAGTCGAGCCCAGCGGGCAACAAATTATACAAAAGCACCATTTCACGCACCCAGGCGTGACAAAAGCTCAAATGTGTCATCGTTTTGGGCAGCTGTGTCACGTCAATCGTACCGGTGAGCGCACAGTTCATCATGTGAAGCTCCTCCATTTGCCCGGGCAGCGTGCGAAGGTTGATGGGCGCGAACGGGCGGAAGTTCGTCATGCGGACATCTTCAAGGTGTAGATAGGATAGCCTGCGGGGTAGCCGCGCAGTGTTGAGCGCGTCCACCAGGTCACACGTGCGCAGATGCACGTCGAGCGTGGTGGGTGGCAGCCAGTCCAAGTCGACATAGAGATTGTCGAACGGTTCGCGCTCTTTTGCTCGCCACACAACGCTCTGAATCACTCCATCAGCACAATGGACGCAGCTGATAGCACACGCGTCGTTCTCGATGGCATCATCTGGCACAAGCTCCTGGCGGATGCGGGCCGGTAGGAATTTGTCGATCTGGAGGAGTTCTTTCGTGCAGATCCAGTCGTAGGTGTGGGACGTGGGTGATGGATCTATCGAAAGGAGCAGAAGCGGGAGAAGCATTTTTCACAGAAGAAAAGGGCTAACCAAAAGAATAGATGCGGGAACTGGGAAGAACTTCATGGCAGATCTGAAAAACTGAAAGAGGCACATCACTGCAAGCATTTGGTTCATCGATGGTGACCGTTGGCCAACTTTTCACATTTGACGAGTTTCTAAGGTATTCTGTGCATCTTGAAGACAAAGGTTGTCGAATAGAAGAGGTTGTCGATAGCGATGCGATAGATGCTCTATTCACAGACTGGTCTTGGCCACTTCATCAAAGTAGAAGCTTCAATGTTTTTGTCCTTGGCCCTTTGGTCAGTGCACAGAGAGCAGAGCGATGCGTATTGATACACCGAAACGAGTTTCTTGCGTCACATTTATTTTTTGCTGATCGAAGCGCTTCTATCCATTTTCGGGCTATTTCATCGCATTGATGTGATCTCGCATGGAATAATGAAATGCACAGCTTGGAGGCGTAGAATTTAGAAAATCAGTGAAGCTCCATCTAAGACGATTTCCTATCGCAATCCTCTACTTCATGCAGATTGAACACGAGAATATACGCCATTTTCATTCAGTGATGATTATTATAGTAAGACAGATCTCTATTTAATCTCCCAGTCACGGAAATGACCCTTTCCGGACTTATGATTAACTCCTGCTTCATAGCGCTGCAATCACTCTTTCTACCCCTTTCAGTATCGGGAGATATCCCGTATGGCTTCCGTGATCTCTTGCACGCCTAGTGAGTGCTTGAGGAACCGGGGTGTGTCGACTGCCGAACCAGCAGTTACCCTGCCGTCGCACGTTTTGCCGCCGATCACGTGAAATTTGAACTTTTTCTCGAAGCTTTTTACCCGTATCGATTGGAGGCTGGCGGGCAGGGACGCGTTGCACACGAACACATCCCGGACCCAAACGTCTCCAAAAGTCATGTGCGTCATGGTGATGGGCAGCTGTGTCATATCGAGCGTGCCCCTGAGGTCTGTGCGCACCATGTGGAGTTCCTCCATGTGCGCCGGCAGCGTTCGAAGGTTTATTGGTGCGCGGCTCATATTAACCTGGCACAGGCAAAGATATCGCAGATTTCGTGAGAGTCGATCGGTTCGAAGGTCTGTGACGAGCTCGCATGTGTCGAGGTGCACACAAGCTGTGAGCGGTGGCATCCAGTGGAGGTTGAGCCTCAGCGTCTCTCGGGGCGCGCGGCACAGCGATCGCCACAGAATTGTGTGAACGCGTCCCTCCGCACACTTCACGCACCGGATAGTTGTTATGTCGTTAGCGGTGTCACTGTTTTGGAAAAGCTGTCGACGAACGAGCTTTGACTGCGCGTCAATGTCCATCCGGAGGACCTTTTGCATGCAGTCCCAGTCAGAGGGGATTTTTGTAGCTGGGTCGTCTACGGCGAGGCAGAAAAACAGGGACAAGAGCATTATTAATAGAGAAATGGAAAGAGAGTTGTGTCGTATCACATTGCAAAAGGGTTTCATCTTCAGAATGAGGGCCTTAAAGCTTGAGAGAATTTAACAGGAAGAAAAGGGCGGACTGATGAGAATGCACAGCGTCAGTCAGTGTTCTTTTCCGCTTTATGGAATATTTATAGCCACAACAAAGAATAGAATGACTCACTTTGCTTGAGATACGTTGATATGTCTTTCGGTCCTTACCTATGGCTATGAGCCACTTGTGCAGGCATTTGTTCGAATAAAATCAGCAAAGTTCAAGGTCAAATTGTTGGGCTCTAGAAACACCTGTGTAATCTTAAACTACGTACTATTACGAAATGTCTCTACTTTTTCTTTCAATATTTCAGATACCTTTCTAGAGCATAAGCGAGCAAAGCGATGCAATCCATACAGCCTGAGCGAAATCCACCAGCTCTGCTGTCAAGAACCGCTCCATTATGCGCACTCACGACTCGTACACCGTCTGCCAATAGGCGTTCGACTGAAATTGCTCTGGCATATTCCACACGTACTGCTCAAATACCGCCACTTCGTCGACCTGCCCCTCTGGCCGAAGTGCGCGGGCCCTCGGCTGCCGCTTCGTGCTCTGCGGAGCGATCTGAATGTGCGCTATCGACGGCGGGAGATTATCATAGTAGACCCACTTTTGCTGGAGGTAGTTGTTCTGCACGCGGAGCACCTCGAGAGACTGCGGCAACTGGGTGAGCGCTATGACCCAGCCCAGCGCATTGTGCTGGAGGTCGAGAATGACCAAATGCGCTGGCAGCGTCCGCAGGTCTACTGTCCCATAGAAATTATTCTCCATGAGAAAGATGCAGCGAGATTCCCGGGGAAGCTGCCGCGTGTAGATAGGGCAGATCTGCCCGCAGTTCACAATGCCGAGGTACTGCACGGTGCTCGGCAGGTACTCGATGTTGAGGTTTCCCAGCCCACTGCAGTAGCGCAGCTGGATTTTCGAGACAAGGTAATTGCTGCAGATAATCTTGTCCCACATGCAGTGCTCGCTCGAGCCACTGGGGTTGAGTTTCTTACGTTCTGCTGGTGCAATTAAAGCAAAAAAGGCATCGAGCAGCGATTTTTGAAAGTCTTCGTGCTGTTGTGGCTCAGCTTGGAGCGTCAGGTAAACTGCTAGGAGCATGCGTAGATAAATTGTAAGTCAAAGTGAAAGAATTGAACATTGGTCTGTCAAACGCTCTTCGATTCACTTATGAAGCAAAACCGTTAAAAGACTAGCAGGGACTGAACTTAAAGATTACAAAATTAGGGCGGAATGTCAAGAAAATCACTTCGATTCAAATTCTGCCGAAACTTCATCTTATGGCATAATGAGCGCTCCCAATTTACTCAAATTTAGCAGATGACCATGATTGTCAATGAAACATTCGTTTGAAGGCCAAAGGTAAATAGAGGGCTATAGCTCTCAGAAATGCAACGTTTCTAGATAAATTTACATAAACAAGGGTTGATGGTGAAACACAGGTGTACTCAGGTGAAGAATGGCTCAATCGACGAACCGAATGTAATATGATCAGCATAATCTTCGAGTAATTCGGATCTTGCTGAGTTTCAAGTGGTCAGGCTCCTTCAAAAATCGAGCAAGCCGCTTTGATTCGCATTTTGTGAGAAATCTGCCTTTCGCATATCGAACTCTCTAATTTTACTTGATATAGCCAAGAGCACAAATCAAACAGAGCCTCTATCCGCCCTTTCTTGAGCCCCAGTGCTTCCCGCTTCACTGACCATCTCTTCTCCTTCGTCAGTCCCCTCCCACGTCTGCAGCATTGCTTTCATTTTCTCCATTGTATCGATTGATGCCGTCACTGCCTTCCCGCGTGTCAGCGTCACCGCCGGGGAGTACGCCGTGTAGTTCGTGTACACTGGGTTCGAGCTAAACGGATGAAAAAGAAACGCTGTCTGCGCGCTCTCTTCCTGCCGCCTGCCGTTTGGCATGGAGACCACGGTCCTGCACCCCACAGCCGGCCAGCGAGCGTCAAAGCTTTCTGCGATCTCACCAGCTGTGCCTTTTTCTTCTTCGGTCGGCCTGTGGACGAAAATAGTCTGCCAGCACGCCAAGTGGCCGAAGCTCATCAGGTAGTACATCAGGGGACGGATCAGCGCTGCATGAGCTACAGGGGCCACCAGAATTCCCTTGTGGAGCCTTTTGAGCGTATTCTCGACCTTTTCAAATTTTTCAGATTTGCCGCTGTCCGGCTGCATGTGCATCAGCCGGATGGAAGTACGCAGGGCCAGTGCCACTGCTGATCTTTCCTGAATAACTGGGAAGAGCATGTCTGGCACAAACGGAATGTCCTGATACGTTCCACTCCGAATCACTTTCTTCTGCGGGGACTGTTTGGGCTGCTTGGACGGCAAAAATGGGTGTTTGGTCTCTTTCTGCTTTGGCTTTGGAACTTCTGGGCTTTTCCCTTGTGTTTGAATGATTTTACTATAAATGTCGTGATCAGTATTCGCAAAGTAGAACTTCAGATCGATCGCTGCCTGTGTGTCCTCAGCGAGCTGCAGAAATGCCATGTCACCAGTTTGCTCGTAGGCGTCGAGGAAAAGCGCAGCAGCGGATGCGTAAGTGTTGAGATTTGTATCGTTTATGACATCTGTCAATGCTGACACTGGAAGGTCATAAACAGAAATGGGCGCAGGACATTTTGGAGTGTCTGCGCCCGCTTTCGTAAAATTTGGGAGAAACACGTTTCTGATAAAATGGATCGAGGCCAGCCGGTGGGCGACAGTGGGGGAGAGCAGCAGGCAACGGAGAAACTGCGACCACAGGTGGCCGTTGGGGTAGACTGTTTTTGGGATATTTTCCATACGCTTCGAGCCAGTAGAGTCCAAGTCAACTTCGAGAGTAGATGCGACTTTTTTTATCAGTATTTCCGCACTTTTTAAACAATCTCTTGCCATTTCTCTCGCATAGTTTGGGTTGATAGGCAGCGTCGTACTCTCAGCTTGTCCCTTTTCAACAAATTCTTCGCAACAAGCGTTCGCCTCCGTTGACCGATCCGCAACTTGCTTGACAGTAGAATCATTACCATTGGCACTATTCGCGCGAAGGACCGAGGACCGCTTGCTGTAATTGAAGCAGATGACCCGGGAAATATGCAAAAGTGTATTTGCTCGCTCCAGCGCTTTTTGACTTTTCAGTTCATCACTTTCATTCGAATTTTTACTACTCGACTTCAATATCTTTCGAATTTCACTTTCCTCACCAAAATTCCTTTGCACAGTCCGGATCAAATCCGCCGCGATGCACAGCAGCGCGCAGTGGGCCTGCAGTGCCATTTTCTCGATTTTCTTTTCTTGCGTCAGTGTCTGCGGGAATATTTGCGTGAAATAGAGAAAGTCAGCGAGAACAGAGCCAATTTCGCAAAAGTTGGCTCTCGCTTCAGCCGCTTCAAACTGTGCTTCAAGCGACTGCATCGAGGAGAGCTGCACAGCGGAAATGAAGTGCCGAACGATACTGTACTGCAAGTTCCCCACAAGCGCGTGAAAGCGGTGGAGCACAGCCTCAACAGTGGACTGGATAGTGCGCATGGCGTGATGGCCAACGCGGAAGAGCGCTGATCCGTCAGCTGGCACAAAGTCCTTTTCGAGGTCGCGGCGCTTGGCTGCCTGTGTGATAGCGTCATAGTGCAGCCCGAGCTGATTGTATTCCCAGCCGTATGCGGTGTGCTGGAGCATCTGGAAGAGAAGTGATGCTGTCGATGGCAACGAGTCACAGTTGTGGGGTACTGGCGGCAATGCAAGCATTGGGTAACCGTCGGGGGTCAGCACGAGCCAACGCATAGACGCAGCTCGGTGAGCAATAGGCCCCGTATGTACCTCTGGGTAGGCACTAGCAAAAGAGAGAAAAGACTTGCCAATGGACTGTGTCTCGGCGTACACTGATGGATTTGTTCCTTTCATAGTAGCAAGACCGAATAAAAGCATGTCGATGGCGGTTTTCTGTTCTGTTGGAAGGTCTGCAAAAAGATTGTTTCGATGCAGAACAGTGCAGAGAAGAGACTCTGCGTTTCTTGAAAAATGCCGAAAGATTTCGCTGTGTGCCAAAATTGGGATGAACACAGGCTGGAAGTGTGCCACAGCGAGATTCACTATCTTTTCAAGGTCGGAAGACTGGCTCGACTCGGAAATTTCTACTTCTAAAGGGCACAGGGGCTGTGCGTAGGATTCTTCAGCATCAGTTTTATTATCGGCGGGCCCACTCGATACATCCAGCGAGCCCAGCAGCTGCTTCAGCACCAGCAGGTCGTACGTTCCAATGCCGAGGAGGATGGGCTTGCCTCCACGCACGAGGCTCGAGGCTAGCGGTTGTGACCAGATGCCCCATCGAAGTTTGAGCAGTACCCTCGATACGCTCAAAAATGATCGCTGTTGCATTCGATAGCATTGGACTCTCAAAGGACACACTGGCTGCATAGTTCGGAGAAATCGTAGCCTATGAGTGAACATCGCTTCAAAATTTTTGATTTTTACCTCCGAACAACATTTTAACCCAAAATTCACATTCAAGTAAAAAAAAACAAATTCGCTCACTTTTCATTCACTTATACTCAATTTTTCACTCAATTCTTAGGCAATTCCATTTCATTGTGTCATTTCTTCATTTCACATAATATTTCGACTTACTCACTGCGAGAAGGCAATGCTCGCGTCCTCCAGCGAGTCCTGCTGGTCCGCGCCCACGACGATCGCCCCGACGTCCTGCTCGAGCGCCGACTTCTCCTCGACGATGACGCCCTTGCCGTCCGCGCCATTCAGCTTCTGCGGGTCCCTCGACACACAGAATATAAACGATAGTATTGATTCCGCTGTAAACGGTGACCCCGGCGTCAGGCCTGGTGACCCATCGCTCACGACGCGGTGCAGCAGCGTATCAAAGCCTTTCAGGGCCTTCAGCGTGTTCACGTGGCTCCAGTCCTTGAGCTCCTCCATCCGCACTGGGCCCTTGAACGACGGCTTGTTGAATTTGACAGAGAACTTTTCCTTTTTCTTCGCATCGACCGGTTTGTTCGGGTCGACGCAGTGGTCGCATTTCAACAAGTCGTGCGTCTCGCTCGTCGTTTTCTCGTTGTACGTAAAGAGCATGCGGAGGTCCTCGAGCGTGAAGTGCTGCTTGCTGTCCTGGTTGGAGTCGACAATATTTGTGGAAAGCCCCTGCTTGCTCACCTGGCGCATAAAGATCTTTTCCTCAATAGTCCCCGTGCTCAGCAGCCGATAGATGTACACTGTTTTTTTCTGCCCATCGCGCCAGACGCGCCCCATCGCCTGCGCGTCGTTCGCGGGGTTCCAGTCGGGGTCAAAGAGCACGAGGCGGTTCGCGCCGACGAGGTTGAGCCCGACGCCGCCTGCCTTTGAACTGAGAAGAAAAACGAGCGGCGCATAGCGGTTGGTGCGCGGGCATGAGAGGTTGAACTCGTCGACGAAGCCCTGGCGCTTTTTGATGGGCGTCGTGCCGTCGAGCTGGAGGTAGCACAGCTTCTCTTTCTTCAGCGCTTTCCCAATGATGTTGAGCGTGGCAGTAAAGTTCGAGACGACGACGATCTTGTCGTCGTAGGCCTTGCACTGGCGCACGAGGTCGACGAGGAAGCACAGCTTGGCGCTCTTTTCGGCCTTGGCCATCGATCGCACTGCTGATATGATTCTGTCACTCTTCGCATTCTTTGAATTCTTCGAGTCTTTTGGCGCAATGTCGTCAATCAGCAGGTCGGCGTGGCACGCGAGCTGCCGGAGGGCCATGATCGCTGTAAAGGGCTGCTCCAGCAGATTTCCGAAGCTTTCGTCACCGTCGGCGTCATACGCATTGACGATGTCCGTGTACAGCGCTCGCTGTTTTTCTGACAACGGGCAGAACAGCGTCATCTCGCACTTGGCAGGCAGATATTTCTCATTCAAAGTTTGCTTGCGCCGGAGGATGAACTTTGATGTCAATTTGGACAAAAAGTGCGCTCGGTCCATCCCGATGGCTTTTTCTTCTTCTGAGCAGTTCGGGTCGCGGCCCCTGAGAATCGGGTCCTGGAACACGCGCTTGAACACGTCGAGGCTTCCAAGGATGCCAGGATTTACAAAAGAAACCATCGAGTGGAACTCACTCAGGTCGTTCTGAATGGGCGTGCCGCTCAGAATGACGCGGCGCTTCGTCGGGACGCGCTGAATGGCCTGCGTCGTTTTCACTTCTGCGTTCTTGAGCTTGTGGCCCTCGTCGCACACAATGAGCCCGACGCGCTGCATGCCGGCGATCCGATCGATATACTTTCGGAGCTGGTCGTAGCTAATTATGAGAACATCGCCGTCGCCCTCGAACCTCGACAGAATGCGACTGCCCTTGGGCGTCGACTCCGCGATGGCACAGACCCGCAGCGCGCCCTCGCCGAGCCACTTGTCAAACTCTTTCTTCCAGTTGTCGACGAGACTGCACGGCGCGGTGATGATCGCGCGCTGCGTGAGGGGCCCGCCGTAGTTGCTCTGCTTCAGGCACGTCCACACGAGCGTCACCGCCTGGATGCTCTTGCCGAGGCCCATCTCGTCGGCGAGGATCGCGCCGTGGTGGACGTTCGCCAGGCGCTCGCCGCTGATGCACTCCCACAGGAAGCGCACGCCGACGACCTGGTGGGGCCGCAGGCGGTCACCGAGCTTCGGGTCGACGACGACGGAGGTCAGCTGGCGGCCCTGGGTGTCTTTTTCGTAGGGGGCGCGGTACACGACGACGGCGTTTGGGGCGTCGGGGTCGAACACTGGCACCAATGGGCCTTTGAGGTTCAGCCCGGGCTTGGAGGGGTCTCTGACAAAGCCTTTGAAGGGCGTGCAGAAAGAAGTCTTGCGGGGGAGGCCAAAGCCTCGAGAGAAGATATGGGCGCTGTTCTGCGTCGCTAAAATTGACTTGAGCTTGCCGCTCGACTGGCTTGCGGCGGAGACGGCGAACTTCATCGCGAAGATGTTCGCCTTGCGCTTGGCCTCGTTGTGGGCCTTTTGCTTTTTCTGAAAGTCGAGGAAAAACGAGCCGCCGCGGAACTCGTCCTCGCGCACGACGTCGATGAGCTTGACAGTGTAGCGCGTGTTGGACTTTGTCTTGTAGGTGTCGCCGACGGCGAGGGCGTCGGCCTCGGCGGCGCCGATCGTCCAGCTCGAGGCCGACTGGGCGGCGTCCGCGCCGCTGCGGTTGCCGACCTGGCGGCCCTGGTTGTCGAACATGTGGATAAGCATCTTGGAGGGGTCAAGCGCGATGAAGTCGTCCATCGTGGGCTTGGAGATTATGAGAATACCGGTCGGGGCGCGGCGCTGCGTTTTCTCTTTCTCGGGTTCTGGCTCAGGGGCCTTCTTGGCCGTTGGGGCGACGAACTTCGGCTTTTTGTCCTTTTTCGGGGGCTGTGGGTCTGGCTCGGCTGGTTTGGTGGTCTCAGAAGACTTTTTGGCGTCTGCTGGGGCGCCGTCGAGGAACTCGATCTCAAAGTACCACTTGCCGAGGGGGCTGATGGGGAGGCGCTTAATTTTCTCAGGGTGCAGCGGCTCGCCGGTGAATGGGTCGAGCTGGATGAGGTCGCTGGGGGGCTTGGTCTCGGCTGCTTTCGCAGTGGCTTCAGCGGCAGCCTGTGCACTGCCCTCGCGCGCTTTTTCCTCGGCCGCGGCCTCTTCCTTCGTCACAGAAATCTTTTTATGGATTTTGGACGGTGGGTAGCGGACCTCAGGAAGAGCTTCGGCGACTGGCGGCTTCTCTGCGATATCAGTGTCATCGTCCTCGTCGGTGCCTTCCTCTTTTTCAGCAATGACTCGGGTAGTTACACTCAGCCTGCCCTCTGTGCTATGGGGTGACTTGAGCGGTGATTTGAAGGTGCTCGCGTGTCCTGGCGGGTTTTTGGCGAATGTCGCGATGCTCTTGCGCGGGCCCTGGGCGATGTGGCTCGAGAGCGGCGCGGGGCGCTTTTGCGGTGGCGATGTGTCCTTTTGGCCTTCCGGGCGATTGGAGCGGAACGGGGTTTGGAATTTCATTGGGGATCAAACAAACTACAAACAATATTCTAATACATACATATGAGGCCAATGTCGCGACAAAATAGGCTATGGAATTATATTTGACGCTTTATCTCGATTGGTGTCTGGGTATATCAAGAAGAATTGACTAAACTTGATGTATACGATGCATTAGACGTCAATTTACATATAACTGTGCTTTTATTCAAAATGCCATGATGACATGTGTACGAGAACTGTTTGCTAAGAATTTGAAATAATCAACGATCCCATCGTTCGCCTTTTTTTATATGAAATTTGAGCGTAACCATCGTGCAGGCTATGCGGATATTCTACAGAGCACTTCGAAAGTTCTTTGTGCAAAGTGATTCTATAGAGAATCATATTCTGCGCCATTCTGTGCCACTACGAGACATCAGCTACCTATCATTGCTGAAAAGAATAAAAACATCAATTAACAGAGACCATTTTACATTTCAAAATCACACATTCTCTCAAAAACCAAAGAGGTTTTCTTTCATTCTATAGACATCACTTTACACACCTCTTACATTTCTCAAAACTCATATATCGTACAGTTCAGCGAGTTACTGAAGTCGACCATCTCGTTCTCCGCCGACGACCGGCCCTTGTCCTTCGGGCTCCCGCCCTCGCTGCCCGTCTCGCCGCAGCTGCTCGGCCACGCCTCGCCGCCCATGAACGTGTGCGCCGCGAGCGCAGCGAGGTTCGGCCGGTTCTCCATCTGGAAGCACAGCGTGAGGAAGTCGAGCAGCGAGGCATCGATCTCCACCCCCGCCGGCAGCTCGAACGGAAATGCTGCGATTTCTTCACCAGCGGCCTTTTTGGCTCTGAGAAGCGCCTCGTGGCGAAGAAGGCAGGGACAGCAACCGCAGTGAATTCTGTGCCTTTGGGGCTCTTCACCTTCGCCTTTCACATCCTGATGGAAACACCCAGCGGCGAAGTCATCTGGAAGCGCACACACAGTCACAAAGTCACCACCCCTATTGACCATTTCAACAATAATGCACCCCAGCAGCCAAACGTCAGCGTGCACAGCCCGCTGCATATTCTCCGCCGGGTTTTCACCAGTCACCGCGTGAAACCGCTTCGACTGCCCAAAGTCCGTCAGCTTGAGCTGGCCCTCGATGCCGATGAGCACGTTCTCGCCCTTGACGTCGCAGTGGACAACACCATTCGAATGTAAGTGGCTGAGCCCCTCGATGAGCTGCTGCGTGTACTTGCGGATCGTCGCGAGCGAAAACGGTGTTGTTATTTTTGTGAGTAAAGAATGCAGACTCCCAGCCTCAATCAGCTCCATGACAATGTGAATTTCGCCCTTCTCCTTATATGGGAAAATCGCAAAGAACTGAATAAGGTTGGGGTGCGGGGGCAGCGACAGGAGGACCTGCGCCTCGTGCGTAAAAGGGTAGTACGCCAGGTTGGCGTTCGTCGGCTGCTGCGCGTCGTGAATAACTTTGACAGCGACGAGCTCGCCGCTGCCGAGGACAGCGGTGTACACCACAGCGTCGTCGCCGTGGCCGATCGCGTTGATGAGCTGGTAGTCCGAGTACACATTGGTGTTGGAACTGTTCTTGGCCTGCGGCCGCGGCGACTGCTGCGCGAGCAGTGGTGAGGTCCGCGGGACGCCGGGGCTTGATAGAGTGGACCGGATCGACTCGAGGGAGAGCGACGGGACACCGGACAGCGACACGTTGGCCCGCGGCATCGAAATGTTTGAGATTTTGGCGCTGTCGCTGACTAGTGGGCGAGAAATCTGCGAATTTTCACTAAAAGATGGGGCAGCGCTTGAGAGTTCATCGAGATTGTGCATGCTGACCATCGCAGAGGACAGAGAATCAAAAAGATTGCTCCCGCTCATTTCAGTGATCGAGTGCCTGCTGGAGGTCGGCGCGAGCTGCGAGTCCGTCGAGTGCTGCGAGAAGTGCGGGCCGCCTGCGAACGGCGGGTCGAGCGCCCTTTCAGGAAATTCCTTGGCGGGGTCTTTCGAGCTTTCTTCTTTCTGGGAATTCTTGGGGGCGTCGACTGCCTGCGCGAGGCGGCGGCGGATTCGCTGGACTGCCTCCTCCAAGCGTTTCTTGTCGTCGACCGCCTGCTGGTGGTAGGCGTAGAGGCCACAGCAGATCAAAATCGCAAGAAGGAGCTTTGTTTGACCGGAAGACGACTTTTTTGAATTTTTCGTTCGCAGAGCATCTTTTTCTTTTGTATTCTTCAAACTTCCATACTTGACGTCAAAGACCAAAAGGTCGCGGTGGTACCCATGGGCCTCCGAGACGCCGCCGGAGATCGCGATGCGCTGGACTGGGCGGTACGTGTCATCTGTGAGGTTTTCATTGTGCATCGCATGCGCGACGCCGATGTGCGCAGGAAAGGGGCGCCCTGGCTCGATAGACCGCCAGCCCCGCTCTGGGCGCTGGACGTCAAGTATCTCAATAAAATTGATAGCCCGCTGGCTGTGGGTGTCGTCAGTGCCCCCAAAAGCTATTACAAAATCGGTGTCTTCCCTTGTTTTCATACTCGGGGTCAGTCGCACAGCCCCAAAGTAGGCCCGCGCGTGGTGCATCGGCGGCAGCGCGCTCACAGGCCACTTGGCCGCCGCCGGCGTCGTGAAATTCGCAAAAAACGCGTCGTGGCGCAGGAGGTGCACCGCCTTGGACGGGCGCATGTCCTCAAACTTTTTGTCTGATAAATGCTCTTTGGCGCGCTGGAGGCCGCCGAGCACGAGCAGCGTGCGGTCGGGCCCGGCGACGACCTGGTGACCATAGATGGGGAGCGTGTCGAATGCTGGGAAGACGTGGGCCTGCGTGCGGTTGTGCGCGTGGAAGGCGTAGTAGCCGTACTTTTTGGTTAGCGCGCTCGACACAGCCCGAGCAGTGGTCTTGGGCTGCCGCTCGTCGGCGGGTGGGACCGACATGGCCTCAGCGTTGTACCCGCCGAGCAAAAAGACGAACGATTCCTTTTTCGCAGTTTTCTCAACCTCGATGACCACTGCCGCGCCGGAGACAGTGGGAAAGTAGCTGTTGCGCACGTGAAACTTTCTGGGCTTCTCCCACTGGAGTGTCCGGGTGTTCAAGACGTTGATGGTGTCCGGAATGGTCTGCTTCACTTTCACAGTGTTTTCAGTTGGCACAATACTGTCAACACGACCGCCGACGATGTGGATGCGGTCGTCGTAGACGAACGACGTCGCGTACAGGCGCGGCGCGTAGTATTTCTCGTTGAATTCCAAAACTTTCCACTGCTTGCTCGTGATGTTGTACATCCAGCTGTCCCGGGCCGGCAGGCGGTTCTTGGCGGCCTCGTAGGCTTTGGTCTCGGGCGAGCGCACGTCGTCGCTGCTCGTGCGCTCCTTTTTGGGGATAATGCGGCCGCCGAAGACGAAGAGCGCGTCGCCGTGGAGCACAGAAGTGTGCGCGTAGCGCGCGTGGGGCATTTTCGTGTGGGCGACGAGGGAGAGCGTGGTGTTGGTCATGTGCTCGAGCTGGGCCGCCCAGGAGCGGAAGTCCTTGCCCTTTTTGGAGTCCGGGGACTGGGCGGTGACAAGGAGGGAAGTGAAGAGACACAGGGATACAAGCATGCGGTGATGGAGACTATGCACGATGGGGTTGGAAGTGCATGGATGCGTAGTATAAATCAGAAAAAAAAAGTAGTCAAGTGGGGGCTCGTGAAAGGCCGAGCTGGAAATGCACTGCATTATGCTCGCTTATAAAAAACTGGCGGATCAATCGCCTGAAGCGCTTGTATCCGTATATCGTAGGAAAGGCATTTTTGATCTTCCCTGAAAGAGTTGGAAGCTCGTTTCTATGATGCTTATGAAATCTTGTCAGAATGCACTGTCAATATTGACCGAATCCGGGCCTTTACATTTCGAAAAATTCCAGTCCCTGTGGAGTCGTGAATTCAGAAAGCACTATCTGACCATCCGCACTGATATTTGCAACAACAGTCTCTTGAACTGCGAAATTCTGACATTTTCAACAATTTTTCAAGTCATTTATGAATATCGCAGATATTATTGTGTAGCAGTAGCAGTTCGAATGCGGTGAGTCAGCGCAAGAGTCGAGATTAGCCTATACCAACTGCACTAAATACCGATTTTGGTGTTTTTACTTGTGAATACTGGCTTGAAGAGATTGCCTTCGAGCCTGAGTTGGGTAAGGCTCCCAGGAATATGCGAGATATTGATCTCTCCCGTTAGCATGTTTTCCCGCAGCCAGAGCTCTTTCATACCTCGTGGCAGGTGGCTGAGGTCTATTGTCCCCGAAAATTTGTTCTTCTGGAGGCTCAGGTTCTCAAGGGATTCTGGCAGGGCTGTCAAATCAATGCTGCCTGAGAGCGCATTGTTTCTCGCGTAAAGCTCTCTAAGTGTGGATGGTAGCTTTGTCAGACATAGCTCACCTGTAAAGTGGTTGTTGTTGAGATTGACTTCTTCAATCACATGCGGCAGTTGCTCAAGGTTGATAGACCCGTGGAGTATATTGGAATGGACGATGAAGATTTTCATTTGGGCTGGCAGTCGCGTCAAGTTAAGTGTGCCGTGCATAGCACACTTCGACGCGTGCAGTTCCTCCAGGCTTTGTGGGAGCTTTTTGGTGCATAACGTCCCGCTGACTTTGTTAGCATCGAGTGAAAGGTAGATCATACCCGTAGGTAGATCGTCAAGTTCAACGTTCCCCTGAAATCGATTCGTATGAAAATTTAGCTCAAGAATCTCGCGGCTCAGTCCATGAAGGTCGACTGTTCCTGTCAGCATATTCTCGCAGATCTCGAGCCCTCGGAGTGTATTTGGCAGTTTGGATATGTCTATTGTCCCTGAAAATCGATTTGTGCTGAGAAGAAGTACTTCAAGACGCTGCGGTAGCGTTGTAAGGTCGAGTGAGCCACTCAGCTGGTTGTCTTGTGCGTCTATGAATGTTGAATCGGGCGGTAACGAGCCCAAGTCGAATTCTCCTTCGAATGCGTTTTCATTCAGACGAAGCATGGTGAGTGTCCGCGGGAGGTTTGCTGTGATAATTGGCCCCGAAAATTCATTTTGCTGGAGATCCAAACTTTGTAAGCGACAAAGTCGCTGAATACCCTCAAGTGACCCCGTGAGCTGATTAACAAACAGCCATAGCTTCTCAACGTTCTCGGGCAAGTGCGCAAAGTCGACAGATCCGGGAAAGTTCATTCGCACGACAACGAGATGGTTTACTGAGTGTGGCACAAACTGAAAGTTCAGCGTGCCTTGGAGATTTGGGAAATTTCTTCTTTCCCAATCGATAAACACAACTGTACCTGCCGTACACCGGACCCCAGGCCAGTCTTCAATATCTCTAAAATTGCTATGTTCATCTTGAAACTCCTCGATCTCGGTGCATCCTGAAAGGAACATCTCCATCAGCGCTTGTTGTGACATGCTGTCATAGTCAAGTCGGCCAAGGTGAGAGGCATCGCTGCACGAAACGAAAGAAAACTTGTGCACTGTTCGGGTTAACCGTGGTGAAGTGCACAGCAAGCCAATCTGGAGCATTTTCTACTGTCAAAGTAAGTTGATGTTATTCGTAATTGATGGTAAAAAATACAGTAAGGGTACAGTAATCTTTCCATTTTGAAGACAAACATACGAAATTCTAGAGTCAGTATGTTTTTATGCCTTTGGAACCAACTAATTGTGCATGTTGGCATCTTGGCGCTTGCATCTTGTCTCATTGCAAGAAATTTATCATGTTCACTCCCTTCGCTTTGTAATGCACATTGATTCATTAATCCGTATTGCTGATATACTTTGCGCTTCTCTAGCGATCATCTTTGGGCTTTAGTACAAAAGCTTTCGTCGTCAATACGATCATTGAACGCCTTTCGAATGGCATACGTATGGGTGGGACTTCATTTTCGATTTTCTGTGCAATACAGCATCTCGCAGAAATTCGGTGCGTGCCACTGCGATTCGAGCCTTATACGCTATTGCCAGCTTCGCCTTCCGCAGTAAACCGGCGTCCGCTGCGATGTCTCTTGCTTCGCCCAGTGCAGCGACCGCAGTCCGTTTTAGCGGCGAAATGACTGCATTTCAAAGAATATAGCCCACGTGTGCACATTCATGCATAATCCGCTGTAAAGACAGACTTTGCCCAAAGAAATGCTCACCATTGCAGTGTTTCTGACTGTCCCATTTTTCGCACTATGAAATAGCAATTGATCTCCAAGTGCTTTGATAACCTCGTTATTCCCCGGTATTTCTCTGTATAATTTGGCTCCCCAGGGTCAGTGGACTTTGGGCTGGTATCGGAAAATCCCAGACTGACGCCATAAATCCTGTCAGCAAATGTTGAAAACACTAGGGCCCAGAAAACTTTAAAATGTGACTACCATTCATGCAGTAAAAAGATTCATAAAGACAAAAATCTACCTGAAACACTGAACTCCCCCACATTTCACCCAAATCCTTCAGAAAATGACTGGACCATCCGTCATCTCCGCGAGCGTCGTGAGGCACTTCGCAAAGAGGTGCGCCCTCGCCTCGACGACCCCGAGGAACCCCTCCAGGCACAGCGGGCAGAACGCTTTTGTCGACCGCTCTACTGACTTCTCGAGCTGCTTGATCCACGCGAGCCGCGCGATCATGTTCTCGTCGTCCCTGTTCTCCGCGTACATCTTTGTGCTCGAAAACACATAGATATTGTTCCACGTCTGGTAGTCGCTCACGAACACGAGGTCGGCGCTGTGGACGACGACCTTGCCGCCGGCCGAGCGCACGATGCGGTACGCCATGGGCTGCTTTGGGAGTTTTCCATATAAACTCGTGAGCATCAGCTGGCGGTCAGGTGTCTTCATGAGCTTCATGCAGTCCTCAACGCTCTTGAACTTGCGGATCACGCGGAGCGCCTCGTCGTCGTCCTTGCACACCCAGCAGAGCAGCCCGGTGGACTGGCTCGGCGGCTCGTACGCTGCATTTGTGTCGGGCATCGAATTTCTTTATGGGCGCATGTACGAGTTGGACAAAAAAGGGAAATGAGTCGAATTTGAGTAATAATAAATAATAATCCACTTCATTGGGATAAATCCCAAAAATTACACCCCCGGCTGATTCTTGAGACTCTGTGGCATGTTCGAGCGCTTCGTTCCAAAGTGCTCGTGCTGCGCGCTCCCGCCGGCGCCGAGGTTGACCCGCGTCACGAGCTCGCGCTGGATCTCGACCTTCTTGGCGTCGAACAGCCGCAGCGTCTTGAGCTGGTGGTTCAGGCGGTGGACGTCTGGCTTCTCCGCCTCCGTGAAACTGAGCTCGACTGTGTCCAAGTAGTCGTAAAAGTTCCCGTCGCGTTTCAGAGGTATCTTGCGCTTCGCAGCTTTCAGCGCTTCGCTAATTTTGTCAAATATCTTGCGCCAGCGCACGCGCTCGTGGTAGGCCGCGAGCAGGCCGGTCTCGCCGAGGTCGCCCATCGTGCAGTACGGCGTCTTCGACTCGCCGCGGCAGTACTGCAGGTAGGCCTTATACACCGGCGCGTACTCGACGTACTCCGCGGGCAGCGGCCCCTCCTTGGCCTCCTCCTCGGACATGGTCATCGCCGCGTCGTCGCTGAGCTCCTGCGCATCGCTCTGCAGGTTCGTGACGCGCTCGCCGAGCTTCTCGAGGCCCTCGTCGTGGACCCCAAAGAACGTCGCGAGCCAGCCCTGGCGGCCCTCTTCGGTCTGACACCCCTCGGCCAGCGCCGCAGACTCGACGAGGGCGTCGTACTGTGCGATCACCGCGTTGAGTTTTTCAATAATTTCACGTCGGTAGTCGTCCATCTCGTACTGGACACCGGACACAGGCCCGAGCTGCTCCTCGATGTCGCTCGGGCTGAAGGCGATGTCTTTCTCGACTTTGGCGCTCGGGTCCTGGCTGCGCTCCGCGGACTTCGCGTCCTGCTGCTTCTGCTCGGCGAGGCGGTCCATCATCGATCGCATTTCGCTCGAGGAGTGCGCAAGGGGGGCGAAGTCAGGGTTCGGGCTGGTTTTGGTTTGCGGTCCGTAGTACTCGCGCATGAGCATGCAGTTGTCGTAGTAGTCCTCCTCGGAATCGACAGTGTGCGCAGCTGGCAGGGGCTTCGTGATAATCCCCTTGACCTCGTCGCGCGTGATGTGCCCGCCGTTGCGATTGAAGAGGAACTCAGGCATCCACACGCGGGGCCCGCCCTTCTGGCGGCGGTGGCAGAGCACGCTATGCGAAAACAAACGGCTTGTCGAGGTGCGCATACTTTGGTTTCTTTTGAAAAGATTTAGCGCATTCGTAGTGAATGGAAATGAAAAATTCGGAGAAAAATTCGAAAGGAAATTTTTAAAAATCAAAGTTGAACTGTTCGGTGCACATCGATCTGTATCGATCAAAACGCTCTGTTCTGCCCGAATCCGCCGCCAAAGCCTGTTTGCGCTGGGGCGCCAAAGGAGCTCCGCGCTGGGGCTGGGGCCTGCTTGTACTGGGAGTACTCCATGAGTAGCGGGGAGACGAAGGGGCCAGGCGGGCGCACGTCGACGCTGTTGAGCTCTTCGTTTGTTAAGACGTAGCCGTTCTGCTGCTGGAAGAACTCCCAGCAGAGCATCGCGGGCGAGATCTGCTGCGAGCGCTCGTTGTCGGCGTACTGCGGGAGCGCCGTGATGCTGTGCACGGCGTTTGTCTCGTAGGGCGGGCGCGTGTCTTTCTCGAGGGCCTTGTCGAACGTCGGCGGGAGGCCGCCGAACGTGAAGTCGGTCTGCTGCGGCTGCGTGCTCTGCATTTTAAATTTCTATGTGTGAGATTGAGAGAGAGAATGAAGGTGAAAAGTTTGAAACGGGAAAGGGAAGATTTATTGCACATATGAGTATTACACTAAAGCTGTGGTCTGTTATGCACCCAGCCAGAGGCTTCCAAAGTTGTCTATAGGTCTCCTTCCTTGTAGGCCTTCTCTTGCAGTAGGCATGGATATCTATCTATTTGCTAGACTTGGTGACTCGAGTACCCCGACGCATGAAATCTCTAATCTCAGTTGAGCAAGCAGCCTCAACGTATCTCGTAATTCGCCAATTGGTTAACGACTCGGAAATCGACACTCTTCTCTCTTTCGGCTCGAAGGGCTACTCGATTTGGCTTGAAAGTCGTGATAAACACGTACGACTTTCAAAGCAGGCGAAGCAAATGACCATTTGACTGCATTGGTCTCTTAACTGAAGGCCAGGAGCTTTTCGAGTGAAGAAATCATAACCAATTCCTCAATTTGGGCCCCAAATCTTGAAGTCCCACAGTTGAAATACCATGTGCATGCTTTCGTTCGCTCAGATCTACTTTCCTTTGGTAGTGTAGCTTTCGCTAGTTTTTCATGCGCAGGTCAGCTTGAGGCCCCTACCTATAGCCTTACAGTTTTGTCACTCTGCACTCACCTTGCTCTTTGCCTTCTCTGCCGCTTTCTCTACGCCAGCAATGAGCGTATCCAAGTACCGCAGCTGCGCTTCCTCCATTTTTTCAAAGAACTCCTTCGAGCCCGCCTCCTCCCCGGGAAAAAAGTCGAACTCACCGTCGAGGACACAGGGGTGGCTCTCAGTCTCGGGCTCCACAGCGAGCGCGTTTCGCATCCTTCGCATGGGGAACTCGAAGACCAGCGAGTCGATGCGGAACGTCAGTGTATATGGCTTCCCATCGACTGTGCACGTGCGGACGTTGCCGGGCATTTCAGAAAGATTTTCATCTTCTGCTGGCTTTTCGCCTGTGAGCTTTTCGAGCAGACCGCAGCGGCTGCTGTCTTTCGCTTGCAGTGGCACATGTATGCGTAGATCGAGCGAATTCAAATTCTTATCGACTGGCATTATTTTGACGAGCACAGTCTCATCAGCCGTGCCGCTGCCCTCGAAGACGAAGGGCCCAGGCTGCAGCACACCCTCCCGGCGCTTTCCAGCTGTAAAATGGACCTTGCTCACAGTCGGGAGCCCGATGCCCTCTCCGTTCGCGCCCTGTACAAAGCACTTCCACCGCCGTGGGTTGTTCGGGTGCTTCGGGTCCAAATCTTCGACTGCGACACCCATCAAGACTTTTCGCTCATAGACCTGCCAGCGCTCATTGTTCTTGGGCATTGCCAAAACTTTTAGAAAGTTCAGAAAAAGCGAAAAATTCTCATGGCAATGGCCAATTTCCCTAAGAACTTCAACTTCTGTATAAACTACCAGTCGAGACTTTCGAAGCGCTCGACGTTCTTCTGCTCCTCGCGCAGGTCCGACTGCACCTTTTTGCGCATGTAGAACACCGGGCAGTCCTTGCTGCTGCACAGGACCTCCTCGTGCAGCGAGCCCTGGCAGCGCTGGCACTGCGTCCACACCCGCGAAAAGAGGTTCTCGTAGTGGTTGCGCCGCTCGAGGTGCTTGAGGTAGACGCCGACCTCCTTCGGCTTGCAGGCGGGGCACACAGCGCCCTTGTCGGAAACCCGCATCGGGGTCCGGCACGCGAGGCACTGGACGTTCACCTTGGCAAACTTCATGATCCCGCCCGCGGCCTTGCTCGGCGTCACAATCGAAATGTGCCGCGTGTGCGCGCCCTGCGTGAGGCTCTCGGGGGACTCGATGATACCCTCAAAGAGGCGCTTGATCGGCAGCGAGAGCTGGTGGTCGAGGTAGTACTGCGCGTCGATCGCAATATTATTCTCAAGAACGTAGATGGGGTCCTCAGATTTCTCAAAAAGCTTTGCCCCCTTCGCGCCCTTGACGATGACGTAGGCCACGCGGTCGCCAATGACTGGCGCGTTGAGCGGGTCGCGCCGCCGGATGCGCTCGACGAGCTCGATGTGTGGCTGCTTGTTCGCGTACGCGTCCTCGGCCTTTGAGAAAGTCTTGGAGATGACAAGATGCGAAATATCGAGCCTGTTCATCAGGAGGTCGCTGATGGTGCGCTTGACGTAGGCGACGGCCTGCGGGACGCTGCGGTCGATGAGGACGTGGTTGAGAACGGTGCCGATAATATTCGCGACGAGCGGGCAGTTGTCGCGGCGGACGGACTCGATGCCCTTGACGTCGAGCTTGTCGTACTTCTCCGGTTGGGTCCAGAGGAGCCCGGCGTAGCGCTTCTTGTTCATGAGCATATAGGGAAAATAGACCTTTTCGAACTCGAGGCGGATGGGGGCCGCGAACGTCTTGGACACAAAGACGGAGGCCTCCTTGCCGAGCTTCATCGACGCCGCAAGCAGGTCGTAGTCTGTGCTGATGCCCTCATGGCAGTTGAAATTGATCATGACGGAGTCTGTGTCGCCGTAGATGACAGTGGCGTCGCCGGCGTAGCCATTGGCCTTTGTGTAGTGCGCCTCGATGATGGACTTGGTCTGGTCGATCATCGCGCGGCCGTACGCCGTGACGGAGGCGCTGATCTCGAGGCACCGCAGCCGGCCGAACTGCGCCCCCGTGAAGCCGTAGACGCTGTTGGCGCTGATCTTCAAGGCGTTCTGCCGACTGTTGAGGACAGCGTACTCGAGGGGGTCCTTTGACGCGGCCATCGCCTTTTTTGCTAATTTTCGAGCGCTGAGGAGCTCTTTTAGAATTTCCGGCAGAATGCCGTGGAACTCGGAGTCTTTAATAAAGCAGTGGCCGGACGGGGACTGCGTGTACTGCGACTGGTCAATAAACTTGACGTCGGCGGGGCGCACGAGCGTCGAGTAGCACAGGTTGTGGGCCATCATGATGGAGGGGTACAGCGAGGCGAAGTCGAGGGTCGCGATGGGCTTCTCGTAGTAGCCGCGCTTGGGCTCGATGACCGTCGCGCCCTCAAAGCTCGACGCGTCGTCGGCGCTCGCGGACCCCTCGGTGGTCGGGAAGAGGAGGTTGCGGTTTTTGGCCTTGCGGAGCATCTGCGAAAAAACCTTGATCTGCTGCCCGCGCTCGACGAGCCAGGAGATGGGGATGCCGGTGACGCGGGCCATTTCGATGTTGTTGATGAGGAGCATGAGCTTCTCGATGAGCCGGAGCGGGAGGAGCGCGTCCTTGGAGCAGTAGACAGCGAGGCGGCGGCGCGTCTCAGCGGTGCCGTCTTGTAGGTCAGCGATGATGGAGTGGTGGACGTCTTCTTTCTGCTCGTTCAAAAAGTTTTGGGAGACGCTGTTGAGCGAGTACGAGCGTAGTTTATAGTCTTTTTGGATGCAAGTGATCACATCGAGCACGACGCGGCCGTCGCACACCAAGTCCTTGAAGACGCGATTTCCAGCCTGTTTGGAGCTGAAATTCTTTTCTCTGACTGCCGTGCGCTCGTCGTTGATTCGGCCCCACGTGCAGAATTTGTTTGTGAGCTTGAGTGCGGCGGCGCGGTCAATGAGGTATGGGAAATCGAAGTTGGAGACGTTGTAGCCAGTCAGGAAGTCTGGGTCGTACCCTTTCATAAAAGAAGCGAACGCGAGGAGCATGTCTTCTTCCGCTTCGAAGCAGTGCACCCCACAGCCAGCGATGTTGGAGCAGCTGCCTAGTGTGAAAACCTTTTGGCATCGGGCCGTTGTAAATTTATCACCCGCTGTTTTCTCAATGTCGACTGCCTCGTCCGTTGATTGGAGGCAGGAAATGCCTTGGACTGCGATTTGGATGACGGGGTCTTGCGAGGCTTCTGGGAAGCAGCCTTTTCGACCTTTGCACTCGATATCGATGGAGAGAATACGGAACGGGGCTATCTTCATCCACTCGCCATGTGCTTCGTGTGGCTGGATCCTATCATATGAGACATCGATTTCGATTTGGCACGAGGAAGCCTTGCTCTTTGTCATCGCATAGTCACCAGCTGGAATAGTAATCCAATTACTGCCCCCTACGTTACAGTCAACGAGAAAGCGAAGGGGGAACAAGACGTTCGATTCGTAAGTATTGAACGGCCGAATGTTCGTCCAGTACGGATAGACTTTGATTCCTTCTTCGAGCATAGTTCGTAATTTCGAAACTTGACCTGGAAGCTGACACACAAGCTTGAGAAAAACTGTGTTTGATTTTCCAGGAAGGTTGAAGTAAAGTAATGACTGCCGTTCGTGCCTTTCAATGCGAGTAACAGTGCAATCTGACTTCGTAAGCCCTTCAATATTACTATTTAATGCTTTCCGAAAGGTTTCCATATCCCAGCTCTCTTTCAGCTCAATAGGGCACGGAACCCATAAGTATGGCTCAAAATTGTACACATTGCATAAAACTGAGTGTCCATCCATAGTACTTCCGTAAAGACGAATGATTGGCACTTCAGACTGATCTATACAAGAAACGGTGAAAGAAGGGGGCCCAAAGACTTGCGAGCAATGTAAGGTTTGAAACTCAATAGTCTTTTCATGCGAAGTCGCGGGCTGAAGTGGTGGTCTTCGGAAATGCTTTTCTAGATTAAAACAGGTTTCCATTTCAAATTAGATGACAGAGAATAATGAATCAATTACTGATAAGTATAAGCGTTACTACAGGCTTTACTTGGATAGTTGATTAGCTCTTCATTGTACATTCTAGTGTATGAATCACTAGAATTTCATACCTTTAGAAATAATGTTCTACATAAAACACGTCGTTGCTGACTAATTGTATATCCCATCTAGTTGAGCATGGTAAAGCATGCATCGGCTTCTCGTGAATGATGTGCTGCACAGGGAATAAGAAACCTTCAAAATTTTGAGGCCCGTAGCAGAATGCAATAAATTGACAAAATGATTCCTTAACACAAAGTGAAGAATAGAGCACTATTACAGTCATATGCTCATGAGCAAGAAGCATAAAGTTCTGCTTCGGGACACTTATCTCTAGATGGATACGATGACTGCTCGCTGCACTATACCATCATTTAAAATCGGCAAATATAAGCCTTTACTGCGTGTTCCACAGATGCATTTAGAATGAGGCCTTTTACCAGTGGCATAAATCTTTCATAATTTAGAATTTAATATTCCAGCTATCATTTGATGTCCGTGAGATTTCTGGAATAACTTAAGAATTTCAAATGCTTGGATTCGCCATGTTGAGCCTCTGTTTAATTAGAGCAGTTGATACGCCATTGTACACGACACCTGAAACTCTACAGCTTAAGAGTATGATGTTTCTTCTAAACGTTAAAGGCAACATAGATCTTACTGATATCCTCAAAGAGAATAACCTTGAAACTTCGGAATCGAAAGCAAACCCACAAAATATATGTGGATGGAAAGGTGTTTGGTGTGTAAACAAGATCATCAATATGATAAGATGGAAAGGATCGAAACAAAAGTTTCAATGTCGCATCAAGTGGCTTCCAGCAACACTGCAGGATATACGCTTACACGATATGCGTATATCAGAGACTTTTGATACAAGATTTTTACCCAGAAAAACACTTTTCTGCAAGATGTACATGTGTATGCTCAACGGGAAAGTCAATATGCGCACTTTGCCCCTCGACATCGAAGAACTGTATCTACGCGCGAACAATCTGGAGGGAACTGTGGATTTAACACGGCTTCCAGAAAGACTGCGAAAGGCTGACCTCTGTCTTAATAGCTTTAAGAAAGTTATCGTAAGTAACGAAGCTTTGCCAAAGAATCTTGTTCACATTTACTTTAATCAACCTGGGCAAAAGCTTCGTGCCACAGTTATCGAGGGAAAGAAAGTAGACGCGAGAATTCACTTGAAGGCCAATATGTATGCATCTCTTGTAGATGTCACGCTGAACGACTC
The DNA here is from genome assembly GCA_964019655.1 of Perkinsela sp. pyNocScin1. NCBI lineage: Eukaryota > Euglenozoa > Kinetoplastea > Prokinetoplastida > Perkinselidae > Perkinsela > Perkinsela sp. pyNocScin1. The sequence goes on from CAXHTR010000001.1 coordinate 407,942, forward strand.
TGCCTTCACATTATCAGGCAGTGAATCAATCTCGTCTGATGAGAGTAATTAAATTCCCAATTTCACAGTAGTACTCGTTTTCTACATTTTGAGGCACAAAATCGCACACAATCAAGCTATTTTATGACATGCAGAACACAGACTTATTTTTAGATCTAGATCTAACTTTACTAATATTCGCTTTCTGTCAGATTTATTGAATTTTTCTTAATGTATACTGTGAGCATTGTAGCATTCATTTCTGCATCCGATATTGACCAGAATCTCGGTCGACTTGACCCAACACTCATGTCCGAGCAGGCTCAAATGGAAACAGCTTTCGACAGAGTGAAAAACAAGGCCTTGATCACAGATGAAAGTGGCAACTATCTAGATATTTCAGATTGGGAATGCCTCGGCTATGATAGCACTAATGGCTCACTGAGGCTCATCGACTTCTCGAACAAAGAAGATACGCTTATTCAAGCACGACTCGGTGGGCACATCAATTTTGGATATTTACCTGAGTGTATCACTGGTATCATGCTCGACTTCAACGATTTACACGGAACACTTCCATGGCTTGACCTACCCTTGAATCTTCTAGCTCTCACCGTACAGGGGAATCAACTCGAAGGTGACATCAGGACAGCTGACCTTCCCCGAACCCTCATCTTTGCTGATTTTGCCAGGAACAAATTTTCGGGGGAAATTGATTTGTCATCGCTTCCACACAACGTGAGATCCTTTGACGTAGACGGGAACAACCTCGTGGGCTCGCTGCACTTAGCGTCATTACTTGATCTCGCGAGACTTGAAGTATTTATCGTGGCGAGGAACGCCTTTACCGGGAGTATAGACCTATCCGCTCTCCCTCCTTTGCTCCGTACCCTCAGCTTTGACCATAATCAATTTGTGGGCGAAATTAGCACAGCAAAGCTACCAGAATCGCTGACATTCATCTCCTTTGAAGGTAACGCCATCCAGAAGGTATCCGATTTTCATCTAGCGTCTCATGTCACAATCTTCAACGCTCGAAATAACGAGCTGTCATACGAGTTCTGCTTCAGTGCACTCCCGGCATCAATCAAAGAACTCCATCTCGACTCCAACTCGGTGACGGGCTCAGTAGACACGCCAGCGCTCCCTGATACATTGTGCAAGCTGTCTCTCGCAAATAATGCCATTACGGGGACATTCGATTTTACGAAGCTTCCGCACGGTCTTATCGATATTTCACTCGATCGGAACCATGTTGAGGGGACTGCAAATCTTTCAAGCCTTCCCATGGGCATGAGGCTTTTCTCACTCGAAGTCTGTCGCTTCTCCCGCGAGCTTGATCTCGAGCATTTGCCACAGACGCTCGAAATATTTTACCTCAATGGGAACAAATTTTCGGGAAAGGTATCACTCAGGAAGCTGCCACCTCTTCTTCAGGAGTTCAATCTGGCGAACAATGCGCTCTCGGGGACTATTGAGGTCAATACGCTGCCGCGCATGCTCAAGCTTTTCGACGTTAGTGGAAATTCATTCGTTTGTAGCGCTGAATCTGCGATACTGCGTGTGGAATGGGCGTATCAGGGCAAAACATTTTCAATTTGAGCATAAAATAAGAAAACTTCTTTTTTAATGGGCTAATGAGCTTTTCCTTACAATCATCGCATTGGTTCGACAGGCGATGAAATTTCTCACATTCATCTCATTTTTCCAAGAAAAGTTTAATATCACTGATGTCGCAGTAGAGGGTTGATCACGGGATGTAGGCAGTGTCCATGCGCATGGCCCTGCAGCAAACACGAGGTGTTGTTCAAAATTCTCAAAGAATGAGCTTAACTCACCTCGTGGGCCTCTCCGCCTACGATCGCATAGTCTACAGCTCCGCTATCGCCGCCAAAATGGACGAAAATCTCCAAGGCTCGCTTTCGGAAATGGGACGATTCCGTAGATTCCGAAGTCCGTGCAGGTATGATCCTCACGAATCCGCTGAACGAAGACTTAATCTAGTCCAGGACTAGGAAACCGAAGCCTGACGATACATACTTGAGTGATTTTAAGACAGCGAACAGCACTCTCGTCATATCGAGCCTCTTGTTAAGCTCTCATACTCTGAGATTCTTATTACACGTTGAAACGACAAATTTCGAATTGATTTCAGATTCAATTCAGTAAAGAGGGAGAAAATGTCAGACGGAGTCGCTGTGACGGATACTCCTATTACAGAAGGGGAATAGTCCCGGCAGGAAAATATACATACCGAGGGCAGAGAATAGCTGAAGATAATCGATCTTATGTAAATATAACACAAGATATAAAGAAACACAAAACTCTCTTTTTTCCGCAGAATGCACGCTCAAATTTCAAATGACGCTCACCCCTCTCATTCTTGCAGCTGACGACATGTCCCTCGGCCGACTCGACCCGACGCTCCTCAGCGACCAGGCACGCATGGAAATGACGTTCGAAAATGTGGAAAACAAGACGGGCATCATCGATTCCGCAGGAAACTACCACGACATATCTGCATGGGATATACTCGAGCTTTGTCCAGAAGGACGTGTCTGGAAAATACGAAGCTCTCTCCGAGAGGGCGAGCCAGGGGCGCTTGGGGGACAGTTCAACTTTGCATTTCTTCCAGATAGCATCGGTAGCATATGTCTGGATAACAACAATCTGCTCGGGTCGCTTGGGGCGCGTGATCTGCCAACTTCGCTTGAAGTGCTTCTCCTCCGTGGAAATCGCATCGAGGGGACACTCGACATTTCAGCGCTGCCCCGAGGGATGACGTTTATCGCGCTGACAAGCAATACCATGCATGGAGCGCTGGACTGCACAGCATTTCCGCCTGATCTCAAGCACCTTTACATCGCTGAAAATAAATTTTTGGGCTCCCTTGATCTAACGAACCTACCAAACGGGCTCGAAAGCTTCCATGCGAATCGGAACGAATTTACGGGAAGTATAGACCTTACAAGGCTCAACGCAGCGCTCTGACCTCTCGGCGAACAAGCTCTTCGGCTCCATCGCCTTCGCAAACGTGCCAGAGGAAATGGTGTCTATCTATCTCTCTGGAAATACGTTTACGGCGTTTTCGCTCTCTGGGCTTCCCGATGATTTGGTCGAGCTTGGCATCGACGAGAACTCGCTTTCGGGCAGCTTCGATCTCCGAGCGTTGCCAAAGCGGATCATCGACCTCCACATATACGGCAATGCATTCGTCGGGGAATTCGAAACACCGCTTCTGCCAGCCTCGGTGGAGATGCTCTCTATCAACGACTGCGATTTTGAAGGTAATTTTGATTTCGCTTCGTTACCAGAGGGCATGATCGGCCTCTCTATGGCGAAGAACAAGTGCACAGGCACGGTGCAGACGGCCACTCTACCGCGGACCATGGAGCAATTTGCCATTCTCTGCAATCATTTCTCCGGTGATTTTGATTTCACAGCATTGCCACCGGCCATGAAAAACCTGGACATCAGCAAAAACAAGTTCAAGGGGCGTATCGAGCTGACCAATTTGCCACCGGAGATGGAAGCGCTTTTAGCTATGGACAACGATTTCGCTGGGAAAGTGATTCTCTCCGATGTTCCGCAAAATCTGAAAGCTATACACGTGTCAGGGAATCGTATCAAGGAGGTCGAATGTGTAGAGAATGTGTTCGTTCGTAGGAATGCGAATGGTTACGTACAAGTCATCATCGTATAGAGAGGTCTGGAGATCATGGAAATCAGAAAGAAAAGTATATATAAGCTGATAAGAAGAAGGTGCAAAGAGCATGTAGCCAGCTCAAGCAAATACTAAACACTTTATATCTTTGCACTTATCTTGTATGAGTCAACTTTACAATATCTCTTGACAGCGACTTTTCAGTCTGTATGCTGATGCACCATGTTGCCCTGAGCTGAATTATGTCATTCTTTATCGCAAGCCACCAGGCCTTTGCAACACGTGGCCTGGCGCAAGGGCATCAGTTGGTCACATTTGGTGGGCTGGCAACTTTTTTAGGCGACATGGCGCATGAACTTTGTCGGATATGATATTCAGTGCTTGAAGATCAGCGTGCATTATGCAGGCCGCAAGAAGTCGTTGGCCTGGATCTTCGTATACATTGCTATAGCTCCTTGGCCTCTCAGCCTTCAGAGACCTCTCTGCACTAGAGTCTCCTGAACCCTTCAGATATTGGGAACAGGATCCCAAAAGAATGGAATAATGATGCTCTGCACGAAATGCAATATTCGACGCTGAGGAGACTACAAGTGTGTACACACCATAAACCTTTCATCTTGCTTTTCGACTTTCGAAAAGTACGCAGCTAATCTGCGTCTAAAGCAAGAAAGGCTTTCGCTCACGTGTGTATTTATCACCTTTCTACAATATTTTCAAACATATGCGCTCGATAAGCACACTGCCATTCTTCCATCTCCTTGTGCACACATCAGATTCATCCCCTGACATCGCCAAGCAGCAAATAGCTATGGAGCAGGCCCTTTTCACACCCGCCAACATCGACCGCGGCATCTGGGAGTACCTCTTTCGCGAAGAAGCCGATCGCACCGATGCCCGGCAGTGGCGCGGCGTCGAGACTTCAGGGTCCACCATCACTGAGTTCGTGATGACGAGCCCATCGAACCACATGCCCATCTACTCAGTCACCCTCGCGTGGCTGCCGCACACAATCAAAAAGCTTTTTCTCGGCCCAGTGAACCTCATCGAGGACTTTGACTGTAAGCATCTCCCGAGAGACCTGCGATACTTCTACATTCAAGCGCAATTCGTAAGATACATTGGCACGAGCAAATTTCCGAGTAAGTTAAGTCTCTCGGACCTGCCACGGCACTTGGAGCACTTTTACTTTCACAGTGAGCACCCGCTATGCCAGACGCTCGAGATCTTTAATGTTCCCCCAAACATTGTGCGTATCATGATCTGGACTAGGCAAATGCAGCGCGTGATCGTCGATAATGACGCACTACCGCAGAGTTTGCAGGAAATCGTCTTTTGGACGGGCGGCGACGATGGTACGCTGCAGCGCATCAGTGCAAGAGGTGGAAAGGTCGACAAGCGCGTGCGCGCGGGAAAGGGAGGCTACGTGCACCCGGAGAACTGGGAGTACTTTAAGAAGAAGTGTGCTCAAATTTACAAGGAAACGAAGGATATCAATCCGTAGGTTATAAATAAGGGAAAGATATGATTGGACAGGTTGCTTTTTTCTTATTTTACTGTTTCATAAGTGCCACAAGTCAAAGTATCACTTTGCCTTTTTATGTTGATTGGTACAGATACATACGCTTATCATACATATGCGTCAGGGTCAAATGCAGTCTGTATTTCTGTGTCTACAGCGGCTTTGACTTACCTCATTCGCGGCCTTGGAGACCCGAAAAAATGTTTTCTTCGATGATTGATGCTCAGTGTTGCCTTTGGTCATTCGATGAAGCTTACTCGAATAGCGACTGTTCAGCCATTCTTGTTCTGCGTACGTTGTACGCTTCAAGAACCACGTCTTAAGATTTTGTAGGCCGCACAAATCTATATCTTTCATGCGTCAGCGAAATGGTCAGTTTTAGCAATGAATTCGACTTTGACCCATTTATATTTTCCATTTCGACGTCATGATGATTCATCTGCCTTTCTATTTATTACCATCACAATCTATGCTCAAGATAATTTGTTTACGATTGCGCTCACGCGTGCGCAACTTCCGTCAGACCGTACGCAACTGTTTCTCCATGTATGCCCTCGCCTTCATCTGCGCTCATTCTCTCATGCAATTCGTGATATTTGCAGTCGCTCAATATGACCATTCGCACATGACAACAGAGGACAAGCAGCTGTCGTTGATGCTCATAGGTGCATTCGTATTTGCCATCTTCGAAAAAGTTGTGCATCACACGCGCAGCGCGCTTAAAGCTAAAGGGCGTACATTCGCTGTTCCTCCGCCCACGCTCAGCCATCTCTTCACGCAGTTCGTTTCGTCTATTCTTCCAAGACGCATGTATCAAAATGGAGCAGTGGGGCCGCAAGAGTGCTCAATATGCCTCAGCGCTTTTCAAGATGGAGAGTCCATTGTGACGCTTCGATGCAGGCACACGTTTCACGCCGCATGCATCGACACATGGCTCATGGCGTGCCTTCGCTGTGGCTACTGCCGCACCTCAGTCTTGATTTAGGGGACCTTAGTAAAATGTGAACCATTGCCTTGCAGAATATGTACTTTATCCGAGAATAGATAGGAATACCAGTGCGATCGATGCTCTCTTCGTCCCATTTGTTTGTAATTATGTTTTCACTCTATTTTGAGATGGCTGCGTAAGATAGCTCAGCTACACAAAGATTCGTCAGTGAAGGGGTGAGCCAGAAGGCTTTTCGTTGGGAGTATCGAGGACGGACACACCCTATCGAGGAATTTTCATTTCGAAGATTTACTCGTTTTTTCCAGTCTTTCGAACATTTCAGGTTACGGATGCTCTTTGGATGGTTTAAAATTTCAAATGACTCTACTTCTAGTCTTTGAAATCTATGCCATGCATTGCCATAGGAAAATTCTGTCAAAGAATTTTGAAGCGTATGCAAACTAGCTTTACAAGCCTGATACGTATAAAAAGATACTTGTTCCGTATTTTTGAAGTTTTTATATTCCAAATACGTACGAGTTTTCAATGCTTTTTGTCCTCGGTCTTTCGCTTTCCTCCTTCGTGGGCACTGCAGATACACCCATGCCCGCTGGCGAAAAACACAAGCAATACAATATGATGATTAATGCACTCGTCCCTGCGAATTCGATCGAAATTGTGCAGAGGGTACTCGTTTCCCCACTAGACGAGGAGCACCTTTGCTGCTGGGTTGGGGTCTTCTGCGCAGGGACCATCATTCAAAGACTTCTTTTGGAGGAGACCCGAGAGTTCCAGATCAAACTTGACATCCGCTGGCTCCCACCGACGCTGGAGCTTCTACACTTGAATGCAATTTATCTCATGGACAGACTTCCCCTCAAGCACCTTCCTCGTGAGCTTCGGTACATCGGCCTCATCGGGTGCCAATGTAGTATCAATGATTTCATCAAGCCGAACCAGCTCATCCTACAGCACGTGCCTGGGCACCTCGAAGAGCTCCATATCCTCGATGGGTGGTTCATCGGGGTGATTTCTCTCTTCGGTCTTCCAGAGTCCATGCGCATCATTCAGGTCAGTAACACAGCGCTCAAAACGATATTCGTGGATTTCCAAGACTTTCCTGAAAGCATGCAGTGCGCTGGGTTTCGCCAGTCACCGAAGACGAAACCAAAGCTCGTCCGAGTTGGCAAGGCGAAGGCACCGATATGCTTTGACCTTGACCATGAGTTTAATTTGAAGCTCTCTGGATATATTCACACTGTCTTTCGATTGGAGAGGGATGTCATTGCAAGGGTGCGATAGACCCTTATTTTCGTGAATGCAAAGCTGTGTTCAATTTTTGAAACATAGAGGGACGCGACAAGAACAGGATTTCGTTTCGAGTGCGTGGCCAGAGAAACGGCTGAAGCACAACGCTTCGCAGGGTAAGTACAAATCTGTTTGCCTATTGAGCTTTGTAAAAACGCACAAAAGGCTCGGTCACTGGAAAGCGGAAAGGACAGCACATAACTTTTAACAATCTTTGTGTCCTTTTAAGCAGTAAGTGAAGCATTGCTCCCAATCTTCTGAGAGCTGCTGGAAACGCAGCCCCAAAGGATGATCCATAAAATGATTATATACCAATAATGGATGCCCTTTTGCTTGTGTGTCGAGCATAAGAAATAAACATTTAGATTTTACTTAAGCCTCAATCAATGCACTTCATCTCTTACAGCTTCACTGCCGATAACGCTGCAATCGGCCGGTTCGATCCCAGTATGCTCAGTGACCACGTGCTGATGGACCTTCTCTACGTTCCCGACGACTATGAGCAGTCCCGCGCCGAGATGAAGGGTGAGGAAGACGACGCTTGCACATGGCGCATGATCTCCTGCGATGTGCAGAAAAACGTCAAAGAGATCCAGTGGCACGGCCCAAACATCAAGCTTTGCGGGTCCATCAGCTTCCCGGCGCTTCCACCAAAGCTCAGTCGTTTCAGCATTATTAACCAGCCAGCTCGCGGCGAGATAGACACGACAACCCCCCCCCCCCTCGATCGCTGGAGTTCCTCTGTGTCCAGTGGACGCAAGTGACGGGGACAGTTGGCCTCGGCAACCTACCGAAGGGTATCGAAACAATTTATATAATAGAAAATAATATCACAGCCATAGTGAACATTGTGAACCTGCCAGCGAGCCTCGAAGACATCGCAGTCAATGAGAAGAACATAAAGGATAAATCGATTTACGTCGGGAAATTGCCAGAAAGCCAGCCTTACCTCGACTTCGCGGACTGCGGGTTCACTGCGATACTATGTGCGGACCCAGCGGATAGGTGCCGAATACGCACTGAGGCGGATCTTTCGAGCACTTTCTCGGATATGTCCTACACATCGGAGAGTGACACATCTGAAGAGGAGTCTGAGTGAATTTGAAAAGAAGGTATGGTAGTCCCAATTACTCCGTATGAATTGCTTGAGACTTTTCTCTTTTTGTTTAAGACTTTCACCCCGTTCTGATTCACTTTTGAAAATTTCATTTCATTCCATGCTCTCGGCTTGCTTAAATGCAGCTGATACCCTTCCCGTAGCCCACCCTGATATCGCCTCGCTGAGCGACCAGACAATGCTCGAGCTTCTCGTCAGTGAAATGACTGAAGACACCCAAAAGCGCTTCCAGGACCCCGACGGTGCCTTCACCGACTTCAAAGACTGGCGTGAAGTGTACATTCGCCGAGATGACACGGCCATTGGCATAAGCTTTAACGGAAGAGACATTGCAGGTACTATACTGCTCGACTACCTTCCCCGACACTTGACGAACTTTGACATCACAAGGTGCATGAAGCTCGAGGGCACAATTGAGACAAGTGGCCTCCCGCAGACTCTTTGTACTCTCGCAATCGAAGAGACGAAACTCACTGGGACGTTCGACTTTCGCACCCTACCAGACACGCTGACGCGTCTCACCATCGTCCGTACGCCGTTTCACGGGAGTTGTGACTTGACTGCGCTTCCACCGCGTCTCGAGAGGCTTAAAATCATGAGTGTTGATTTTACTGGCAGCATTGTGCTCACACAGCTCCCAGCTGAGCTAGTGAGGCTGCATATTGCAGAGACTAAAATCACGGGAGAGATCGACTTGAGCACCCTGCCTCCGCGAGGAGAGCTTCGAGAGCTCAACCTCAGCGTCAACGCGCTCTCGGGCAGTATTTCTCTCGAAAACTTACCTCGGAGCCTCGCTCAACTCGACCTCTCCGGAAATCAGCTGTCGGGGGCGATTCAGTTCTCTTTGGAATCCAAGTACCCATCATACATCTTTCTCTGCGGGAATAAGCTGGGAGGGGAGCTTGATCTCCATGACATGCCGGAGTGCGTGTCATTCCTCGATGTCTCAGGGAACCTTTTTCATGGTAACGCTTTTATTCACAGCAATACGCCGCAGGAGTGCATCGATATATCTGACAACGAGATAAATTACGTCTTCGATGAGAATGGGGTGAATAAGACAACAGAATATGCGTTATGATGAAAAGTTTACGAGCACAGTGCAGTATTTTACAAGTTAGACTTTAGCTTACGTGCATAATTCAGTCGTTGCTTGTCTGATAGAGAGCAAATAGCAATTGTACCCTAATTATTTGATATAACACGAAGAGATGGTCACATGGATGTTGTAGCAAAGACTCTGATGATGTGATGGATTTCTTTCTTAAGGTGGATGCATGGAAATACGTATGAATGCATGATGCGCATGAGAGATGGCTGAATACATGTACGCATTTTTTTAACGCGCCCTTTTTCGAATGTTTTCAGCTTGGGCTACCAGGTATTTTGATCGAAATCAGTGTTTATTGACCTCTGAAAATGGGCTTTTTGAGGGCCAGTCTCAAATTTTTAGGGGTTAGTCTAAAGTCCACTGGGTTGGAAGAATCAGATTGAACAGAGAAAATCAATAAGAAAAGCCACGTTATAAAAGTGTTTGGAGGTGAATTGATAAATAATTTTATTCTTAAGGGCTGAAAATGTTGTCAGCTTTTCATCTTCATTTCATCATTCAATTCAATGTATTCCATCTATCTCCTCACAGCCGACATCCCGAGTTTATCGAGAATCGACAAAGATACACTGCCCGAACAGGCTCTTATAGAGCTGCTCTGTGCAGGTATAGAGCCAGATTGCGATTTATTTGATGCGCACGGACAATTCAAAGATATCGAGCGCGTTGCAGGTGTGCACAGGATAAGGAAAAATGTGCAGTTCATTGCCTTTCCATATCGGAGGCTGCGGGGGTCGATTGACACGCAGTGGATGCCCAGAAAGCTGCGCGGCTTCAATATCGCCAATAACTTTCTGACAGGAAGTGTGCTCCTCGAAGGGCTCCCAGAAACTGTCGAATACCTGTCGTTCCAAGGCAACGAATTCACGGGAAGTCTTAACCTCACAAATCTGCCACCGATCCTCATCGAGCTTCGTGTGCACCAGAATAAATTTTCAGGCAGTGTGAATCTTGATGCACTCCCCGACACGCTCAAAACACTAAATATTTCGAACAATGCGCTTTTGGGGTCGCTGTGCCTCTCAAAAGTCCCAGGCTCGCTCCTCGAGCTCAACCTGAGCCGAAACAAATTTTCGGGGGATCTGCTCGTGAGTCGGCAGCTCAAGGAAAAAATAACATCAGAGTGCAACTCGGACCTGCATATTATCTGTGCTGAATGAACTACAGAGGTTGATTTGCAATTCTTTAGAATTGAGAGATAGCAGAAATTTTATGTTTTTGTTGGTTATTGGCGATGATGAATTATCGGATTGCCTCTTCGATTCATCCATATTTTTCATAATGGGCCTCATGGGGGACATGAACTGTGTGACAATCCGTCGATGCATGAAATTTCCTGATCGAATCACAGAATGGGGAAATCTATCAATTTTACACGGTTCAATTCCGCAGTCGGTAAAAATTTGACGCACGATTTTAGACTTTTCTTTTGTCTATTGGGAGCCAAGCACTTACCACAAAAAAGCACTGCGATATCTGGATATACGCCTCTAAAATTGATGGAACCCATCACTGGAATCGGCATGGCCCTTTTGCACGATTTGTTTTGTTTCACGCACTCGGAAGGTGATACGCATTTTTCGAGATTGGAATGGTAATCAAGGCGAGTCCGAGTGAAACTGAGTGCATAATATAGCGATCGAATGAGTGCCTGGCCTCCTGCCAGAAACTGTGTCTGAGTGTCAACAGGAACCAATCATGCTGAATCAACGCTTCAAACAGACTGCTTTCCTGATCGATTGTAGATATCCGTTATTCACCCAACCTGGGCATCAACGTCATAGGACTTTGAAATTCTTCTGCGATGAAGTTCCCAATAAGTGAAAGATTGCGGCCTTTCAGCTAGTTATAGGCGATATTTGGTGAGCCCCTGGTTTCAAGCGAAATTCATCATAGAGGTTATGTGCCATCATGTACAAAGTGCACTTCAAATTACTCGATCTGATGTAAAATACTGCATATTGATACACATCGATTTTATGTTTGCCACACGCAATTATTTGATTCTATGATTTCACTCTAATCTCCATCCTCATGTACCCCTCCCACCTCATTATCGCATCTGATCCACCTATGACCGAGCCCGACCTCCAGTCGCATCTCCTTGACGTCGTCTGTGCTGGAACAAAAACAGCATTCCGCTCCATTGTCATGCCGGAAACCGCCCAAGGCCCCTGCGAATGGCGCGGCTTTACCTGCAGCGGCGGAAAGCTCTCCCAGGTCGCCTTTTGCTACTGGTACGAGATGATGGGCGACTTTGCCATTGCTTTCCTACCCAACTCGACGCAGTACATTGGCATCGAAGGCTGCCAGCTTGGCCACGCAATCCACACACGTTATCTGCCGAGGAGATCGAGGTACATCAAACTTCGCGACAACGCAATAACGGGAACGCTTGTTTGTGCTCTCCCCGTGCACCTCATTTGCCTCCATATATCAATGAATGCGCTCAGTGGTAAAGTCCAGCTCACCAACCTCCCACCAATGCTGGAAGCCCTTCAGCTCTTCGATAATGACTTTGTGCAGAAAACTGTGTATTTCGCGAATATTCCGACAACTGCCGTTGAAGTTCGGTTCGAAAACAGAGCTTTTGCGGTGAAGCCAAAGTTTGTGCGAGTTGGTCAGGGATCGCAGAAACATGCAGAGGCAAGTTTTTTTTCTGAAAGAGTATGGATGTGCCCGCCCGAGTTTGAATCTGTAGCGTATTGGGAGTCTGTTTACGTGTAAAGTTTGTAGCGAGCTCATTTTTTCTCGTCACGTACACTAGTTTTCAAAGGAAAGTACCCAGATGGCGATCTCTTGTATCAAAAGATTTTTGACTAATTATTTTTTTGAAATACTTCTACATGCCAGGAGAGTCGAAATCAAGCGTCGAATTCGAAAAATTCGAAAGTCCAATTTTCGATAAAATTTTGACCGACGGGTCCCCAATGGAATCAATATCCATTTTGACTGGCACGGTAGAGTCCAAACCTGAGCTTCCGTGAGAGCGTTTGCGGCTGGATTGCTATATGAGCATGAGCAAAACAATGCTAAAAACTGTTGAAAGGCCTGGGGATCATTTCGGCATACGTCCATAACCTTTCACATCAGTGCATCATTAGACACGTGGAATGCTTCCCCCCAACCGTATACCGGAGGTCCTCGAAGCTGAGGCCCATAATATCCGCCACTGAACCATGAGAAATAGGGGTCAAAAACAGGCCATTTTTTCATACAGAGTCAACCATAACAGATATGAGAGTAATTTTAGTTGATTTAACTATCTACGCGTCGAGATCTCTCAAATGCCGCCCTTTTTACCTTCATATCTGAAAGTATGTTGAAATGGCATCTAGGTACTTTCCTTTGAAAAGTAGTGTATTCGTTCTGTCGAATAATTTCCTTCGAATTATCATTTTCAAAGATATATGCATTTTCTTTGGGAGAGAAACGTTCAATGAAATTCGATCATTAGTTTTCTCAAAGCTTGGTCCTTTTCATCCCGGATGACTGTTTTCACATGAAATTATGAAGCACTTCAGCATTTTAAATATTTATCGATGCGAAGCGCCGAAAGTATGATTTTGAATTTTCAAAAACGCATAAGGATACATCTTCTATCATGTCTTTTATTACTGAGTTATTTCATTAACTTTTTGCATTATACGCCTCTAATTGATTGTTTTCAAGCTCTTGTTGCAGTATTTCTCCTTATCAACAAGCGGATTGTCCGGAAAAATCACCCACACTGGGGCAAACGCTCGAACGATGAGACCCCGCCGCACTTTTCTGGTCTCGATCGTCCCCGAAAAATCGTTGTGGAAAATGTCTATGCCCCGTGTCGACTCTGGGAGGTCGCTAATGACAATTTCCCCTGAAAACATGTTGATCCCAAGATCCAGTGTTCGAAGCGTTTGCGGGAGGTCTTTGAGGGGGACTTTCCCGTGAACCCATTGTTCATCACGTCCAGTCTTTCGAGGCGTGGCGGAAGATTTTCAAATGCAATCGTCCCTGTGAAACGATTGGAACTGATGGCGATTGTGCCCATGGAGGCGGGAAGCTCCTCCAAGGCTGCAGACCCTGAAAAACGATTGTTCTCGAGGATCAGGGCCTCAAGGCTCTGTGGGAAAGCGGCGAAGTCAACTGTCCCGTCGATATATGTGAGACGGATACGAACAATCTTGACGCTTTGCGGCAGGTACTTTGGAACAAGCGATCCACTCCACTTTTGGTCGTATCTTTGGACAGAGCAAAAATCAGAAACAAGGCCATTCGTATCGATACCGAGAGACTCCCACGTGTCGATAGGACGGTACACACCGTCACTGTCTTGGTGCAGGCGCTGGGTGTTCTCGTCAAGCTCGCTGATGAGAAGCTCAAGAAGCGTTTGATCAGGAAGCATATCGATCTGTACGCGGACAACGGCGCTGTCGATGAGAGCGAGCGGAACGAGCATTGAATAGTAAGTGAATTGAAGGCAAGAAGAAAGGAAAAGAATATTGTGATGTTGTAAGGGAATACTGTTTGTTTCACTGAACAGAGTGTCTTGTTCGATTCGAAAAATGTTTCGAACATTCTTCAAAAATCCATCTTCATTCTGCAAAGCGCTTTCTTCACCTTTCATCGACATCCATCAAGCTTGCCAGTTAAATTCATAAGGATGCTATTTTTGCGCAACAATCCCGATATCGAACCCACAATCTTGCAAAATGCAACTTTATTCCGCGCTTTCTTTTCTAGCTGTGCACGTTTTTGCTTACCTTGATTCTGAGCTACGCTCTGAAGACATAGACGAGCGAAAAATCAGCATTATGAATGCAATGAGAGGTTTTATGCCAATGCATAGAAAAAGAGCAAACGTTCTATCCATTTGATCTACAATAGCAAATCTATCATTTCCATCTATCAGTTTCTCAGCCCCTTATATAATTTTTAACGCCCTGTTGCAGTATTTCTGCCTATCGACGAGTGGGTTCTCAGGCAAGGATGCCCAGGAAGGCTGCCAAATGCGCACGATGATACCAGGGTGCACAAGGCGAAACTCGAAAGTCCCCGAGAAATCGTTGTTGAAAAGGCTCAGGCTCTGAATCGAGCGCGGGATAGCATCCGCGTGGAGATCCCCTGTAAACATGTTGACTGCGAGATAAAGTTGCGATATTCTGGGTGGGAGAGCCCTGAAGGCAACAGTCCCCTCAAGACCGTTATTCGCCACGTTCAGGCTTTCGAGGCACGGCGGTAGATTTTCAAAGTCAATTGTCCCCGTAAAACGGTTTGAACTGATGGAAATGACACGGGTTGACTCTGAAAGCTCTTCAAGGGCCGCAGAGCCGGCAAAACGGCTGCGATCGAGTTTCAAGATTTCGAGTTCGGGTGGAAAATCTGTGAAATTAACAGTGCCATCAATATGCGAAGCGTTGATTCGAACACACTTGACGCTCCTTGGGAGGTACTTGGGAACGAATGATCCACTACTTGAATTCCCAGCGCTTGGTCGTAGGGAGAATACGTGCACACCTCCATCCTCGTTCATATTCACTGAGCTCCAAGTTTTGATGCTGCGGAAGGCACCTTCGCTGTCTTGGTGCAGGCTCTGGGTATTCTCGTCAAGCGCACAGATAAGAAGCTCGAGGAGTGTCTGATCGGTGAGCATATCGGTCTGTACGCGAGCGAGAGAGCTGTCGATGAGAGCGAGGTTGAGTAGCATTTGAGAGGTTTACAGATGGAAATGGAAAAATCATTTGTACTGATTCGGTTTCGTGTGAGTTGAACAAGAAAATGCAAGCCTTGAGCTAAAAGAAAGTCATCTTTTCCTAAAAGTTGATTGAAGGTCTTAGGGGTAGACCCTGGTCTACAATCCTTGAGTCACTGTTTCCGACATTCTTAAAGTTTCAAATCACAAGTGCTTTTGAAACTCGAGAAAACCTTGAATTAACACGTTTTCATGCTTACAAAGTTTCAAAGCACCCAAAGATGCTTCGCTGTATAGGTGTTCATTGGTATGTATTCATGTCCAGCGGATTCCAGACTGGCCCCGATTATTGCCCATTCGTAGAGCAAGCAAAATAAAATTGTATCTAATTTCTCATATCTAGTACAGCGTTGGGCTATTTCTGATCAGTATTCGGCGCTGAGTGTCCGTCAAACTTCAGCTCGGGCTTAAAACCTTTTGCAAGCGAGAGGATGATCTATTCGTTTGCTGAAGATATCTTCAGCATAGAAATCCACGAGGCATCGTCATTGTCTACTCTATAAGGATAGAACACACAGTTATAAACTGACACGAGCAGAAAACGCATTTTCATCGCCATCAGTCTCTTTCATTCACTTCAAATTTATTTTCATTTCAAATTTATCCGCCTTACCCCTCTTCCTTCTACTCACTCAAAATTTAGACCTCTCGTGTCTGTCAGCGTGGGCCCCATGAGGTGACCCGACTCATTTGGCATCTTCAGGCCCTCCATGAGCAGCGCACCGTAGTCCTGCTCGTGGATGCCCTCGACGTACTCCGGCACAAGCGAAAAGTCTGCATCAAACTTTGACTTGTCGAGGTGCAGCGTCCAGAGGTTCCTAGGCAGCGTGCTGAGGTCAAGGGCCCCGCCAAAGTCGTTGAAGCGGGCCGAGAAGCGCTTGGTCTCCGGCGGCAGGTGCCCGATGGCCAAAACCCCCGAAAATTTATTGTCTTCGATGATGATCTGACACATTTTCGGTGGGAGGCCAGCGATGTCAAATGTCCCGCTCATCTTGTTGCTTGAAAGGTCCAGCGACGTGAGCGTGCGCGGGAGCTTTGCTGTGTTACACGTGCCTTCGAGTTTATTGCCCTTCAGAAGGCAATTCGTGAGCGTTTCGGGGAGCACATCGAGGTTCACAGTGCCGCCCTGTGGGAAAAACGGCTGGAACACGCCATAAAAGCATATTTGCTTGACGGCCTTATCAGCGTCGCACATAACCGATAACCACTTGCACACGTCGTAGTAATCACCCTCGAGGTCGCGGAACCTGTGTGTGTCTTTGATGTCGGCGACGAATAGCTCCATACGTGCCTGTTGGTCGAGGCTGTTGAGGTCGAACTTGGCTACGCCGGTGATGTCAGCGAGCTGGAGAAGGATTGGTTGGAAAAATGGCATAGAATTGTAATAGGATAGTGAAATTCTTAGGGGAATGATCGAGTTTTTCCCTATTTTGAATAGTTTGAGTACTTCAGTTGCTTTCAGTACTCTAGGACAGAGGTTCTTATGATTACTGAGATTAATGACTGAGATTTCTTCATTTTCCCTATTTTGGGCGCACTCCCTCGAGCTTAAGGCTCTCTGCTTCAAGAGAAGCTAAACGACGACAACTTCTACTACTTGTTCGAAATGAATGCCTGATCCCACTGGAAAATACAGACCTGCATTGTCAAATAAACTATTCTCTCGAGAGAATCGAAGGAATCCTTTACGTTCAAGTGTTACCCTCGGATTGAATCGCATGAAATACAAGGGATAGCTTGCATGTGACTTGGAATGCGATACGGCATTCAAATCTCACGTCTCAAGACCTTTGGCTGCTTCTAAATCAGACAAATATCCACTCCATCTTCTCTTCACTCAGCGGCATCCCATCCCCATCCACAAACTCAGTGACCTCTGCACCGACAACGATGCGCACTTCCTGCTCTGTATCGATCACAGCTCGCGAAGCAAAGTCGTTTTCCGACACGTTCACGAGCAAAAGCGTTGGTGGGACATTCTGCAGGCACAGCTTCCCGGTCAGCGCGTTTTCACTAAGGTACAGCTGCTGCAGCGCACCTGGCAGGGCAGTCAGGCATACACAGCCGCTAAAAGCGTTCATGCTGAGGGATAAGATCTCTAGTTTCGTTGGCAATCCAGTCAGGTCAATGCTCCCCGTCAGCGAATTCTCAGCGAAGTCGATGTGCACGCTGCTGGTGGGAAGTTTGCGCAACTCGACAGAGCCAAAAAAATTGTTTCTGGTCAGCAAGAGCTTTCGGAGCGAATTGGGCAAATTTTGAAGGTGAAGCGACCCGTCGAGCTCACAATGCACTGCAAAGAGCAAATCGAGATTTGGTGGCATATCACAGAAGCTTTCGACTGCTTTGATGCCATTGTACGAAATGTGTAGCGCTCTGAGATTCTTTGGTAGTTCCAACCCGGATATAACCCCTGTGAGTGCATTATTCTCTATGTTGAGCATGTTGAGTGCATCCGGAAGTTTTGTGAATGTCACAGCCCCCGCAAAGTCGTTGTTACTCAGGCTGAGCTCTTTGAGATTCTTTGGTAATTCGGTCAGATCCACAGTCCCCCGTAGCCTATTCTCAAAGGCCAAGAACTGCTCGAGGGGCTGTGGGAGCAGTTTTGTCGACAATGTCCCCTCAAACCCGCAGAGGTCGATGCAGAAGCGCTGCAGCGTTTCCGGCAGAAAGTCGAGGAGGATCGAGCCGGAAGAGAGGCAGTCGTCCTCGCTCCAGTCGATGGCGACGATGCTGCCGCTGCCGTCGGTCGTGACGCGGCCCCACTCGGCGAAGTCGGTGTAGTGCCCGTTCTCGTCCGTGAGGTCGTCGGTGCGCCAGTCGGCGAAGCCTGAGACGAGGATCTCCATCTTGGCCTGGGCGGAGAGGTTGGAGAAGTCGAGCCGCGCGAGGGACGTGTCGATGGTGTGAATGAACGTGAGCATGAAAGTAGAAGTAAGAGGGGAGAAGAAAGGTGAAGTGAGCTTGGCCTTGAAAGAAAATCATCGAGTCGTTAAAGTTTACACATTAATTCCTTGTTTGAGTTCTTTTTACCTGATTGGTCAGTGTGAAGCTTAATCTCTAAAGAATGGCATTTAATTTTTGTCTAGACTGCTCGGAACCAGGTCTTCACTGATCAGACGGCTGATAGGCCTGGACACCCAGACTCGGTCAAAACTCGATTGATCAACTCTGTAAAAAATGCATTATTTCTAGTTTACGGGCATTCAAAAGTTTTAGAAATTGTCAAAAAAATTTGATGCATGATCGACCCATTACGTCTTTATTCATATGAAAAATATCAGTATACCATTGTGTACATGTACATAAACTCTTGGAGACATTTTATGAGCGCTCAATGCTTTTTAAACGTATTCATAAACTGAGGATTTTCAATACCTTCCCTACACACGAATGCCTTAGGCTCTCATTTCAATTTTGTTTCTCTCAATCAACTATATCCACCTGTTATGCAAACGATTTTATGTACGCTTTCTTCGTACATCAAGGTGAGCAAGTCGCTTTGTGAGACCAGAGATCCATCATAACAGATAAATGTCATGCGCATTGAAAAGAGTTTGACAAAAACGCACAGAAGTGTCACTCACTGACATTCGCATATTAAATCACGGGAATTACAGGTACACACATGGAACGACTGATTTGTCTATGAAATATCTCAGTACATAAAATCTATACCCTCTTCGCCTCTTGACTTAATTGCGACAAAATTCATGTTGCCATGCGTGTCTGTTTCCCCTGTTATCGATCACCGTTGTAAAAACTTTCCCATAGAAAGAAATACGCATGCTCTCACTCTCTGGTAAGAGCACAGCTGTTCCGCTCAGTGGGTTATCGTCAACTCTGATTATCCGCCTGCGCATCGGCCCTTCGGGGCGCTTCCACAGGATCCGAACATCACCCGAGAATTTATTTTTCCGAAGGTCGATGCATTGCATGTTCTCTGGTGGGTTTACAGTGTCGATTGACCCCGTGAGCTCGTTCGATTGGAGATGCAGCTGCCGCATCGCTGTTGGGAGTACATCCAGTGTTATTTCTCCGCTGAATTCATTCGAATCGAGGTAGAGCTTCACCAAAGATTGCGGCAAATAGCGCAGATCACAGGCCCCGCTAAATTTATTCAGACTGAGTCTCAATTCCCGCAGATCACATGGGAGCGCCCCAAAGTTTATCGACCCGTGCAGTTCATTGTCTGTAAAATCCACATCCCTCAGACTCTCCGGTAAGACAGACGTATCGAGCGTGCCATGCAGACCGCAGAATGACACAGTGAGTCGATCAACCTTTGCTGGAACGAATTCGAATGGAAACTGACGCTCGTCAAACTTTATCTCATGTAGAAAAAAATCTATGACGCGTTCACTGTCAACATAAATCCAGAGGTGCCCATCTTCGTCCCAGGCAGCAATATCCTTGAAATTGCCGTTCTCGTCCAGCAAGAGGCGTTTCTTATCCTCGGGATTCATCCCTTCAACGATCATTTCCATGAGCGCTTGGTCTGGGAGTGAATCGTAGTCAAGGCGGCCAAGGGCTGGGTCGACTGTCAGGAGATGCAAAATTTGAGGCGTGGTCATTTTTCGAGCACAAAATTCGTATGATAGAGAAATATGGGCACGGCCTGGAAAATAAATCATATATCAGCGCGCTTTTGTTAACATATCATCTCAGCTCTATCAACCCACGAAACCCATACATAACGCCAGATATGTTGAGAATCCGCTCAAGCTTTGACTGAACGACAAAGACAGAAAAATACGGATGTTTTGCAATGTTGATCCACAGCTCTGGCTGCATAAAGGCGTTGTCGAAGAGTCAAAGGTCTGAGAACGCTTTGGTCTAGTTTGCGCCCGATTCGACTTTTGCGTCACCAGGAGTCGGCAACTGGGGATGTAGTGCTCGACTGTACTGCTCATTTCTACATAAAAGGTATAACTCTTGTTTTTTTCGAGAAACAAGTCACTCATTAGCAAAGGCTAACACGGATTATCGTACAACGCTTTTTTCAGCTAAGCCTCTGCGCTCTTTGACGTGTCATGCGCATTTGGAATGCTTTTTGCCTATTAACAATAGAAGATACTGCTGTTCAAAATATATACAGACAAAAGCGAAACGAAATCTGTTCAATTCTCAATCTCTCATTTCAAGCTTATGATACGCATCCTCCACTACCATCACGGAGCCGCCACCCGAACCCGCTGCCGGTCACACTCGTCCGCAAGTGTGACATGCAAGGCACCACAGCCAGTGAGATCCACAGCGAATCGCGCGCTTGGCAGCTTTCCCACAAAGAGTTCTTTGCTCACCAAATTCTGCTCTGAGAGCACAAACTCTATGAGCGAGCTCGGCAAGTTCTCCATGTTCACAATGGCCGTCACCTTCTCGTACGTCACTCGGAAGACCATGAGTGTCCTCGGAAGATTGCCGAGGTCGAGCGTCCCAGTAAATGCACACGACTCGAGCTGGAACACCTCGAGCTGCGGCGGCAGCGCACTGGTGTCGATGTCCCCGCGAAGCGACTTCCACGAGAAGCACAGCGTAAGTAGACTTGGCGGCAGCATAGCGAAGTCGATGACCCCGTCGAGCTGGAGGTCGTCGGCCATGCCGCTCCAGAAAATGCTGGTTACTCGTGCGTGCCTGCAGCTGATACCGCGCCACGTGCACGCGTTGTCTTCGCTGCCGCCGAGCTCGGACCGGGAGCGCTTGGGGTCGAGGGGCGTGTACAGAAGCTCCATCAGCTGCTGGTCAGTGAGCATGGACGGGTTGATGCGGCCGGCTGGGAGCGGGTCAGAAGCGGAAAGGTTAAAGAGCATTTCGAAGTTGGGGAAGGAATTTAGGCGAAAGAATTGGTACGAGTGGGATAAGATAATGAAAAATCAGAAAGAAAAAACTGCAAGCACTTGTATGTCTTTCGAACCCTGCTTTTATACTCTCGAAATGACAAACTTTTTTACAAAAGATATCAGTGACTCAATGACCTCGATTCATAGCCTCTATCAGCACCACCTTGAAGTCAGTGCTGTTATTCGTATTTTTTAAGCCTCATTCCACTCGGAGAGAGGAAGCGACATGATCAATCTCAAAACTTTGTATATCCTGATAGGCATTCTCGTGATATAAACTTGCGTTCATTTACGACTTTCTCTCCCTCTTTATCGAATTTGTCTCTTTTTATAAATTTCGAAGAAGCAAAAGATAGAATACACTGCACAAAGGCCTTTGAAAAAGAAGCGCAATGTATCACAAATTCTATCGATCATATTTCTAAAAAAACCTTGTATATTGCTAAAAGCCTGTGGAACCTACCGGCTTGTTAATTGCTGAATCGGGTTTTCTTCAGAAAATAACTGCACAGACTTCGGAACGCCGTACAGGTTCTCTATCCTGTTGTTCGAAATGTCGAAGTACTCAAGACCCGTCGACACAGTCCTGAATGAAATATCCCCTGCAAAGCAGTTTTCGGCCGCGCTGATGGTTTTCAGGCCTTGTGGTAACTTCGATAGGTCGATAGACCCTGAGAATTCGTTTCCATCGATGCGGAAATCAATCAGATCCCGCGGCAGCCGCGTGAAGTCGACTTCCCCCGTAAAGCGATTGTCTTCGGTGTAGAAGTATCGCATGGTCGGAGGCAACACCGAGGTCTCGAGCTCCCCCTCGAATCGATTCGTGCGAATGTCGAAAATTTCGATTCGTTCGGGTAAGTCTTTGAACGAAAAGGTCCCGAAGTACTCGCCATTCTCCAGGCTCACACTGTAGAGGGCCCGCGGAAGTGCTGCCGCCTCGATGGTGCCCCCGAAAGGAATCATCTGAACGCGCAGCTGTGAGAGTGTTTTCGGCAAATATTGTAGCGCAAAATTTCCTGTGAACGCATTGTGCCCGATGACGAGATCTTCGAGGTTCCCAGGCAGCGACTGCATGTCGACCTCCCCGCACATCGCGTTGCGCGCGATATGGAAGGACACGAAGGTCTTCGGGACGTTCGCGAAGCGGATTCCCCCGGTGATTGCATTGTCGCTGAGGTCGATCTCCTTGAGGCACAGGCTGAGTGCCGTGAGGTCTATTTCCCCACAGAATTTGTTGTTGTGCGCGAAGATCTGCACGAGGGGCTCTGGTAGGCGTTTCAGGTCGACGGGCCCCGTAAACTCGTTATGCGGTATTATCAGAGCCTTAAGCTTCGACGGTAAGGTCGTCCAGCCGATGGTACCTGCAAGCTTATTTTTCTCGATGTCGAAGTACGTGAGGTTCAGTGGAAGCTTTTCGGTCTCGAGCGACCCTTGAAAGTTGTTGCCATAGATCGCAAATTTGTCCATCGCGGATGGCAGGTCTTCGGCGCGGAAA
This sequence comes from Perkinsela sp. pyNocScin1, assembly GCA_964019655.1. NCBI lineage: Eukaryota > Euglenozoa > Kinetoplastea > Prokinetoplastida > Perkinselidae > Perkinsela > Perkinsela sp. pyNocScin1. Next base: position 430,631 of record CAXHTR010000001.1, read on the forward strand.
GTCCCGTTGAGCGCGTGGTACGTAAGGAAGGCGGCCTGGACTGTGTCGGGAAGATAGGAAAAGTTTATGCGGCCCGCGAGCTTGAAATCTTCGGGGCCATCGTCCTCATTATTCAGGTGCACCTCAGTGACGTTCTGGTCGGCGTCAAGCCTGAGACATTCCCACTGCTCGATGTCGAGGAAGTTGCCGTGGTCGTCAGTGAACTGTGACTTGTTTTTGGTCCCGCCGATGAAGACTTCCATGCGGGACTGTGTGGACATGAGCGCCGGGTCGAGCCTGCCCAGGGCCGCGTCGGCAAATGAAAGAACGATAATGGGTAGCATTTTTTGATAGAAGAATTGACTGGAAAAAGGGTGAAAGTCACATGCATATTGATGGACCAATGCGTGCGAATCATTACTACCCACTAACACATTGATTCCCATCTTGCAGACACTAAGAACGCCAGAGACTCCCGCGAGCGACGCGATGTGCCCCCTGCGGAGTCACTGTGACGACTTCGCGTACGAGAGGGCCAGCGTCAGGTGTATGCACAGGCACATGCCGAAGGAATATGACGGCACTATTTTACCCAACGTTCAAAAATGCGGTCTTAGAAAAAGAGTCTTTTCCTCCTTAGCGGTAGGAGACTGAACAAAGATGGAGAGCCCCTGTTCTACAGCAATGGTTCACTAAGTGGGGGTCCTGAAGATTTTCAATATCTTGAAGAGAAAATCTCCGACTCATGGCCCGCTGTGGCAGTATTGCAAGAAATTCTTACGATCATTGAAATTTCGAAAGATCCTGCAATCTTTCCTTTCTTTAGTATGAAGCACAAGTCAGCAGGTGACGCCAACTGCGTACATGCATAGCGCATGGATACACCTCGAAAATCCATTGTAATACAGCTTTCATTGTAACAGCGAACTCGATCGTCATCACTATTGCCCTTTTCTCATCATACAGCTGCTTTGATACGCACCCGCATCCCAGCTTAGATCACCTCTTCACATTCATCGTACTTGAAAATATCTTTTCATGAAATAAAATACTTTTAAACCCCCAGACCCTTTCCTCGTAAATCTATCTCTCGGCAACTTCTCTACCCCGACCGCATGTGCGGCGGCCGCAGCGGCCCCGGCCCGTAGTCCGCGCTGTCGACCGTCCGCCGCGGGTACTTCCCGTCGAGAACCACCTGCTGCGCCGCCACCTCGCCCGCCATGAACGCCTCGAACTCCCGCTTCGGCGGCCGCAGCACCGTGCGCTTCTTCGCGAATATCTCTGTGTGCGTTGCGTGTGTCTTTATATACTTCGAAATCGACCGGATCGATTTCAAAAGTTTCGTCACATCGTTGTCATCTGCCGCGATATCCCACACGAGATGCCCATGGTCGTGGCAGAAGGCCCGCAGCACTGCCTCGAGCGCTGCAAATTTTTCAGTGACGCACTCCCATGAGCCCTGCGACGCATTCTTTGCCTTCCACTCCGCCAGCGTGTGCGGGAAGCGCTGCAGCGATTCTTTGACTTCATCGTACGCTTTTTTCATTTCAGTGAATGCTGGCAGCGCTGCCACTGCCGCAGCATCTGGCTTCGCCTTGACTTCTTCTGCAGGCAGCGGCTTCCTTCTTCGCAAAAAGGCCGCGAGCGACGTCCTGCCGCCCGCCTGCGCCGCCTCGTCATCCCGCAGCGTCACAAAGTCGGCCATGAGCGCCGCGTTGAGGCGCCGCTTGTGGAGCTGCGCCTTTCTCGTGAAAACGCACAGCGCGTGGCGCTCGTTGAACTTGTGGGGCAGCCACACGGCGGCTGCCGCCGACTCGAGGCCGAGGCGGAAGATCTCCTGCAGGCCGAAGCGGCAACAGTAGACAGTGAGCGCCGAGAGCGTCGCGAAGGCGAAGCGCTGCGTCACCGCGAAGGGCTGGAGGGGGAAGACGCCGATGATTTGCGAGTCTTCAAGGGAAATTTCGATTTGTATGAAATTCTCCTTCAAATTTTCACTGATTGACCCGACGCAGAGCGTTGCCTTCTTCGCTTCAGAATTCTTTTCACTGACAAAGGCAAAGTCGGCGATGCTTTTCGATTTTGTAAGAGTCGGCTGGTCCCTCGGGCTCAGCGCGAAAAAGCTGAAGGGCGTCTGCGGCATCGGCTGCGCTTCCATCGGCGCTGTCTCGAGCTGGATCGAGAAATCCGGGCTGACGGTCAGCCTTGTGCAGTGCCCTGTGCTCAAGACAAGCAGCGCGTCATGGCTGAGCTGCGTCATTGCAAGGGCTATGGCCTTTTCGCCCAATGTTTCTGTCAGAGACCAGACGCACTCGAGCGAGTCGGGCACAGCGGCTTTGGCGTTGGCTGGCATGCCAGCGTCGCTGATCTTCCAGAGAAAGAAGCGCCCGGTGCTTGTGAGAAAGACAACGACGTGGCAGCCAAACTGAAAGGATTTTTGCAAATTGTCGGCGTGCACGAGCGTCTCAGTGTGGTGCGGGATGTAGGCCATGCCGAGGATGTGCTCCTGCGGCAGGAAGGTGATCGTCCCGCGCGCGAAGGGCTCGGCGGTCTCGCCCTTCTCCGAGAATAAGTCGATGGGCTGCACTGTCGTGTGGTCCTTGGGGAGCTTTTTGCGGTGGGCGAGTGACTTCTTGGTCGACGCCTCGAGGCGCATGTCCGCGCAAAGGACGAGGCGCTCGTCCGGGCGCATGTAGCAGCTCGCCTGCGGGAAGAACTCGTTGGTCGCGGCAAAGGTTGGCGTGCCCATGGAGACCTGCGCGATGCTCGTACCGACCTCTTTCTTGACGATGGCGCCGGGCCCGGTGAGCGTCCACACGCGCTTCGCGCCGGAGGGCTCGGTGAGCGTAGCGGTGACGCTGCCGCTGTCGAGCGAGGTGGCGGGGCCGACGGTGCTGGCCGCGCTGAGGGCGGTGGTTTGGAGCGGCGCGTCGGGGTCGACCGGGGCGAAGAGCGCGCCGCAGTCGAGGGGCTCGCGCGTGGAGTGCATTGGAATTGGTGTGAAAAGTATGGAAAAGGATACGTGGTGAAAGTGTGCATAAATGATTGATCGAATAAAGTAGGCTGATGGCATTTCACAGAAATCGTACAATGTGGGGCGCCAGTCGCCTGCCACTTTGTGACAATCCCCATTTCGAGGCTCTGAAGCTTGATGCATCTCGAAATACCTCGGGATACCTTTGATGCGTAGAGAAACGGATAGAAACATGGTATATCTCAGGGGTTCCCACCGACCTCGGGCCACTACCACCTTTCTTGCCTTGAGCGAGAATCACTACCATCTGGCGAAAAATTGCGGAAGATACGGGCGTACAGATTTCTAGAGCAACCTCTTTCGAGAGTTACCTTCTCAATGAGTCACATGGTTTTCGATTTGCGCTTCGAATTTGCATTTTGATGAACTAAGTCATACAAAAATAGGGTATGAGTAAACAGGCTAAGGATAGCAGCAAAGAGAACCGACCTTGCTCCAAGTCCCTCAGACGCTCACTGGCGATGCGCACCAACTCAACTGCCTTACCACCATTATCCAAAGGCTCGCAAAACATAAGCTCCTCCCTGATTTTCATCGTCACCAAGTCTACGAAACGGACCCAACAAACAAGCTGGCGAACATGTGCAATATCCGTAGATTCGTCAAGGTGTAGCGAGATGGGGTAGGGACACCGAGAAATTTCACTGGAAAGCTCAGATGAAATGTAGTTTTCCACACAGACATCCGCTGTTGTACAGTGTTGCTGCTTTTCGGCATGTCCTCCACCATCTGTACAACTTTACCCGGAGAAAGCGCGTTCATAATGTCCAACATACACGGGATTAAGAAATCCTCAGCAATAGTGTGAGGCAACTTACATCTCGCGATGTGCTTAGACATGATGATGCTCGCCAGTTTGCTTTTGTCTGTTTCGGGCCCGATTCGGTACGCAGTTAGAGTTTTTGGTTTGCACCAAGCGTCGTAAAGCTTTTCTATTGTATCTCTATCTGTGTTTGCGCGCTTTTTCTTATGAGCTTCAAAATGTTTTGATATCGTTTCGTCTCTCATAAAGTTCGTGGATTTCTTCTCGCTACAAATGAAGCAAATCGGTATAACCTCATTATTCGCATTCTTTTCCCAAGTGAATCCTTTCAAAAACCAGTCTGGGTCGTATCCTCTTTGATTTGGCATGAAAATTTTACGAAGCAATAATGATCGAAATCAAAATATTTACAATCAAGGGAAAATAAAACTTCGGGTTCTGCACAAAACTCACTTTTTTTATCATGCCGTGCAAGCCCTCTCAAGACCCCCTCCCCCAGAATTTTCGTCTCAAAAAAACTACCACCTCCGGAAAAATAATTACCACCTTTTTGCCTAAATTACCACCTTTTGGGAATGCCTGGTATATCTGGAAGAGCAAATTTCAGGCAGACTTTGTGAAAATTCTGTGTGCGTCAGAAAATGTTTGCTTTCAAAGGTTGAGAAATGCGACTGAACTAAACTGAACTTAACTAGCGACTGAACCTGTGATGTGGGTGAATAATATTGATTTTCTTATCGGACATTGGTTTCAAGGGCCATATTATTTCAGGCAGATCCTGTTAGTGTGTATTTTCAAAGATTCGGTAACAGATTCGGTTTTCTATTGAAAAGTAAAAGCAAGCAACGTGTAATGTCATGAAACTTTGACTTTATGCGTTGACATGCCCCAACGCCACGCCCTCACTCCAAAAGCCCTTTCGCACGCAACTTCCTCTCTGCTTCTTGCTTTTCAGCAATGTTTTTCTTGTATGCCGTCAGATCTGCCGCCTTCACGCCACTAGCAAGAAGAAAGCGCTGATCCGGGTGGGCTGTTCCGTCGGGGAGCACAGATGCCTCAAACATGTTGTTCTGCAGATAGACCATGCCGAGGCCGACCAGAGGGTCGTACCGAGGCTCTGGCAATATCGCTGTCCCGCTGAGTCTGTTTCCTGACGCGTTAATAAATTCGAGCTTTTCGGACGTATTCTGAAGAACAAAGGATCCCACAAACGAGTTGTTATTGAGATGTAATTGTTTGAGCGAATTTGGTAGGCCATCGAGGCGTAATGTCCCGCCCAGCTGATTGAAACTCAGTGTCACAGTATCTATGCCGTTTGGTAGTTTCGTCAGCTCGACACTCCCTGTAAAAGCATTCTGCCCAAGGTCGAGGATTTCCAGCGACGGTGGCAGCGCCGTTAGGTCACAACTCCCTGAAAATTTGTTGCCAGCAAGGTTCAGATCCTTCAACTGCACTGGTAGCGTGTCCAGCGCGACATTCCCACTGAGCCGATTCTCCAAGAGGTTGAGGTTCGTGAGACCCACAGGCAATGCTGCGGTACACAGCGTTCCAAGCAGTCCCCAGTTCATGATGATCATCTTATAGACATTTTTCGGTGCGTACGCCAGCGATATAGTTCCACGGTAGTCCAAGCGCCGCTCGTAGCTCCCCTGCCAGTGAAAAGCGACGACAGCCTGATCTGCATCACATCGGACACCAGCCCACGAGCAAATGTCGCGGTAGTTTCCCTTGTCGTCCTGGAACATGTGCTTGGCCTCGGGTGTGAGCTGCTCGAGCATGATCTCGATATTTGCTTGGTCGGAGAGCAGCTCGTAGCTGAGGCGGCCGAGTGTGGGATCCACGCTGAGTGTGAGAAGGGGGAGAAGCATTAACATGATGGAAATTATCAAAAAGAAGAAAACATACTTGGGTTAACACTTAAAAATCAGTGAACAGCTTAGTGACTGCATAAATCTTCTCCATTTTGCTTTAAAATTACTATAGGTTCATTCTAACTCAATGTACACTTCGATCCTATTGTGTCACCGCACTATCGTCAAATTCTCGTTTTTCACCCCATGTTTGGATGCAGCTCTGTCTCCGTATAGCGGGCACGCAGTCTGCACCACGCCTGCCAGCTGGGTAATATCAATTTCCCCTGAGAAATTATTGAGGTAGATGCTGAGAACGCTGAGGCCCGCGGGTAGCGACGTCAGGTCCAGATCTCCGACAAAGCAGTTCGCATGCAGATAAAGCTCATGAATCCCAGCGGGTAGCGCATCAAGCGAGACGCTGCCCGTAAAGTCGTTGTCGCTCAGGTCGATAGTAGCGACATTCACAGGCAGCTGCGTCAAGTTCACCGAGCCACTGAGCCGATTGCTCGCGACGTCGAGCGACTGGAAACCCTCGGGGAGCGCTGTGAGCACTATCGAACCTGAGAATTTGGACTTGGGAACGTGGAAGCGCTCCATCTGGGATGGCAGCGTGTCAAGGGCGAGGCTGCCGGAGAGCTGACTCGAACCCAAAGTGAACGATTTGAGACCTGGCGGGAGCGCAGCGGTATCAAGCGGCCCCTCGAAGCTCTGCACTATGCTCGCGAACGTCACAAGGCTCGCCGGGAGGTACTCCATGGCGATGGTCCCGAACATACAGCTCATCCATATGATTTGCGTCACGTGCTCTGCATCGTCGCACGCCACGCCATTCCACGTGCACACATCGCGGTAGTTGCGCTTGCGGTCCATAAAAATATGCTTGGACTTATCGCGAAGCCCCTCGACGACGAGCTCCATGCGGGCCTGATCGGAGAGCGAACTGGCGTCGAAGCGGCCCACGGGGCAGTCAGCAGCGAGGAGGAGCTGGAACATCTTAAAAATATAGAGAGGTGGGGAAGAATTTCGGCTTTTGGGGACATGTGGAATTGATGACAGAAAAAGCAAGTCGCTACACGAGCACACATGTGCTTTTGGCACAGAAGGTAGCAGTTAAGTCGTGAATTGAGGGCAACTTTGTCAAAACTTTGCTAGAGTCGTCGTTTATTATCGACGATGATACATGTCTGCATACATGTACTTGGATCCATTTTGATCGACGATTGCGACGATCTGAGAGGGTCCTGAGGACCGAATTTCGGAGATCGGTCGCTGCAATATTTGATGAAGAGTGTATGAACAAAGTCATGAAATGCGTCTGCAGTCACAGCGATCCCTTTTTACCTATAAAAGTTTTCTTTGATTGTCCCTATGCTGATATTCCAGTGACTATACCAGGCTACTAACGGGATCTGTGCTATCGGGATGATCCAAGAATGATGCCATTACCGAAACCCGGCTATACTCAGCACTATCACCTACTAGGTCCATAGTCTATCCCATTTCTCCATCTCACTTACATCTCACGCACTCACTGCAACGCAGTCCGCCATATGATGTCCTGCACAGCGCTGTTGTCGCCGTCCATCGCCCTATGGTGCAGGTCCCACGGGATGAGAACGACCCCGTCCTTCACGATCGCCCCGGGCGCGAGCGGCGGCGGCGGGATTTTCCTGAACAGAAACATCGGCAGGAAGGTGTACGACCGCCGCGGATAATAGATCCCCTCGGTGGTCCACGTCTTGAAACGGAAGCGCTTGGCGAGCTTCAAAAATCCCTCAGGAATTCGCGCTGTGCGTGCCTTCTCTTCTTTGACAGGCCCGGCCATCGACTTGTCCAACTCGCTCGGCTTCTTGGCCCCGTCGTTCAGCCCATCGGGTCGATTCGCTTTCTCGACAAATCTGGCGCGCCGCTGTGGGGTCACGACGATCTCCGCCGGTCGAAAAAAGACCTCTGCCTTGGCCGCGAGGGTCGTGGGCGGCCGGCTGCTCACTGCGATTGGCTGTGGTGCCGCCTTGGGCATGGCGATGTCCCGGCGCTGGGCGCTCACCTTGAGCAGCTCCATCGAGCTCTCCTCGAGGAGCTCTTGCTCTTCAGCAGCCTCTGCGTGGGGGTCGATCTCTGCCTCGAGCGCCAAGCGCTGGTGCCGCTGCGTGCGCTCGAGCCGCTCGCGTGACACAGGTACCTCAGGGAAGAAGAGCCGGCTGTACTTGGAGCGCCCGAGGGCACGGTCGAAGGTGTCCGTGAGCTGGTCCATTTGGATCATGCGGTAGACCCCGTCGGAGAGCATGTGGTCAATGCAGCGCTGGTCGTCGACGGCCGGGGCCGCGGGGGCGCAGACGGGAATGCAGCGCCGGCGCAGAACGTCTCGTGGGTTGGCGTCTGGGTTCTTCTTGGCGAACGTCTTGAGCGACATCATGAGGTGGAAGCCCGTGCGGTAGGTTTTTTCGTGCGCGAAGTAGCGGTAGCACTGGTACTTGTCGTGGAAGACGAGCGCCTCGTAGTGTGCGCAGAGCTCGCGGAAGAGCTTGAGCTGGTCCTCCACGGGGAGCGTCGACCAGTTGGACGTCTTGCCGTAGCGCGCGCGGAGCTCTTTCATCTTGTTGGGGACGAGGGGGTAGCCGATGCGGCGGAGGGAGGGCATCTCGGGCGTGAAGATGCTGCGGATGATGGTGGGGATCTCCTTTGGCATTTGTAGGTGGAAAAGTGAGATGGGTAGGACACATGAAGTGAATTTTGTGAAAATGGAGGAATCAGGCTGATGAGTTACTGCGCTTGAGTAATTGTATTACATTTGTGCGATTCACAATTTGTGATGGGCCGAAGAGGCTAGATTCGAATAATGACACCTTTCGCTATTATGTTGGCTCTGGTTGTACTCAGTATCAAGAAAGTATGTAAGTATAAACCACAGCTACAATTTCCGGGGAAATGGGCAGTAGTTATGCTCAACGACCCTGGAGACTAATGAGCGCAAGATGAAAATTTTTTGCTCAAGCAGGATGTACTTTAGTCACAAAGTTTCATGCGCTAAGTCTGCCGTGAATGCAAACTTCAAAGCCAATCAACCTTTCCCATTCTTTATGTGCCCAAGCTCGTCAAAAATAATAGCCCATGCCAAAGTTTGAAGAGTGGTGCTTGACGATTTTGTTGAAGGCAAAGAAGTGCCACCTTCACCCCCCAACCTTAGCCGTAGTGTCTCAAGTCCATTTTTTCTTCAACCGGCACAACGGGTGGGTAAATCAAGCTCTTTGGGAGCGGCTCACCCGACGCAGACACCGCATTCTTGTAGGCCGCCGCAGGGAGAAAAACCATCGCGTCCTTGTTCGGCGCCAACCAGTATCAAATCGTCTGCAAAGACGTTGCCAGTGAGCTTGAGGCTCAAAAGGTCTGCAGGCAGCGTGCGCAGGTCGAGCTGCCCCACAAACTGGTTTCGCGAGAGGTCCACGCTCTCACACGTTGCTGGGAGCGCAGGAATGTCCAAAGACCCTGAAAATTTGTTGTTCTGCATGTTGCAGTTGACAAGCCTACGGGGAAGGTCAGCAATAGGAAATATCCCCTGAAACTGATTGTCGCCTCCACACAGCGTAATCAGTGTCGGTGGGAGTCCTTTGAGGACAAAATCCCCCGAAAAGCGATTGTAGCCGATGTACAAAATCTCCAGCTTGCGCGGTAGCGCGAACGTGTCTATAGACCCCTCGAGCTCCATGCACGAGATGTCGAAGAGGACGACCTCTGGCGGGATCCACTGCAGGTCCATCGAGCCCCCTGGCTTGAAAACTCCACTCGTGTCGGACCACTGGATGGCCACGACGTGCGTTCGGTTGCGGAGGGAGACCCCAGCCCACATGTAGATGTCGTCGAAATCCCCGAAGTCGTCATACAAAGCACACTTCTCGGGGATGCCGGACACAAGGAGCTCCATGCGTGTCTGCTCGCTGAATGTGGACGCATTGACGCGATGGGTGAAGTTTGTGCTGTCTGCTGTGCATAGGGAAAGCATTTCGAGCTTCGGAAAAGAAGAAAAGCTGAAGAAAAAGTAAAATCGCACGAAAAAAGACAGCAGAACCTCAAAAAAGTTTTCTATCACTGGGACACAGATTCCGCATTGAGATCACTGCCCTTCCACTTCCACGTCCGTTTTCTCACTCGAGCCGCTCTGCCAGAGTCCGAGCACCCACTGGACGCCCTTGTTTATCACCCCGGCCACGCCACTGTCAATTTCTTTGCCAGTCTCAGTATTCTGATCGCTCTGCACTGCATCTGCTTTCCCTTCTTCTGCTTCTTTGTCTATAGTACCCACCAAAGGCCGTTCAACCTCTTTCAACACTTCATGCGTAAAACCCAGCGTCAGTGGGTCATCTCTATCCACCAGCACTGTGGCGAGCGCCTCCATCTGCGCCGCCGGCTGCCCGTCCGATACCCCCACGCTCGTGAACATTGTGCGCGGCAGCGAATCGATGTCCGTCGCATCGCCGCGGCTCACCTGATCGATATCAACGCACTCGTGCGTCGCGTGCAGCGGAACGACCCGCAGCGGGATGTTCGGGCGCTGGCAGAAAAGGCACTCGTCGAGTATAATCTCACCCGGCGGGTGCGCGGCTGGGCACTGCGCCGTGAGCCGCGACCAGTCAGCCAGCGACGAGTACTCTTCTCGGGTTGGATACTCGTCTATGTTCCAGTACGTCGTGCCATACGTTATAAAGACCTCCTCCCCAGGCCCTATTGAGCGCTTTGTTATCACAAACACGCGCCCGGGCGCGTGGTCGAGCTCGGCGTACAGCGAGTTGGCGTTCGCTGGGCCCGCGTCGTTGATAAGCGCCGCGAAGCACAGCACATTACCATTCTTATCTTTTCCATGAATGACTTTTTCGTGCTTTGTGCCGCTGCCGGCTGTGACGCTATAGGAAAAAAGCTTCTTCTCGGCCGCCGGCGCGTTGGGGTCCCTGTCCTTGCGCTTCGCAGCGGCGTGGGTCTCGACGCCCGTGTACTCGCACAGAATCGTCCCGCGGGGGATGCGCACGTCGTCGCGCACAAAGACGCCGAGCCCAGCTGCCTCGCCGATGGTCGACGTTCTATAGGACAAAAACCGGTGCTCGAACTCGCTGGGGACGTACTTGTAGCGGCCCTCCCACAGGGTCATCCCCAGCGCCTGGAAGCGCGGCGTGATGAGCATGTTGGTGTACATTTCGAGCTCGCGGTGGCGGAGGTAGACGCAGTGGCCGATTTTGGCAAAAGGGCAGCCAGCGGCGGCGGCTTTGAGGCTCGCGCCGATGCCCGCCGAGAGCCGCAGCTTCGCGCGGTCGGTCTCGTGCCGGATGCCCAGTGTCCGAGCTGTGCGCAGAATATCGTCAATGGTGAGGGGCACGCGGGCCTCCTGGAGCACGGCGTAGGCCAGCTCGATGGGCGAGTGCGGCGAGTGGCGCGGCTTGTCGTGCATCGCCGCCTGGAGCGCGTGGAGCCTGTCGGCGCTGACGTAGACGACGTCGCTTGTGGGGACTTCGGTGGTCCGCGGGACGCGGCGGAGGGACGACCAGAAGTGCGTCGAGAGGTAGCGCTGGCGGAGGACCTTGCGCACGCGGAAGCCCGTGGCGGGGGGCGTGGTGATCTTGGAGCTCAGGGGCTCGTAGTCGGCGAAGTAGTACTTGTCGAGGAACGCCTGCTCGGCCTCTGTGAACTCGGGTGGCTTGGTGTGGGCCTCGAGGCCGCGCTTGCGGCGGCGGGTTTCTATGGGCATTGTGATTAGGAAGAGGGAAAATTAGAAAGAAATGTCTGGGTTGAATTAGAAAGAGAAGAATCATTTTGATTCGACGCAATTGGAGGTATTGACACTTTGACTTGGAGAGCGATTGCATGCATTTGAATCAGCTGTCTTTTATCAATTAGGCGAAAGATACGAGGAAAGTGTGCGACCGCCAGTGGAGCCGAAGCGAGCTGATAGCTGACTTTCGGGTAGCTCAGGCGAACCAAAGCACTGCAGAAAGAAGTCTTGAAGCAGTGCAGTCGCGGTCAATTGACATGGGGACTGGAGCGATGCTTTTGTCGCTTATGCTGCGTACCCGCTTCAACCTTTGCTCCAAAAACCAAAAAGAACACGTAATCAGTTTGCATATTCTGTGCGCACTTGAACCGCGCTGAAATCTACTAATTGCACGAGGCATACGCTGGAAATGAAGAAAGGTGTTTTTAGATAATACGTGTGCGAAGGCGACCACTTTATCGAGGATTGAGCGTTCATATGGCCCAAAGGTGCTTTTTTTACTGGCGATTGCGACCTTGCGTCGAGCACTGCAAAAGTTCCAATTTACTCGTATTCTTTTTCATTTTATACCATTTGCCCTTTTATCTCCAAATTTCACTCCAAACCAGTAAATCATCAGTCTCGAAATGATTTTGGTACGTATCGCTCGATTGCTGGCCTGTGGTGCATTTCCTCGGGCATGTACAGATCAACGCTCGACGGTGCTTCCTCGTCCGTGAACCCTGTCCGCCCTTCCCGCGCGAGATGCGCGTCGCTCTTGATGTTGACGTTGCTCTCTCGGAGCAGGCGCTCGTCCTCCTCGAACATCTCCTTGACGCCATCATCGTAGTACACGAGAGCCATGCGCGAGAGCTTCCACCAGACGCCGCCGACCGCCACGACGACGCCACCGACCTTGAAGCCGAGGCCGACGTTCTCCCAGAGCATACGGCAGAAGCCGCGCATGCTGAACTTACCGTCTTCTCGGTAAATGTTCCAGCGGTCCCACGCAGCGCGCCGGAAATTCCACTCGCGCGCGGACTCGTAGCTATTGCCGTGAAAATTCATTGTCTTGAAAAATTGATGAAAAGTAAAGAATGTAAGGTAGACCAGTGCTACTGACCTCAAAGCTCGGTTCACTTTTAATCGTCTGCTTTAAGCCCAATCGTATGCTGTATCATCCCTATGTCAAACTTACTAAAGTGCTTGCAGTGCCAAACGGTCCCTGTCGGCTTCATCTGCAAGCGAGACATTCTGTGGTGTGTGACATCCCAAACTAATCTTCAGGTAGCCCGGCGGTAGTTTGCCAATATGAACGCCATGGCTGGCATCAGAAAGCACCCCATTCTCTGTTTGTCTCTGAGCCAAGACGGACCAGCCTTGCTGTAGTGAATTGATGATGACTGATAACCATTGAAAGAAGCTGCATAAGCAGATATCTAAGTAGGACCACTCGGCGTTGGCAGTACGAGAAATGCTCTGCGCTCTTATTGAGAGCGGAACAATGCATTCTTTACAGATATTCATAGTTCTGAATGTTACGTGAGAAAATCTCTCTTCTAGATAAGCGAGCAGTACCAAGCCCATCCTAGATCTCGCCCCTCAACTGCTTCTTCTATCGCATCTTCTTTTTCTACAACCGGCTTCTCCGGCGCCCGTTGGTGAAGCCCAAGGGCGTGCGGCTCTCCTGCAAACTTGCTCCTGTCGAACGGGCCCTGCAGCTCATTGTACGAGAGGTCGAGATCCCACAGGCACTCTGGGAGCCTCGACAGGTCGACGCAACCTGTAAAAAGATTAAAGCTGAGGTCCAGATAGTTCAGTGCGCCTGGCAGATTCGTCAAATCCAGTTCCCCAGTGAGCTTATTGCTTGCGGCATCAACTCGGCGCATACCCTCTGGTAGCGCAGTCAGGTCGATGCTCCCGTGAAATTCATTGCTGAAGAGACCCAAGTACTCGAGGATGGCCGGCAATGCCGTGAGATCGAGCGTCCCCGTCAGCTCGTTGACCTCAAGGTATAGCGCCTCGAGCGCTGCTGGGAGCGCGTGGAGGTTCACTTCCCCTGTGAAAGCGTTCCTTGATAGGCAAATGCTCCCGAGATTTGTGGGCAACTGAGTCAAATCTATGCTGCCGTGGAATTTGTTCGAGTCGAAGGATGCCCACCGGAGGCAAGCTGGAAGGGCAGTGAGTGGCACAGTGCCCACAAAGCGATTGAGATCAATGGATAAGTCCGTAATAGTCTGTGGTAGGGCTTCGAAGGGAAAGGTACCCTCGAGCTCGTTTCTCCCGAGGTGCAGGTGTTCAAGCGCTGGTGGCAGTCCATGGAGCACAATGTCTTGCTTGAGCGAGCTTTCGAAAACAGTGAACCTTTTGAGCCCTTTGGGCAGACGAGTTAGATCGAAAACATTTGAACCTTCAGCCAGCATGATGTTCTTTGCCCCAAAACACTCCAAGGATGCTGGCAAGGCACTAAGGTCGATGGACAGCGGCGCTTCGCCAAAGCCGATCCAGAAGTACGCCAAGTGTGGCGGCAGGGCCCCGACGTGTACCGGCGCATCCGCTTTCAGCGTGCACAGCCAATCGATTTTCGTGACGATATCGTTCCTATCGCAGTAGATCGCTTCCCAGCTGCACACGTCGAGGAACTCCCCATCGGCGTCTGTGAACTTGGCCAGCGTCTCGTCATCGCACTGGGCGACTATAGACTCCAGGATGGTCTGGTCGGTGAGCATGCTCGCGTTGAAGCGCATAAGGCCATCGTCTGCGGTAAGGGCGAGGGGTATCATTTGAGTAGGGGGAAAAATTCAATTATCAGGGGTCGAGAAAGTCTGACATGAAACAAAGCGTAAAGTTGAAGCAGTCGACTTGATGCAAAGCGCTGATGCCATCGTTCTTGTTCGAAGATTTGAAAGGGTATCAATGCTCCTGACCTCCAAGTCGGGTTAAGCTTTGATCAGATGTTATAAGCCCGATTGTATGCTATGGTGTCCCACAATCAACCTACAGCCAAAGTACCAGTGCTCTGAGCTCCACGCGTTTCCTGTCGGTTTCATCGGCAAACGAGACGTTCTTCGGTGCGTGACAACCCAAAGTCATTTGGAGACCCCGTGTTTGTGAGCTTTTGGTGGGCGGAAGTTTGCCAATATGAATGCCACTCCCCTCAACGTTTTTTTCAATAATGTATAACCATTTCATGTTCTCTGGAAGGTTCTCAATGTGCACAATACCTGTTATTTTATTGCGCTGCACACCAAGTTCGATGATTCAACGCGGAAGATTTCCCAGGTCCAGTACGCCGGTGAAGGCACAATCCTGAAGTATGAACGATCGCAAGCTCCCAGGGAGACTGCGTGTATTTACATCCCCAATGAGCTTCTTTTGGTTGCTCAGTTCAAGTCTCTGTATATTTGGCGGGATGTAGGCAAAGTTGATCGACCCTTCGATTTGGACATCGCCAATAATTAGTCCGTTCCACATAGTTTCAATTATTTCACGCTGCTCATTGCATGCGACGCTGGTCCACGTGCATCATCTGCTTCGCCAGATAGTGCAGCTCGAGCAACTTCGCAGTCGTTTGGCGTGAAGAATCACTCGACAGTATCTTGCTCTGAGAGCATTCCTGGATCGAAGCGACCAGCGTGGGGATACTCAGCGCACGAGAAAAGAAGCATTGAAGGCGAGTAAGGGAGAGACGAAGCGTAAGCGGAAGATTTATACGAAATATTTTCTTCGAGAATGCTTTGGAAGCTATTCGACCATCCTTGCGATATCAGCAAGGATGCTGCGGTGGGGCGAAGTAATCAGCGTCTCCTGTCCGCTTTCAGTTGCCAGGAAGTCTTACGTTTTTACCTACCCATTCGAGCTTGGGCCGATACGCAGTAACTGCAAATGACCTGATGTCTTGGTAGCTTTGCTAGGGACCCCGAATTCAGCAAGAATTTAGCTTGTGCACTTCCTCTATCTGTGTTTCGGACCTCACCTTTCGCTTTACAGAATTTCAGCTGAGCCAGTGGGATTTGATATGGCATTTCTTCATAAGCATTTCTTCTATAGAATCTGGCTCCCAGGAGTCAGTAGATTGCAGACTCGCCCCTGAGAAAGATGAGACTGACCCGCGAAAAGGCCTATTTCGGAGGCTGAAGAGCACTGTCCTCTATTATGAGCGCTCGGCAGACGCACACAAAGAGCATATACTTGAATCTCTCATACCTGCAGCCACATGGAATTTTTTCTTTTACACTGACATACTGTCCATTCAAAAAATGAGCCCTCCAAATACCAAAACCCGAACGCTCACCCCGCCGGCGGCGGCATGATGACCTTTGGGTTCCCCATGATGTGCTTTGTGAACCACTGCGACCCCGTCGGGTACAGGAACGCCGTCTGCGCGTTCGCCACTATATCTTTCAGGTTTGCCCGCCGAAAGACACAGCGGAAGAACATCGCGTCGCGGCAGTCGACGCCGCTCATGTCGCACCCGCTGAAGTCGCAGCCGTGGAACTTGGCGCTGTTCAGCTGGCTTTTCTGCAGGACGGCGTTCGTGAAGCAGATATTTTGAAAGCTGCCAGAGCGGAGGTTGGCGCCCGGCATGATGGCGTGCGCGAACGAGCCACCGCCGCAGACTGTGGCGGCCTCGAGATTCACCTGCGGCATCGCTGCGCGGGCCATTGACGACGAGATGCGCACGCCGGAGAGGTCAAACTGCGGCGGGAAGGCCCGTCCCTCGAGGATCTTGCCCATCGCCGCCGCGTGGTTGGCGAAGGTGCGCACGGCGTCAGTGAGGGTCTGCGCATCGCGCACCGACGGCTTTGCTGCTGGGGCCGCCAGATCGAACGCGAAGTCACCGATGGTGTCGACCACCGCCATCTCGTAGTTGTGCATCGCGCCGAGGACGATGGCGCGCTTTTCGGCCTCGGGCATGTGCGACTGGATGGCGAGGCAGAGACGGGCAGAGGACCGAGAAAGCATTGCGATGTTGTGAAGGAAAAAAGATTTGAGTAAAATTTTGTGTGAATTTTGGTTTTTTGACTTGAGACTTAAGCGCAATGGCCATAAAGCGTCGAAAAGTGGCAATTTCCTTGGGTTGGCCTAGAGAATTCAAGCTCTGGCTATACTCATAAGCATTGTGCACACAATCTCAGTTTTCGGCCTTCACAAGCTCAGTGTAAATTTCGGAATACACCGCCTTTGCCTTCGCGATGCTCTCGTCTGCCTTCTCGCGCTTGGTCTTGATCGATTCGATCAGCTTGTCAAACTCCTCGACGCTCGCTGCTTCGCTCTGGAGCACCGCGTCCCTCGTCGTGCCCACAAAGCACTTGCCCACGGCTCGGTACAGCGTGCCCTCCGGGGCGAGCGCGGACACGACGCGCTGCGTGATGGTCGACTTTTTCTTTTGGATCTCAAAGTTGCGGGACTCCTCGGCGTAGTGTGCGGAGAGGTTGCCGAGGACGTTGAGCTCCTGCTCGATGCGCTGGAGGGCGGCCTGACTTTCGTGCTTGTCGGATACCATTCGAATATTTGAAGTAGAGCGTAAATAGGGGAAAAAGTGTGGTAGAAACTTTTGAAAGGGATACACTTGACTGTGTGCGTCGAGTTTTGGCTGGCAAACTCTTACGTTTCAGCACACTGAGCTCTTTCGATGCCCGTGTATGTACAATCAATGTATAATGAAATGCTGCTGACCGAGTATGTTTGCAGAGAAACTATCGCTCCGCAGAAGTAAGGACGGGGTGAATTGCGTATCGAGGGAATCGATGAGGTTTGAATCTTCACTCGTTGACTTTCGAGGGATATCTGCGCTGCTTTGTCGGTAGACTTTGTGACGCCGAAATCGACGCCAATCACCCTGAGCGTTACCGGCAGGCCTCGAGACTTCACCTTTTGCAGAGGTGAATAGCTCTCTGTGCCAGTGAAACGCTGTGCTTTGCGTCCAGACTGGCTGTAATTTCTCAAGCTGCCTACGTGCAATCCCAGGTTTTTAGTGAATCTGTGTAGTAATGCAGTCTATTCCTGTCATGATCTCCTCGATGCGGCCATTGCCACCGTAATCTCCGCCCTCACCCATATCAAAGCGAACCTCACGGACTTTGTTTAGTCCCAGATCTATGCGCGTTACGCCCGGAGGCAACGGATCACAGGGCACAACACGCTGCTTAATCTTATTGCTCCACAGCTTTGTAATTTCCAGCGAAGGGGGAAGCCTCTGAAGCGAAATCGGCCCCGTGATGAGATTCTGTGAGAGATCCAGCGTTTCAAGCTTTCGTGGAAGGTTCTGCATATCGATTGTCCCATGAATTTTATTGCCACTCATGTTGAGCTCTTGTAGATTTTTCGGGAGCAGCCGCGTGTGCAGCACATAGCACTGCCCGCATCTCGAGATAGCGAGGTCTTTCACACCTGGTGGGAGAAACTCGTAATGAATCGCGCCTATGTTTGCAAATCCCATGAATGCGAGGTGCGTCAGTGTCGCTTGTGCGCAGACACGCGAAAACAGGCCCATTTCATGATCGTATATCGGCCAGTCGCACAGGCTGGCTACAGGCCTACCGCGTGATATGGTTCGGAGAATATCTGGATCGACATCTTGGAACACGGCTCCAAGTAGTGATCGATGCATTTGCATATGTGTGAGCGCTAGTGGTCGTTCCACTGCATCAGCTGCGAGGATAATGAGTGAAAGCATTGGTAGTCATACCATAGAGAAGAAAAATGCACACACCTTGGCAACAGTCAATTAAATGCTGCTCAAGCCCTTCAACCATGAAGGTCTACGGGGCTGCCATTCTTTGATGCATGCACGAGGTCGTGTGCCCTTTGGGTAATTCCATGCTGCTTTGCGATTCATAGCTGCGTATACTACTTTGAGATACTGTACCCACCACCCTGGCACAATTTCTGCCTATGCAGAGAATTCATTCACAATAGCTGCTGGCTAATTACTGGCTAGATGCGGTTTACTTCGTCAAAATTTCGCAAAATCTCTATCTTCAGCATCCCCGAATTCGATCTCAACTGTCTCCGAAATGCTTTGATAAACTGGTGATCTCAAGAGCATGGGTCTCCGAAGTCAGCGGGCTTCAGACTGATCTGAAAATTGCCTTTTTAATGACATTTGGAAACACTGCATCTTTTTGAGCGACATAAATGGCAGATACGAACTTCGTCGTGAGGCTGATTTTTGTCCTTCTCAACCCTTTGAAATCATAAACTCTTATGAAAATGAAGCATTTTCAGAAAAAGCAGGGTCTGAGGGGAACTTTCAAAATCTCTATCTTGTATAATCTTGTATAATGGTCAACTTGACAATTCACATCACATCACACAGTCATTTATAATATAAGCGAAAATTTAATCTTGAAATACAGTACTTTACATATGAAAACGGACAAGATGCCGATTTCTTATATCAAAAGATTTTCGACCATTTTTTTTTTCAAAAGACTTCAAAATGCCAGGAGACGCCGAAAATAATGCTTTTCGCGAGGGTTTAGTGAATCGAATTTTGTACCAAATTTGGGGGGACAGGCCATTGAGCCTCCACTCTAGCCAAGAAACAGGGATCGCAAGGGGTAACAAAAGAGGCAATGCGGTTCGAAAATTCCCTAAAAACTTTCCCGGTGTACATGAAAAGGTTCTCTGACTTTGGAAGGCATCGTATTTGTCAGAATATGGGCAGATCATCCGGCAGTTGGCAAGGAATCCTCGACGCATGCAACAGGTCATCGATGCTGGGGGCATAAGCTCCATTACTGACCCACAGGTCAAAATGGGGGGTCAAAAACATGAAAAATCGTCATTAATCGTCAAATATTACAGATATTCGAGTAATTCCAATTTCTAGAACTATCTACTCTCCGAGATCTCTCAAATGCCGCCCTTTTTACCCTCATATCTGAAAATATGTTCAAATGGCATCTTGTCCAACAGCATTGTAAAGTACTGTACACTTTCGGAACATCCACGAACCCGCAATACAACACTCCAAGTTCCTTTGGCTCATTCTATGGATGTGTACAACAGCTTACTTCTCCCTAGCTATTCCAAAACAACACTTACGTGTCCTCTACCCGATACAGCCCAGCGGCGCGCTGCGCGTACAGCAGCGACTCCCACAGCTGCTTCGCGCACCGCCCCGTGAGGTCCCGCAGCCGCTCGGCGATCGCGCCCTCGGGCGGGGCCCACGCCGCGCGGTCCCGCCACTGAAAGATGTGCAGCGACGCGAGCATCACCGCCTCGGCCATATCCTCTATAGCTCTGATAAAAACCTCGTCACCGAGCCCAATGATCTCTCGGAGTGGCCCGACTGACCCGCTTGGTACCCCGCGCACGGTGAATTCGAAAGCGATTAGCGTGAGGCGAGGGATGCGCTTCTTCTTGAGCCAGTGCATGTACTTGTTGGTCTTATACGCGTGCCGCGCCGCGACGGCCTTCTCCCACGGGCAGGAGAGCTCGAGTATAAACTGCCGACCGTCCGCGAGCTGCACCCAGCCGTCGGGCCGGAAGCTCGTCGTCGCAAGCCAGGCTGGGCGCTCAGCGACTTTGCTCGATTTTTCTGGATAGCGCTCGTCGAGGTTGTACGCGACCACCCCCGGGCTCTCCCGAAGGTACTTGTCGAGGACCGCGAGCACCAAGTCGTGGCGGAAGGTGTAGCGGCCGTCCAGTAGGGCAAATTGGCACCCAGACAGGATATGGCACATCGTGTTCGGCCAGGGCGCGTCGCAGTGGCTCCCGCAGACGCGCCGGTGCTCGGCCAGACCCCCCTCGACCATCGCGCTCATGGACATTTTCGTCAAATCGGCAGTGTCGGCGAGGGGCAGATTGTCCTCAATACGCTTCAGGGCGCTGGCGTAGCACTGCGTGCACTGCCGCGTGGGCAGCCGCGCCTCGGCCGGTGGGAGAATCGAAACTTCTTCTTCTTTTTCAGATATCTGGGGCGTTTTTCGGTCTTCAGCGAGTGCAGTCTGGCTGCCATTGAACACGAGGGTGTTTGTGCCAATGAGCGTCGGGCAGGCCTGGGCGTGCACAGGGAGGCCGACGACGCCCCACTGCACCTGCGTCGCCCAGTACACACTGGAAAAGCCGCGGCGCTCGGCCTCGCGCATGAGCTTGCTCCGCGCGTAGGTCGCAAAGCTCGCGCCGGCCACGACGGGCCGCGGGCATTTTCTGTATAGATCTTCGACGACAGCGGGTACGCTGACGTCGGCCATGCGCACAAAGTTGGCCTCGAGCGCGGGGACGTGGACTTTTTTGGTATTCGGCTTGAGCTTGATGTGGAAGGCGGCGGCGTCCTGGGCGCTGATCCAGAGGTGCTGGTGGGGGCTCGCTGCCCTGAGTGATTCTGCGCCGGCGATGCGCTCGCCAGTGATCGCGTTGGTCGGGTGCTGGGGGTCCATCGAGAAAATGATGGGGCGGGCAATATCCTGCGAAGTCAGGAAGGTCACGCCGGAAAGTGCGAGCGGATTCACAGCTTTGACTTCAGGGGCTTTGTTGGCGACGTTGTGGTAGGTGACCCCATCGATCGTGAATTCGCGGTGGCAGACGCGGCTGTGCAGGTCTGCGCGCGTGAGCGCCTCTATCTTGCGAATCCACAGCGGGGAGTCGTAGCCGACCTCGACAGCGACCCCGAGGAGGAACTGGACGTGTTTCTGTGGGATGACTGCTCCTGGCGTCGCGCTCTGCGGGTATATGGCGCGCATGAACTGCACGAACGGCTTGTTGTCTATCGCCTCGATGTTGATGTACTGCTTGGCGCCGGCAGTGTGCACTCGCGCATGCTTCATGCAGTTGAGCTGGAACGCTTTCGTATCGGCCGTCGACACCCACTGATTCGTTTTGTAGCTGTGCTGGGTGAGTGCCTCGCCGCCCTCGATGGTCTCTCCTGAAATAGCGTCAATGGGTTTTTCTTGGGCGCCGTCTTCTTGGAAAAGACTCTCGCTCTCAGTAGCAAACGTGACATTCTCTGCGTTGATGTAGGTGACCCCGTCTATCACGGTCTGTGCGCGCTCAGAGCTCGTCACGACCCCGAGGATCGCGCAGTCTGCGAGGGTGAGCCAGAAGGGCGACGTGAGCTTGTTGGCCATGGCGGTTTTCACGAGCACTGCAGCGTCTTCCTCAGCAAATTTGGTCTCTATTTGAATAGAAGTCGGGTAGAGCTTTTTGATTTTGTTCAAATCGCTCGTATTGGCTATTTCTGACACGTGCACGTACGCCTGTTGTGTGGCCGGGGACGCCTGGCGGGGTTTGAGCCCGTACTCCTGCATTTGCCACTGGGACACCCAGGCGTTCGATTCACGCTTCGGCCGCTGCTCGGGGGTAAAGTTGGGGATTGGCTCGCCACTCAGCGCGTTGATTGGCTTGACTTCGTCAGATGTTGTTGTCTTTGTGCTGTGCTGTGTCTCGGAATCTAAAGTCTTTGCCCCTCGCAACGCACTCTTTGGGCGCCGTGGGCGGTCCTGGCACGGAAACTTGAGCTGATCCACGTTGTAGAAGAGCAGATTTCGCCCAAAGCAGTGTGCCACATGGCCCATCCCTTTGGTCACCGTCGCGCCCAGCTGGTCAACCGTTTTCTGCACGAGCCAGTAGGGGGACTTGTAGTTGAATTTGGCAGAAAACATGAGCAGCTGGTCGCCAATAAAACGCTCATACCCGACTTGGCGCCGCAGCGAGCGCGGGTATATGCTCCTGAGCCGGTTGAAGGCAGCGGCATTGCGTATGCTTTCGGTGCTGTAGTAGGTTTTCTTCCCTCGGTAGCTGCGAAAGGTGAATGTGATGGGGTCCTTTTTGAGATGGAGGCCGTAGTGCTCGACTTCGTCCTGGGTGACCCACTCATTGTTCTTTGACTTTGCAACGTCGGCGTACGCTGCGGCCTCGGCGATAGGTCTCTGGCTCAGGGCGTGCAGCGGGACGGGGACACGCCGCGTGCCTGCATGCCGCAGCGACAGCTTGTACAAAGAATATGCCAAGCTATGATAGTTAAGTATTTGCATTCTTTGTTCAAACTTGAGATGCCACTTTTGGAGCAAACATTGGTCGAAGCGATAGAAGCGTGTAGAACCTAGAAGGTACGAGAGAATCCGAAGAATTCAAATGGAAGTCAAAAGTGAGCTAAAGTAAACCTATAAGCTATCTCGGCATTCATGTATACAAGTGAATACATAAAGGAGTATTCAATGCTACTTTGAAGCCTTTTTGCCTTATAAATCTCCGACACGAGTAACGCCTCTATGGGTATCAAAGTGTGTCCATGAGGCTGACTTTCGCGCCGTTGTTGATAATTCTTGGCTTGACTGCGGACAAACACGAGTATGAAGTGAACACGGTTTGCTAATTTGTAGCCTTTCAGTTATTTTATTTCTCCGATGCGAGTAACGCTACTATGGCCATTGTGATTTGGTCCATGAAGCTGACTTTCGCACCGTTATCGGATCTTCTTGGCTTAACTGCGGACAAACACGCGTATCATGTGAACACGGTTTGCTAATTTGAAGCCTTTGCATCATAAAAATGAATAGATACAGAGTTAAAAAAGATCTAAAATGTCCAGTTTTGAAGCTGGCTCGACGCAATAGTAAAATCATGGTCAATATCAGTGCGGAATCGGCTTTATAATTGCAAAACTACACATAAGGTTGGCATCAACACTCATAACAGCTGCAAAGTTGTTGAACTCGCCACAGTAATTGGGTGCAGAAAAAATTGTAACGAGCTGTCTGTCACCGAAGAAATGATACCCATTCTCAACGACCTGGTGGGCGCGGCAGACGAGATCGAGCTCATTTCGGTCTAGGAAGTCTTCGAGAACATCGTCACCAAAGACGTAGCTCACGCCTCTGTCGTTACGGCCCCAGCCCCGGATATTTGCTGGGTCACTCCAAACGAGGTCGCATGTGAGGCCAGAGTCTGGAATGTCTAATGGGCGATTGACGTTCTTGATAATCTCATAGTTCTTCAGCTCTGGCGAAAGACCTCCGTGGCAGCAAAAGATCTTTTGCTCGATTGCAGCTGCAAGGGGTAAGCAGCAGAAGACCTCGGTAAAGTGCTTCCATATTTTCAAGCCTGTGGGCTGATCACCGACGCATCCTAAACGGCGCTTGCATTCATCGTAGAAACCGTACATGCGGTTAATACTTGCACACTCATGATTGCCGCGCAAGAGGTGGATCTTGTCTGGGTACTTTACTTTGTATGCGAACAGCAATGAAATTGTCTCAAGTCCATGGCCACCGCGGTCAACGTAATCTCCTAGAAAAAGATAGCTTGTATCCGGGGGATAGCCTTTCATTTCAAAAATACGCATAAGATCATAGAACTGACCGTGGATGTCGCCGACCACGATAATTGGGGCTTGCACTTCTAGAAGAGTCTTTTCCTCAAGCAAAGCTCGTCTTGTCAGACTAAGAAGAACTGTCAGTTCCTTTTCAGAAAAGTTAAAGTACTTCCCGATCTTCGAGGTTCTCGCTTCGTGAAGCCTTTCTATCAAAGCGTCAACAACATCCATTTTAGTAAAAACAAGAATACTTGAAGAAGCTATTGAACAATGCAAGCATAAATGCCGATTCTTTTTTCTTTGTTCACAGAATCTAGCAGCACATGCATCAGACAGGAGAATCCATAGTTTGTGTCATTGATCATCACCGAAGTGAGATGTAAATCTAGTGTATAATCACTAATCATCATGCTGGATATTTTTTGCTTGATAGAATAAGAAGAAATGACTTCAGGCAGGAGAATCCATGGTTTTTATCATACATCCTGGAATGATTCCAAGATCTAGTGTATAATTTTAAATCATCATGCAGGAAAGGAACGATAGTTGAAAATGGTATCCCAGAGTTGATTCAGGAGAATCCAATGCTTGTATCATACAGCTCGGTGCAATACCAAGCTCTATTGTATAATTACAAATCATCATGATGGATATGCGTTTGATAAATATCAAAACATCAGACAGGAGAATCCAAGCTTGTTATCATACGAAGTTGTAAAAGCTTCGGTGTCTAGTGTATAATTATAGATCATCATGCAGGAAAACCTAGGCCATCCGTTTGCAAAGTACGAGGAGGGACTATTTTAGTCGTCATATGTTCAAACACACTTAAACAATGATAAAAAGCAACAACCATTAACTTAATTAATGAGAACAGGCCGATGAAAATTCTAGACAGACACGACGACGGCAGTGGTTTGTAAAATAAGATCAATGTCAGTCTATCCGTACAGAGAACTTTTATCGTTACCATTCTAGCGAGTTATTCTTTTAATCCACCCAGTAGCGTTACAACAATGTATGCTTTTATCAGTGCCCGAGGAAAAGCGGATCAGTATAATTTAATTGTGACCCTAGCGTGCATTTAGATTCAATGCTATTTAATCATCCATTGTCGAAATCACTCAGAATAATCTGACTTCACATATTGTTCTAGAATTCAATCGTCTATTTCCGCTCGAAATTACTTTTTTTCATAGTGGAACTCATTACCTCTATGATAATTGGAGTTCTCGAGTAATCACGCCTGCGGTTGAACTGAATTATATAATGAAGTAGAAGCAGTGTTTCAAAATGCCCCGTCTACGGCGTGAATATAATCAGAAAGCATACTCAATACTCGGTGGCTGTATCGAACACAATGCAGAATTGGCTTACATTTTGCCCCTATACATTTTGCCCCCCTATAATTCTTCATCTAAAAGGTTTGGTTTATGTTAGGGAGATAGATAGGTGCAACTTTACTGCCAATGTATTAGAAGCTATATCAGTAAGCAGAAATATATCCGGAGTCTTAAAGAAGAACCAATTTTCAGAGGGTGAATTCGAAATGTTCTAAGTTTGAACCCTAGCTTTAGAATTGAATGAATGTAGGTGCATCGGCAAGTTGCTTTCCATTATTGTGAATTCGCAAACATCATATCAAAGTGACTTACTCGGCATGACAAATTTGAATAGCTTGATTCTTGGAGTTCACAGATCTAAGGGATTATTACAATGTAGTATATACTAGTACAAAGTGTATCAAATAGCCCACTCTCTTTAGACTGAAATATCGATAAAAACATCTGGAAATACCAATTTATCCTGTTACAAAATCAATGCTTGGGCTACTTAATTGCATAGACACGCCTATCGGAAAGGTAGACATTTCATCGTTTGACGAGCAGACACTTATGGAGCTATTCGTGGGCTCCTACAGTGAGAAAACACAGGAACGCTTTCAAGGTCCATCTCGTGAGTTCCTCGCGATTGAGTCGTGGCCAGGATTAGTTTTCGATGACAGCGGCAATGTCAGCGTTATCATCATTTGGGCAACCTCAGTTGAACCAGTGGACTCCAATTTATCTCTCGAGTATCTTCCGCAAAATCTCAAAAGACTTGTAATTAGCGACACATACTGCATCGGTACAGTGAACATGGCAAGTTTGCCGCGATCTTTGGAGCAATTGCTTATAAATAAAAATAAATTTCATGGCGCACTGGAGTTTTCTGAAGCTCCTCAAGGACTGAAAATCTTCAGGGCATCACAAAATTGTTTTGATGGAAATCTCGATATACCATCTCTTCCCAAAGCACTCCAAAAACTTGAACTCGGCCGGAATTCCATGAAAGGTACGCTCGATTTGTCAGCACTTCCTCCCAACCTCACGTTGTTGAATCTCTCGTGCAACAGATTTAAGGGCAGTATCGATTTATCAGCACTCCCAGTATGTCTCGACACTTTGGACTTGGGCATCAACCAGCTCGAAGGAAGTCTATGCCTTGATTCCTTACCAAGTATGCTCGAGACGCTTCGCCTCCACGGAAATTCTTTTTCGGGAAGTGTGAACTTAAGATCACTGCCAGTGGAGCTCGGTCAATTCTGTATAGCAAACAACTCGCTTCAGGGAGAGCTCGACTGCGCTGCACTTCCAGCGGGCCTTTACTTCCTCAATGTAGCGAGCAACCAGCTTTCGGGCTCTCTCAATCTACGCGCCCTTCCTAGAGAACTCGAAGAAATGTTCGCCTACGACAATAATTTCCATGGAAGTATCGACTTGACCGCGCTGCCTGAGGAACTCGAAACTCTCAAGCTCGACAGGAACGCACTGGAGGGCGCACTCGATCTGGGGAATCTTCCAGATGGGCTGTCTGATCTGCACTTGGATCAGAATAACTTTGAGCCTGTCGACAAGACTGTCATCGGCAAGGATGTCAAGTTCTCAATTTGATATGAAGCGTAAAAGTCTGAATTTTATTAAGATGATCACATATTATGAGCTTAGAAAGAGCTCTTTTCCGTGTGAAGACATCTATCGCTGCAATCGGTTACATTTCCGTATAACACGCAATGCTAATTCAGCTCTTCCTCTTCGCCGATATTGATGGCCTTGGTCGCTTTGACCGCAGTGCAGTCACCCAGCAGGACCTCCTGGAGCTTGTGGTCAGTGAGCTTCCCGATCGCGATCGCTTTCTGAGCCAAGACGGTGGTTTTTTGAGTATCGAGAACTGGCCTGGTATCATAACCAGTGATACTGGCGCGGTGCGTGAGATCCAGTGGTTCTATCCCTTCTCAGCCTTTTTCCCGCAAGGTGGCACAATATTCCTCGAATATCTCCCAGACACTGTCGAGACACTTATCGTTCGGTCAACAAATCTCTCAGGGGAAATCAATTGTGCGAAGCTCCCTGTTGCCCTGGAGACTCTGAACATAGCGATCAACAAATTTCGAGGGTCTCTCGACCTTGAAGCGCTCCCGCCGAAGATTGTGCACTTTGACGTTACATGCAATGCGCTCTCGGGGTCCATTTCGCTCAGTCGGCTGCCAGAGACGCTCAAACGGCTGCTCATCGAATGGAACGATTTCAGAGGGAATCTTTCACTCGACAGTCTCCCGACTGGGCTTCAAAACCTTGTGCTTCGAATCAATGCGCTGGAGGGGACTATAGCAACAGCTGCGCTTCCACAGTCCCTTTGCGCGCTGCACATCGAAACGAATGCATTTCGGGGGAGTCTGGACTTCGCGCACCTCCCCAGAAGCCTCCAGTACCTAAAGGTCACAGACAACGCTTTTACGGGGAGTGCAGACCTCCAGGGCCTCCCGGGAGAGCTGCTCCAGCTCGATATAGCTAACAACGGTTTTTCGGGTAGCTTGTGCCTCAGCTCGCTCCCAGAAAGCCTCGCTGCGCTCCACGCGTCGAAAAATCAGCTCTCGGGGACAATCGATATTGGGCACCTGCCCTTCCGCATGATCTCGCTCGAGCTCCACGGGAACAAGCTCTGCGGCTCCGTCGACTTTTCTGTCCTGCCCGGTGCGCTCGAAACCCTCAACCTCAGTCGCAACCAGCTCAGCGGCGAAGTGACCTTCTTCGATCTGCCGCAGAGTCTTGTGCTCATCGACCTGCGACTCAATGCATTTCAGGGGAACGTCGTGGTCCAGGGAGATCTGAACCTGATGCTCGTCAAGCTGCGGATCGGGGGCACATCGCTACGCGGGGTGCTCCGCGGCGACGACTCGCCCATACCAGAGTCGGGCATTGCAGTGGACTACTCGCTGGATTGACGCTCATACGAAGAGCGTTTTGTTTGAATTCGAATACGCATGTGCACGCCAAGTGTTCTTGAAAGTGAATCAGCGCCTCAAAGTAAAGAAATAGTCTCAAGTCGCTTTGGGCCTGTTCCTCTTCATATTCATCCAAAATTCAATGCACTGTCCCCTTGCCCTATTCGCTACCCATCTCACAGCTGCAGACATTCCATCGAACACTTTACCAACAGCAGAAGAGCGCGACATAATGCAAATAGAGTGCATGCACAACCTCATCAACCTCGAGCGCTGCCGCACAAACAGCATGGCTTTCGGCGACTTGGATCTCGGTGACGCTGACACAGTCAACGAAGTGTGCCTCTGGCCAGGCGTGTACTGCGAGACCTCTGTGACGAAAATCCTGTGGATGGACAACCGCCCGAAAGAGTTGGATTCCTTCTTCGAGACAGCGTACTGCCTCTTACTCGAGTGGCTCCCGCCGACGCTCACGCGCTTTGCTGTCCAGCGCGCCGCGATCCACTTCGGGTTGTCGGTCCCGCACCTTCCGCATAAGCTGCGATACTTTACTGCCGAGAACTGCGAGCTCGTGGGCTCGCTTGTCCTGCGAGGCCTCCCACCGGCGCTTATCGCGCTGCAGCTGAGCCATAACTTTTTCATTGGGAAAATTTATTTGGTCGAGCTGCCAAAGCAGATTGAATTCGTCGACCTGCGCTTCAACGCTATTTCCCACGCGTATGTGCTGAACGAGCTGCTCCCTCGGAGTCTCTGCGAGGTGGTCCTGTACAATGGAAGCGAGTTCTCGAACAAGGTCTCTATTCGCAGTCTGAACAGAAAACAGGGCCCAGACCCCCGTGTGCAGGTGAGCGCTAGCCTTGGGCCGCTGCGCAGTGCGAAGAGATAGGTCAAGAAGGCGTGTGCATGTGAGAATGTTTGCGGGAAAGATCTTTCGTATTCAATCCCATGCTGCAGGACACTGCGAGGCTTTCTACATGAAAGCCAGTAGGTCTGTAGCAGGGAAAGATATTTTCTTTGAGAAAATGTTTGGTATTAAGCTGGTTGTCATTAGCCTTTTGAAAAACGTTTTATTCGAAGAGTTCGAGTAAGAGTTTAGTTTCTTGAGATCAACCACAGCGCTCTCAGTAAGCCATGCAGAGTAGCCATACAAGAATGGATTGGTCAACAATCCTATGAAGAGTTCTCATCGCTCACGTTGTTCCCACTATTCATTTATCAAGGGATATTCAGCCCCAGCATCTATCCAGAAGGGAAATCGTACAACTTTGGCGCAACAGTAGTAAAAAGTACCCCATTTCACCCATATTTTTCTCGACAAGTGACACATCGGCCAGTGAAGCCAGATTTTCTCTATAAACCAGTGGCCCCCGAACGATGGGATTTCTGGGATCATGCTCGAATTCTTTTAAGCCGGAGGCCTACTTTTTGGTGTGCACTTTAGTATGAGTTACTCGTATAACAGTCATTTCCGGATCATTCGAACCTTTTCACGCTTGAAATGAATTCATTCAACTCTTGTAGGCTCAAAACGGGGTTGATACCCAGCATTCAAAAAAGTTGAAAAGCACTAGGCTTGCTACTACTTCCAAGCGGCTCGCAACTTTTCCCGTATTTTCACACCGCTAATTTCCTTTCATCCAAACACATTTTCTGCAAATTCATTTTTCTTCGCTGCTTTCTACGAACACAATGCGTAACAAATCTGGTGGACGAAGCAGTTCAGGACCGAGCCGCTCCTCGCGGTCCTCGTACGGGTCAAACAGTATTGTCCCCGTGCGGCAGTCGACACCCCAGGCCCCGCCGAGGCCCGCGGGCAGCCCAGCCCATAGTGGCTCTCCCTCCCTCTTCTCGACCTTTGCGAGTAGCGCCGCCGGCGCTGTCGCTGGCAACGCGCTCAGCGGCCTTTTCCACGGCAGTGAGTCCGCTGTGCAGAACGAAAGCGCCCAGTCAGGCGCCGTCGACGTGATGCCGCCAAGCTCGACAGTCGCCCAGCAGGCGAGCGTCGGCAACCACCCGTGCGCCGCACTCATCAACGACTTCATCTACTGCGCCGAAAACATCGGGCAGGGCCAGTGCACGAGGCAGTGGGAGACCTTTGAGCAGTGCCACTACCAGAACCCGACGTGGTTTTAAGACTTCATGCGATAGGTAAGATTTGCACCTTAGAATAGTGTAGTGTCGGCAAGTAGTACGAGAGGTGAGTGGTACTGTATTTCGATTTTATGTATTTAACTTGAGTGGATAATGTCGATGCGTGATAGCGAGTGAATACAACAGGAGTCTACTGACGAGCATGAATCTGAATGAATCCTCTTCAAATTTACGAATAACCGTTTTGGGAACCAAAAATTTGCAAAGATGGGAACTGTGCCACATTCCTGCGTAAATGTGCAATTATTCTGCCTGGTTTACTTGATTTTCATATCCAATGAGCAACAGCCTTACGCTCTTTCACAGTTTGGCCATGACTGACGCTCTGTGTGTCTAAAAATCAATGTTTCAAACAGGCGTACACAGAAAGGTCCCTATTTGATCAACTTAATTTCAAGAGAAGGGGTCAGTATTATTTTCATAGCAAATGGCGAGAAATAGCAGTAAAGCCCCTGTCGCATCATTCTGCGCACAATACTGTTTTCAGGACGACAAGCACATAATTTCGATTTTCATATCTCCTCGAAATTTTACCTTTTTAATGCTTTACTTCACCTGCATCGACCCGCACCTCGGCCGCCTCGACTACGAATCGCTCAGCGACCAGGCCCGCATGGAGATTTTTGTCGCTGGCGTCGAGCAGAAGGCCAAGTCGTGCCTCCAGGACGCGAACGGCGCGTACCGCGACGCCTGCGAGTGGGCCGCCGTGCAGTGCGACGACGAGGGCAACGTTATCTGCATCAAACCGCCGTCGCGCTGCGTCAACATCAAGGGCACCTTCAATCTTGATTATATCCCGCCCAAATGCACCTATTTTAGGCTCTCGATGAAGACCGCGACGGGCACGCTCGAGACAGCGCTACTGCCGCAGGCCCTCGAGGTCTTCGCGTGCGGCGACAACAATTTTACGGGGACTGTCGACTTCACGAAAATTCCGCCCGCGGTCGAGGAGTTCCGCATCTCAAGCAACAGTTTTGAGGGGACCTGTGACTTGACGAAGCTCCCAGCAGGCCTGTGCTCGCTCGAGATCGCAGACAACTATTTTACGGGGAGCATGGACCTAACCGCCCTGCCTGCAGGTCTCACCGACCTTGACGCCGGCTGCAACGCCTTTACGGGGGAAATTGATCTGCATAAACTGCCGGCAGCGCTGGAATCACTCTTTATCGACGGCAACTCGCTGTGCGGGAAGTTTTCATTGATAAATCTGCCAGAATCCCTCGAGGAGGTCTTGGCGAGCAATAATGCGTTTACAGGGGAAGCCATTGTGTTCGATCGGGAGGATCTCAGCGTCAAACTCTCGGGAAATAAGATTGATCGTGTGCTCGACGAGCTTGGGAATGTTCACGAGTTGGAGTTCGATATTCTTGACTAGGGTGAGGAAGCGATAAAGAATGCGAAGGTGCATGCTCGTATTCGCTAATGTGAAAATTTTGTGCTAATTGCGAAGATGAATGTTGCGAACTTCAAGTGATTCATATTTTTCGTAAAGACCTGATTTGCTCATATCTGCCTCTGTTTTGTTAAAAATCATTCAAAAGTAGTCGGAATGTCAGCACAAGTGATTGTTAACTTCCTCGCAGCTGATACATCTGCCCTCGGCCGGATCGACTACACAACGCTCTCTCAGCAGGCCATGATGGAGTTTCTCGTCCAAAATCAACCTGGCGAGCGCTTTTGCTTTCCAGGTAGTACGCACTTCGCTGACGTTGATCAGTGGGAAGGCGTCACCATCACAGACGGCGTGGTCACAAAAATCGAATGGAATCATATTGGAAGGCCACGAGGCACCATCGATATGCGATGGATACCACCGAGCGTCGTGTACTTGGAGCTTTCCGGTTTCACTGTGGAAAACTTTGACGTTGGCAACTTTCCACGAAATCTCTGCTACGTCTGCATGTACTGGTGCGCTATCGGTACAACAATAGATACGCCGCGCCTGCCGCCCCTCCTGAAGACGCTCTGGTTCGTAGATTCTGGCATCAAGGGCACACTCGACTGCACGAAGCTCCCACCAGGCCTCACTCGAGTCAATGTCTCGAAAAATATGCTCACGGGCAGTGTCGACTTGACTTCGCTGCCACCAGCCCTCGAGCTCCTAGACCTCTCCAACAATAATTTTCAGGGCGCACTCGACCTCAGCCACATAGCACACAATTTGGCACTCAAACTCAACTCCAATCAATTTTCAGGGGAAATTCCCATCTTTGCGTACTGTGGCAAGCAGGAGGGCCTGACGATCTTTTCCAACGCTTTCACGGGGGCCATTCGATATACTGGGGAAGAGCGAGGCGGCGGGCAGTTCCCCTGGCTGCGATTCATTTACGCAGTGCGCAACAATTTCAGCGCAGTTGACTGGGAGAGCCTCGCTGGGGTCGCATTCTTCGATGCGAGCTTCAATAAGATATCGGGAAGCTTTCCTGCTGCGCGTGTTCCACACAGTATCACTGTGCTTTTTCTGAGTAATAACGCTCTGACAGGCCGAATCAATCTCAATGAGATACACGAGGGACTCACACAGCTCCGACTTGACCGCAACGGCCTCACGGGGGGTCTTGACCTAACTGAAGTGCCCACCGGGCTCGAAGCACTCGACATATCGCATAATTCGCTGTCTGATGCACTCGTCATTGGCACTGTCTCCCCGCCGCACCTCTTTCTCGCACACAATAGAATCAAAGCGCTCCGCATCGACCACACCGCGAGCTGGGCGCACGTCCGCAAGTTTTGCGTCGCGAATAACACAGTTGTACAGGGGACTGTGCGCTTCGGCAAGTTCAAGGCGACGTGGCGCAGCTTTGACCTCCGGGGCAACGATATTGGCAGCTGCAGGTACTCGAGCAATAAGGAAATTACCTCGGATACGGTAAAGTGGCGTGAGGCAGTGCAGCAGGGGGCTGCAAGTGCGCGGCGTACCACGCGTGGAAGGTGTGTCCGCGGTGAGGGGTTTGTGAGCGAAGGACAATAAAGGTCATATTTTTAAAACTATAAAAGTAAAAATTGAAGAATAGAGATAATGAGATGAGTACATAAGAAGAGGTATACTTGCTGTTAAAAATAAAATTGTGAAAAAATTAAAGTTGGGCTTCAGAAATTCAGAATAGAGCGCAAATGGGCTAAAATTAAGAAGGTATTCGTAGAATTGGGCTTCAAAGCGAAAAACTATAGTAACTATTGCCACCATCTGGATTGTATGTGTATTCACTCAAACATTTTTATTTATCGTCAATCGAGTCAAATGGTTTTCTGTGCAATGCCCATTAAGCTATGTCCCTCCGAAGCGAGAAGGAAGGCATTGAAGTTTCTACTACAAGTAGACAAACCTTACCAAATTTCAGGGCTGAGGCTCGAGGGGCCAGAGGGAAATAATTGAATTTCACATAATATTCATGGATTTCAAAACTCTTGTTGACTTTCATCGAATATCGAGATCGTTACTTCGCACAAAAAGTGCTTACATGCCCAAGCCTTAGGAGTTGAAGGTTGAGTAAGCAGTTTGCTCATTTTCTTATCACTTATCAGTAATCACACGTACATTCCGACCTTTTTCCTCTACCTCATTCAATCAAATGTCTCTTCCTCTCAACATTCTCTGCGCTGACCTCTCCTGCCTCGGCAAGGCCGACCCCGCCGCAATACCCGACCAGGCGCGCATGGAGCTGCTGCTCGCCCGCGTGAAGAACAAGGAGAAGCTCACTGACATGCGGCTCGGCGAGTTCACGAGCATCGAGCTCTGGGACAACATGAAGGTCAGCGCCGACGGCCGCGTCACGGAGATCTGGTGGTTCTTCGAGGAGACGATCGCCGCCGGCACAGTCGCGCTGGAGTGGCTGCCGCTCCAGATCACGCAGTGCACGCTGCAGTGCAACGCCCTGCACGGGAGTGTCGACACCGCGGCGCTCCCACGCGGGCTCATCCTCTTTGACATCCGGCGGAACAAATTTTCGGGTGAGTTTGTGATCGAAGACCTCCCCGAGGGCATCGAGAAAGTGAACATCGGGATGAACGGCTTTACAGGTGAACTCGAGCTTCTCGACCTGCCTGCGACCATCGTCGAGTTCCACGTCGACTTCAACAAATTTTCGGGGAGTATTGACCTCAGCGAGATCCCCCCGAAGGCCCGCTACCTCGGCCTCAACCACAACCGCTTCCAGCAGAAGCGCCTCGTCGTCGGCGACATCCCGGAGAGCGTCGAGGCCATCCACGTCGGGGGGAACTCTGGTATCGCCCGCATCGTCGACCCCGAGGGAAAGGAGGTCGACTCGGATAAAATAGTGCTGATGATGCTTCCGGGTGAGTATGGAGAATCGTTCCTATAAACGTAAGAACCACTGATATATCGTATTTTTTGATAGTGAGAACATCATTTGGCACTTTTCGAGCTATATTTGTGTTCATTGGCTTTGATTTGGTATTGAATGAAATGATTTCAGGGCAAGCATGCGAGGATTGAGCCGAGCTGCGCACTTTTCAAAAAAGTCTTTTGATCTCACGAATCTTCCACTCGACCATCTTCACGCGAGGCTTTATGCTTTTTGTTCTGGTAAATGGAGATTCTGAGTTGTCTCATTTGGCCACGCGAAGATGGACCGAATCTGCCTGTGATGTCCTTCTCATCTTCACGCTTCTTGAGTGTCAGATACGAAACGATAGAAAGAACAGATAAAGAAGTGCATTTCCTCTGTTCGTTCAGTGTGCGACCGTGTCTGGCATAGGTGGATGTTCGCCACCCACGAAATGAGTCATCATCATCTGAATTCGATAGATATAATTTTCGTCAATGCACACTTGGAGACATCGTGCTATCTCCTTTGAGTTTCCGTACGCATCGGTACAGGCGAGTACATTCTCAATGATCAGCCGTCAATGCACACTTGATGAGGGCCTGCGGTAAAAGTGTCGACTGGTCAAGCTTTCCCAAGATCTATATGATTAAATGCTTCGACTTGGGGGGGGGGGGGGGGGGGGACTTCCGATACATTTTCTTGCAACAAAAAGATACTTTTCGCCAAAAATTATTTCGATCTACATTGATCATAGCAATGAAGAATTATTTCATTGATAGAACTAGAAATTTCGCATCAAAGCACTCGTCGCATGACTTGTTTGCTATGGTTTGACTGAAGTATGTCTTTATATAGCTTATATCTGCACTCAGTGATAATTATTTGTCGGTTAATTATCGGACCGCCAAATAATTATCACTTTCTCTTTTGGACCGCCAAATAATTATCACTTCGAATTTCAGACCGCCGAATAATTATCACTATTTTTAGGGACCGCCAAATAATTATCACTTCGAATTTCAGACCGCCGAATAATTATCACTTTCACACATTCTGCAATTCTGAAGAGCACTTTCTGTTTTCCTTTTCTCGCTCGACCCGGCCCTCGGGCGCCTCGACTACGACTCCCTCTCTGACCAGGCGCTCATGGAGGTACTCATCAGTGGTATGGAATACTATGAAAAAGCAAAATTCCAAGACGAAAATGGAAAT
Organism: Perkinsela sp. pyNocScin1; assembly: GCA_964019655.1. NCBI lineage: Eukaryota > Euglenozoa > Kinetoplastea > Prokinetoplastida > Perkinselidae > Perkinsela > Perkinsela sp. pyNocScin1. Next base: position 466,172 of record CAXHTR010000001.1, read on the forward strand.
ATTCTCGAAATCAGCGAGTGGGATGGCGTTGAGTGCGAATCTGAGCGCGTGACATCCATTCAGTGGATTTATCTTGAATTCAGCGAAAAGCAATTTCCTTTTACCTTCATTCCCTCACTCGTGCGCTGTTTTCAGGTTTCGAACGCATCTCTCTGTGGAACACTGGACCCGTCTGTTCTGCCCACGACACTCGACGATTTTGATGTTTCTACCAACGCGCTGGGCGGCTCCATCGATTTCAGCGCGTTTCCAAGAGCCATGCACACAATCAATATCAGCTGGAACCTTTTTGCCGGGAGCTGTGCTCTTGGCGACCTGCCAGAAGCTGAATGTTGAAAAATTGGAAAAAATGTTTCAGAAGGTAAAAAAAAAGTTAAAATGTCAATGACATGGAATGTGGGAAAGGTCAACTAGGCATTGATAGACCGCCGAATAATTATCATTTGGAAATCTGGACCGCTGAATAATTATCACTTTTTTTTTTGACCGCCGAATAATTATCATTATCAAATAATTAACCGACAAATAATTATCACTGAGTCCATATCATCCATTTTACGCTAAGCTCCGCATCATTCATCATCATCGTTATCTGAGCTTTCTTCATCTGAAGAATCCCAATCATTTTCACTTTCTTCATACATCTCATTGACTATTGTTTCCTCCCACGCGTGCTTTTCACCTTTATCATCGAGTACTTCCTTTATGGAGTCATGCACAAGGGTGAAGGGCATTTCCCCATATGCTTCAGAAATGATGGCTGTCCCTGAAAGATTGTTCCCTGTGATGAAAATTCTTTCGAGATCGTCTGGAAGTGCCAAAAGCCGGAATCTGCCGGTGAAAGCGTTGTTGTCAAGTTCTATAATTCGAATCGAGGCTGGCAAATGCGCAATACTGATCGTCCCCGTCAGAAGATTATTGCTCAGGTTGAGAGTCTCCATAGCACTTGGCAGCGAGTTGAAGGATATTTCCCCACTGAGCTTATTACCGCTTGCGTCAAAAAACTCGAGTGAGTCCGGGAGCTCCTCAAGGGCGCACCTGCCCGTAAATTCGTTTGACTCGATGTACAGTGTCACCAGCGCTCGCGGAAGGGCCTTGAAATTCAGCGTTCCATGTAGCTTATTAGAAGATGCGACGAGTCTGGTAAAATTCTGCGGCAAAGTCGAGAAATCAAGCGTCCCATGCAGATTGCAGCCCATCATAGAAAACTTCGTCACAAGCGGGGGTATGAATTCGAATGGAAACTGCTTCTTGTTAAATTTGGAAAAATTTATTCGGATTTCTTGCACGCGATCATTTGAACAGATCAATTTACTCCAGTCACAGATATCTTTGAAGTTGCCGCTTTGGTCTTGAAAAAGCTCCGCCTTATCTTTTGCATTCATTCCGTCGATGAGTATCTCCATCAGTGCCTGGTCTGAGAGCGAGTCGTAGTCGAGGCGACCAAGTGCTGGATTGATGGCCAAGATCTGAAGTATGGAAGGTTTGTGCATTTTATGCGATATGATAAAAGTTTTTTGAAAACTTTTAAAATCTGCGATTGCATTTCGGCTTGGGATCCAATGGCCTCATGGGCATCAGTAAACCATAAATTTTACTTCTCCCTGCCATACAGAAATTTCCTATGAATGAAAATCCACGCCGAAAACTAGCCTGTACTACAACGATCGCCTTTCTGCAAAATTTAAGCCACCGTTTATGTCACATCTCAGTGCCTTTGCGTGAAATAAATGAATAAACTACAAAACAATGTAGCATCAGGAAATTAAAACTGTACATGAGACTTCTTTTCTAAACGCTTCAGATTTTATTCAAATATTCTTATCAATATCCCTCTATTGTTACTCTACTTCATCATATGGACACCCGCTTTCATCCACAACGACGAGATTATCGTCGTTATACGATATTTTGATGTATTCCCGCATAGCCCGATGGATGACCGCGGTGCCCGAAAATTGACAGAGCGTTGCATCGAGTTCTTTTAAATTTGGGTGCGGTTTGCGGAACTCGAAAGGGCAGCTCTTGAAAAGGTCATCACGACCAAAACTGGTTCCACGGATGTTCAGCGTCTCAATCGCCGGCGGCAGTTCATCAAAATTTAAGGGCCCAGAGAGATCCCAGTTGTTCTCGAGGTGCAGCAGCTTACAGGTGACCGGTAGATCTTCGAGATCAATGCCGCCATAAAATTTGTTGTCACCAGCTCTGAGAGTCTTGAGACGGCGCGGGAGATCTTCCAGAGGAATGATTCCCGTAAATTCGTTCGATTCTATATTCAGCGTTCGGATCGATCCCGGAAGATCCTCGAAGGGAAACTCCCAACTGAGCTTATTGTGGCTCAGAACAAGCTTTTGGAGCGCGATAAAATCATAATTCATCAAATAAATAACCCCTGAAAAATCATTTTCAGACACATTGAGCTTTTGGAGACCATCCGGTAGCAGGTGGAATTCGAGGCTGCCGCTCAGCTTGTTCACGTGCATTTTGAGCATAGTGAGAGAGTCTGGGAGATTTGCAAGCGATACGCCCCCTCTAAGTCGATTTTCAGATATATCCAATTCCATGAGGGAGTGTGGTAGCTTTTCGAGGTTGATTTCACCTGTGAATTTATTGCCATTGAGGTACAAAAGCTCCAATTTTTCCGGAAGGCTCGTCAAATCGCAGGAACCCTCGAAAGAGTTGTTTGGAACATGGAACTCACGCAAATTGGGTGGGAATTCGGAAAGGTTGAGATCACCATGCAGCATAGTTTGGTGCTCAAAAAATGGATCGCTTGAAAATTCTTCAAGCCCTCGTGGGAGTTTTGCTCTGTTTAACGTGCCTTGAACATCTCCCCATATTATATCGAGCTTTTTGACGTTCAGCGGGATGAAGTCGAGGGAAACTTCACCTTTTATCGTGCAAAAACGAATCAAGGTCACGTCGCCGTTGTCGTTGCATCCGACACCACCCCACTCGCATACGTCGATAAATTCCCCGTCGGCGTCTTGAAAGTACCGCTTGGTCTCTTCGGTAGTACCCTCGATGAGCAGCTCCATTCGAGACTGGTCGGGGAGATCGTCGATGCACATGCGCCCAGGCTCGGCGTCGATTGCATGCAAGGCTGAGAGAAACGTGGGCATTGGAATCATCGTAAAAAATTTTAACTTTTGACTTTTTGAAGGTTATAAGAAACTCAGTCGTAATAATTTAAAAGCATTGGTCGACTTCTTTGAAATACATACGCACAAAGCTTAAGCGGTTCTTTAAACTTTATGCGAAAGCGAATTCCATTTCAAAACATTCCCTGATTCCTTCAATGGCATTCAAACCTCACCTTGTCCATCAATTTCATAAACTTCATCACTTGGCGTGCACCAGCCCTAAAGGTACACCTTCTCCCAGTACTCCACCTCCTGCGGCGGCCACGGCTCCTCGTATGGATTCAGCTGAAATATCGCATCCTCATCGATCTTTTCGCTCTCGTCGAGCGGCCTGGCCGCTGGCCGCCGCCGATCAGCGGCTTTGTACAACCGCACGCGCATCAGCGATTTCGGAAAGTTCGCGAAGTACACAACGCGCTGCTCAAAATTATTCCCATAGATGTGGAGCATTCGGAGCTTTGGCGGTCAATTTGTCAGCGTAATTGAACCTCGCAGGTTGTTCATGCTGAGGTCAAGGGCGAGCAGCTCGAGCGGCAGGACACGCAAGTCGACAGAGCCGAAAATATGATTTCTGTGCAAATTGAAGTAGCGCGCCTCACGTGGGAGGTGCCGCGTGTCTATTCTGTAGCGCTGGCCGCAGCTGACAACCCGCAGGTACTGCAGCGATGGCGGCAAAAAGCCAATGCTGAGGATGCCCATGGAGTCCCTTACTTTGGAATACGTGAGCTTGGAGAGCTTTCCTGCGCTGCAGATGAGCCCGCGCCAGCGGCAGAAGTCTGGGTCATGAACACGGTTGATGAATTCCATGAAGGTCGGCTCGGCTCTCGAAAAGACGCGGTCCATGAGCACTCGCTGGCCTGGTGCGTCGGCAGAGAAGCAGAGAATGGCGGAGAGTATTTTTTGGTTGAAGTCGAAATTGAAAATCCAAATTTCAAAAATAATTTGCGACTATGGGACTGACTTCATTCAAAAAAAATTGAGCACAAGGGTGCACGAGAGAACTTCTGTCACAATGTATAGAAGGTTCATATTTTTTGATTTCAGGAACCCAGTGCTGGTCACTGTCATTCGCTTTCTGAGATAATGCATCTGGCGTATGCTTATCTACCAAAAACTATCGAAAGAGAACTTTAGCTCTTCTGTTGCCGAAGAATTTTGTTCAACTGCATAAAGAAGCCATTTTCACTTTTTTTACGCATAAGCGCCACCAGAACCGGAATGCAGATCGATCTGGGCAAAGTTGTACAGCTCAAGTGATAATTGACCTAAAAAACTTTATTTCAGGACATTGCAGACCCTACGCATATAACCTTGAATTCTAAGAAGATAGGCGCTCAACCTGGCGGTATTTCGCTGCCATTTCCATCATTCTTTCTGAAAAATCTAAAGAGAAAAGACATGAGCCATAAACGAAGACTTGAGAATTCTGCTTCGCTTTACAGCTGCATTCATATTTCATTTCTTACATTTATTGTTATTTGCTGCTCGCAAGCGCGAGTTCATAATTTGGCCTCCGCATCGAGTGCCCGCTCATCCTAAATATCAATCTTTGTGTTTTTACTCGTAAAGACGGGCTTGAAAAGGTTGCCTGCCAGCCGGAGGTTGACGAGGCATTCCGGGATATTCGAGATATCGACCTCCCCCGTCAGCATGTTGTTCTGCAGCCAGAGCTCCTTCATACCCTTTGGCAGGTGGCTGAGGTCTATTGTACCCGAAAATTTATTCATCTGGAGGCTCATGCCCTCCAGGGATTCTGGCAGGACAGTCAAATCAATGCTGCCCGAGAGCGCATTGTTTCTCGCGTAGAGATGTTTAAGCGTGACAGGTAACTTTGCCAGGCATATCTCTCCCGTAAAGTGGTTGTTGTAGAGACTGACTTCTTCGATCACATGTGGCAGGTTCTCGAGGCTGATGGACCCGTGAAGTATATTGAAGTTGACGCTGAACTCTTTCATTTGGGCTGGCAGTTGCGTTAAGTCAAGTGTGCCGTGTATAGCACTATTGCCGAAATCCAGCTCTTCGAGGTCTCTTGGCAGCTTTTCTATAGATAATGTCCCACTGATTTTGTTGGCGCCGATAGACAGAGAACGTAGGTCAGGGGGGAGGCTGCACAAATCGACGAACCCCTGGAGTCGATTCATGTGCAATCTCAGCTCCCTAAGCGCTCTGTTCAGATTCTGAAGATTCATAGTGCCCGTTAGCATATTTTCACATAAAGTCAGATCGCAGAGTCCGGCCGGCAGCCGAGAAAGGTCGACAGTCCCCGAAAAATGATTTGAGCCCAGGTAAAGATAGGTGAGGGGCGCTGGCAGCGCTGTGAGGTTCAGTGAGCCGCTCAGCTGATTGTCCTGTGCGGTAAAAGAATGCAGATTTGGTGGTAGCATGCTGAGGTCCAGGTCCCCTACAAAGGAATTGTCACACAGGCGAATTCTTGTGATTGAGCGCGGAAAAATCGCCGTATTTATAGCCCCCGAGAGCTGGTTGTTGTGGAGGAAGACTTTCTCCAAGTGGCGAAGCCTATTGATACCCGTGAGTGATCCCGTCAGCTGATTTTTACACATGCGGAAATCTTCGAGGTCTGTTGGCAGGCGAGCGAAGTCGACTGACCCTTGCAGGCCCATGTCAGTAATGGCCAGTTTCTTCACTGACTGTGGCAGGAACTCGAGGTGAAGTGTGCCTTCGAGGGCAGGAAAGGTTTCACGCCTCCATTCGATATCCTTAACTTGATTTTCGGTACAGCTGAGCCCGTGCCAGTCTTCGATATCTCTGAAATTTCCATGTTCATCTTGAAATAGATCTGTCGTTGTCAGGCCAGAAACAAACATCTCTATGAGCGCTTGTTGTGACATGCTTTCGTAGTCGAGCCGACCGAGGTGGGAGATATCGATGCACGAGAAGACAGAAATGCTTTGCATAGGAAATCGTTATGAAAAGTAAAAGCGGTTTATGCATATATTATTTCTCTAACAATGCAAAGTTGAAAAACATTTCACGTTTTTTAGTCCTCAGCATCATAGCACCACTCTTTCCTAGAAGTCGTGAACGATGCGGCTCTCATCTGATAGATCCGCAAACTTGAAATTCTCGAACCCACAGAGGTAAAGATCGATTTCTGTGCTTCCAGCCCCGAGCTTCCCGACTATGAGCGTGTCATGCGTCAGGTTGGTCTCCTGGACACGGCACTTGGTCAAACCCTCGGGCAAGTTTCCCAAGTTGACTATTTCCGTAATTTCGTTATTTTGCACATTGAAAAAACACAGTTCCCGCGGTAGACTGCCCATGTCGAGCGTCCCGTGGAAGCCACAGCTCATGATTTGGAATTTGAGAAGTGTTTCTGGCAGCGAAGTCGTGTCCATAGGGCCTCGGAGATCATGCTGGCTGACCATGATGAGTGACTGGAGCTGGCGCGGGAGCATTGAAAAGGCTATGGAGCCATACAGTGAGACTCTCCCGTAGTTCCAGGCAATGGCGGAGACTGAAGATTCGATCGAGCAGGTAACGCCAGACCATGAGCACGCTGTGTCTCTATCGCCGTCGAGGCCTATCTCGTTCCAGTCTGTATCGATTGGCGTTATAAAGAGCTCCATCATCTGTTGGTCGCTGAGCATGGAGGGCCCCATGCGACCGATGCTCGATTCGTCAGCGGTAAAGAAGGTGAGCATTGAGTAAATAGGAATGAATGGGAATCGTTCTTAATTCTTTCTTGAGAGGCCCAAAAGGATTTAAACGAAGATATTATCATTGTGAAAGTAGTTTCAGCCCATTCATTTCATCTACCCACACTCCCATATTTAACGCCTATTTACATGCTTTTCTGGGTAAAGTATACCCTTCTCGTTGACATGAACTTCGCCGAGGTCATTCAAAACTCTCTCGACCTTGTTGTTCTCGAGCACAAGGGTCCTAAACGAGAACTTTACCACAGCGTCCCCCGTAAATGCATTATTTTTTGCATTCAAACAGTTGAGCGACGCTGGTGGATTCCGAAGCTCAAATTTACCCGAAAATGCGTTCCCATTGATGAAAATGGCCGCAATGTACGGCGGGATGTTTTCAAAAGAAATTTCGCCACTGAATTCATTTTCAGCGATGGAAATTCTCTGCATCATCTGCGGCAGATGCAAAAAAGAAACACTGCCAGAGAGCTGATTGTGCGTCAGATCGAGCCGCTGCATCATTTTTGGAAGATTTTCGAGGGATATTCCGCCTGCAAACAGATTATTCGCCAGGTCGAGCGAAATGAGACCATCTGGGAGCTTGTCGAGCGTTATTTTCCCTGCAAAGCGATTGTTGTTCGCGTCGAGGCTAGTGAGCACTCGTGGGAGATCAGACAGGTCGCACTCCCCCGTGAGCGCATTGAAGGAGACATCGAGCTCAAGGAGACCTAGTGGGAGACGCGCAAAGTCGACTGTCCCGTAGAAATCGTTCCCATTGAGCGTCAGATAGTTCAGCCCGAGCGGAAGCGCAAGCACATCGATTGTCCCCGTGACCGCATTCCCCGCGACTTCGATATCGGTGACCCTCGATGGCACAAACTGGAGGTTGATAGTGCCCTCGAGATGGATGGTGTAGTCGAATTGAATTTCGTTGACGTCGCCGTTGTCCGCGCAGTGGACGCCGTCCCAGTCGCCCACGTCGCTGAACTCGCCGCTGTCATCCATGAACTGCTGCTTCGTCTCGTCACTGAGGTCGGCGATCATGAGCTCCATGAGCTGCTGGTCGCTGAGTGCGTGGAGGTCGAATCGGCCGAGTGTTTCGACTGATGGTGCCGAAGACGTATCGGCGCTTATGAGCGAAGTTAGGAGCATTTACTAGTTGAAAACTTGGGAAAATGCTTAAAAGTGCTTGGAAGCTGACTGTGGAGTCTTTCTTTTTTTATGATTTAGAATCAGATCAAAAAGTTTGAAAGCGCATAGAATGGTTTATGGTAGAGAACTAGTCATGAAGATTCTCAAAGTCATTTTTGGACAAAAGGCCTTTCGTCGATCAAGACGAATTGATTCAATTCAAAGACTTTATCATGTTCTTTCTGAAGTCACTCTGCGCTTCATCTTCATCAGCGGCATACAATGGCCTTGGGGAGGCTGGTGATGCGCAAAGACACGCTGAAAAATCCTTGTCGAGGAGAAAGCACTGAATTGAGCCTGGCAGGGACAAAAAGTCACGCACTTACCTGAGCTGTGGATATATGAAGATAAGCTTTATCTTCCGTTCATATTTCTATCTACAAAAGCCACCTTTGCAACCTGAGATAGTCTTTCCGCTATACTGCTGATGCGAACAGGTTTATCTGTCCTTCTACATCTCAATCTTACGAAAGATATGAATTCCACTTAGCCAACTTTCTTATCCAAACGCTTACAGTTTATACAAAACTTTCAATTTTAAGAGCAATCTTCCTTCACTATTACTCCCGCTCTACGCCTTCATGCACTTTTGCAAAAATGCAACAGCATCCGCGCACTCGGCCGGGCCCGTGCTGTGCCGCAGGCCCGGGTAGACCTTGGCGTGAATGCGCTCTACCGGGATCCCGGTGCTCTCCAAGTACGCCACGCTCCTCGTGTGCATCCACAGTGGTATTATATCATCTGCATCGCCATGCGCAATAAAGATCGGCGCCGCACGGACTTCTGCGATTTGCCGGAGCACATCCCTGTCGAAGGGCACGAATCTCGGCGAGTACCCACTGAGCGCGACGATCCCATCGAATGGCAACGCATTGGTCAGAAAATTGTAAATGGAGAGCGTCGCACCCTGGCTGAAGCCACCAAAGAAGACTTTGCAGGTTTTATTGGTTTCGAGGAGGCTCTCACGCTCGGTCTGGGCGAGGTACCGCATGTACGTGGCACTAAGGAGAAGATCGTCGAGCTTTGGCGATCTGTCTTTTCCGACAATCGTAAAATCGTACCAGGCGGTCATCGGGTCCGGTGGGTTGCGGCTGAGGGGCCGCGTCGGGGCAGTCGGTAGGACAAAGCGCGTCGAGGGCATGTGCGGCGCGATTTTGTCAGATACAAAGCTCACCCAGCGGTCGCCGCTGCCGCCGAGGCCGTGGCAGAAGATGAGCACGCTGTCTGCCGGGGTCTTAGAGTCAACTCGGGAGACTTCGCCGAAAAACTTGCCGGGCTGGAAGGCGCTCTGGATGGACGCAGTGACTGTCTCGAGCGCGGCGGTGGCGGCGTTGGTGACTTTGAGCTGCTCGGCGACTTTTCGGAGAATCGGCTCAGAGAGCCCGAGGAAGGTCATTGCAGTCTAGGTGAGAGGGTAAATTTCAACGCAGATAAGCCTTTTCAAGTAAGAATACAAATTTTTTTAATCCGCCGACAAGCATCTCCGTAAGCGTTTGGTCAGAGAATAACTGGACATCAACGCGGCCGAAGGATGGATCAGTAGCGAGAATGGTGCACATCATTATCATTTTCAATGAAATAACTAACCTTAATGTACTTCATCTGCTGAGATTGCTCGTAACTTACTATAAGTAACTTGCGCATCATCTATTATAGCATATTCAACTGCGTCTACAGAAGTCGCACAATTTTTACTCTTTTAATTAAAAGCTTCTTCTGATTTCTCATAGAAATTCCCTTTCATAAGGAAATCATATCGTGCTCCTTGAGTGTCCAGCCCTGAAACTTGCTTCGGTGCTTGGGCTCATCATTCTCGTCGACTGCTCTTACCTTGCCAATATTACTATTAAAAGAGAGGTTGACACTACTAAGCGACGCCGGCACGTTTGCGAAGTAAATTACTTTCTGCGAGATAGAGTTATTTGAGAGGTCTATGGTCCGAATTCTCGGTGGCAGGTGCAAAAAGGAGATCGGCCCTGAAATTTGGTTCATATGCAGATTAAGTGCTTCGAGCATAAGTGGAAGAGTGTCAAGATGGATATCTCCACTAATTTCATTGGAAGCTAAACTGATGCTGATCGCCCGAGCTGGGAAGTAGCGAGTCTCTAAGTACGGGATCACCTGGCGACACCACTTGAGCTCGAGCTCGACAACTGTCTGTGGGACGTATTCAAGCTGAAAGTTGCCGGCGACGACCATTTTGTACTCAATACACGTTATTGTGCCTGAGTTTGAGCCGATGCCATCCCAATTGTCCATGTCCTCACTATCGCAAACTGGTGAGTGAATGTCTCCGTGTGAGAGCTCAAGGAGCTTATCGTTCGTTATCTTTTCGAAGAACTTGCGCATGAGCCATTCTTGTCGCTCTTGGAAGGTCTTTTTGTCTAATGGAGACTGGCTTCCGCCGGCTGTGAGTATATAAAGAAGCATTTGTAGAACTCTTTTACTAGTAGAGAACATATGATTGATTGATAAAAAGACGATATCACATAAATGATACAAATAATAATAGTGAATTACCATTTGCATTTAGAAAAGTGCCTTGTTCTTTTTTCTTTGTTTGCTAAAATACTCTGATGGAAAGTAAAGATGAGTGTTCCTAATAGATCAGTAGCTTATTTCGAAACTTTGATTGATAATAAGCTCATTACCGCTTCATGAGAATTCTACCCACTGTCTTTTTCACATATAAACCATTATGAGACTTATCCTGCAAACTTTGTTGCTAATTTCTCAAATAATGCTCTAGTGAAGTTGCCAGTGAGAAATAACGCATTGCTTTTCGATAGATAGGTGATTCTAGGTCTTGTGTGCATCGAGTCGTACAGCGGTATGGGCGGAATCGAAAGTACTTCGACGTCATGAATTATCTAAATTATCAAAGAATTTGCTATATATTTATGTAAGAATGACTGTCAGACACATTCTGTAACATTTATTAATTCTGACTACATAACTCGAAGTATTGCATCTTTCGTACTGTCCGACGTCAATCTAGTAAATAGCCCTTTCCAAAAAGTATACGCTCCCCTCGCATTGACCCATCTTCCGGAAACAGATTCTGAGCCTGCTTGATGTCATTCCCGCGTAGATCAATGCGCTCAATGTTCTCCGGCAGGTTCGCGTAGAAAACAGTTTTCTGCCGAATAGCATTGTTGATTATCCGTAGGCACTCTAGCGAGTGTGGCAGGTGACACAGCGATATAGGCCCGCTGATCGCATTGTTCGCGAGATTCAGCTTGACTATTTTGCACGGGAGTGTCGATAAGTTGACCTTACCATAAACATGATTCTCCTCCAGACTCAACAGAATGAGGTCACGTGGGAAAAACCTCGTCTCTATCGGGTAGTGCTGGTCACAGCTCGTAATCTGCACCCACTCAAGTGTGTTGGGAAGGTACTGCAGTCGGAGGTTACCAAGGTGGTGTATTCTGATCTCGAGTCCACGCACGAGTCCGTGCTTGCACTGGATATGGTGATCGTAGCGATCGTACGGAAACGGCAAGTCATGGATGCCCGGCATTATGTTTTCATCGATGTGAGAGAAAAGTTTCAACATGAGAGCATCTTGAAAATTTTCGTATTGATGGTCAATAACGGTTTTCGAATGCTTTTCGTGCCCAGCGAGTACAATGGCTGCTAGTATCGCTGTTATTCCTACAAGCGATGTGGTGCTTGACTTCATGTATGCTTTATCAAAGAATAGGATGATACAGTGTACAAAGAAAAATCATTTCCCAAAGGGGGAAAGGGGGGCCCTTTATTGAAACCCTGCTATAGAATGAAGCTCTGATGTGCATAAGTTTATTGAGACGATGACACATGAATCAACCTGCATCAAATCAATGCGAATACATTCATATAATGTCTTTACTCATATTTCTTTTATTGCCATTCTCTTGCTCTGAAATTGTCTTCTTGTATTTCACACTTCATTTCAAATTCTATGTTCTCGCTGATTTCAAGGGCCTTTAGCCGCTGGAACCCTTCTTTATGACAAGGCCCCTCATGCTGTGTTCACTTTCCTTAAGCGTTCTATGGCTGGTTGTCGGAAAGGGCCCATTCCACATGCAACCGAAGAGATGATCATCCATTTTTTCATTTTCAAACAAATGGTAGGAGTTCCTACAGCTTTCAGAAGGCCTGCTCTATAGAAGGGCAGCGCGTGAATTGCATCTCATTGTTGTATTCTTACGCAAAGGTTAACGCACATGGACTGCATTCAACAAGAACACACTTACGAATTACGTATAAGCCTGTGCTGCAGTGATACATCGTTGTGTGCATAGGTGGTTATCTATCTGCCAAGATAGGGAAGATTTGCCTCAGCTCATCATTTCAATGCTCTTTCATTTATCTCAAATTGCTTCTTGCATTGTCTTGTCTACCCCATATTCCATTCGTTTTGTACGCATCTGCACACTGCTCTACGGCTTTTACCATTAAATATCATCTCTCTATAATAAGCGTTGATCTATAAGCCCATCAATTATCATTCTGCGCTAGAGCTTGCGGTGGATCAGCCCCGGCTTGGCGCCATCCTTTCGCGACTCATCCCCACTTCTTTCAGCCTCCCGGTTCACCTCTACATCCCCAATCGAGAACCGTTGCACGTGCGCAGGGAACATCTCCAGCGGCACCGGCACGAAGCCGTTGCCCTTCAGCGTGAGCTCCTGGAGCGTCGGAGGCAGGTTCCCAAGGTGTAGCTTGCCCGTCAGCTTGTTGTCCCCCAGCCGCACGACCTTCATCGACGACGGCATCATGTCGAGGTCAACTGTCCCCGTCAGCGCGTTGCCGCGCACATCGAGCACTTCGAGAGATCGTGGGAGCGCTGCAAACTGCAAATTCCCCTCGAGCTTGTTGGAGTGTACGTTCAAAATCTTGAGGGAAGCTGGCAAATTGTCAATGCCAAAACCCCCTGAAAAAGTATTGCGCTCGGCCTCAAAGACTTCGAGCGCTGGGGGCAGCTCGGCGATATCCAAAACTCCGCCCAGTGCGTTTGAGCCGATGAGCAGAAATTCCAGCGTCTTTGGCAGCGCCGAGAGGTCCACAGTGCCGCTCAGCTCGTTCTGATAAAGCCCAAGCCCCCGGAGTCGAGGTGGGAGCTGTGTCAAGTCCACAGATCCCGTAAAATGGTTCTTTCCGAGCTGCAGGACCTCAAGCCCCTGTGGGAGGCCGACGAGCTGCAGCGTTCCCTTCAGCGCGTTATCATGCATCGCGAGGCCCTTAGACGGGCGCTCGATCTCGCTCGTCTCGCCGATACGGCTCTGCATGCGCTGGAGCGTCTCCTCGAGGCGCCCAACGAGGCGGCCAGTGAAAGGGCCCTGGAAAGCACTGACGTTCGCTTTGCCGTCAGAAACGCGCGAAATGAAGTCGTGCTTGCACGTTTTGAGAATGCCGAGGGCAGCGCTCACTTTCGTTGAGACAGCGGTGACACCCGCGGCGAGTGGCGCCTCCGGGGCACAGCCGAACTGCATTGGGAGCTTCTCGAGCGCGATATCCCCTGAAAACTTGTTCCCGTAGAGGAGCAGCCGGTGCACAGCGCCTGGGACAGCGCTCAGGTCAACAGTCCCCGAGAGCTGGTTCTCGGCGAGGTCGAGGATCTGCATTTTTTCTGGGAGGCGGCGCAGGTCAAGCGACCCGAAGAAGCGGCAGCGGCTCGCGGCGAGCGCGAAGAGCGTCTCAGGCAGTGCAGTCAGGTCTACTCCCCCTGCAAAGTGATTTCGGGAGAGCATAGCACTGTTGAGCTTTGGCGGCAGCGCGCGGAGATCTACTGACCCGCTCATCTCGTTGTCGATGACAGCGGCGGTGACCAGTCCGCGTGGGAGCTTTGCAGTCTCGAGAGACCCCGAGAGCCCATTGATCGAAACCATGATTGCCATGAGCTTCGGCGGCAGCTGCGACATGTCGACAACGCCGACAAAATTGTTCTGCCCGACGTTCAAGACGAGGAGCGACGGCACGAGCTTGCGGAGGTTGAGAACCCCTGAGAATTGATTTTGTAGAATTAAGAGCGCGTTGAGCGCCTTGGGCAAATCGGTTAAGTCGACAGTGCCGCTCAGCGCGTTGGTGTTGGCGTCGAAGCGCTTGAGGTTGTTTGGCAGCGCAGTGAAGTCCACCGTGCCCGTCAGCTCATTGCGGCTGACTGTTAACCGCTCGAGCCCATCGGGAAGGTTGGACGGGATGCTCCCAGCCACGCCGTTGGCGTCCATTGCGAAATTTTTGAGCGTGCGCGGGAGATGCTCGAGGGAGATGACGCCGCAGAGCGCATTGCCCGCGACGCGGAGCTGGGCCATGCCTCCTGGGAGCTCATCGAGGTTGATGCCGCCCCGGAGCTTGTTGCCAGTCGCGCTGAGCTCCAGGAGGGCCTGCGGCAGGAGCGCCGTGTCGATGCTCCCAGTGAAGTGGCAGTCGTCGACGTTGAGCTTTTGCAGCGAATTTGGGAGGTGTTGGGCCTCGAGGTGGCCCTGGAAGTCGTTGCCCTCTGCTGTGAAAATCTCTAGGCCACGCGGGAGCGCTTCGAAGGCGACGCTGCCTTCAAAATGGTTCTTGCCCACCAAAAAGCTCTTGAGGCCCCGTGGAAGTGCGTCCAGCCTGACTTCGCCCTGGAAACTGTTGGACTCAATCGAAAAGCGCTCGAGGGCGGCGGGGAGGCGATCGAAGGAGACCTCGCCCGAGAAGGCGCAGTTGGAGAGGCCGAGCTGCTTGAGGGTCGCAGGCAGGCGCGTCAGGTCCACCTCGCCAATGAGCTTGTTCTGGGCCACTGAAAAGTACTCTATACCGTTGGGCAGCTGCGTCAGGTCTATTGTGCCCTCGATGGCGTTGTTGTGTATCGAGAGGTGCTTGAGGCCCGCTGGTAGCCGCGCGACGTCGATGGTCCCTGTAAAACGGTTCAGGCCGAGCTGGATGAGGATGAGTGTATCTGGAAGCGACGTGAGGCACACAGACCCCGAGAGGGCATTGCCCTGGAGGACCAGTTTATTGAGCTTCGGGGGCAGGCGCGTCAGCTCGATCGTCCCCGTCAGACCATTTGCGTGCATCGAGAGCGTTTCGAGGGAGGCGGGGAGCTCGCCGAGGTCGACGCTGCCACTGAAGCTGCTCTTGTAGGCGATGAGCGAGCGGAGCGACGGTGGGAGGTTTTCCGTCCTGATGCTCCCAGTGAAGCCTTTGGACGATATGTTCAAGACCTCGAGACCCCGCGGAAGCGCCTCGGTGTCCAGTTCCCCCTGAAAGGCGACGTCTGCGATCATTAAAGTCTTGAGTTCATCGGGAAGGCTACTAAAGTCGACTGTCCCACTCAAATTTGGGTTTGACGTGAGCACAAAAATTTCAAGATCTTCTGGGAGGTGCCGAACGATCATCGAGCCGCCGTTGGGAAAGCACTGCTTCCACTGGATTTTCCACACGCGGCCACTTGCGTTGAGGGTGACGCCGCGCCACGCAGCGAGGGGCCTGAAGTGGCCCTGGGGGTCCTGAAACCGCGAGACGTTGTTCGCACTGCACACGAGGGCTTCCATGCGCGTGTTCTCGGGGATGTTGAGGGAGCTGACCTTCGCTGGGCGCGAGTGATCGGCGCAGAGAAGGAGAGAGAGTAATAATTGCATTGTTTTAAAATTTTTGACAGAAGTGCTGATGATTTTATGAAAGATCGATATCAAAATTTTTTTACAAAATTCTACATGGATGGTGGCCACACGATGCTTTCCATAGCTCTTAATGCAAAGGGAATTCTTGCTTTACAAGTTCGACTTGAAATCATCAGAGACACGTATTCTGCTTTGAAAGAAGGCCTTTCTCATGATGGGTGTGTCTTCTCTGTTGATATATTTTTTTATTGAGTAGTAGACCTTATCTCCTGACTTGACCAGCCTCTAACTTAGATTATGTCTATTTCCTCAACATTCCCAATACGAATTCGCTCGTCCAGCGAAAGTTTACTTCCCCTATCGATATTCTCCACTTTTTTAATCTGATTGTCTTGCAGGTCGATTTTCTTCATTCCTTCAGGAAGATCTTCATAGAAAACCACACGCTGTTTGATACGATTCGCATGTAAATAAATTGTGTGTAGTGAATCTGGCAGGTTGTACAGCCGAACCGGCTCTTTGATGTAGTTGTGCTGTAAATGGAACGCGACGATCTTTGGTGGGAGCTCACAGAGGTTCACAGTCCCGTAGATCCTGTTGTAGCTCATATTGAAGAGAATGCACTCCCGCGGGAGGAGCCGCGTATTCACTTTGTAGTGCTGCGAGCACGAAGTTATGGACACTTTTTGGACAGAGTGCGGCAGGTTCTCGACGTGAATGTTGCCGGGCGTGCAGTGCCGCATCTCGATGGCGCGGGCGAGGCCGTCGGCAGACCACACGATGACGCCTTTTTCGCGGTACCTCAAGTCGACGGACGCGAAGGCGAGGCCGAGCTGTTTTTCTTGGAGCTTGATTGCCTCTTTGTGCGAATTCTTGGCTTGGAGAGGGAGACAGAGGAGAAAGTGGTAAAGCATGAGAATTTACGGAAGTCAAAAGATAAATAAAATTTCGATTTGATAAGTGCTAAAGCATTCAAAAGCAACCAAATAATGGCTTTGATCCTTTCATATCTTGAAATTCCAAGTTTTTGTGCGACGATCAAGATATGATCTCCTGAACAAAATCTTCCTTGCCCCTTTCGCACGCATACCCCTTGCCTTTTTCATCAACCACTGCCGTGATCTTGTTCCCATATATCGTGACAACATCGCGATTTTCTGTGTGCACTGCTGCTACCCCTGAAAATACGTTGCTCGCAAACTTTGCCGTTTTTAAGTACCCCATGTGATTTTCCAAGTGTAGATCCCCGCAAAACGAATTGCTTTCAGCTCTGAGGAGCTCGATATGCTTTGGCAAATTGTTCAAATTGAGAGCCCCGCTGAAATCACAGTCACTCAATGCAAGCATGACGAGTGATTCTGGGAGTGCTTCCAGAGAGACAAGGCCCTCAAAAAAATTGAAACTCAGGAAAATGCACTCAAGGCCAGATGGAAGATTATCGAGCGCAATACTTCCGCTAAAAGCATTCGAGCTAATGTTGAGATTACTGAGATCCTCCGGGAGAGCGGAAAGGTTTGCACTACCACTGAAACCGTTATCAGATATATCGAACTCCATGAGCTTTGATGGAAGCGTGCAGAAGTTTATGGACCCGAACATTCCCTGCGCATGCGTGAACGTGAACCATTCGAGGCCATCGGGCAGCACAGCGGTGTCAATTCTCCAGTCATCTTTGCACACGCCAGATAAAATCGTGTCGTTGTTTGCGGCAAATACTCGAGCGCAAGTGTCCCTTCGCAGTAATAATTCGCAGTAAAGCTTCGCAGTAATCCTTCGCAGTAAAGCTTCGTCGCCATCGATCTCGACTGCTTCCCAATCGGCAACGTCGAGATAGTCGCCGTATTCATCCTTATACTTGCGCTTTGCTCCATCTGTAAGGCCGTCGATGAGAAGCTCCATGCGCATCTGATCTGTGAGCGCCTGTTGATTGAAGCGGCCAAGGGCATGATTGACATCAGCAGAAACAAGCAGCTGTATATGATGCATTTTACTTTACTAAAGACGAGCGTAGATGTGCATTAATTTCAAAGAAGGTTTATGTTTTTTTCTAGAAAAACAAAGTGTTTTCAACCCCATCGCATCGCACATAAGTATCATGCCTGCTATTCATGAGACTATAACGTAAGTGATTCGCTTCTTTGACGAAAAACATGAAATCTTTGAACAAAGGGTAATACAAAAGCGCAGCATTGATTAAAATTGGATACTTTGCAGGAAAATCTTGATCATGAGCCTCCATGCTCGTGGCGGGAAACATTTCATTTTCCCCCGACCACCGAAAAATCCTTCTCAAAAATCCCCATTTTTCCCCAATTAGGGGGTCCCCCCCGGGTTTATGAGGCCCTATTGCACTTCCCAGCTCGACTATACAATATTGTCCCATCGGCTCACACGGCTACCGTATAAAAATCGCACCGTATAAAAATTCATAGATTCCCCACTTTGGAATTATATTAAGAATTTTCATTCTTCGACGGATTACCACACTATACACTGCCTGACTGCCTGCAGCGATTCGAGCAATATTCATATCCATTGCCATTTTGAAAGATATGGAAGCATCGAAGAGGCACACCGATAATTCATCATCGCCAATTTCCAACAAAAAGCATAAAATTTGTACTATCTCTCAATTCTATATACATATGTAATTTCATATCAGCCTCTGTACTTCATTCTGCACAGATGATATGCAGGCTCGGGTTGCCTTCTGAGATGATTTTCTCATTGAGCTGCGGAATCACGAGCAGATCCCCCGAAAATTTGTTTCGGCTCAGGTTGAGCTCCTGCAGCGAGCCTGGGACATTCGAAAGGCACAGCGACCCCGAGAGTGCATTCAATGAAATATTGAGTCTCTTCAGCTTATCGGGGAGCGCATCCAGTTTCACACTGCCTGAAAATTTATTCTGGTGCAGATGAAGCTCTATAAGGGTCGGTGGCAGATTTGTGAGGTTCAGACTTCCCGTGAATTCGTTGCCTTGGAACGCAAGGTACTCAACAGATTCCGGGAGACCTTCGAGGAGCACACTTCCAGTCAAAAAATTACATGCGATATTGAGGCCGCGCAGCTTTCTTGGCACCCACTGCGTTTCGATTGACCCCCGCAGCCTCCGATATGGAAAGGCAATGAACTGTATATGGCCCTTGCTGAAGGTCAAACCTCCAACGCGCTCTATATCTTTGAATTGCCCGTTCGCATCAAATAAATCACAATCTGGCTCTACACCTGCAAAGAGCAGCTCGATAAGAGACTGTTCGGGTAATGTGTCTTTGTCCATTCTCGATATATTCGGGATGTCGGCTGTGAGGAGAAAGTAAGCGTACATGGAACTGAATGATGAAATGTTGATGAAAAGTAGAAAGAATTAAATTTTGAATTGGAAGCGAATGGTCTACTTGAGTTTTGAAAATGTCTCAGATATTGAAAATTAAAGCATTTCGTGTGCTTCCAAAAGCTAATGGAATTTTGACCCTCATTGAAACCCTTCGACCAAAGTAAATTTCAGCTAAGCCAAATTTTAGCCCATCAAACCATCAAGTGACCTCCGAATGTTTATAACGTGGCCTTTTATATGGATTTTCTCTGTTCAATCTGATTCTTCCAGCCCAGTGGACTTTAGACTAACCCCTAAAATTTGAGACTGGCCCTCATAAAGCCCATTTTCAGAGGTCAAGAAGCACTGATTTAGATCGATACACCTGGTAGAGCGAAACTGAAAACATTCGAAGAAGAGCGCGTTAAAAAATGCGTACATGTATTCAGTCATCTCCATTGAGTAGCATGCAGTCATCTGTATTTCCATGCACCCACATATAGAAAGAAATCCATTACATCATCAGAGTCTTCGCAACAACATCCATGTGACCAACTCTTCGTGTTATATCTAATAATTAGGGTACAAAAACTGCTGTTCCCTCTCTATTACAAAAGCAACGACTAAATTATGCACGGAATCTAAAGTGTAACTTGTAAAATACTGCACTGTGCTCGTAAACTTTTCATCATAACGCATATTCTGTTGTCTTATTCACCCCATTCTCATCGAAGACGTAATTTATCTCGTTGTCAGATATATCGATGCACTCCTGCGGCGTATTGCTGTGAATAAAAGCGTCACCATGAAAAAGGTTCCCTGAGACATCGAGGAATGACACGCACTCCGGCATGTCATGGAGATCAAGCTCCCCTCCCAGCTTATTCCCCCAGAGAATGATGGATGATGGGTACTTGGATTCCAAAGAGAAGTGAAGCGCCCCCGACAGCTGATTTCCGGAGAGGTCGAGTTGAGCGAGGCTCCGAGGTAAGTTTTCGAGAGAAATACTGCCCGAAAGCGCGTTGCCGCTGAGATTGAGCTCTCGAAGCTCTCCTCGCGGAGGCATGGTGCTCAAGTCAATCTCTCCCGTGATTTTAGTCTCTGTGATCCGCAGACTCACCAGTTTGGCCGGGATCTGTGTGAGCACAATGCTGCCAGTAAAATCAACACTCATGATTTTAAGCCTCTCGAGACGCGGTGGAAGCGCAGTCAAGTCACAACTCCCGTGAAACGGCGTACGGACGATGGTGAGGCGCGTCAGTGTGTCTGGTAGGGTGCGAAAGTCGAACGTCCCAGTGAGTTTCGTCTCTTCGATTGCGAGAGTACAAAGAGTCTGCGGGAGGCCACTTGTCTCAATTGTGCCCTCGAGCTTCATGCACCTTGTGATGTCAAAGTTCGTCAAGTTTCGGGGAAGGTAGTCGAGCAGTATAGTACCTGCGATGTCTCTTCCGTTAAAGCTTAGGCCAATGGCCATGTCATCGCGACGAATGTACACTTCACGCCAGTCTTTGAAGTCGGTGAAGGCACCCTCGGGGTCTTGGAAGCGCTTTTGGGTGTCTTCAGTCATTTCACTGACGAGGAGCTCGAGCATAGTTTGGTCGGTCAGCGAGGCAATGTCAGGGCGGGCTACGGGAAGGGTATCAGCTGCAGTGAAGAATGCAGAGAGCATGAAATGGAATGAAATTTTCAAAAGTGAATCAGAACGGGATGAAAGACTAAAACAAGAAGAGAAAAAACTCCAGCAATTCATACGGAGTAATTGGGACTACCATGCGTTCTATTCAAATTCATTCAGAATCCTCTTCAAATGTGTCACTGTCCGATGGGTAGGACATATCCGAGAAAGTGCTCGAGAGATAAGCCTCAGTGCATATTCGGCACCTATCCGCTGGGTCCGCACATAGTATCGCAGTGAACTCGCAGTCCGCGAAATCGAGGTAAGGCTGGCTTTCTAGCAATTTCCCGACGTAAATCGATTTATCCTGTATGTTCTTCTCATTCACTGCGATGTCCTCGAGGCTCGCTAGCAGGTTCACAATGTTTACTATCGCTGTGATATTGTTCTCTATTATAAAAATTGTTTCGATACCCTTCGGTAGGTTGCCGAGGTCAACTGTCCCCGTCACTTGCGTCCACTGGACACAGAGGAACTCCAGCGATCGAGGGAGGTTTGTCATGATATGATGATTGTATAGGAAGTCGGGGAGACTTTGAGTCGGATTTTTTCGATTCTCAGGCCCGGGCGCTCAGATCATCCCTCCCAAATTTCCAAATTTCATCTTGTTTTTAAGAAAGTGCTCGAAAAGATCAAAAAATCGATTTCGCTACGCTCTCACACGATTTCGCAAAGAATGGAAAATCACCTTAAAACTCTTGCTAACTTTTGATTACACTGTACATGCCTGCGTCTACCTTGGTCGGATGTATGCCGTCAAAGAAGACCCCATTCGAGGAGACATCGCCTTTGTGCAAGGGCCGAACGGCATGTATTTCATTGCCACTCAGATTGACAGAATGAAAGCGTGCCGGAAGGTCCGCATAGTACATTGTTCGCTGCCTCATCTTGTTTTGGCTGATGTCGAGCGTTCGCATCTGTCTCGGCAGGTGTACCAGATGGATCGGTCCGGAAATTTCATTGTCAGATATGTCCAACTCTTGGATGTTGGTGGGAAGCGAAGGCAAGTCGCATGGGCCAAAGATATAATTCATCGAAAAATTTGCTCTCTCAAGAGCTCGTGGAAGGGACCTTGTATCCAAAGGATAGCGCTGCTCACACTGAACGATTTTCAAGCTTTTCAGACATGCAGGGAGCCACGAAATGCGAAAGTTTCCCTGGTTAATGAAGAATAAAGCGAGGCTCGAGAGACTGCCGTCAACACATCTGATGGAAAAGAAGTTATTGCTGTACGTCCAGGAGCAGATGTCACTTTCTGGCTTTCCAGATGAGACGAGGTCACGGAACATTGGCTTTATCTCGGCAAAGAATTCGGCTATGAGAACCGTCTGCATTTCGGCTGAATCTACTTTGCGTGCTTGCGTGTCGGAACACAGGGCTAAAAAGAGATTGCACATCTTTGAAGGTGAATAAAACAATGAGTTTTAAAGGTAAAGAACGGAGAGAACTGTAGAGAGGGGTCAGTAAAACTCCAGTACACCCCAGTTTCAAGTTTTGTGCAGTAGTTTGGACAAATTGTCGACTGCTAGAAAAATGTCATGATAATATCGCTGAAAAAAGGATTTTTTGTGTTCATGGGCTCATCAGCTCATTTGGTCTGAAAATAAAAAATTCAATTTCGATGCGCGTGAATAGCATCTCCGAATATTCACTCAATCATGCTTTGAATGATGTGCTGGCGATACTGCGAAATCCCTCGTGAGCGGCACATAATTGGTGTTGGCCCTCTTCATCGATACGCATATTTTTTACATAACACTCTTCCCTCCTAAATGATCGTTCGAAGCATCTCTGGGCACTCGGATACGCTGTTTCTCTTCTTATTCAAGTACAAAGGTGAAGGTAAAAGTACAAAAGGTGAAGTCCTGTTACAAAGATGAATGAAGTCGACCAACTAGACTCTGACTACTCTGTAATTACTTTCTGAATCTCTATTTCTATCTCTCACTGTACCTTCTGGTTTCTGAAGTCTTTCCCTTCAAAAAAGTTCTTGTCCAACTGGAGCGCACCGAACTTTGCCGGGACATTTGCCAGCGATGGACTGCCGACGAGCGCATTATCGCTGAGATTGAGAACTTTCATACTCGGGAGATTCTCTAATCGAATTGTCCCCGTAAACTTGTTCCTGCTGAGCGATAGCGTGTGCACGTTGGCTGGGAGCTTTGTGAGGCACAGTGTGCCTGTCAGCTCGTTCGTTGAGAGATCCATGTGCTTGAGACCACTCGGCAGGCTTTCAAGGTTAATATTCCCTTGAAAGCAATTTGAACGAGCCCTGAAGATGATCATAGACGAGGGCAAGCTCGAAAGGTCCAATGTCCCTTCAAAATCGTTCCCATCGATAACGAAATAGTTTAGGCTGTCGGGAAGTAGTGCTGTGCTTATCGTTCCGGTGACCTTCCGTGAATCGAAAAACCCCTTCGTGATGTCAAAGTTGACAAGCCTTCGGGGTAAGAAATCAAGCGAGACTGTACCAGATACCCACTTTTTGAGAAGCCAGTCAATTTGAACGACTCTGTCGTTGTGATCACACCTCACGCCATCCCAGTTGTGGACTTGTACGAAGTCACCAGCGCTATCTTTGAAGTTTAATCGGCTTTGATCATCTTTGAGGCTATAATCATCGCCGTCGACAGGTGTTACAAGCATTTCCATGCGCTCTTGGTCACTCATAAGCGATGGGTCAAAGCGGCCGAGTGCACCTGTATCTGCGCACAAGTGGAAGAGCATTTTTTTCAAATGATGACGGAGAGTCGCCGAAAAAATAAATTCGCTCGAAAATTTTGCAAAGAGCGAAAGAGTCTAAAATACATAAAGACTAACGCTAATGGCTCTGTCACATGGATCCTTCGACACTTCTTTCTTACAGCATCTTTTGATTCATCCAACCCCCTCGAAAGTGGTTCTTATCCACTTGGAGCTTTCCGAATTTTGCCGGAAGACCATCGAGCGATGGGTTGCCTACGAGCTCATTATCGCTCAGGTCAAGCTCGTCCATACATGGGAGGCTCTCAAAGGTGATTGTCCATCTAAACAGGTTCCTGCTAAGCAATAGCCTGCGCATGGTTGCTGGGAGCTTTGTGAGGCACAGCGTTCCAGTGAGAATGTTTCCCGTGAGGTCGATTTTTTGCATACAACTCGGCAGGCATTCGAGGTTTATTGACCCCTCAAAAGAGTTGAAGTATGCCTCAAAGGTCGTCATCGGTGAAGGCAAAGCGCTCAAGTCTATTGTTCCTGAGAACGATTGCCCACTGATAATGAGCGTTTCAAGGCCACGGGGCAGAAGGAATGTCGAAATCGTTCCGCGGACTTGCCACGAGCTAAATAAACCCATACGAATATCAAGTGTTATGAGTTTGGGGGGAAGAAGGTCGAGTGAAACTTTCCCACATGCCCAGTTTTTCATTGACCAGTCAATTTTGACGACACTACCGTTCGTATCGCATTCGACACCATTCCACAGGATGACTTTCCGGAAATCACCGTTTTTGTCCTTGAAGCTTAACTTGGACTCATCTTCGTACAGAGGGACATTATCATCTTCGATGGGAGTCACGAGCATCTCCATGCGGTCCTGGTCGCTAATCAATGACGGGTCGAAGCGGCCGAGAGCGGAATTGTCAGCGCAAATGGCGACAAGCATTAATTTTGGGTAAAATTCTCGAAGGAGACAGAATTATCATACATATATATAAATTGTTGAACGCCTTACTAGGAAGAAGCCTTCTTCGTCATTACATCTCAACTCGTCGCATCTTGTGCGGAATGTTATCGCTGCTGAGGTCCATCGGCTTCCCCTCTTCGTCGACGAACCCCTCTATAGCATTCCCAGACAGCTTGATCCACCGGAGCTTTTTCGGGAGATTTGCGATGCACAGAACCCCTGAAAATTCGTTCGCAAAGAGGTTGAGGACTCGCAGCTCTTGCGGCAGAGCTGTGAGCCTCGGTGACCCGCAGAGCTGGTTCCACTCGAGCTGGATGCATTCAATATTCGGCGGAAGCGACATGAGCGATATTTCTCCTGAAAATACATTTGCACTCAGATCTAAAGTTTTGAGCGATGCCGGCAATTGCGTGAGATTTAACTCCCCAGACAGCTCATTGCCCTCGAGCGAGAGCTCCATCAGATATTTCGGCAACCTCGTCAAATCGACACTCCCAGAGAGGTCGTTGTGGGTGAGCACAATAGACTCTGTCTTCTCGGGGAGCTTGTGCAGCAGTGCGCTCCCTACAAAAGAATTTTCTGTCGCTTGGAGCTCGCGGAGTGCGGGTGGAAAGGCACCAAACGGAAACGCACCAGTGAATCCACATCGAATGACACTGAAGATCTTCACAGAAGGCGGGAGCCTTTCAATATCGAGACTTCCGCCGATATCGCAATCGATGAGATCAATAAGCTCCACTGAGTGCGGCAGCCATGAAAGGTTGATACAAGAGAGCCGCGCGAGGCGGAAGTTGAGCGCGACGACTTCACCTTTGGCGTTGGTCTTGACCCCATTCCACCTGTCGATATCGGTGAAGTTCCCATTGTCGTCGGTGTACATATCTTTGTGCGCAACGTTTGCCATGACCATCTCCATCAGGCTCTGCTGGGACATCAACGAGTAGTCAATGCGGCCGAGAAACTGCGAGTCGGCAGTGAGTGTGAGTGCGAGGGGAAGTGGCATTCAATGATGATAAAAATTAAGACATAAATAGGTCATAAGGCTTTCAAACGCAACCCTCTCTGAGTGCACTTATTCCTACTTTTATACGAGTTTTATACTTTACAAGTGAATATACCCGAAACACGCTGGATTTCTCTTTTTATCAACGACAAAGATTTCTCCCGCATTCTTCCGAAGGTAGACACTCAGATCATCATGTCTCGACGCGACGATTTCCCCCGAAAATCTATTGTGGCCCGCTCGGAGAGATCGAAACGCTGAAGGCAGCCTCGTCAAGTCCAGCGACCCCGAGAGCTGGTTGTACTCACAGCGTATCACCTGCATAGTCGCTGGGAGGCTCGTGAGCACCGCAGATCCGCTGAAGGCGTTAATATTGACCGACAGAATCTCGAGTGACGCGGGAAGATGCTCGAAGTCTATTGTCCCTTGAAATTCGTTTTGGTTGAAAAAGATTTTCTTGAGGCTGTTAGGTAGTTTGTCAAAATCGACAGACCCACCCAGCTGATTCGATCGGAGGGAAATGCTTTTGAGCGAAGGTGGAAGGCGCGCTGCATTCAGCGCTCCCTCGACGATGCACTCATCGAGGGAGAAGTTCTCGACGGTTTCGGGGAGGTACTCGAAGGACATCGAGCCTCCCTCGATGCCCAAATTTCCCCAGTCAATAGCGATCACCTTGCCCTGTGGGTCACATCGCACCCCATCCCACTTGCACGCCTGCATGAAGCAGTCAGCGCTGTCGCTGCGGAATTTCCTCTGAAAACTGTCGTGGAGGTCACTGACGAGAATCTCCATCCGTGTCTGCATGTCGAGGGCGTCTATGTGTACCCTTCCGATGTTGGAGTCACTGGCCAGAATGATGAGACTTGAGGACATGAGCGAAGGTCTCATCTTGAATGAAGATTCGTCAATGTTTCAAAAATGATTAAACAGATGAACTCTCTAAAATAATACGACAAGAATACTAACCTTATGCTATGAGTAACGAAAATGGATGGTATGATCGATGGCCAATGCGAAACTTTTCTTTTCAACTGTGTTCGATTCGAATGTTCTTCGAATAGCCTACGAAGACTCAAACGTAATGCGCTCTGCATCACCCTTGTTCTCAAAACTGAGGTCATACTTGTAGAGCTTCAGCTTCAGGCTCGTGCTTGGAAGCTTTCCTATCGCAAGAGATTGATTTAGGACATTGGGCTCACCCACTGTGAATATTTTAAGTTTTTCGGGGAGATTGCACACGTTGACAATGCTTTCTGCTTTATTGTTCCGTATGTGCAGATACTGGAGATTTAGGGGCAGGGCACCGAGGTCGAGTGTCCCTGTGATTTTGCACCCAATCACCCAGAAGCTCTCCATGCATGGGGGCAGTGATGTCATGCAAAAGAAGCCGTAGAGATTTTGCTGCATAAACTGGATTTCCGCTATCTGTGGCGGGAGCCGTGGAAAATCGATGGACCCACAGACTTGGATGGGAAGCGTCCAGATTATTCGCGTAATTCGTGCATTGAAGTCACAATGGACACCATCCCATGTGCAAGCGTCTCCTTCGACGCCACCAAGGTGGCTGCGGGATCGTGCGATGCTTTCAGGGGTAAAGAAGAGCTCCATGCACTGCTGATCTGTGAGCATTGAGGCGTCGACACGGCCAAGTGCCTCAGGATCAAGTGTGAGCGTCTGGAGCGCACTGAACATTGATTGAGCGTTAGTTAGAATAAGGGTAAACGAATCTCTTCAGAGTGCGTCGTGAGAGCAGCAATGCTTAATTTGAGAAAAAGAAATTCTCGATATTAGTTTATAACTTAAGATTTGCAATGTGCTGATTCAGCCAATACGAGGGCTGTATCTGGGTCAGTGACCCTAAATGTCAAATTTCGTACTTTTGTTCGTGAAGACTGGGTTGAGCAGATTGCCCGCGAGTCGAACGTTGACGAGGCTCTCAGGAACATGCGAGATATCGATATCCCCCGTCAGCATATTGTTCTGCAGCCAGAGCTCCTTCATACCCCTTGGAAGGTGGCTGAGGTCTATTGTACCCGAAATTTTGTTCATCCGCAGGCTCAGGCCCTCAAGGGATTCTGGCAGGACTGTCAAATCAATGCTGCCTGAGAGCGCATTGCTTCTCGCGTGCAGTTCTTTAAGTGTGGCAGGCAACTTTTTCAGGCATATCTCTCCCGTAAAGTGGTTGTTGTTGAGACTAACTTCTTCGATCATATCTGGCAGCTGCTCGAGGTTAAGAGACCCGTGAAGTATGTTGGAATTGACGATGAATTTTTTCATTTGGGCTGGCAATTGCGTCAGGTCAAGTGTCCCGTGCATAGCACAATTGTCCGCGCCCAGTTCCTCCAGGCTTAATGGGAGCTTTTCGGTGCAAAATGTCCCGCTGACTTTGTTTCCACCTAGAAAGAGAATGGTCATACCCCTAGGTAGATCGTCAAGGTCGACGCTCCCCTGAAATCGATTGGTAAACAAATTGAGCTCAAGAACCTCGCTGCCCAGTCCACGAAGGTCAATTGTTCCCGTCAGCATGTTCTCGCAGATTTCGAGATTTCGGAGTGTATGTGGCAGTTTTGATATGTCTATTGTCCCTGAAAAGCGATTTGTGCTTAGAAGAAGTACTTCAAGAGACTGTGGTAGCGTCGTAAGGTCGAGTGAGCCACTCAGCTGGTTGTCATTTGCAGCGAGGAATGTTAAATTGGGCGGTGACGAGCCCAAGTCGAATTCTCCCTCAAATGTGTTTTCCCACAAACGAATATCAAGCAGCGACCGCGGGAGTTTCGCCGTGATGATGGAACCCGAAAAATTGTTTTCTGAGATATTTAAATCTTGTAAGTAACAAAGGCGCTGAATTCCCTCTAGTGAACCTGTGATCTGATTTTCGAACAGCCATATCTTCTCAGCATTCTCGGGCAATTGCGCAAAGTCGACTGATCCGGGCAGGTTCATTCGCGCGACAACGAGATGCTTTACTGAGCTTGGCACAAACTGAAAGTTCAGCGTGCCTTGGAGATTTGGACAAAATCTTCTTTCCCAATCGATAAACACAACTGTACCTGCAATAAGCTGAACTTTGGGCCAGTCTTCAATATCAGTGAAATTTCTATTTTCATCTTGAAACTCCTCGATCCCGGTGCATCCTGAAAGAAACATCTCCATCAGCGCTTGTTGTGACATGCTGTCGTAGTCGAGTCGGCCGAGAGAAGAGTTATCAACGCATGCGAACATGATATTTTTTTGCATTTGATGAAATTATGAATGGGATTGTTCTTAAGGTGAGATTCGGCTGAATTACTGTTCAATGTTTTCATCGACAGGAATCTAAGTTATATTTCAGGCTTTCCTCGTGGTTTTTGAGTAGTGACTCTCAAGCGCTATTTATTTGAAAAGGAATTGAGTTGTAGCGGTACGCGCAAACATTTGTGACTTGAAACGCTCCAAAAGCTTCCTCGGCGATATGATATGTCAAAAAGCGAAGCTGAATTACACTTCCGCATATTTTCCACATGCCTCAAATCGTACCAAATTTTTATGAAGGGCCAGAAAACGTAACGGGCAGAAAGCTTTTGATGTAGTACGAATTGAATTTCTTGCGCTAGAAATACATGTGTTGTGTATGCCTCACAACTGAAGCATTCATATGAATGCCTATTGCTGTGGGGTTTCAACTATAAAAAGATTTCATGCTTCGTTGAGGAAACTTGAGGAGATCTTTTTTATTTCTTGAACATCGCGTTATACTTGCTGCTTTATTCTCGATAAAAGAAATGCACCTCATAGACTATCAATGTCTCACCTTTCGTCAGCGACTACCTGAAAGGTTCTATCTATCTCCTCTTATGAGACAAACTATCTTTCAAGAAATTTCATTCATTTTCAAAAGAGTAGCTAATATCAATACTGATCCAAAGCGATTTCGTATTCAGATCAATTCTACTACCAAATACCAACTCAATTACTATCATATTCATAAAAGTTGCCAAGGCTGCCCCGGCATTCCAGCAAAAAGGCTCACTCTCGGGCGATCAGCCTCATCTTCAAGTGTGACACTGGTGATGTTTGACTCATGCAGAATGAGATTCCAATGTCCCGGTGATAGCTTTCCGATGTGTAGCGTCGTCTCCCGGATGTTTGGCTCTTTCACGACAAACGACGACAGTGAAACTGGGATGTTACGGATGTCGGTGATCGCAGTTATCTTGCTTGCCCTGAAGTAGATTTCTCTCATGTCCGGCGGCAGCGCGCTGAAGTCGAGCGTCCCCGTAAAGCGGCAGTGCTGCACGCAGATGGCCAGCATCGTCGACGGGAGGGCGCACATGTCGACTTCGCCACGAATGAATTGCTCGTAGATGCTGAGCACGGTGAGTTTCGCTGGTAGCAGCTTAAAGTTCAGCACACCTTCCAAGTGCTGCCACGCGCTGTGCCAGCGCACAGCGATGATGTTTTTGTCGTTATCGCACTTGAGGCGCTCCCACGTACACGCGTCATCTGGGTCGCCACGAAGGCCCTCTCGAGCTTTCACAGGGTTGTCTGGCGTGAAGCACAGCTCCATGCGCTGCTGGTCGGACAGCATGTCGATAGTCATTCGGCCTGCATGGTTCGAGTCAACGCATGGAAGTACTGGGGCTTGACTTGCTATGGATGTGAGTAAGGCGATCATTGAAATCTCTTTCAGGTAAGAAAAAATTTCTAAATAGTGTAATCTTATGCTATTAAGCAAAGTTCTGACAAATATAGAGGATCTCAGACAGAGAACCTGGAATATTCCACTGCTGAAAAAATCCATCAAGTAGAGTAACCACAGGCCTGTGTCGAAAGCATCTCTGAAATCTCAAAGTTTCTCATGGGCAATAGATATGACCTGAATCAAAATTCTGAAGAACTCACAGTACGTCAACTCGACGTTTTTTTTCTCACTTACACGTATACGGCCTTTTGCTTTCCTTTTCGAGACTCTTATCCATCAAACTTGAATAGACCCTCAGGAATACGCACGCTTTCGTCGATTGACACAATAGCACGCACTTTTGTGCCAACTAAGGAAACATCTTTGAGTGATGCAGGCAGGTTGTCGACGTACAGCGTCTGCGGCCCAATACCGACGTTATACCCCAGATCGATCGCCAAAAGCGTCCGCGGAAGGCTACGCAGCGTGATTGACCCTGAAAAAATGTTATGCGGAGCAAGAAAACGCTCGAGCCTCTCTGGAAGATATGCCAAGTCCAGTGAACCACACATGAGGTTTCCTGAGAAATCAATGCGCTGCAGGCATCGCGGTAGGCGACGGACTTCTAAAGTTTGGCTTTGTCGACATCGCATGACATCAACGTTACGCACTGTTGGCGGAAGAAAGTCAAAACGAAGCTCACCTATCGCAACGTCGTAAATTCCGATGGTAACAACCAACCCTTGATCACACATTGCACGGGTGCGTTGGCGGTATTCCCAATGGCAGATATCTCGAAATGGCTTCTTTCCTCCTCGGGTGAGGGCCTTCTTGACTTCAAGGTCAATATTCTGGAAAAATTCTTCGATAAGAACACCTTGCATTTGGATTTGCGTTGGAGATGGTGCATCGCACATCAGGACGATTGGTACTATCATGCTTGAATTGTAGAGAAAAAAGTCAAACTTATGCATCGAAAATCCTTTGAGGCACAGGAATAGATACAGATAGGGGGTTGAAATGTTTTCGAGCATCTTAGAATTTTTTCCAACTCATTTTAAAAATCAGCCTCACCTTCGAGCCAAGAATGCGATAATGATCGGTAATACATTTCATACATTTAACATTCATTCCGCACTTACTCAAGTTTGCTTCCTTCCCTACACCCCCAACCACCTTCGCGTTATTAGTAGAATGTTCGGAACCACTGCAATCGCCTCGCGCATGAGCGCTTTCACATTTTCTTTTCTATAGAATTTGACCAGTCCATATTTAGGGAGGTCCACCGCTGCAAGACGTGTGCGCGTGGCTCTGCATCTCCGATCTGAGCGACTTTGGTCTTGAGAAAGTTAAGATTGCCTTCGCATTTTCGATCATTGCCTTGTGGGAATAGGCGGCATTGCTAAGGACGTCGTTGAGCGGTGTATCCGCTTGGAAAGGGCGAATGTCTAGCAAATAAGGTACAGAGGGAGCATTTTTAGTAATTTGCGAATGGATATCTATCAAAAAATTCAAAAGTATTTTTACTACGTGAAGTATCTAATCACTTTCCCTTAAATCGCATCGTAATAATCCAATTTGAGACCCTGTTTCTCCCCAATAATCTCTTTTCGCCGATTCAGATCATCATAGTACTTCGAATACATCGGATTAGCACAGTCACCGAATCGCACGAGGTGCGCTGGCCGCTCCCCGCCCCCGACCGACACGATCTCTGGCCCAAATATCCCCAGCTTACTCAGGCTGATGAGCTTTATCGGTTCGGGAAGCTTGGCCCAGTCGATGAACACTGTTTGCACTGACTGGTGCACGATCTGCAGCACGCGCATCGGGGCCGGTAGGTCGCAGAGATCAACTGTCCCCGCAAACCACCCCCGGATGATGTAGAGCTCCTCCATTTTTCGCGGGACCATACAGAAGTTGAAATTTGCTGGCACGGCGCTGGGGTCTTCTGATCTGCAGTCTTTGACGAAAAGGTATCGGAGTGCTCGAGGCAGGCGCTCTGCTTGGAGCCCACGGCCTCCCAGGGTGGCGCCATCGAAATGCACGTGAGCAAGCGTCGGTGGCAGCCAAGCCATATTGACTGCGAATTCTTTGCCTTGGATCCGGGCGATGACAAAGGTAGTGACGACTCCGTACGTGCACAGAACACCCCTCCATATACACAATGGACGGCCTGTTTCGATGGGGTCTCCAAAGTAGCGATCGAAGCCTCTGGGTTGCAGACGTATCGTGCTGAGTGCGTTTCGCATCATCTCTTCCTGTCTGCCCTGCGATTCGATGTGAAATGTGGTGAGCGGCACGTCACCACAGCGGTCAGCTGCGGATGAAATTTGAAAGAGAGGTAGTACAAACAGGGCGTGCATTGGCAGAAAAGAAAGTTTGATGAAAAAAGATACGACTGAAAAAAGTTTATTTTAAAACGTTAATTGAAAAGACTTTTACCTGCTTTCAAGCTTTCTCGGTGCACAGATTGAGGGGCCAATACGTGGTTCTTGTGTGTAGCCTGGTAACAGCAACTCCGGTGAAACGAGAGTTTAGATTCTTTGGGTGAATGGAGATGGAAATGGGCTCACTTACTTATGGTATAAGCCAAAATCTCCTGGCAATGCTGCATTACACAAGTTTGGAACTTAAACAGTCTAATCGCATGTATTTAGTATCTTTAGCCTATCCTGGATGAGCATGATCTCAGAATTTATGCACTACTTTATCGTTTAGGATACATTATACCACTTTACTGTATTTGGTGGGTAATCACAGTAAAGCACTGCCACTGCCAAAACGAATTTGACAAACTCATTCAATTATTCTAATTTCTACAAATACATACATGTAGATGTATGTCATATCCATCAACATGCACATCGCATTATATCACCGGTACGTGATACCATATGCCTCGTCTGGCGGAAATTTCTTTCCATACTCATTGACTACCTTCTTGAACATTTTGGGACTGATGTCAACAAACAGACTTTTGTGGGTTGTAAACGGAATGACGAGCACCTCCTGCTGAATTCTAGTGCCCACGATATTGATTGTAGAGAGAATAGGGCACTTTGGTGATATCAATAGCGCCCGAAACGTTTGTTTGACTCACATCGATCTCTTTGATTCCGTCAGGCAGGTTCGTAAAGTCGAGCGATCCCTCAAAAAAGTTCCTGCTGGCGAAAAGGGTCAGCATGTGCTCCGGCAATGCTGTCAAGTTGAGTTCTCCTGAGAACAAATTGTCCGATATGCACACGTTGGACATTTGCGCCGGGAGGCATTCGAGGCGAAATGATCCCTCTAGCTTATTGTTCCGAACCAGCAGCTCTTTGAGCGCTGATGGGAGAAGTGCAGTGTCCATTGTGCCTTCAAGCTTGAGTGATGGGGCCTTGAAAATCCTGACTGTCTCTGGTATCCATCGAAAATCCATCGTGCCACCGGGGCGTACGATGTACGAGTACATCTCCTCTTCGTCCATACGACGTCCGAATGCACCGAAGAGTCGAGGAATAGGCACAAAATTGATGTCAGTCACATTACCATCTGAATCGATCGCTAGACCAGGCCATTTCGTGTATTCCTTGAATTCGCCCTCGGCGCTGTGAAAGCTTTCCAGATTCTTCATACCAGCGACGAGAAGCTCCAACCGTGTCTGGTCTGTCACAGACGCTGCATCGCATCGTCCAATGCCAGTAATGTCGGCCCCAAAGAGCTTGAAGATAGTGAAAATTTCTGAGATTTAGTAGAGCAGAGCGAAAAAGCACTAAGGGTGAAAGAGGAAAAATTCTTTGATTCATAAATGTGATACGACAATGGGGAGCTCTTTTTTCTTTCACCATTCACTTCCTTAAGAAGCATCACTGGCTGGCATGAGAAAGCAGCCTATCACCTGCTTGTCACTGCGCCAAGACGGATCAGCCCTGCCAGAGTGGGTCATGTCTGCGCAAAGACGTAGAGCATTGATAATGGGACTGAGAACTATTGAATGAAGCTGTAGAGTATAAGCAGATATCTAAGTAGGACTACTCGGCGCTTATCGTATTGGAAAGGCTCTGCGCTCTTATTGAGACCGAATCACTGCAATCTATTGATATTCATCGTTCTGAATGTAACGTGAGAAAATCTCTCTTCTAGATGAGCGAGCAGTACCAAGCCCATCCCATAGCTGGCTCCTCTGAATCTTCTTCTACCGCATCTTCAGTTTCGACGACCGGCATCTCCGGCACTCTTTGGTGAAGCCCAAGAGCGTGCGGCTCTCCTGCAAACTTGCTCCTGTCGAACGGGCCCTGCAGCTCATTGTACGAGAGGTCGAGATCCCACAGGCACTCTGGGAGCCTCGACAGATCGACGCGACCTGTAAAAAGATTAAAGCTGAGGTCCAGATAGTTCAGTGCACCTGGCAGATTCGTCAAATCCAGTTCCCCAGTCAGCTTATTGCTTGCGGCATCAACTCGGCGCATACCCTCTGGTAGCGCAGTCAGGTCGATGCTCCCGTGAAATTCATTGCTGAAGAGACCCAAGTACTCGAGGGTGGCCGGCAATGCCGTGAGATCGAGCGTCCCCGTCAGCTGGTTGACCTCAAGGTATAGCGCCTCGAGCGCTACCGGGAGCGCGCGGAGGTTCACGTCCCCTGTGAAAGCGTTCCTTGATAGGCAAATGCTCCCGAGATTTGTGGGCAGCTGAGTCAAATCTATGCTGCCGTGGAATTTGTTCGAGTCGAAGGATGCCCACCGGAGGCAAGCTGGAAGGGCAGTGAGTGGCACAGTGCCCACAAAGCGATTGAGATCAATGGATAAGTCCGAAATAGTCTGCGGCAGCGCTTCGAATGGAAAGCTGCCGTGGAGCTTGTTTCTTTGGAGGTGCAGGTACTCAAGCGCTGGTGGCAGCCCATCGAGCACAATTTCTTGCTTGAGCGAGCAATCGAGAACAGTGAACCGTTTGAGCCCTTCGGGTAGACGAGTTAGATCGAAAACATTTAAACCTTCAGCCCGCATGATGTTCTTTGCCCCAAAGCACTCGAGAGACGCTGGCAAGGCACTAAGGTCGATGGACAACGGCGCTTCGCCAAAGCCGATCCAGAAGTACGCCAAGTGTGGCGGCAGGGCCCCGACGTGTACCGGCGCATCCACTTTCAGCGTGCGCAGCCAATCGATTTTCGTGACGTTATCGTTCCTATCGCAGTAGATCGCTTCCCAGCTGCACACATCGAGGAATTCCCCATCGGCGTCTGTGAACTTGGCCAGCGTCTCGTCATCGCACTGTGCGACTATGGACTCCAGGATGGTCTGGTCGGTGAGCATGCTCGCGTTGAAGCGCATAAGGCCATCGTCTGCGGTAAGGGCGAGGGGTATCATTTGAGTAGGGAGAAAAAATTCAATTATCAGGGGTCGAGAAAGTCTGCCATGAAACAAAGCGTAAAGTTGAAGCAGTCGACTTGATGCAAAGCGCTGATGCCATCGTTCTTGTTCGAAGATTTGAAAGGGTATCAATGCTCCTGACCTCCAAGTCGGGTTAAGCTTTGATCTTATGTTATAAGCCCAACTGCATGCTGTGCCGTCCCGCAATCAACCTACAGCCAAAGTACCAGTGCTCTGAGCTCCACGCGTTTCCTGTCTGCTTCATCCGCAAACGAGATGTTTTTTGGTGCGTGACAACCCAAAGTCATTTGGAGACCCCTTGTTTGTGAGCTTTTGGTGGGCGGAAGTTTGCCAATATGAATGCCACTCCCCTCGACGTTCTTTTCAATAATGTATAACCATTTCATGTTCTCTGGAAGGTTCTCAATGTGCACAATACCTGTTATTTTATTGCGCTGCACATCAAGTTCGATGATTCCACGCGGAAGATTTCCCAGGTCCAGTACGCCGGTGAAGGCACAATCCTGAAGTATGAACGATCGCAAGCTCCCAGGGAGACTGCGTGTATTTACATCCCCAATGAGCTTCTTTTGGTTGCTCAGTTCAAGTCTCTGTATATTTGGCGGGATGTAGGCAAAGTTGATCGACCCTTCGACTCGGGCCACGCCTTTCCGTATTGAGTTCCACATAATTTTAATTATTTCACGCTGCTCGTTGCAGACGACACTATTCCACGTGCAAGCGTCATCTGCCTCGCCAGAAAGTGCAGCTCGCGCAGCTTCATAGTCGTTTGGTGTGAAGAGCAATTCGACAATGTCCTGTTCCGAGAGCATTCCTGGGTCGAAGCGGCCAGCGTGGGTATCGCCGGTGGTGAGGGCGAGAAGTATCATTTGAATAAGGATTTCTATTGAAAAGGATGCGTAATTTGCCCTCAGGGCCCGATTGATACTTCATCGATAACTTATTCTGATCTTACGTTATAAGCCCAATGGTATGTTGTGCCATGCCAGCATCAAACTGACTAAGGTTATCGAAGCTGCACACGGCCCTTGTCTGCTTCATCTTCAAACGAGACATTCTGTGATGTAAGAAACCCTAAATATATCCTCAGGCGGCCCGACGGCAGTTTGCCGATATGAATGCTGCTCTCTTCAGTATTTGTTTCAATGATAGAAAGCTTTTTGAGGCTCTCGGGTAGGTTCTCAAAGTGCACAATATCTTCTATCTTATTCCCCTGGACGGCGAATTCCAACATTTTACGGGGAAGATTTCCCAGGTGGAGCACACCGCTGAAGGCACAAGCTACAAGCTTGAACGATCGTAAGCTGTCTGGAAGACTGCGAGTGTCGACAGCCCCGATGAGCATCCTTTGGAACAAAAGTTCTAGCCCCTGTATATTCGATGGGATGTGCACAAAGTTGATCGATCCTTCGACTCGGATTTCGCCATGACGCTGAGTGTTCCATAAAATATTCGTTACTTCATGCCTAGAATTGCAGTGGACCCCGTTCCACGTACAAGCATCATCTGCTTCACCAGATAGT
Organism: Perkinsela sp. pyNocScin1; assembly: GCA_964019655.1. Taxonomy (NCBI): domain Eukaryota; phylum Euglenozoa; class Kinetoplastea; order Prokinetoplastida; family Perkinselidae; genus Perkinsela; species Perkinsela sp. pyNocScin1. Next base: position 502,953 of record CAXHTR010000001.1, read on the forward strand.
GCAGATCGAGCAGCTTCGTAGTCGTTTGGCGTGAAAAACAACTCGACGATTTCCTGTTCCGAGAGCATTCCTGGGTCGAAGCGACCAGCGTGGGGATACTCGGCGCACGAGAAAAGAAGCATTCGATAAAATAAAGGAAGAGGGAAATTTTGAATTCAGATGCATAAGGCTATCATAAACCTGCAGTATCCAAGTATCGTATCTTCATTTAGTAGAAATTGCCATAAAGTCGGTCTCGTTCCTTGTCATTGGGCCATATCATAGAATATGATCAGCCACGGTGGCGAATAACTTTGCCACCGTCATACTTGACGCATCTCTCTGGAAGCCCTGACACATCTATGTCCCCGTGAAACTTGTTGCCATTGAGCGCAATGACATAAATATTCTCGCAGTGGACTGGCATCACCACGGTGCCCTCAAGGCGGTTAAAGGCGAGCTCGAGCACGTCGAGGCCGGCTGGGACCTGCTCGAGATTCACAGTCCCCGTAAATCGATTTTCATTGAGCTTGAGGTCCCGCATAGACCGCGGGAGGTCCCCAAAGTCCAGCGTGCCCTCGAGCCGATTTTTCTCGAGGTTGAGGCCTGTCAGTTCGTTCCCGAGATTTTGGAATTCGAGCGATCCCGTCAGCGCGTTTGCATTCGCACTGATGTCACGTAGATGCATCGGCACATCGCGCAGCGCAAGCTCGAACGCGAAGGCGTTTTTCCCGATGTCAAAGTACTCCATTTCGCGCGGGAGGTCCTTGAAGTGAAAGTCCCCGTAGAGATCGTTTCCACTCAGTATCAGCATCTTGAGACGCTGTGGGAGATTTTCGAAGGAAACATCGCCATGGAGCTTGTTGCTTCTCAGCTCGAGCGTCTGAAGACTCGCCGGCAGCTTGCTAAGGCATAGAGCCCCTGTGAAATCGTTGAAGCTCAGGTCGAGGTAATAGAGTTCATCTGGCAGGTGCTCGAGGTTGAGGGACCCGATCAGCTTGTTTCTGCTCATATTTAAGCTTTGAAATGCGGCGGGGAGGTGCTCGAGGCGCAGTGTGCCGGCAATACCTGCCCCTGCCATCGTCAGGGAGCGCATAGTCGCTGGAAGGTCGGAAAGTTCAATTGACCCGCTGATGTTCTCAAAGCTCAGGTGGATGCTTCTGATTAATGGTGGGAGGTTGGCGGTGTCAAAGTGCGCGTCGGTATCAGGTGCTGCTATGGCGATGATTTGGAGCCTGTGTGGGAGCAGGGAGAGCGATACACGCTCTTCAGACGCGATGGCGTACGCCCAATCGATTTGTTCGACGTTTCCATTTTCGTCGCACGTGAGGCCCGGCCACTGAATGATATCGAGGTAGGTCCCGTCGGGGCCCTGAAACTGTTTTCGTGCTGCTTCGCTGAACTGATCAGCGATGAGCTCCATAATGGCCTGGTCGGAAAGGGAGAGAGCGTCGACGCGGGAAGCGCCGTCTATGGCCAGGACTGAGTGGAAGAGAGAGAACATGGCAGGGATGGTCTTGAACTCAAAGAATAGAATACGAAAATATGTGTCGAAAGTAAAGATTCGCCGAAAGAATCGAAAATATAAGGTAAGTAGCTTACGATTACAGTCGGCTGACTGCTCTTGAGTTACACTCAGATCCTGGGCGCAGCGTATCCGGGATTATGCTACCATACGATCGATCTCTACAACTTACCATACTATCTAAAGTATGACTACAGTATGCATCTCTTTTCACTGAAAAATGTGCTCTATGTCCGCTCAATACGCATGCATTTCATATCGCAAGCAAAAATTCATTTTCAAAGCGTATTTTCACCTCAACGCTGAATAATTGAAGTTCTTTCGGTCCGTCAAAGTCTTATAGAAAAATGTTCGAAACCTTTTCCATCCAGAATATGGCGTCCAATGAGAAACCCACCTTATGCCTTCACCTTGCCCATTTTCATTACTCGCTCGACAAAAAAGCATAGAGCACTATTTGTATTTCAAAAAAAATTGCAATCTACTTACCCATATCGCAATCTTTCCTCTGCATTTTTCTTATAAGCCCTTCGTATAGAATTTAAGCACTTCTTCCGATTGAATCAGAACGCCACGCGCTTGTCGCGCTTGCCGTCAACTAAGGTCAGCCTCATATTCGCGTTGCCATGCACCTCAATGCCCTGCAAGCTCTCCGGGAGGCGCTTGTGCGAGTAGATCAGCGCCTCCAACTCGTTTGAGCGGAGGTCCAGCAGCTGGAGCGTTGGTGGTAGGTCTGTGAGCTGCACAGTCCCTGTAAAAAAATTCTGCTTGAGTTTAATCAAACGAGCGGTCCGCGGCAATTGGGAAAGATCGAGCGTCCCGGTGAGGTCACATAGCCCCATGTCGAGCGCATCGAGACCACGAGGGAGCAGCGCGAGGTTGAGCAGTCGACCGATGGGGTGCTCGGACAGGTTGACGAGTGTCAATGTCGGTGGGAGCCACTCCAGATTGAATTCGTGGACAATCTCTTCGGCCTGTCGATCCGGATAGTCGAGAAAACCGTTGCGCCAGTCGATCTCGGTGATGAGGCCATTCTCGCACATCACGTTCGCCCAGGTGCACGCGTCCTCCAAGACGAAGTCGTGGTTCGTGAGCCCGTTTGCCATGCAGCGCACGAACAAATCACCGCCTTCGAAGTTCAGCAGCTTTTGCATGCAGATGTGCTCGTGCGCCTTCTGGGCGCCTGCTTCACCTGTGTTTAGGCAGATATAGGATGTAAGGTTGGAGAGCATTACGAATGAAGATGAGAAGAGTACGAAAGATGCTATTTATACCGATGGGGTTCGAAAAACTGAAATAATCAATGACAAACCCAAAGGAAAAGTGAAAAGCGACACAGTGCGGAAAGTTTTATATTCCCATGATACGCTTTCTTTTACCAATTTCGCTTCAGAGCCCTTGAGTTTCAGAAAGGTACCCTTGGGTTGAAAAAAGTGCGCAGTGAGGCAAAAAATGAAGAGCTTTGAATCTCTGCGAGAATTAAAAAGTCACCCGATATCTGGAAGGCATAGATGCGAAGCACTCTCCAGAAATACATAGCATACCAGACGACTGGACCAAGGGCTGTGTCTCACTTGCGCTTTGAATAGTTCTTGAACAGCATGGAAGTGTTCTTCGGCTGCAAGGCTGAAAACCTTGCCTCAGGTGCTCGAATCTGAGGCTCGCAAGCTTCTGACCTTTAACTGGACGGCTTCCGTGAGTCCAGACCATCCCAAGCACCAAAGGTTGTGTGGTTATTGGACAATTCAGCGCATGAAGTACTAAACTGAGTTCACTTCAGCTCAAGGTAACTTTCCTGAAACTCAAAGTATCTCGGCTTGCTCCTCTCAACAACCTGCTTTGCAAACGAAATTGTGCAAATTCCCTTCCCACAGTCTCGGAGAGCGAAAATCTCGGCATCGCAAACAATCTCTGCATTCCTATCGACGCGCACTGTACTAATCCAGGCGCTATCCAGTCCACTCGCCGCAGCCAGGCGATTCAGCGTCGCTACGACAGCGAGGTAGTCCACACCTGTCTCGGCGGACACTGTTCGGAGGGAAAGTTTCTCTGTATGACTACCAAAGTGTTCCAGCAGAGCGCTGCACACTTGATATTCCCAAAAGTTGGCGTAGAGCGCCGCGCCTGCGGGCGAGAGGGGGTACTCGGGCCCTGGGTACTGGATATCTGCGCTACGCATGCAGTGGGGCCGGCGCTGGGCGTTCACACTCCCTTTCGAAATCGCATAGCTCAGCGCGACGAGGAACTGGCCGATGCCCAGCCGCTGGAAGGGCGAGAAGACACTGATGACCGAAAGGTTGTGCGACGCGCTCGTGCGGTCTCTGCTGAAGAAGCCGACGATGGTTTTCGTTGTTTTGGCCACGGCAGCTGATAAGATATCATTTGGAAGTAACTCCATCAGCCGAGCAGTGCCAACACGGCACACGTAAAATTCGTAGTTCTCGAGCACAGCTTCCGCATTCTTGAAGTCTGTGACCGCACAGGCAAGCGAGTGGAGTCGCTGGATGAATGAAGGGTCATCATGCATTGAAATCTTGGTGACCTCTATCGATGCCTGCGTATCACAGTAGATAGTATGTGGAAAGAATCCGTCTGCACAGCTTGATGGGTGGTGGTGGTACGAGTCGAGATCTGCGAATGGCAAGAGGCACCGTGGGCAGCATGCTGTTACATCAGCGAAATGTTCGCTTTCCTCTTGGAGGGACATGAGGCCGAAATCGCCATAGTGGATGTACTTTGTCGCTGCCATGCCCTCGCATATCCAAGCAATTTCATTGTGAATAAGAAATGAAACCAAAGAGAGAAACTATCGATTATTGTAAGCGCAGGTGTCGAAGAATGCGCCCTAAAATCAGAAGTGAAATACACTTAAAATCAAGCCAACTATTATGATGCAGAAATGAAAGCGCTTCAGAAAGCCATTGGCTTTTGAAGCATTCCCTCTCTAAAACATTTCTCTACAATAAGTCATCGAGATACTCTTGCTCCCCGAGGTGCAAGAAGTCCCGAGTAACTTCTTCTCCTTTCTCGTCAACGATACGCGCAATGTCGTTATTTCGAAGGTCGAGGCACTTCAGCGTTGGTGGCAGTGCCACAGCGACCACTTCTTCGAATTCAAACGCATTATCGTTCAGCTGTAGCACCTCGAGCGCCTGTGGGAGGTTCTTGAGCGTAAATTCTCCAGTGAGGCTATTTTCCGCTATGTTGAGCATCTGCATGCCTTTCGGGAGTCCATCGAGCTCAATGCTCCCACTAAAATGGTTCCTCAAGAGAAGGAGGACAGTCATTGGCTCTGGTAGGCACTTCAGGTCAACACTCCCTGTGAGTCGATTGTCGTTCAAGTCGAGAGACTTGAGTCCCGGAGGCAAACTTGAAAAGTCAAACGAACCCTCGTAGTCGTTGCCTGAAAATGACCCCCTGCGAAGATCCTTGGGAAGCTTCGCTGCGTCCAAAGAGCCTTTTTGGCGTGAATTATATAGTAGGATGCTTTGGACAGTGGATGGCAGCCACTGTAGCTTTGGCTGCTCGTCAAGAAAGTTCTTAACGCCCCAATTAATGTTGATTACATCACCATCTTCATTGCATGTCACGCCCGCCCACTCGCACATGTCGTTGTAGTTGCCATTTTCGTCGCGCCAATTCGACCACGCGAGCCGTGTATTTTCGATGACGAGCTCCATGAGCGACTGCTGAGTGGAGAAATCGGATGTGAACCTGCCGAGCCCTGGGGCGTCAGCCGCAGCAATGAAGAGAGGCTGAAGAGACATTGAAATATGTTGAAACATAATAGGGAATCACAGCAATCTTGGGGTCATTGGGAGGCAGCTATGCTAATTTGGGCTTTGATTTGAAGGAGATGATACGCCTTCGGGAAGATAGTGAAGATCGATAAATCGATGTGCGGAAATGGAACCCACTTCAACAGACGAACGGCAAACGCCCAAAATGGCATGGGTTCCTTTGGATTATTCTGTCGTAGAGATGGTTAAGCTTTCGCACTAGTTACGCAAGCTGAATCGCAATCAATCGGCCCACAGCCGTATTGTTCGATAAGAGTGGCAAATCATTCAAACGCACGCTGAAGTCCATCCATTGTCATTATGCCTAAAAAGTGCTAGAGAACATACTAAGTGCACGCACAGCTTCAAAGTAAATCAATGCAAATGTACAAGTGGCCATGTGGCCAATCATACTCAAGTCTGCCACTACGGCGCTTCAGTGCACTGCCTTTTTTGCTTTTCGACTCAACTCAAAAAACATTCACCCATCCACGAACATCCCCTTCCGCCTTCGCAGCTTCAGCACCACGTCCGCCGTGAGCTTCCTCGCCGCCACCGGGTCCATGTCGACGTCGGCCGACGCCATCGCGTACGACGGGTGCGCCTCGATCTCCTGCACGATGGCCGTCGCCGGCCCGCCCGGCAGCACGTCCCACCCGCAGAAGCGCGACTCGGCGTACACCTCGCCCGCGCCCTCCACCCGGAGGTCGACCTCGAGCCCGAAGGCGTCGAGCACGGGCACCTCGGCGACCATCGAGTAGAAAACGCTCCCCGGCCGGCGCTCCTCGCGCATGACCTTGCCGCGGCGCTTCGACACGAGCGCGTAGACGACGGCACGCCCCGCGTGCGTCGCCTCGATGTCGAGCGCGTACATCGGCTCGAGCAGCGACGGCTCGCAGTCGCGGATGCAGTCGAGCACGCACTGCCGCGTGGCTGGGACGATCGCGCGCTGCAGCGCGCGAACTTTTTCCAAATCACTGGGGTTAACCGACGGGAACTGCGCTCGCATGAGACTGAATGTCACGCCGCGGACCGGCTCGCCGCAGATGGGCCCCTCGGCCGTCGCCCAGCGGAAACCCTCGACGAAATTTTCTCTATGGTCTTCGACAGGCACTGCTGGGGCTTTCTCGGCCTCAATGTCAGAATCATCCGAATATTCTTCGGATTCTTCATTTTCTGCACTGTCTTCGTCGCTGTCTCCGACGTCTGTCTCGTTGATCATCGCGTTGGGCCCGTAGCTTGAATGTGGGCCGAAGGCCCAGAGGTTCTTGCGCGAGAAGGCGTCCCAGCCGTGCCCACCGAGCATTTTCGATACTTTCTGAGAATTATTTTCGGACATAGGCACGATGAAGGCCCCGGCCGACAGGGCCCTGTCGAGGGACGCGGCCATCGGGGCCGCGATGATGCCAATGCGGTCCTTCGCAGATTTTTGGGTTTCGCCGAAAAACTGGACGGCGCGCCGCGTCTCGTCGATGGACTCGCTGGCTATCGTCTCCGCGAAGGGCACGAAGGGGTCGGACACGCGGAGCCGGAGCACGCCGACCTCGGGGTCGGTGCTCGCAGAAAACGTGGCGCCGTGGCCGTTTTCGCGCGCTGACCGGCCAAAAACCTCGCGCATTTCGAAGAGAATCGTCTCGAGGCGCAGCTCACCGAGCGTGAGCAGCATGCGCTCGCCGGTCTCCTCGCGCGTACAGTGCAGCGCGCTGTGCGCGTAGGCGGCGCAGCGCAGCGCATAGAGAAAGTTCCCGTAGTCGATTTCGCTGTTGACGGGCTCGAGGCCGACTTTGACGACGCAGTGGTTGCGGCGGAGCCGCTGGAGGGGCAGGAAATTTAAGGTGAGGTGACGCAGTTTTACTATAGAACTTTCTGGGAGGTCACAGCCAAGCATGAGACCTTCATTCGTAAAAGGGAAGACAGCGCCGAGTTCCGTCGCAGTGAACCCGCGGAGGACGACGAGGGCGCCGGCGGTTACGCTTTCTGTGTGTATGAGCCCCTCGAGGGGGTCGACGAGGCAAAAGCCGTCGATAGTAAATTGTTTCGATTCTGAAATTTTTTCAACAGAGATTCTCTCTGAGCCGTCAGCGGAGGCAAAACGGACCTGTGTGCCGATAGTCAGCTCCCCGCTGATGACGCGGACGAGCGGGTAGAAGAGGTCCGCCTCAAAGGCTGGATTTTTTGTGAGTGTCTCACCTGTCAGCCGCTGCTGCACTGGGAACTGGACGAACTTTGTGACTGTGGCGACGAGTGCCTCTGCCTGATTTTCAGATCGCTGGGGCGGCGCCGGCGCATGCTGAAAGAGCGCTGTGGTGACTGTCCCGACAGTGCTGTCTCGGGCAGCGGCGCTCTGGGGCCGCAGGAAGCGCTGCACACAGAGGGCGAGGAGCACTGGCATCGGCTGGCGTAGCTCAGCTGCTGTGAGTGGCGGTACACAGTGCAGCAAACCATTAAGCGCCTCAGGCTCGTTCGAGAGCACAGCATTGCAGACTTTGTACAGAGGCTCGAGGGCGAAGGCCACGAAGGTGTACGGCAGGCGGGTGCCTGCTGGCCGCTTGCTGTGGACTGACCCGTCTGATGCGTCGTAGCACCAGCTGCCCCAGAGCTTCCCGTCGAGTGACTGCAGATCATTTGAAGAATTACTGACCTTTGGCGCATTCCGCGCGTAGAGCGCAGCGATCGAGGCTAATGAGAAAAACCACTGCTGCTTGGTCGAGCCAAAAACGACGCTGCCGCTCGTCGGGTCGACTGGCGGTGTCTCCCTGTGCACGCATTTCTCCGCAATGTACTCGTTGACTGCGTCGACAATGTGCAAAAGCTTCATGTACGCGTCGGCAGGCGGGAGGTGCAGCTCGAGGATGAGGCGGTCAATTTTGTTTAAAAACAAAACAAAGGGCTTGCGCAATTCTATGAGAATATCGAGCGCGCGGAAGGTCCCAGCGCGGGCACCCTCAGCGACGTCGACGACGAGCAGCGCCGCGTCAGCGGCGGTGAGGCCGATGAGGGCCTCGTCCTCAAAGTTGGTGTGGCCGGGGGTGTCGATACCATTGAGAAGAAAGGAGAAGTGCCGATGGGTGTCGCTCGCGGCTGTTGGGGACACAAAGGACTGCGCGACGCAGGAAAAGGGGTGGGCGGCCATCGACATGGCCTTGTCGCGCTCGAGGCGTCGGGCGTCGAGGAGGCGGTGTTTTGATGTCAGTGTCCCCTCTCGGAAGGGGCTGGCTGCGCCCTGCTGGAGGATGACGTCACACAGCGATGTCTTGCCGTGCTGCGAGTGGCCGACGACGGCGATAGTGCGCGTGCGCTCGGGGAGTGACGCGGCAATGTGTTTCAAAAATCCGCCGTCTGCTGCCTCGAGGCGGAGGCCCTTGGTGCGCATCGCCTGGACTGATGAGTTTTCGGCCGCGAAAGCGCGCGTGACAGTGGCGGACGCGTCGAACAAAATGGGCTTGGCGAGGGGCTGGTTGTCCTCGGTCGCGACGACCATCTGGACGTCCTCGCCGTACATTGTGGCGTCGGACTGGATGATCTGGCTGATGCCCTTGTCGACGGCGGCGAGGGCGAGGGACGGCGCCGCGGGGGTGTCGGCCGCCTCGTCCTCGGACTCGCTGGTGGTCGCGAACTCGGAGGAGGCGCTGCTGGAGGCGTCGCTGAGGCCGTCGGACTCGCTCTCCTCGGCGGCGCTGTTGGTGTCGGCGAACTCTTTGCCGCCGATGTAGTTGCCGAACTCGTCGTACTCGGTGAGGTCCATTGTGACGTGTAGGGAAGGGTAATGGGTGAGAAAGTGGATACGAATGATGAGGCGGGGAGATGCAGCGGAGGCTACCTTCTACGAAGGAAAATATCGAAATATAAGTGCTGACGTAAATTTGTTGACTTTTCATGATTTGTATGATGAGATTCTCCTTTTAAGGGCACTTGGCGATGGATTCTTCATATTTCTCATTTCTGGACGACAGCTTGGCGTTGCGCGGCGCTTGTTGCTGCACTTGATCTATGGTTACTACGGCATCACGAGGCAGATTTATCGACACGTTTAACTTTCTTACTTTTGAATTTTTTTCATTCTTCGAGGAAGGAACCGGGTGCACCGACGTTTTTTGATGCGCTCTTTCACGCTATCACAATGTTAAACGGTGTAAAAATCAATTCGAGCACTAAATCGGAGATTTTAGAAGAAAAAAGTCTTCCGGTCGCGACAGACCGAAAAAGTACAATGCGATCTCGCGCACCGCCCACTAAACCGGCCGAATGCGCGAAAGACCGAGGTCCGCGCCAGCACCAACAAAAAAGCGGCAGAAAAAACGAAAGTTGTCGAAGCCGACTCCCCAACTGAGTGGCAATTTTGACTGCCACTCATGACTACTTTACTTTTATGACACTTATCAAAAGGTGGCCCCAGCGACTTGTCAGGTGGCCCTTATGAGAAGCAAGTGATGAGGATGTATAAGAAGTCACCTAGATAAGGACTACCCAGGAGGCCTTGTGACTTTTTATTTCGGAAAAGGTGGCCCTGGGCCCAAGACCGTGAGAACCCCTGCACAAATACTTTTTTTTTGACCGAGCAAAACACAGTATTCCCGGCTAGGAAAAGGGCTGTGCGTCGTAAGAACCAGCGCCGGGCCGCAAGACCTCCGCAAAATCCGCATCGCGTAGAAATTGAAAGGCCCCAGGACGAGGACAAGCGCAGAAAGCATGGATACATCGAGGCCGATCGCATGGCTGGTTCTCGGGGCTCCGGGTATATTGTTGCGCTTGTGTGTCCGAAGATAAGACGGAGCTGGTTAAAGAATATGGAGACTAAGGGTAAAGACCTGGTGAATAACGCCATAACGGAGATGCTGGTAGGGTACAAGTGTGCGCAGATGGCATACGATATGGCACAGAGTTCTTCGTAAGGCTAGCTTCGCCGTGCTTACTGCCGTTCGTGTCGAGGAATACGAGGACGCAATGAATAAAACCCTGTGAGCCCTTCTTGGCTGTCGTGGTCGTGAGCGAAAGTACTATTCGTTGCAATGTCACCGAACAAGCTTCCTAAACAGAATCAGCTCCAGCCAGCTCTGAACGACGCGCTGGTTGAGCTGTGACTTTGAAAAGACCGGCCATAATTGAAAGCTGAGAACGCTTCGGTGATTGGGAGGGGGATACGAGGTTTGGTGTTGAAAACTCAGGTGCCGCTCTGACCTTGGTAGAGCGTCGATCACGATTTGTGATCCTGGCTTTGCTTGATACGAAAGATGACAGTTCAGGGCTGTGTATTTCTAGATTTCCAAATGACAGCAGCGTTTAAAGGACTCCGCTCTGGTCCCATGCAAACTTCTGCCACACTTCATGCAAGACACGACTCATTCCGACCACAGGGGAAAGAAACGCGAGTATTTTTAAAATCTGGAGACAGAAGCACGAGCTAAGATTCAAAAATGGCTGGGTGATGAGAAGTTTCAAAAGAGTATAGAAGAATGCGGCTTCACAAGGCCAAGCACAGCGCTTAACTACTGCTCTTACTTAATAACACAGGCCATAGCAGAGAACAAGCAACCTCATACCGCTGCAGAGAAATTCTTTAAACCTCTTTGTAAGAAAATTGTCGAGAATCTTTTCAGGGCGAAAATTTGCTGATGAAATTGAGAAGATTCCCTGCAGAAATAACACCGTCTGTCACAACATGGTTGACATACACGCACAACTTTCCTCTCTCATAGCATCAGAGATTCTGGCCAGTAAGCATCTCATCGGCAATCAGCTCGACGAATCCACAGATGTTGCGAGCTGCAGCCAACTTGTTGTTTGCGTGCGATATACTTGTGGTCTACAGATAAAAGAGTGCTTTCTCTTTTGTAAAAAAGTAACCACGACCACAAAAGCAGAAGAAATTCTTAAGCTCGTACTGAATTACTTTGAATTACATTAGATACCGCTAACCGAAATTGGCTCTGTTTCTTTTTTGCCCCTGCGATGATGAGAGAGCATGAAGCTTTTATTCGTTTGAAGAATCCAGTTGTTCAGCTTAAATTGGAGCGACTTCAGAAGTGGGCCCACTGGATCATCTGGATAGACTCGGCAGTCCCTAAAAGGCTCGATGGGCTCTTACTAGTGCATTCTGCATTGCGGCCCTTGACATGCATGGAACACAGAGCTCAGCTTTGTATCTATTGTGGCAAATTCGTGTACTACAGCCCAGGGCCTAGCCCCACGTAGAGAAATTGAAGCGCCTGTCAGACTGGGCGCATGGCTGTATCGAGCTTGGTCTTTGAAGGGCAAACGTACGAGTGCTATAATTGCAGACATTTCATCTAACAATTTTGATTATCGAATAGCCTTACTCTGCAGCCATAATTTGTGAGATCAACGATTCCACTGATCAGCATTTCTTCGAAAAATAATCGAAGTAGCACTGCTCGAGCGTACCCGAGAAGCTCGCCACAAGGTAACAGCTCGTTCTATTGCGCATGATATGCAAAAAAATCGAACCGGAACCTCTGAAGACTAACGATGTAATCATGAAATCGTCAGTACTTCTGCGATACCAATGGTTCTCTCCACAGACCATCCTATGTACGCCTCCAAAATCTCTCAACATCTCCTCAAACTCTTGATTCATTACCATTTGCACGTTCACAGGAGATCACCATGTCCACACAGACTGAATCCTCTGCTGGCCCGAGCCTTGGCTCCATAGCCTTTGTGTCTTCATCAGAGCAGCTCTTACAAAGAGCTTTACATACACAAGATACAAATCATTCGCACGTGCAAGATGATATGTACGTAGAACTTGAGGAGGACCCTAATTTTGAGCAACCAGAAGAGGTTTGTAATCATGAAATCGCCAACGCCTCTCTCGATGACAATGGTGGTCCCGATTTTGAATACCCCTATTTGCCTGATTCAGATTATGAAAGCGATTTTGAAGACGAAGTGATGGATAAGTGTATGGCAGAGATTACTGCAGAAATAATCAACCCTGATAAGAATGACGCAGATGAACCTTCAGGAGATGCATCGAGAGATGAACCTTTAGGAGATGCGTCGAAAGAAACTCCATCGCATGCTCTGACAAAAGCTAATTTAAGATCTTTCAACGAGCACTTTTCGCAAAACTCGAACGTCCGTGATTCAGATGATGAAAGTGAGTGGACTTTTGAAACTCAACTTGTTAAGTGCAATGATCCTCGTACACTCACGGTCAAGTTCAGTGCACTTAAGGCTTTGTTTGAAGAAAATCTGGGTAGAAATAACCGAATACCCTTCACGCGTGAAGACGTGACCAAGCAGTTCAAGCTTGCTAAGCCACATGGCATTATACCGATTGGGCTCTTTCTGCAGATAGGTGTCTGCTTAAGTTTTGACCTTGGTGAAATCGTCGGTAGTAACGCCCAGTCGATGAATCTGGCCTCTGACGAAGCCATGCGCGCGCTTCGGGACAGTCGTCGACACCGAAAGCCCGAGAAAAGCACAAAAGGGAAATGAGCCTAGCTTTCTTCACATTATATGAAAAGAGGTTGCGATGCTCTCGTCACGGACTACCAGCTGGACGAGATCGGCGATGCTTTTATCGATGCCATTTGGACTAAGCTGGCAAAGAAAAAGCCCGAAGAGCAGCTGCGCGTAGAAAATCCTCCTCTGCGCACGGAGGATCTGCAGTACTCTCACATTACCTACAGATATTACCTATCTGTGCACACTTACAGATAGTTATAGAGAATCGGAGCTCGATGACACAATCGAGATATTATATACATAAGCGGAGATTCCATTCAAAGTCTGCCAACGTGCACAGGACACAGCTTAAACAGGAAAGCTATGTCGGCCGGAACAGGACAGTTATGTCCTGAACAGGAAAGCTATGTCGGCCGCGTTGTGATTGAGTACAATCACCCTCTTTTCCCCAGAGCACCCGCAGAAATTCTTAAAGAGATGAACAGCCGTCGCGCAGAAAGAGGCGAGAAGCTGCTCGACATAAGTTCTCTACAGCGTGAGTTGGAGAGATACTTTAAGGAAAAAGAATTCAAGGATAAGCCGTATGATGCCGTGAAAGCTCACAAGATTGCACTTGAAAAGCGCGCGAAAGCTGGTGGTACAGGCAGACTTCGCACTGACTTCGACTGCCTGACTAAGGTTCTAATTCTTCTCTTGAAGCGAGTCTCTCCGGAGAAAATCGCCCAAGCTTTCGTAGGTATGCCTGAGTGGGTAAGCGAATCCACTATCGTTCGCTTTTTGAGAGAGGAGTGCGCGAGCGGATCACTCATCAACTTGTGGCGACGGCACCGAGGTAAGTTTGCCAATGGCTATCCTTTGAAAGCCAACCAAACGCGCATCGTCAATATCGTCGACATTTCTAAGAGACCAGCGATTATTGAAACCGAGAGCGCTTTGGTGATTTTGAGGGAGACACCATGTTTGGTGCTGGGAAATCAGGCGTCGTTCTCATAATGGTCGAGCGTCGCTCACGAGGCGCGGGGGCAACCTGCCACTACGGCGCATGACGCAGGCAATTCCGAAGAAGCTTTGTCTTCGACGGACAGCCAAAATGAAATGCTTTTTGAGTTATCGCAAGCAGCAGCAATTCCATCCATTTTGTATAACTCTGTCCGCGACATACATTTGCCGATCGTCGTCAGTGCGGAGCTCCGTCATCGACACATGATGAATACGGTCCAGAATGTAAAGTTTTATCAGCCGTATTTTTTGGGATGCGGGTTCACTTATTACATTGGACGTGATGGTGTGCAGCATCCTTGTTGTATTGTTTGCAAAGGCAAATGTCTTAAGGCAATAACTGCTTAGCAAAAAGGAGTCTTTTGATGCATATTCGAGGCAATCATCAGGACTTAGCCGAACTTCACGAGAGGGAAATTTTTAAGATTTTCAAGAAGGCACGAGAGCAGCTTCCGTCGGACACCTCGTACGTATTGAATCAGATCGCAATGCAGAGTCCCGGGCAAAATTCGCCCGCTACAGAGTCTTCTTTTTCTATTTCAGATGAGATTACCAATGATACCGATCTCGCCAATGGTGAAACGTTATTTAGTGTTCGAGGGCTTCCCTTCGCGGCTTGTTTGGAGTTTTTCCGCGGTCTTGCTCGTGTACTACAGCCCAGGGCCTAGCCCCACGTAGAGAATACGAAGCGCTTGTCAGCCATGGCGCTCTGCGCATGGCTGAGCCGGCCTTCGAAACTGACTCTCTGCCATGCCTGAAACTATCCCTTACTTACCCTTTGTAGGGTAAGATGGTAGCCTTGTATTCGCTAATGCTCCTTTCGCCGAGTTTGAATATCGCATAACCCTGCTTTGCAGCCATAGTTTGTGAGATCAACGATTCCACTGATCAGCATGTCTTCGAAAAAATAATCGAAGCAACAGCGCTCGAGCGTACTCGAGAATCTCGCCGCGAGGTAACTGCTCGTTCGATTACGCATGATCTGCGAAAGAATCGAACCGGAAACCTCCGAAGCCCAACGACGAGATGACGCGAGATTGATAATCTCACTAGATAAGCGGAAAGACACAGATGATTCACATGGGGAAAGAATGCGAATGATGAGGTTATACCGATTTGCTTTATTTGTGGCGAGAAGAAATCCACGAACTTTATGAGAGAGGAACCGATATCAAAACATTTTGAAGCTCACATGAAAAAGCGCGCAAACACAGATAAAGATATCGAGCATCATCATGTGTAGCACATCGCGAGATATAAGTTGCCTCACGCTATCGCTGAGGATTTCTTAATCCCGTATGTTAGACATTATGTACGCGCTTTCGCCGGGTCTCGTTGGCTATCGAAGGGCCCTGTTATGAAGCGTTTTTATTTACTTATTGATGAGATTTCTGGTTTTTTCGAAGCTTACAATTTTGCAGCACGGGATAAGCTTGTTGGACTTTTTAAGCCTCGCCTTGCATACCTCTGCGATATTTTTGAAGAGCTGAACGCTCTCAATAAGTCTTCTTTCACGAATTCCTTAGCGAATAGTTGCCGTCGGTCGGTATAAACGCCCAGTCGATGAATCTGGCCTCTGAGAAAGCCATGCGCGCGCAGCTATCCGCATTCTATCCGTTCCATTGATGGATATTAGCCGCATTGCTTTTCATACTCGGAAGTTTTACGCTCACAGGACATGCTGTGCATCACTG
Source organism: Perkinsela sp. pyNocScin1 (assembly GCA_964019655.1). NCBI lineage: Eukaryota > Euglenozoa > Kinetoplastea > Prokinetoplastida > Perkinselidae > Perkinsela > Perkinsela sp. pyNocScin1. The sequence continues at coordinate 518,360 of CAXHTR010000001.1, forward strand.
ATCTCTATCTACTAAAGGTGTTCATCTCCCTTGATAACCTTTCTCAATGCCAGAATTGAGAAAGTTTAAAAAGATATGTGCAAATAGTGCTTTTCATCACAGGTGATGATCTTCCGATATGTGTGCTATGTCCAGAAGAGTTTACTGTGCACATGATGCGGGAGGACAAAATCAAGCATCATTTCGGAACTTTTCATAAATTGCCAGAAAACACTCCTACTGAAAACAGGAAGAAAGTTGAGGCATTTAAAAAGCGTCCGACGCTTTCGAATTTCGTCATATCTCAGGGATGGATAGAAAGCGAGTCGTACATTGTGGCCAAGCACGTTGTTTAATGCAAGCCTCCGCACACTGTTGCCGAGGACTTCTTATTCCCATGTATGAAGGAAGTTCTCGAGACGTGCGCTGAGAAGAAGACGATCGATCGAATATCCTCCCTAAACTACAGCAACAATTTGGTGAGTCGCTATTCTAAAGGCATGGGAGCGTTCGTCGAGTGGAAAGTTGTTAGAGGCATTCTCACCTCGAAGGGTCAGATCAGCCTTCAGCTCGACGAATCCACGGACGTTGCAAGCATTCGCCACCTTATTTGCGACGTGAGATTTACAGATGGTGAAGACATCCAAGAGCAGCTTCTCTTCTGTGAGCCCCTCGACAACGGTGGAACTGCTGAAGAAATCATGCGAATCCTGAATAAATTTCTGGAAGACCATAAAATAGCATAGAGTCGTGTTTCTTCACTGTGTTGCGATGGAGCGAATGTAATGTCTGAGAAAGATTTTGGCTTGTTTGGCTTGATAAAGCGCTAAAATCTGGCCATAGAATTCAGCCACTGCGCATTACACTCGGCATGCGCTTGCCATGAGAACGCTTCCAGAAAAAGGGGCTTTGAAAAAGGTCCTTGAAACCCTTGCGCAGATTGTGAACTTTGTTCGAAGAAGTGCGAATCGGAAAGTGCTATTTCGAAATTTTTGCCAAGCCATGGGAGCGAGGTACGAGTACATTTTGTACCACTCAGACCCCAGATGGCTCTCATGTGGATACGTCGTGGATCGCGTTCTGGTGTGCTCAGACGAAGTAAGGGACTATTTGCGCGAGAATGGTGCACCTGAGCTGACTGCAGAGTTTGATGGGCCCTATTTCATCGTTCGCCTGGGATATCTGTGTGCTATCTTCAAAGCGCTTAATCAGCTTCCGTATCTATCTATCTTGGGTAAGGGCCAACTCCCTTCACGAAGAGCTTGCGATTTGGCCATGCGCTTGCAGTATTTTGAGACAACAATTGCCTCTGGTCGGTATAAACGCCCAGTCGATGAATAAAGCTTCATTCCGAAGCAACCGTATCCCTTGCTATGTGCTGCAGAGTAAATTTCCATGATACACGAGCTGGTGGACGTAAATGTCCCCAACGCAGATAATACGAAAACCTTTGCAGTACTCCGTATCTATCTTTGTGTCCCTTCCTCTATGCAAAGATTGCACGCACAGCGCACAGCTCATCATTAGTACACATAAAAAGAGAATAAAAGGTGAGCTATGTGTGGACCCATCTTTATCATACCAAATACCTACAGACTGCAAAATGGCGATGTACTTGATGACTGGACCATACAGAAAGATCACATGTGCGACTTGTGCATTTTGTGTGAAGCAACAAGAGCATCAGAAAGCGCGCTTGCCAGAAAGTGGCTAAATTCTCTATGCTTTGCCATTTCGCCAGCCATGCCTGACCGCATCCCGCCAGTTCTAAAAATTCGCAAAGTCGACTGTCGACGGGTACGGCTGCGTGATGGGGAACACCAAGATCCGGAAAATGCCCTCGAATACACGCATGATGCCAGAGACTATTGATTTGAGCACATACGCAACCCCGCTGTATACTGAACGCGGGACGCTCACCGGGTCCTTCTTCTTCCTCACAGGTGTCCCCTGCAGAATGCTCTCCTCGAGCATTGACAGCTCATCGACATCATTCGCCATGATCGACGACACGTCGAGCGGCGGCAGCCCCTGGTCGTCGTATTCTGTGTGAAACGACCCATCATCGTCGAACATGCCGCTGTCGTCCCTCGGGTCGACGTAGGAATGTGAGTAGTCCCCGAACGTCGCGTGGTGCTCCGACACGGAGTGCGAGAGGGGCAGGTGCGACCTGCTCATCGAGCTTTCTTCAGTCTCGTACGTATCATGCTCAAAAGACGTCCACGTCGAGTCGTCCTCGGGGTCGTCGATCTGCCCGCCGAGCTCAGGCAGAAGGTTGCGCCGCGCCGAGGGGCGCTCACGGTACACCGAGTCCCCGTGGAACCCGCTCTGCTCTAGCGAGTCCGGGTGCGGCGACATCGACTCGCCCTCGGGGTACCCGAGCACGGCGCGGTGCATGCCAAAGACAACGAGCTTCTCGCCGCCGTGGCCAACGATGCGCTCGAAGTTATTCCCCTCGATCTTGAGCGCGTGCAGCGCGCGGGGCACCGCCGAGAGGTCGACGGTCCCCGACAGCGCGTTGTGCTCGATGCCGAGCACCGTGAGCTTTGGGGGCAGCGCGGCCCACTCGATGGCCCCTGTGAGCCGATTCTGGCGCGCCATGAGCACAAGCAGGGTGCGTGGGAGGCCGGCCGCGTCGAGGGACCCCTCGAGCGCGTTGGTCTCGACGCGGAGGGCGAAGAGCGAGTCCGGGACCTCCCTAAAGTCGATCGTGCCGCCGAAGCCCTGGTCGTTCCACTCGATGCTCTTGATCTGCGTGCGCTTCTTGATGGCGAAGAACTTGACGCCCGGCCAGAGGGTGACGGGTAGAAAGTACTCTTCCAGGGGGTCACGTGCCCCGCCGGCGTGGATGCGGAATATTGAAGTGTTTTCGAAATTGGAGACGAGGGACTCCATCTGGGTTTGAAGGATTTCGAGCTCCGCTGGCGGGGCCTCGGCACTCAAAAGGGTATGGACAAGCATTACTGAAAGGATCTTGATAGGATACGAATTCCAAAGGATTAGAAATTCCGAAAAAATGAAATTTTCACAGATTAGCTACGCTCGGGAGCAACGGCTGTATTTTGACACTGGGATTCGTATGTTTCAGATTCTGTTATTCGTTCGTTTCGAGTTTGAGGTCCGCGAGCTTCGCCTCGACGGCCTGGTCCTCGGGCGCGTCCTCCTTCCAGAGCATGAGGTTGTCGCGCAGGAGGTGGAGGATGAGCGAGCTCTCCTTGTACGCCTCCTCGTCGAGCGTCTCGATGCCCTTGACGCCCTCCTCGAAGGCGCGCTTCGCCATCTCGACGCCTTTTTCAGTTTCTTTCATGATTTCGTAGTAGAACACCGAGAAGTTGAGGGCGAGGCCGAGGCGGATCGGGTGCATCGCGCTGAGGTGCGGCGTCGCGACGCCGAGCGCCTCGGTGTACGCGGTGAGGGCCCGCGCCTTGCTTAGCGCGCTCGCGTCGCCGCTCGCCGTCGTCTCGGCGCGGTAGCGGTGGTAGTCGCCCTGCATCTTGAGGTAGAAGACGCGGACCTCGGCGAGCTCGGGGCTGAGATCGTCGGCCTGCGCGGCGGGCAGGAGCACGTCGGCGACGACGCGTTCAACCTCGTCGCAGATGCCCTGGATCTCCCGCTCGACGACCTCGCGATAGCTCGTGAGGAGCGGCAGGTGGTCCTTGGCGACTGCGTCACCGCTCTCGCGCTCTTTCTGCTCGAGGGTGAAGAGCGTGCGCCAGCTCACGCGGCGAGTCCCAATGATGTTTTTGTAGGCGACGCTCAGGAGGTTGCGCTCGTCCGCGCTGAGGAGAACTGGCTTGTCCTCGGCCTGCTTGAGGCTGATGAGGGCCTTGATGTAGCGGACCATCTCGTCGAAGCGCTCGCAGTGCTCGGCGATCTTGGCCATGAAGAGGAGCTCGGGGACGGTCGTTGGCATCAAATCGGTTGACATTTTTTAGAAAATTGAATTTATTGAGAAAAAAAATTTTGCTGCGCATTTCTTTGTAATAAACCTTAAAGTGTATCACACAATACGAGCCACTGGATTGAAGGAGAAATGCACATTTCAAGCAGTGGCGGGCGCACGGGGTGTTCTATGGCTAAAATATACTAAACTATTGGACTGAAAGGGGGTGTGTCTCGTGGTCTGTGTCGGCGGGCCTACTGGAAGTACGACAGGTACTTCTCGACGTGCGCCTTGATGCAGTCGGCGTACTGCACTTGGAGGTAGTAGGCGCCGTAGCAGAGCGCGACCTGGATGGCGAGGACGTACGCGAAGCGCCAGACGAGCGACACGATCTCGCACCAGCGGTTCTCAGCGACACCGAGGTTCTTGGCGACGGGCTGCGCGGAGACGCGGGGCTTCGGGCTCACGACCTTCTCGGCGGAGGTCGACTTGGAGCGGCGCGTGGCCTTCGGGGTCGGCTCAGCAGCCTTCTTGGCGGTAGCCGGCTTCTTTGCAGCGGGTGACTTCTTCGGGGTGGTCTTCGGGGACGGCGTGGCCTTTGCCGGCGTCTTGGAGCGTGTCACTGGGGAGGCCTTGGCGGCCTTGGAGCCGGAGCGCTTCGTGGCAGATGGCTTCTTTGGTGGCATAATTGACTGTATAAGATTAGGGAAAAAAGTTTATGAAGGAAGTGCGCTGCCTTTGTTTTACTAAAAACGCTTAAAGCAATGCGCTGTGTACACGAAGACTACACGAAAGGCTTGAGCCTCTCGCTATTTGCATACTGCTCTTGATAGCAAGCCAGTATATCCCCAGCTTTCCACAGCAGCCTTGGAAACGCTTCATTTTGGGAGTGCTCTTCAAAGGACTACGTGATTCTGAAGAAATCTGGCCAAGTTACTATGTGGCCTTTATGTTGATGCTCAGGTGGATTGGCCTATTGACCGGGCAACCCTTGCTATATCCTTCATCTATTGAAGCCCATTGCCCCGCAACCACGATAAGTGCACAAGTTATGAAGAAGACATTGTATTAGCTCAGTATCTGCGCTTTCCATGCAATATTCGCTTCTTGTGCGCTGCGAGATAAAGCTATATCGAACATGCATAGCGATAGTCTTCATAATGCTTCTCCTTTCATACAGGGACATCACTCTTTGACACCAAAGCCATTTTTGCTCCTTTTCTGCTACTTCTTCTAAAAACTATCCCCTACGCTACATCTCTGGGTTGATGTACAAGTGGATAGTCTTGTCGCGCAGCGCCGTCAGCAGCAAGTTGTCCCGCTTGTTCAGCGCCATCGCGAGCACGCCACGCTGCTGCTCGTCAAAGCTCGCTGCCTTCGAGAGGTTACCCGATGCGGCCTTGCGCTCGATGTCGGCGACCGACTGCTCGCGCTTCTCGAGGTAGCACTCTGACGTGGCCCAGTCGTGGAACCGCAGCGCGCCGCTGGCGTGGCCCGTCACGTAAAACTCGCCGGACGACGCGAGGCCAGCACAGTTGAGCGAGTCCGTCGCGGTGCTCTTGGGCAAAGTGTACCCGCTGGCCTGCCGGAGGTGCGTGCCCTCGGGGAGCTTCCAGAAGCGCGTGCTGTCTGAGCTTAGACTGGTATAAACGTACTCGCTCGGGTGGAGAAAAGCGCTCCGCACGCCTTTGGCATGGTACTTCATCGCATTCTGGCGGTTCTCTTCAGTGCCTCTGCCCGCCGTGAGGTCCCAGAAGCGCACTGTGCCGTCGGACCCGCCGGTGATTATCTGCGGCTCTGTCGGCTGTGCGCATATAGTCTCGACAGTGCCCTCATGGCCGAAGAACGTGAAGACGCACTGGCTGCACCGAATGTCCCACACGCGAACGGCCCCATCGCTCCCGCCACTGACGAGGAGGTAGGGCACGTGCGGGTGTGTCGCCAGCGCGTTGACACAGCCCAGCGACCCGTGGAGCTTGGCCACAGTCTGGTTGACGTTGCCAGCGAGCTTGGATGCGTGCACAGGGCCATCCACGTCGCGTTCCCTGCCGCCCTGAAGGTCCCAAATACGAATATCGCGGTCCTCGCCGGCGCTAAAGAGGTACGGGTACGCAGTAGAGGTCGCCAGCGCGTGGATACCGGCGGTGTGGCCGGTCAGCGTCAGCTGGCACGAGCCCAGGAGGCCCTCCCAGCACTTGATCGTGCAGTCGGCCCCGGCGGTGTAGAACAAATTGCTGTTGGCGGTCGCCTGAAAGTTCGCGTCGCTCGAGAAGTCGATGCCGGTGTTGTTGGGGTCGGCGGCGATGCAGCGGACGATGGCCGTGTGGCCAGAGATGACGCGCTGGAGCTTCCACGCCTTCCGGGGCTCTATGGCAGTGTTTTGTTGGGCTATCAGCGCGCCTGATGTATTGCTCGCACTCTCTGGGGCGACTGGCGCAGCGGGCAGCGAGCGGTGCACAAAGTACAGATTTCTGCGGGCGCGGAGCTCTTCGGGGTGGTACGGCACGATCGTGCGGTAGTCGAAGGGGAGCAAAGGGTATGCGGATTCCATTGCTACTACGATGGGGTGCTATTGCATGAGAGTTGGGAGTGAAATTCAAGTAATTTTATTAGATAATGTGCGCAGATTAGTCCAAAATAGCAAAATTTTTCGTAAAGTTACTTCAGGTACATGGATGCGGCTCTGACTCTGTCCTTAGCCCAAAATTCCAACGCGCTGTCACCCCACCCCCTTGCATTTATAAAAAATTACGTCACAACCTTCGACGGCTTCCAGTCCTCTTTCATCGATCTCGTGAGCGTCGGGACTCGAGGCACGAGGCTCTCCCGCGTCAGGTGCCGCTTCTTGTTGTCGAGAATCAGTGGCATGCGCTTCATCTTCAGGTCATTGACCTCTGTGAGGTCCATCGCGACGGCGTTCTTCGGCGCATGCTGGCCGCTCTCGTCCGAGTCCTCGAGGAACAGCGGGATCTGCGGGTCCCAGTCGCGGCTGGACTGCGTGCCCGGGATCTTCGGCATGGCGCCGTCCCGGAGGCGCCGCTCGACGAGCGCGGCACTCTTAATAATCTGGAACAGGAGCTTGTTCTTGTAGTACGTGAAATGGTACTGCGACATCGTCGCGGTCTGCGGCGTGCCGTCCGCGTACTCCCAGTCGGGGATCTCCTTGGCGATGCCCTGCTGCGTGACGCGGTTGCCGAAGCCGTGGTAGCGCTCCCACTCGCGCATCGTTTTCCGCATGGTCTTGTCGACCTGCTTGACTGGGTGCCCGGGCCGGGCTGACGTGGGCGCGCGGTTCGCATTCCAGAAGTGGCTGGGGTCGGGCCGATCACCTATTGGGAAGGCCTGCGACACCCCGAGCCAGCGTGCGTGCTTGAGCATTCTATGAGAAAATCAAATACTAACTTTTGAATACATTTTTCGACAATTCATTTAAAAATTACATGCAAAAACAGTGGGCACTCATGCGACAGTGCTCTCCCCCCTGGCGCACGCGATTGTCTTCCGAAATATCTGCTGGTACGGAATTTTGTCGGCCGCTCGCTCGGTGACATCCAAATGGAGCATTTCACCATCCGGTGTGATCGTGCCGCTCGCACAGAGCTTTTGCATCACTGCAGATGTTGTTGCATCGTCGCCGCCGACTGCGAGCAAGTGCTTGGCGGCTGCCTGCGGAATCACTGCGCAGGACGCTTCGATGCCCTCGCCGATCGTTTGCGTCACCCGCTCGATCAATTTATGAAAAAAGACGTCGTAGTCGTTCGTGGGGACCGTGCTGCGGGCCTCGGCGAGCTTGGTGAAGGTCCCGTCCATCATGTACCGCTCAATGTCGATGACTGGGCGGATGTACATGCTGGTGAGCGCGTCCATTGGCAGGAGCTCGAGCTCCGCGTGAAACTCACCGATGCGATTTTCAATCAAAAGTGTGAGGAGATAGAGGCCAGTGAGCAGCGGCTGCTTCGCCGACGCCGGGATGACCGCTGTGACCTCGTCGGCGTAGTAGTAGCGCAGGCCATCGAACTCCAGCTGGAACCCGGCGGACGCGCCCAGCCGCGCATGGCACAAGCACGCGTACTCGTAGGCGTCGCGGACTGTTTGGGCCTCGTGCGCGGCCTCGGTGCGGAGCCGCTCGTGGCAGAGAAAGGAGCTGAGCTGCGCAAAAAGGGGCCTGGCGCTGTCGAGCTCTGCGAGGCATGCTTCATACTTTTGGCTTGTATAGAGGGCAGTGGCGCGCGACATGTGCCCAGCGATCGCCTCAAAGCTCATTTGACGCTAAAAATTGAAATTAAAGGGGATTTAGTAAAAATGCGCTTTTGTGTACTCAATAATGTGCCGTAACGTTTCATTTGACTATATCAGATAATAGTTATACGAGCGCACGCGCTGTACAGCTTACTTCTTCTTGCCCTTGTGCCAGTTGCTCTTCGGGCGGTTCTTCACAGGCTTCTGGTCGAGGAGGAACCCGTCAAACTCCTTCTTGAACCACTCCTGGGCCTCTTCCTTTGTGACGCGGTGGCCATTGCCGACCTTGCCGGGCGCGTGGCGGCGGCGGGAAACGCGTGCGCCGGGGCGCTTGAGGACGACGTGGAAGTCCATGCCGTAGATACCGGTGCCGGGGTCGTACTTGAGGCCGAGGTCGATGTGCTCGTTGATGCCGAAGCCGAAGGTGCCCTCCTTGCTGAAGTTGTCCTTGTAGAGCTCGAACTCCTTGACGCGGATGCCGCGCTCGAGGATCTCGCGCGCGCGCTCGCCGCGGACGGTGGCGTAGACGGCGATCTTCTCGTTTCGTCGGATGCTGAAGCTGCGGACGGTGAGGCGGGCCTTCGCCTGGACTGGCTTCTGGCCGGTGAGCTGCTCGAGCACGCGGGACGCCTTGGTCAGCTTGTCGCCGGACTCGCCGACGCCGATGTTCACACAGAGCTTCTCGATGGCGATTCTGCGCATCGGGTTGTCAGCCTTGGCTACTTTTCCGACCATTGTGTGTCTAAGAAATTCTAGAAAAAAATGAGAGTTCAGCGCTCAAATCTCTTGAATCATTCTAGTCAGCGACTTGGTTTATATCATTTCATTATTCGAATCGCCCCGGTCGCCTAGATGCGGCTCGGGAACATGTAGACTCTGCACTTCTTGCCGATGGCCTGGCTCGGGAGGTTTGGGCTGAAGAAGGCGCGCACTGCACCGCTGTTTCCGTGTGTCTTGGCAACCTTGCCCCAGATGACGCGGAGCCTGGAGCGCTTGCCGGGCGCGATGCGGCTGCGGAAGCACTTGCGCTTCTTGAGGCCGCGGTACATGTACGCGACGCGTTTGCCGAGGTACCAGTTGGCGTCCTTCGCGGAGTCGACGTTGTCGATGTGAAGGATGGCGTGATCGTTGTACTGGTTGGCCTGGTTGCGGCGGAAGCCGGTCATGACAGCTGGTTGGAAGAGTCGCATTCTAAACTTAAGGAGAAATGCTGGAAAATTGGTATTCGGCTATGCATTTGAGTCAAAATGCTAACTTTCGGTTGGCTCTACTCGGTTTCTTTACACAAATTCACACTTTTCGTAGTAGTCTTTTCATAAACTATGAAACTATGTGATGCAAGTCATCTATATCTATTTTTATCATATTGGGTATCATTTCGGGGGCAGAAGCGCTGGGAGCACAATCTTCTTCCGGGGAAGTGTTCGATGTAAATTATCGTACGTTGGAGCGTGAAATTTTCGTTCGGGGGGATTATACGGCTCGTGAAGAGCTGCAACATTCGGCTTCCCTTCGCTAAGGTGCCTGCTGCTGCCATCTCGCGCTGCGTACTGCGGACGCTCTACTGGCAGTGGTGGACATGTTTCAACCGCATGAAACGTCTCTGTTTTTCGGCTGAATGAGGCATGCACGTAGGGGGATGCCGCCTCGTGCATGCGGGCAGATGAAGACATCTGTGCAAGTGTGGAGTGGCGGTGGGATGTCATGGGCCGCGTGTAGGTGTGCTCGGGCACGGCGCCTGTGTAGCGAGATGCGGTGCGGGGCGAGCCGAACGACGGCCTGCTGAAAAGGTCACTCTCTTTAGGGTCAGCGTCGAAGGCTATTTTCCGGGGCTTGCTCTCGATAAACGGAGAGGCTGAGAGCAGGCTTCGACCGAATTCCCGTGGCTCTCGGGCGTCTCCCTCGTACCGGCGCAGCTTTTCGGTGAGCGTGCGAAGCTCTTCGCGGTTCTTGGCTTCGTTTTGCGCCTGTTTTTCCCGTAGGGCACTATTTTCGTCTTGTGCGGCCAGCAGCTTCTCATTTATTCCTTGGAGCTGACTCGTTGTCTCTCTGAGTGAGCTTTGCAGTTGACTAATAGACGCTCGCGCTCGGTCCAGCGCTTCTAGCTGTTGTTTACTTTGAAAATCGATGATCTGCATAGTTCGTTGGAGGCTGGCAGCGGAGTTGTGCACAATGCTCTCACGGATATCGCTCGGAAAGTCCGGGTCACCAAGCCTGACAGCCCTGCATGATACTTTGCACTGTGGGCAGAAGTTTGTACCGTCGCGCTGAAATTTTGTGACGCACCCCGCGCAGACAAAGTGCTGACACGACGTAAATACCGAGTTCGAGTCGCAATCGGTGCAGCAGCCGATGCAAATGGGGCGAAGAGGCATTGAACAAGTAAAATAATGGAAATGATAGAAAGAACTGCGGCTTTTACTAAAAAGTGCCTCTTCGCTGCTCTTTTTGAAAGGGGATCATTTTTTGTGCTCTTGTCGCGGCGGCAGCCTCGCGTACATGGCCCGAATCTTATGCCCAAGGTTTATGAGCGCTTCACTCGGCACAGTGCATGGCCGGTAAGGCTCAACCGCTGGTGTATTTTCGACCGGCTTGCTTCGCTGTGGAATTGCCTTTTTGAGCTCACCTAGCTTCGAGATCCAGTCATCCTCGGGGCTCGTGCTCATTGCAGCCTCTCGCATTTTCTCGAGGGCTTCGAGGCTCAGCTTTCGCATGCTGAGTGTGCTCTCGCTCAGTGAGCCAATAGACAGATTCAACAGATGGGCGTAGTCGTTATCATCTTTCATATTGTGCTGCTTGAAAAACGTTCGGAGTCCTTCTGGATCAAAAAGATCAATGGAGTTTTTGAGATAGGCAGTGTGCATAATAATCTGGTCCTTTGCTATTCGTATTTGGTCATCCAGCTGCTCGGTGTGGATTCTCTTGCGGTTATACAAGAACGCCAGCCGCTTTTTGTAGTAAGCAATCAGAACGTCGCTTGCGTTCTTATAGAAAACGACCTTTTTTCCATCCATGAATGCATAGCTCGTCCGCTGTACACTAATGAGAGACAAGACATGCTTAAGGGCCCTTGCCCGCACACAAATTTCAAGAATTTGCGGATTCATGCGGAGAATGAAGCGAATATTGTCCTGCTGGTGTCGCTCCTTGAAGCTCCTGAGAATCTTCTTGTTGACGAGATCAGTGAGAGTGGCTGCGTATGCTCTGATGCTTTTGCCGATGGGAATCTCTGACACAAGCAGCGTGTCTTCATTGAGAAGCGAAACAACACCAGATGTGAAAACCCTATCTCGTAATCGCCGCACTTTTCCCCGAAAGCCCTCCCAGTGTGGATTGAGAACAGCATACTGCGCTTTCTTCTGTATTATACTCAGGAGTGCATCGACAACCTGGGACAGTGAATGGTTCGGTACAACCGATCGACATCCGTAGGCAACAGCATGCTGCCCGTTGACGAGGCACATCGGAACGATTGGATACAGGTGCTCAGGTTCTTTGTCCACTGACCATGTCTTGGAACTTGCTACGAATTCATCGTCTTCCAAGCGAAATATCTTGCGAGTGACATCTTGTAGTTTTGTGGAAATGTATCGGGGAGCCGCACCATCTGCGCCGTTCTTATACCGAGAACCAAAATTACCGTCTGCAACTAAAAGCGGCACGTTATTTGCCCCAACATAGCCCAAAGCCATTCGGCGTATCGTGGAGTTGAGGCTCGCATCTCCATGATGGTAGTTCATGCGCTCTGTGACATAGCCAGCGACCTCCGTGACCTTCCATTGGTTATTTTTGAAATTCCCGGAGAGCATCGTCCATAAAATCTTACGCTGTGACTCGTTCAGACCGTCAGCAACGCTTGGAATCATACGAAGGCAAACTGCACGACCGAAAGAAGCAACGCAAGTGTGATGAAATTCGCTGAATGTGCAATTCTGGCGAAAGGCAAGTTCTTGTGGAGGCAATTCGAGTAGCTTTCGACGGTAATGACGACTTGTTTTGCCCGAACCATAGAACATTTCCATGCATCGATCATCATCTTCTCCAAAATGGAGCTCGGTAATGTGATTATCTTTCCTAGAAAAGTAGCTTTTGGCTTCATCTTCCGTATTTGTGCCGAGTCCTTTGTAATATCTGATGCTCGAATACCGCGATGAAGATCGCTGAGCACACGACTCAAACATCTCTTGCGTATAAAAACTCACCTGTGCGCCGTTGATTACCGCTTTTATCAGTGGGGTGCGGAATATCGATAAAAATCCACGGATCTTCACAAAGCTCGGGAAAAACGTGTGAAAAAAGTTGAGAATCAACCCCGTGATATGATACCCATCTTCGTCTGCATCCGCTATGACAAGCACTTTTCCGTAGCGCAGCGGCTTATTCGACGATGGGCGTAGCGCGCGCTTTCCACCAACATTTTCAATCCGCATGCGAGCTCCTAGAATATGGAAAATCTCTGCTGCAATGTCGTTCGCCAGAACGCTTTCGGGTTGCATCTCTCGTGTGTTACAAAGCTTGCCTCTTAACGCATATACACCATATTTCTCGGGGCTCAGAATACTCCGGCCCGTATCAGCAAAAGACTTTGCAGACAGCCCTTCTACAAGCATTAGTGTACAGCTCTGAGCATTAGGTCCACCAGCGTCATAAGCGTCTGAAAAACCTTTAAAAGACTCTAAGGATTCGCTTGCCAAATGACGCGCACTTTCAGATGAATCTTCGGTAGCCTTCGGTACGTAGTTTTTCAGGTAAATCTTGAGCAAAGTGTCGGAGTACAGCTCTTTGGCTAATTTTTTTAGAAGTGGAAGGGAGCTAAATTCATTAAGGGTGATTTTGAGATGCTTCTTAGTTTGAGAGTCGAATGTTGGCTTGTTGATGGTACATTTGACGAAGAATGCGACGTGCTCCAGTACAAGCTGGGTCTTCAATAAAATCTCTGTTTCTTGAAAAAATAGCTTGACTATTTCATTTGCTACCCTGGATTGTACGTAGTCTAAGTGAGTTCCACCTTTTTGTGTACAAAGCCCGTTAACAAAGCTCATATTGACGGGATCTCTCCGAACGCTAGCTACTATTATCTCCCAGTGATCAGAGCGAAACCTTACTAATGGCTTTTCAAGATGTGGAAAAAGGTCAGCATAATCAGCAAATGAGTGCACAGGGATCTTTTCATTATTAAAAAATACTGCTAAGCCTTCCCCATGATTTCCTGCTAAATCTATTGTTCGACGCTTCAACAAATTAAGATCATCTCTGAGTAAACCACCTTTCATATTTAGGAACTTGAAATCTGGCTTGAAGCTAATCTTTGTATACCCTTTTAGAGGACTGTTATTTGGTGTCTTAACATCTGATATTTCCGGATTCGTGTGATATCGCATATTATTATTCCATCGCATGAAAAATTTCTTTTTCCGAAGACTGTCCACTACCTCAACTTTAAAAGTTACTGACATAACATTCGTCAACTTTGCTCCTAAACCATACCTACCGCCTGTTGTGCGATGATTTTCATCATCGTAGTTCGAAGACGTCATCAAATGACCAAAAATCATTTCAGGAATCCATAGCTTGTATTTCTCATGAAACTGAACAGGAATACCCACTCCATCGTTCGTAACTGTGATGTATCCTGTCATATCACAAGCATCTACTCGAATATATGTTTGCTTCTCTTTCTCGCGGATTTTATTGTCGGAAGCGTTAACTAGAATCTCGTCAAAAATTTTATAGAATGCCGGACTGAAGTAGATTTTTCTCTCGTACATTTCTTCGCAAGCACTGTCATAGAGCCACCAGTTCTGCTTACGTAAAGTATTTGTGCCGATATACATGTCTGGTCTCTGTAAGATATGATCGATAGGATTGAGCATTTGATACTTGCTCTCTATATCTACTGTATGCTTCCTCACCTCATAGCTCCGGAGTAACTTACAAAGGTTCATTTTTCTGTCATCGGAAAATTATGCACTGACCAAAAAGTACGAAATGTTTAGCATATATAATTTTCCTTCGAGTACTACAGCTACTTTCTCCATGGTTGCTCCATGGACTTCGTGAAATACCCAGCAATTAATCCAGTAGCAAGCCCGATGACGCAACCGAAGCTAGTGCTATTTGATGACGAAGATGCACCCACATCCATTTTATTTCCTGCAGAAGAAGAAGTGGTTGATTCACCCGAGCTAGCAGAACCCTCCAAAGCACCAAGAGCCCCAGAGAAAAAGGCGGCAATAAAAGTTGATAAACAAATAAGAGGCTTAATCGGACATACGACGCAATAAAATATACCCATTGTGCTTACACTGGAAACACCTGATGCAACAGAGGCGCATGTCATTTTAAAAGCAAGCTCTCGGGATTTTTCTGACGACGCACCCAGGAAATTCTTTTTTGGATTCATGGTTGATGCTCCTACTTTTCCATGCACACGCGATTGATAGCCTCTGCAAGGAGTGTTTCTTAGGCCACGTAACCATTCAGTACGATAAGCGGAACTGCTCTTATTCACTATTCGCAGCGAAATAAGTAATTTCCGGGGGGACTGCATGTGATGAATTTACAAGGTAGTGTGCCAAATAATCAAATTCACATTTGGGTCTAATGTACTACGAAGATTTAGCAACTTATTCCAGTGAGTTATTCAGGGGTAATTTCCTGTAGATGAATTATTGTTTTCGCAAAGTATTTTCAATCCAGGATTTTCGCAACATGCGTGCAAGCTTGGCGAAAACAAGATGACAATTCACCAAGAAGTAGATTGACCTCATCGCAGCACTGACATCAATAATGTCTGGAAGAGATAATGTAAGCATTATTAGAAATTTCAAGTGCTTCTCTCGGTCCTAAGCGAAAAGAACATTCTTAATTAGTTTTCTTCATTTTATAGCGATCCATAATGATCCAGTAGACCAAATGAAGCAAATTTTCAAGACCAGAGCAAAAATCACACCCTTCCGCACTGCGAAGTACCCGATTAATTCAACCCGTGAATACTCACTTTATAATTCTGAATCTGCTGCAAAGCGCTGGGCACTATCTTATAAAACAGGATTCATGGTCGTGGGAGCAAGTTTTTATCTCTCTTATCACGCTGGGTGGCTGCCGCATAATTTGCGAATCGTAATTTATTTTGAAAGGTTCGCACGATTTATTACATCAGTACTCGTTGCATCCTGGATAATTATCGATTATAAGTTAAGTGTTGGATACTTCAGAACGCGAAAGCTCATAAGTCAAAGCTTTGAAAAATTATCACAATCGATGCAAGCAATACTTTTACAGTATGGAGACAGAGCTCGAAATACGATAGTATCTAGCGTAGTTGAAAAGCTTTCATCTTATTTGACAAATAATGCGAAGAATCGCGCAGAACTAAACTATGAAAATTTAGAGCAAGACACATGGAATCGATGCCATACCCGATCTGCTAAGTTACTTCGATCTCTCGCTCTGAATCACGGAGGTTTGTACGTTAAATGCGGTCAGTCACTGACTATGATGAACCATATTCTTCCGCCACAATACTACGAAATTCTAGAAGGACTCCAAGATGATGTTCGGCACAGCCCGTTTTCTGTTATCAAAGGAATATTGGAAAGCGAGTTTGGATGCGAAATAGACAGAATTTTTTATGAGTTCGACGAAATACCTATAGCTGCAGCTTCCATCGCTCAAGTGCATCGTGCGACATTGCGCAGCGAAAATGGCAAGCGCGGAGCGGAGGTTGCTGTCAAAGTGCAGCATGACGATGTTTCTAGAAACTTTGAGCACGATTTTAGAACTATTCAATCCCTTTGTGTCATTGCTGGGTCCCTATTTGCTGGCTTTAACTTGAGCGAGCTTCTCGAGCAATCAAAAGAAATTCTTCGGGCAGAACTCGATTTTATTAAAGAAGCCGAAAATACTGAGAGATGCGCAGCGGATTTGCTCAAGTATGACCCTAGCAAGAAAATAATTGCACCTCAAGTATTTCATGCGCTCACAACGAGTCGAATTCTTGTCACTGAGTTCATACGTGGGCATAAGATTACAGAAATGCACAAAATTCCCGGTGCGTGCTCAAAGGAAATTGCTCAGCAATACATTGACATTTTCTGTCATCAAATGTTTTGCACAGGTTTTGTACATGCAGACCCTCACCCAGGTAATATTCTTATCCGTGCACACCCAGACAGCGAAAAATGGCGCTTCTGGCCTTTTCGTCGAAAGCCAGTAGTACAGCTTATTTTGATAGATCACGGACTGTACACAGAGCTTCAGCCAATAGAAAAAGCATTGCTTTGTAATCTTTGGTTAGCGCTTTCAACAAGAAGGGATAGCACTTTAAAGAAGCTACTTCATGATGCTTTTGGAATCACAGATCAAGCTGTATTCGGCCGAGTTTTTCTCATGCGACCTTACGAAGTTAACCAAGAAAATGAGAAGAAAACTAGCATTTTCTCTGTTTTTGCAAGGGTACGTGAATATCAACAACTCATGCGCATTGATCGATCGGAGTACCAGCGATGGATACTCGACAATATGGAGAGAACCACGAAAATGCTCCTGCAGCTACCGCCTTCCTTTGTCCTCGTTCTGAGAAACATCAACACCGTGCGAGGTGTGCACCAAGAGCTTGGGTCCCCGGTGAACCGCATTGCACGGATGACGATTTCAAGTTTTCGAAACCAGCCGAGGAGGGAAACAGCAGCTGTAGATTCTCTCTTGATGATAGCAAGACGCAAAATCGAGTACAATGCTGAGCTGGTGTGGATATCACTTAACACCATGTGGCATGAGTGGTGTTTCCGTTTGACAATATATTTCCTGCGGTTTGTACTTAGTGAGCAAGAATATGCCGAACTTCAGTCATACCCAATTATCGGCTAGTTTTCGTGAAGTGGCAGGTGTTTATTGGAGAACATGAACGAGCTGTATTCTAGAGTCCCAACAATAGTTCCAGAGTATACTTCTTGTATTGCCCTTGGTGATAAACTACTCTTTTTCGCTGCTTCCACTTTCATATGGAAATACAATGGCAGTCAAGCGAAACTTTGCTGATGAGCCTACGCACAGGCAGCCTCCGCACGGTGGGAGAAGGAACCGAAACTTTGGAAATGACCTTGCCGATGCCTACAGCAATAACTTTCGAAAAGTTTACGGCGCGAAAAGCACTGACTACTTCTGCTCACTCATCAATGCGTACAAGGGCAGGTTCTCTCCCCTTTCTGTCTTGGAGACGTGCCCACCGCCGTATAAAGAATACGGAAGATTTCTTCTGCCCTCTACCCACATGCGCGAAAACCCCATGAGCTCATTGTGTACGCAATGGATTAACACTGTGTACAACTATGACTCCTCGCGAAGCGCATCGCGGATCGACCCTGTCACTGGGCAGCAAGCGGGTGGCCGCGGCGCATTTACTGCAATTCGCTGGACGGCTGGCGGAAGAAGGCTCATCGCTAGCACAACCTACGGCGATTTCGTGCTCTGGAACGGGCACAGCTACACAATGGAGAGTCGAATGAACCAAGCCCATGAGAACGGCACAGCCTGCCGCGTCCTCGTATGCTCCACAAAGCACGATCTACTCCTCAGCGCAGATGATGCTGGCGTCGTCAAGCTGTGGCAGCAGAGTGACTTCAAGGCACTCGGCAAAGTGGAGGCGCACACAGCGAGCCACGGGAAGAACAGCGATGGGCAGGCGCTGCAGATGGCAGCGCAGCGCTTTCGGAACCCGTCGGCAATCAAAGACCTCTCACTATCGTCGAGCGAGGAAAAGTTCGTCACTGCATCTCGCGACGGTAGCGCACGCGTTTGGGACGCAGACTCCCTCAGCCTCGAGCAGAAGCTCCTCGGCCATGGCAGTGATGTGCTCAGTGCGCATTGGCACCCACACTACGCACTCATCGCGACATCGAGCAGCGACAACGACATTCGCCTCTGGGACCCGCGGGCAAACACAAATGTTACAGATGGGCAGTTCGCGACGATGCAGGGGCACTCGCTCGCGGTCAACCGGGTCCGCTTCTGTCCGAATCACTACTACTCGCTGCTGAGTGCGTCCAAGGACCTGACGATGCGGCTCTGGGACATTCGAATGCTCCAGACGACGAGCATTTTCTCCGGGCACACGAAGGAGCCATCGGATATCGCTTGGCATCCCCACCATCGAGACCTTTTCGCCTCTGTCGGTTTTGATGGTATTCTCGCGTACTGGGTGGTTGACTACGGCTCTGCGACGAAATTCTACAAAACGGAGATAACAAACGAGGGGAGCTCGAAGAGCGTACACGACCGATGGGTGGCGGCCATCCCAGACTCGCACGGCAACTTCAGGGACACGCCCACGAGCATCCAGAGTGTCGCTTGGCACCCGCTCGGCCACGTCCTGGCGACATCGGCGTTCGATGGCAGGCTCTGGAGCCGGACGCAGCCGGGGACTGAGGTCGAGCTCCGGTACAATGAGAACCAGGACCAGAGCTACGACACGACGCGGACAGCGGAGGGCGCGCGGGCTGATCTCTACAACAAACTCGTAAGCCAGAACAGCGCCCCAGAGCAGGCGACGAAGCTCTCTGACTTTGTGGAGCGCAACAAGGAGTACCTTATCGCAGGGTCTGCCGGGTGCATCTACGTGCGTCCGAGCGCACCGCAGGCCATCAAGGATACCCTGCAAGAACTGATCGCCGCCCAGTGGCCGGAGGACACAGATACTGCTCACACCAAGCCCGAGAAGCCAGACGAAGGCTTGCCAGCAGATGAAGCGAAAGAAACTGAGCCTAGTGTGAGCTTCCTTCTGTAATTGTCGAGCATAAGGGTCATTCACACGACTTGAAAAGCGCTTTTTTAGTAGTTATGCGGCGTCACTGATTAAAAAGGGCCTGATTTGTAGATTTTGTCACCACTTTTCTCTAATTTTCTCCCATCGCAGCACACATCCTATTTCTCTCTTCACGCAGTCCCTAAAACTAAAAAATAAAAAAAAATGTACACAAAATATATCAAGCTCCTCGACGACGACATCCGCTCGCTGCAGACTCAGCTCGAAGAGAAGAAACAGCTCCGAAAACACTTGCAACTGAAAGACGATGCAAAGATGCTCTTCAACCCCTCAGCGTCCCCACTGAACGCCCCGCCAGAGCTACCCTTCAACATTTCGCCCACCCTGCGGTCAGCGAACGTCACGCCGCCGGCCCCGCCCGCCTACATGCCGCGCCCAGACGCCCTCCCGTCCATGCCACCAGCCCACACCGACGCCTCGAGCGTCAAGTCGCCAACGCCGGGCCCTGAGGTGTCGCCGAGTGACCTCGCCCTCACAGAGGAGGACCGCCGCTCCATCTGCATCCTCGGCGTCGACCCGACTGTCCTCAAGCACGACATCAAGCAGATCTTCGAGGTCTTTGGTGACATCGACCGCATCACCATCCTCACGAACCGCCTGACCAACCAGCGCCTCGGCACGGCGTACGTCCGCTTCACGAGCGTCGAGTCCGTCGACAAAGCCGTGAGCACGCAGCAGCTCTTCATTCTCAAGGGCAAGAAGCTCACTGTGTCCAAGAAGCGCACGAACCTTCCGGGCTTTAGGCGCTACCCCGAGCCGCCGCGCTTCAACGACCCCCTCAAGGCCATCGTCCCGCTCGTCTCGACGGACTCGCTCGTCGGGGTCCCGAGCATGCCTGACAGCGCGCAGCTCGCCCAAGCGTTCCTGTAAGCGCGCAAGACGCTGATTCGCAGGTGCATGAGCATGGGAGCGCTCGTGCCCATTCCGCACGAGCGCTCACCGACCACTCCAGAGAACTATAGAGTAGAGTTACGCAGAAAACCCTCGTTCCATCGAAAAAACTAAAATTCATGTGCATTCGACACAAAAAGATCAGGAAACGGAAAATTTAATTTTCTAAGAAAATTTCTTCAGATAGATCCATTTTCACTTTTACTCGTTTTTGAATCGCTGTATCTCTCAAAATGGCCCAGTACCCGATGGACGACCTCGACAAGCAGATCGCGATGCTCAAGCGCGAAATCGACCAGAAGAACGACCAGGCCGGCAAGACCGACCAGGACACGGTGACTACAAGCATCGCCTCGCACGGCACCATGCCGCCGGCCGCGAGCCCCGTCATCGCGACTGAGGAAAAGAAGGAAAACGACGCGCGCTCCATTTTCATTCGCGGGCTCGACTGGAACACCACGAGCGAGGAGCTCTCGGAGCTCTTCGCCGACTGCGGCACCGTCGAGCGCGTCACGATCCTGCAGGACCTCCACGCCAACCGCCCCAAGGGCCACGCCTTCGTGTGCTTCGCCACCGTCGAGGCGGCCGACAACGCCGTCGCGACCAAGAACCTCGCCATCCTCCGCGGGCGCACGCTCACCGTCACCAAGAAGCGCACGAACATCCCCGGCATGAAGAAGCACTTTGTTCCCCGCGCCGCCCCGGCGCCGGCGGACCCGAACACCGCGGCCATGGCCACCGCCGCCGCGACGGCGACGATGATGGCGCAGATGGCCCAGGGCATGCAGCACGGCGGCCCCGAGGGCTTCTCGAACTTTATGTCGGCCATGGCGGGCGGCCAGCCGCCCATGCCCCACCCAGGCGACGGCATGCCGCCCCCCATGCGCGGGCGCGGCTACGCCCGGGGCGCACCCTTCCCCCCGGGCCGCGGCATGCGCGGCCGCGGCGGTCGCGGAGCGCCGCCGTACATGTAGACGCTTTCACGTGTAGACACGCGCTGTCTTAATGCAATGTTATCCCAATGTATGCCCTTCGGGGACCTTTGTTGATATTGAAAGTAAAGTTTTTCTTTTTTTATGAAATATTTTAAAAAATGAAGTGCGCCAAACTCGCTGGGCTCCGCCAAATTCTAAAAAATCGCGGCTTCGACGCCTGCCTCGTCGCCAACGCTGACCCGCACGGCAGTGAGTGTGTGGCCGAGCGCTTCCGCAAGCGCGAGTGGCTCACTGGCTTCACGGGCAGCAACGGCGTCGCGCTCGTAACGTCCGAGAAGTCGCTGCTGTGGACCGACGGCAGGTACACGACGCAGGCCGCTGCCGAGCTCACGGGCACGCCCTGGGCAGTGCGCATCCAGAAGCTCCCGGGCGCGATGGGCATCACCAAGGAAATTATCGCCTGGCTCGAGCATGAATATGATAGCAAGTGCGCCCTCGCGATCGACAGCGCAGTCACAAGCATCGCCGACGCGCGTGCGCTCAGGGCGAGTGGATCCATTGATCTCAGGCTGTGGGAGGGGCTCAGTACAGAAAATTCGCAGAAAGACAGTTTTACAGAAAAGACAGTCGCAGGTATTTTCCCGCTCAGCATCAAAGAGACGGGTGAGACCATCGCCGAGAAATGCACTAGGGTCACAGCCGTGCTGGGCGACGCCGGGCTCAGCGGGTACCTTTTCAGTACACTCGACGACATCGCCTGGCTGCTCAACCTCCGCGGCCGCGGCGACGTCCCGAACGCCGGCGTGTTCCGCGCCTACGCAGTAGTCCTGCGTGAGGCTAAGACAGAGGCATGGGCATTGCACGTCTTCTCGGACATAAAAGAATCGAAGCTCGTCAAGCATTTCCCTGCGGATATACAGATAAAGTTCCACACATATGAATCTGCTGAAACCTGGCTGGCGGAAATGCCACGCCCATCACAGCCCTTCGGGTACAGCGCAGCGCTCAACTACAAGCTTTACGAGATAATCGAAAAAATCTTTACGAGTGAACACCTGCAAAACCTTGTCAGCCTCCCATCTGTCATCACACACTTCCGCAACCGCAAGAACAGCGCCGAGATCGCTGGGTTCCGGCAGTGCCACGTTGACGACGGCGTCGCTGTCACCGCCTTCCTCCACTGGCTCGAGACACACATCACCAAAGCGCCCATCACCGAGTGCGAGGCGGCCGACAAGCTGTTGGAACTGCGACGGGCCCACACGCGCGGGTTCTGCCAGCCCTCGTTCGACACAATCTCGTCGACGGGCCCGAACAGCGCTATAATTCACTACGCGCCCAAGCGGGGCGCGAGCGCGACAATTCAAAAAAATAACATTTATTTGGTCGACAGCGGCGCGCACTACCGCTCAGGCACAACGGACATCACACGGACAGTGTTCCTCGGCGAGGGCCGCCCGACCCACCTGCAGCGCGTGACGTACACCAAAGTGCTCCAGGGCCTCGTGCAGGTACACATGACGAAGTTTCCGGTGTCGCACGCGGCCAGCGCGAGCGGTTTCCTCGACGCGATCGCGCGCAAGGCGCTCTGGGCGGGCGGGGCCGACTTCCCGCATGGGACTGGCCACGGCGTCGGCCATGGCCTCTCTGTGCATGAGGGCCCGATGGGCATACGGAAATTCGCCCATTTCCGAAATTCTGAAAATATCCCAGCAGCTTTTCAATCATTTTCTGAAAAATACTCCAGTAAAGCGCTCGAGCCCGGCGTTGTGCTCTCCAACGAGCCCGGGTGCTACCTCGAAGGAAAGTTTGGCGTGCGCATCGAGAATATCGTGTGCGTGCGGCCGTCGACTGTGCGGCCGTGGGGCGAGGCGCGGGAGACTGCAGCTGAAGTTTTTCAGAAAGAGAAGGCGAGGCTGGACGCCGAGTCGAGCTATAAGTTCGTCGAGGAGACGGAAACGGACGAGGATGCGTGGGCCGACTGGGACGAGTGTCACGAGCACCCGCGCCGGGCCGTCAAGATGCCCCCGCAGGTCTTTGCCGCGCCGCAGTTCTACGAGCTCGAGAACTTCACGCTCGTGCCGTTCTGCCGGAGGCTCATCGTCGAGCATATGCTGCAGGCGGACGAGAAAGCGTGGGTCGACGGGTACCATGCGCGGGTGCTTCGCACCATTGGGCCGCTCTTGCGTAAGAAAGGCCTCAAAGACGCGGCAGACTGGCTGAAGCGCGAGTGTCAGCCACTCTGAAAAAATTCGCTGCAGTTTTGAAATTTTCTCTGTGTAACCCTCCGCTTTTGCCTTGATTCGCACTGTCCCACATGCCTTTCACCTGTATGAAACGCAAATCAATCCAAATACTTGAATTTGATCTTCAATTTCAATATTCAATTCAATATGCACACTGCACGCAGAATGACGTCCCTCTGGGGGATCAGCGGCTGTGTTGGCAATCGCTTGCAGCCCACCAGCGCCTCCAGCGTCCTTCGCTCGCAGCACCGCACAACGACCATCCTCTGCATTCGCAAGGGCAACGAGGTCGTGATGATGGGCGACAAGCGTGTGACGCTCGGGCAGAGTGTCATCGCCAAGGACAGCGCTCGAAAGCTCCGACGCGCTGGATCGTACAGCGCTGTGAGTGACACTGAGAAAAAATCAACGGACGCAGGCGCCGAGGCCACAAAGTTCAGCGACCCGAGCACAGTCCTCGTCGGTTTTGCCGGGTCGACAGCCGATGCGATGACGCTCCTCGAGAAGCTCGAGGCGAAGCTCAATGAGTTCCCCGCGCAGCTGCTGCGCGCCGCCGTCGAGCTGGCCAAGGAGTGGCGCGGCGACAAGATGCTCCGCCGGCTGGAGGCGAGCATGATCGTCGCTGATATCAATGAGACGCTCGAGATCGACGGCAGCGGCAACGTCCTCACGCCCGACAGCAGCAATAGCCCAGCTGGGCAGGACGAGGGTATTGTGGCAATTGGCAGCGGTGGCCAATACGCGAAATCTGCAGCACGCGCTCTCATGAAGTTTGTGAACGCTGAGGAAAAGGACAGCAAGTCGTCGAAATGGTCTGCGGAGATGATCTGCCGCGCCTCGATGGAGGTCGCTGCAAGCATCGATGTGTTCACGAGCAAGCAGTTCGACGTCGACCGCCTGCATATCCCACCGCCGCCTGAAATAGCTGAAAAGTCAGTGGAAGACTCGGCGGCGAGCGAAGTGGCGAAAGCTGACGATGCGAAGCCGGAGAGCAAGGCCAAAGCGAAGAAAAGTGAAGACGCGAAATCTAAAGGAGAGAAGAAGGGCGCCGAAGAGAAAGCGAAAAAGAACTCCAGTGATGCGTCGGCGGGAAAGAAATAATATCAGTAAATAAGCGCGAGATTGTCTATCCGCACCACCCGCGCATGTTGCTCACGTACACGGGGCGCTCGTACTCCTCCGTGCAATATTTCATTGTTTCGCTTTTTCCAAGTAATCAATGCTGGCTGGCTAGGTTCACAGATTCAGACGAGTGTAGGTGCGATGCAGGATCTGAGAACTCTGATAAAATCATGCAGCAAAATTCAAATATATCTGTTCGTTAAGTGATGAGGTCCCGCATGGACGCATAGCTCAGTGGTAGAGCAATTGACTGCAGATCAATAGGTCCCTGGTTCAAACCCGGGTGCGTCCTCATCTTTCGCTGGAATTATCTTTATACCATATAAGCAAAACGGCTTTTCTCCGAGGCGAGATGGTCGAGTGGTCTAAGACGCTAGATTTAGGCTCTAGACCTTCGGGGCGTGGGTTCGAACCCCACTCTCGTCATTTCCAATAACATGGCTCTTTGCCAAATATAGACAAATGATCGTGACAGGGATCGAACCTGCAACCGTCTGATCCGTAGTCAGACGCTCTACCATTGAGCCACACGACCACGATGAGAGAAACTGTGCATGTTATAGAAACATAAAAAAGATAAATGTACCTTTAAAATTACGTGGACCATTCGTGAAGCCCGTTTAGCTCAGTGGAAGAGCGCCAGACTTTTAATCTGGTGGCCGTGGGTTCGACCCCCACAGCGGGTGCTTTATCTTTCTTCAACCTGCATCCCCAATCAAAAACGCAGCCGGCAGGGTTCGAACCTGCGCATGCAGAGCACAATGCCTTAGCAGGGCATCCCGTTAACCACTTCGGTACAGCTGCTCGGAAGCCTATTGTCATATCTACAGACTAAGTTATACTTCCCTCGGGGATGGCTTTCGCCGCTCAAAAATTAGGGATTTCTCATCACACAGATGAGTCTCCGCGCCTGCTTGATTGCGCAGAAAGTACCGCTGGTATGACACATAAGCGTGGCTTGACCCTCAGTTTCACTACCCCATGTGTTAATTTAAGTATATGTTTGTTTTGTTAAAAATCCAGGGCGAGAACTTTCCATGGCGCAGTTGGCTGAGTGCGGGTTGACTTCGACTCCTGCCACGGGGAAACTGGAAACATAAAAGCCACATTCCGTGGTTTCAAAGATTGGTTGGGTTAATTGTTACAGTTGTAAGCAATTTGTGAGAGCTACCGAAGATCATTGCGCTCACGTAATCCCGAGCACAAGGACGACAGGTGCTGTCCAAAACGAATTACTCCATAAAATTATGATTCGCGCAACTTACTATAGTCCATCTTAAAATTACTTCTGCCATCAGGGGGTGTAGCTCACATGGTAGAGCGCGCGCTTAGCATGCGCGAGGCACCGGGATCGATACCCGGCATCTCCATTTTCACTTTCGCCTATTTTTCGACATTTTCACTTTTTGTCAGAATGAAAAATTTATGAGAATTACTGTTGAGATCGTGAAATGAAAATTTTCTCACGCCACCAGTCCAACCGACATCACATTTTTTGCGCACAACATTGAGGTGAATTTATTTCATTTTTATTACAATGAACGCTCATACTTACCAAGTTTTCGGATCACCATCGCTCTCTGTGGTTATTAATGGAATTCCTGTCGGTCATTTTCACGAAAATGATGTATCAAATATGACACTACTCATTGAGAATCTGAAAGATAGCGGGCATGTGATGCTTTTCTCAACCCTCGACCGTGATATCAAGGTTACCTCAAATGACCATTACGTTGGGATTCTGAGCTCGTTCAACGGACTTCTCACGCTGCAATGCGCGGAGGATACAAGCCTCAACTTCGTTTTCTCTGACTCGCAAAAGCTGAAGGATATTGAGACTGTCGTGGCAGATATCTTCCATTGCACCGATATCAATCCGTCTTTCGGCGCTCTTCCATTGAAAAGACTTGAGAAAGAGCTTCTCGCACGTACTCCTGATTACAGCAAGTCACTGCTGAATTGCGTTCTGCAGTCTTCCGAAATGTTTCACTGTTACGAAGGAAAAGACAGGGCTCCATGGGTTGTGCTTCATTCCCACTGTAAGAGACTCACTATTCCCATGGGTCATCTCGACGACTACTGCCAGCTTATCAAGTACCTCACTGGAGAGCTTCTTGAGCGATCTGAAGTGGCTCTCAGTGACCTCTATCGAAAGATCTATACAGAAAATATATTTTCAAGTCTCTTGTCGTCGAATTTCACTGTTCTCAAGAAGCTCCTGATACGGTTCAATGCTGACTTCCAGTGGTTCCAGGATGACAGCTCGAAAACAACGAAAGTGGTGATACAAGACAGGCTTCCGTTGATCGCATGTGCATAACTGATAGAGATGATGGTGGTGAATTGTAATGTCCTCACGGCTTCTCGCTTAGGAAAGATTTTGTCTGTGTCTTATTCCTATGTACACTCACATGTGTTGTTAACGAAGGAAGCTTCAGATCCAGCTTACGCCTATCCATCAACCTCATGATCTGCCATTTCACACTTCCGAAATAAATTGCCATTTGTACACTCAGTATCCCTGACTTCGTAGCGAATTTGGCGCAGTCGGCAGCGCGTGGGTCTCATAATCCCAAGGTCGTGAGTTCGATCCTCACAGTTCGCATTTTGCACAGCAGGTCATGAACGTAAGCCGGGAGAAAGTAGACGATTTTCCTCAGCTGGGGTTCCCGAGTGGTCAAAGGGGGGAGACTTAAGATCTCCTGCGTATGCTTCGTGGGTTCAAACCCCACCTCCAGCATTTATCGTCGCGAAGGTCGTAAAACTACTCCGGGTGAAATTGGCACTTTCTCGAGGCTCCGGTGGCCTAATGGTTAAGGCATCTGACTTCTAATCAGGAGATTGCGGGTTCGAGTCCCGTCCGGAGTATTTTCGATTATGTACTTTCGTTAGAGAAAAAAGATTTTACTGTGGAGTTCTTCGATTCGATACAATAAGTTACTATTATTCACTAACTGAGCTCATAAAACATCGGAATGAAGAGGCAGTTTGCTATATACAGGTTTAAAGCAGCATCATTTGCATGCATCATGCACAAGGGATTCCATCGTCCCGCGGTTCATCTTGAGGCCCCGCAAAATTTTGTTATCCCGCGCGACGAAATCGGGATTCGGCGTTTTTTCCACGTCAAGACGACGCAGTTTCTTGGAGTTCGTGAAGAACTGTGGCAAAGAGACACGAGATAGCCCGCGCGGTAGATGCGCGTAGTACACGTGCCCTTTGTCAAAGGAATTGCCATACAAATCCAGCCTTGTGAGGGTCCGTGGCAGTCCCACGAGAAAGACTTTTCCCACAAGAGCATTGTATGCAAGGTTGAGCGAATGCAGCTTCTTCGGAAGAGTTTGAAGCGGCAATTGGCCGATGAGGAGGTTACGACACAGCCTGATGTTTCGTGAGTCTCGCGGCAATGCTCGTGAGTTGAATCGATAGTTCTGCTCACAGCCAACGATGTCTATGCTTTGCACAGTGCTTGGTAGAGCAAAGATTCGAAAGTTCCCGCACGGCCTCCCTTCTGGGGCCCGTATATTTCGAAATGAAACGCCCAACACTATTCCGTCCTGGCAATGAACGCCGTCCCAACCATGGCGCTTTCGGGTGGGGCAGAAGTTCTCCCGATTATGCGTGAAAATAGGCTTCACTTCCTTATCAACAGTCAGGACAAATAATGACATGAGCTTTTTCTGCATGTTTAGGATCTCCTCTTTCGAAGGAATCGGCTGCTTTGCAGCTTCCTCTTTCTCCTTTCCTTTCTTTCCCTTTTTTCGAGGTGTGTCGGCGCACAGCATTGTGCAAAAGAGAAGAAGGGTGCGCATTTTTAAACAAATGAATAAAAAAGCCGAGAGTTACTCGCACGTACATCAGATTACAGCCTCGGAGATGAGATAGTGGGAGAAAGTGGGTGAAATCAACTTTTCCTGTGCTTTCTATGCGTCTGTAGTCGAATTGGACAGTCTGTGTGTGAAAATCAAGTTACTAAAGCGTAAATTACAGTGAATTCCTACGCAACTAAGTGTAAATGGTGCCCATCAGCACTTTCGTTATGGATATCCTTCGTAACACATGCACTCGTGTGATCCATAACCCCTTGGAAGCTTTATACCACTCCTGATTGGAAGTACAGCGAGTAAAAGGTGTCATACGAGCATTAGATACCCATTGCACATCTCTATCGCACTATTTAAGATTTCAACGGCCAGTGCGAATCAAAACGCGTAGAATCCACCTTAACCTTCGTATGGAAACAGCATGAAAGAGGTGCACATTGTGAAAATAGAGCGAAAGCGCTTCTGGCCTTCATGGGAGCTTACTCTCTGTTCCAAGGTAGTTTGTAGCTCAGGCATCTAGCCCATTTTGTGGTGAAAAGATCAGGGATGTTCTATGAACTCCCATAGCTAAAATCTCACCTATCCCAAGTCTCTACTGTACACATGCATGAATATTCAATATTCATGTACTCCTCGCGAGTTTTACCCACTGGGGATTCTGTATTTCGGGAATATTTCTCCATGCAGAACTCGGAGCGCCTTTGACACCGCTCCCGCTTTCTGTTGGTCGCATTCTATCTCATATCACAGAGTGTATCGTCCTCGCTGAGCCATTTTCTATCGATTGCGCACTCAGGCTATTTCACAAAGCCCCAAAAGTAGTGTATAATTCTGGTGCGATGATGAGGGTACATGTAAGATAGAAATGCATGGGTAGAAATACGTTGCTACCAGCTGCTTCGTTTGTGGCTCAAGCATAGCCTAAGTACAGTATTGTACTGATATGAATGCAATTATTTCTGGATTATACAACAATGGCGCAGAGCGAAGGGCCAGACGTTGCGGATCGAAGAGATTCCTTCTCAAAACTATTGTCGCTCAGAATGAGCTCTAGCATTGAGTCTGGCAGCGAGCCGAAGCTCAAATTGCCTCGAAAGGAATTGTTCGAAATATCCAAAGATAGCATTTTCGGGGGTAGACAATTCAAATCCGCTTCCCCTTCGAAGTGGTTGTGCTTAAGGCTGAGGACTTGTAGCCCCCTTGACAGTGTGCTCAGGTCGATTGAGCCCGATAGAGAGTTGTAAGAAAGATTTAAGCTTGAGAGCGTCAAAGGTAGCTTCGTGAAGTTGACATTGCCCTCAAATGCGTTTTCAGCTAGGTCAATCGCATCAATCGCCCCCGGGAGTGACTCCAAATCGACGCTGCCCACGAGTTTGTTCTTGTGGAAACGCAGTGACGAGATCGATTCTGGGAGCTTCGACAGGCACAATGTCCCACTGAGTGCGTTGAAAGACATATCTATGGCTTCGATTCTCGATGGAAGCTTCTCGAGATTAATCGTCCCCTCTGCCATGCAGCTTTCAACAGTAAGATCCTTGAGGCTCACTGGAAGGGTCGTCAAATCCACGCTATCCGCAACAGTTGCATAGCAAATGGTGAAGATTTCAAGGCCGTCTGGTAGGCTCGATGTGTCTATGGAAATAGAGAGGTTATCGGGAAAAAAGCCGAATTCGCGGATCTTATGGGGGAGAAGACCGATATTCAACACCTCTGAAGATTCGAGTAAATCATTCTCCCAGCTTATTTCCGTAACGCTTCCGTCTGAATCGCAAGAAATTCCTGGCCATGTGCAAACATCGACGTACAGTCCCTCACTATTGCGAAATTTTGCTTGTGTCTCTTTCGTGCACCCCTCGATGAGGAGCTCGAGTATAGCCTGATCAGGAAGCATCGCTGGATCCACCCTAGCGGCGCTATCAAGAGATAGTGCGAAGATCATTTTTGAAAGGATAGAAGCTGATGAAGTAGAAAAGTGTGTGCAAATTCATGAATCGATGTGGATGATTCAATGATGGAAATCTAATAGTCCTACTGTGATCTTGTATTTATACGAAATGTTTAGTATAGTGCATTAGTGTTCGCAAGATGGAATATTGTTGTTATCTGATATATCAAAGATTTATATCTCACCTGAAGACTTTTCTTACACTATTTAGTTCGGTAAGTTGGTATCTTCATCTCCCAGGTGGGTATATCGCAGCCTAGTTGTTTTCAGTGGATGAAAGTATGCCACAGAGGTCTTTTACAGCTTCACGAACGCCTAGTTTGATGTAAAAAGTGAATTTGTCTGACACGTGAAGTTTTCTCTTTTGAGCGAAAGAGCGAAAGGAGAAAAGCATTTCTGCTGCTGAATTCGTCAGATCTTTCTTGCATCTATCCACTATCGCGGAATCTTCTGAAGGTTCATAGTGATTAATGATAGGTTTCGGTGCACCACATTCATGAATATTGACGCCTTGCGTTACAAAACTATGGGCCTTTGATCTGCCTATGTGGGGACATTTTGAAAAAATGCAATAATCTCTTACTTTGCTTTGAGGAACTTTATACATGTCCATTATATCCCGTGGGCGTATAAATATCTTACGCTGTGGATTGTATTGTATTGTTGTCGCTCTGAGATTATGATGAGTGCTTTCATGTAGCCAAGAGAGGGCCACTCGGGACATAGTCATAATAACAACGTTACGAGGGTGGCGGGTACACTCTCTGTACACACTGAACAGCGCAGTGCTTCTAGTTTTAAGAGGATCAGTGCATTGAAAGCTTGGAATACCCAAAGCCTCGGATGCCATGGTGACAGCTTGACGAAGAGTTTTGTGATGAGCCTTTCGTTCGACTGACCACTGCGGATGTTCTATTAAATTAGCACTTGACGGTCTTCGCCCAAATATTGAGCAAACTCCGCAGAAATCAAAGTATTGATGAAAATCACGCAAGAAGTTTATAACCATCATGACAACGTTTTTAGTTAGCGCCTGCACAAGACCGCCTGATGCACCCACTCGCTCTCGTATCTCAGCAATATCCAAGTAAGAGTCGATAATGCTCTCCATATCACATACCAGTATTGTTCCTATTTCTTTTACAATGTTACTGGGCGGCAGAACACATCCATAGGGTGGAATCCAGCCCTGATCAAGATAATTTTGGCTCGCACTTAGACAGACTTCGGGAGTTAGAGGACCTGAGAAAATTTTAGTCTGGGATGGAAGAACGTACAGTGGCGGCGACATATTTAATATTCTGGCCGGATATGGCTGAAACTCATCTTTCTCTGCTTGCGAAACAATATGAGCAAGTTTCTTCTCGTTGAGTGTGCGCGTACTACGCTGGATTCTAGATAGGCTTATCTTGCGAAGCATGAGTACCTAAATACTGCAACACTTTTTGAAATTAAGAAAATATACCCCCAATATTACGAAGTAAACTCACACTCAATTGACTTTAACATACCTGTTACAAACCTCGATGAATGTGCAGGGCCTGTGTGATCAAATCAAATGTTTCCCTAGAGAATGACAAGTGTAACCATCGTTTTAAGCATGGAGGAAAATCAAAGTCGCATCATCCTAGTTGGATAAAACTATTTTCACGAGCACGAACATTACGTGTACCGCCATTATTTTTCCTTCCATACTCTAGTGATAATTTTCAATTCGAGCGCGGGGTTACTTTAATTAAGCCTGAAGGAAATTGATAGTGACATCAGGACATGCTACACGAAATTCAGAGCTTTCTCTACAAGAAACAGAAGAATTAAACAATTGCCTGCTAGTATCTTTTAGCACTTAGATCTAAAACACTGGATTTCCTGTGATGGTGGTATTTATAGTCATTTCTTCTAATCTCTAATCGAAAGTTATAAATGGCCACAAATAACGTTGTTCTCTTCGGAGCACCAGGTAGTGGCAAAGGTACCCAGGCACCCCTCCTCGAGAAAAAGTATGGCCTATGCCATCTTTCAACGGGTGATATATTACGAGATGCCGTAGCACGTAAGACTGATGCTGGGGTTAGAGCAAAGGCTGCCATGGATAGTGGGGCCTTGGTGAGTGACGAAATTGTAATTGATATCGTCAGTGATGCCATCGAGTTGCCAAAATGTAAATCCGGCTTCATTCTTGACGGGTTCCCTCGCACTAAAGTTCAAGCTGAAAAGCTTGATGAGCTTTTAACTAAAAAGGGTTCACATATTAACAAAGTGATATCTTTCGAAGTTCCTGACGATATTATCACCAAACGTGCTTGTGGGCGATGGATTCACAAAGCAAGCGGAAGAACTTACCACTCAGAATTCGCCCCACCCAAAGTTCCAGGTAAAGATGATGTCACTGGAGAAGACCTGATGCAAAGACCAGACGATAAGGAAGATATCATTCGTAAGCGGTTGAAGATATTCCACC
The DNA here is from genome assembly GCA_964019655.1 of Perkinsela sp. pyNocScin1. Taxonomy (NCBI): domain Eukaryota; phylum Euglenozoa; class Kinetoplastea; order Prokinetoplastida; family Perkinselidae; genus Perkinsela; species Perkinsela sp. pyNocScin1. Next base: position 550,710 of record CAXHTR010000001.1, read on the forward strand.
AAGATATCGCCCCTATACTGGATTTCTACCGGGAGAAGAAGGTTTTGACATCTATCGATGGAAACCGGGCTGTTGGAGATGTCCATGCAACAATCATCAAAGAATTGGAAAACAAGAAGCCATGGTGGAAGCTGTGGTAAGGAATACTTTTGCGTAGTTAATATTCGCTTAGAATGGTGTGTCAAGCTCTTATTTTTTACCCTTTTTTCTATTAATGATAAAGGGCGAGCTATTTGAAGACAATGTGTGTACCACTCTGCTCGCTCTTCCTTGTTGTCAACAACGTATGGCCAGAGATTGCTCGAATTTCAGCTGCAGATGCCTTGTCAAATGCAAAAGGTGCTGGAAGCTCCGAAGCATTGGTCAAGAGTGACTTCGACGAAATTGAAGCTACAAGTATGAATGAAACGGAAGATGCTGAGCCACTGTCTCTCATAGATTGCCTTTGCAAAAGGGTGAGAATGCTATGCATGACGATTCTAAACTTTTTAACAGCGAATCTCTCCAGCAAGGGTTACACTTCCCTAGACGACGACAGCGTCTTCAATGATGAGCTATCTGAATCGGACGTTGATGAAGCCGTTCAAGTTTTTGAAGAGACAGTTCCTGAGAATATTAATTCAGATATCAGTATCGGTCAAAGTTCTTTTGACCAAGATCAAAACAACTACGCAAATAACCAGTTTCTGATCCTTTACGACTCCTGGGTAGCTCTTCCAACGATACTGAAGATTTTCTCTGCACCATTTCTCATTCTGTACACCTGGGTTAAGGCAGACACTATGGTGCAGTTCATGTGGAGATACCCGCGCCTGGGCAACCATCCAACTGACGATGATAACCACCCACAGGATCGCAAATATGTTCAAATGTCGAAGAAAGCTCGATCGAGCGATGACGACGATATATTCCAGTGGGGAAGCCCAAGTTACGACCCGGATACGCCATTCCGGCCGCAGTCGCGGCAGCCACGGGACGAGCCTTGGTTTTAAGCCTTGTACATAACCCATGAAATTTGGGAATGTAAAGATGCTCACTTTATGCGTCTTACTTTAGTTTTTTATCTAATTAGAATGGACCCACAGCCTGTCGACGTAAATTCGCAGCGACCAGGCCACCGTGCGCTTCCAGACTTGGGAAAGTACGTGGGCAAAGAAGTTGAGATCAGACTCCGGGATAGGAAACGCATCGTCGCGACTCTTCGTGGTTTTGACAACCGAATGAATATTGTTATCAGTGACTGGAAGGAAGTGCCGAAGAAGGCAACTGCGGAAGAGAAAGCATCCAAGGATAACCTCTGCGCTGAGGAAGCTGTCATTCGAGGCTCAGCTATCGATAACATTGAGCTTCTGCTTAGCGAATAAGCATGTATTTGATACAAGCGTCTCATAATTGCCATCAGATATACAGTTTTATATACTTTTACAGCTGAAATAGAATGGTCAAAAAACGAAGGCTGATTCAGCAGCGACTGAATGAGCACTATCGCAAAATTCAGAAAGAGCTTGACATCAAGGTTGAAAAAAAGGAGCGTAAGATGGCCCAAAAGCGCGGCCGTGATGACGAAGTAAACATGTATGATGCGTATGCAATGAATGTCGATTCGACAACTACAACAGAGTCCGCGAAAGGCAAGAAGAACAAGAAAAAGTCCAAGCGCGATAAGAAGGTCCGCCGGCGGCTCGAGAAAATGGCCGCATGGAAGAAGCAAAACTTTGAAAATCGTGAAAATTTAGCGATTAATGCTATGAATACGCTCAGCTTTGGGCCTTCGATTGCTCCAGTTGGGGAGGGTGATGTTCAGAAGCTGAAGCGATTCAAAAAGGCATGAGCAATCTGAGAAAAATACCTAGTTTGAAGCGGCGAAGAAGTGTTTTGACGCTCAATCTTCATGACTTAATGTCTTGGTCTAGCTAACAGGCCAAATTTTAGCTGAACTCACCAGAATGTCGTGCAATACCTATAATTTCCCCTCTTCCATCATATATCTACGAATGCCCTCATAGTCACTGCGATGAAATCCCTCTATGTTTCATTTGCCTTATCAGCACTGCTCATTTTCGCAGCACACAATGATGCAGATGATCTAGATGACTATCAACCACAGCACAGGTCACGAGAAAATGCAAAGAAGTCGTACATTCGCCGCTCGATTCTTCGACGACTCCTTGACTATGCACAGGACGGTACGAACCCTGTGACTGGCGAAAAGGCCGAGGACTCCCAGTACTACGAAGAGCTCTACAAAATATGCGGTAACAACGCCACCTGCATCAACGACATCATCAGCCGGGCTGTCAAAGCACAGAACGGCGATGCTTCCGACAAGGAGCAGTGGAAGTATGATCGCCTCGTGCTACAGATTGTTTCTGATGTCAAAGAGTGGCTCAAAGAGCACGAAATTGATGAAAAACCAATGAAAAAGGCCTCAAAAGGGCGAAAGAAGAAAAAAGTTCACTTTGAGGAAGATAAAACTGAATCGCATCATGCAGAAAAGCATAATCGATCTGCAAAACGCAAGCATGCACACTCACAGCACAGCCAGGGAAAGCTCTGGTTCACAGGGCTTCTTTTCGTGCTCTTTGGCTTTATGCTCCGCCGTGCACTCCGTGTACCGCCTGGCATGGGGTTTGAAGGTAAGGTCTCGATTCTCGATAACAGCAGGGCCGTCATTTTTCTCCGAAAGTACCTTTTTGTGTAATTATTTGACCGTAAGCTCGTAAACGACCTGCATCTGGCCAAGTGTACTAATATCATCTTTAGATTACTTCAAATTACAATGGAAAGATCGCATCTTCCAACGGGCCTGTCTATGGCAGCTTGGCTCGCGATCAGTGCGTGCATATGCTCGCACGGCGTGTCTGTTGTACAAGCATCTGATGTATCCGAAGACGTCATGACTCAAGAGAACCTCGCGCAGCTCCAGCACCTTCTCGTCAAGTATAGCAAGTATAAGCACGAGCTGCGAGCGGCTGAGGGCATCGAGGATCATCTCCTTGACAAGCGACATGGAAAAAAGCGCGGCCACAAGAAGGCACATAAGAAACACCAGGAAATCACGGGAAACGATAGTCGAAAGCGCAAAAAGCGTTCCAAGAAGATGCCTGTGGTGACTGAATCGCCAAAGCAGCAGAAAGATGTTGCAGCATCGTGCTCTTGCTGTGACTCGAGCGACAATGAGGAGTCCATGTACAATTACGTTGTGAACAGCTTGTATTCGTGGTACTATGGTGAAGATACTACCAAGACTGACGAAAAGCAGGAAGAAAACGTCGTAGATGACGTAGACGATGTATCCGATGCGGATGAGCCACACCTCGCTCAAATTGCTTCGTACATTGCCAAGCATGGGCACAAATTCGGCCACGATGAGAAGAACCTCCGCCAGAAAGATATCAAGAGGCTCCTCGAGCTGATGCACGCGAAGGACCACCATGACCAAGATGCACATCATCATGCACGCCACTCGCGCTTCAGTTCTTCGCAGAAAGGCGTCATCGTCGGTGTCATCACTGCTATTATCGTTCTCATCGTCGCTGGTGTCTGCTACTACATCTACAACGAGTATGGGCTTCCAACGCGCTTCTTCAAACGCCGCTTGACAGTAACCCGACGCGCAGCAGAGCGTGACCTTCCCCTCAAGGCGACCGGCCCGAACGTGAGTCACATCTACCCATCGCCCTAAATGTTCATAGCCGATCTCTCTGCGCCATAGCTCATCCAAGGAATCATGCGAATGTAAAAAAGATCCGAATTATGCGGCTTAAATTAGTAAAATTATAAGATATGCTGTTATAATGGTCCTATTTCAGCGCTACGCGCTTTACCTAGCAAATTTCACCGATATTTAGCTAATTTGGCTAATTCACCATGTCTGAAGGAGCAGAAATTCATCGTGAGTCACAGACTACTGACGAGTCGATCGAAATTCTAGATTCACGATCGCCAAAAAAGCAAGTGGATAAAAGCCCTGATACACAGGAAGAGAATGCTCCCATTCGTACGGATCCTGTTCATGCCCTGGAGAAAAAGATTGATGATTCTCATATCGATATGCCTCATGAAAGTGAGGATGTTGCTACTGCGAATATCGTAGAAAGTAATGATAAGGAGTTAGTTGAGCAATCGCTTGGCTCTCAAAATGAAAATGTGCTTGCAGAATCTCTAAAAAACGATATTTTACCCGAGGAACTCAAGCAGAGTGCGCAAAATGCTGATCAGTCAAGCCTTTCGGAGCTCACAACGCCGATAATGGCAGCATTAGAGGAGCAGCGCGTGGTAAATACCTCTTCAATGCATATTGATGAGACTTCGGCTGTACCACAGTTGCAAGATACTGGTCTTGGGGCTGAAATACGAGTAAAAAGTCCATCAAAGGATCAAACACTGCTGAAATCGAGCATCGAAACTTCAGTCGACCAAGCAAAGCAAGAAAGTTCTTCGAAAACAAAGAGCCCAAGGCCGAAACGGCAGCGAAAGAAGCCTGTTGCCTTAACTTTTGGACAAGAAGAACCAATACCGCAGAAAATTTCTTTGAATGCAGTAGGAGATGCTTCTTTGAAGCAAAATAGTGCTACAGACCAATCTAAACCGAAGAAACCACGCAAAAGAGCGGCCCCAAAGCAGGCTCCTTCAAAGAAACTTGCATTTGTCTCAACCACGCTCTTCAGCTACGGCTATACTTCGTCCACTGTCTCAACGCCAACAATAGACGTTGCGTCCGCTGCACAAAACCCACGCAAAGACCCAGGCCAAGCGCCTAGTGCTGATATTTCGACAGGGGTTGAGCCCATGGTCAAAAAAGCTCGTAAGCGGACCCCGAAAAAGAAGCTAGAAGCATCTGAGCCCGGAATAGAGCAGTCTGGGCAAAGCATAGCAGTTTCAGCTGCTCAAAATGATTCTACACCCCAAGCACCAGCAGTTTTGACATCAACTGATGGTAATATTACTTCAGAAGAGAAGCCTAAGCGCAAGCGAGGACCCCGGAAGAAGAAAGAAGCCATCAACGGTGAGTTAGGGGCAAAATTGGAAGTAAGCAAACGAATTGAAGGCACTGCGCAGACCGCGACTGATGTGAAAGCTGCTGAACATACTGAAAAGGCTACAGCACACGTAGTGCTAGCAGAGAACATGACTGTACCTGTGGTTACTGCTGATGGCACCGTTCTCTCCGAAGCAAAACCAAAGCGCAAGCGAGGACCGCGCAAAAAGAAGGAAATTAATAGTGCAGAAGGAGCAGGAGTGGACCTTCTAGATGGGTCTAACCAGACGAATATCATCAAAAGTATAGTGCCTGACGTACAGCTGATTGAGAAGCCAATAGTCTATCTCGTAGCACCGGATGGCAGTATCACTGTACAAGAAAAACCGAAGCGAAAGCGGGCACCCCGGAAGAAGAAAGAAACTTTACCTACTGAAGGAGAATTACTATCAGAGGGAAACCAAGGGACCACAGGCACTGAGCAGGCTGTTGATAGTGCGCAAGCGAGTGCGACGCAGCCCGAGAAACCCAAACGAGTCCGAAAGAAGACAATTAAGCTTCAGGATGGCAAGATGCAGCTTTCTGAGGTCCCCGCAAGAGATGAAGCGCAAATCGCTACGAGTTCCTTTACGGAATCTTCCAATCTTGAGACTTCGCATCTATCTGCTATCTCAGGAGAGGCACCAAAGCCGAAGCGCCAACGGAAGACCCGGGCGCCTAAATCTGCAGATGAAACCGCTCAAACCAAGCTTTCCTTCGTGAGTAAGCCCGCAGACTCTGCTGATGTAGTTTCTATTGAAAATCCACCGCCTAAGGCCATCAAAAAGCCAGCAGAACCAAAGCTTATCCCTACAAACCTGCCACAGAGCCTTCGAGTGATGTCTGAGGGCGGTTTCTTCCCAGATGAGTTTGCGGAGCGGCCAAAAGTTGACTTCAAAGAGCCTGCGAAAGCCCCAGCCGTGCAGAAAATCAGAATCAACGGATTTGAGCTGTACAGAGGGCTCAGGGCCATTCAAAGCCGCATCGAGGCACTTTTGGAGAAGGTCCCGCCTGAAGAGCGGGCCGCGTCTGAGCCAGACAACATCGACGCTATGACAGCAGTCGAATACTTGCGGGACCTTATGCACCGCTTTGAAACGCGTGACTTTGGCGATTCCCTCAATTTTCTCTCTGAGCGATTCCGCTGGATCGGCAAGCTCTACTGGGTGGCCGGCGAGCGCCTAAACGCGCGCAAGCGGTGGTACCACATCATGTGCAACCTGCCAGAAACCTTACCCGCGGAAGACCTGCAGGCCTTCTATGACGAGTGCCGGCGGCTCGCCGCGAAGGGCAGCGGTGAAAAAGCGCCTGCAGATGCACCCGAAGCTATGGATCCACAGGATGATGGCCCTATTGATGGTGAAGACGCAGATCAAAACCTAGAATCCGCGCAGAAGGCGACCGAGGTGGCGCGGGAGGATATTGTTGCTGAATGAACCAAAATTTATGCTGGCACGCTTTATTTTGAGTGTCCTCTTTCCCAGAAACAAGCTTTCATACTAATTTTCGAGTTTTCTTTCTATTTTGAATGGGAAACCGAGGAAAGCCCAAGGCAGCAGACAGTCCCAGCCGCCCCGAAGATCTCCAAAACGAAAAGAAGCCTTTGCTCTCTCCCCAGCTAGGCGATCTGACGCCGAAGGACCCACAGACTGAAAATGTCTATTCTTCTGAGAGTGACTTCAAAATCAGCTCAGCTGTGGCAACACCAAGCCCAACAGCAGCCACATCCAGCCCGAGGCTATTGACTTCCAAGAAGACCCCTGAGTCCTCCCTGCCAATGCCAAAGATAGTGGAAAAACTCACGAATCGGCAGCCCGCCCCATTTTTTCCGCTCCCTGCGAAGAAGGACCACAGGCCCCGCATGAGCAAGCTGAGCCCGCTCACCCCATCGGGAAACCACCGCAAGGGCATGGCGCACCGCCGCTCGAACACCGGGAAGGTCGCTGCCATGTGCGTCTCCGAGAACATCGACATTGCGCTCGCGCGGGAGCACTACAAGGCGCTCGGGTACTCGACGTCGATCCGCGACGATGTCCTTCATGTTACGAATGTGAGCGGCTATCGCCCTGGGAGCACGCCGAAGCCAGCAGCCGACCGGCGGCACCATCTGACGTCGCTCCTCAACTACACGCTCTTCGAGAACGCTGAGAGCGACGAGCGCTTCGACATGTTCATTTTCTCTTTTGGGTCAATCGTCTGGTGGGGGACCGACCTCGAGTGCTACCGCAGCGTCGTCGACCGCGTCTTCTTCTATGAGCAGAAAAAACAAACGCGGGTCTCTGCGCTCCTCTCGGGCGTGAATGTGCTTCATCGCGTCAAGGAAGTCTTTGAGCCGCTCCTGAGCAAATTTTCACATCACAGCGGAAATTTATTGAATGTCGAGCGCGAGGAAGAGCTTATTCAGCAGCGGTACGACCAGGCGCTCATCGAAGAGCTTTTTCCGCTCTGGCTGAACTTTAGCGTTGGCATCAGCGTAGAGGGGGACGCGCCGCAGGGCAAGGACCCCGCGGCGCTGGCGGACGAGCGCTTTCTCCAGGGGCTGCAGAACGACCACATCTTTCTGCCCTCGGAGATGCCCGCCCACAAGGAGGCGATCAGCCACGCGCTCGCGCAGAGCGTGAAGCTCGACATCCTCGAGCCGGTCGTCGACGACCTGCTGACGCTGGCGCGGCCCCTGCCCAAGGAGCTGTCGACGGACGGCAAGGCGAGGATCACAGCTGTCGCTGTCAACAAGTCAAAGGGCGAGCTCTTCCTGTGCCGCATGAACCTCCGCGAGCTGATGGACGAGCCCGAGTTCTTTTGGGACTTCCCGTGGTTCGACCGCTACTACGGCATCCTGCGCGACGACTACTCCGTCGAGCAGCGCGTCGAGTGCCTCGAGGAGAAGCTCAGCGCGGTACAGGAGATCATGGACATGCTCGGGGACCAGTTCACGCAGGAGCACAACACGCGGCTCGAGTGGATCATCATTTGGCTCATTATCGCGGCGGTGGTGATCGCGGGCGTTGAGCTGTACACGCAGATCAGGCGAATCCGGTCGCACAGGCGAATTTTGCTCAGGTAGGCAGGCATGCGATTACTCGTTACTAAAGTAGTAGTTGCTAGTAATTGAGAACCAGTACTCGCATACTGTACTCGTAACATCGAAGAATTTTGTGCTGGAAATGTGTCTGTGGGCCTTGTGAGTAGGTTTCACTTATTTTCAGCATTTTAAACCGAAGCCCCCACTCTTTATCTTCTGTCTCAGATTTTCTCACCTACAAATGGTCTAACCCACAGAGAGCGCATGGAGGCGAACACACTTCCCATAGACCCCCACGCGCATCACCCGTTCCTCTTTCTCTTCATTGGCGCTGTTTTACTCACCGCTGGCCTCCTCAAGTCGTCGCACTCGCGCACGCCGCTGACCATCGCGCTGTTCCTTGTCGGTGTCCTCTGCGGCGGTATCGGCGACCTCTCCCCGGCGTTCCAGAAGCTCATCGAGCCCATCCACTCGATGTCGCCGAGCATTTTGTTCTACATTTTCTTCCCAGTGCTCATCTTCGAGGCGGCCTTCAACTGCAACGCGGCGATCTTCCAGCTCATGTGGCGCGAGATATTCAGCCTGGCCTTCCCCGGCATGTTCCTGGCGACAGGCCTCACAGCGCTGTTCATCAAGACGGCGATGTACCCGCACTGGGGCACAGCTGCCTGCGTGCTGTACGGCGCCATCATCAGCGCGACCGACCCCGTCGCCACGCTCGCGATCCTCCGTGACCTCGGCATCGACGAGCGCGTGCGCGCAGTCCTCGATGGTGAGTCCATTTTCAACGATGGGGCGGCCATGGTTTTGTATGCAGTCGTCGTGCCCTTTGTCGAGCGGGCGCCAGACAGCGCAGTCCGCATCGACTGGCTGATGGAGGGCCTCCACTGCACGCGGCTCGTCGTCGGGGCGCTCGTCCTCGGCCTCCTGGCCGGCGCCATGCTCATTTTCGCGCTATCCCGGTGCACAGACAAGGCCGTGGAGACAACACTCATCTACGCTTTCAGCGTCATCGCCTTTTTTGTTGCCGAGGCCTGGGCCGACGTGAGCGGTGTGCTCACCCTGTGCTTCATGGGCCTCGCCTTCGCGTTCCGCCGCCACGTGGTGCACCCCGACAACGCGACCTTCATCAACGCTGTGTGGGAGATTCTCGTCTACGCTGCTAATGTATTAATTTTCTCTATCGTTGGCATCGACGTCTCCAACCAGCGCTTCTACGGCATGACGTGGTACGACTACCTCATGATCCCGGTGCTCTACGTCGCACTCTTCGGTATTCGCTGCATCGTCGCGGGCGCCTGCCTCGGGCTCTGCAGCTACCGCCCCGAGCGCTACGCGCGGCTCGGCTGGAAGGAGGTGGTTGTCATCGCATGCAACGGCCTGCGCGGGGCAGTCGCGCTGACCCTCGCCCTCGTTATCCGCAACGACAAGCGGATCCCGAGCATGCAAATGAAAAAACAGTTCGTGCTGCTCACGGCCGGGCAGGTGTGTCTCACCATTGTCGTGAACGGGCTGCTCTGCCGCCCGCTCGTCAAGTACCTCGGGCTCCTCCGGCCTTCTGCAGAAAAAGTCCACGAGATCGAGTGGGCGTGCGCGCAGATGGCGAGTGACGCAGCCAAAAAACGCAAAGCGCTCGAAAAGTCTGTTGTTTTCGCGGATGTCGACTGGGGCGCTGTGGGGAACATCGACGCGGTCCCTGAGGGCCTCGGTGGGCTCGGGGCCATCTTTCGCGCTGAAGGCGCAGTGACAGAAACGCTGTCCACCTTTTCTATGCGGTTCCACCGGCTTCTCCAGAACACTGCGCATGACCTCTTCAGTAAGGGATTCCTCTCGTCCGACTGCATCCACACGATAGTCTTTAAGGCGCAGCAGTGCCTCGTCGCGGGCCGGCTCCTCGAGCTGCGTGACCTGTACATACAGCTATGGCAAGTCGCCCGTTGAACATCTTAAAAATTGCATGATCAACTAACAATCCAATTTTTTTTTGCATATTCTGACAGATCTCGGCGAGAAGAAACTTTCTAGCTAGTTTTTAGCTTCATGTCGAGTATGTCGTCTCACTTCCAGTGTTCGAAAAATCGGGATTTTTGAATTTGAAAACGTACCACTTAAGCTGTGTCTTACCAATGAGTAATACAAAAAGAGGGCGTGCAAGACCGTCCGAAGGCAATCCACAGTGGTGGAGATCCACCACTCCGCTCCCAGGATGCTCAATCAAGGGATATCTGATGCCATTTGGTGTTCATACGTTCTTTACTTTGATCGAATAAGATTTGCGCACTCGAAGGAAATTTGGTCCATCAGACTTTGTAGGATAGCTAGGACCAGATAATTCATAATGAGGAAAATTTTTCAGAAATTTGAAATTTTAATCGTGTATCAGCTACTCGTATTTTTGCGAGTTTCCCCAAGTCAAGACACGTCTTTTGCCGTTGGAATTAGCTTTGTATCACAAACATGTGACGAATGGCGAATGTTCACTATCTTTTTGCCATAGCTGTATGCGCCAAGCGCGTGCTCTTCGACGCAAACCAGCGGGCCTCCGCCCGGCTGGCGCTCTCGAGCCCCTGTCTCTACCCGATACGCCGGCTCGAGTACTGGTGGCACATTCGCGTCTTCGAGAGCCAGCTCGACCGTTTTATCGGCTACCGCACTGCGCTCGAGGCCATTCGCGGGATGCTCGCGGGCACTCGGAATAGTCATCCGATCATCGAGTGGAAGTGCTCCCCGGATTACTTTCCAGAGGCGTACCGGAAATGGCTCGCAGCACATGTCACAGAAGAGCTCGCGGCGGTGCAGACAGAAATCGACTGCATGGAGCGAAACGCGGCGATCGTGCACGGCGAGTGCTTGGCGGAGGGCAATCGCACGATGCTCCACGGCCAGGCGACTTCGAGGCAGTCCATGCTCGAGCGCATTATGCTGCGGTCGATGCGGGAGACAGTGCGGTCGCTGGTGGGCGGTGGGCTCATCGACTTGGCCACATCGGAGCGCTTCGCGAGCTACCTGCGCACTCGGGAGCAAAAGTTGTCGTAAAACGTACTTTCATTGATGATTGCATACAGAATCCAAAGCGTTTTGGAGCGTTTTGCTTTTGAGGAGAAATTTTCTTCTCTTCGAACTTTTTCTAGTAATTTGTCAGCGCTTTACCTTATTTTGAATGCTCCAGCGATTGCAGCAGTTTTCAGTCCACCGGCCAGCAGCCCAGCCATCGCTGTTTAGAGCGACCAAGTGCACGTACCTCACAAAGAATCGCAGCCGTTTTACGATTTACATCAATCGCCACGGCAAGCGCCAGTTCCCGGCCTACCGCCATCCGCGACGCTTCAGCCTTCGCGCACACTACCGCATGAACGCAGCGTACTTTTGGAAGCAGCACGTGAACAAAAACATCCGCTCCTACCTGCCTAAGGAGAACTACATCACGGGCGACTGGACGGGGCTCTTCTACATGCCGCACAACCAGATCTACACGGCCCAGCACTTCCTCTCGGGCGTGCCCTTCCGCGTCCGCCGGTACCCGCTGAGCCACCAGTTCACGCACCCGTCGCGGTTCATGATCGGGAAGCCGCTTTACTCGTGGTCGGTGGGAAAGCCGGACCTGATCGACGAGGCCACGCTGACCAAGAACGAGCGAGCTGCGCTCATTAAAAAGGGGTATCTTGCGATGTAGGGGTAAAATGAATTAAGATCTGTGTATGATGGGTGAGTAGAAATGGAAAGGAGCCAGGTGAATGCTGTCGACCCGAAAGAGAAGGAGAAAGCATACCATTCACTCATTCTTGTCGACATAGGGTAATCTCTACGAGAGTAGGGCTTCCTCCAGGTTTAAGATGCGTTATGGCGGGCCCTTAGTTGCTATATTCTTCCCTTAGGTGTTCCTATAATCAAGATTCGATAAACTCTGGCTTTGAGGCTACTGCACTGGATTTTCTCAGTGTAGAAGCTTATTATACGTCTTAAAGGACATAAATCCGGGACCAACCAATTGAGCCTTCCCGATATGTTTCAAGCCTCATCTTCGAGCCAAAACTCCACTGTTAGCAAAAATAGTGGATTTCTACTTTAAAAAGATCATTCTGAGTTGTCAACTGCTGTTTCACCACCTGATAAATGAATACATCAGCATTGTAACTACTCCAATTTTAACTCTCGGGAAACCTCCATTTTCCCAAAAGATAACTTCGAATGCACTTCTGTACTTTACCTACTTTCCGCTTTCGTACGGTATATATGCATGGCGTCCCGAAAGATACAAACTGAGATAGACCGCACGCTCAAAAAGGTCAACGAGGGCGTTGAGCTCTTCGACGAGATCTGGGACAAAGTCCAGGACGCGCCATCGCAGGCGCAGAAGGAGCACAAGGAGTCCGAGCTCAAGAAGGAGATCAAGAAGCTCCAGCGGCTCCGCGAGCAGCTCAAGGCGTGGCAGCTCTCGAACGACATCAAGGACAAGCGGGCCATCAACGACGCGCGCAAGCTCATCGAGGTCAAGATGGAGGCGTTCAAGATCGTCGAGCGCGAGACGAAGACGAAGGCGTACAGCAAGGAGGGCCTCGCGCAGACGACCCGCCCCGACCCCGCCGACAGCGCTAGGGCCCACACGACTGCCTGGGTCAACCAGTGCATCCAGTCCCTGAGCGAGCGCATCGCCGAGCTCGAGCTCGAGACAGAAGCGCCGGCCGGAAATAAAAAGAAGCGCGGCCAGCGGGCCGAGAGCACCCCCGAGGGGCAGATGGAGCGCAACAAGTGGCACTCGCTGAAGCTCGAGCAGATTTTGCGCCTCATAGACAATGGCGAGGTCGAGCCCGCCGACGTGGACGATATCCGCGACGACATCGAGGAATTTATCGACGCGAAGGGCGCGATGGACCGCAGCGAGGAAGAGTGCCTGTACGACCCGCTCGACCTCCCGAGCCTCGAAAGCCGCGGCCTTTCGCCGCTCCCAGTGTCTCTGTCCAAGAAGGAGTCCGCCCACGAGGCCCCCGCCAAGCGCGAGGACAAGAAGCCAGTCAAGGAGGAGAAGCGTAAAGAGCAGCCCGAAAAGAAGGATCTCTCAAGGAAAGGCGAGGCGACGCCACCGGTGCAGCCCGCCATGGTCAAGACGCTGAGCGCCGTTGGGCCCCCGCTGCAGCGGCAGCCCGAGGCCAAGCAGCCAGCCGAGAGCAAGCCCCCAGCGAAGGAGAAGGCGAGCGAACAGCCCAGCCAGCAGTCGCAAAAGGGCGAGACCCTGAGCAAACTTTTTGAGATGTCGAGCAGGAACCTGCCGGAGGCGTGGTCCTCTGAGTTCCAGGCGCTGTACAACCCGCGGATGCCCGCGCGCACGCCGCCGTACTTCCCACAGGTCCCGCACCCGGCGCTGAACTCGTTCGCGACCTTTGAAAAATTCGAATTAGATACACTGTTCTTTATTTTCTACTACGAGCCGGCGACGTACCGCCAGACGCTCGCCACGGCGGAGCTCAAGCGGCGCGGGTGGGCCTTTGACGCGCAGACGAAGCGCTGGAGCAGAGCAGATGCAACGTGGGACTGGGAGAGCGCATGGGGCCTGCGGCAGTGCTAATGCATCGCGTAGACTCGAGCTGTATCGTATCCCACGGATTGACTCAATCCCAAGAGAGAATATTTCACTTTTACTGATGAAAGTTTACATTTTTAAGTAAATCTTAGCTAACTAAAACAAATGCTGCAAGCATCCAGCATCCTCCAACGAAGGGCCGTGAACAACGCCCCGAAGAAGCTCAATGGTGGCCCAGGCCCGTTCAAGATTCGCTTTTTCGCAGACAAGCGGCTCCCACGGCAGATGCGCTTCAAAGACATTATTGTCACGCGCCGCCACTGCCGCTACAAGCCCCGCCACGGGCAGATCCTGCACTACATGGGCAAGCACGTGCCGCAACCGCAGAAGTCGCTCTGGTCGCCAGACTGCCCGATCCCGCAGGACAGGCACCTCTTTAAGCTTACGACACTCGACATCGACGCGTTCAAGTACTACTACGGCGTCAAGCGGGCTGATCTGGACCCCAAGGTCTGGGAGCTCCTGTCGCACTCCGGGCTTCTGCCGCCACCGATGGAGCGCACGAACTACATGGCCCCGCGGCCGATCTTTGACAAAGAGAAGATGTACCAGTACTACCTGAAGCACCGCCCGCCCATCGCGGACATTCGCCGGCGGGACTACCTGGACTACGCGAACAGCATGGTCTTGACAGGGGAGATGCGGGAGCGCCGGAAGCCGAGCGAGCCGTGGCTCTAGAGCTAGTGGGAGCAAGTATTGGAATCATTGCTGATTTTCCATTCATCCTGAAGAGCTTATAGTGAGCAAAGAGCATTTTCAATGCGGAAAGCCGAATAGTACTGCCATTTACAATCATCGAGCATTAAAGCTAGTAAAAGGAGTATGCAAACATTAGTAAGCGGTATACATTGAGCGCGTCATTCAGATGCACTGTAATCTGCATTTAGTAGCAGTTTAAGGTAGGTAGGCAGGGGTAGCTCGGGCCCTTGGCTCATATCATCACTGATTCTCTGTCCTTGACATGATTTTTACCTCTTTATGCACAATACTTTCTTACTTTCACGCACTTTCAAATGTCAGCGAACCCATGGGAAGAATTTCAGAGTGCCCTCCACCGCTACGGGCGTACATTCGACGAGATCAGGCACTGCGAGGACCGCGCGGCTGTTATCAAGTTCCTCGGCTTCCGTGATCCGCTCTCTGCTGCAGCCATTGCCTCGCATTGGACCTCAGTCGCCACTTCATCTACCCCCAAAGATGATACTTTACTACCAAAAGCACCAACGACTACCGCGCAAACTCGCACGGTCCTCACGGAAAGCACACAGTCACTCTTTACTGGTCAGAAAAGCATCGCAGACGTTCTGACACACTTTTCAACGCTATCGCGGCAGCTCAAGGAGAAGTGCCTCATCGAGGCTGCCCTGCTCGCTGCGAATGGCATCCCGAGTGTTTTTATCCGCAGCACGAGCCGAGATGTGCCCTTGCCTGCAGACTCAAGCCAGTGGCAGCCCACGTGGGGCGAAACACCTTCCTTTGCCATCGCGAGCAGCGTTGCGGCGCCCCTTCGGTCTGCCCTGCTCCCGTGTATTCCAGTGCTCGACGCCAACGCACTCGTTCGGGCTCGCGCTGACTTTCTGCAGCAACTCAACATATCTGAGAAGCCACAGGACACCCCTTGTCTTCACCACGCTGCGCTGACACTCGGAAAAGAGTTAAATGAGATTTCACTCGCCTTTCAGGACGCCATCGACACCATTGAGCGCTCAGTCACAGAAAGCACTCAGCTGCACGACGTCGTTGACCGCATACGACGCGCAGGCGAGCCCCTCTGCGCCGCCGCGAGCGTCCTGTGGAAGATTGAGTCGACCAAAACGAAGAATGAGGCAGGCAGCGCCCCAGCAGTGCTCTTTGCGCAGCCAGCCGGCGCAACCAAGGGTATCGCAGCCTTTATAGATATACTGTACGACTTTTGGCAGACGAGCAGAGGATCTACCGCCCACGAGGCGCTGGCGGGTAGTCTGCTGACTGCGTGCATCTCGAGGTATGTCGGCCTCGTCAACCATTGGATGGAGAGCGGAGCTATACCGGAAACGCTGTGGAAAGCCTTTTACAATGACACAGATGCGGATTTCAGTAATTTGAAGGTAGAAAACCCTTTCCCACAATTTCTACGCCCAGTCGCTCGCGAAATTGTGCGATGCGGCATAGCAGCGCAGCACGCTGCGAAGCTCTCGTCTGCCTGGGACCCAAGTGCCGCTGTCGAACAAGCACATGCCTTTCCATCAACGCCGCATTTCGATGCCCGCTTTGTGAACGACCTCCACGAAAGTGTGCACATGCATTTGCAGCGCGCATCACACGCAGCTATGCGTGCCCTTCGAGACGACTTTGGCGTTCAGTCATTTATGCGAAAACTCCACAGCGTTCTCTTTGGTGTTGCCAACGACTGGATGGGCATATTCCTCAGTGATTGCTGGCCAGGGCTCGCACAGCCAGCGTTACTCGCCAACGGCTTGAGTTCACTGACTGCGAGCATGCGGCGCGTGCTCGTGGCCGAGTGCGCCGTCCCAGTCGACTTTGCTGAGCGCTTTGCGTTATTCATCGATGAGGCGACGGTGAGCGGCCAAAAGGATAAAACGTACGGCCAGCGGGTGTTTGCCCACATGCAGGTGAAAGTCACGCTCCCAGCCATTCTCGAGGAAATTCACCTTTTCCCAAAGTCAGCTGCAGAGGCCTACTGCGCGCTCTTTCGGGTGC
Organism: Perkinsela sp. pyNocScin1; assembly: GCA_964019655.1. NCBI lineage: Eukaryota > Euglenozoa > Kinetoplastea > Prokinetoplastida > Perkinselidae > Perkinsela > Perkinsela sp. pyNocScin1. The sequence continues at coordinate 567,030 of CAXHTR010000001.1, forward strand.
TCTTCCGCCTCAAAGCGCTGCACTACATGCTCGACGCCGCGTGGAGCGCCGGCATCCAGCTGGCCAGGTCGAGGGGCGACGCAGAGACGGAAGGCGTGCGCAGGCTCATTCGCATCTTCCAGAAATTTGTCCGTCATATACTGACATGGATGCACGCCAGCTGCGGCGCATCGCTGCAGGCGCTCGATGCTGAAATGGCGAGTGCTGCGAGCATCCCGGCCTGTGTGGATATCCACTCACGGTTCGTAGAGTCAATGCAGGAGCGCTTCTTCATGGGCAGTGCAAAGCAGGCTGAAGCCCTCACAGCTGTGATCACAATCATAGAGAAAACGCTCGTGCAGATGTTTGGCCTCGTGACGTCCGCAGGGGCGCTCTGTATCTCCGATGTGCTTGTCGATGGCCGACGCGTCGATTTTTCTGACCTGACCGCCGACACGGCCGATACTAGCTCGCAGGGCGAGGGCTTTGCTCGCATCGAGCGGCTCTTTGTGCATGCTGTCCACGATCTCTTTGACATACGAAAGAAAGGCAAAGTTGTTGATGTGCCTGAGCTACAGCTTCCGCTGCCATTTGCAAAGATGCTGAAGCGGCGGCGCGTTCAGGCGTCATGATAAATGGCCGGGGATGCTGTTCACGACAATGCGACAAATTTTCGATCTATGATCGTTTGTATTGCCCTTGCAGATAGTATTGAGCGTATCTCTTGGGAGAAGAGTCGAAACTAGATAAATATCACTAGAAAAGACAGCTTGCGATTACTCACTAGATACTTTTGGTATCTAAGCCCATTCAACAAGTCAATACATTACAAGAATGGCTTAGAGAAAGAGCGCATCACGAATTTACTAACGATACCATTCTACCATATGTAGAATGGTATGTGTAGAATATACCATCATATTTCATCAAGACAGCGTCAAACTGCGTGTTCACACCTATTCCGACCCAATTACCCCTTTCCATCAATCGCCTTCCCCTAATTCACACCCTGTACTTAACCCTTTCTTCTCAAATACTCCAATGCTTTCCCCACGCGACGACTTCATCCCCCTCGAGGCCTCGCTCCACGCCAGCTACGTGCCCATCGTCCAAAAGTTCCAGTCCGACGTCCAGAGCGGCGTGTTCACGGGCAACAAGGACCTCTCGCCGTCCCTCCACGTCGCGCGGGGCGCCGTCAAGGCGCTGCGCGACATCGTCGGCCGCGTCCGCCAGGAGGCCGCCCTCAGCGAGGTCCTTGGGATCCTGCGCACCGTCGGCAAGGCCCTCGCGTCGACCGAGCCCTACGGCGCCCTCATCGCGAACGTCGTGCGCCGCGTCCTGTGGATCGTCCGCGACGAGCACCAGCGCTTTCTCCTCGAGGTTTCTGACGACGAGGCAGAGGCCGGCCGCCAGACGCCGCGAAAGTCCCCGCTGCTCGCCCCGTCGACGCCGCAGCACGGGGCCCTCGACCCCAAGCGCATGTCCTCCCCGCCGTCGACGTATCTGACGCCACAGGCCCTCGTCGACCCGATGGGTGAGACGCGCTGGGGCGACATCAAGAGCGAAATATTGTCCTGTATCGCCGAGTACCTCGACGAGCTGAGCGTCACAAAGGCCGCGCTGTGTAAGCAGGCCGACAAGCACGTGCGCGAGGGCGAGACGATTCTCACGTACGGCCACAGCAAGACGATGGAGAGCTTTTTGGCGGCTGCCGCCATTAAACGCAAGTTCAAAGTCATTGTCGTCGAGAGCTGCCCCGGCACGCCGGGCGCGACGATGGCCGCGGCGCTCCGCGCGCACGGCGTCGACGTGACAGTCGTCCCCATCAGCTCGACGTTCGCTGTTATTGGCGAGGTCGGCAAGGTAATCCTCGGCACGCAGCTCGTGCTCGCGAACGGCGGGTCGCTCGCGCAGGCGGGCTCACAGATCATCGCGCTCTGCGCGAGGCAGCACAACGTGCCAGTGCTCGTCATCGCTGCGACCGAAAAGTTTTCACCGTATTACGCAGTGGACCGCATCTGCTCGGCGGTCGTCAAGTGTGCGGACAACTCTGAGCACGTCTGGGACAACGCGGGCGACCCCGAGAAGGTCGTGGCCGTGGGCTCGCTGCAGGCCGACGCGGTGGAACGGATTGAGATATTTCACGTCGTGACGGACTACGTGCACCCGGACCTCGTGACGCTTTATATCACGAACGAGGACAGCTTTGGGCCGAGCTACGCGTACAAGCTAATAGCGGAGTGGTACTCTCCAGAGGACTTTGATGTTTAGGGCAGGGGTTGTAGGCTGGGTCTGATTACAGTACGTCGAGCTATTGTAGTAAGAAATCGATCCAGAAGTCGTAAGCAGCCAGTCTATATGCGAAATCTTGGGATTACGGCACCACGGGTAAAATGATTAGTTCTGTCTAAATTCATCGAAAAATCCCTGTAGTATTATCGAATAGGCGCTCAGATTTCCCTGTCTTCAAGTATAGTAGTAAGTTCAACGCCAAGGTAGCGAATTAAAAATTTTACTTGTTATTCTATCGAATTTCTTCCCCTTGTTGCCTTGTTCAATAGAATGTGCATATACCCGTGAGCCATGACAGAACCGTTTTCTATGCCAATTCATACCGAGAAGGACTACACACCACTGGATGCCGACCGTTTTTTCGACGAGCCGCTGCCCCTCCCACCGTCCTTCGAGGAACCAGAGCAGAACAGCGAGACAATCACAGAACAGAGCAGCGCCACAGCGCAGCATGCAGCTCGTCACCCTAGTGCTGATGATACGTCTCACTTGGAAGACCGCAATATGTACCATCGAGCAAGAACAGATAGCCGGGAGGCACAGACCGATATCCGAGAGCATACACACACAGAACAGAATTCAGGCAGATTTCATTCAGCTTTATATCGCACGCCCGGTGGAGACAGTCTGCCACGAGCGAGTCCCTTCCCTCGGGCGGAATATGCGGATCAAGAAGTGCATATTCCAGAGCCACGGGACTACACACTACTCGCAGAGGCATTGCACGCCCCGTCGCACTCGAAACAGCGTGAAAGGAGAGGTTTTGATAGTACTGAGACCGAGAGCAAGCAATCGGAGAGAAGCCAAAGCCCAGCGTCACAGGCCTATAGCTATGTCTCTCGCTTTGATACGCGAAAGCGGTCGCAGTCAGATGACACAGAGCACGAGCAGGGTGGGAGAGACTTTCACGAAACATCACAGGCCAAAAAACAAGAAAGCACGACCAGTGCGCATAGTGATACACCCACGGGCCACCCAAGTCAGCAGAGCCTTCCGCTCCCGCCACAGACTGATGGCTTTGCACTTCCACCCAACACTGGAGACCAGCACGACGATCCAGCAGAAAATGGATCACAGCCGCATAGTCCGACTATAAGCGCTATCCCACCCACCCCTTGGAACAGCCAATCAAGCACAGAACACAACAGAACCATCCAAGAGTCACAACAGACGCCCACTATCGACTGGCACAGCCGCCTCAGCAGCGCGAAGCTGGCTCTGCGAGAGAAAAAGTCGCGCCTGACTGCCCTGCGTCGGGAGGCGCAGAGCACGCGAGCTGCTTCAAAAAAGCTACAGGCCGAGCACACAAAGCTGCGCGAAAAGCACGCGAAGGCCATCGAGGCCCTCGCCGAGGAGCTCCACGAGGCGCGCGCGCGGTTCACGGATGCCGAGCAGCGGAAAAATGTGTTTGAGCGCCGACAGGCGAATCTGCAGGCTAACTACGACAAGCTATACGCGAAGGCGCAGCAAATGCAGCAGAGGGAGAAGGCCATGGACGAGGAGGCGAAGAATGCTGTCGAGGAGCGGGAGCGGGCTGGCGAGTCCATCTGCGCGCGACTCGAGGCGGCGCAGAAAGCACTGCGGGACGAGCAAGCGAATATGCGTCAAACCACAGAAGAATTGAGTGCAGCGCTTGTGACGAACGTGAAAACTCCGCTCGAGGATCTCACAAGGACCATGGCTGCCGAAATTTCGAATGGACTCAAGAGTACTTTCTACACCGAGTCGCATGCCAAAGTAAGTGAAGCCGCCGAAAAGGCCGGCTCGTCTGACACAGTTGTGCTTGAAGCGCTCGAGGGCTTTTTGACGGAAACGATCGAGCATGCGAGTAAATACAACGAGGAATGCGCCGAAATGCTACAGGCCGTCGCAGACGATGGGGCTGTGGTCATTAGGGAACTCAACGAGAAGCAGGCAAAGCTCCAGGGCATGCGCGAGCGGATCGACTTCCTCGCGAATTTGTTTGGGCCGCCCGAGTGAGTGTGTAGGTATGCAGATGGTTTTTAGAGAAAATTTTACCACTTCCATCAAATATTTACATTCTTACAATTCTTCTCTAATTTCCATGTCTGACTGCTCAGAAGACTACGACAGCGACGCGCCCCGACCCATCAAGCCACCGCCGCCTGAAGTCATCGCACAGCGCATCAAGGACGACCCGCTCGACATCGACCTCGGCGGGCTGCGCATATTCTCCCTCGATGAGATCCGGGAGGCGCTCGAGGAGTTCGCCACTGCGACACACACCATATCGATGAAGCGGAACCTCCTCCACGAGCTCTCGCCGCTGCCGCAGCACATCGCCCACTCGCTGCGCGTGCTTGATCTCTACGACAATAAAATCTACAGAATCTCCAACCTGAGCCACCTCGCGAGCATCACGAGGCTCGACCTGAGCTACAACAACCTCAGCCGCATCGAGGGCCTGGAGGCGCTCGTCAACCTCGAGGAGCTCTACCTCGTCGAGAACAAAATTTCGAAGATCGAGGGGCTCAATGCGCTGAAAAAGCTCCGCGTCCTCGAGCTCGGTGGCAACCGCATCCGAACAGTGCCGAAAGAAGCGCTCGAGGGCCTGACCTCGCTCGAGGCCCTCTACCTTGGCAAGAACAAGCTGACAGCGGTTTGCGACCTCAGCGGACTGCCAAACCTCAAGACTGTGTCCCTGCAGGCCAACCGCTTCCGGGCGATCCCCGCGGAAACGTTTGCGAACTGCACCTCCATCGAACAGGTGTTCATCGGCGAGAACGGCATCGAGGCCATCGATCCGGAGCCGCTGGCGAATCTGAAAAATCTCAAAGTGCTCGACATCTCGATGAACCCCATCGCTTCACTCACAGGCGTGGAGCGCATCGCTCCGGAGACACTCAAAGAGTTTTGGTGCACAAACGCAAAAATTGCGTCGTTCGAGGAGGTCCAGCGCCTGGCCGAGCACAAGTGCCTGGAGACAGTCTTCCTCGAGCAGAACCCAATCCAGCAGAAGGAGAACCGGTACAGGTGGCGCGTTGGAGCTGTGTTGCCACAGGTGAAGATGATCGATCTGGCGCCAATCGCGAGTCGCGTTGATCAGAATGCGCTGGACAAGCAGTGATAGGTTGGTATTCAATCATTGTGAGTCTTTCTGTCTGTAGAAGTTTTAATCTTAAGATAAATACTATGCTTTGAGATTGTTTTCCCTAATTTTAGTACGAATGCTTGAGTAATGCAGCGGTTCGGCAGACAATATTGGTTTCTACGGTGTACCTCTCGAAGCCTTTCTGTACGTGGAAGAAAGAATCCTTTTCTGAACGCACAAAAGAAAGAGCCTGTGTCCCCAGAGCCAAAGAAACAGGCTGAGCCAGTGCCGCAGCAAGTGAAGCCACCAATGTACGGCACACTGCACCCGCAGCGCTTCATGGCAGATGACCTTCTGGACGACGATGCGGCTGATGACCTACAAGGGTTTGATAAGCCACAGGAAAGGGACAGGCGTGCCATGGAATCACCACAGGCCTCGCACCCCGCTGTGATGCAGGAACTCGCCACGTTGATCGAGCGTGGAGATGAAGAAGGGGCTATTGCTTTCGTTCGTCAGCTCTGCGCAGCTTCAAAAAGAGCTAGTGCACAGCCAATGGAGGCAGATCAGATAAATTTTGCTGCTAACAATGCGATCGAGGCTTCCAAACCTACTGAGGAGCCACTCAAGACCACCGACGAAAGTAAAATCGAGCAAACGAAGCATCAGGAAGACGATTGTGACCTGCCAGCGCTTGGACCATCCCATCCGCTTTTCAAGCAGATTCAGTGCTTACCCATGCACACGTTCTACTGTCTGCCTGACGACACAGCGTGCGAAAAGGCTTTCCACATGGAGCTCGCTGAGAAGAAAAACGAGTGGGCGAGTTACCGCAAGACCCTCACGGCACTTGTACAGTCCATCATCGTGAACTGGTACGCCAATGCGAAGGACACCGTCGCTCTTGTTGACCCGGATGCCGCGGAGGTAGTAAATGCTCTCGAACAACAGCGCCTTGCGAAGAAGAACGCACAGAGTGCCCCTGGGGCAAAGCGAACGTTTTTCGATCGCCGAAGCGCGGTGGCATCCCGGCGGCCGAGCATGCCCTTCAAGCGTGTCAGCTCGGCCGACCCGGCCGCGAGCGACCTCGAGATCAATCTCGTCATCAAAGCGCTTCGGCCCGAGCAAGCCGGTACGAAAGACTCGCTGCGATTCTCCGTCGGCGTTCGGGGCGACTCGTTCCCACAGAAACTGTCAGAGAAGCTTACCAAGGGACTGAATGAGGCGACAGAGCTGCGCCAGTGCCCAATATCGATTGCCTTTGATCTATACTTTTGCATCGCATTTGATGCGTCAGCAGAAGATGTGAAGGCCTAGGAGTGATCTTTTAATACGAATAGCGCGCTGTTCTTCAGTTAAGCCTTTTGAGATCCGGCCTTGACGAAATGATACTGCGGCTAATACGAATAGCGGAATTTACAGCAAAAAATGAATTATTCAGGTCAAGCTAACTTTTATCGTAAAGAGCTAGGAATACGTTTTGCTGTAATTTTAGTGCAACTTACGCGCATGTTCAGTCGAATCTTAGGAGATTACTGATGATGAGTGAAAATGACCACTCGCTCAGCTCCGGACTTGACGTGGCCATACACACCCACTTTTCTTAACTCTCCCCTATATCACTACTGATTGCAACTTAAATATTTTCCTCTCCACAGCATTTCTTACTTCGAATGAACCCCCTCTACCGCATTTCCACTCGATTCAGCCCTGCCTCTCGACTTCGCCAAAGCACCGCAACCGCTGCAGCCCTCCTCCAGTCGCTCAGCGTGCTCCATTTCACCCAAAGAAGCGTCCACATCCGCCCGCGCAAGATCATGCGCGACCCCAAGGAGCGCCCGATGGGCGACTTCGGCACGCACATCGACGAGTTCGAGGGCGAGCTCTGCCAGGCCTCGAGTGCCATCAAGGCGGACCTCGATGCGAACCTCTCGCCGCAGCGGCCCGTGTCTCCGGCGGAGGCGCAGAAAATTTTTGAGAGTGTTGGCAGCTCACTGCCGCTGGGCCTCTACGGCTTCCTCGTCACGAGCTTTACTGACATCATCATCCTCCTGAAGGAGCACCAGCTGATGCCCAAGCGCAACGAGGCGGATATCCTCGCGCAGTGGCTGAGCATCCCTGAGAAAAAGGTCAAGGAGGCCGACCTCGCGATGCGCATGGGCCCAGAGCGCTGGGGCATCGTCCGCGCGCTCCTCGAGCGCCGCATGCACAAGCTCGACGAGGAAAAGTTCTCCCCGGCCGTCCGCCGCCTCGACGAGCTCGGGCTCGACCCCAGCCTCTGGAAGAACTTTCTGCGCAACGCCATGCTGTACATCTCGACAGACCGCGCGCACCGCCGACAGCTCGCCGAGGTCTTTCGCGCGATCCGCGAGGGGACAGTCCCAGCTGGCGCCCCACTCGCCGGCGACTTCCGGGCGCGCACCATTACCCTCGCGCGACTGCTCCTCGGCATCGCACGCGAGTTTGGCAGCAACACGCTCGCGGAGTTCGCGCTTGACCTCATTCAGGACTGCGGCCAGCGCGCTGACTACAAAATCATTAAGGAAATCATGTACGCGAACGCGGCGAACCGCCGCCGGTGGATGGACGCGGAAATCCGTGGCAGCGGCGAGCTCAAGCAGCACCTCATGACTATTTTGTCGCGGTACATCCCAAAGGTCAAGCGCGACCGCGAGGCCAACTTTGACATTGGCGTCCTCGGCGGTGAGGCCATGCCGGGCGCTGTCCGAGCCAAGCGGCCGACGATCGACCAGGTCACCGACAGCGCCCCGGAGGCGACAGAGATTCCGGCGCACCTGCAAAGAGCGCGCGCGGAGGCGCTGCAGGCGAAAACCTACGCCTCGGCGGAGGAGCGCGAGCGCGACGAGAGCTTTGTCATTCACTCAATCCTGCCGTCGATCGGCTCGCAGTTCTACACGGGCCAGACGACGACGAAGGAAAATTACAAGAACTCGTCCATTGCCAAGGTGATGGGCAACATTCTGACGCCGATGACGGAGGCCGAGGCGGAGCGCGCGCGGGACACGTCGAAGATCAACGCCGCCAAGTACACGCAGCCGTCCCTCGCCGAGCGCAAGAAGCTGCAGTTCTTGCAGGACTTGGAAAGGCACAAGCGCGAGGCAGCAGAAGAGGCAGCGAAGTTGGAGGAGAAGGAGAAAGAAAAGCCCAAGCAGATTGCCAAGGGCGTGCCAACGAGTAAGGCAAAGAATGGGCCAATCAAGAAAGCCCAAACCAAAAACCGAAGCATGTCAGCCCGCGAGAAGGCAGTGGCCAGCCGCGTGGGACCGAAAAAGCCTGTGAATAAGAGTCGTATCTCCAAGGCGCAGCGGCGGGCCTTTGGCGGGTAGGGCAGCCCATCGAGGCTTTGTATGATAGCCAACGCAGTATTTGCATTGTATGTGTACATGTCATGCCGATTTTGAGTATTTTTCATTAGAATTTTTCTCACTTTCTCTTTGTCAGAACCCCATGGGCGCAGTCTACTCCACGATCAAGAGCTTTCTGAGCGGCGAGCGGCGCATCGAGCTGTGCATCCTCGGCCTCGAGAACGCCGGCAAGACGACGCTCCTCAACATCCTGTCGATGGGCCACGCGCTCGAGACGCGCCCGACCATCGGGCTCAACGTCAAGATGATCAAGAAGGAGGGCGTCGTCATGAAGGTCTGGGACCTCGGTGGCAACGAGCGCTTCCGCAAGGAGTGGCCGCGCTACACGAAGGGCTGCGACTGCATCATCTACTGCATCGACGGCAACGCCGCGGACCGCCTGCCCGACGCGCGGCGCGAGCTCCACCGCCTCCTCGAGAGCGAGAGCCTCCACGGCATCCCGATCCTCATCTGCCTGAACAAGGCCGACCTCGAGCCCCACATCGACAAGCAGACGGCCATCGAGGAGCTCAACCTCGACTACATCACAGAGAACAAGTGGCTCGTCGTGTCCATCAGCGCGCTCAAGCGCACGAACATCGAGGCCGTCGTCGAGTGGATGGTGGACAACGCCAATTGACAGAATGATCCATGCGCTGTATGTTTTCATGAAAATTTTAAAAAGAATATGATTCTATGATAAAATCGTACTTTACTCTAGTTCGTAGCCCCACAATGAACCAATTCCGCCTGCTGCACACACAGTCGGCAGCGCAGCTCCTCGGCCGGGCCTGTGCCACGCCGCGAGTCCAGCTCCCAGTGCTTTCAGTCTACAGCGCATTTCGACCCTATTCCATGCATCGATTGAGCCTCCCAGTCCTCACCGCCCAAAAGGCACTCGCGGTATCGCAGCTTTCTTCGCAATGTATCACACCAATGCATACGCAGACCAAAGCTTTGTCAACCTCAGCCCCCGCGCTGATGCGTTTCGGCGGTGACCGCAACCAGAACATCGAGCCCGTGTACTCCCCGCAGACCTACCAGAGCGAGTCGAGCGACAGCACTGATTTGCCCGAGCACGTGCGCGACCACCTGACGCGGACCTACATGCTCCTCGCGAGCGGCGTCGCCGGCGCCGCCCTCGGTGCCGCGCTGATGATATTCACGCCGCTGTGCAAGGTCGTGCCGTACTGGCTGCCCATGGTCGGCGCCTTCGTGCCGCTGCTGTGGCTCAACTTCGCGCCGCCGAGCAACCCGAACACGAAGCTCGCGCTGTTCTTCTCGTTTTGCTTCCTAGAGGGCATGGCGATCGCGCCGATCGTGTGGATGAGCGCCGCCAAGGGCGTGCTCTTCTCCGCGCTCTTCCTGACCTTTGCTGTGTTCGCGGGCTTCACCGCCGCGGCCTTTTTGGCCCCGCAGGGCAAGCTCCTCGCGTTCCAGGGCCCGCTCTTCGCCATTCTCATTGGCTTCGTCGGCATCAGCTTCCTGAACCTCTTCTTCCCGTCCAAGTTCGCGCACAGCATTCTGTTGTACGGCGGCCTCGCGCTCTTCAGCGCGCTCGTCGCCGTCGACACGCAGGCGATGATCGAGCGCGCGCGCTGCGGCATGGGCGACCACGTGCAGGACGCGATGGGCCTCTTTATCAACATGATAAACATCTTCACGCGCATCGCGCAGATCATGGGTGGCCGCGACTAGCTGAAGCGGATTTAAGTGCAAATGCTCCAAACGCAATCGATATTGCTTCATAATGGCATGACTGTTGCTTATCGTAAGAAAGTTGGGGTTATTTGACAGGGAATGAATTATTTTTTTGAGATTTTGAAATAATTACTAAGAATCATATTGAGAATGATCCGATGAGTGCACGAGAGCTCTACCCAATAAGTATTCCTACGGAAAAAGGCGATTTACGGCTGCGATTTCGAATTCCCATAAACACCGAAAATTCCAGCATTGAGCGGGACCAGTGCCCCAAATGCACAAAAATGTCGCACATTTTCTGCTACGGGTGCTGCCAGCCGACACCCAACGGCGAGCTGTGGCTGCCAAAGCCGCCCATCACGCTGCCAATGCACCTGCATATTCTCCTGCACCCCAACGAGCACCGGAGCAAGTCGACAGCGCTACATGCAAAGATTCTGTGCGCTCAGGGGAGCGTCTCGGTGCACACGTACCCGTCGCTGCCCGATTGTGTTCGACAGGAGGCTGCACAGACACTGCTCGTCTACCCGAGCGTCGGCGCGCGGCCTATGAAGGACATCGCGAACATTGGCGCGATGCGCCACATTGTCTTTATCGAAGGGACGTGGCGCCAGAGCCGCGCGATCGCCCGCGACGAGTCCATCGCGGCGCTCCCGAACGTCGTGACCCTTCAGGAGTACGCGACCATCTTCTGGAGATTTCAGTCCGAGGGTGCGGCGTTTCTGTCGACGATTGAGGCGATTTACTACGCGTACAGAGAGTATTTTGATGCAGTGCGATCGCAGGGCGGGGCAGAGGGGGAAGCGTACGGTGGAGAGTACGACGAGCTGCTCCTGCTGTACATCAGACAGTACCTGAGCATTCAGCAGTACTACAGGGAGAATGCAGAAACGCGGACATTTACACACAGGCACCGCGAGGGGGCGTCGTACATCAAAGGTATGGAGTAAGTCAACTATGATGATATGAAAGTCGGTAGCGTAGTGAGTAATCGTCTTTGCAGTCAGTCACTGAGGAAAAAGGCAGGCAAGTGTTCTCGAACATCATATGTCGTGACTTTCACAACTCTAAGGCATCACTTCTTGCCAGCTAGAGAATATAGGGCGCTAACCCAAGGACAGTCCTAATAAAAGCGGTAACAAGTTTGAAAACGCCCATACTCAAGTAAAAGTAGTCTATGATGTTGGTCTTTTAAAACTAGATTAAATGTTTCCGGAGGGGCGAGAATAGTTCAACAATGAAGGGGTCTGGAATGAATGATCCTTTGAAATCATTGAACTATTGCTTTCTTCGTTTTCATCTTCGAGTGTGATTCTTTGGCCGATACACTTGAATTTCCAAGACTTTCCATTCAGAACTGCCTTAAGCTGCTTCAGCCTTCATCTCATTCTCTTACGATTGTCATCTAATTCCCTTCCTACGAATTTCTTATATCCAATGACCAATTCATGCATCGCCTGACACTCAAACATCGACTCCTCCGAAATACTCGACAGATCCACCCACAGCTGGCGAGCCTCACGCTCCCAGAGCTCGACGCCCACAAGCGCGCATGCGCCCGCGCGCTCCACGGCGGCCCGAGCGATGCGGCGCCCCTCCAGCTCGTCCACCAGCTCGACGCCACGCGCGGCGCCAAGTTTCTCGAGAAGGGCGCTGTCCTCGAGGCCCGCCAGGCCTTCCTCGAGCAGATCCGCGTCAACGACGCGCTTGCACTCGAAACTTCTGATATAAACACACGACGCACTATCGAGCGCGTCTCACAGACCTGCTGGGAGGCGATTTACACAGTTGAGCACGACAACAAGGCGTTCTTCGCCCTCCCGCAGGAGATTGAGGACGCCGAGGCGCACTTTGCCCTCGTCTACCACGGCGTGTTCCGGCACACGATGCTCCACTGGGCCCGCCTGCTGCACATCTGGCGCGTCATTCGCTCGATCGGCATGGAGAAGGCGCACCTCCGGCAGCGCTGCCATGACGCAGCAGCGCCGTTCGTGCTCACAGAGTGCGGGGTCGCCGGCGGCGGCTGCTCGGTGCTCATGGCAGTGGCGTCAAAGCTTTATCTCCGCAAAGCCTGGGGGACAGCCAACAAACCGCCAAAGGTCATCGCCGTCGACAATTTCATTGGGATGCCGATGGAAAATGAGCGCCACGACAAGCGCGTGGGCGACGGCGCGTCGCCGCTGCAGTGCGGCTGGGGCGAGGGCACGTGCGGGTCCATCGGGCGCACAGTGAGCATCGACGGCCTCGCCGCAAAGTTTGGCGTCACTGATCTGATTCAGTGCGTCAAGGGAAATTTCGATAAAGTCCTGCCTGGTGTGTTTTCTGATAGTCACAGCCCAGAGGGGCCCGTGCACATCTCGCACCCAGGGAGCCCGCGGGTGCTCTTTGCGCACATCGACGCCGACTGGTACGACAGCACCGCTGCGTGCTTAAAGCATGTCTACCCGAATGTCGTGCCCGGGGGTATCGGCGGCGTGCAAGTCGACGACTTCCACTACTGGGACGGGTGCAAGGCGGCCGTGCATGCCTACTTTGACGCCAATGAGCCGAAGCCAGCGTTTCAGTCTATTGAATACGACAGCACCGCGATGTACATGCCAAAGGTGTAGCGCTGTGAAATTTTTGAAGTTTTCTTACTCGGATTGCACTTCATCTGTCCTTCATTTCTCAAAATTTCCATTTCGAATGGTTTCCCAACGCAATAAACCGCACAAGAGCCGCCACCGCTCGAAAGGAAAGATAAAGGACCAGACCAAAGGCAAAAAGGTCAAGGTTAACTTCCGGGCGCCGGGTCGCGCGATCGCCACAGAGTCTGACCCGAGCCGCGACGTCGTCATGAAGCCAGCCAAGCCCACCGCAGCCGCCATATCCGCGACGGGCCGCGTGCAGAAGCGCACCAAGGCCGCCCCGTACGTCGAGGGCGTCGTTCGAATGAATTCAAAGTCTACTGAAATACCCGCACAGGCCGAGGGCCCTTTTGGCTTAAGCAAGCCGCCGCGTTCCCACCGCGTCGCCGCGCTCATTCCGCTCAACTGCGGCACAGTGTGCGCCAAGACGGTCGAGCAGCTCCGCCATGCCCAAGGCCGCGCCGAGCCCTCGCCGAGCGACACGCCGACAATGCACACGCTCGTCCACAACGGCTGCTCAGTGACCTTTTTGGACCCCTTCGCGCCCTATCAGTCCGAGAGGGGCATTGATACAAATAGCGTTGACTTCGCCGCTGTCCTCGACACGCTCGCCGTCGCCGACATGGTCCTCTTCGTCACAAATCTTGATTTTACTGACAATACGCCCAGGCCCGAGGGCGGGGACAGCCGCTGGTTCGACGACCTCGGCATCCAGGTCGACGCGCTCGGCCGCCACGCCATCAGCCTCCTCAACGCCATCGGCACGCCCAGCGTCTTCGTGGACTTTCACATGACAAGTTCGAAAAATGCGAAGGACACGCAGCGCCTGCAGTCCGCCATCAAGCTCCACCGGCGCTACCTGAGCAGTGTGCTCCCACCAAAGATTTTGAATCTGACCACTGCCTACCACAACAGCGCGAACGCGACGGGCGCCGCAAAGCTCTGGCGCGCACTTTACGAGACAAAGCTCACGCTCGTGCAGTGGAAGTCCAGCCGGCCGTACATGCTCGTCGACTGGCACGTCGTCGTGCCCCGCGAGTGCGCGGCGGACACGGCGGGCGGCACGCTGCTCGCCAGCGGGTACCTCCGCGGCGCACCGCTGTGCCCGGCGCAGCCGGTCACGCTGAGTGGTGCCGACACGCAGCATTTTGCGATCGAATCGATCGATGTCCTGGGCGGGCCAACGATCAAGCGGGTGAGACCTATCTGTGCAAATGCACCGGACGCAGCAGATAGCGAAGTCATTCAGCACTTCCCGAATGAAAATTCTCAGATTTTGCTCGACGCCGACTCCTCGGAGAACGACATGGAGGTCGACACCCTCGGCGAGTGCGCAGTCGACGGGGCGCTCGACGACGAGGCTTTTGCAAAAATTCGCACCAAGCGCAAGATGCAGGTCGACGAGGCCTCAGTGCCTGCGTCGATCGCAAATACGAGTGTGACAAATGTCTCCAAGATTCTCAAGCCGGCGTACCGCGTGCTCAAGGTCCCTGAGGGCGTCTCGGGCTACCAGGCCGCGTGGTACGACTACGACGAAAACATTATTGCAGACGACGCTGGCGAGGAGCGCAGCTTTCTTGGGGCCCCGCGAGAGGCCCCGCTGAGCGCGAGCAACCTCCAGCGCCTCGAGGGCGACAGCGAGGGCAACTTAACAGATGAGGAGAGCGAGGCCGACCCTGACGCGCTGCAGCCCGTGCGCCAGCGGTTTTTTAAGTACAGGCCGCTGCCGTCAGCGATGATGCCCTCAGCGTTGAATACGTCAGCTGCCCTCGGGTCCTCGGCGCTGTCCGGAATGTTCACCAATAAATTCTCCGCGCGCGGCGGCGCCGCGAACTACTGGGACCCCTACCAGAACCTGCCCGAGTCCTACGCGAAGCTCTCGTCGCAGTCCCTCGCGCACTTCCGCCAGTGCTGCAAGGAGGGCATGGGCGTCTTCCTCGAGACGTTGACAGAAAATGGCAAAGTCGACCCAACGAGGGCGGCAGTGCCCGGCCAGCGCATCACAGTGGCCATCCCGAACATTTCAATCGAGACGCAGCAGCGCATGCAGAAAAAATCGCTCATAATTCTCTCCGGGTTACTGCCAAACGAAGAAAAGCTCTCGCTGCTCCACGCGAACCTCACAGGTGTCCAGCACCGGATGTTTTCTTCAGACGCTGACAAAGAGGCGCTGCACTCGAAGGACTCGATGGTATTCCAAGTTGGATTCCGGCGGTACAGCGCGAAGGCCATGTTCTATAGGGACCTCCCGCAGGGCCACGAGGGCGTGCTGCGCGTGCCGACGATGAACGAAAACGCCACCGGCGGTCGCCGCAACCAGACGATCATGGAGACCATCCACCAGCGGCGGGCGACGTACCACAAGGCGCTCGACCTCGCGACGCCGGCGGCCAACGGGGCGTACGTGGCCCACTACGGGCTTATCACGCACACGCCGGTGCCAGTCTTTGTGCTGCAGCGGCGCTGCGCGCTATCGGCCGAGGCGGCGGCCATGGGCGGCCAGCAGCCGCTCATTGTGTCGGCAGGACGAGCACTGCCGCCTGACCCGCACGTGCTCATTTTGAAGAAGCGGCGCCTCATTGGCAAAATCTACAAAGTGCACCAGCGCGCGGCGGTCATCAAGAAAATGTTCCTCGACGACCAGGACGTGAAATTCTATGATAAAGTCGAGCTCCGGACGCTGCGAGGTGTCAAAGGGAGCATCGTGAAGTCGATCGGCACGCATGGCACGTTCAAGGCCAAGTTCAGCGCGGTGGTGCAGCAGCACGACAAGGTGTACATCGACCTGTTCAAGCGCGTGTTCCCGCCGGGCTACGGTGCTTCGAATGCGGACTTGGAAGCAAGGATGATGGAGTAGGCGCTGTTTGGGGCGTGTAGAGTCGTTTGCCTTTTTTGGGGTGAAGCTGGTAAATTTGAGAGGACAAAAAGTAAAGGGTTGAGAATTTTTTACAATTAAAATGGTGAAGTAATGGAAGAGTGCAATGGGGACAATGATATTCGGATAATGGCGCAAAGCAGGGATTCCTTCTGTTTGCTTGGATTGGTGAAAAAAGGCTTTCCCAAAATTTTTGTGAAAACATCACTTTGATGGGCTTCGGAAAGATTCCACGCAAACAAGACAGGATTTTGCAGCTGTATATCGCTTGCCCGAAGGGCCGAAGAAGAAGAAAATTGCTTTGCGTGCGAATTGATGGGACTTGTAAGCTAGTCAGCACTGTTTGGGTTGGTCAGATACCCATATGTATACGGCCACTTTATATCATCATCTGTACAAATTATTCGAAATCAAATGTTATTCTCCTACACAGCGGACGACCAGCACCTCAGCCGCCTCGACCCAGCGCTTCTGTGTGAGCAAACGTTGATGGAAATGTTCGTCGAGGGATTCAAAAACAAGACACTGTTTCAGGACGAGAACGGCAACTATACTGACTGCCACGATTGGGTGCCTGTAGTACTCGATGACGGTAAAATTGTAGAGTTAAATATTTCTGGCAGGGTGCGAGACAAAGTCGGGGGCTCAATCAACACGCAGTTTTTACCACAGACGCTCAGAATTCTCATTCTGTCACATGTGGGACTTACTGGCACGATTAGAACAGCAGACCTGCCACGAGAACTCCACATTCTTACAATCAACGAGAACAAGCTCAAAGGTGGGTTTCGCATCGAAAACTTACCATCGAGTCTCAAAGAGTTGGATATCCGTGAAAATAAGTTTCAAGGCTCGCTGAAACTGGAAGCCCTCCCGCGATCTATTACTTTCGTTTCAGCTGCGGGAAATAAATTTTCGGGGCCTCTGGACTTTTCGAATCTCCCAGCTGGTATGCACCACTTGAATCTCTCATTCAATCGTTTTGAGGGACATGTAAGCTATGACAACCTACCGCAAGGTATGGACTGCCTCATACTGGCACATCTCCCGCAAATAGTCGGTTCTATGACTGTGGCGCGCTTGCCTCGATCCCTGAAGACGCTCATGCTGAATCACTCACCCACAAAGGCAGAGCTTGTGTGCGCTGATCTGCCGAGTTCTCTCGATACATTTACCATACATGGGTCTGCCATGTCAGGGACATTCAACGCTGCGGCTCTCCCGCGGGGCCTGATATTCATTACGATGACATGCTGCAAGATTCAGGGAAGTATGGACGCTTCCGGCCTTCCTCAAGGTCTTGAACAATTTATCGTAAATGCTGCGGATATAACGGGAGAGCTGGACTTTGCGAACCTGCCACAGGCGCTTCGAGAAATGAACCTGCACTCTTGTCACATATCCGGCACAGCAGACTTGTCAGCATTGCCAAGACGTCTCTTTGCGCTCCATTTTCCACACAACGCTTTTGAGGGGGAGGTGAACTTAACTGCGCTGCCAGTGCAACTAATTGAGCTTATAATCTCAAGCAACCGATTTTCAGGAATTATAGACCTGACGCAATTGCCGGATAATCTCACGATCCTCCAGG
The DNA here is from genome assembly GCA_964019655.1 of Perkinsela sp. pyNocScin1. Classification (NCBI taxonomy): domain Eukaryota; phylum Euglenozoa; class Kinetoplastea; order Prokinetoplastida; family Perkinselidae; genus Perkinsela; species Perkinsela sp. pyNocScin1. The sequence continues at coordinate 584,515 of CAXHTR010000001.1, forward strand.
CAGCAGATAATTCTTTTTCAGGCGTTGTTGACTTTTCGCAACTACCGGATGATCTTGTAGAGCTTGATCTCTCTGGGAACGACATCGAGGGTGAAACAGATGCCGCCGCGTTACCGCTGTCGTTGCAGCACTTTTCGACAGTAGGCACAAAAGTCATCAGAAATGACGTGGCGCACAGCGAAGAGATGGACGAGTAGGCGCTGCAAGACATGATAATGTATATGATATATAATTGATTCGAACTGCTGATAAGAGATACAAAAGAAAAAAAGACAAAAGAATAGTTAAAGATAGTTGAAAAAGATAAAAGAATAGTTTAAGTATTGTTGAAATTACATGCGCTTTATACCGTTGCTGAGTCAAATTATTCGTGCATTATGTAGCGTTCAGGTAACCCACTTCAACGGCCACTTTTCATCATCTGTACAAAGTATTCGATTTCCAATGTTATTCTCCTACGCAGTAGACGACCGGCACCTCAGCCGCCTCGACCCAGCGCTTCTCTCCGAGCAAACATTGATGGAAATGTTCGTTGAGGGCTTCAAAAACAAGGAACTGTTTCAGGATGAGAATGGCAACTACACTGACTGCCACGAGTGGGCGCCTGCAACGCTTGAGGACGGTCACATTGCAAAGTTTTCTACTTTTGAAAGGCCGCGCGACAAACTCGGGGGCTCTATCAACACGCAGTTTTTGCCGCAGACACTTAGAAATCTCACTCTGTCATTTATGAGACTCACTGGTACGATTGACACAGCAGATCTCCCACGAGATCTCCGGATTCTTATTATCAGCATGAACGAGCTCGAAGGTAGGTTTCGCATCGAAAACTTACCATCGAGTCTGGAAGACTTAGATGTCTATGATAATAAATTTCAAGGCTCGCTCAAACTGGAAGCCCTCCCGCAGTCTATTACTTTCTTTTCAGCTGAGGTAAATCAATTTTCGGGGCCCCTGGAGCTATCACATCTCCCCACTGGTATGCGCGTGCTGATACTATCATTCAATAGTTTTGAGGGGCCAGTAAGCTATGACAACCTGCCGCGAGGTTTGCGCAGCTTAAAAATGGCGGGTCTACCGCGAATATTCGGTTCCATGATTGTGGCGCGCTTACCTCGATCTCTGAAGACGCTGCTTCTGAGCGCCAAACAAACAAAGACAGAGCTTGTGTGCTCTGATATCCCGAACTATATGGAAATATTCAGAGTAAGCGGAAGAACTATATCGGGGACATTCGATGCTGCTGCACTCCCGCGAGGCCTAAGACGCATAGCACTCGTCGTCTGCGAAATCGTTGGTAGCATCGACGCGGCGTCTCTACCAGAGGGTCTCGTAGAATTTAACATAGGCGGTCCTGAGCTTACTGGAGGGTTGGCCTTTTCGCACTTACCACGGGCTCTTCAAGAAATGACAGTGCAATATTGTCGCATTTCGGGCACAGCAGACTTGTCAGCGTTGCCAAAAGGTCTCAATATGCTCCATATACCGAGAAATGCTTTTGAGGGGGAGGTAAACCTTACTGAGCTGCCAGCGCTACTAAAGGAGCTAGATATCTCGAAAAACCGATTTTCAGGACGCATGGACTTGACGCAATTGCCGGATAATCTCACGAAGCTCGAGGCAGCAGATAATTTTTTTTCGGGAGCTGTCAACTTTTCGCAGCTACCAAGTAGTCTTAAAGAGCTTGATGTCTCTGGGAATGACATCCAGGGCGAAACAGATGCCGAAGCGCTGCCAGCATCACTGCAGCTTTTCTCGACAAGAGACACAAATATTGTGAGAACTGACGTGGTGTGCTCCAGAGAGATGGACGATGAGGCCAAGTACATTTATTATTGGTAATATTCATACAAGTATAATATGATATATAATTGATTCAAACTGCTGATAAGAGATATGAAATATCGAAAAAGATAAAAGAATACTTAAGATACATACATGTATTATTGAAACTTCACATGCGCTTTACCCCGTTTCTGAGTCAAAATTTTAGTACATTTCGTAGCGTTCGGGTTACCCACTTCATCCTATTACTTCCAACCCCTTCACATCTATTCTACTACCTTCAATGCAATTTGAAAACCCGCCAGCCGACCCGGCCGACTACGAGAACCTCACGGAGCAGCTCACCGAGCTCACGCTGTCGCCGCACAACTCCCCGCTGCGCTCGCTTACGGCCTTCTCGGACCTCGACACCGTCCGCGACCCCGACGCGGAGGACGAGGAAGAGGAAGAGCTCGACGACGAGGCGCAGGCCCAACGCGCCCCCGTCGCGCTCCCCGCGCACGCGTGCTCCTACTGCGGCTGCCACGAGGCCGAGAGCGTCGTCAAGTGCGCCGTGCCCAACTGCGGCAAGTGGTTCTGCAACGGCCGTGGCAATACCTCCGCGGCGCACATCCTTCACCACATGATCCGCAGCAAGCACAAGGAGATCTCGCTCCACCCCGAGGGCCTCCTCGGCGCCGAGACAGTCCTCGAGTGCTTCGTGTGCGGCGGCAAGAACATTTTCGTGCTCGGCTTTGTGTCCTCGCGCACTGACTCCGTCGTCATCCTCCTGTGCCGCGACCCCTGCGTGAACATCGGCGCGCGCGACGGCTGCGACGGCGGCTGGGACCCGAGCTCTTGGCTCCCGCTCATCGAGGACCGCCAGCTCCTCCCCTGGCTCGTGCGCCCGCCGTCGCTCCCCGATGCGACCCGCGGCGACCGCAGCCACGTCATGCCCATCACGACGCAACAAATCATCAAACTCGAGGACATGTGGAAGACCAACGTGAAGGCGACCGTCGACGATGTTCTGAGAATAGAGCGCGAGGGGATGATCGCGGGCATCGGTGGGCTCCTGCTCACCGGCGACGAGGCGCAGCAGCCCATCAAGCCTGTCGGCTTTTTTTATGACGACGCCTTCGCCTACGAGTCCACCTTCCTGCCCCTGCTTGAGCTCGAGGCTAAGACCGACGAGGAGATGAAGAAGCAGCACGTTCTCAGGGACGCGACCATCTCGTGGACCTCGGGGCTCAGCGGGCGCTGGATCGGCCAGCTCGACTTCCCGCGCACTGACGGGGACAGCCACCTCGTCGTCGGCGACGAGATGAAGATCGTGCACGCGGACGACGTCGAGACGCAGCGGCTCTGCGCCGACTGCGGCGGCGTCATCGGCGGTGACGACAAGCGCTGCATGTGCATCAAGAACAACATGACTTCCAAGAAGAGTGGGCACGAGATGGAGCACGGCGTCATCGGCACTGTCATCCGCCTCGCCCTCTCGGCCAACGGCACCGAGGACGAGGTCACCATCGAGGTCCGCCTCGGCACGCAGCAGCCCGGCAAGGGCCAGCAGCAGCGCCCCGGCAACGCCACGATGGCCGCCATCCGCAACGGCACCGGCGCCGGGTTCAACTGCGAGCTTGTGTGGAAGAGCGTCAGCTTCGACCGCATGCGCAACGCCTTAAAGATCTTTGCTCGAGACGAGACGAGCCTTTCAGCTTTTCTGTACCACCGCCTCCTCGGGCACGCCGTCGACGCGTCGACTGCGCCGGCCGACGAGCGCAGCAGCGCGCAGGTCCCGCTCGAGCTCGCGACGCCCGGCAGCCTCCCGCGCCTCAACCACTCGCAGGCCTCCGCCGTGCGCGGCGTTCTGAGCAACTCGCTGTCCTCCGCCAAGCCCATCTCGCTCATCCAGGGCCCGCCGGGCACTGGCAAGACTGTGACGTCTGCGACCCTCGTGTACCACCTCGTGCAGATCCACAACAACATTCAGGTTTTAGTCACAGCCCCATCAAACGTCGCCGTCGACCACTTGACGGAGTGCATCGCTGCCACTGGCCTCAAGGTCGTCCGCCTCTGCGCCAAGTCCCGCGAAACGCTCAGTGATGACACGATCGTCGCCGGCAACGCGAGCAACGTCGAGCCCTTCACGCTGCACTACCAGGTCGAGATGCTCGCGCGGCGCGTCGCCGAGGCCGATGAGAACCCTTCAGCACTGCCTGACGACGTCGAGATCGCCCCAGAGCCGCGAGAGCCCAAACCGAAAAAGAATTATGGCAAACTCCCCAAGTCGCGCAAAATTCACATTTCGCACCACGAGGCGGCAACGTTCATCAAACTGCGACGCCTCCGCGACGAGTGCGGCGCCCTCAGCTCCCACGACGAGCGCCGGTACCATTCCTTATTACGAAAAATGGAGTACCAGATCATCGCGTCGGCCGACGTCATCTGCGCGACCTGCGTGACCGCCGGCGACAGCCGCCTCCTGCCCTTCCGCCTCAAGCACGTTCTGATTGACGAGAGCACCCAGGCCTGCGAGCCCGAGACGCTCATCCCCCTCGTGCACGGCGCCAAGCAGCTCGTCCTCGTCGGCGACCACTGCCAGCTCGGCCCCGTCATCCTCTGCAAGCAGGCCGTCGCCGCCGGCCTCGGGCGCTCATTATTTGAAAGACTCGTGCTGCTCGGCGTGCGCCCGCACCGCCTCCAGATCCAGTACCGCATGCATCCGGCCATCTCGTCCTTCCCGTCCGACTGCTTCTACGAGGGCACGCTCGCGAACGGCGTGACCAACACCGACCGCCTCCGCGAGGAGCACCTGTTCGTGTGGCCCAACCCCTCGCGCCCCGTCCTCTTCTACGACAACTCAAGCCACGAGGAGCTCAGCGGCAGCGGCACGTCCTACCTCAACCGCCGCGAGGCCGCCGTCATTTCTCTGTTTGTGAACAAGCTGCTCACTTTGGGGGTCCTGCCGAGCGAGATGGGCGTCATCACCCCCTACGAGGGCCAGCGCGGGTACATCTCGAACTTTTTGGTGCGCAACGGCACGCTCCCCTCGGACGTCTACAAGGCAGTCGAGGTGAGCTCCGTCGACGCCTTCCAGGGCCGCGAGAAGCCATACATCCTATTAAGTTGCGTCCGCTCGAACAACCACCAGGGCATCGGGTTCTTGTCTGATGCCCGGCGCCTCAACGTCGCGCTCACGCGCGCCCAGAGCGGCCTCATCATCGTCGGCAACGGCCGCGTGCTCAGCCGCCACCCCCTGTGGAACAAGCTCCTGACGCACTACAAGCAGTACGGCCTCGTCGTCTCGGGCCCCGTCGAGCGCCTCAAGGTCATCGACCTCCAGCTCCAAAAACCCGCCGAGCCCAAGAGCATGCTCTTCCGGACAAATGTGCTGAGTAATGAGACGGCGCCGGTGCAGGCCGAGGAGGAGCCGCGGCCCGCGGGCCCGCGGGTCTCGACGCCCTTCGCCACGGGCGCGGCGCCCTCGCCGTCGGCGTACAACGCGGTTGCGGGCAAGCGCGCGGAGGACACTGTCGACGTCACAGACGAGAAGTACACGCGCATGGTCGGGGGCATCGCGCAGCTCGTGGCGCCGAGCATGTACACCGCTGGGTCCAAGCAGGCCGTCGTCGAGCAGATGCGGCGCGAGAACGCTTTCTTCAGCCGCGACCGCGGCGAGCCCGAGGTCGACGACACGGACTACGCCGACGTCCTCGCGATGAAGATGCCGTACCACCCGAGCATGACGCCCGTCGCGCAGACGCAGAGCTACGCGAAGGCCCTGGCGACGCACCTGATGTACCGCCAGAAGCGGCGCGAGCAGTCCGGCAAGGCGCAGTAAGCTGAGAGAAGCGCAGCGGGCCACGAGTGGCGAAGCGCACGGGCTTTGGTGGGCGGAGGATTTTATGAAGAACCAAAGGCTGCCCGCACGTGCCGTTGTGAATGGCTCGCCGCCGCGCGCGAAGGATACCGAATACTTTTTTACATTGCATGCGTGCACTAATTGAGATAAGAGGTTTAGGGGGGTAAAGTAGGGGTTGGGCGGTGAGTGTATTTCGTAGAAATTATTTTTTCATCTCGAATGTGCTGGTGCAGACGAAGGGCAGTGCATTGAAGTTTCGAAAAATACTGCAGGGCGGAATGTATCAGCCTCGGAAGGAGCAGCCCTTTTCGCTGCGCGTACAGTATCGATTTGCGCATGTGATTGCACTGCCTGAACCACGTTGATACGGAGCGCTTCGGTGCTTTGTATAGCGCAATGTTTCACCACTTTTTTGAAAAAAAAAAAAATAGCAACGACACGCCCCTCTGATGTGGCTTATTTTCTATCCAAATATCACTTAGTTCCTGAGGTACCATACCTATTCAAGAGACTTTTTTTCATAAAAGTGCATCTCAGAAAAAACTGTGGCCCCCTCAGGGGGTCACAAGCCCAAGAAATGAAATATTGTTCAAGAGATAAGAGTTCGCGTTGCGCATTGAACGCCTCCCATCGACGATCCAGTTCATCCACGTGGCAGCGAGTCAGCGCATGGTGCGCTTTCCCTTCCGGTGCCTGCCGAGGGATCTGCGGTACATATATGTGGAAAGCAGCACTGGTACAGCTATGCACGCGAATGATGAAACGGAAAATGTCCTGAACTGCTGATCTGCCCTCGAAAATTGAAGAAGTGTGTTTGAATTTGGACATACCGATGTATCGCACTTTGAGCCTCGCCAGAGTGCCCATTACACTTCGGCTCTTTATCATTGCAAATGGGAACGCTATTCAAAGCGTTATCGTGGAAAATACGGAGCTTGGTTTAAGGTTCCAGGCGGCCAAGGTGTTTCATACAAGGCCGAAGGATGTGAAGAGTGCCAGCACAATGGGCAGGAGGGCTGATGAGCGCGTTGCTGCAGTGAATGCAGCGCAGCTAGGAGAGCTTACCTACTTTGGAACATATGACAAAAAATGCAAGGAGAGGTGGTGAATGAATGCGATGATTCATCAATCGCTGAAACATTTTTAGATTTTCCCACACCAATCGAATTCCAGCACTACCGCTTTTGATTGTTTTCTATTTTTGGTTCCAATGCTCTTTACGCTGCTCTTGGCCGCAGACGTCCCTAGCATCGGCAGATTCGATGTGCAGAGCCTCCCACACCAGACGCTCATAGAGCTTCTATTCGAGCATTTTGATGATCTTAAAATCGCAAAAGATTCCGATGGAAACTTCATTCCCATCGAAGAGTGGAGCATCCTGAAATGTGATACGAGTGGCTTGGTCAAAGAAATCCATGCTCTCAAAAACGAGCACGATATGTTGATCGGCAGTATCGATTTCCAGTTCGTCCCACCAAGCGTAATATCCCTTGAAATTCCTCGTCTCTGGCTCAAGGGGTCCATCGAAACAGAACAGCCCCCTGCAGGACTGCGCAAGCTCAATTGCTCCAGGAATCGACTCAATGGAACATTTAACACCAGAAAGCTTCCACAAAATCTCGAATATTTGTCGATTCACAGGAATCGGTTCACAGGAAGCCTTGCGCTCGATACACTGCCGTATTCCCTCCAGCATATGGATGCCTCTAACTGTAACTTCACTGGAGAGGTCAATTTGTGTGCGCTGCCTCCGTCACTCGAAGTCCTCAAAATCGAAGAAAATGGATTTACGGGCAAGATAGATATGCGCAGCATCCCTATCAAGCTTCGGGCCGTCGAACTGCACGAGAACGATTTTGACACGCAAGGCATCGTGGTCGTCGATAATCACGAATTCGAATTGTTCGGGGTACATGACGTGTTTCAAGACAAAATCTTCACGCCCAGCGGGGAAGCGCGCAGTGTCACCGGCTTTGAGTTTCACTGTGTCTATCCAGAAGAAGATGGTACTAATTACGTATGTGATGACGATTACTACTAAGTAATGCAGGAAGCATGAATACAGAGTATTTTATCGATATTTTGATAAAGTTGATCGAAGGGAAAAGGCAAAAATCTTTTCTTCTCAAATCTGCTCATTCCGATCATTTTCACTAATGAAACGAATTCAATGTTTCTCGCGACCATTGCCCATGATGAAAATGCGCTCTCTACACAGGGCTACCAAGCAGACCTCATGCGCTAATTCTTCTTTGATATATCCGAAGCGTTCCTGAACGAGCACGGCAGGGGCCAAGCGCTCGTGCCAAAGCGCCGCCGCAGCTACAACGTCTGCGGCTGTAGTGAGTACCCACCGTGGCGCGGCATCACCTGCAAAAGCGGCGAAGTCATCAGGGTCGAGTACGCAGCGGCGACAGATGTCAAGACGAATTAAAAAGCTTATTATTCACAGGAAAAATGTTTTGTTACGTAGAGAATCAGCTCGAAAGTCTTCCTGCCTCTACATCCCCCCAAGGATGGGCCTACGCATATTTTTTCTTAAAATCGGTGATCGAAGAAGCAAAGATTTCATTTGACGAATATAACGCGAGTTCTCTGTAGAGAGTCATAGCGCTTTTTGGTACGATTCAGTCGCATTCGTAAAAACATATGCACACCGACTTCTTTTACGCTGATCTTGTAAAAATAGTAAACGCATACCTACTGAATCTTCTTTAGAATGCATTTAATCAGTGTCTGGGCCCAAGACGCGTTGCGCGTTTGATCTTGTCTCACGATTAAGTACACTAAAATAGGTTCGCCATGATTATGAGATACAGTTGATATACTTCACAATGACGATATTCTTGCTTTTTACTTGTCTCATTGGACTACTCGATGCGCTGTTACAGGGCCTACCAGAGTAGTGACACACTTTCTTTCTATTGTATACAATTTCTTTCTTCAAATGCTTTTACATCTCCTCGTTAGTGCCGACCCATCGCTCGGCCGCAGGGATTTGAATACGTGGAGTGATCACGCCAATGTGGCGTGATGAGAGGGTGATTTGTGGCGTGACGCTCAAATGGTGGATTTTGGAAGAAAATTTCCGTGACCCCGGCAGGGGTCACGGCCGTGAATTTTTTTTGTAAGCGCATTTATGGGCTTTTGAAAACATTGGTTCTTTCGGAATTTTTCCAATTACATAATTGAAAATGACAATAAAGCGTCCAAGAGAAAGCAGTAAATCTACCTTGAAATCGTGGATAAAGCCTATTGCAGATGCTCAAAGCCTTTCAACTGCTCCTGCTTCACCCAAAGATACTCCAATGACACCAACTGTAGCTATCAGTGAAAGACAGAGTAATTCAGCACCTCCTTCATCGCCCAAATCTCATCACACATCGGCGCTTGAAATTCTCAACGAAGCACAAGTAGTAACGAAGTCACCTTCTCGGCCTACGGTTAACTCAGCCCCAATTCTAGAGATGATTTCCGAGCTTGAATTATCCCCAAATGCTACTTCTCCATTCGACTTCGCACCATCTTCAGTACAAGCCCTTCTTACTCGTCTTGAAAGCGCTTCAACTTCTTCTCCTGCAGCAGAGGTGAGATCAATTCAATTTCCCGTGATAGAAGAGGAACGCGAGTCATCCGATGATGATTTGCATTATGTTACCCCTGATGCACTTCTTGGTCATGCCCCAAAGCCCAAGGGAAAGATTTCTTTGTCACTTCGACGCCCAAGCACGAGACGCTTTTCTAACAGGACTCTCAGTGAGCGAGCGACAAAACGAAGAGCACCGCGAAAGTTCCATGATTCGCACTATGACTATGGATATAAGCCTGCTGTCGGTGATGATGGAAAGGAGTGTCCGCAGTGCCTTGCATGTGACTTTAAGCTCGCCAATGAATCGATGGTGAAGGGTCATTTGCTGAAGCATCGGGCTGGCTGCAGCCCAGACGCTTTAGACTGGGACAGGCACGACTGGGAAGATTGGGTAGCTACAGAGAAACCTGGGGTTCAAACAAGCCTGGTTGATTATGGCTTCCCTCTGACAAAGGATACAGAGGTTGCAACCCTTGTCGAGGTTTCCATGATAATAGGAAAGAACAGGCTTGCACACGTTACCGGTGAAAATGCTTTTAAACCTGCGATTGAAAAGGTTATCCGGAGACTTGACCCGAATTCACGCGCACTCAAGTTTCTCGATCGCATTTCCTTTTCGAACTATCGCGTGAAGCGTGTAATAAAGTGCACTTCCCTCTGCATGCAGAAACAAATTATGGAGGAGTTGAAGTCGTCCCCATTTCCAGTACATATTCAACTGGACGAGTCGACAGACAGCTCAAGTTCTGCGTATTTGGTGTTGCATGTGCGCTATATGGTGAAGGAAGGTGATGATTATGTTGTCAGAGATAAGCTTTTGTTTTGTGATAGATTAATTAAGTGTAAGTCGTGGAACATCTTTAATTCCATCAACAAGCATTTCGTTGATAGTGGCATGAGCTGGTCTAAGGTTGCATCTGTTTGTACAGATGGAGCCAAGGTAATGACTGGAAAGAAGACAGCATTGGCAGCCCGTCTCAAGAGAGTTAACAAGGACATTGTTTCGAAGCACTGCTTGTTGCATTGTCTTAACCTCGCGACGAAAGATCTCTCTGAATATTTCGAGGAAGTTATGAAAGGAGTTATTGAAGTCATACAGGCTGTCAGAAGCTCGCATGATTCGCATAGACAGTTTGGACAGTACTGCAAGCGGCACAAACTTCGTATATCTCGGCTCTTTTTATATTCTGCGATTCGTTGGCTTTCGCGAGGCCAATGCCTCAATCGTTTCTTTCAATATCGAGATCATATTTACGCGTTTTTGATTGAGCAAAAAAATTTTGACGTTGCACGTAAGCTTACCGACAAAAAGTTCATGCTTCACGTGGCTTATCTCTCAGATATTTTTGATCTCTTTAACGATACGAACACAGGTCTTCAATTTAAAGATTTGAGCATTGATAGAGCATTTCGAGAAATCGATGGGCTCATACAAATTCTCCAAGAATGGCTTAAAAGCTCTAACAATCTTAGCCTCGAAAGATTTCGCAACGCAAATCATTACATAACGCTGAATCAGGATGCAAAAGTGTTCCTTCCAGATTTCTTTTCAAAGGTCTCGAGTCATATTGATTTTTCCATTGTCCTTCTGCAGGCCTATACGAGAGAGCACAGAAAGCATTACAGCGAATGGATGTCCTCTCCGTTTCATATCGATTTGGGAAGTCTTACAATAAGTGAAGCATTGAAGAGAGATCTCAGAAACTTAAGAAAAGAAGTTCACCTTAAAAATATCTTTATGGAATGCACTAAACAAGAGAAGAATCTATCGATATTTTGGGCATTCGCACGCCAAAAGTACCCTGCGCTTTCAGAACTCGCAATACGATCTTTGCTTTCATACGCGACTTCCTATTTGAGTGAGCAAACCTTTTCTGGTTTAGCGTCTTTGAAAACAAAGTATAGGAACAAACTCAACGCAATTCACGATTTGAACGTTTTACGGAATGATCTACCAACCGTTGATGAGGTCGTTGAGTTCATGAAAACATGGAAAGAAAGTTCAACGAACATTCGTGCGTAGGTAACGCAGCCTTTTCAAGCCATAGCAGTATCTTATAAAGCCATAGCAGAATATCGTGATTAACAAGGTAGAGTAGCTCATTTATGTTGTTTTCAAAGGACATCTTTACATGACTAACATTTCCTTATCAAGTATCCATGAAATCTCCTGCTAGGCCTCCCAGAAGTCGAAAAAACTGCCTTTTTTGATGGCTCATAGAAAGCTTTCTCTGGAAAAGGGGGTCAAATTTTCAAGACTCGGTGACCGCTGCCGGCCCGTCCCGAAGGGGCGTGCCGGCAAAAAAAAATTCAAAAGTGTGTGGCGTGAAAATTTCATTTTGGTCGCCAAATTGGCCATGTGGCGTGAAAATTTTTTTTTGCTCTCAAATCGCTGCTCGGCCGCGTCGACTACGATTCGCTCTCCGACCAAGCCCGCATGGAGCTTCTCATCAGCGAGTTTACAAACTCACTCTACTACAATTCCCAAATCGCTGACGGGGAGCTCAAAGACGTCTGCGACTGGACTGACATACAGTGTGACACCGATGGGCGTGTTACCCACGTCAACGTCGTTTCGGTTTCCAGTCAGCAGCACCCTGGGACGCTCAATCTCGCCTTGATGCCGCCAAGCGTCACGCATTTCAGCTTCTCGATGGACCAAGTCTGCGGCACGATCGATGTGAAATCGCTACCGGCTGGTCTCGTCGTTCTGCGCTTACGATTGACAGAATTGATGCACGGACCGATCGAAACTGCGCATCTACCGAAGGGCATGATGCAGCTCGACGTTGAGATGAACGCCTTCAGCGGCGAGCTTGACTTGGCAATGCTGCCCTCAGGCCTGGTTTGGCTCAATGTGTCTTTCAACCTTTTCTCCGGAAGTGCCAATCTGACAGAGCTCCCAGAGACGCTCGAAGTGCTTCATCTCGCCGAGAACCAATTTTCCGGGGAGCTGAATTTTAAATCCCTTCCCGAGAGCATACAAGACATTGATATCTCCAATAACCGTTTCTCAGGGTCTATCGTGCTGAACAATATCCCACCAAAGCTCTGGCGGGTTATCGCGCTCGACTGTGGGAAAATGGCTGGCACTGCCTTCGTCGAAGAGCGCTTTGTGAAGCAACTTTGGCTGAAAGGCACTGGCGTTACAGCAGTGGTGGATCAGCATGGCAAGGCCCATGCGATGGAGCAGCAGTTTCTGAATTTCATGCGGCTGCAGTGGGATGCCTTGGAAGCAGCGCGCGATCAAGTCGTGCGTCGACGATAGCGAGAAATTGAGATTTCGTGTGCATCATTGCCAAAATATGCTTGTGGGTACTGGATGAAAAGCGCGAGACAAAGAATTTTTCGAGTAGACAAGGAAAAAAAATCTAGTGGTCCCCACCCTCGAGGGGAGATCACTAGCCCAACGCCTAATGAATCACTAGCCATTCACTGGAAAATTTTGAAAATCTTCTTGACCCCTTGTGGAAGTCGTGACCCCTACTGAGTGAATCATTGGACTAGAGAAGTCTCCTTTCTTTAAAGCCTGTCCATCTTGTTCGATGATCATCGGTCAAACTATGTGAAGTCCTAGAAATGAGCCCAGCCTTCTGAATCCCCTTTTGTATATCTTCCTTTGCGCACATTTGCTTTAACAGACATGGCCTTGAGATCCTTCTCCTGCATGAGTCCTGAATTACCGCCTTTCATCATATATTCGATGTACTTACTTTTACAACCACTCCAATGCAGTCAACCAAGCTCTGCGTCGACATCCACGCCAAGGTCATCGCTGCTCGCACTTCCACCGCTTCAACGTCCGACCCCCAGTCTAACACAACAGCTGACGCCGTCGTGACCCCCTGGGAGGTCCAGGGCAAGGTAGACTACGACAAGCTCATCGGCAAGTTCGGCTGCACAAAGATCGACGAGGCCCTCGTCGCCAAGATCCGCTCCGTGACCAAGGCCGACCCCCACGTGCTCATCCGGCGCGGCATTGTGTTCAGCCACCGCGACCTCGACCGCATCCTCGACAACGCCGCCAAGGGCTTTTACCTGTACACCGGCCGCGGCCCGTCCTCGAGCGCGATGCACCTCGGCCACCTCGTCCCGTTCACCTTCACACGCTACCTCCAGGCCGCCTTCGACGTGCCCCTCGTCATCCAGATCACCGACGACGAAAAATTTCTTTTTAAGAGCGGTCTCGACCACGCCGAGATGGACCGCATCGCCGTCGAGAACATAAAAGATATCATTGCCATCGGCTTCGACCCGCGCAAGACGTTTATCTTCAGGAACTACGAGTACCTCGGGCGGATGTACCGCGTCGTCTCCAAAATCCAAAAGTCCATCACCGCCTCGCAGGCGCGCAACTGCTTCGGCTTCAAGATGGAGGACAACATCGGCATGTGGTCCTTCCCTGCCATCCAGGCGGCCCCATGCTTCTCAGAGGCTTTCCCTGGTGTTTTGCGCCCAGAGGTCTACGCGCAGCGGGCAGCAGCCGTTCAGGCTGGGACCCCAGTAGAGCCCGAGAAGCCTTCGCTATTCAAAAGAATAATGAATTACTTCTTTCCACCGACGCAGCAGACAGCAACGCAGCCACTGCTCGCCCCAGCGCCGAAAAAGGGGCCAAAGGGGCAGAAGTCCCAAAAAAATAAGCCCCAGAACATACCCTGCCTCATCCCGTGCGCGATCGACCAGGACCCGTACTTTCGACTGACGCGGGACATCGCACCGCGGTTAGGCTACCTCAAGCCCTCACTGATCCACGCGACGTTCCTGCCGTCGCTGCTCGGCCCCGAGACGAAGATGAGCGGCAGCGCCGAGGGCACGTGCATTTACCTGACAGACACAGACAAGGAGATCGACAAGAAAATCAAAAAGTTCGCGTTTAGCGGTGGCGGCGCGACGCTCGAGGAGCACCGCGAAAAAGGCGGCAACGCGGACATCGACGTCCCCATTCAGTGGCTCAAGTTCTTTATGCCGTGGAACTTTGACGTGACGTACATCCCGGGCTGCACGGACGAGGCGGTCGAGCCGGGCCGGGACCCCTGGGAGGTGCTCAAGGCAGCGTACGAGCGCGGGACCGTGACGTCGTCGACTGTGAAGGCGGTGCTCATCGGCGTCGTCCAGGCAGTTGTCGAGGACCACAGGAGCGCGCGAAAGAAGGTGACAGACGCGGACGTGGCGGAGTTTATGCGGATTCGGCCGATTATGTAGAGTTGGGGATAAAGTGCCAGGTGTAGAAGGGGCTGTTTGATGTGAGATGATGCGAATGTATTCGATTTTGTTTTTGTTTCAAGTGTTGTCAATGATGCACTGAGAGATGAAATATATCTTGAGGGGGCAAGTCAGTTAAATTTCATTGTCTTGGCATCCTACTTTTACTTAAAGAGGATGGAAAAGTCACATTTGAAGTCCCTGCAATGCGAGTGCAAGAATTGTAGATGTTGTTAAGTTCGATTGAATTTTGAGCCCTCGAGAAGTTTTCATAATAGTGAAACAGCATGTGCAATTTGTTTTTAAGAAGCAAAATTTCTTTTCTTCATTTAAGGAAAGCTGTCACTCGAGACATTTTATTTTCAAGTAGTACAAAAATGGCAAAAACGCCTCAGCTCACGACAGAGAATGTTGTACATGTCGATCAAGAGGCACCAAAGAAACGCCTTGGCCGACCGCCGTCAAAGCGCAAGAAGCGTCCAGAAGTCCTGCCCATATTCAAGGTCCGACGGATGCGAACAGACGAAGAGAAGGGCATGATAGTCGGAGTGATTCTCAGCAATCCGAAAATGAGCATGGCAGACATCTCTTGTATGGTAAACACGCCTGAAAGTTCATGCCGCCGGTGGTTTCAGGAGTTTTTAGAGAGACAGAAAGCACAGCAGTCATAGGCTCAGGCAGCTTTCATTGGGATCGTCTCAAAAGAGACTGAGAACCAAAATGTCCTTAGTTCTCGACAGGTGCACATGTGCATGTTATGCTCGCATTAGGCTTTTTGGCCATACGTATCCCTCACTGACGTTCATGCTCCAAAAGCAATCACTTAAGTCAGGTCCACATTCAGACCCTCGCTCTCATGGAGAATGCAGCTGCAGTCTATTGTACACATACTGTACCCATAACAATAATGCTCGAGACTTCACTCATATCCAATCCATTTTCCATTTCTTTTCACTTACTTACTCGAATGAAACGCTCTTTCCGCCTGGCACTCTCCCGGCGCTTCCTGCACGCAGCACGCGAGCAGATCCCAGTGCGCAGGCACATACCCAGCCCCTACCCGCGCCACCCCACGCTAACCCCCAACACGATATCGCATAAAGCCCCACCAGCGCTATTTGCACAACAACGCACCTACTGCGAGCGCCAGGACGGCACTGACGACCCCATCGACGGGGGCGAGACCGGCCTCGAGGACATCGCCCGCCCCGACGACTACGAGGACACGCCCATGACCCCAGAGGCCGACGCAGGCGCGCAGTACATCCCCGAGGAGCGCCCAGACGACACTGCGGCGCCGGCCGCCGGCGACGAGTCCGCCGACGCCGCGAAGCCCTCGCAGGAGACCGGCTTCGTCAAGCTCGAGGCGTGCCCGAGCCCCCCGTCGCGGCTCTTCCAGAACTTTTCGATCGGCACCAAAGTCTACATGTGGCACACCACCGCCAAGTACGGCCGCCGCCTCATGGGCCCGATGATGGAGTGGGCGCAGGAGTTCACCTACCGCACTGGCGTGAGCGTCCAGTGGGAGCCGACGTACCCCGAGAAAATCTACGTGCCCCCGAGCGGCACGCCCGACAGCGCTTCGGACAGCTCGTGGTATGCCCACCGCGATGACGTCGAGGTCACTGTCTACTTCTTCGGGTCCCAGCGCGCCATCGACGCCGCGCGGTCGCTGATGGAGGAAATGGCCACCCAGGAGCCCGTGCTCGTGCGTGTTGGCATCTTTAAGCGCCAGGACAACGGCGCGCCGCCGCGATGGCTCGCGCTGCGCCGCGTGAACAACGAGGGGCGCCCGGAGGACATCCCAGCAATTACTTTGAAAACGCCTGGCAAGTTCGCGCTGCTGTTCGAGTCGATGAAGGAGGCGGCAGTGCGCTCAGTGTACGAGGAGACGGGCGTGAAGGTGACAGAAGAGGACCTGACCCCAACAGGGTACCTCGACAGCATGCCGATCGAGTACTACTGGCGCCCGAAAGTGCACTACTTCGTGGCGGAGCTCCCGGCGGACGCCGAGGTGCTCGGGCCGCGCACGAGCGTGAGCGACTACTTCGTCGAGTGGGATAATAATATTTTGCGGCAGTCGCCGGACCCGATCGACCGCGTGTGGGCGAGCTACGCGGACCCGAAGACGGGCGTTGCGTGGCTGACCGCCGCGAAGCTCGACGAGCTGCAGCAGCCGGTGAAGGGCGACGACTACATGGCGACGCGGTACACGGTGGGCGAGCACCTGCCGGAGCTGCGGGCGGCGACGCAGCTGTGAGTCAGACAGGTGAGAAGATGTAAAAGGCGCTGTTCGTGAGGCCCAAGGCGATTTGTGTAACTCTGGAGTGAAGATTTTGGTTGATTGTTCGTTTTGAAGGCGAAAATAGTTTATTCTGTAGTCATTTTGATGCGAAGAATGTGCGGTGTACAGATCTGTGCCGGGATAGCATAAAATGGTATCGGGTGCTTGTGTTGCTATGCGCCAGTGGGATAATCTGCTTTGAGGTTGAATCTGGCAGAGGGGATGTGTGATTCCGTTTTGTAGCGAATTCTGCTTCAATCTGTCAATTTGAATTAGGGCATGAATACTAGGGGTTCACATGCGCCGGAGCCTGGGGCCACCTTTTCCAGAGAAAGAAATTCGTTCAAGCCACTTGAGTTCGAATTTACGCATGAAGATCAATAAAATTAAAGGATTTACTAGCAAACTCTAATGCCACGTTCAAGGCGCTAGGACCACCTCCTGGGAACATTTGATCATTACCAAACTTTTGGGTAGAAGAATATGATCGATTGATCGTAGTTTCTTACCGAAAAAGGAAAATTGATACAGATGTTTGAATTCGGTGGCAATCGAAAAGTGATACGATGTATTCTTAGAAAATTTCATTCGATTCAAATTTCAATGTTCTTCCTGTACGCAGCCGACGACAAGCACCTGGGCCGCCTCGACCCGACGCTTCTTTCCGACCAGGCGCTCCTTGAGATATTTGTGGGCTCTTTTGAAAATACTGCGTATTTCCAAGACAAGGATGGCAACTTTCTCGACATCAACGAATGGTTAAACGTGGATGTGGAAAGTACCGACGATGAAAATTTTATAGTCACACATTTCACGTACCCAGTTCAAGAATCTGATGAGAATCTGAAAGGTACACTCAACCTTGTTTTTCTCCCACAGACGTTAAAGGGGTTGACAATCAAAGGTGGCCTTGTCAGCGGTACTATCAACACGGCAGAGCTTCCGAGAGGACTCCTAGCGCTCATCTTGCCTGAAAACAAACTCGAGGGCAGCTTTGCAGTCGAAACGCTCCCGCCAAGCCTCGACCAACTCGAGATCGAATGGAATTTACTGTCAGGGTCTCTTCGTATCGAAGCTCTGCCGCGATCTCTGCGCGTTTGCAAGGCCTACAAGAACGCTTTTGTGGGCACAGTAGATTTACGGAATCTTCCAGAGACATTGCGCCACATCGAAATAGGGGTCAATCAATTTTCCGGAAGTGTTTTGATGGGAAAGCTGCCAGATACACTCGTTGCTTTCCTTCTTGGACCATTGAGCAAGCTGGTCATGGAAAACCCGCTTCCCTTGCTCCCAGATAGCCTTGAAGCGCTTGATCTTTCGTGTATTCAACTCAATGCTGCGCTTGATATCGCAGCGCTGCCCCAAGGGCTACTGGAGCTTTTCATGGGCTTTTCTGGGTGGAATGGGACTTTCGCAGCTAGCACTTTGCCACGATCGCTCCAATTTGTCAGTTTAGGGAGCAATCCGATGCACGGGAGCCTCGCAACGGGCGATCTCCCCAATCACCTGCACCATCTTGTCCTCGACTTCTGCAAAATGAGCGGCACGGTAGACCTTCAAGCACTCCCGGAACCGCTCCAGAAGTTCATCGTGGGAAGAAATGAGTTCTGGGGGACCGTCGACCTGACAAGTCTACGAAACCTCATGGTGCTTGATTTGAGCTTCAATCGCTTTTCAGGCAGTGTAAATCTTACCCGACTGCCATACATGCTCGAGCTTATCGATCTGAGCAACAACCTCTTTGCGGGCGAGATCGACCTGAGCGCGCTGAGTGCCTGGCTCGTGGACCTGAGTTTGGCAAATAATGAATTCTCAGGGTCTCTAGACTTTTCAAAGCTCCCAAACGCAGTGCAAGTTATCGACGTATCGAAGAACAGTGGCCTTCATGGCCAAACAGACCAGCGAGCGCTGCCCGACTCACTCGTGCTATTCATGACAGACGGAACAGAAATAGTTCGGGATGACAATGCCGCTAGGACGATATTCAAGAAAAGCGCTGACGCTTCGCGTTTGCGGCGTATACACCGAGACTACACGGAAGAGATGATACAGATGCTGCTCTCGGAACATTGAAAAGGAATGATTACATATAAAAATGACGAGCAAATTTTACAAACTTAATTCAATTTCGCGTGTGCTCTTTCATGACATATTGCACTGAATACTATCAACTTGATAAAGAATCGAATGCTTTTCCTATACGCAGCCGACGATGAGCACCTCAGCCGCCTCGATCCGACGCTTTTGTCCACACAAGCACTCCTCGAGATTTTTGTGAGCTCTTTTAAAAATATGTCAGAGTTCCAAGACGAAAACGGTAACTTTCTCGACATTACCGACTGGAAAAGCCTTGAGATATTAGACCCCGATCGCGACGATATGATGGTCACGAATTTCACTTATCCGACGAACGACGATCAGCCAAATCTGGGGGGATCGCTCAACCTCGCTTTTCTCCCACAAACGATTGTCGGGATAGAAATCATCGATTGTGACGTCACTGGCACGATTGACACAGCAGAACTTCCACCAGAGATGATAGCACTCATGCTCCAATTCAACAAGCTGAAAGGAAGCTTCGCTATCGAAAAGCTCCCGGAAACCATTGAAGCCCTCATGATCCACTCAAACTTGCTGTCTGGGTCTCTGCGCATTGATGCGCTGCCGCGATCAATGATCACTTTTCACGCGAACGACAACGCTTTTGTGGGCCCAATTGACGTGCGCGATCTTCCAGAGACACTTTACTACCTCGAAGTACAAAATAATAAATTTTCGGGTAATGTTGCGATAGGAATGCTACCGGATAGGCTTCAATCTTTCCTAATCGGGTCGAGTGGCGAATTGTTTGCAGGTTGCCCGGTTCCAGCGCTGCCCGACGGCCTCCTCGAACTCAATCTTGCGGGAATTCGCTTTGATGACCCGAAGCTTGATTTGGCTATGCTACCTCGAAACTTACAGTCTCTGAGTGTGAATTCTTGCGCCTTACGCGGAACTTTCGCGGCGAGTGCGCTGCCTCGATCGCTCTCTTTGGTGGACCTGACAAAGAACGCGATTTCGGGGACCCTCGAAGCAAGCGACCTCCCGGAAAACTTGATGATGCTTTTCCTTGAAGAATGCAACATGCACGGCAGTGTGCGCTTAGGCGACCTCCCTCGACATTTCGAGAGGGCCATATTGAATAGAAACCAGTTTTCGGGGGAGCTAGATCTGACAGCTGCAACACACCTCGAGGACCTCAATGAGCTTGATTTGAGCTTTAACTCGTTTTCGGGCAGCATTGATCTCAGTGCATTGCCAGGTTCGCTCGAGACCTTAAATTTGAGTGACAACCGCTTCGAGGGCGATCTCGATCTGACGAATATCAACGCGTGGCTCACCGATCTCAATGTGGCAAACAATCGATTTTCGGGGTCTGTGCACCTTTCGCAGCTTCCGGACTCACTTGAGACGATTGACCTATCGCACAACAGTCTTCGGGGCCACACAGATCCGCGTGCGCTTCCAAAGTCGCTCGGGGCACTGCGAACAGAAGGAACAGAAATCGTTCGGAATGATAGCGTTCCCAACTAGAGCACTTGAGCTGCCGATATTGTTGACCGTTAAAGAGCTATAGATTGACATAAGATAAATCATAGAATAACCTGGTCCCCTGGTAAGGTTTTGGTAAGAATCAGCAGTATTTCACCGAATTTCTGTAGTTTATCTGTCAACACAATAATCTCAATTCATTAAAATGTACGCTTTCCTCCTATACGCAGCCGACGACGAGCAACTCAGCCGCCTCGACCCGACGCTTCTGTCCGACCAGGCACTCCTCGAGATATTTGTGAGCTCATTTCAAAATACGAAAGCATTTCAAGAAAAAAATGGCAACTTTATCGACATCAGTGAGTGGATGAATGTGGTTATGGAACCGACTGACGAGGAAAATTTCGTTGTGACACATTTCGTCTACCCGATTCTCGAAGATGACGGCAAGCTCATGGGCTCACTCAGAATAGGATATCTTCCACAGACGCTTGTTGGCCTGAGAATTCTGAACTCCGAGGTCGGTGGCACGATCGATACGGCAGAGCTTCCGAGGGGACTTGTCGATTTGGCCCTTACGCAGAATAAGCTCGAGGGCAGCTTTGCGATTGAAATGCTTCCGCCAAGCCTTGAAACGCTGAAGATTGGATTCAATTCGCTGTCTGGGTCTCTTCGCATCGAAGCATTGCCACGGTCTTTGCGCATTTTCGAGGCATGCGCGAACGCTTTTGAGGGGGCAATAGACCTGCGCAATCTCCCAGAGACATTGCACTATATCGAAATCGGAGACAACAATTTCTCTGGCAGTGTTTTGATGACAAAGATCCCGGATACCCTCACAACTTTCAACATCGGGCCAGCAAGCAGACTCGTCATGGAAGGCCCGCTTCTCGTGCTACCAGATGGCCTCCAAGCGCTTGAACTTTCGTGCATTCATTTTACTTCTGCACTTCATCTTTCTGAGCTACCTCGACGACTGGAAGATGTTTACCTGAGCTTTTGCGGGTGGAGTGGGACTTTCGCTGCCAGCGCTTTGCCACGCTCGCTGATGGTTGGAAATTTTGAGAGCAATGCGCTTCATGGCACCCTCGTGACAAGCGATCTTCCCGAAGCATTGAATGACCTTGTTCTCAGTGGCTGCAAAATGGACGGGACGGTGAACCTTCGGGAGGTCCCAGATTTAAGAATGCTCATCTTGGCGAGAAATCAGTTTTTTGGGAGCGTAGACCTTACGAACCTGGGTGGCATGGGTACTCTTGATTTGAGCTTTAATCGTTTTTCAGGCAGCATAGATCTCACTGCGTTACCAGACCATCTTTACGAGCTCTATCTGAACAACAATCAATTCGCAGGCAATCTCGCATTGTCGGCGTTTCACACGTGGATCATCAATATTGATCTGTCTAATAATCTTCTCGAAGGATCAATAGACGTTTCAAAGCTGCCGTCCGGACTCGAAAGTATAGACGTATCGAATAACAGGGGCCTGGATGGCCAGATAGACCCTGGTACGTTGCCAGATAGCCTTGAGCGATTCATAACACACGGAACAAAAGTTGTTCGGAACGATAGTGTCCCTCGCTCGGAATTCGGAAAAAGCGAGATCGCTGAGCGTTTGCGGCGTTTATATCGAGTGTATACGGAAGAGATGATACAGTTGCTGCTCTCAGCAGAGTGAGTGGAGACACGTATGAAAGCATTGATACATACCTTTATTTCGAAATACATACGCATACATTCATGTATTGTAGATTTTGATGATTTTAAACTTTCCATCTTTCTGCAGTCAGTTAGCTTACAATAAAAAGATATCAATGCTCTTCCTGTACGCAGCCGACGACGAGCACCTCAGCCGCCTCGACCCGACGCTTCTGTCCGACCAGGCACTCCTCGAGATATTTGTGAGCTCCTTCAAAAACATTTCAGAGTTCCAAGACGAAAATGGTAACTTTCTCGATATCGCTGAGTGGGAAAACGTGGATATGGGGGCCCAAGATGGCCACGACACGACTGTGGCGTATTTCACGTACCCAGTAGCCGACGAGCAGCCAAATCTAGGGGGATCGCTCAACCTTGTGTTTCTGCCACCAACGCTTGAAGGGCTTTACATCGTATCCTGCGACTTGACTGGCACAATTGAAACAGCAGACCTCCCAAGGGGGCTGCTCGAGCTTAATGTATGCCTCAACAAGCTCGAAGGCAGCTTTTCCATCGAAAAACTACCAAGTACCCTCGAAATCCTCATAATTAGTGGAAATCAGCTGTGCGGGTCGCTGCGGATCGGTGCCCTTCCACGACCGATGCGAACTATTCAGGCGATTCAAAATATGTTCGTCGGTGAAATAGACCTGCGTAGCCTCCCGCCCGGCCTGCAACGCATCGAAATTGACAATAATAAATTTTCGGGAAGCGTCATAGTGGGACCGCTTCCTGAAACCTTAAACATTGTTAAGATTGGCATGAATGGCGCGCTCACCATGGATATGCCGCATCTTCCTGCAAGTCTCACCGGTTTCTTTGTTTCGACGCCACGCTAAACTTCGCTGCGCTCCCGCGGGAGATCCAAACGCTTCACGCCAGCGAATGCGAACTCAGCGGAACCTTTGTGGCCGATGCGCTGGCGCGGACCCTAAAAGTTTGTGACTTGTCCAGCAATGCGATCGTAGGCAGCCTGAAGACAGATGATCTCCCGGCCTTGGAGGAGCTTTCGCTAAGCAACTGTGCGATGACTGGGACTGTGCGCTTTCCAGAGCTTCCGGGGTCGCTGAAGAGTCTATTATTGTCAAGCAACGAATTTTCGGGCACTGTGGACCTGACTGACCTGGCTGATATGAAAATGCTCGACCTAAGCTTCAATCGATTTTCAGGCAGCGTCGACCTGCGAGAGCTGCCAGAGACGCTCGAGACGCTCAATTTGCGAGGCAATTATTTCGTGGGTGAGATCGTGCTGACTTCACTCCCGGCCCAGCTCCGCCACTTTGCGCTGAATGGAAATCAGTTTTCAGGGGTAGTTAATTTCTTTAAGCTCCCAGATGCACTCGCATTCCTTGACCTGTCAATGAACGGCGGCCTCCGTGGCCAGACAGACCCGCGTGCACTGCCCACGTCCCTCATTCGCCTCAATACGGATGGGACGGAAATTATGCGGACTGATTGTATCGGAAGCGCGAAGATGGGGCCACACGAGATCATAGACGAAATGATGCGGTTGAACCCGGGCTGCACGAGGGAGATAGCTGAGTCGTTCCTGCCGCCAGAAGTACGAGCGCTTGTAGAAAAAGCGCAGGAGTGAAAAATGGTAGAATCAAATTAAGATATTTTGTTTATGCGTTGAGCGAAAAAGGTAAAGAGTTGTTTGTGCCAGGCGCGCCTTACAAGAAAAGGGGCCTTAGCTTTGAAACGCAATGATTATTCACATTGAAATGTCAAATTTCACACACACAGGAATTGCACAGGGAATTTCTGGCGATAGGGTGCGCGAAAACATTTGTATACTGTTCTGAAGCGCCACAAATTGGAAGTCTTTTACAATCTTTCAGTGAAGCGCAATACCTTTTCATCAGTATCGAAAAAGGGCGAAGACTCATTCTCTGCTATCAATGAAAAAGTTTTGTTTGTTTTTCAGAAAGTATTTTTCACTGACTGCGAAGTGCATTTTGCGACCCCTGAGCTCTTAATTTTCGATTCAATTCACTTAAGTAAAATGCTGTTCATACTCATTTCCATCAACACTGCCGACACTGATGCGCGCCTCGGCCGGCTTGACCCAGCGCTCCTCTCAGACCAGGCCAACATGGAAATAGCTTTCGGCGGCCTCAAGGACTTTTCCTCTCTTCGCGATGACCACGGGGCCTTCAGGGACATCCGCGACTGGGACTTTGTCGATTT
Source organism: Perkinsela sp. pyNocScin1 (assembly GCA_964019655.1). Lineage (NCBI taxonomy): Eukaryota > Euglenozoa > Kinetoplastea > Prokinetoplastida > Perkinselidae > Perkinsela > Perkinsela sp. pyNocScin1. The sequence goes on from CAXHTR010000001.1 coordinate 608,638, forward strand.
CAGCGTAGACAGTGACGAAGTCATCGAGATCGATATGTCACTCGAAGACGAGGACAGCCCAACGGCACCGTCCGGTACCATGCAGTTCCGCTTCCTCCCTGACTCACTCGAGCGCCTATACGCCGCGAACAATGGCCTTGAGGGGACACTCAATATAGAACACCTCCCACGAGCGCTGCTGCACTGCGACCTCTCGAAAATTAAGCTGCGAGGCAGTATTGACTTGAATCGTCTCCCGACGCTGACAAGAACCTTTAATCTCGAGAAAAACGACCTGGTGGGGTCTATCGACCTAACTCGCCTGCCGGAGCACCTCGAAGGACTCATTCTTATGGCCAACGCGTTTGACAGGGGCGTCGACATGACGAAACTCACAAAATCACTAAAAATTCTCGAGCTGTCAGACAATAAGCTTGGTGGCGAAATTCGGATCGCAAACTTGCCTCCGAATTTTCAGTACGTCGTTCTCGACAACAATTTATTCAGTGTCTGTAATGTCGCGAGTTTGCCGAGAAGCCTAGCACACCTCGAAGTCGCGGGGAACCAGCTGACCGGGGTCTTTGCTTTCGGAGATCTGCCAGAAGCGCTCAAAACGCTGCGGCTGAGCCACAATCCGCTCATGGGAAGCGTCGATGTTTCTCTCTTGCCCAGGCCACTCATTGAGATTGACTTCGCTGCCTGCTTGTTCACTGGGGAATTCGCCTTTGACGAGTTACCCGAGAAAATGACATTTGTGACTTTATCTGAAAATAAATTTTCGGGGAGCATCGACACAGAAAAGCTACCAGGGTGCCTCGAGCGGCTTTGTGTAAAGGGCAATCAGCTCAGTGGAAGTTTTAACTTTCGAACGCTTCCGACTGCGCTTCTAGTACTCAATATCAGCGGAAACCAATTTTCAGGAAAAGTGAATCTTTCTGACCTTCCTCCTGCGATTCGCAAGATTCGTGCAGACGGCAACGCCTTTACCGGCCGAATCGACCTGCGGGAGATGGTGGGATCACTTCGCCTTGCCGACTTTCGAGGAAGCTCGTTCCGGGGCGTCATCGGTGCACCGGTTGACGTTGCGCTGTGCCTGCATACAGACAAGAATGCCGGCTTTGATTCAATTGCGTTTCGTCGATAGTGACGATGTAGTATTCGTTGAAAATACCTGCGGCAGTGATACAATGAGAAAAATGCATCTTTGAGTGAAAAGAAAATCTCAGACTACAGCAGTGCATATTCTTGTGCTGAAAGGTAAAAAGGGGATTTGAGCAATGAAAAGTTCACTTTGTACCAATGATCATCGGGATTTTATTTCTTTCACCGCAGCATCTACTCCAGCTATCGCAGCCTTTGATTGTGTTCACTTTCATCAAATGAAGCTTAATGTTTCTCTCGATATTCCTCATCTGCAACGCAGCCGATACCGATTTCAGAGCTGATAGCAGCGCGATCTCTCGATTTTCCATGCATGCAGTCATGATGGAGAAGCTCTTTGACAATTTACCAAGCACGCGAGTCACACAAATTTCTCAGGGAAAAACGGCGCATGCCATATGCAGCTGGCCACATTGTGTCGACTTTGTCATGACGTGCAAGTATGATCGCGTCATTGTCATCCATGCGAGCAGCTTTGACTTTTCTGGAAATCTCAACATCGACTACCTGCCCCCGTCGGTGCACCGAGGAGCCATTATAGACTGCCAGCAGGCCTTCGCGCTGCACACGAGGCTGCTGCCCAAGTACGTCGGCATCGTCGACCTGCACAGCAACGAAATTTTTGGGACCGTGAACCTGCAGGATCTTCCGCGTCATATTCAGATACTCGACGTATCAAAGAATCGTATCTCCGGGCCAATCGATCTAAGAGATCTCCCGGAAGATTTGCGCAGTCTGTATATTCACTTGAATTCGATTCAAATGGAGGTTGTCTACTGCAACAATCTGCCAGCGGGGATAGACAGGGTCATCGTTGGCAGGGACCAGATCGGGCGAGTCCACGCGCTTTCGAAGGCGGACTCCAAGAAACTGCGCCATATGAAAAAGTTTTTGCGAACAGATGCGAAAATTTTCTTGCAGGTGTAAGAAGGTATTCTACTTTGATAATTACGTAAGAATTTATGTACATTGTGTTCGTAATGTATTCCTCTTACGCAAGTTAAGAGAGAGTAGGTATGTCTGTACTTACTTGTATTCGCTTCCCATATTTTCTCACTACATCCAGACGCCATATTCTACTATGATCGCACAACTCCTCGCACTCACAGCCCCATTCACTCAGACCTTCATAGCAGCTGACTCAACTGATTTCCAACTTGCATCCATGAAGATGGCCATTGGCCAGCCCAATAGCGTCGAACCCAAGTTTCGAAAGTACTTTTTCACTAAAGACTCAAACGAAGCCGACCCATGCACATGGAGGGGCATCTCATGTGAAGCTGGCACCATGGTAGAACTCGTGTGGGTCGAATCACAAAGCTTTCATGTCCTTTTTGCAGAGTGGCTTCCAAGCACGCTAGAGCATCTTCATCTCAAAAGCCTTCATCTCGGAGAGGACTTTGCCGCACGAGCCCTTCCCAAAAGCCTCACCTATGCGTACTTTGCCTATGCATCAAAGCGAAACTCACGTGGAGGAGCTGCTGACACTATACGCTTTGATGCGTTCGATTTTAGCGCACTGCCGCAGCAGATGGAGGAGTTGCACTTTGTTTCATGTGCACTCGGTGGGGTAGTGGACATCACAGCGCTTCCAAAGCACATGCGCATTCTCTCGCTCTTCAGATGCGGTACTGACAAGGTCTTCGTTCACAACGACGGCCTCCCGCGCTCACTCGAGTCCCTTATAGTCTCAGAAGTCACCAAGACACCAAAGTGCGTGCCTGTCGGAGCTAAAAAGCTCGACCCGCGTGTGACGTCCAAGGCAGACTTTTTCGTATCGAAGCAGTTTGGTAAATTGCAGGAGAAGGTCCGACAGATGGAAAAGGTTTTTCACGGGATATTGTAGAAGTGAAAAGTAGGTTTTCTGTGGAAATCGTGATTTTCCGCGCATAAAGATTCGAAGAACACTTTTATAATCATAAAGAGTCTGATAAGCTCTCTCGTCTCTTTATTACCTTGGTATCTAGCCAAAATTCTCTCAACATTGAAATGAAATAGAATCAATTTGCATATTTTCAGGTGGAAGCGCCCACTCATAGATGTCTGCCATTGATTATTAGTCTTCCATTACTCGACTCTAAATCTGAGAGCTGCTCAGTAAGAGAATTTGCCATTGATGGTATAGAATGGGTCATGATATCGCTATGAACGAACGAAGCCCTGAAGAGCTAGTTTGGATACACAAGAATTTCATCAAGAGTTATATGGCCATTCACCGAGTACACATGCACGATCCGGAGGGGTGCGAAAGAAAATATTTCATTACTATAAAACTACTGGAATCAGATAAGACAACCATCATCCCATTCTTCTCTTTCGCAGTGTAAAGCTGAATGCAATGAGATTATAAAGGGGAAATGTAAATGGATAATTTCGCTTTCGCTCTGTACAATGTAATGAACAATAGCTTTGTATACATTTAGCTTGCGTGCCGTTCTCGGAATTCATGGCCTTCATTTTAGAAGCATGCACGCGCAGGCCGCTTCTGAGATTTCCGAATCACGTTTCATTCCCTTGTTTGGCTTAAATTTCTACAATGAACCTTATTCTATACACAGCCGACACGTGCGCTGACCTCGCACGCCCGGATATATTCAGCTTCTCCGACCAAATCCTCCTTGAAAACATGCTCGAGCAGTGCACAGAAGACACGCGATGCGAATTTCAAGATGCGGAAGGCAGTTACGTCGACTTTTGCGCAACAGCTAACATCGGCATCACGTGTGACGCCGCCGGAAATGTCACCGAAATCGAATGGAAAGACAAGCTGGAGGTTCTTGATGTGCTCTCCTTGGATGCACTGCCGCCAAACCTCGTCTATTTTGGTCTCTCGATCTCTTTGACAGAGATGAATTCTATTTCTCTCACAATTCAAAAGCTGCCGAAAAGCCTCGTTAATTTTGCGATGTACAATGTTCAAGACGCCGGAAGAATCGATATTGAACACTTTCCTCCAGGCATGGAGGACTTTGGTATGGTCTACTGCAATGCGCATGGAACGCTCAACTGTGCATCCTTGCGCCCACCTTTGGTCCATTTGGAACTTTATCACAACAAATTGGTTGGGGAAGTCAATCTGAATGCTCTCCCGAGTACGCTCAAAAGACTTGACTTGGGCTACAATGAATTTACTGGGAGTGTTACATTATCTTCTCTACCAGGACGATTATCGAGGCTCACCCTCGAGAATAACCGTTTTTGCGGCCAAGTGGACTTAAAAAGCCTTCCAGAGCACCTGAACCTTCTCAGTCTTTCCAAAAATAATTTTTCGGGGGAAATTTTGCTTCAGGGTAGAGACCTCCCTGCTGGGCTTCAGCACCTCAAACTTGAGAATCTTCCGGAGGTTACTGGGACAATTGACTTGTCGAGCAGTGCACCGCTAAAGATCTACGTGTATACTGAGAATTCACCAATTAAAGTCGTTCACGCAGATGCTCAAAGAGATGTAGTGGGGAAACGAGACGTTGATGAGTCAACGTGTGCAGTGCAGTAGAGCACACGAAAAGGTTTCCGTTGGAGCACCGATGATAAGCAATGCGGGTGCAAAAGCAAAGGAAATCATTACGAGGCACAATCTTCTATGGACAGGAGATAAATTTATTTTCATGAGGTTAGCGAGCGAGTTTGAAATTCCGTTATTAAAGCGAAAAGAAGTACATGCGTGATTGTGTACATTTCCATACCTTTTTTTCTTTACAAAATTCTTCCTTTCAGCAATGTTCCTCTCCCTGCTTCTCACAGCTGATCCAGCTGACCCATCCGCGCACTTCCAACCGTTCCTAATGCATAAGTGCCTCCGCTTGGACGAGTTCAAGAAACCTGCCGAAGCGCTCCGAACGTGGCAGGTCCTCCGCGATGGCTTCGATGTATGTGATGTGTGCCACCTCCGCTGTGTCCAGTGTGTCGACACAGAAGTACGAGCCATCATCTGGCAGACGCCAGCGACCCTCCCACAGATGGTCCTTCGGGCCGACCTGCGCTGGCTGCCACCAACAACAGAAACTGCCCTTTTTGACGACTGCAGCTTGCGACATGCGGCGTCGACAAGGTTTTTCCCCCGAGCTCTCGAGTATATATTTTTACGGCGATGCCAGGGTGTGACAGGGCCACTGACAGTGCGAACGCTCCAAGACTTACCACCGCGTGTTGAAGAGTTTCATATCGTGCAGTCCTGCACAGTAGGGCAGGTATCCCTGGAGAATCTGCCGCACGCCATTCGTATTGTCACGCTGTCTTCGGTCAACATTGATGCGCTAGAAGGCACCAGCGCGAAACTTCCACGAAGCTTTGAAGGCATGTACATTGAGAGTCGGCACGCGAAGTTCAAAGTACGCAATTTGAAAAAATTGGACAGGCGAATTCACATCGGGCCACAAAATGTCGAAGCGTGGGGGACAGCTCGCTATGCAGAATGCGACGCGTATTTGGATCGAATCGCAGCGGATATTGACTATGATGCGTAAAAAGTCATGTGGAAGAGTATGCAGTGCATCGAAGTTTTCTGTCTCTGTGGGATGAGGCTTTGCGCACTGCCTCCTTTTCTCTGGATAAAGCAGCTATTCTGCAATTTTTGTAGAAGCTTCATGAATTGTCTGCATCACACTTACCCGGTTAACTGTAGAAAGCATTTTCCCAGAAAGAAACCCGAGAATGACAAGGATCTCCGAATTAAGTCGATTCTCGTTCAATGGGGATTCGTCTTTTTTTTTTGTGAAATATGAGAGAGCCGGTGAGACATTTTGAAGATATTGGGAGCCACTTTTAGATTTCTGCGATGTAATGAGAGATTTCTCCTCTTGTAATACTTCTGTGGCGAGCATATTGGTTGACTTCTGTCACATCGCATTATCGCGTCGACCAGCAATATAATGATTCTTGCACGTTTCCTTTCAATCAGCATCTACAATGCTCTATGCGCTGCTCAAGGATACCGCAGATATGCTCAGCCGTGCTGACATCCTAAATATGAGTGATCAGACGCTCATGGAGCTCTTCGTAGACGGAATATATCAGAGATATGCATTTCAAGATACTGAAGGTGAATACGAAGACATAAGTACGTGGAAATTTCTCCAGTTTAATAGCCAAGGTCAAGTGGTCGGTATCGATTTTGACTTTTTCGACGGGTCTCTCGCGCTGCAATTTCTGCCCCGGACTGTCACTTATTTTCGAGTCCGTCGCGCCAAGGTAGACATTCATATCGACGCTGCGGGGCTCCCGCGTGACATGGAAACCTTCATTGTCTACGGCACCAATAAAGCGTCTGGGACTATCGACTTTTGCAGCTTTCCACCTGCGCTTCGCACGCTGAATCTCTCGCTGAATCGACTGAGCGGGAGTGCTGAGTTCAGATCGCTTCCAGCCCGCCTCGAGTCGCTCGAAATTTACAGTAATAAATTTTCGGGAGAAATTTCACTCGAGTCGCTTCCGAAGAGTTTAGAAAATCTCAACATTCGCTCCAACGAATTTCAGGGCCCAGTTTGCCTCAAATCGCTGCCACAAGCACTCAGAGATCTCAACGTATCCCATTGTGCCTTCAGTGGTAGTCTCGACCTGAGCAATATCCCACCACTTCTCGTGTGTTTGCTCGCAAACGACAATGCATTTACTGGGGATCTGATCTTTGACAGTGAGCGCAAATGCATAGAACACGCAGACTTCTCGAAAAATCTGCTCTCCGGGACTGCTGTGCTCCACAGCAGTCTGTGGAAGGTGATAGAAATCTACGGGAATAGATTCACATCCATTGTTGACGAGACAGGGGCTGCATATGTGTTCACGACGGATAAGCATGGGCTGGTTGATGGATTTTCGCTGGTACACGCGATGCAGGATATGTTTGCTGATGAGAGTGAAGACTGGGAATGAAAGGTGCGAAGCGTACAAAGTCAAAAAGGGTCATATAAAGTGACCTTGAGGAATATAAAGATACATCCAAAAAAGAATGATTCAAGAAAGGTAAAGATCGACTGTTTTGCTTCAAGTGGAATTTACATTGAATTCTATGTGAGTTCGCAATCTTTTTGCAATTTTACACACTCATATGCTGCAAAATCTTCTTTCTGTTCTTTGTATCGATGAATCCCTCGGTCGCCTCGACTACGCGATGCTTTCTGACCAAGCACGGCTCGAAATATTCTTTGAAGGCTGTACTACAGCACAAAAGTACAACATCGGTACAGGGTTTCAGTGATTTTCGAAAATTTAGATTCCCTTTTCCCCTTCGCGTATATTTCCAAAGGCTTATGGATTGGCATTGATAATTTCTAAAAAGTTGCCCTCCCCAAAGGGGGAAATTTCCCGTTTATTGAAACCCTGGTCTATATAAGTAATGTAAAACGTATAAACAAGTGGGAATGGAAGAATTTCAATTCATCTATACAATTGACAATGAGCTATCTGACAGGCGAGGATATGTCGAAGGATTGATATGACCTCTATCTATTATGAAATGCCTACGCATATTAACTATTTGCACATTCGCATTGATTCTTTTGTACTATGATAACTCAATGTATTGTATTCTCATCCCTATTCACGCAGATATTCCACTCTGCAGACACAAAAGAACTACAGCTCACATCAATGCGGCTGGCCATCGGGCAGCTCAATGGATTCGATTCGAATTTTCGAAATCTCTACTTCGCGAGTGACTCAATCGAAGGAGACCCATGCACCTGGAGGGGAGTTGGGTGCGATGCTGGTGCTCTGACATCGCTCGCCTGGGTTCAAGCGAGCAGCTTTCGTACAGTATTCGTTGAATGGCTGCCAAACACGCTCCAACGTCTTCATCTGAAAAATCTTCGTCTCGGGGAGGGTTTGTCCACACGAAAACTTCCGAAAAGCCTAAAATATGCATTTTTTGCCTCAGCAGCGGCAAGGGGCGCCTGTAATGGTTTTGATGGCAGGCTCGACTTTGAAAAACTTGACTTCAGCGCGCTGCCATCGTGTATGGAAGAGCTCCATTTTGTCACATGTACCCTTGGTGGGACAGTTACTATCACAGAGCTTCCGCAGGATATGCGTATTCTATCGCTGTTCAACTGCTGTGTAGAGAAAGTTCGAATTTTCAACGAAGGCCTTCCACGATCGCTGCAGTCCATACGAGTCTCTGATTACTATACGACACCAAAATTCGTGCCCATGGGTGCCAAGAATCTGGATACACGTGTGACATTTATCGCTGACTTTTCTGGATCAAAATACTTTAATGCGATGAATGCGATAGTCCGGCAGCTAGAAAGTATTATTTTTGTATAATTGGCTCGAAGTACTTTCACTTTTTGTAAACACAAAGAGCAGTTGATATCGCGCGTTTCGTCTCGTATTTTGAGCAATATTATTAAAACAGTGATGCTGCCCAAAAAGTGTTTGCTCTTTGTTGATATTGTTCATAGTCGGGTAAAACTTTCTAAATCCTAGAACAAGTCTCTTCAATTTCTCAATACTCGTCTGTATGCTTCTCTGATGCTCCCGTTTTTCATGCTTGAGTCACCACTTGGCAATGCCCACAAGCAGATGCTTGAGATGCAGATCACATCGATGGAAAATGCACTCGACATGATTGACAGAGCGTACATTCACCATGTGTCAAACGGACTCCCTGTCAGCCACATATGCGACTGGGGAGACAAATACACGTTCTACCAAGAGTGTTCCGATGGTATTCTCAAGACGCTCAGCCTCAAATCTGTGCATACCGGGCCAATAGCAATAGAATTTCTACCGGGAACAATCGAAGATCTCAGACTCATCGACTGCCGCATTGACTACCCCATCGAAACGAGGTTTCTCCCGAAAAGCGCCAGAGAGATCAGATTGAATCTAAATTCCATCTGCGGCACATTCAATCTCCAAACCTTACCTTCCCAGCTCATCGTGCTCGACCTCTCCAACAACTGTATATCTGGGCCAATATTTCTTATAGATCTTCCGCAAACAATGAAAATTCTTATAGTCCAAAAGAACAGTATCAGGCAAAGTGCGCTGTACTACAAGAGCTTACCCGTCGGTATTCAAACCATAGACCTGACAGGTAATCAAATAGAGCGCTTGGAGGCTGTTGACGACGATAAATTATCGGAGCAAGCACTGAAATCTATTCTGATGTGAAATAGAGGGAAAATGGACAGGAATCATTCTCTCGCATTTGAAGAGCAATCTGAAGGCCGTGTGGTACAATACGATTTTGTAGGCGTCGACTCGGTCGAAACTTGCAATGCAAGGAAGTCAAGTGTATTAATTCGAAAAATTTTTTTCTCGAAAATTGATGGCTAAAGCTACCGTCAGTTTCCAAGTCACTCTCGATTGTATCCGTGTATGTGATCGCCTGAAAGCTATTTTGGACTTCGAAACTCTTCAGGCCTTTTGATTCATCCCTACTTACTGAAGAAATTTCCAGTGCAAATGCAATATATTCACGAATCGCTGCCTTTCAAATCAAATTTCATTGTCTCGTCTATCTTTCACATTACAAAATGTTACGCTTCGTTTCATGCGCTGACTGTTCTACAGGGCGCATTGATCCATCTATGCTGAGTGCCCAGGCAGCCATGGAAGTACTCGTGAGCAACTTCACTTCAGATTGCCAAAGACAATTTTACTCTAAAGATGGAAATTTCAAGGATATATGTTCTTGGACAGGTGTCGATTGCGACGAAGATTACGCTGTGCGCAATATTTTTTGGGGCCAGAGTAGATTAGTACCTATTTCTGGCACATTTGATACGCAGTTTCTTCCTTCGACGCTTCAAAAGCTTTACCTATCTGGAGCGGATCTCAAAGCACCAATCGTCATGACAAATCTCCCAGAAGGGATGACATACATTCTGCTTTCCAAAATACCGGTCTCAGCTTCCATCGATTTGTCTGCGCTCCCTCGACGACTGAAGGACTTTGTTATGATGAATTGCGAGTTTTATGGCGAGTTGGACATTGAATCCCTACCGCCAAACATCGAGCGATTCGACATTGCCGATACACCCTTAAGAGGTCCCATAGACCTGACGAAAATGCCAAAATTCGTGACAAAGTTCGCGGCGTACCACTGCGAACTTGAGGGAACCCTCGATTTGACGCATCTTCATGCACCGCTCAAGTTCCTCATCCTCGGAAAGAACTTTTTTGAAGGTGCGGTCTGTTTAACTTCGCTTCCCGATACCCTCTTCGTTCTCAATATCAGTGACAACAACCTCTGCGGCCAGATCGACATTTCAAATCTGCCCCGTAGTCTAAAGCGACTTGTTATTTACTGCAACGATTTCTCGGGTGTATTGGACCTCCGGCGACCACAGGACCAGGCAGTTGTGGTGCATGAGCCAGACGCGTATATGAAGCCTTATGTTCGGTCAAAGTTTTCAAACGAACACCTCAAAATAGTGACAGAGTGAAATTCTCTGTTTATGAAACAATTGGATAGATTCATCGTGCACAGCATAATTATCAGATATATTGAATATTTTTGTTGAGTTTCTGCTGAGTCAAGTCCAGGTAAAAGTGTATCGAATTGAAGAAAAAATTTCGTATTCTTCATCCAAATGCTCCCATTTCTCACCGCTGATGGTCAGTCATGCGGTCGCGTTGATGTATCCTCGCTCTCTGATCAGACTCTGCTTGAGCTCCTCGTGTCCGATATGCATCATGTTGACAAAGTGCAGGACGCTGACGGCGATTTTCTTGACATAGCAGAATGGAAAGGCGTCGAAGTGGCTGACGCCGGTGTCACCCAAATAGAATTTCGGCAGACTGATTCACTTTTTGCAGTAGACGAAGACTTTACTGTCGGTCCAAAAGGGAGCATCGACCTGCAGTGGCTGCCCAAGACTCTCCAAGTCTTTAACATTGATGAGATGGAGCTCCATGGTACCATCGAAACGAGTGCACTTCCCTGTGCAATGCGTTATCTCAACATATCGGATAATGCATTTCAGGGGACATTTTGTACGAAAGGGCTCCCAGAAACAATTGAGTTTGTTCTCATAAGTTGCAACGAACTGCATGGCAGCATCTCTTTGGATCATCTTCCGCGAAATATTGAGTTATTCTGCGCCCAAAGCAACAATTTCAGTGGTGAGTTGAATTTTTTAAAACTTCCAGAATCCCTGAATGCGCTTTACCTCTATAAAAATAAGTTTCGTGGGAAGATCGACCTCAGCAGAATTCCCGCGAGGCTGCGATCTCTAAATATTCGAAGAAATCAGATTACGCAAGAGACGCTGGTGATTGCTGTTTCTGCGCAGGGCATACCCAGAATTTCCCTCGACGAGGATAAATTTGGGAACATCATCAATACTGATGGGGAGAATATTTCCGGATTATGTTTTGAATGAAAGGCATGTTAAGAGCGAATTTAGAATACTGCAAAGCGTGAGATTAGTATTCACTGAGCAAATAGAAATAGGAAGATTGAGATTCGACGAAATAGTAAAAAAGTGCAATATTTTCGAGAGATATTTGTCTCGTAGCTCTTACTTATCTTAAGTAGAACAGAATGTTTTAGTAGATGCACCAACTCATGAAATGAGCCTTCGTACAAGACTTTTTCCCCTTTGGGATTCCCTCGATTACAAGAGACCGCATGAGAAACTTTGCTTATAACTCTCCGAATATTGAGAGAAAGCTTCCCAAGATTGGGCCTGATACAGAGGTATTGACGCATAACCATGAATCATGCTGATTCTAAAAACCAAATTGTCCGAGTGTATTTACTTGATGTGCAAATACTGTCTCCCTACTGTCCTTTTATATCAAATCTCCATATCTCTTCGCATAATGCACTCTGCGTTTCATTTTCTCACTGCAGACATACCGGGTACCGGCCGCGTCGACATGGAAAGCTTCTCAACCCAAACACGCATGGAGCTCCTCGTGGCCGACACTGCCGATATCGCCATATTTCATCGAAACACTGGCGAGTATCTCGACATTGCCCATTGGCCAGGTTTAATCATTGACGAACTATCTGGAGATATCACGAGTATCAATTGGAATTCCATTTGGGCGCAGAAGGGCTCTATGGACATCCGTTGGCTCCCGCAGTCCCTCACGCACTGCGCCATAACACAGAATCATCTGAAGGGGTCTCTCGACCTCGAAGCACTCCCGGCTAACCTTTTTGATTTGAATCTATCAAAGAACAACTTTTCGGGCGATATCTGCCTTGGAAATATTCCAGCAACGCTCATACATTTAAATCTCTCGTACAATTTGCTCACAGGGAGTATCGACCCACGCAGGCTGCCAAAATCTATTGAGCGCGTCAATCTTCAAGTCAATCAATTTCGAGGGTCTATAGCAGTCAATGCGCTTCCCAACACACTACAAATTCTCAATCTCCATGACAATCAGCTTGACGGAAAAGTTGACTTCCGACCGATGCCGAGTTCCATGGAGAGTTTATACCTCAGCACGAACGAATTTGAGGGATCCCTCAAATTTGCCGACCTCCCGCAAGATCTCATTATGTTCTGCATGTCGCACAATGCGCTCAGCGGGTCTCTCATTCTCACGAATTTGCCGTACAGAATCGAGCGAGTCGACATCGGCAACAATCTTTTCTGCGGCAGCGTCGACCTGCGCTTTCTGCCGGACTTCCTCGAGTTTCTGGACCTGAGCTCGAACAAGATCGATGGGAAAGTCTTTGTGCACGAGTTCTGTGAGAATTTATTTACGATCAGCCTGCAGGGCAACCCGATAGAGGGCGTTTTTAAAAAGCCGAGCAACAAGGTGATGTATGTGCTTCCAGGAAACGCCCCAGAGTATATGCACTTAGTCCTCGACGAAAGTGAGGTAGAGCGAATGTGGTAATTGGGCTTTGCGATATTGGTAGGGATAGAACAAAGGACTTCGACCATTCCTGAATTTTATGAATTTTAAGATATTGAGTAATTTTTCTTCAGAAAGGTATCATTGGCAAGATGGGTGTAATTTTCACAATTTTCTAGATGAGATCTTCATTGTACAATGAGTAGTATGCAGCCATAAAATGAGCAAAGGTAAAAAATTCAGTTTGCACATCTTAAAAATGATGATAATGAATAATTTTCTCCAGTTTAAAATTCAAATGAATAATCTATCAGGCGAGAAAATTCATTCTGAAAAATCATGTCAGCAAGAGGTGATTTCATAGACTTACACAAGTATTCTCAGGGGACATAGAGAGAAATACAGCGTATTTTGCGCATAGTTTCTCAACTTTGTGAAATCCTACTTGTTATGACGAACCAACCATCATCGCTTTCCTATTCTTCACACATTGACATAAAAATGCATACAATCTTCGCTATCCTCCCAGCCTCCACTGCAGACTGCATCGGTAAAATTGACATCCAATCCCTTTCCGATCAGACCCGCATGGAGCTCCTCTTCAGCGGCCTCGACGACAAGCGCGGCATGGTGGACGAACATGGAGAATTCTATTCTATCCTGGCATGAAAAGCGCTTCAGTTCGACGATGATGACAACGTTCAGAAGATTTATGTCACTGTTCAAGATGAGACAATGTGGGTGCGACCCTTCGACGACCACGAGCCTGGCGGTTCCATTGACTTACAGTTCATCCCCGAGACTGTGACTGATTTCGCAGTGACTTCGATGGAGCTGCATGGAACTGTCGAAACGCGCCAGCTCCCAAAGGAACTTGATATCCTCAGCATATCGCGGAACAATTTTACGGGGACTTTTGACCTCTCCGGGCTGCCGCCGGGCATCTCTGAAGTCTTCATCGATTCCAATCGTCTCTCGGGCTCAATCGACCTGCCGAGCGCACCAAAGCTTCTTCGGCGCCTGAACGCAGGAGAAAATTGTTTTTCAGACTCTATCGACCTGACACAGCTCTGCGATCCTATTTCGCACATTCTGCTCGGGGGCAACCAGCTTTCGGGCACAATTGACCTCAGCTGTATTCCACCTTCGCTTCTCTCCTTGTACCTGATCAATAACAAGTTTTCGCAAGATGCGGTGAGGTATGAGGCATTCACGTCGACGCATCGGCGTTCAAGGAACTCGTGCAAGGCAGCGATACGCCTCTCCATACGAGCCAAAGAGGCAATCTTGTGACGATTACAGCGAAGCGAACCTAGCATATAGTTCGCATTAAGTGGTAGATTTTAGTTAAGTTTAGTGATTGAATAGTTCGCACCTACTTTGCTCTCTCTTGTCAACATCAAGCGCATTTACCTGTCACAGCGTCAGGAATGTAAAATGCCATGAGTATATAGCAAAGATAAAGGATCATATTGATCCAAATTTAAGACCAACCATGCTAAAAATCCTGCATTGGAGAGATGGGAATTATTTCAGCGAGTTTCAAGCCCCATTCTGGAGTGTAAAATACTTTGGAACAATTTCTTTGGCTAATCTGTCGAGATCAGAAACCAAATCGACGTCTTATAGAGCTGACTTCGAAATACTTAATCCTTATGCATCTGTCCCCTCTGCACGCTGAGAATGCGTATTTTAAATGCAGTTGATAAAGAAAATGAAAATGCTTTTCAGTGATGAAACATCTCATCTACAAAATGCCGTCTGTTGAGATTAACGATTGCGTTTCCGATACATCGGAGTATATCGGAGGTAATTTTGTCTCTTTATCGCACTTCACCTCCACTATGAATCACCTCCGCTATCTTCCATAATTTCTTCGCATTCCAACTCAAAATGACCTTCACCATTTCATCCCTCTTATTCATCGATTCTCAGATCGGAAAGGTTGACGCACTGATGCTCTCAGACCAAACACGCATGGAGCTCCTCGTGCAGGACCTGAAAGGCGAGGGTTTTTTCAGAGACAAGTTGGGGAACTTTTTCGATGTGCGCAAATGGTTCTGCGTGCATTGCGACGAGGATGGAAACGTGAAGCGCATTGAGTGGATAGCGCCTGACGACTTCAGCTGGGAGCTCGAGGGGACTGTGCACATGGAGTGGCTCCCGCCTTCTGTTGTGCTCGTGAGTATCGCTGAGTTTGACCTTTCCGGGTCGTTGGACTTGACAGCGCTGCCACCAACGCTCGAGCAGTTCAATATCAGCCGGAACAAGATGAAGGGCTCGTGCGACTTGCGGAGCCTCCCGCAGCCACTCTGGCGATTTTCGATCTGTGGGAACAAATTCTATGGGTCTATTGACCTGCAGCATTTGCCTCCGATGCTTTCAAATTTAGACCTCTCGCACAACGAACTCGTCGGGACTGTTGAACTCCGTGGCCTCCCGGATTCAGTCAACTATCTGTACCTCAACGACAATAAGCTGTGTGGGGATATTGACTTAGGTGCACTCCCGCGCTATCTTTCCTATTTGCACCTCGAGCGCAACGGATTTACGGGAGAAGTCAACCTCTCGGACTTGCCGAATTTTTTGAATTATCTCCACTTAAATTCAAACCAAATAACAAAGGTGCGCGCGCCGAAGGACTTTCCGTACAGCTTGAAGCAGGTCAATTTGGCGAATAATGTGATCCGCGGCGTCATCAAATTCGGGAAAGTCTTTGGAACGAGCATCAATCTCGAGGGGAATCCGGCCCACGCAGTGTACGTCGACGGAGAGAAGCAGAATGGTTTGAAGATAAATGCAATGCAGTCCGTTGGTATGTAGGGGTGCACAGGTAGATCATTCAAATGTAGATTATCGAAAGTACAGTATCAGTATTGAAAATAGATCGAAAAGTTTAGAAAATATCATCAGTCAAAGAGCAGATCAAGGGGCACTGAAAAGAGATCGGTAGTGGTCATCATTCTTGGTTGGTGAATTCTTTTGAAAGCTCTGCACTGGCCACGTAAAAAGGATCTATAATCCCACTTTTGTTGAGAGCTGTACCAACAGAGTGTCGCGCGGGATGAGAAAGTGTATTCACTTCTCTATTTCAATGCTTCGAATAAGTGGCATTCGACTTTCTAGGTCCACATCACAGAAAATGCTGCCATATGATGCCAGCCTGAGACACCAAGCTCTACTTTCATGTATGGCAAAGAATTTTATCTCAAATTCACGTATGTTTTCGCTTCTTCGCTTCCCTTAATCATCTAGTGATGCTTGTCCTCTTCTTCGCTGACACCGCAGTTCAAGAAAACACCAAGCTTTTGTATCAACAGATGTGCATGGAGCGAGTACTCTGCAGCGATGAGCCACTCAGTATCCCAGCACTATGCGGCATGGAATTTATCCGTTGCAATGCAAAGAGCGAAATAATATCTATGCAGTGGACGGAGTACCGCGAACCGTGGGCGCTGGAGTGGCTACCACCCTCTCTGGGGTTTCTTTCACTCAGGTCGCAGCCACTCTTCCAGCACTTGAACACGCGAAATCTCCCACGAGGCCTGTACACGATCAACTTTGAATTCTGTGGGATCTACGGGACGGTCGACCTCACGGCGCTCCCGCCGGCGCTCGAGCTGCTCTACCTCAACCGCAATGCCATACGAGGGACAGTGTCGCTCCTACGCCTGCCACAGAGACTTGAGCACATAAATCTTTCGCTCAATCGAATTTCGGTTGTGTTTGTATCGAACGAGCTTCTTCCAAAGACGCTGGAGGCGATCTATCTCCGGCCGCACAAGCGCAAGCGGCGAATCCACTGTATTTCCCTCGATGGTACGGAAGTCGACGAGCGCATTGTCGTTCAAGCAGCGACGACGTAATGATGGATGAGGTAGATGTGTTCAGTCGATGTAATTCTCTATCAAATAGTTGTAAATTGGAAAGTGCCACCCATTTTTTTAGTGAAAGGCCAAAACATTTGCGCTGGGCCTCTTGAAATGATGTATTTTCAAGAGAAGCACCTTTCGTGCTTTTTAATAGACGGAGAAATGATGGCAGTACGATCGAAATTTTTTTCTGTGGACTATCGCTTCAATTGGTAGAAAGCTATCAAGACCCTCAAGAAAATCTTCATTTTGTACGAATGCGTGAAACGAAATACGGATATCGGCAAGAAGCATGCCCAAGGCATGTTGAGATCTTCGGCGAATGAATGAAGTTCAATCAGAATGATGAATAGGGATGAATTTGGATAGCCGTTTCGGTCAAATGAGGTCAATTGTTGTGATAAGTCATCTTCTATTCCTATGTATCTGATGAAACTGTAAGTCACGCCATTCCTATTCTAGAAAGGATACAAATACGTGTAAAGAGATTACAGCATCCTTCTTCACTTGATGACTTTCACTTTCAGCGTTGATCCACTGCACAACCATCAGATCACATCTATATCCACAACCCGATGACTCACAAACGGTGCTCCGACCCCTGCTATTGCCTTCGCATCCTTCATTCGCTTGTTGATCGGCTTCATCGCTTTGACACCACAGCTGTGCACATTGATGTAGCTCATTCTCTCAGGGAGCTGTCCGTAGTACAGAACAGGCACACATATCGGGTTGGACGTGAGGCTTATCTCAATCATATTCGCCGGCAGTCGGTCGAGCGTTATATTACCTGCAAACTCGTTCTCTCCAGCGATGAAATATTCCATGTGTGACGGGAGCGCGGAAAAGTCCAAATCCCCGTAGAATCTGTTGATCGATATGTCGACAGAACGAGCGGAGCGGGGCAGGCGGCGAATGGAGAAGCGGCGCCGCTGGTCTGAGTGGGTCAGCTGGATGACTTGTACAGTGCTTGGGGCCCACACGAGCGATAACATGTGATAGAAGCTGTCGACAACGATTTCTTGAACGTGCGAAGAAGCGCAGCGGATGGTGAACTCGCTGTTGGCAACGCTATATGCCTTTCCCCAGTCGCAGGGGTCGTCGGCGCTGTCATTCGCTGTTATCGAATTCTTGATGTCGGGACGAATGTGCTGAATCATTCGAGTCATCAGCGTGCGCTCCAATTCCTTTGCTTCTTTCTGATGAGTAGATTGGTTGTCAGTACAGAAAGAGAGGAGAAGGAAAGTGTTCATGCGTAATTTTTCAAGGACGATACATTGGATTGAGAGTGATTCATTTTTGCAAACAAAAAAGTTGAAGCAAAGCGATAAATTGAGGCTCGGGGCATTTGAAGACGCTCGACCTCTCAATGAATCTCTTCAGCGGAGAAATACATCTCAATAGCCGCCAAGCCGGGCCTCGAGTATCTGCAGCTCAACAGAAACCAGTTTTCGGGGATTTTCTCTCTCGATATCCTCCGAGGAGGCCTGAAAGTCCTCAACCTCTCACACAACATGGTCCAGGGGCCAGAAAGCAATCCCAGTGTTGGGGGATGCCGTATGACATGGTCATTTGATTCATTGTTCTTTGCATGGTTATTCCGCTTCAATCAAACGAGCAGAACATAGAGTATTTTTATCAATATTTTAATCGAAAAGGCAAGCGATTTTCAGCTCTCAGTAGTGAAGAAAAGAAGTTCTCAGTGGTGGAGACCATAAATGTGTCTATGACAGCGCACATGCTTGTGAACAGGGCGATTCGTTTGCATACCCTTACAGGAGTAGTTCTCAAACAAGAATCTGCATTTTCATATCACATCACGAAAGCACTGATCGCCTTACTTTGCTTTGCACGCCCTCTCCTTCATCGCAGTAGAACTATTCAAACGTAATCATTGCCCTGCTTGGTGGACCTAGAGCAAGGCCTTGTCCCTGAGTGGCACATGAGCCATAAGCAGCATCCGGCATTTTTCTTTCTCACTCCACATTTATTATACGATGCACCTTCCCGCTATCCTCTCTACAGTCGACAGCTTCGTGCACCGCCCGGATTACAGTACATTCACCGACCAGACGCGCATGGAGCTCCTCGTGCGCGACATGAACTACGCCGAGCACTTTTGCACGGACGGCAGCTTCAAGGACCTGAAGCAGTGGCGTGGATTGGTCACATTGGACGGCGATGACGTCGTCTACATCTATCTTGGCGCCAATGACTTCACAAAACGCGGCGGGTCCATCGACTTCCGATGGCTGCCACCCAAGGTAACTTATGCCATCATCCGTGATTTTGACCTCGAGGGCTCGCTTGAGACGGTCAAGCTCCCCGCAGCGCTCATCAATCTCAGCGTCGCCGACAACAAACTGGCTGGCGGCGTAGACTTCAAGCGGCTCCCGCCGGCGATGACGGACCTCTACATCCAGCACAACTGCTTCTCGGGGGAGGTCGACCTCGACGCGCTCCCGGCGCCGATGAAGTACCTCAACATATCGAATAACGCGTTTGAGGGGACTGTGTCGCTTACCAGTCTCCCGCCGGATATGACCGGTGTGACCCTCGAGCGCAACCCGTTCTCGGGGAATCTCGTGCTGTCGAACCTGCCAGTCCATCTCTCTTGGGTGTCCATCGGAGGGACGAACATCGAAAGGGTTGTCGACACGAACGGCGATGACTTCGAGACGAGGGTCATCGAGCGGGGGTCTTTGTAGAGGATTCGCGTGCGTATAGCTCAATAGCTTAGTGTTTCGAGATGCATCTCGGCAGAAACTCGATGTCCTAACTTTTCGTATTCTCATGCAGACTTTACAAATTTCAATGCTCCAAGGCCTTCTCATCACTGCTGACCCATAGGGCTTAGGCAGGGTCGATCCCGCCTCTATGCCCGACCAGACGCTGCTGAAGCTTCTCGATTCCGACATCGAGAACACCACGGTGGTCCGCGACAAGGAAGGCGTTTTCCTCGACATTCTGTCGTGGGGTGGACTGACATTCAGGGCGGGTGAAGTGACAGAAGTAAATTTCGCTGCAGAAATAAGCTTCGGTGACGACAACGAGGTCGAAGAAGGGCGATACATCCTTGAGCCAAAGGTAAGCATCGACCTCCGGCGGGTGCCGCGGGCTGTCCAATTCTTCAGCATAAGCGACCTCGACCTGCTCGGGAAAGTCGAGACCAGCGGCGTCTCAGAGGTCCTTGGGTGCTTTTACGTAAGGTCCAATAAATTTCCCGCGTCACATCGTCAAATGCACATGAATTTTTATTCATTTAAATTTCAATGCTCTCCTACATTTTCAGCACCTTTGACTCTATCGATGGAGCAGACATTACAAAGCGGCAGTTCCAATCCATGACAGCGGCTGTCGCCCACAAAAACGAATCTGACGCCATGTTCTACGAGTTCTTCGTCGAAGAAGACCTCGACCGAGGAAACGTGTGCAACTGGGCCGGTGTCGAGTGTGAAAACGACACAATCACCGGCTTGTCCTGGGTAAATTACCAGGGACTGGATGAGGTATGCTTCGAGTGGCTTCCATACACCGTCCGCAATGTGCACATTAAGTACATCGCCGTGAGCGAGCGCTTCGACACGCGGACCTTTCCGCGATCGCTCGAATACCTTTACATGGAGTTCGTCACGAAGCCAAGAGCCATCATCGGTAGCATGGATTTGTGCACATTGCCTGAGAAAATGCAGGAACTGTACCTCTACCACACGCTGCTGACAGGGAAGATTAACCTTGCACATTTGCCGCCGACAATGCGCATCGTCACACTTCTGCATAGCGGCGTGAGGAAATTTTATGTTTCCAATGGGAATCTCCCCAAAGCGCTTGAATCTATCGTTATTGGGGAATTCAAGAAAAAATTTCAGATATTTTGCATTGATGGGCCGACAATCGACGCACGAGTGATAACCTCGGAGCACATGGGGACATCTGCGCGCCTTGTGCGATGGACGAATCGCATGCAGGAATTCGAGAGGCGTATCATTGACCGCGAAGGGATACTGGATGATTTGTACTATTGAAGCATGGGGAGATAAAAGAATATGAATAATTGAATGGAAGTTTCGAATGGTGCAACGGATTTACCTGGATATCTGCTCAAATCTTAAAAATCACTTTAACGATAAATAATTCACAAATGCACAACACACACACGCACGATCATAATGTACTTTACGCTATATCGACAAAACCGTCGTCCGAGTCATCGGAATACTCGCTATCCGTATCCGACTCTGTCTCAGATTGAGTGACTATACGAAGTGGCAGTTTTATATCGTCACACTGTCCCTCAAAGCGGTTGCCTTGTACCCTGAGGATGCGCATGCCGTCTGGGAGCCCATCATAGTCAAAAGTCCCCTCCAGCTGATTATTCTCGAGCGCAAGCGACGACATGGCCTTCGGGAGCCTCGTCAGGTCCACGGCGCCTTGAAAATTGTTCGCTGATAGGTCGAGTGTGTCCAGCGTCTCTGGTAAGGCAGTGAGGTTCAAAGCGCCGCTCAGCAGATTTCCAGAGAGGTCAAGCGTGCGGAGACCAACCACGAGATACTTGAGATCGACGCCCCCCGTAAATACGTTGTGGCTGAGCACGAGCGTGTGGAGGTAGCGTGGGAGGTAACCCAGCTCGATGGCCCCCTCGAGTGCGTTTTTCGAGACCTGGAGATCTTTCAGGAAGCCCGGGAGCTGCTTTAGGTTGACAGGCCCCGTAAGCTTGTTTTCGCTGAGAAATATCTCGCTTATACCGCTGGGGAGTGAGCTGAAGTCGATACTCTCCGTAAAACCGTTGCAGTCGACGTGTAGTAATGTCATGCACTTCGGAAGTACTTTGAGATTAATTTGCCCCGTGAGACGATTATTTGAGATTTTGAGGACGGAAATCAGCGGCGGCAGTGAAGCGAGGCAGACACTGCCCTCGAAGCGGTTACCCTGGAAGTAGGCAGCCATGAGCCTATGCGGTAGGTGCTCGAGATCCAACGTCCCTTCATGCCTGTTGTCGTAGGTATGGATGCTCTCAAGCCAGTCGGGGAGCTTCGTGAGTTGCACTTCGCCCGTCAGCTGATTGCCACCCATTTCTAAAAGAATGAGCGTCTCTGGGAGACTCGAAAGCGATACATCACCGTCGAGCGAGTTGAGCTGAAGGGTCAGGCCCTGGAGGCCGGTCGGCAGTCTTTCAAGGTCGATGGGCCCTGAAAAATTGTTTTCTTCCAAGTTGATGTGAACCAAGTGCTCAGGAAGGTGTGCCAGATCGACCTTCCCCTCAAAGCGATTTCCGGGGATGAGAAGCTCGAGGAGGCCGGTCGGTAAAGCGCTGAAGTTGACAGTCCCCGTAAAAAGGCTATTCATGAGATAAAACTTTTGCATTGTGGCAGGAAGGCTTGCGAAATCGACAGTACCTGTCATTTCACTATAACTCAGCATGAACGCCTCCATTGTAGCTGGGAGCGATGCGGTGCACAGTGTACCTTTGAGCTTCGCATCCTTCCAAAGCATCTCTGGCAGGCTGACGTACGTGACGCTTTCTGGAATGTACTCAAAAGCCAACGCGCCATCGAGCTTCAGCATTGCCCATTCGATCTCGGTAACAATTTGGAACTCGTCGAACTCCACGCCATCCCAGAGATCGATAGGAAGGAAATCGCCTTTGGAGTCTGTAAAGTAGTCGAGAGATTCTTCCGAGAGACCAGCGATCATGAGCTCCATTCGAGTCTGATCGTCGAGCGTGGGCATGCCCACGCGGGAGAGCGTTGTGTCGGGCGCTAATATGATCAAAAGCATTGGAAGTCGTAAAATCCGAATCGAAGGCTTTCGTTAGTATCTCTCATGGAATTTCTACTTGCAATGCTACTTGAAAAGTTACGATCATTCATTCCTTTCTGTGATATTCTGAATCGGATTTCCCTCGCAAGTTAGCTGAAGCAGATGCGTGGGAACGCCGTACAAGTTTTCTATCCTATTGTTCGAAATGTCGATTTCTGCAAGATGCGAAGGCACACTTTCGAAAGATATGTCCCCTGCAAAGCGATTTTCGGCCGCGCCGATGATTTCTAGGCCGCGCGGTAGCTTCGAAAGGTCAATGGACCCCGAAAATTGGTTTCCATCGATGCGGAAATCAATGAGATCCCGCGGCAGCCGCGTGAAGTCCACGTCCCCCACAAAGCGATTGTCTTCAATGTAGAAGTATTGCGTGGTCGAAGGCAACACAGATGTCTCGAGCGTCCCCTCAAGTCGATTTGTGCAAATGTCGAGCAAATCGATTTGCTTGGGTAAGTCTTTGAAGGTGAAGGTCCCGGTGTACTGGCCCTTCTCCAGGGTCACCTTCTGCAGGACCCTCGGCAGCGTCGCCACCTCGATGGTGCCCCCGAACGGGATCATCTCAATGCACATTTGCGTGAGCGTTTTCGGTAAGTTTTTTAATGACAAACTCCCTGTGAGCGGATTCTCCCCAATGACGAAATCTTCCAGGCTTTCGGGCAGTGAATCCACGTCAACCTCCCCGCGCATCGCGTTGCGGGCGATATGGAAGGTCCTTAATGTTTTCGGAACGTTCGCGAAGCGGATACCGCCGGTGAGCGCGTTGTCATTGAAGTCGATCGTCTGAAGGCACGGGCTGAGCGCCGTGAGGTCGATTTCCCCGTAAAATTTGTTGTTGTTTGCGAAGAGCTCCTGCAGGGGTACTGGCAGGCGTGTTAGGTCGATTGATCCCGTAAACTCGTTGTTTGCCATAGCGAGGATCTCGAGCTTCGTCGGGAATGCCGTCCACCCGATTGTCCCTACCATCTTGTTCTTGTTAACGTTGAAGTACCCAAGGTTCCTCGGGAGCTTTTCTGTCTCCAGTGAACCCTGTATGTTATTATTCTCAATCTCAAGGCCTCTTAGCGCAGATGGCAGGTCGCCTGCACTTATAATCCCGTTGAGCGCGTTGTGCTTCAGGGAAACGATCTGAACAGTGTCGGGAAGATAGGAGAAATTGAT
Organism: Perkinsela sp. pyNocScin1; assembly: GCA_964019655.1. Lineage (NCBI taxonomy): Eukaryota > Euglenozoa > Kinetoplastea > Prokinetoplastida > Perkinselidae > Perkinsela > Perkinsela sp. pyNocScin1. The sequence continues at coordinate 632,388 of CAXHTR010000001.1, forward strand.
GCTGCCGGCAAGCCTAGATTCCTCGCCATCGTTGTCCTCATCAAAGTCGTCAATCTCTAGGCGTACCCAAATGACGTTCTGGTCGGCGTCGAACTCGAGACAAGCCCACTCCTCGATGTCGAGAAAGTTGCCGTGGTCATCGGTGAATTGCGACTTGTTTTTGGTCCCGCCGATAAAGGCCTCCATGCAGGATTGAGCGGACATGAGCGCCGGGTCGAGCCGGCCCAGGGCCGGGTCGGCGAATGAGAGAAAGATGGTGGAGAGCATTTAGGAGCTAATAAGATTTTACGCAATATAGAAAAATTGCATGCATCGCTCTTCTGAGCGGAGTGGAAGGTCTGTTTCTAAAGATCTGCCCGATGAGGTTCCGCACATAACTATTCATGAGCTTTATCCCTTTGACAAGCAAACATTACCCCAACGATCTTGGCTGTCCATGTTTTGGCTTTTCAACTCTTAATTCTTCAGCTATGCCGCCGATCAATCTCATTGACCACGTTTACACATTCATAAAAGAAGTGCGAGCTCGATGTGAACAAAGCGAGCCCGTGGTCGATCTCCAAGTGCGGCGACTCGCTTGCGTGGCCTATATTGACGACTTTCGGCTTTTTCTTGCCCCTGCTGCTGAGGCCGATGTACTCCAAAGCCCGAGGGAGCAAGGCCCAGTCGATGTAGCTCGGACCTATGTGCCAGCTCCGGATTTGCAGCACCCGGAGATTTGTGGGTAGCGCTGTGAGGTATAAGGGACTGGGAGGAGATGCCCACATCGAGTTGATGAGATGAAGCTCCTCAAGGCTAACTGGCAGCTGCCGCAGGTCGATGGGAGTGACAGGCTTTAAGCATCCCACTGAAGAGCAGTCCATCAGGTATAAATACTCGAGATCTCTCGGTAGCGAAGGAGATGGGTAGCCATTGAGCAAAAAAAGGTTCAGGAAGTGGATGACTTTCACGCTGTTCGGAAGCCAGTTCATATCGATTTCAAGAACATGCCCTGGTCTGCACATCATGATAAATCGAGTGACCCGGCCATTCGTGCATTCCACGCCAGTCCAGCTGCATATTTCAGTCTTTTCTATATTTTGAATGCCAAAGTACTTTCTCACAGAATGCTTTATATTCCCTTTATTCCGAGGATCTAGCACTGCGTTGTGCATAAGCTGCGCTTGCATTATCTGTTCTGCTGGTGCAAGTTGCGCATCAGCAGAGCTAAGCACGATGAGCTGTATGAGGCGCAAAATGCAGAGCATGCTTATATCTAAGCAAAGGGCACTAATGTAACAGAATCGTGAGAAAATATTCTTTTTTATCGAGACAGCTGGGATAATGAGAGCTTATGCTCGCCACGACAGCCGAGGCTATCCGCGAAATCAGCAGCTATTGAATTAAGTTTTGAAATCCCCCGAGCAATGAAAGCGTAATGATCTGTGGGATGCTGAACATGGCTGGGTGAATGTAAACTACGGATGAAAGTAAAGAAAATATCATATTCGCATTAAATTGTAAAATGACCTCTCAGACAAGTGACCTTGGGCATTCTCGACTTGCTTCGAACTACTGAAAAGGATATCAAATTGCCCATCTTACTATGCCACTTTTCTTGGGCTACTTCGTATCGCCATCTTTCGACTTTGCTGCTCGCACCCGCCTCTTTTTCTGCTCGCGCGACTTTTCCGCCTGCTTTCGCTTCTCCGCAACGCGCTCCTCGTCCTCGATCTTTCCCTTGTCGTTGATCCGCATCGTGCCGAACTGCTCGCGCTTCTTGGCCGTCGTTGACTCTATGCGATGCACCTGCCGGACGAGGCTGACTTTCTTCGCGTTTGCATACGACTTGTCGAGCAGATCCTGTGGGATGATCTTCTCAGCAAGTGTCACGCGCTTTTGGACATCTGCGAGTTTGAGAGGCACCTTCGTGGGTTTGTTCTTCGCGAGGAGATCGTTCGGGATGGTTAGGACAGGGATAAAGTCTGCCTCAGCGTATGAAAGCTTCCAGCGGTGCAAATCGAGCGACGTCTGCAGGTGGAGGTCAGTTGGCGCATCAGAGTTGCGGAAGTCGATTCGGCGCATTATCTAAGAGAAAATCGAAATTAAATTGCTATATAGCATTGCCTTGAGACACAAAGCATTGAAACATAGAAAATCAACACGTATCATTATTCTCCCTGATGCGGCTGGAGGTCATTCAGCCATGTGCGGATATTGTCCCCACCGACAACTTTCTCCATTTGAAGCTTTGGTGCCCTTGTCTTCATGTGGGCAGAACTTGAATCGTTTGCGGTGCTCTCGTTTCTCTCTATTTCGTCTTCTGCCGGTAAAATGCCAGTCATGATGATGCGCTTCAGCACAGCGCGTCGGCGATTGATGTCCGCCTGCTTCTGTGAAACTTCTACTGGTGAGTTGTTGGGCGATGGAATCGATTCAGGTGATATGCGTAGTGAGGTTTGCTTCGAATCACTTCTTCCATTATTCAGTATGATGACATCATCGGAGTTATTCGGGCTAGCAACAGAGTCCTCTATTGACTCGGGCGTGCTTTTATCTGTTCCTTCAGCTATTGCTGCACTCGCCGAACCATGTGCATTGAGTGAAAATGACTGCAATGGCCGCCATGGGGTCGATATCTGCGAGTAGCCGTTGCTTAATTGGGTCTTGTTCGCTGACATCAGATACTGCGTATTTTTTGGGCTTGAATCTTGTTCAGTGCTTGAAGTGAAAGGCTTCTCGCACGGTTGCTCTGCGGTTGAGCCGGTGGACTGCTCATTGCCAGCCGATGTGGAATCATTCGGAGTTCCAATGACAACTTCCGAGGACTCTGTCGGTGGGGACTCGATCATAGGGGGCGTTGGAACATCCACCCCAGGAACCGACGCGTACTCATCACCCGTAATCCATACAAAGTTGGACAAGCATGCTAATGCTTGCTTTACGTCAGGGTTGGCTTTGAAAAACGCCAATCTGCTCTTCTCAGATAGCTCGAATAGCTCATCCTGTACCTGCTTCACGAGCATGAGCTTCAGCTTGCTCGATCGTGCTTTCTTGATCTGATCGATGTTTGTTTTGATGAAACTTGCTATGAAATCGTGATCTTGCATCGTTCTTCAATCATCTATTTTCTGATCTATGAACTGCGAAAGAAGAAGTTTGATGTGTTAAAACTAGGAATCAAAATAGAAAGTAGAGTGCTCGCATTTATTCATCGATCTTGATTGCACTGTGGATAGATACTATACCGTTCGTTAAGTTTGTATATTTCACGCCAAAGAATCCTGCCTTTTCAAGCATGTGAGCAAAAACTGGCTGCTCTGGGAAAAGGCGGATAGAGTCTACTAAGTACTGATAACTATCCCAAGATCCAGTGATGAGATGACCTGTTGGAGGAATGATCTGGGAGCTGTAGACGTCATAGACTGCTTTGAATAGCGGGTTTTGTACTTTGCTAAATTCGAGGCAATGAAATGTCCCACCATTCTTAAGAACTTTATGCGCTTCTTTCAGAGCAACATCGAGATGCGGCATGTTTCGCATACCGAAAGCGCATATGAAGGAGTCAAAGCTATTCCTGTACGAATCGGGAATTTTTTCACCGTTCATTATTTCGAATGAAACGTTGATGTTCTCGTCAAGCATGATTTTTTCGGATCTATCGTACTGGTCACGAGCATTTTGCAGCATAGAATTATTCACATCCGTGATGACAAGTTTGCAGTTTTTACATGCATTTTTGCGCCATTTATCTAGAATACGAAACGAGATATCTCCGGAACCGGCAGCACATTCTAGAATAGCAGTATTCGAGCATGGCTTAATGGCTTTATTCACAAAGTAATTCTTCCAGTATCTATGAATGCCCAGGCTCATGACATCATTCATGATGTCATACTTTGTTGATACGCTATCAAACACGCCGTTCACAAGCTTTTGTGTCTTTGCTGCTGCACTCATTCTTTATTCCGATAAATTTCTTAGAAATTGGAAATTATTGGTTTGAATCTAGCCCTCACCTAACCTAACCTACTAAGTTCGTTTTAAAAATAGAAAACTTTGCTTGCAAACACAGAGTGACTTTGATATTAGGAGCTTTTATCCCCGGAAAGAGAGCTGAAAATAGAGGGAATCTGTACTTTCTAACTATCCAAGGAACGATACAGAATGTAAACATTTTCACCTAGCAATATTGTAAATATTCGGCAGATCTGGAGATGTATAAAACTTAGAGCATTCCGAAAAAATCTAGGCACGCCACATTGGCTAGGTATGCCACTAGTTTTATCCATCTGCAATAGGAGAGCCTTGATCGAGCTGAGTTAATGAAGAGAATAGGGCACAACGCTGAATCGAGAATTAACGATGTACTGGAAAGATTTTTAGTGATTTCTTTAAATTCACCGTCTCTTCTATTCAGTTTAAGTTACAAAATGATGAGTCGATCAATAATTTTCGCCGCTCTCTTCATTGTTTCGCCTAGAGCTTCCTCATCACACGATCACTCAAAAGATGAAGCTCTAAGATACCAGGGTGATTGTATGTATCGATTTCTCCAATATGATAAGAGAAATCTTGTTCCGCAAAGTAGAAACTTCTGCTCTTTTCACGAGACAACGTGCGAAGACGGCATAATCGTCGGTTTAAGGTTAGACGGTACTTCAAGATTCACAACGTTTGATTTATCGTGGATGCCGAATACAGTAAAGAATTTTCATGCACAAGATCGCTTTCTGGACAGAATGCACTATGATACTCGACATATGCCGCGACAAATGGAGAAATTTACTATTTCCAAGTCTAATTTAACTGGATCGGTATCCCTTCTTGATTTACCCGAGGGACTCAAGCATCTAACACTCAGTTATAATCGCATCACTGGAACAGTAAATTTACTCGCTCTGCCTGAAAGATTAGAATATCTCAACCTAGCTGGAAATAAAATCACGCATGTTCTTGTCGCAGAATCAAGACTTCCGAAAACTCTGCTATCTATTGTTCTCCGTCGGAATGATTGTAAACTAGAATTGTATGATGGCGAGATAGACAATCGCTTTCAAGTGGACAGCAAATAGACCACTCAGTAGTAAAACTTTATTATAAAGTCAACGCCAGTTCCTCAGTAGAGTCTATCATTGCTATAGTTAACTTTTATCCACCTTCCAGCTATCTTCAAAAATGAAACTCGTTCATCACTGTTTTATCCTTTCAACATCTCCCACGTGATGAATCCATGTTACGACGGTCTTATGAACCCCATGATCTCGTCATAACAAAATCTTATCGCTGAATGGCTTTATGGATTTGGAATAATTAGAGTAACTCTTTTTGCTTCATAGACAAAGAACAACAAAGTTTTTCAATCTCTTCCATTCGTAAGATGCCAAGCAGAACTAAGAAGATACTGAAGCCACCCTTACCTGAAAAGGCAAAAGGCCCTGAGACTCCTTTAGAACACAAATCTTATGAGATTGAAAAACTTGCCCGAAAATTAGAAAGAATGTACATCGATGTAAGATCACCCTCCGACACTGCGAGTCGTGCACGCGCTCAAAAGAGTGATATTTCCCAAGGCTGCGTAAGGATGTCTCTCGAAACTATACAAGCCCTGAGACTTAACGTAGAATCAATAGTGTGTATCACGAATGAATTTGCCGGAGAGGTCCTCGCACAAGTTATGTTGCACAAATTCATTCCTTTTGGTGTTATAGACCTTCCAACACAAACCGTATTCGCCGACAAGTCGCTCGTGAGCATACAACAATATGAAGGCCACATTCCCATTTTGTCTGCCATATTTCTTGAACTGAAGCATAAGCCCGATGAAGATGCCCAAGGGCTTGCATGGATGAGCGCATGTAAAGAACAGTTGATGAATAAACTCGTCGTTGACACAATGTCGTCACCATGTGGCAGTTTTCGTGTCTTTTCTGAGAAAAGTGAGCCATTCGGTGTTGTAAGTGCAGAAACGCACATTCGGCTTAAAACAGAGGATCAAAGTGATACTAGTGCTTTTTCAGCCATGTGGACACACCGAATACTGGCATGCATCGATGAATACTTCAACGATCTCGAGCGATGCACCTCTATCGGACTCCGAATTTGCAACGCCGTGCTTCTCGCCGGAAAGTCTGGAACAGGCAAGTCCTCCATTCTCCGGGATATTCGGCGACGCTCAACGTATCCGACATTGTCGATTCGCTCGCTGGACATAGATGAGGCCATCGTCGCCTTTGACGAAGAGAGCCCGCTCGTCGTGTTTTTCGACGACATTGACACTTGGCTTGCTGTTCGAGAGTTTCCCTTTCTTGATCGAAATACAGTCCTTCGAAAGAAGCTCGACCAGTGGCGCTCGAAGCGTGTCTTCGTGGTTCTCACAGCGACAGACCCCGCGGTTATAGCCGAGCCCCTGAAAAGCCCACCCTACATCGATCGAACACTCATCGTTCCCATGCCCAAGCAAGCGGATGAGCGGGCCCGAATCATCGAAGCACTGATTGACAGCACCAGCCCTCTGTCTCCAGCCGATATCGCTGCCATTTCGCAGCAAACGCGTGGCTACAGCCCCCGTGACCTCACAAACTTAGTTCAGCTGGCGACAGCACACAGCTACACACAGGATACACCCCTCACACTCGCGCACTTTCACGCAGTTCTCAAAGACATCCGCCCAGAGGCCATCGGTGCGCTTGGCGACACCTCCGGGATCCCTAAGGTGCGCTGGAGCGACATCTGCGGGCAGGCAGAAGCCAAGCAGTGCCTCCAGGAGTGTGTCAAGTGGCTTACCACGCACGCCTCCCTGCTCAAAAAGTTCAACGTGCAGCCTCCACGAGGCATTCTACTTTACGGCCCGCCCGGGTGCAGCAAGACGATGCTGGCCAAGGCACTCGCCACTGAGTGTCGGATGCACTTTGTGTCTATTAAAGGCCCCGAGCTTCTGAGCAAGTGGGTTGGTGACAGCGAGAAGGCCATCCGCGACGTTTTCGCACGCGCCCGCGCTGTCGCGCCAGCTGTGCTTTTCTTTGATGAATTCGACGCGCTGTGCGGCAAGCGGTCGGGCTGGAGCGCTGGCGACCGTGTGATAAGCCAGCTCCTCCACGAGCTCGATGGGTTCCACGGGGCTGATGACACAGCAGACGAGGAGCTTCTGATCGTCGCCGCGACGAATCGGCCGGACATGATCGACGCGGCCCTCCTGCGCCCTGGGCGTTTCGACCGGAAAATTGCGATTTTGCCGCCGAGTTTCGAAGACAGGAAAGAAATCTTGGAGATGAAGATGCGCCGCATCGAGCCGCCGATATCAGTGGCGTGCATTGAGCGCGTGGCGGGCAAGATGGACAAGTTCAGTGGGGCCGACTGCGTGGCGGTGTGCGCAGACGCTGCGATGCTCGCGCTCCAGGAGGACATGGAGGCCGACACGCTCACAGAGGCGCACTTGGAGGCGGCGCTGGACAAGTTTATTGAGCAGCGCAAGAGTGGGTTCAAGAGTCATCTCTAGTTTTGTGCGCGTAGGAAACGAGAGATGTGCCCTTTTGAGTGCTTGGACGAAGTAGCAAAGATGACTTTGCTTTTGCTTGTGCGTATTTCAAAGATGATCTGCTGTCTTGAGATTAAGAAGATTTTTGTGTCTGAATTTCCTTTTTATTCAGTCAAATGGTCCTTTTGCGGCAAGCAGTCGATTGTTTTCAAGTAGAGAATCGATGTATCTTGGATGAGATAAGTGTGAAAGCTATTTCTAGCTTGTAAGCGGAACAGTTGATTTGATTTCTTATTCGCCGAAAACCGAGACAGACCGCAATATTGCGCTGTGGAACATGAAACGCTATGGTCAACGCATAATCATTCAAAAATCGACGCAATTTGAGCCAATTCACTCGTGATCGTATAGCTGCAGGAGTGTATAGTATAGTGGAGGGGGTCGTTGAAATCGATTTGTGGTCAAAGCCAGATTTTTGACTTTGCATTTTAATAGACATGTTCATGTGGTTTATCATCATCCAAGTGAATATTTAAAAAGGTAATTAAAAAAAAGTCTCCTTGTGCAAGAATATTTTAGAAAAGAGTTACTTCAGTAAACGATGCAGTTGAAACAAAGCTGATTGACACCGCATAAATCTCCTTGATTTTCACAGCAATACCTACTTCCTTACTTTAGTGCCAAATCAAATTAACAAATTTATTGACCATGCTGCACTATTTTCTTCTTCTACAGCACATTGCACTGTGTGCCGATACGACGACCAACTCCCCAGCGAAGTCCCGTCGCAGCCTCCAAAATACCCTAGCAACGGCATTCCTGCGGGACATCAACCCCCATTTCATAGCGTATCTGACACAAGAAGAACGCAGTGACACCTGGCAGATCGATGATGTCTGTGCGCTCGTGCCATACAAATTTGAGACTCGCGTCTTCGTTGTGCGCTGCGCAAAAAAGCGCTGGACGGAGGTCTCAGTGCATGCGCTGTTAGATCACAAGGATGAGAGCGGCTACCTGCAGCTCCGGCCGCAGTTTCTGCCGCAGAGCATTGCGCACCTGCATATTACCTCAAGCAAACAAAAGTATGCTTATGATCTACGACACCTCCCGTCTGCTGCGAGGACTGTTTCTTTCGATGCTAACTACCTATACGGCAGCCTTGATCTTCAGTGCTTGCCAGTGGATCTCTACAGTCTCAACCTCTCGCGCAATAATTTCAGCGGGAGAATCGCCCTCCTGCACCTCCCATGGAGGCTCAGCGAGATCGATCTCTCGTACAATCTCTCGCTGTCCCAGCGGGAGCTTTTCTTTCAAGACGTGCCAGAGGCGCTGACTGCGCTGTATCTCCACGAGACAGGGATTCAATCGATCCGGCCTTTGCATCGCAATTCAGAAGAGAAGCGAAGGCTGAGTTCGATCACATTTGGCCTTGCAAAAAAGGAAAAAGCATGAGAGTCGTAAAAGTGTGCTCAGTCGAAGAATAATCTTTCAAAAACATAATTAACATACATAGTGACTGTGAAAACCTTTTGCAATACTTGCGAATGTAAATTTTGTTCATTTCAGTTTTCTTCTCAAAATAATGCCCATTTTCGAACTACTCTCCATCACCTTATCATCTGCCGATACAGAACTCGCGCGCATCGACCATTCCATGCTCACTGACCAGATGCGCATGGAGCTCGTCGTTGCCGACACCGACGCCATCACATCGAGCGCGTTCCAGGACCCAGACGGGGATTTTCTCGATGTCTGCCTCTGGCCCGGCGTCGTGTGCGACGGAGACGGCCACGTCATCGAGATCGAATGGACAAGGTCCACATTCTTCGGGACGCTCGCACTCGAGCATCTTCCACCGCATGTGGAACAATTTTATATTTCGATTACAGGCGTGCGCTTCGCAGGGACGCTAGACACGGCGAAACTCCCTGAAAATGTCGATTATATCGATGTTCGCTGCAATGCACTCTCGGGCGCCGTGGATTTTGAGTCACTGCCAGCAAAGCTGTATGAGCTCATCTTATCTGACAATAAATTCTCAGGTACAGCTGACCTTGAGCACCTTCCAAGTAAATTAAAGTGGTTTGATATCAGGGAAAACAATTTTGCGGGCTTCGTCATCCTTGATAGTCTCCCAGACGCACTTGACTACTTTGACATCTCTGACAACGAGTTTATGGGGACGATATCCCCAGGAAATCTCCCGGATAGGCTCCACCACTTGTACGCGAGCACCAACAAAATGTACGGCACCATTGACTTCACTGCGTTCAAAGCGGGCCTTCAAGAGATTCAAATCTGGTCGAACGAATTCGAGGGCGAAGTCAAGCTGCACTCGCTCCCACCAGATCTTCGATTTCTTCGAATCCAGAGAAATCGCTTTGAAGGGAGTGTGGATCTCTGTGCCCTCCCAGCAGGGCTTGTGGGGCTCAGTTTGAGTGAAAATGCGATCTCAGGCGAGATTGTGGCAAACAAGCTGCCGACTTCGCTCTGTGAGTTGCGCTTCCAGAATATGCGAGGCGACTGGAAGTTTGACGCTTCTGCGCTTAAGGAAAAGGTTGAGAGGCTTTACTACTGATAATTCTTCAGGATGCTCGGTATGGCTGAAAATTTAACGATAAATTAGTGAATTCGCTTGTTCTCTATGTGTTTGTACTACCCATTCGAAAAACCATATTTTAGAATTAGCGGCTATCTATGAACAACACGACATCTATGCAAAAAACGTTTGACAAATAGCGAGAGGTAGTCCCTCTACGTGAGAAAGCAACATACTTTTCCTGTGGAAAAAGCATTCTTTCTCATCCATTCGCTCGTAGACATTATTGCTCTCGATCTATAACCTGACATCTGTATGTGTATCAGGCTTCTTTTCTAGTGCATCGGTATAATTAGATTTGATCTATGACCCCGCCTTGCTCCATTACCACGAATGGCTTACTTCTATCATTTCGATAAACCCTGTTATGCCTAGAAAATAGAGGTGTTTGGGTAGTTATATGAGAATATCGGAATATAATTTTTTCACGTTGCGTTCGCTAATCTCGCTACATTACTTACAACTGAAAACTTTCAAATGCTCCTCTTCATTTCCGCAGACCCAGCCCTTGGCCGCCTTGATTACGCTTCGCTCTCCGACCAAGCACTTATGGAAATGCTCATTGTACACATGGATGATGACCAGAAGGGACAATTTCAAGATAAAAATGGTCATTTTAAGGACATCACTGAGTGGCGAGACATACGCTGCAAGGAAGACAGCGTAAAAGAAATCAGTTTCTACAATTGTCGTTTCAGCAGCGAAAGATTCCCGTTTGAGCTTATTCCACCACGAGTGAAAGAAGTTTTTATCTTCTTTTCGAATCTTCACGGAACAATCAATGCAGCGCTACTTCCACTCAGTCTTATTTCCTTTAAAGTCAAATACAACAAGCTTCACGGGTCACTTTACTTGAGCGCATTACCTCGAGGCTTAGAGTTCTTGGATGTCGCTGGAAATCAACTGAGCGGATCCTTGGCGCTCTCCGATCTTCCTGATGCACTCATTGAATTTCTTGCATGCGGAAACCAATTTAGCGGGGGAATAGAACTCAATGATTTGCCACCAGCGATGGAAACCCTCGACCTTGGATCAAACTCGCTGACAGGATCAATCTCCATCGAACGCTTGCCGGAGCCGATAGGGTGCATTACTCTAAGCGACAATGCGTTTGAAGGGGACATTCACCTTTCCGACCATAATTTTGACGGCGTATGGGTGAACATTGGAAAAAATTCATGGAGTGGGACGCTTGTGCTCCCGCGCTCAGCTGCTGCAATGTCTCTTGGAATCGGAGGCCATTATATCACTGCCGTCGTCGACGAAAAAGGTGAGAGACATGCACTTGAAAAAAAGATTATGCAGAAGATGAGATGGTGATAGAAATGTCACATTTTCGTCATTTTATAGCCATTGGTGTCTGTTCCCAGAAGAATAGCCGACCATATCTATTTCATTTATTTTGCCCGACTCTCCTACTCGATCGCATGCCACTTCACTTACCCATACTGCTGACTATCGACGATGCCCTTGGTCGCATGTGCATCAACGATCTCTCCGACCAGTCCCGGATGGAGCTGCTCATCGAGGGCCTCACCGGCCTCACCAAGCGGGCCTTTCAGGACGCTGACGGCGAGTTTCTCGATATAAATGAATGGGATGGCGTTGAATTCGATGACAACGGCGACGTCACAAGCATTGCGTTTGACGAAATCATTGGTTATATCGCCCTCGACTACATCCCACCGACAGTGAAACAATTCAACATTGACTGGACGGATGTTCAAGGCACGCTGAGCACAGCGAACCTCCCGCAGGGACTCGAAGAATTTTCTGCGTTTCAAAGTGCGCTGCATGGCGAGCTCAAACTCGCCGAACTACCACCAAATCTCCGTGAATTTAGCATCGTCGACAACTTTTTCGAGGGAAGCTGCGATTTAACGCACCTCCCGTCAAAGTTGGCGCTTTTGCACATCGACGGGAATAAATTTACAGGTGAAATAAACCTCAAAAATCTACCACAGTCCCTCAAAGACTTTGACATATCCGGAAACGAGTTCACGGGCTGCGTATCGCTCACAAAGCTCCCAAAGTCGCTCACAACGCTCAAAATGCATGGAAACAAGCTGAGCGGCAGCCTTGACATCAGCACGCTCCCGCCAAGCCTTCAAGAGCTCGACGTGTCCAATAATGACTTCTCCGGGAAAATTTACTTTGAATCTCTCCCAGCTGCGCTCACAGAGCTCCTGATGAGCAGCAATAGGCTCCAAGGCCAGTTCCCCTTCCAGAACCTTCCGGGATCGCTGCTTAGACTGGAAATAGACTCAAACAAATTTTCGGGCAGTCTTGCCCTCGAAAACCTCCCACGCCGCCTCGAATGGCTCAAGGCCGGTTTCAACGAGATGCGCGGCACCCTCAACCTTGCCGGCCTACCGGAAACCTTTCTCCGGCTTGACGTCCAGTGCAACGCGGATCTCCACGGGCCGCTGGACTTTGATGCGCTGCCGCCAGCGATGGATACGCTCAACATCTACGACAACAACTTTGGTGGTGACTTCGTGTTCCGCAAGCCACACGAAAGACTGGAGGATCTGGACGCAGGTGGCTGCCAGTTTTCGGGGACAGCTGTCATCCATCGGAAAATGCGGCGATACATCAACCTAGCGGAAAACGATAGCGAGCTAGTCATAGTGGATGAAAAGGGAGATAAATATGATTCTTCGTGTGATTGAGGAGATGAATTAGTAGAAAGATTTTTCGGTATATTTTATAGGATAGATTCTGCGGGTATGCAAAATTTTGAGACATGACATATCTGTGTATCTGCACTTTGCATATCTTTCTTATCTTAAATCATCGGAATTCATGACTTACGGCAATAAATAGAGAGAATCGATTAGCGTATAAGCGAGATACTGCGCTGTGCTCAAAATTCCCTCTTCTTCATTGGAATGGGCTCACAACCCCAGTGCAGTAAGATTTGCAGTAAAGTCACCTGATATGCACATTCAATGAATGTTCTGCACTGATGAGTTTTTGATTCGACTAAAATTGGTAAATTCTGAGCGATTACCGCAAAAGAAATGTATCTTGGTCAGTGGTGAGATTTCATAAGATCGTTAACGGGTGAGCTAGTGGGAAATTTTCATAATTTTATCGGTATCATCTTGTATACATTTCAATCATGTCACCGCTGTATTCTTTCCTCTCTGCAGAAGTAGCGTCGCTCGGGCGCTTCAATAAAGACTGCCTCTCTGAGCAAATAATTATGGAACTATTTGTTGAGCCCTTTGTCCCAAAGCGCAGCCGTACCTTCAAAGACGAGAACGGTGATTTCACGGATATCGCATCCTGGCACCCACTGCTCCAATTCGACAGTGTGGGCTGCATCATCAAAATTTGCTTCGATTTTACGTTTGCGGGTGGAGAGCTTCACCTGGAGAATCTCCCACCGCATATGCAAGAAGTGCGTGTCAATTCAAATAAGCTGACGGGTGAAGTTGATCTTACCAGCCTACCGGAAGCGATGGAGTTCTTGAATGTTGAATGGAACGAGCTTACTGGGACAATTGACTTGTCGCAGCTGCCCCCGAAGTTTGGCTGGTTTAACTGCCATCATAATAAGCTGTCGGGGCAACTCGACTTACGGTGCCTGAGCGGTCGCATCGGCGATAGGCGTCGGAATTACGAAGAAATTCCGGAAGGTGACACAACGAGGCAGTACACGCTTGATTTCACTGAGAACAACTTTGAAGATCGAATTCTACTCGGGAAGGAAAGCGACTATCGCACGTACGGGATGTTTGACCGTATCGAATTTCGCGAGTTCATTTTTGAGAGGTAATTGAAAAGCGACTGATCTGCGATTTATATAGATAAAATACGATGTACACAGTCAAAGAATTCTGTACAGTAATCGAAATAAGTACGTAATTTTTTCTTGGTGCGATGCTCCATTTGTAAAGTATGTATGCGCTAGAAAGTTGAATAGCTGCCTTGGAGATTTATCTCACCAAAATCGCATCTGACGGTCTTATCTGCTCTGTAGAACCCTCAAAGAAGCACTGTGGGCAAAAGAAATCTGCTCGCGATATCTGTATGTAGCTTCGAATTCTTGTGAGGTTGGTGCGTAGCATACCTTTTATAGAATACGGAGTCCTATCGACCCTTTTTAAATCCTATTCACTGCCGTATGGCAACGATCTGACTTTGATACTGAAAACGCAACTAGCGAGAATATTATGCTTCTCAGGCGCGTCTGTCGACACTTTTACTATACATTTTACTGTGCACTGAAAAGCAAGAATTTCAAGGTATAATTTTTATGCAAAACACACTTATCATTCCACAAACAGGTACTTCAGCATTTCAGAAAGAATATTTCAGTTAGTCAACGGTTGGATCTGCTTGTACAGATGGGCCCGAGGCTTATGATTTTATAGGTTTTTAAGCCTCAGAATAGTGCGTAAAGCTCTCTTTACATAATTTCAAGAAATAAGCGCATTCAAACCCTACGAAATTGACAAATTCAATGCATGAAGGACTTCATCACTCAAAGCATTACCTTCTATGTTCACTTCGAGACCGCTGCATGCATTGAAATTCAAAATTTCCTCAAAGTCGTTGTTTTCGAGGTCCAGAAGCTGGAGACCGAGTGGCAGGGCACCGAGGTCCAGTTTTCCACAGAGTCTGTTCCCGTCGAGGTACAGTGCCTCGAGGCATGCCGGTAGCGCTGTGAGGTCGACGCTTCCCGTAAAACGATTCATGGAAAGGGCGAGTGACCGCATTCCGGCCGGGAGCTTGGTTAAGTCAAGAGAGCCGCTCAGCACATTTGCTGCGCAATCAAAATTGTCGAGAAAAACAGAAAACTTAGTCAGGTCGACAGTGCCCAAAAAATTGTTTTGTGTGAAAGAAACGTAAAACATCTGTGGCGGCAGATTTCCAACGTCAATGGACCCTTTGAGATGATTTCGGCCGATGTCCAGATATTCGAGGCGCAAAGGTAGAAACTGGAGGTCGATGCTGCCACGAAGTTCCCTCCGAGCCCACCGGATGGCGCGCACATCCCTCTTCGAGTCGCACTCCACTTTCGACCATGTGCATGCGTCTGGGGGTGGAAATTCGCTCTCGAAAATTGAGTCTTTGTCTTTGAGGCCACTGACGAGCAGCTCCATTAGCTGTTGTTGCGTGAGGCTGAAGAGGTCGACTCTACCGAGGTCGGTGTCTTGCGAGGAGATCAAGGTAGGAGCGAGAAGCATTGAAGTCTTTTATACTAAAGAATATAACTTAATGATAATGAGAATGCAATAAATAGCCAAACTGAGATTTTATGTACGGAAACATTCTTTAAGGGAAGTGAGTTCTGAGTGATCCAACGGAAGTCGATTGAAGTATCGCTTCGCATATGAATAAAATAAAAAATGAACGCGTGACTCATTTCTCAAGTCTACCATGATAGGCTTCTCTATTTTGACACTTTCAAGATCTTGCAAAGGAGCTTCGAATTGCGCAGTTGAGTTGATAAGATAATGGCGACTTGCAAATTCTAAAATTGAATTTTTACATCGCCAGCCTTCCCCATTTATATCAACTCTGCATAATTTTCGTGTCCTTGGTGAACGTATCAACCCACAGCACTTCTTCAAAGTCATTTCCACTGTGCCCGACCACATACCGCAGGTTATCCTCCAGTCGCAGGATACCCGTCAGTAAATTTCCTTGCAGATCAATGGCCCCAATTTCCTGGTGAACACCAGCGAGATCAATCGTCCCCGAGAAATAGTTCCGTGCCAGGAGCAGCGATATCAGGCCCTGTGGGAGTATACTGAGAATCAAAGACCCGCTCAGCGCATTGTCGTTCAAGACGACCGCCTTGATGGACTTTGGCAGTTTTGTCACATCGATGCTCCCCGAGAATTGGTTTGACTCACATCGCAGATTTTCGAGCGTTTCCGGCAGGCTCGTCAGGTCGAGCGACCCCGACATCATGTTCTCCATCAGCCAAAGGTCGGTGAGGTTTTTCGGAAGATTTCGCAAGTCAGCGCTGCCCGAGAGGTGATTGTGGTGCACCAAAAAGTGCGTGAGGTTGGCGGGGAGATTGCCCAGATCGATTGTGCCGACTAGCTCATTCGTGTACACATTGAAGATTGTGAGGGTTTTCGGCAGCCACTCGAAGCAAAGCGACCCATCGCCCAGAATAAAGTCCCAGTGGATTGCCTCAATATCACCATCGGTCGTGTGCACACCCGGCCAGTCGGATACGTCCACAAAGTTCCCCTGGGCGTCGCGAAATTTGTCAGTGTCGTGAATTCCAGCGACGAGCAACTCCATTTGCGCTTGCTGCGAGAGCATTTGGGGGTCGGCGCGACCAAGTGGGTCTCTTGCCTCGATTTCAGGAGTGATAAGGTGTAAGGATAAGGTGGATGAGCTCGGGAGATGGAGTTTCATTCTCAGAAGATGATAAGTGGAAAACTCTGACAAGGGAATTGTCAAGGACTAAACAAATGAAGGAAAGGATAGACGAATAAGTCGAGGGCTGATCTCAATGCTTTCTGAAAGGAAACAATATGCCCAACTGGGTAGCCTGGGTCGTTTTCGTTTGTAGCCTTGAGAAAAAGATTCTGTCACTGCAACTGTTACCTACCTTGATGCATTATTCGTATGTTTCAATACAGAGCCGCTATATCATCGCATACCTGCGTTTCTCTCTATCATCTCACACATAAAAATAATAGCTACAGTTTCATTCAGACTCTTCAGTGCTGACACTTGCACTATTCTCGTGCTAAAGATAAAGGAAAGATGGTTTAACAATTAACATAGGCCTTGTCTATCGATCTTGCAGATTCGATCGATAAAAAGGTTTTCCATCATAAACGCAGTTTATTCACATTTGATAAAAACGAGTGCGTCTCACAACACAATCCCATTTTTACCAAAAAGACTCCACAATCGCCTTTCCAATGCGAATGCGCTTGTCCGCGGGCTCACCCACCCCTCCCATAAAACTTTCCACGCGCTTGATCTTGTTCCCGCGCAGGTCGATGCTGACTGTCTTCTTCGGAATCACACCGTAGTACACCACGTCCTGCGTGATAGAATTATTTGATAGACTGATCTCTCGCAGGAGATTCGGCAGGTCACGCAGCACAATGCGCCCGGAGATTTTGTTTTTTGACAGGTGCAGAAAAATTAGGCGGCCAGGCAGCGCCGTCAGGTCGATAGACCCGCAGATCTGATTGTTCGACATGTTGAACGTGATGCACTGGCGCGGAATCATCCGCGTTTGTATTTGGTAGTGCTGCCCGCAGTTGTTGATGTTCACGTACTCCACTGTGCTGGGGAGGTGGTCGATGCGGAGCTGCCCCATGCGTTTACTGGAAAATTCAACGCTCCGGACGTACCCCTCGTCGCACCATCGAATGTACTGGCGGAAGTCGCCCCGCTTGAAAAACTCGGCGCAGTCTCGCGGCGGAAGTGCCTCAGGTAGGACATCGCTGAAGAGGAGGGCCATCTGCTGCTCCTGAAATCGGAGCTCATTGACGTGGCGGATGTCTTCGTGGAAGATTGAGACATGCTGTGGTATGCGGACACTGACGGGGGCTTCTCTATTTTTGGGGTTGGTATCAGAGGTGGAGAGAATGATAAGAGCAGGGATGGCGTACATACAATGAGAAGAAAACTAAGAATATGAAGAGTAAATCTCAATTAATTTGAAAATTAAAGAAATTCTCAGAATCACTCTAATTTAGGCCTCTTCACTATTTTTCGCCTCAAATCGCTATAAATTGCGAAGTGATGGAATTTCCATTGTCATCGATGAGCCTCTCAATGCTGTTCCCTCCAAGGCACGCGAAGCGTAGTGTTCCTGGGATTTTGTTGACACGCACAACGCCGCTGAGCTTGTTCTCCTCGAGGTTGATGAAACCGATGCGCTCTGGTAAAAATCGAAAATCAATTGTCCCGCAGAAACCGTTGGACCGGAGGGCGAGCTCCTCGAGCGTTGCCGGGAGCGCTGTCAGGTCGAGCGAGCCCGTCAGCGCGTTGATGTTGAGGTAGACCTCAACGATTTGCGGCGGGAGCCTGCACAAGTCGATCGTCCCACTGAGCGCATTATTGCTGGCGAGGAAGCTCTCGAGCCCCTGCGGCGCGTCGGCGAAGGCCACTGACCCCGTAAATTTGTTCAGCGTCATCGAAATGTCGGTGACAGTGGCCGGGAAGTGGCGAAAGTCGAATTCGCCGCGCAAGTTGGAGCTGAACTCAACGTGGAACTTCGTAAGGTTCACGGGCAGGTACTCGAAGTTCAGCGTGCCGATGAGGCCCATGTGTGGCCACTGGATGGCCGTGATACTGCCGCTTGCGTCGAACTCGAGACCCTCCCACGCTTCGATATCTCGAAATTCGTCACGTTTGATCATGAACCTTTGTTTGCAGCGCTCAAGGAGGCCTTCGACGAAGAGCTCCATGAGCATCTGGTCACTGAAGGCAATTTTTGTAGCTTTGCCGATATGCGCTGCATCAGCTGTTAGAAACGCTAGATTCAGGGACATTTGCGATAAATAATCAAAGAAAAAATTGAACTGACAAAGTTCGCGTGAAACTGACAGAAGATATCAGAGAGGAGAAAATTCTGCTTTCCCAGCCTTTTGAGAGAATATATCTATCTGACCCTTATTGGATCTGTGCGCTTTGGGCAGACCTCATTTTAGTATCAATACTCAACGGACCTCGACATGCCTTCTAATTCGCGTTATTCGGGACTCCATTCAAGGCTATCCCTAGAATAATTCCAGATTTACTACCAAAATGCCTATCAAAAGGGTTGCAGTACTCAGCAACGTAAGAGACGCAAAAGAATGAAAAAATTTATTCTCAAAGTTGTATCCCACTTTTACCCTTCACTCAAGCAGTGCAATTTCACACTCTTGCTGCACAACGCTCGTCAGCTTGTTTCCAACCAGATTTATCTTCTTCAAAGCGCCCGGAATCTTTGCGATACTGACCTTTCCGCGAAACTCGTTGCTCGACGCATCAAGCGACTTAAGTCCTGGCGGTAGGGCGGATAGATCAACGGACCCCGAAAATTTGTTGCCACCAATAAAGAGTTCACAGAGGGAAGGTGGGAGCCTCAGAAAACTGAATCTGCCACTAAATCTGTTGTTCTCTATGTGAAGCTTTTTGAGTTTCTGTGGAATCTTTTCTTTCCAGACTGGCCCCTCAAAATTATTGCTGTCTATGAAGAGCTTTTCCATAGATTCCGGCATGCGCTCAAAATCAAAAGTCCCATGGAACGCACAGCTGGAGGCCTTGAGGCTCACGAGCTCTAGCGGTAAGCGCTGCGTATCAAATGTTCCACCGTACGATGTCTCGCTTATGTTCAGCTTCTCTAAGCTTTTTGGGAGGCTTTCGAGGGAAACATCTCCCGATAGTGGATTTTTGTGCACATAGAGATGCAGCATGCTCGATGGAAGCGAGGCAATTTCAAAAGTCCCGGCCATTGAGTTGCCTTGTCAGGCAACTCATGCCTGAACTCCCATGCCCATGCCTTGTCTGAGAGTTGTCTCAGAGGTTCCCCAAGGGTGGCCCTCGGCCACCTCGGGTGGCCGTCGCGAATTCTGGAGGTGGTACTGGAAATTGAATTCTCCGTGGCATTCCTTAAGAGACAGTCACTTTTTTCTCGAGAGATGAGGAGGCTAGGTGGCCCTGGGAGATTTTTTTTCAGGGTTAGGTGGCCGTGGCCGCTTGGCGTGGGGAACCTCTGGATACACAATCGAAGATACAAAGGTACTCAAGTCGAGATGGGAGCAGATGTGTGTGCAAGCTGCTCTCGATATTGCGACCGTGGCACGTGATTCGGCGAAGAGTAGGCGGAAACCAGTCAAGATTTTTGATCGCAAAGCAGGTATAGGTATCATATTCCATTTCCTGCATGAGCCCATCCTCGCACGTGATTCTTTGAAGCCCACAGTAGCTGAGGCCACTGATCATCGCATAGCGGTCGAAACGCCGAGTGTCTGGGAAATCGTGGGTAAGTTTTTGCATGCAGATAAACTGGAAAAGCGCAGCGTCGTAAGCATCGGGGCTATCAGCAGTTATGAATGCAAAGATGAGGGCCATGTATCAAATTTGTGAAAGATACAATCATGAAAGATTATTCAGTCGAATCCGCTCATAGAAAATAGAAGAGGTCCTATACTGAAATCCGAATATCTTTTATTTGAGCATCTTTTTCACCAATATCTTTGACTTCTTTGATTTTGTTTCCACGCAAATTGACCAATCTAAGCGATTGTGGCAGATTTTTATAGAGCACGGTTTCCTCTCTAATCGCATTCGCAGAAAGATTGAGGCTTTTCAGCGTGCGCGGAAGGCTGTCCAGCATGATAGGCCCTGTAATTTTGTTACCTTGCACAGAGAAGTCCTTGAGCTTTTCCGGAAGTGTTTGCAGATTGAGAGACCCAAAGAGCGCATTGTGGGCCATGTCAAAAGACACGAGCGCACGTGGAAGAAGCCGTGTCTCGATTGGGTATGGCTGTCCGCACATCTGCATGTACACATTTCTCGTTGTGCTCGGCAGCATGTGCAAGCGCAAGTTGCCATGAAACCGCCCCGACCTGATGAGGATGGCCGACATCAGACCATCTCCGGCGTATGAGATGCTTCTAAGTGCTATCTCCTTGTACTCTGGGCTTAGGTCAGCAATCAAGCCATCGATTTCAGTGCCCTGAAATGCCCTGATTGTATCGACATTTTGTGCGTATCGAGCATACACACGTATATGACAGAAATGAGAGACAGCATTGAGAAGAGGTAGAAAAAAGAAGGGTGGTGATCGTGCGGCGTTGAGTTTGCAGAAATACAGTCAATCAGCGTGCAGAGCCGAATTAAGTTGCGAAAAACTTTATTCTTCAACGAGTGCTGTATTCTTTCCAATATTACACAGCGCTTTGGGCACTTTCGATAGAAAGTAAAAGCTCATAAACATTCTCGAGAAGGCTCACATTGATACTCTGGCTTAGAGTAGTCCCTGGTTGCTGAATAGTCGATTTGACTGTCTCTTGCAGCGCGCCATTGACAAAGTGCACAAAGGATAAGTTGTGCCTATCAAGTCGTGATTCTTTGGCTTTCGATTGCGCTTCACGCACAAATACACTGAATAGCAAATGCTGGTCGAAGTCTTTGAGGTTATTGAGAAAAAATTCTGGTATGCGTAGATTTTGGTGCTTGCAAAGCTCTCCCAGAACTAAACTATACATTTGACAGACCACATCGTGCTTTTGAAGCTTCGATGCTTCATGGAGCGTTTCGTCAAGTAACAGCCAGCTGTCAATGACCCACTGTGATTTTTTCATTTCGCTCAGAATAAAGTGGAAGGCTTTCGTGACCTTGCCCATGTCCTTTCCCGCGTCTCGAACAAGCGGCTTCCAAGAGAAAGCTGCATCCCATGGCTGAAAGCCTTTTGTCATACTCGGCACCTCTTGAGACATTTATCGGTGAAAGATATGTTCAAGATTAATATTTTGCTTTCGCATACAATCAAGGAGAGAAATCTGATCATACCTGTTTTACCGAATTCAAGGGAAGATAGGTTTCATCTCTTTCATGTGACAATACCCATGCTTTATGTTCCACTACAGATTGAATAT
The DNA here is from genome assembly GCA_964019655.1 of Perkinsela sp. pyNocScin1. Classification (NCBI taxonomy): domain Eukaryota; phylum Euglenozoa; class Kinetoplastea; order Prokinetoplastida; family Perkinselidae; genus Perkinsela; species Perkinsela sp. pyNocScin1. Next base: position 654,028 of record CAXHTR010000001.1, read on the forward strand.
TCCCGATTGCTTCCATTCTGATGCTACAGCCTTCACGCGCCCAATGTGGTTTCCTTCAAGATTAAACTTTCGCAGTGTCTTCGGAAGCTCTCCGTAGAACAGTGTTTCTTGAATGATTCGGTTATTCTGCAGCCATACATAGCGCAAGCTCTCAGGAAGATTGAAAAGATTCAGTGTTCCGGAGATCTCATTATTTGCTAGGCAGAGCTCAGTAAGATTACGCGGTAGAGACCATAGATCGATGGACCCATACAGCTGATTAAACATCATATAGATTGTTGAAGCTGATTTGGGCAGCAGACGGGCTTCAATAGGATAACTCTGGAAGCAAGAAGCAATATGCACATGCTCGACACTCTGTGGAAGGTAATTTAAGTTGAAATTGCCACATTCTCGGTGGCCTTCTATAGTTATTAGTCGGACTTCATCATCTCTGCAAACGACAGAAAATGAATTTCCGAGAGCGTTGGGCCAGTGGCAAATGTTTTCGATTTTATCACCAGAAGAGGCTCTCTCCATGAAACCTTCAGAGCAGCTGTGGAAAAATGCACGCAGAAGCGCGGCTTGCATACTTTTATGTTGCACATGGAGAGTATCTTGACTGATTATGATGCAGCTTATCATTGAATAATAATATCGACGTTACTAAGAGGGTACTTTTTTTATATATTTGTATTTCGAAGACTTAGGTGTTCTTACACTGTTTTCAGATGGTTGAGCAGCGAGACAATGCTACAACGCTAGAGACAATATTAAAGTATCTGTCTCCACACCATAGTAGTTTCAGCATCGATTCTCAGCATCATTTCTACGTCTTCAAGATGATAAAGAACCATAATTACGTGGATTTTATCGCTCAAATTAGATAAAACCTTCATCAGCCTATCTTATGTAATCATTATCTCATGTAAAGGGTTAGCTGGATGCAGTACAAGGTTCAATGCGTATCCAGGCATGATTGCTTGTAAGAAAGAGTGATAGTATGTATTTATATTCAAAAGTATAAGTATGCATAGAAGCACGTCATGTGCCACATAAGCGACTTCTTGTGTTAAATCAATGATATCTCTGACGTTTTCAAGTACCATCATTAGGGTGCATCTGGCCGATGCCATGCAGTACAGCAGCCACAATCAATGTGCTTAGTATCTCTTGCTCTTTTTCCTATGAATGACTTATTTCATTCCTGTTGCCTGTGCTTAGTAAATGTGCCCTTGCAAGAAGATCAGGACACTTTTCATAGCGATTGTACAATCGAAGTTAGAGCTCAATTAATTGCTGATCTTTGAGCTCATAGCTGAGCATTGTGGCGACAAGAGCAAAGATCTTCTTCAAGATGCGGATTATTCTTAAGTTTGCGAATGGAGAATATCTTTCTGATAGCTTGACTCACATCGAGGAGGGAAATTACCAGCTGAGTAGAGGAAATTACCGCGAAAGTTGAGCTCGCATGAAGTTTTTCCCATCGGGGTTAAAATTTTCGAACTTAACCAGACTTTTCAACTATTACCTCCCGTATCGTCACATTAATTGGCAGGTTCTGCCAAATTGATTGGCAGATGTCAAATTAATTGGCAGAATTCTGTCACCGCATGCGCGACTTGTTCAAGTTAATTGGCAGATTTGTTCAAGATAATTGGCAGAATTCCGAGGCGATTGGCAGATTTGTTCAAGTTAATTGGCAGTTTGCCACATTAATTGGCAGATTTTGGCGAATTGATTGGCAGATTTCTCGCCGTTTTGAAAATTCGATAGAAACTCTCAAATCTCGGTTAGTAATACAAATGTATGTCGCTCTTACACTCTTTAGAGCATTTAGATCCTTCTCTGCGGAGCATGTGTCAATTGACTAGTATCAGATGTAAAATTTTCCCCATTGATATGTATCCGTAACGATAAGAGGACTATTTTTTCTTTCCGATTGTAGATGAAGTACAATACTAGAAAGTACTGTGCGATCAACCTATCCTTCATCAGGTGCTTTTGCTAATGATACGCAAGAAAAGTATGGAGAGCGATCCCCCCATTCCCGCTACAGATTTAACTAAAATTGTGCGTTCAAACTTCAAGTGTTCTTGAGAGATTCATGATACGCTCACTCTTCCAAGTCTAAAAAAGGAGCTTTATGAGCAGCATGGATCCTCTTTGACGAATTATCAACTTACTATTTTATCACTTACTCTCCCACAGCGTCGAAATGTAAATTAAGAATAGCGTCTAATTAAGAATTCAGCGGCACATGTACGTCGCGTCTTCAAAATCTAATTTACCTTTAGAATACTCGGGCCCTGCTTCGCGTATTTCCTCCAATCCACGGTGTAATATAGTATACATTCTGATTCATGGGTCGAATCAAGCTTTAATTAGTGCAGGTGTTTTAAAAGAAGGCAATTCATTCAAAATAGTTGAAAATGAAGGGTCAGAGCCGCTGGAAACTTCACATGGAATCTTCCTTTTAAGGCCATCAGTTTGATATTCTGCAAAGATTGTGAGCGCCGAGTGAAAGTGAGCGGGGTGCGGTCTGTGGTATATAGTGATGAATTTTTCTTTTTAGTGACGACAGGTGGTGTACTACTGACGACTGGGGGTAAATTAGGGAGGATTTCTGGTAAATTACTGACGATCGCTCTGCAACTACTGAGGATCGTCACTCGGAGAAAGGGTGAAATGTAATAATCCACAGAAGACTTGTACAAGTTCATTTGAGTTCTTGTGCTTCTAAGAACGTAAGCTGCTATCTTTCTTGGAAATTAGCCAATCCAAGAAACGGTTTGAGAAAATGCATATTTAATCGTTTTGATTCGTTATAAAAGTTATAAAAGCAATAGCAATGCTGCGACGCCATAATTTGCGAGCAAACCGGTCTATGGCAGTGCTCGACCGATCGCCATCCGACATCTATGAAGATGTGACCGGAGGGAAGCAGCCAGAAAAGACTGCGAAGGAAGTGCGGAGTGCAAAGAAAGCACACCAAGCCGCTCCTGTGCCTGGGGCTGATGTTACCGCCGAGGTTCATGCCGAAGAGTCTGGTGGGGCAATACCGCAGCAAGCGGAAGTGGAAGTCTCTCCGAGTTATCCCTCGGATACCCCTGTGCTCCCTTCGCCACGTGAGTACTCGCAGAACTCCGGCCTCCCAATGGAGCAGGCAACGCCTCCAGATTATGCTCATCTCGACCTGTTATCGGCACACCATGCGCACGAAAAAAAAAATAAAAAAAAAAATCAAACCAAAAACGCAAAAAAAAATCATATCATCAACAACCAGCGCATGGATTTATCTATACAACCATTTCAGTCACCACACACCATCCCCGGTGGTATCAATTTTCTCACGCCTGAGGTTCTTTCACAAGAGGACCTCGATCGCATTCCAATTAGGCACCGAAAGAACAAGTTCTACCAAGGTGCGGTTGCGAACGCAAAACGTGTGCGCGAAGAGCAGGAGCGCATTCGTCAAGAGTGCATTTCCCCGAGAGCTTTGTTCCCTCACGAAAGCGAGTCTCAAGCATATTTATCAAGCGCTTTCGGTAATTCTCCGTACGTGCTCACAGATCTCTCACCTTTTCAGCGAGGTAGCACTCAAACTCTGATTCAGCAGCGAGCACCTACTCAGCAAAAACGCGTCAGCTTTTTGATTGATTCTGTGGTTGAGCAGCGAGCACCTCACCAACAAGGTCACATGCCATCTTTAACGCAACATCCATCATCTAACCAACAAGGTCACATGCCGTCTTTAACGCAACATCCATCATCTAACCAACAAGGTCACATGCCATCTTTAACGCAACATCCATCATCTAACCAACAAGGTCACATGCCATCTTTAACGCAACATCCATCATCTAACGAACAAGGTCACATGCCGTCTTTAACGCAACATCCATCATCTAACGAACAAGGTCACATGCCATCTTTAACGCAACATCCATCATCTAACCAACAAGGTCACATGCCGTCTTTAACGCAACATCCATCATCTAACCAACAAGGTCACATGCCGTCTTTAACGCAACATCCATCATCTAACGAACAAGGTCACATGCCATCGTTGACGCAACATCCATCATCTAACCAACGAAACAACTTTCTGACTTCAACATTGTCCACTGTTCCCACGGGTGGTGATGGCTCCGATAGCGACAGCGATTCGGAAGTTCCACGGAATAACGCTGATATACTGCAGGACCGCTCTGTGGGTCCATGCGCCCCGCCTCTTTCTCGAGATTACTTTGTTCGGGCGAATTTTATCATCTTGAAAACAGTTGGTGCTGAGGTTCTCCAGGGGCCCATCCGTGATTCGAATCTTGTGTTTGTAGCACATACGTGCTTTCATTATCTTATGACTTTTCCACCGAGTAAAGTCACTTTAAGTGTGCTAACTGCGGGCCTGGCCGAGGTTGATGGAGCATTGAAGGTCCGCCCGATCTCGCGAGATCCAAAGAAGAAAGATCTTCAGCTTTTGACAGCAGCAGAAATTCTTGAGCAGCGCAGCGAAAATGACAATCGTTCAGGACCGAGCTCTAAATCAGCCCCCGAAAAGACTAAATCGGGCGGCAAATGGACAAATTTCATCGACAGGTGCAGAATTGAAGTTAACTGGGCAGAACTCGAAGACTACAAGGTTCAGAAGAAGGGTATGACAAAGTTTATCAATGCCTTGGCAGATGCAGAAGGTCACGGCAGCTGCAAAATGTGGAAAGCGAATGCCCGCAAACTATTTCAGCGCGAAATCGATGAATGGCACAAAAATAACGGAAAAAAACCTTATCACGCCTTGACAGCACACGAGCAAGTCGTGGGCAACCGACGCAAGCCAGGTCCGAAATTTAAAATAGAGGACGCAATCGAAGGTCCAATCATGATGTGGCATATCATGGTGAATGTGTGCCTCAGACGTTCTGCAGAGCAAATCAGTATGCAGATGGAAGAGAGCATTCTTCCCGTTGACCTTTCTGCGTCATCAGTAAGACGCTGGTTCGCCAGACAGACGATTCTCGGAAGCATTATCAACGCGCTTGTTCCCCGCGGGATACCTCTACCGAAGAGAGCTAATGGGAGTCCAGCTCTGACCTCCAACATACCTAACCTGGTATCCATTGATGATCGCCCGTGGTACATTGATGCCAAAATCTACCCGGGCCATTGGGAGGGGGACTTGATCATCGGAGCTGATAACTCTGGTGCTATTTTAGCTCTTGCCGAGAGATACACTCGGTGGCTCATCGCTATCTTGCTCACGGGCAAGGACTCTATCATAGTGATGATGCGTATCTCGGAGCAGGCAAAGATTTACGCTATATTCTCGGTAACGTTCGATCGTGGGGGTGAATTCACCTTCCACGACATCTTGAAGGAAGCAGGTATCGACACATACTTCTGCGAGCCGGGTTGCCCTAATCAAAAAGGGCTCGTCGAAAACCGTAATGGCAAGCTTCGATACTCTTTGTGCCCTGATTTCGACTTCCGCAATCTCACGCAGGAGATGGTAAATCACCTATGCGCTAGCGTTAATAGCGAGATTATAAAAGAGCAGAACTGTTCTCCGTTCGCATGCCTCAAGCAAGGTCTTCTCGGAGCCAAAGCAATGATAGAAGCTCAAAGACTTCACAAGGAAGCTGGGCTAACAAACATTCGCGGGTAGTAATCGGAAATGAGTAATAATTGAGTAATGAATATTGAAAGTTTATTGATATGATGATATATATATATATATACAATCGAAGGTGGTTGTGTATGAGGTGTAACTCGTATATGTTTCTCATCAGAGTATTTTCTTAACGTTAAATGAGGCGCCCAGACATCAAGTTCACCGGAGAAATTCCCCCGGGATGTTCTTTCAATGCTGAGAGAATCACTGATTTTCTCATATATTTTGATGAGCATTATTCCCGTCTGCGCAGGAGATGTCGACAGAGGAACATGCCCATCGATCAAATCATCGCTAAGATCGAAGAAGAGGCGAAAATGATGGAATGCGACCTAAGGGTAGGGCCTCCTGCGGAACGTATGTCCTTAGCTGATCGGGAGTTCATCTTTAACATCATTAAAGATGCAGAAGCGAAGCAGCTCAGGAAGCTCAATGCGCAAAGGTCTCAGGCATAGAGCGTAATCCTTTTGAAAGAATATAGGCAGGTATAGATTTGAATTTATAGCTCTTACGGAGTTCTCGTGAATCCAGGCACGCTTACCCACTTTCTTTCTCGATATCATTAATCAAAGATGTAACAATGACTCAGCATCCCGAAGAGAATCGAAACAGAGCGCTTCGTTACGCCATTTTGCACATGAATCTCCCTAAAAGCCTAATCACACAGTCTACCTTAGGTGAGTTGGTGAGTGAAATCAATCGAGATATCGAAAGAAACCGTGGAAAAAGTCCTTATGAATTCGTCAAGGAATTACCTTTCTTCACTTCACGTAATAAAATACATGAAGGGAGTACCTCTTCTATCTAGTATTCTGCGAAGTACGGATTAAGAGCACTACGAGAAATAGAATAATATACAGAATAACCTAGGCCACTTTGTACCCATGCTCAGCGGGTTCTTACATGATCTGAATTTTTCATGGTACTTTATAATGCATCTATGCACTTTTCGCAGAAGAAGTGAGGTCGATTCCGATCCTAGACTTACGGGTGAATTACTCGGGGTTACGTTGTCGGGGTGACTCGAACCAGGTCTATTGGCAGTTTTGTTCAAGTTAATTGGCAGGTGTCAAATTAATTGGAAGAAATGTTCTAATTAATTGGCAGGTGTCAAATTAATTGGAAGAAATGTCAAATTAATTGGCAGATTTCCCGAAAAAATGGCAGATTTGTTCACATTAATTGGCAGATGCCGAGATAATTGGCAGGTTTTTTTTTCTGCCAATTAATGTGACGGAACGGGACCTGTCATTATGAATTACGTATAGTGTGAACGTCGATTCTGACATTGATCTATTAAAATAGCGCTTGTATGTGCTTTCATTTATGATATCAATTAAGTTTCACGAAGCGATCGCAATGGCTAGCTAGGATTTCTTTCCTATTACTGATTTAACAGGAATGCGATATCCGTAAGTGCAAGGCCACGTTCTGATTACCATGTAATCAAATCTTTGTATAAATTTGCTATTAGATTCCCTGTGTGTCCCCAGCAACATGGCGTTTTGCTCATAGAATCTAGAAAATGCACGGCTACTGTATAAGTACCTTTGTAATACTTCTCTAACAATTGTATTTCGTATCTCTTTTAGCCTCATTTTTGAATTCATAATGCACACGCTCCAAATTTTTCCCACAGCGCTTCTGATGCTTCTAGCAGATGTGGATTCAGATGATGATTCTCTCATCCATTCATCTGAAGATGAGGAAGTTCCTATCACACCAGTGTCCCAGCAGGATATCATTGAGCTTCTTGTTCTGAGTGTTCAGGGCCACGAAAATTTTAAAGATGATAAGGGAAATTTTCTGAATTTCGAGGAATGGGAAGGGGTTGAATGTACAGAAACTGGCTATGTACGGCAGCTCCGGTGGAACAAGTCCTTTCCAAGATCTAAGGATTCTGAGCATAGAATCAATCTCGAGTGGATTCCATCGACCGTTTGGAACTTTGAAATAGCAGAGAACGATCTTGATGGCAGCCTCAGTATGGTTGACATGCCTCGTCCCCTGTACAAGCTCCGTTTGAGTAAAAACAAACTCTCTTCGACGGTGGATCTCTCAAAGTGCCCAGCGAAGCTTGTCTTTCTTCATCTCGACCGCAATCATTTTTTCGGAAGTGCGGACCTAACGAGGCTACCCGTTACGCTCGAAAAAATCAACCTGAGTCACAATAATTTCTCAGGGAGCATAGACATCACGCTCTTTCCTTCCAAAATGGGCCATGTTTACCTCAATCATAATAATTTCTCGGGGACCATCCACGTATCACGTCTGAACGTCTCATATCTTCGTGTTCTGATGCTGAACGACAATGCGCTGAGCGGTGAGCTCCATTTTTTCAAGTTTCCGAAGCTCATCGAGTACATGTCATTCGCGAACAACAAGTTTACGAACTTTTATATTGTGATGCTCGATGTGTGGATTTTGCCTTTCCTCCGCGGCATCGATCTCCGAGGAACGGGCATTCGGTGCATCGTCGATGCCATCAACTGCAGTGAGATTCAAACACCGAACATTTTCCTTGACTAATGGGTTTTGTGTGCAAAAGCGCGTAGCGTGAAGAATTAGGATAGAATATTGCGGATTGCTTGAATAGAATGTTCGTATCGTACACACTACAGACAGGGCTGAATATTGATAACTTTTTTTCTTCCGTATTCTTAACTTCATGATGTGGATGCACATTACCCTTGTATCAACAGCAGATGATTCCCATGTCAGCCGCTGCTCAAAAGCCATGCTCTCGCAGCAAACCCTCCTTGAGCTCCTCGTTGGTGATCTTACCGCGAAAAACGATCTTCGCGACTCTTCTGATATATTTCGAAATATAAAAGACTGGCCTGGCGTTATCCTCGATGAATCTGGAAATGTCACCCAACTAAACTGGTGCAGCGACACTCCACTGCCATTTCCTGACGGGGAAACGCTGCATACCGAATTTTTACCGGATACACTCGATGTCTGCAACATCCCAAACAATAATTTCTGTGGTCGGATAGACTTTACGCAGCTCCCACCAAATCTACGAATCGCATACTTGCAGCAGAACAAATTTTCGGGAAGCGCTGACCTTCGAGGACTTCCAGCAACTTTGACGAATATGTCGCTCTTCTCAAACGAGTTTGAGGGTGAGGTTTGCCTCGTGCATCTCCCAGAGGCCCTCGAGGTTTTGTTACTCGGAGACAACCGTTTCCGCGGCAGTCTCGACTTGACTGCGCTGCCTCGCGCAATGCGAACCCTCGACTGCCATGGCAACGCTTTTGAAGGCTCTGTCGACTTACGCAGCCTTCCCGATGGAATCCAAAATCTGAACTTCGCCTCGAACGCGCTCACGGGCACAATCGACCTGGCCGCCGTTCCAAAGTCCATGCGATATCTTCGCTTCGCAAGCAACACGCTCACCGGTGGTCTCGACCTCGAGCATCTCCCGCCTTCCCTCCATTTTCTCGACGGCGAGGACAACGAATTCTCAGGGAGTCTCGTGGCTGGGAACCTGTCGAACAAAATTGTCAAAATATCGCTCAAAACGAATGACTTTTCGGGGGATTTCATGGTGAAGGACTGGCCAGAAACGAACCTGCTCATTGACGTTCGGGAAACGAACATAACTCGCGTGGTGAATGCGGAGGGAGACGCTGTGACGAACAACAGAATTCTTCGAGGATGTGAAATAAAGTAAGGGGGATGAATACCAGCGTGACAGTGTATTTTTATGATAAAAATTTTAATATTTGATTCAGACAAAATTTTTCTTGTTCTCTGGGCATTTTGAGAAAATAATGAGAATACTTATAATGAGAATTCTTTTGTCTGAAATTTTCATGTTCGTTACTGATGGCCCTCGTCACATTTTTTTGCATGCTGGAAGAAAACCCAGCCCCGACAGATTACTTTCAACAGGTCCTTATGAGATGCTTCTTCGCGTATATTGATGCAAGCGCCATGCATGAAATTTCACATGGAGATCATGGCAGCCCAGTCTGCGGGGACACCCAGCGATCGGAGTGGGACGGCGTGCGCTGCCACTCCGGTGTTGTGAAGCGAATAACATACGGGAAATTCCGTGGTGGGAACTTTGACCTGGCGTATGCGCCAAGCTCTGTCATCAGTATGCTGATAGTCAACTGCGAACAAGCGTACCAGCTCGAGACGAGGATGCTCCCGCGGAGCCTCGAGAACGCAAATATCGTTCAAAATCGGCTCTTTGGCACAGTAGACCTGACGAGCCTCCCGCGGGGGCTTGTGCAGATCGATCTGTCGAGGAACGGAATCATTGGCCCAATTTACTTAGCAAACCTTCCAGATACACTGACTGAGATCAATCTCAGGGGTAATGCAATCAAACAGCACACCATTTACTAAGAGGCGCAAACTGATCGGTTTGAGCGGCTCATCATCAGGAGAGGCGTGAGCGATCTCAGGCCCGTGAAGGAAGAGCACCGCAGCTTCAAATTTATTCTGCAGTGAGGCACGGTGGGAGTGCAAAGCATACTGCGATGATTTCAGCCTTGGCAGAGAAGAACTGAAATCTGGGTAATAGAAGTGAAATATTGAGAGGAATTCTTCTCGATCAGCTCTTTTGTGGTCACTGCTTGGAATATTATTTAGATAAGGCAAAATTCATGTTTGTGCATATCTGTGTTCTGAGTTTCTTCGAAAAAGAGTCTGGGTCTCGCTGAAGTACCCAGTCAATAAAAATTCCATATTGAGCAATGTGGGCTTCAACCACTTTTTGTCGCTCAACGGCTTCTTTCATTTCGGCGAAACTCTTATATGAAGTTCTTTGACTGTTGTGCCCTTGATCATTCGTATTATCATTATCCTTACTTTCCTCAGAACATTTTTATTGCGATTCCTCTTTGACTATCGAACGACTACCTCATGCTTTGCTTCTTACCCCACATCACTTCCAGTGACAGCGCCCTCGGCCGCATCCATCCAGACTCACTCGAGCAGCAAGACCTCATGGAGCTCTTGGTCGAAGGGATTGTCGAAAAGCATCACTTTAAGGAAAATGGCGACTACATGGCGATTTCCCGCTGGCGGAGTGTTGAACAAGACGGTTGCGGCCATGTCACAGGGATCGGGTGGTTCCAGTACAGCGGTGTGTGCTTTTTCGTCGGTGGCACGATGGACCTCTCGTACCTACCACCGACTGTGCTGAATTTCGACTCGCCAGGGCAACATCTCATGGGAACGATTGCGACCAGACGCCTGCCGGTGGCACTTGTGTCCATCGACGTGAGCAACAACCATTATAGCGGCCGTCTAGCATTGGCTGAACTTCCAGCAGAGATGCGAATCGCAGACTTCTCACACAATTTATTTACAGGGAATGTTGATCTCACTCGCCTGCCGGCGAAGATCGAAGGGCTTTCAATCAAGGGCAATTTCTTTACGGGGTCAGTCGACTTTCGAAAGCTCCCGCAATCGCTCGTCGACATTGACATTTCGAGCAATAAGCTGAGCGGGACAATCGCAGACTTTCGTATGCCGGACGCGCTCGCTTTCTTCCGCATTTGTAAGAATCGTCTCACTGGGAACGTTGAAATATCGCACTCGGCTCGGGTGGACCGTGTGTTGAGCTATCTGGCGAATGATGATCTCCGCGTTGAACTAAAGATTTTACGATAACATGGCTGAATGGAAACTTTCGGGAGACAAGCTATCGATATCAGTATCGATATTTCATGCCAAATATTTCAGAGCTGAGTTTTTTTTGTGAGAGAGATCCGAAATGTTTTTTTATTCATTATTCATTTATTTTTATCGAAAAAATGAATCTTTGGCTTAAATGATACGAAGTGTATGGTGGCATACTAAATAAGTCGAAAAAATGAGATAAAGAATACCCGCAATGTTCAAAGGCCCGCATTGAAGGGATCGTATGATCTTGGCCGAAAATAGATACCCAATCCTTCCACTTCATACCTTGTCTATGGTGCCTATGGAACGTCAAAGGCCGTCGTGTATGCGCAGGATAATTCGAGGATTACCCTTGATAATGCACGATACCCGAATTTCAAGTCAAAGAACATATCTCGCCGTACGGCAGGAGCATGAGGGCCTGTTCCATATTTTTTCGAATGAATGTATCACTGATCAATATAAATCAAATTTAATGATTTCAATTTCTTACATTCACACTTTTCCCACATACTCCGATGCTCGCAAATTTTTTCCTCGCACTTTTGACTGCTGACACGGGCGCATGCTTTCGAGAAACCAAAATGAGACCAGCCATGTCCAAGCTTCAAAGCATCTGCATGCAACGCGTCTTCGAGCCAGCGACGTATAAGGCGTGCGTTGCGCATTCACCGCTGCTCCTCGAAATCCAAGACGGCCCGCTGGCAGTCCACGACGCATGCGCGTGGAAAGGCATTGAGTGTGAACACGGTATGGTCACTTCGATCCTCCTCGATCGGTACATGTATGACGCGTCGTTTGGGGTGTCGTATATCGTCAACATCAACTGGGTCCCACAGACCGTCGAGAAGCTGCACGTGCGGGAGCTACATCTGCTCAACGGGTGGAGTCCCGAGCGACTCCCAAGGAATTTGCGATACCTCTGCCTCTGGAGCTGTATGAACTGGTCCATCACTTTCATTGACGGTGAAAAGGAGCGAACGAACGCAGGAAAGTGTGTGCCAAGTGAAATCAATCTCCAAGAGCTCCCGGATGGCCTTGAGGAGCTCTACATCGTGTATGGATGGAACTATGGGTACCTCAGAATGGGGCTTTTACCACAGAGCATGCGTCGATTGCTCATCTGTGGTTCGATTCTGACGCACGCTTTCATTCACTTTGAGGCTCTGCCAGAAAGCTTGCAGGAGGCCTGCGTGGTCTGTACGAAACACGGCAAAAATATCAACGTTCGTGGCCTTGGGCGCAAGCACCATGATAAACGGTTTCGGACGAAGATGAAGAATTTGGAATTTCTAAATTTTGCACTCAAGTCGAAAGTGTATGCTGACTTTTGTGCGCAAAGCCGCGCATTCCAAGAGAATCGTCGAAAATCGTAAAATGGGGAAATTTTTGAATGCAATTTGTAAATTCGCTCACGGAGTGTCTTTGAGTGCCTTTCTCCTTCTGAATGTCTCTTTTTAGTATATGTTTTCCTTTGTATATATCATAAAAAAAAACAGTGACAAGCATCGGAGTGAACTACAACGTCTCTCTATGATGTGGATGCTTTTACTCAAGTGAAGGGCCACCAGAAAGCGCAGCTTTGTTAGTACGGGCGGGCGCACTGATAAAAAAATAGAACCAATTTTTACTCTGAGTCTATGATAACTTATTTTCTTACAAGTGAGTTGATAAAACAGTATTTATGAGAAAGCATATCAACTTTTCGCAAATGAAACATTTTTTACTTATCTCGTATTTTGAATAGATTTTATCGCCATGCACAGCGCCATCTTCTTCCTTTCAGCCGACGATTCAGGACTCGGCCGATTCGACCCCGCTATGCTCAGCGACCACATGCTGATGGAGGTTCTGTACACGCCAGACGACTACGAGCAGTCCCGCAATGAGATGAAAGGTGACGAAGACGATGCATGCACGTGGAGCAACATAACATGTGACGAGGAGAAAGCTGTCAGCAAGATCGAGTGGCACAGCATGCACATCAAGCTCCGCGGGTCTCTGTGCTTCCAAGCACTACCGCCCAAGCTCATTCGATTCAACCTCTATAAGCAGCTGGTTCGTGGCGACATCGACACATCCAACCTTCCGAGGTTGCTCGAGTTCTTCTGCGTTGAGCGGACGCAGGTGACGGGGACGGTCGACCTGGGAAATCTACCATCAAAGCTCCAGATGCTCTTCATCATGGAGAACAAGATAACAGCGATAGTCAACGTCGTAAATCTGCCAGCGAGCCTCACAGATATCGCTGTGAATGAAAAGTATGTGAGAGAGAAATCGATTTATGTCGGAAAATTGCCGGCACGCGAACTCATACTCGACATTCTTGATTGTGGGATCATGGACGTAACTTGTGCGGACCCAGCGGATAGGCCCCGAATATATACCGACGAGCTGCCGAAAGATAAAAATGATTCATTCTCTTCGTTGGAAATGGATTCATCAGAAGATGATTCGGAATAGGTAGCGAGTGAACACAAAAGATTTTTTTCTAGTTTGTAATATTTTGGCATTCTCTTTTTCAGTAAAAAGGCTATATCCGTGTAAACTTGGTAACGTTTTGTTGATTTTTGATTTGATGTCGCGATTGATGTCAAGGTGCAAAAAAAGTTGCAATTTCGCACTTCATACCATTCCAAGAGAAAATGTAGATTTAAGACTATCGTAGAGATCGCTCACTTTACGTATACGTAAGTTGCGCAGATCATAGAGCAGAATTATTCTCAGGTCAGCATTCTTGTGCGTTTTGTTTCCGTTCATTTACAGATTGCGACTGGCATAGCATATAGTCGTAATCACAAGTGGTTCCTGATCTTTAGGGGCGATTCCACCAAAGCCCAGGTATTTCAATATCTTTTCTTCGAATTCAAGTTAAGTGACTGCATGCACGCCATATCTGCATTTTCTCAGTGCAAAGATTCTATGGCGACGATGACAGAAAGCTTCTGGCTATGGTAATGATGAACCACGCCACTTTTTCTGACCACATGCAGATGATCTGGAGAATTCCAAGAGTGCTGAGGTCGCTGCCCTAGCGAATGACGACCTAGAACACATCGCTCAATGCATTTTTAAGCATAGAATTGGAAAAAAAGAGTTCGGCATAATCATTCAGTGTCACCTAACCCGGGAATTCGTATTTCATAATTTATATCATTCTTATTTTTTAGACGTTATTCAGTATAAGTGAACACGAGTGCACAATTTGCTCTCGAAAGCGGGAGGGCATGTAACCTAAACTTCAATCTTCGTGTTTTTGCTCGTGATGCCTGGGTTGAACAGATTCCCTGTGAGTTTGAGGTTGACAAGGCCTTCCGGTATATGCGAGATATCGATATCCCCAGAGAGCAAATTATCCTGCAGCCAGAGCTCTTTTAAGTTGAGAGGTAGCCGGCTGAGATCGATGGTCCCCGAAAATTTGTTTGCCCTCAGGCTCAGGCCCTCGAGGTCCTGTGGTAGCGCTGTCAGGTCAATGCTGCCCGACAGCGAGTTGTGTCTGGCGTACAGAAATCGCATGACCGTTGGGAGTCTTGTGAGACACAGCTCACCCGTAAAATGATTTTTGGAAATTCGCATGTCTTGGAGTGTCGCTGGGAGGTGCTCGAGATTCAAGCTGCCGTGCATGATGTTGTAGTCACATTGAAGGTCCTGCAGTCCATGAGGCAGGCGTGTCAGGTCAAGTGTACCGCTCAGTCCGCAATCGCTCAAGGTCATCTCTTTGAGAGCGATCGGGAGTTTTTCTGTGGAAACTGTCCCACTGATTCTGTTTTCACTGAGATAGAGAACTGACAGTGTACCGGGCAGGCTACCAAGATCGACACTCCCATAGAGTCGATTGGTGAACATACTCAGCTGCTCGAGCTCCGGGCTCAATTGAGTGAGATCGATATTCCCCGAAAGCATATTTTGACAAAGAATGAGATCGCGCAATGATGCTGGTAGCCTGGAAAGATCTATATTTCCCGTAAATTGATTTGTCCCAAGGGAAAGTTCCTCAAGATTCGGTGGCAGCGCCGTGAGGTCAAGCGACCCGCACAGCTGATTGTCTTGGGCAACGAAACAAATTAGATCTGGCGGTAGTTTGCTCAGGTCGAGGTCTCCAACAAAAGCATTATCGCATAAGCGAATAAAATTTAGTGTGCGCGGGAGGCGATCCGTGAAAATAGAGCCCGCGAGTCGGTTTCTATGGAATAAAATATCGCGGGCTTGACAGAGCTGGTGAATGCCGTCCAGCGATCCTGTCAGCTGGTTTTCAAACGCCTCAATCACCTCGAGCTGCGCTGGTAGCAGTGCAAAGTCGATTGACCCTGGAAGATTCATACCATCGATTTGAAGGTACGTGACTGATTGCGGCACGAACTGAAAGTTCAGTGTTCCACGGAGGGCCAGGGGTCTCGGAGACCCCCAGGTGATTTCTTTGACTTCATTCGTCGTACACTTGACGCCTGGCCATTCGCAACTATCTTTGAAATTGCCATGGGGATCCTGAAACTCATGTACATCCGGAATGCCAGAAACAAACATCTCCATGAGGGCCTGCTGGGGCATGCTGTCATAGTCGAGCCGGCCGAGGTGTAGTCCGTCGCTACAGAACAAGATTGTGAAGTTTTGCATCATATGAGTAATGAAAAGTACAAAGCGGTGGATGGGAACATTTTCTGCTCTACGAAGAAAAGCTCCAAAAACATTTAGAGTACCTGAGTGATATGTATAATTTATCATAATACGTATTGCTGTACAAGCCCTCAGCATCACAGCACCAGTATTTCGCCTAGAAGTCGTGAACGATGCGGCTCTCATCTGCGGGATCCGCAAACTTGAAGTTCTCGAACCCACAGCGGTAAAGGTCGATTTCTGTGCTTCCAGCCCCGAGCTTCCCGACTATGAGCGTGTCGTGCGTCAAGTTGGTCTCCTGGATGCGGCACTTGGTCAAACCCTCAGGCAAATTCCTCAAGTTGACTATTTCCGTTACTTCGTTGTTCTGCACATGAAAGAAACACAGTGCCCGCGGTAGACTACCCATGTCGAGCGTCCCGTGAAAGCCACAGCTCATGATTTGGAATTTGAGAAGTGTTTCTGGTAGCGATGTCGTGTCCATAGGACCTCGCAGATCATGCTGGCCGACCATGATGAGTGACTGGAGCTGGCTTGGGAGCATTGAAAAGGTTATGGACCCATTGAGAGAGACTCTTTTGTAGTTCCAGTCAATGGACGAGACTGTAGATTCGCTTGAGCAGGTTACTCCAGACCATGTGCACGCTGTGTCTCTATCGTTGCCGAGGCCTATCTCGTGCCAGTCTGCATCGATTGGCGTTATAAAGAGCTCCATCATCTGTTGGTCGGAGAGCATGCAGGGCCTCATGCGGCCGATGTTCGTATCGTCAGCGGTGAAGAATGTAAGCATAGAGTAAATTTTTGGAAAGTGATGTAAAGTGCTTGGAAGCTGACTGTGGAGCAGGTTTCGGTAACCTGGAATCAGATCAAAAAGGTTTAAAGATCATAGAATAGTTAATGATAGATTCTGAAAGTCATTTTTGGGACGAAAATCCGTTTGCTCAGTCATTTTATCGACATCGAAAGCGTACGCAAAGTTTGGAATTCATTCAATTCTCCACAGCACCAGACACTTTCAACATTCTGCGTTTCATCTTCACCAGCAACAAGGTTTCTCATAGAGTCCTGATACTTGGCTAAGTTTTTTCCAAAACTTTTTCTTGAGTAGCGATAAAAACGTAGAAAACGTCAATCAGAGCTCACAAATCTGCTTGTCGCACTAACTTTCACTCTTTATTCGAGTGCCAAGCATTCATCACATTTTATTACAGATACCACAATGCAATTCCATTGATTTCCAAAAGTTAAGAGTATAACTCTTAAAATGCCGCTGACGACTGCAAAAACCCTCAAGTACAGCATCCTGCTTTTATCTCAATAATTCAAATCTTTTCGTGAATAGGTATCGAACCTGCAGTTCATCGTCTCGTGCACAACGCCTGGGTGCATCACAGGGTGCCCGCTGCCATCCACAATGGCGAGGACCCCCGTCTTGGTCAGCGTGATGCTCGCTCCGGGCGCCGGGTTGATCACAGCCGTCCCCACAAATTTGTTCTCGTCGAGCGAAAGAAGCGTGAGGGCCTTGGGAAGTCTGGTGATACGCAAGGACCCGCTAAAAAAGTTTTTGCCGAGCAGAAAGCGCGCAAGGGTTTCTGGAAGAGACGAAAAGTCCACTTCCCCGCTGAAAGCGTTGCGCTGGATCTCGAGACGGGTGAGCACCGGCGGCAACTGCGTGAAGTCTGCACTCCCGCTAAATGCATTGTTCGTCAGCACACACTCCTGCATCACCGCTGGGAGCGCAGCAAAGTCGACTGAGCCGCTCAGCTGATTATCGTGGACTGCGAGCTTGACGAGACCGTCGGGCAAAAATTTTGTTTCCAGAGAGCCCTTGAGATGGCTGAACGTCGTCTGAAAGCGCTGCAAGGAACGTGCCATGCACGACAGATTGACCGTTCCGTGACCCGAGAGCATCATGCTGATGGCGTCCCCGTCCTCGTTGCACTTGACGCCGCGCCAGTGGCAGACGTCAATGAACTCGTCGTCTGCGTCTCGGTACTTTTTGGTGTCTCCGAGGCCACTGACGAGCATTTCCATGAGCGTTTGCTGGGAGAGCGCGGTAACGTCAAACTTTCCGAGAGAGTGGTCGACAAGAGCAAAGTAATGGAAAATGGGCATTTGTAGGATGTTCGGACTGAGAAAAATATGAATAGGAAAGGCTTTGAGAATGGTTGGGGATGAAATTCGAGACAAAGTTATCATTTGGATATTTGGAAATGGCTTGCGGCTCGCAAAGTCACTGAAAACCGTTATACTTTCCGCACGTTCATAATAAGAGAATAGAGCCTAAGGCAGTGTTTCCCAACCTTTTGAATTTTGTGACCGAGCTGAACCCATCATGAGCTAAATGAAATCTCAGCTGACCCCAAGTTACCTGAATGTAGTAGTGATTAACAGGTATTCATTAATAGAACCTAGATCCCTGGGGTCAGGGGACTTCAGACTGACACCCAAACATTCCTATTTTCAGAGGTTTGGAAACATTGGGCATACGGTTTCTTCTCCAATGCCTTGGAGAATGTTGAGCCGCGCCACTGTTGCCCGGTCATTGAAATCACCAAATATCTTAAGAAATTCGTAAATCTTGTCGATGTCTGTACCTCAACAGTGTATCAAGCAATGCTTAACAGGAAATCGCATAAATTTACATCAGTCCACTAAATCCAAATGTATCACCCCGTAGTCATTGTAGGCTGTGCCAACACCAATGAAGCGCGTCGGTTCAGTCGCCCAGATTTTCTTGGCGGGCCGGACCTTCTCGACGCCGCACCTGTACAGCGAAATGAGGTTCAGCTTTTCTGGGAGCTCGCCGTAGTAGAGTATATCGAGGTTCAGCGGATTGTGTGCGATGTCTATCTCAGAGATGGTCTCTGGCAGGTGAAAGAGCCTCACACCCCCCGTAAAGCGATTTGCACTGGCAATGAACTTTTTCATCCGATGTGGCAGATCGGCAAAGTCGAGCGCGCCGTACAGACGGTTCAGCTGGACGTCGACAATGCGCGCGGCGCGAGGTAGGAGCCGAATCTCGAAGAGGGACTTGAGGTCGCACTCGACGAACTCGAAGCGCTCGACGGTGCTGGGCACGTATCGCAGGTTGAAGGGCTCGTAGATATTTTTCAAATAAAGCTCTTCGATGACGCCGTCGCTGCACAGCACCTGAAAATTGCTGTGGACCTGTTCGCTCACGGTTGCCCAGTTGCATGGGTCCTCCTCTGGGTAATTGTTTGTGATTTCTCGCTGCACGTGGAAGCTAGCGTCACGAATGAATTGGAGCATTAGGCGCTGCTGCATCGTTTCGATACTATCGCCCGGATCAGGCCTTGTTGAATCAGTGCAAGTTAGGCCGAAAAGTGATAGGGCCATGTATAGATTGGAAAAATTTAAGGCAAATTACGCTTTGGGGTTCTAAGAGAAATACAAAAGTTTTTTGTTTCTTTCTCCTCTGCCTGAAAATCTGACTGAAATAACAGAATCTAAACCGTCTCACTGGGTATGCGATTTGACCGCCAAATCTTCAGAAAAGATTGAAGGATACTGTGGGACTGTTTTGCTAAAAGTTCCATAGTCATGTGATGTCCTGAAAAATTTCCGTCATTTTTCTGTTGCGGCCTTTCGTCCCGAAAAAGGGCGATGTTTTTACGCTCAAAACTCTCCCAAGATTCGTTTCCCAGTTGATTGTCAAAAAAAGCAGAAATAGTACACCGAAAGTTTGTGCAGTTCTGAACAATAAACAAATTCCAACTAGCCAGTATTCCAGAGCTAAAGCAGGCTTAAGGCTCATTTGCACTTCTTTAGACTCACCTAGATTTCACCTTTACGCCTTGAATTACCTTTCTCGCTTTTTCAACGTCAGATTCTGGAAGAAGCGGTTTTGCACTGCGAATTCGATTGCCACTAACAGTTAGCATTTGTATCTGGGGTGGAAGCTCGTCAAAGTACAAGGTGTGCTGTGTGATCCTGTTGTACATGAGGCTGAGAACCCGCAGCGACGAAGGCAGGTGAACAAAACGGATGGGTCCACTCAGCTTGTTCATGATGGCCTTGCACTCAGTGATCTTCGCCGGAAGGGACTGCAGGTCGATGGTCCCCTTGAGCTTGTTGCAGCCGACCTCGAACACGCGGATGTCCCGGGGCATCCGTGCCGTGTGGATGCGGCCCTTGCACCCGCACCAGTTGAGCTTGAGGACGCGCAGCGTTGGCGGCAAGAAGTCGAGGCGGTACGTCGCTTTGAGGTGCGTGATCTGTAGCTCATGAAGAATGCGATTTTCGCACTTTTGGCTAAAATGCTCCGCCTTTGATTCATTCTTTATACGCACCCAGTCACAGACGTGTCTCAGCTCGCCATTTTTCGTAAGAGTCTCGTGAAAATGGGCAGGAATGTTTTCGAAGAAGGTATACAGAAGCTCCATCTGATAGTCGTGCATCGGTGCATTAGGGCTAAGCGGGACATCCGCGAGAAGAAGACCTAGTGTGCGAAGCATTGATCTCTATACATATCAATTTATCTGAAGAATGAGATTACTGCGAAAAAGATGTAAAATTGCGTATTTTGTAAATTGCCTACGTACAGAATACGTAGCTATGAATTACAATGAGTGAAAAGCATTCAAGAGAACCGTGTCTTCATTTAGGTTTCATTATTGTTGAAGAATTCTGACCGCGTAGTCAGCTTCTATAAATTAGATTATGGGCCCACCCGATTCTAGGACTTATTTTCCTATACATCCGTGGTTTCTCTCACAAGTAATCAAGCTAGCCAAGATGGCCTGTTCTCTTCATTAAGAGGACTCTTCAAGAATATAAGCATACACACTATTCACATTTCAACATTTTCTTAAAGATCACCCCTCACCGCTTTTGCTTGTACACCTTGAGCCAGTAGCTCTTGTCCCTGTGGTAGTACGGATCGTAGTACGTCCGCGTCCCAGCAAATATTTTGGCATCAACTGCATATTTCTTTTTTGTTGGGCGTACTCGATGCCTGCCACCACGCTGGGCATTGTTCCACAAATTGATAGAAAAAATGCTGTCTGGGAGATGCTCGTACAGCACGGCGCCTTCGCAGCATGGGTTTCCCCAGAGGATGATACACTCGATGCTCTCTGGGAGCTTTGTGAGCAATAGTTTGCCCGATAGAGAGTTCCGAGACATATTGAGCACGACAAGCCTCGATGGAAGGCTCGGGAAGTCGAGCGTGCCATAGATCAAATTGTCCTGGAGGTACAGCGCTCGGAGCTCGAGCGGCAGCAGGCGGGTGTCCAGCGGATGCTCTTGACTGCAGGATTCAATGCCGACGTACTGCGCGCTATTCGGCAGATAGCTGATCTGGAGCGGCCCCAGGTCCCACTTGCGAATTCGAATCTTAGACACAGTGCCGCTGCTGCACACGATGCCGTGCCACCTGCATGGGTTGGAGTCTGGAAGGTTGTCTGATGCAGCGTCGATGTACCTGTAGTGCACATGCTTGAAAAATGCAGAAAAAAGTCTGCGCTGCATTTGCTCGTTGGACAGGGACGTGTCGGCACAAAGGACCATCAGGCAGGGAAAAACATATCGAATAGAGGTCAGCATGCTGGTTGGGGCATTTTCTACGTTACAAAGTGATGAAATGAGCGAATGCTGGAAGATTTTGCTGTAAAGGATTTCTGCCTGTGGAATGCAATTTTCGGGGACTTTTACAAATTTCGAGAGGGGCTTCAGTCGTACTACCCTACTGAAGGAGCTCTAACAGAGTCTTTTAAGCACCAAAAGCCATATTCCAGCCCGACTCCCCGACATTTCATAAAAATCAGAATGCCATGTCTCTCCGCCACAGGAACCGCTTTTTCTTGAATTCCGCTCGGTACCCTTCGAGTTTTTCACTGTCGTCATCATTTTCAGGCTCGACGACAAAGGCAAACTCTGGCGCGAGCTTGACGTGCCCCTCACGGTCGCCCCAGAGAAGCGGCTGGGCCATGTCTGTCACTGTGAGGCCATGTGCCTCCTGAAAAAGCTGCGCGTAGCTCACCATTCGCCCGCTCGGGAGATCGACCATCGAGTGCATCGTCGTGTCTCGGTCGACTTTGAAGACAATGTACTCCTGAACTTGCGTGCCGTACGTGGTGCGCACAGTGATACCCTGAAGCGAGAGTTGCCCGTTCTTCTTCATGAAGTCGAGGGCGGTGACCAGCTCCTTGACTTGTTTTTCTCTTTTGTTTCTCTTCGTGTCCCTTTCACGGCGTCTGGGCGACTCAGGGCGGCGGCAGTCACTGTGGCGGTACATGCGATCTTTACAGTCTCTTTCGGACCGAGAATCGCTACGATAGGAGTCACGATCACCCCCAAGGCGCTTTTCTTCGCGATAATCTTCTCTATACGCACCCCTATCATAATCACGATGTCGCCTCTCAGACGAGCGCTCATCTGTTCTGCGGCTGTAGGGCTCTCTTCTATCAATAAGGCGATGAGATTTCCGCCAGATATTCCCAGGAGGTAGAGAATCATCGTGCCTTCTATGGCTGGGCATTGTAGGGCTAAACTTGACGAAAAACTACTATTTCAGCTTTGAAATGATAGAATGAAGAAAAGATTAGGCTTCATTTATCGAAATAGTTCCTCAATGGCTTTTACTTAACATGCCGAAACCCTTTGAGTACATTTTTTCCCGAAAGACTTTCCTCCGGTTCCACCGGGCACGCCGTCTGAATTTTGTTGCCATCGACACTGATGGTTTCTATGTGATCTGGCATACTCCCGTAAAACATCGTCTGCTGCTTCAATTTGTTGAGGTCAAGCCGAAGTATTTTGAGCTTGGGTGGTAGCCTCGTCATTTCAATAGGCCCCGTAAATTTGTTGGCTGTAGCGTAAAGTTCGACTATACCAGTCGGTAGGTCTGCGAGCACAAGACGCCCAAAGAGCGCATTAATACTGAAATCGACGACTCGAGATGCGATGGGCAGCGATCGCACATCGAACGCATACTTTTGCTCACATCGCTTCATTTGGAGCATCCAGAGCGTGTTTGGAGCGAATTCTGGGTGAAATCGCTCGTGCAGATTCTCAATGTTCAGTTTTGTCATAATTTTCGTATTTGTGCAGACGATTAAAAAAGAGGTCTGGCAGGTGATGTTTCCGCCCATGTACGGCGGCCAGTCGCAAACGTGCGCGCTCCGCTCGATGCTACGCATGACGTCGGGTGAAACGTCTTTCATAAAACTGCTCATGAGAATGTCTTGAAAGTGTCGAATTTCTGGTGGGACGCCAGCAGCTGCGAGCCAAAGCAAAAGCAACATCGTTTACTACTAATTTCTGAAATTTGAAAGACGATAAAAGTGCAAAAAACAGCTGTGATGCGAAACTTGAATTGGCGTTATGCATGGCGAGAGCTTCTTGCACAAAAAATATGTCATCCAGTGCGCCTCTGTGGCGTCACCGCGCGCATTGCGTCAAACAGAGTCATACCGTCGCACGCCACCTTGCCGAAAATGTCAACGACGTGATTGATGGTGAGTACTGCGTAGAGAGTCGAAAGGTCCTCGCAGAGATCGAAGGGCAGGCGGGCATGGGCGATGCCGAGCGCCGTCGCCTTCTGGAGGGAGAGATTCTTGTAGCGATTTCGGTCGATAAAGCCACCGATGACATAAATGGGGGCAGTGTGAAGATCTGTCAAATTGTCTGTTTGAAAATTGATGTCTGGCTCATTGTCAAGCGTAGCACTTTCGTTTATTTCCCCTTGGAGCTCGACGCTGTATGGCTCACTGCTCACCGACTCCCCAAGCCCGAATGCTCGGTACGGCTTTCGCTTCGGCGAGTATTTGATTGTCCCACGCATGATATCATTCACGACGTAGTGGCTGTCTGGGCTCAAGTAGATCAGACTCGATCGAGCGGGGCCGTACACCTCTGTGATTTTGCGCTCTGACTGATAGATCGGCCAGGTCGAATACTGCTTGCAGCGCTTTGCGAGGTGCTCGCGCAGCACGCCTTCTCGATGAAACCCGATGAACGATGGCCACAGGGCAAAGCTCGTTCTGCGGCACGTTGCAAAGACATAAGACATTTGTTGGGCGAGAGATTTGAGCTCACTGTCTGTCATGAGGCCCTCGAAGTCAAAGTCGATGGCAATGTGAAGCTTCCAGCCCCCGCGTACGTTTCTTATGATTTCATGTGCAGCGTTGCGCCTTGCTTCGGCATCTGCAGCTTTCATCGCTTGAAATTTTTGTAAGCGCTCTGTCTTTTCCGCTTCCGGAAGCGCATCCCACTCTTCCTGTTTCGATGCGAGTCTTTTGCTGATTTCCTCGCTCTTGCGCTCCCGCTTCTCTGCGCGCTTACGCTTCCAATAATCCTCTCGGCCTTCTTCCATTGGAATGATAAGATATAAAAATTCTCGCACAATGATACGAATAGGCAAGCATTGAAGCAAAAATGATCGAGGGGCATCTACAATGTTTTCTATATTCTGCTGTGCTTACCTCGAGTATGCAATAAAAACCATCATTTTCGGACCATCAACTTTAATTTGTATATTTCTCCGCTGTTCCATACTAACCTCAATACTTCCGGTGAGAGCATTGTTGCTCAAGTCGAGCTTTAAGAGCTTTGCTAGTTCTTCGGCTATGATTTTTCCAGCAAAATTGTTTTTACTTAAATCCAGTCGCTCGAGCGATTTCGGCAAAGATTTTAACTCAACAGATCCCATAAAGAGGTTTTGCTGAAAGTCGGCTAAGACAAGCTTTGGAGGTAGATGGGAAAGCTTCAATTCTCCACTCAGTCGATTTTCGTTCAGATGAATTCTGCGAAGGGAGTCAGGGAGAGAATCTACGTCAACAGAGTTTTCAAAAGAGTTCTTGGATGCGTCCAAAGAATGTAAAGATGGTGGTAAACTGCGCAGATCCATTCTACCATCAAAGTGATTCCCCTGAATACGAATTTCCTTCATATTGAGAGGAAAGCCACGGAAGTCTACAGAGCCTTTGAATTGGTTTATCCCGATGTCAAAAACTTCTAAATGTTTCGGTAAATCTGCAGTACACAAAGAGCCCTTCAGAGAGTTGCACTGCATATCGAGATTTCGTAGGTCTCGAGGCACATGACTGAACAACATTGTGGAAGAAAGCTTGTTCCACGCAATGCTCAAACTCCTTACTTCTTTGGGAAGCCATTGTAGAATGATCTCGCCCTTTTCAGAATGGAGCATTCCAAACCAATTGATTTCCTTAATTTTACCCTCATCATCACGCTTTATGCCTTTCCATTCCTGAATATCGAGAAAGCTCCCATCCTCATCTTTGAAATTCTTAGAAAACTTCAGATCTAGGTCAGCTATTACTAGCTCTAAAGCTGCCTGCTCAGGAATACAAGAGTCATGGAATCGCCCGAGGACAGAATTATCAATCTGCGTTGTCAGATAAATAAGCATTGATCTTTTGATGATTGAATATCGAAATGTTTACGCTTAGTGTGACTACTGTTTACTTTACATCTTCGCGTAATAGGCACCAACGATATACCTTTTACTCGAGGCTAGATAAATGTATACCCCACAGGGATTTCATTGATAGCCTTAAAATTGGGAGGTTGGCATGCCATTGCTTAATACACAGATTTGATAATACATACTCAAAGGTACAGTAATCTGTTCGGCACGAGCAGATTGTTTTCAAAATTTCTAGATTGTAATCCAGTAAGGGATTATTTTATATTTCGAATGGATAACTTATCATTCATGCAGCTGTGCTTCACATCCTTGTCTCGCCTGTGGAGAATTAGTTAAAGTTCAGAAAATACTAATGGAGCGAGAAGAATTACAGTCTATTGCTGGCAGTTTTCACTTCGATTACGATATACCTATTATTCATAGCGGAATATTGCATGCGAGATACAAGTTGCTCGGATCCCTAGTTCCTAAATTGCTTTTCGCTTAAAAACATCACTTTTGCCCAGTTCCATAGACGCGTGATAATGCAGTACTATTTATAAGTATACAAGACCACTCGTTTTAACCAAAGAGAATCATGATTAAGGGCGTTTCATATGCTTACTTCGAATCAAGCTGAAAGTTTTCCCTTATTTCAACAAAGTATTGCTACATGAGCATGTAAATGCACTCTTGAAATATAGACGCAAGAATGAATGAAATTAGAATAGAAGTTGAGCGTCGTAATAGCCAAACTCTCAAATCCATTCCACACTTCCATTTTTTTTTTTGAAGTTCTAGAATAATATGATAGGAAGTGCCACAGGTCGTATAATGGATGATTTCTCGGAATCAGTGGAGATCATGAACAAGTATCGGCAAGATCAAGCTCAATCTCTCGAGATGTATGCAACTGAAATGCGTGTGAAAGCCAAAAAGTTGAAGAGCTTGAGCAATCGATGCTCGAAAATTAGTAAGCATTTAGATGATCGTGATACATACTGCAAAGCAATGGAATCTCATTGCATTTCTGAAGGTGAACGGGAGCATAAATTGGCAAAGGAACTGGAGAAACTAGAATATCAAAATGGTGAGCTTCATCGAAAGGCTGTAGAAGCTGGGAAATCTCTGTATAACTGTCTTGACAACTTCAAAACCGCTGACGACTGCATGGAGAATCTTCTATCGAACGGTGAGTATCTCCCTGATCTCGCTGAAGCTCACAAAAGTATCGATCTAAGAATCAAGGAGCTGCAAGAAACTTTAGATGCTATGTCCAATACTAAGCGAAGATTTGTATCAAAGAAAGATTACCTCAGTGAGCTGATCAAAACAAAACAGCTGACAGACAAGATCCTTGTTTGGAAAGATTATGCGAGCTCTGTGGACAAACTAAAATATCAGCGAGAAGCAAGGTATCACAACCAGCAACTGGAGATGAGCAAACTGTCTGATGTCATTCAACAGGAACGGAGCGTCATAGAAGCTTCAGAGACCCGTCTAGAGCCACTGTTGTGTGAAAATGAGCTCGCCGAGAAGTTACGATTGAAATCAGAAAGCCTGATGTCAGAGGCAGCAGAAGTCGATAAGAAAGTAAAAGACAGAGCCAGCCGTGAAATATTGAAATCTTTTGATCCAAACTCCCAAAGAGCAGAGGGAGGCCTTTCAGAAGACATCATTGCTCTTGTTGATGATCTTTTTAAGCAGCTTGTCGAAGAGCGAAAGCTTGAGGTAAAGCTTGCGGACTTACAAAAGAAATTCGACGATATGGTGAACGAAAATGTTGATTTGCTGTGTGGGTAGTTCGCTGAGCAAAGCTTTCGCCATTCTGAGCGCCTCTCAGTTTACAAGAGCCATGCAAGCTTTAACCGAAATTTGCATTTTCTCGGAAAGCATACGTTTCTTTTTTCATTCAGTAACTCTTATCGTGAAAATGCTCGACCAACAGCTCAGGCCAATGCACTGCTGAGTCACGGAACACTCGGTAGTCACGCAAGATCGACGAATCATTCCATCGGTAAATTTTTCATTAGAATGTGACTCCATCAAGTATCTATGCATCGATTTTGTAATCCACGATCGATTCCGGTGTGCAGAGTTTACGAATAGGTCAAGACACAGTGGCATAAACCCCATTTCCATGTTCACAATAGGTTAGAATTCTGCAAGATGCAGAACGAGCGTCGGCAGTAACGTGAGATCGATACATTCATGAGTAGGCTCATAAGCGCAAAAAAACATGCCCACAAAAAGACATCACGGGCCAATAGCGCAATGCACTGCTATGCCTGGCGGAAGCCATGAAACACTTCCGAGTAGAAGCTAGAGATCGGCAGTAACGTGAGATCGATAGCACTGAATTGACGGCAAATCAATATTCTAGTGCAAGAGATTTAACCCATCTCTAGTGTGAATTTCTGGTCCGCTACCCAAGGCTCTCGGTGAAATGAGCGCCATCACCCAAAGGACACATAGGAGGTCTGGGATCTTGCACAGGGCTTTTGACGCTGCTCAGTCCGTTTTTGGCTACATACCGCTCAAAAACACTCGATTCCCGATGTTGTCCGCTCATTAGCTTCTTGCTCAAGCTCGGGTGGTACCTTGTGCTTAAAAGAGTTTTTCGCACATGTACGAAGTCGCAAAGTGAAAGTGATGGTCGAGAGCAAACTACATGTATGCTGCATCCTTAAAGTCGTCGAAAATTTTTGCCCTAAACTGAGACAGCTTTTGAGCATTCATAGAAGTTTTTGCGTACTTTGCACGATGTGTTCAAAGCTTTGAGCCGTCATAGTGTGAAATCGAGGGCTGATCTCACTTGGATCCACTTCACAATGGTTCAAATCTCCGTCATGGCTTTATGATTATGAGTGCCCTCTAGCGTGTATTGAAATTCAAAATGGCAAAGACATCAGGTCATCTGCGTAAATCTTTGAAAAACTTAAATTTTCCTGATTTTTGGTGAGAGCGTGGGCTGTGTACTTTGCTATGGTTCGCTTTCATGCAAAGATATAAATCCTCTCCAATATCTTCCTACATTACTTGCCTTCCCACTTTTACTCTGCAATGTGCATCGTTTTGACAATAGCTGTCGATCCAGCGCTCGGCCGCCTCGACTACGACTCCCTCACCGACCAGGCTCGCATGGACATCCTCGTCGCGGGACTCACAAGTGACCATTTTTTTCGAAAGCGCGGCAATTTTATCGATGTCTGCGAATGCCGAGGAATCACCTGCAACGCAGACGAAGAGGTCATAGGGATCGAAGACAGCATTGGTAATAGCACGTCGGGCTTTCGGGGCGCGCTTGACCTTAAGTTCATTCCCCCAGGCGTCACGATGTTCACCATCAGCCGACTTTCCTCGCTGAAAGGAACACTGGACACAAGCACGCTACCCCGCGGATTGCGCGAGCTCACACTGGCGCATCAGAAATTTAGTGGTAGCGTTGCGATGCAGACGCTCCCGGGCGAGATGCGGACTTTGTTCTTGGAAGGCTGCGGCTTCTCTGGGAGCTGTGACCTCTCACGTTTGCCAGAGCACATGACATCCTTGAATCTCAGTCAAAACGAATTTTATGGGACACTGGAAACGCGGGTGCTTCCACAAAAGTTAGAAAGGCTTCATCTTCGCAGCAACAAACTTGTGGGCAGCCTTGATTTGACAGCACTGCCCCCAGGACTTGTCGTCTGCGACGCTGGCCACAACGATATGCGAGGGTCGCTGTGCTTCGAAACTCTACCAGCGACCCTTGAGCAAATTTCACTCTCAGGCAATAAATTTAGCGGCTCTATTGTCATCAAAAAACTTCCACCTCGCTTTCGACGCCTCAATGTCGCTTCGAATAAGCTGGACGGTGTCTTCGAGCTTTGCAGCATCCCTGAAACAATGGAAGCAATCTATTTTGAGCGGAATTCGCTGACAGGGACTGTCGTCCTACCGAAAGATAAATATTTTAACCGCACTCTTGTGTGCTCGGCATACAATTCCATCCAAGCTGTCGTCGACGAGAACGGCGATGTGCATCGGCTGCAGCGGTCGATCTTATCGACCCAGTGGGGAGCTTGATTTTTAAATACTTTTCAGAAATCGCGATAAATTGCGTATCCATCGGAAGTAGGTGAGGCCTTTTTCTATTTATCAAGACTTCAATAGTGTAAAGTTTTTTTTGATCAAGAAAAGAGAGATGCCCGCCTTTTTGCTGCTCAACATCGCCTGCGTTTTCTCTGACGATAACCTGAAATATGTAGCACATAACCCACATGAAAAAGCATACTCACATCTGAAAAGAAGTGAATACAACCCATCAGATATTGCTGAAATTACTGCACCTGAACCACTAACTCCCAAGCGCAAGTACCGCGTCATAGCCATGCGCCGGCTGACGAGCAGCGAGCTTCTCGAGCATCTTGTGCCTGCGTTCCTCTTTGGTGGCCTCCTTTTGACCTACGCATACTTTTACTACGATGAATGGCGGCGACTGATGTACGGCTCTGACTTTTATAGGGACTCAGAGTGGCTTCGGATGAGCCACATCGGTATTTGAAGTGTCTGTGATTTGGTAAATTTCATCGCATAGACAGGTAAGTCTTGCTGAATGCTAATCATAGCGGTCCATGCTATCATCGATGTATTCAGTGTGATAAACTGAGACAAAACACATCAAATCATAATCAGGAACGCACAATTGGTATTGGGCCCAACAAAACGCAGGCGGTAAATCGTGACATGTGATGTTCATCGCAAAATTTACAGAGAACTCTCCGAGAATTTTATTTGAACCCAAAATTTGGTTAACTCTCATGTGTTCGCATCCTTTTTATCAAGAACAAGCTAAAGATAGGGAGAAATTAGTCAAAAGCTGTACAACAGTTTTCACCCATCCACAATACTTTACTTTTTCATCTCTAAAATGCTCATTGTATCGCTCTTCAGCACCGCAGATACGTCACTGCAGCGCCTCGATCCAACGCTGCTCCCTCAGCAGGCACTTATGGAGTTGTTCTTCGAGAAGACAGAAGAAAAAGAAGACATCGTCGATGCGAAAGGCAATTACAAAGACATCCAAGAGTGGGACTTCCTTTCTTTCAACGATAGAGGCGAAGTGGCTAAAATACAATTGGCGAACAGCGAAGAGGATGCCCATTTCGGTATTGGTGGATCTGTAACATTTCGCTTCCTTCCACAGAGCATGGAAATTGTGAGCCTCTCGTACAACAAGCTCCAAGGGACACTCGATACACGCGACCTCCCAAGTAATCTGGAGACTCTGGTCATCTCTGGCAACTCTCTAACAGGAACAATTGACATCAAGAACTTGCCACGCACCCTCACTGCGCTTTGGGTAGACAATAATCGCTTCGAAGGGTCATTGGACCTCTGTGCGCTGCCTCTGAAACTTCAGGGTGGAGATTTTTCCAAGAACGCATTTTCAGGGTCCATCGATCTGACGAAACTTGGTGAGTCGGTGGGTACGCTCTACCTGGACGAAAACAAGCTGACGGGGACAGTGGACTTGCGCAGCCTTCCAGAGTCCCTCAAAGAGCTGTTTATTGCAGAGAACGATCTCGAGGGGAGCATTCAGCTGACAGTGTTGCCGCAACACTGGCCTCGAAGAGCTCCACTGCAGCACTAATGGCCTGGAGGGCGAGGTCTCGCTCGATAGTCTACCAAAGGGTATGCTCGAAATGGCCCTCGACGATGGGGGCTTCACTGGGACGGTCAAAGCCGCGTTGCTTCCACGGACGCTCCAGTCCTTTGCAGTGTCTCAGAACAAAATGTCTGGCTCAATCGAGTTCAAGGACTTCCCACCGCCACTCGAGTCGCTTTTGCTGCATAGAAACGATTTTTCGGGGGAAGCGGACCTTTCAGCGCTTCCTCAGGACCTGAAAGTTTTCCACATAAGTCATTCCTTATCCTCCGCGTCGATGGCAACGCGCTGAGCGGGGAATTCCGTTTACCGAAGCACATGGGGTGCCTGCGAGCTTTGAATGCTTCGAACAACGAGTTCTCAGGGGTAGCAGTGGTGCACTCGGGGCACCGCGATCATATCACACTCTATGCGAATAAGATCGCGGCAGTCGTTGATGAGAAAGGGCAGCATTACATGTGCAGAATGGACGAATTCGGCGGGTTCGTCGAAGAGATCACACCGTGAGCCTCGCGCAATAATTTGAAAATTTATGAAACAGAAGGTGAAAAGGATAAAGACAACAAGCTGATTGCGAGTTAATTTTAGAGAAACAAATCAAAAATTTACTTTCTCATGGACTTTTATATTCTTTATGCTTTGCTTGAATGTTGCTCATTGTAGTCTACTGATCCCACACTCGGACGCTTCGACGCCTCTTCAATGCAATCCACGAGATATAGTGAAGCCTCACTCTCGCTGTCATGAAACGATTCAATGTCAGCATTTAGCTTCACATGAGGCAGAAAATATTTTCCATAGGATGAATTTGGAAGATATGTGAGATCAAACAAGCTTGTGAATTTCTTGAATCATCGTGACCTGTAAGAAGAGATGATGTACATCACCCGAGCAAAGCATTGGGTGAGAAATGCAGACCGTGCGAATTTTTATTGCCATCGATGCAATCGTATGGACTGACTGAATGTTCCCAACCAGTTTTCCAATACTGCTCATACATTAGCTGATGTCATGCGGGAATTCCATTCAGTTAAGTCGTGGCCGCACGATAGATTTTGAAGTGTTTATCGATTGACTTTATTTCGCTCGGTGAAATAAGTAAATCACCAAAATACGCAGGCTTCGGGGCAGCTCTCCATTCATTCTTTGCTTTGCACAAGTTGAAAAAGAAATACAGACGATCAACGCTAAAAATACGCACATTAAGTTTACTTTTACTTCATTCAATTATCAAGACTAGGGGTAAAAATAGCTTTGTACTTTGGTATAAAATCTCTCAATCAATTCCGCTTCGACGAATCAGATGCCTCAGCAAACTCGACTTCAACTGGATCAATCGTATCTATTACCAACGTCTCGAAATGTACCGGAAGCTTTTCAATGCGCACTGCGGTTGTCGCCATATATTCTTCAGCGATGAAAATGCTTGACAGCCTCGATGGAAAGTTGCAAAAGTTTTGCATTGCGGTGATTCTATTCTCCTCGAAGCAAATCTCCTCCATGCTCGCCGGTAAGCTGCCGAGGTCGATCGTCCCATGCATTTTGGTACACTGAATGTAAAGGGAAGAGAGATGCGCTGGCAGTGCTGTTGTCACGATCTCACCGAAGACTTCATGCTTGAACATGCCGAGGGATTCAAGGTGCTCTGGAAGTATGCGCATGTCGATGCTCCCACCAAGGCACACACTGACAGTCCGCCAGTCGATGATGACCACGCTTTTGCCTTCTCTGCACTGCACGCCAGCCCAAGAGCACACATCGTCTTCGTCACCGCTGAGTAGAAGGTGTGCTTTCGCTCCATCGACTGGCGTGAAAAAGAGCTCCATTCGCTGCTGGTCAGAAAGCATTGATGCGTCAACACGGCCAAGGCCCATAGAGTCAGCGCAGAGAGCAAAGATCATGGAATTGAAAATTCTATTGAAGTTAAAAGTATTCAGTTATGTATGATTTTCGATTGGGTTGTTAGTTATTCAATGAATAGAATAATGCGTATCGCAATGTGTCCTCGAATCTTTAACAACTTTCACTTCACAGCACTCACACAAACATCAAATGTGAGAGTGGGTACCTTTTAGTGACTCTATCTTGTGATAACGGGTAGGGAAAATATTTGCTGCCACAGACAAGGTATCTCGTGCACACTTTCTCTCAAGACGAAGTCATTGAGAAAAATGTTTATCAAGGCGATTATGATTGTAGAAATTTTTATGCATTGAAACTCGAAAACTTGACTTCAGTTCATGATCCCGTAGATGCCTAATCAATTCACTTTCAAGAAATAAGGCAACAAAAAATTCAAGGCATTTTTGCTCTGTCCGTTTCCTCTGCAAAATGAATATCTGTGAGCGCACTCGAATCTAAAATGAGCGTCACAAAATTTGGTGGCAACTTTGCGATGTGAAGGGAAGTCGTCTCGACGCATGGCTCACTGATGGCAATAATTCGTAAAGATTCTGGAAAGCTAGAAAAGTTATGAATCGTAGTGACTTGATTTTCTTCAAAGCAAATCTCTTCTATAGTTGCCGGCAGGCTGCCGAGGTCAATCGTCCCATGCATTTTTGTGAGCTGAATGCGCAATTCTATGAGTTTTGATGGAAGCGCTGTCGTGATAATTTCTCCGCAGACATCTTGGCGGTAAAGGCTCAAAAGCCGAAGATTTTCTGGCAGCATTTCCATGTTGATTGTTCCATCGAGGCACATTTCGCCGCCGTACCAGTCGATTTCTACAACGCCTTCGCCTTTTTTGCACTTTATGCCCATCCACGTACATGCATCGTCCTCGATACCAATTAGCTGTGCGCGGGCTTTACTCGAATCAGTTGGTGTGAAGAGGAGCTCCATTCGCTGCTGGCCAGACAACATGGCTGTGCTGAAGCGGCCAATGCCTGTGGGGTCGGCACAAAAGGTGAAAAGCGTTGATGTGTATCTTGAAGCGAAGAGTCTAAAAAAGGTTTGACAGCGAGCAAAAAATGAGCTCGAAAACAGGTAGGATAGAAAATCTTCTGACTGCAGTTCTTGAGGACATTTTATTCAGAAAATAAAGTTTTTCGATGATTTCGGATTTTTGCACGCAAGAAATTATGCTTAGTTTCCAGAGGACTCAAAATGAGTAAAATTTCACCTTTATCCTCAAAATTACGCCATTACTCTGACGATTTCAAGCTGCCATAAAGAAAAACAAGGAAAGAAATTGTGGCTCGGATAGCTGCTTCTATCATTTTGATAGCCAATCGCACGAAGAATGCGAGAATGATGAGGATTGACACGGGTATGGATGGTCTTCCATCTATCCTATCCGATGTGTTGCGCATGACAGAAGACTCACCTTCTTTGGCCCCTAAAAACACATCTTTGCCGTCGGTCAAACCCATATATGTGTGCTCTCCAACAACATACACATGAACGATGAGCTTTTCTACCGAACTATACTTTTCGCTATGCTTTGAGTCTAGGAGATATGGAGTGTGCTCCATAATCGGTGTTGAGTAATTGTCCTCAGCTAGCGCTTCAGCAAACATGTCGACGATCTCCTGCTTCCGCGCCTCCATCGCTTCATTGTTGAGAATATGGGTGTCTACGGCGAAGAGCTGTGTGCCCTCACCTCGATTCATCTGAAAAGGAAATTGGTCGATGATCTCGCAGTGGAGCTTGACAAAGCTGTGGCGGCCCATGAACTTGGACGTATTCGCTTGGCAGCACGTCGAGAAGGGAACAATGTTTTGAACGTGGGCCATTATCGTTATCAGGCAGTGCACGTGCTTTTCACTGGCAGCGCACATTTCGTAAAGGCTCCGGCCATCGGCGAAGAATGGCATGTCGTGATTGTAAACATAGGGATAGATGCCTTGAGCCGACGACTCGACAGCGCTGAATCCGTGCACCTCGCCGCTATGCTTCTTCATTTTGGTCTCATAGGCTTCCCACTTGTCTTGATCGATATAGGCCCCTTTGAGGCCGTGCTGCACTTGTGCATCGACGATAATGGCGAGAAGTGCGTTGATCTCTTTTCGGCTCGTTGCTTCGTCGGACGAATCACAAATAAAGAGAAGGCCATCTTTGCCACTTTTGAATGGCTTGGGGCGGTCAGGTTGCATTTATTACTGAAAACCAATGGACAGCATAGTACGCAGCAAACTGAGAAAATTTATGATCAGTTAGTCTTTCTTATTGATTTGAATCTGCATCTCAAATACTTTTTGGAATGAAGAAACTTTTTTTTCATTCGTCTCTTAATACTTCGATTGTACTTTTCCTTTTTTTCACTAAATCATCGATACTTACAAAGATAAGGTAGGTATAATACGATTTTCATCTTCCACATACCAGTACGTACAGTACTACATATCGAATTTGAAAATTCTGTTTCATCATCTATCGCATGTGGCGACCAATCACCACAGATACAACGTTTCATACTTTTCTTCCGAGTCTGCGTACCCCATGTAGGTGCACGCTCCCAGAATGTATACGTTTACATAGACTGTTGTGTCCTCATTAAATTTTGCACGCTGATTGGGGTCTAGAATCGCCGGCTCGTACTCCAAAAGGGGCATTTCGATATTCTCGACTTGCAGCTTGTCGGCAAGAAGTTTTTCGATCTCCTTCTGCTTGCCCTGCATCGCATTGTTTTTTCGAATGTGCACATTCACAGCACAAAAAACGTCTCCGCTTGCTTTGTCGTGAAATGGGAATTCTACTTGTATTGCACAATACACCTGCCAAAAGTGCTCACGGGCCATGAATTCTTTCGTGTTTGACGCACAGGACGACTGAAACGGAACGATCTTATGGACGTACTGGGCCTTCCTCGCCTCAGCGGGCAAATTTTTGTAGTAGTGCAGGAGCATGCCAAAGGTATTCGTAAAGAAACTTCTGTAGAAGGAGTGGTTGCAGACGTACGGTAGATATCCCTCCATCTCGGAGGCGTGCGGACTGAATCCATAGGACTGACTTATAGGTCCGCTCTTGTCCAGCGCCACAGCTTCGTACGCGTCGAACTTTTCCTTCGAGATCTGCCCCTTCTCCAGCATATCAGCCGCCCATCCCCCAACGATGCAACGTAGTATCTCTTCAATCTCGGCGCGGCTTGCTGCTTCATTTTCAGGATCGCAAATGAAGATGTAGCCATCTCGGCCACTTTGGAATGGCTTGAAGCGGTCAGCTTGCATTTTACTCAAGAGAGAACTATGAGATACTACGCAGTATAGCAGTGAGGGATGAGTGTCTCTTCTAGAGTAAGAAAAAGCTATTTCTGTTCATTTCATGAGCACATTAGTATATGAATGACTGTGTTGCATTTCTCTGATTTATTCCCTGTTATTCATTGGTACGAAAAAAAGCCTAAAAAGGAGAATCATTCGGCCACCATTCTATGATGCATGACTTATCATCGAGAAAGCTAACCCTTAAACATACTGCATTATCACCACACGTAAAGCTTTTCATACTTTTCTGCTGATTCTGCATACCCCATAAAGGTGCAAGGACCCAGAATGTAGACGTTCACATAGACTGTTGTGTGTTCCTTAAACTTTGCGCGCTGTTTGGGGTCCAGAATCGCCGGCTCATACTCCATGATTTCATCATCTTCATCATCATCATCCACCAGCTTGCTGGCAAAGAGCTTTTCGATCTCTTCTCGGCGCGCGTCCATTTCAGGATTGTTGCGAACATGCACATTCACAGCGCAATAATTCTTGTCGCCTGCTTTGTCGCTGTAAGGAAATTCGAACTCCATGGCACAGATGACCTGCGTAAAGTGCGCACGGGCCATAAATGTCTTCGTGTTTGAACGGCAGCACGACACGAACGGTACGATCTTTTGAACATGCTTGGCCTTCCCTGCTTCTGCAGGCAGATTGTCGTAGTAGTGCAAAAGCATGCCGAAAGTGTTTGCGTAGAAAACATGGTGAAAGGAGTGGTTGCAGACGTATGGTAGATACCCCTCAACTTTACAGGCGCACGGGCTGAACCCGTGCGATTGGCTGATAGGTCCGCTCTTGTCAAGTGCGATTCTTTCATAATCTTTGAACTGCTTTTTTGTGATTCGCTTTGTCTCGAGCATCATCGCAGCATAGCTTCCGACAATACACCTGAGTACATCTTCGATTTCGGCGCGGCTCGCTGCTTCATTTTCGGGATCACAGATGAAGAGGTAGCCATCCATACCACTTTTGAATGGCTTGAGGCGGCCAGATTGCATTGGTAAGGGAAATTTAAGTTGAAAACTGTGAATAGTTAATGAACAATGACTTTCCACCTTCTACTCTACTCATACGAATATGAGCGGATTCCTTATCTATTGAAGAATTTAAATGCTACTCGTTCAATAGATTTGGAATATCTAAATCCATCAGCAATCATGCGCTTCGTTACTAATAGAATGCGATAAAAAGGTGATAGGTGACAGTTTCAGACATAAGAAATGATTTTTTTAGTTCTATGAATTGCCGCACAAGATTATCCTAAAATCACCAAATATAAAGCGTTTCATACTGCTCTGCTGTGTCTGTGTACCCCATGAACGTGTACGCACCTAGAATGTAAATGTGCACATACACTGTCGTGCATGCATCATACTTTTTGCGCAAGACTGGGTCCAAGAGCGCTTCCTCATACGTCAGCTTTGGCATGCTGTAGTTTTCTACTCGGAGCTCATCTGCGAAAAGCTTCTGAAGCTCCTTCACCCGAGGTTCCATCTCATCGTTCTTCCGCACATGAACATCGACGGCGAAGAAATTTTCCTTGCTCTTCTTTGCATTGAACGGGAATTCAGAGTCAATCGCGCAAAAGACCTGTACAAAGTGGTCACGGCCCAGGAAAGCCTTCGTGTTGGAGCGGCAACACGTTAAGAACGGAATGACCTTGCGAACGTACTGCGCTTTTCTCGCCCCTGGGCGCAGATGATCGTAGTAGTACGCGACCATGTCGAGACTATCTGCGTAAAAAAAGTCTAGAAAGGCGTGATTGCAGACATAGGGGAGGTAGCCCTCCACCTGAGAAGCGCATGGGCTGTGCCCGTAAAACTTGCTGATCGGCCCACTTTTATCAGCTGCGACCTTTTCAAAGGCTTCAAACTGCTCTTTTGTTATGGTTTTAGTCTCAAGCAACATCTCGGCATAGCCTCCAACAATACATCTGAGTATCTCCTCTATTTCCTTCCGGCTAGCTTCTTCGTTTTGCGGGTCACAAATGAAGAGAAGACCGCCTTTGCCGCTCTGAAATCGCACGCAGTCCTTATTTGGCATGATATTTAAGAGAAAAAATTTAGTGTGGGAAATGCTGCAGAAAAGTGCTTCATTACTACCAAATGTTCATGATAAGATTCTTGATGAATGTGACGGGTTCTCTCTAGGGGCAGTCATCACGATTTCAATTCAATTTTTTTTATTTAAACCTCACACCATCACCTGTGCTGAAATAGCTCTTTGGGCTTTTTATCCGGTCCTTCGGAACTATCGCCTCTATAACACCTATCTTTGCCTCCTCAAGCTCTATCCGAACGATGCATGGCGGGAGCTCATCGTAGTAGAGCACCTTCTGCTTAATGATGTTGTACCCAAGCTTCAGCACCCCAAGTCTCCTCGGTAAGTTTGTGAGCGAGTGGATCGAGCAAATCCTGTTATCAGCCACATTGAGGTAGGTGAGATCCCGCGGGAGCGTATGTAAGCAGAGCGTCCCGCAAATCATGTTCGTCTGCAGATTTATACTCTCTGCGCGGCGCGGCAGTGCTCTCGTGTCCAAAAATGGCCGCTCGAGTGTGCATTCTTCAATATTCATGAACCGCACACTGGGCGGCAAGTACTCAATTCGGAAGGTCCACGGGTAGAGGGAGAATCCCCTGTATTCGACGCGCTCGAGCAGCTGGTCTCGTAGGAACAGGCCTATCCAGGGCAGGCTTTCTGGGGACCCACAAATCGGCGATTCCTCTTTGCCACGGGAGATTTGCTCGAGAACAGCGTCGCCAGCATTACTGAAAAAGACCTGCATGAGCGCCTCTTGGTGGGCTCGGGTTCGCTGAAAATCGTCCTCTTGGGTGTCTTGGGAAGTGAGAATGAGGATGTCCATGGGATTCATTGAAATTCAACTGAAAGTAAGTAACTGTTTGCGAATTCTATGGGTTCTGTCATATGACAACGTGATAAGTGATTGTCAATGCATCACTCAGTATATTGCAGGGGCTCTGTGTGGGTGGCCGCAGCGAGTTTTGAAGGTGGCACTGGAAATCGGCTGAGTTTCTCGATCAATAACTTACTTTCTTATTACTTATCATACAGATGATAAGTGCCTCAGCTTCATCTTGTTAGGTGTCCCTGAGATATTTGTTTCTAGTGAAGAGGTGTTGTTGGTCTCTGAGGTCAGGAAAGCCCTGGAAAATAGGTTTCTTAATGTCGTCTATTGCAAGATTTTGGCTACCTATACCTGTACGCTCAATCTCTCTTTGTGTACATCCGTCGCCAGTACGAAGCATCTGCGTGGAAAAGCGTATCGTGGTATTTCTGGACAAACTTGTGGAATACATCCTGCCGCTTTGCATTTTCTTTTCGAAATGGCTACAGGCCCGTAGTAGACAATCTGGTCACAGGGCGGATTTCCCACTAGATATAATGCCTCAAGCTTCTCTGGGGGACGCGTCGAGAGAGCCCTGTCGCTCACATTGTTGTTCTTGAGATTGAGAACGACAGTACACTCGGGCAGGTGCTGCAGGTCGAATTATCCAAAAAGGTCATTATTGAGCATGTAGAGCCCGCGGGGTCGCCGTGGCAACATCCGAGTCACGAGTGTGTAGCGCTGATGCGCATCGATGATAATGACCATCTGCACGCTCGCTGGCAGAAAATGGACCCTGTAGTTCCCGATGCTGTAGAAGCGCACCCTTACGACAATCCCCTCGCTGCAGATCACATTGCCTATCCACTGGCATGGGTCTTCCCCTTTTTTGCTCAAAACTTCTTCTTTTCCATACGTGTCTAGAAGCGAAATGACTTCATGCATAAGTGTTCTTCAAAGGCCAATCTGCCACACTGATATGGTAGAGAGGAAATGTACGGAGTGCAAACATGCGATTGTGATAAAGCAAAAGAACAAATTTTGTATTGGAACAACGAAAAGAACTGCTGCAAAAGCGACTTTTCAAACTTGTCTTTCCCTTTCGTTCAGTACACAAAATCACACAAGCCAATGTCACGCTTGCCTGAGCGACTGAGAACTGCAGCGCAACGTCCGACAGCGGCAAAACATTGATTTACATGTGCCGTCGGGCGTTGTGTGAAAAATGAACACGCCTGTCCACTTTCTGCCCATCAACTGGGACGACCCGCAGCGACCACCGCGACGGCGCATCGAGAATGATGGACTGCAGGCCCTCGGGGAAGCTTGCATTGCTGACGAAAACCTTTGCAATTTCATTTCCCATCAGCTCGATGCATTTCATTCTCTCTGGTAGTGCTGTCAAACACGCTGCGCCCTGAATTCTGTTGAATT
Source organism: Perkinsela sp. pyNocScin1 (assembly GCA_964019655.1). Lineage (NCBI taxonomy): Eukaryota > Euglenozoa > Kinetoplastea > Prokinetoplastida > Perkinselidae > Perkinsela > Perkinsela sp. pyNocScin1. Next base: position 694,456 of record CAXHTR010000001.1, read on the forward strand.
GCAGGCTGAGGTACTCGAGGGTCTCCGGCAGCACTGTCAGGTCGAGTGACCCGCGTATGTCGCACTCGGGTGCCTGGATGCACCGCAGCCGCCGCGGCAGGCACCCTGTATTGAGCTCCTTTCCCATTTTGAGGCCGATCACTGCTATGGTGTCGAGCGTTCTCGGCAGCCAGTTCAGGTCGACGCCATCGAGGGCGATCGGCCGCAGGCCTGCGCCACCGTACCTCCAGTGGATCGCGAAGACTGCATGGCCTTGGCAGACCACGCCGAACCACTTGCAGATGTTATCGCACTCTTCTGCTGTGGGCTCGATGATGTTCGACATTATGAGAAATTTGCGTTTATTTGCCGGGTCCATACTCGGCGAAAAACCAATGAAGTTATCCGTTTGCTGCGCCTGCATGAGGCGCTGTTCCTCATTGAGCGAATAGAAGTCGTTCATGACTTCGATTTTGGTTTCTGCGCAAAGGCAAATGTGGAACATTTTTTTTCGTTTAAAAGGGAATATTGCACTATCAATCAAAAAGTCTGCACCCATTGACCAGAATTCATCACATTGACACGCTTTCACTTATGCCTAGGCTAAAGGCATAACTGAACCACTCGGTCCCGCCCCAAATGCGGGAATACCTCCCCGACGCGCACTTCCTGGCTCTTATCGATCGGCTTCGCCGCTCGAATGTCGCAGCCCATCAGCGAGACAAACAGCAGCCCCTTCGGCAGGTTTCCGTAGTACAGTGTCCGCTGCGAAATGCGATTGTACGTGAGCTTCAGCTCCACAAGCGTCTGCGGCAGCCGCGTGAGGTTGATGGGCCCTGTGAACTGGTTCGTCGAGACGTCGAGCGTTTCGAGCGCTGCTGGTAGCACTGTGAGGTCGAGCCTCCCGTAGAGCTGGTTGTGGCTGATGTCAACAGCTCTTGCAGCGGCCGGGAGCTGCCGCATTGGGAATTTGTACTTTTGGATGCAGTCCGTCATGACAAATGTCCCGACTGTGTTTGGCAGGAACTCTGGGCGGAAGAGCTGCCGTATGCTTTGCAGGATGACCTTGCGGAGGACGCCGCCGGTGCATTCCGTGGAGAACACTGCGAGCGTCGTTGGCCGAGATTCGTACCACTGGCACACGTCGCGCTGTCGTGGACTTCCTGCGACCGTTTCCATGACGTGGGTCGAGATTCCCTCTGTGAAAAGCTCCATGAGGTGATTTTGGTACTCTTGTACGAGTTGAATGTCAGCTGCAGTGAAGAAGAGCGTCGCAACGAGAGTGAGCATGAAAAAATTTTAAAAAGGAAAAATTTTGACATTTTAATGGGCCTTTCTTGGATGGCCACAGAGCGCCATTATTTCTTTCCTCTCGGACTGCGTTACCTTGGATTAAACCCACATCCAACTCACATGAGTTGAAATCTACAATCTTCAACTGACCCATAACGCCCTACGCGCTACTTCCATCAGAACTACACTACAGATTCTTCTACAGGATCACCAAAACATCCTCTGGCACATTCAGCGCTTCTTCAACTTCATTGTGCAGAAAATTTATTTGCATGAGGCTCTCAGGGCAATCAGATAGATCAATCTTCCCTCTAAAATGATTCTTGGACGCATTTATGGACTCAAGATCCTCTGGCAGGCTACTGAGGTCTGGCTCCCCGACAAAGTTGTTGCTTCGTATGTCGAGGACCTCGAGCGATTCTGGTAGGGTCGTAAAATCGAAGTCCCCTGAAAAATTGTTTTCTGCCATATCAAGGATTGCCAGTGTATGCGGCATATCGCATGTCTGCACTGATCCGATAAAATGGTTCCCACGGATTCTGAGCTCTTGTAGACGCCGACTGACGTGCGCGAAAGCGAATGAGCCGGTATGTTCACAGAATGCGATTTTGATCTGTAAAATGTCCGCTGGCCATTCTGCTGGTTCAACATCGCCCCCGACGGGAACGCCGGGAAGTGACAGGACTTTGACACTTTGTGGGAGTTGTGCATAGTCAAAGCCTTTGATGGGGTTATCCTTCATGTACAGTTCTTTCAAAGTCTTTGGAAATGACGCAGTGGCGATATTACGGAACCTGTTCGCGCCAATGTCGAAATCTATCAGTTGACAGGCAGATCCAGTAAAGTCTACTTCCCCGTCGAGGTCATTGCCACTGAGATTGATGAGCGTGAGCGCTGCCTTGAGCTTTCCAAAGTCGATAGTTCCCCTAAACTTGTTTTCATACACTGAGAGGCTGCGCAAAGTCTCTGGGAGGTCACTGACGTCGAGTGTTCCCTCAAAATGATTCTTCCCACAAGAGAAAACTTCAATATTGGGTGGTAATGCACGGAGATCAATTGTCCCAGTCATTTTGTTCGCCATGGCGTCAATCTCAGTAAGTGTTCGTGGAAATTCGGACAAATTCAGTGTTCCCTTCATAAAATTGCCTCGGAAAGAGAGCGAGAGGAGTTTTTGTGGCAATAAACGAGCGCTCAGTGTCCCTTCAATCGCAGTGGAGTCAAAGGCCAGGTGCTTGACACTGTCTGGGAAAAACGCGAAGTTGATGGATCCGCCGAATTTGAGATTTTCATTATCCAGAGGGTTCGAACATGCGAGGGCAGTGACTTCTCCGTTTTCGTTAAAGTCGAAAAGCGGCCAGTCTGCGATATCAAGGTAGTTACCAGCGTCATCAATGATTTCCCACTTGTTGACTATATTCTCAAATGCAATTTCCATCTTGGCCTGATCAGACAGGAGCGCAGGGTCAAGACGGCTGAGATGGCTGTCATCAGATGCGGCGAAGAAAATCGAGTACATTTGAATGATTATCGAGGCGTAAATGAATTTCATCTTTGGAGACAGCGCCGGGGGCTGCAGGAGCTGATTTATGTCTCACATTCAAAAAAATTTGGAGGAGAATAGACCCACTCTATGACCTCCCGACGCTTAGGAGGTGGCCATGCAATTTCTGTGTTCTTGATTCTTCAGCCCATTGACTTTTCATTATCGAATGCGTAAAATTGGCAGCATTGCCCACCAGCTTCAATATTTTATATTTTTCGTTGTCCATGGCTTGCCCTCGAGGTCGACCACGTGCAGGTCATTTCCCTGCAGGTTAAACTGACCGTAGCGCATGACCTCGCCCACAACGACTTCCCCGCTAAACTTATTGTTCTCAAGGAATAGAATACCGAGCGAGGCTGGAAGGTCCACGAGGCGTAAACTCCCGCTGAGCTGGTTGCTGTTGAGGCTGATTGCCCGGATGTTCTCTGGCAAACAAGATAAGTCGATGCTGCCCTCGAGGCGGTTCCCTGCCGCTCTGAAATCGAGCAAGGCTGGAGGTAGAGAGGTCAGGTCCACCGTCCCCGTAAGCTTGTTGAACTCGGCGCGGAAGAAGCGCAGGCTCGGAGGTAGCGCCGACCAGACAACTTCTCCTTCGAGGCTGTTCCAAGCGATGTCAAACATGGTGATCTTCGGCGGAAAGTGCGTCATAGTGATGGTCCCGCCACCGCGAAAGTACGGCTTTAAGTTCGTGCTCCAGACGATTTGCTCGACTGGCGCGCCTGGCTTCGCCACAATACCGTCCCATGCGTCGTATGCTTTGAAGTCGCCATCGGCTGTTTTGAAGCGAGTAGTATCGGAAATTTCAGCGACCATGATCTCGAGAATGATCTGGTCGGAGAGGGAGCATGCGTCGACGCGACTCAGTCCGATATCAGCAGTCAGAAGGAGGCGCATGAGCATTGTAGTGGGAAGATGAAAAGCACGAGATGAGGTTGAGATGAACCCAGGATAGGAATTGAAAGAACTTTTTTCAGACATTCAGGTGAATAATCAGAAAAGTATGACTTGTTCTTCAAATTGCGATCTTGCAATATCTTTCCATCATTGTATGTATCCATAGCCCTGAAGCGATGTCTTTCTACATGAATCGATTGCATTTTCTCACACTTTTAAAAATTGATTGTCACCCACGTAGGTAGTTTGTGTTTTATGATCGAAGCAATCTACGAGCACCTTGACATTCATAGTAGCTTTCGAGATGAGAGTACCTCTGCTTTCGTTGACAGTGCCAAAAAATTGCATTTCTTCTAAAAAGTGAAATGTAGCGAATACAGACTGAAAATAGCGAATTCGAACATCCACGAAAAAGCAGCCCAATCGCTTGCAAAAATTCATATTCGTCGCCTGTGCCCAGCATCAAAGCGCACAGACGGGTGTCCATTCACGACGCCGTTCGCATCAACGAGCTTCTGAATATTATTCCGCATGAGGCTTACGCACGTTGTGGCCTTTGGCAGGTTCGAAATATCGACCCCCTCCTGAAAGATCTTGTTTTTGCTGAGGTTGAGTGACGTCAGGCCCTCCGGGAGCGCAGACAGGTCGATCGGAGCCTCAATGTGGTTGTCTGGGATCGCAAAGACCTCCAAGTTCGGCGGCAGGGTACGCAGGTCGATTGTCCCGTGGAAAAGATTCCCACCAAGCTGCATCTCTACCAGCGCGTGCGGCAGCGCCGCTGTGTCGATGCTGCCCATGAGCTTCTGCCAGCGTATGTCGAAGTCTGTCACGAGCTGCGGGATCCACTGCAGGTTTATCGTGCCCCCCATGAAGCTCTCGAGCGGCGTTCGCTTCGCCCAGCTGATGATCTCGACGCGCCCGTCACCGCCGCAGCTGACTTCGAACCAGTCGCAGACCTCATCATACGTCTCAGTGGGCCGGCAGAGGAGCCTCTCGAGGCAGCGGACCGGCCGAATGAAGTGGTCCTGGCACACAAAATCAGCGATGAGGTGCTCCATCAGCATCTGATCAGTCATTGTGATAGCGCTGACCTTGCCGAGAGAGCTTCGGCGGCGATCACTGCAGTGTATGAAAATAACGTTGAGTATTTGTATCATCATTTGGGCAATTATTACTCGAAACTCAGTAAAAAGCTGAGAAGAGGGCAATGTCATACCTTTGCGATTCTTTAATTGCAATACGACAGAATTACAAGAAAAGCGGCAGAAGGAAAGCAAAGACGGCCATGGCGAAACGCACTGCTGGATAGAACTGCCGCCGCACCCACTCGACCCAGGACACGGCCCATGCAAGATTTTCTTCTGCGAACAAATGTGACCCGCCGATATTTTCTTCCCCAGGCTCACTGTCCCCGACATCGACCACGGAAATGCCAGCGAGGTCCTCCTGACTGAAAACCGATGACTCCTCGGCGTAGTAAAAGTTCACGCCGTTGAGATTGAGTGGGACTGCGTTCTTCACCTGCGGTTCCTGCTCCATCTGGTTGCGCGAGAGGTCGAGGATCTTGAGCTGCTGCGGCAGGTGCGTCACTGTTTTGAGCTCGGTAAAGGCATTGCACGAGACGTTGAGGCTCTCGAGGGTCGCAGGTAGCTCGTCGACGTCCAGTGCTCCTCCAAAACCGTTGACGGAGATGTCCATGATGCGAAGCGACGCTGGGAGGCGCCGAAGATCAACGCTGCCATCAAAACGGTTCTCATTGAGGTGCAGAAAGCGGAGCTTTGGCGGAAGACGAGTGAAGCACACAGGCCCGCGAAAATTGTTCGAGGAGAGGTCCAAGTGCGTGAGATCTTCGGGGAGGGCCGTGAAGTCGAGCTCCCCTTCAAAAGCGTTATGGCCGAGGTGGAGCTCGAGGAGGCACGGTGGGAGCACTGTGAGATTCAGAGAGCGCTCAAAGGTGTTGTTGCTGAGAAAAATGACTTGCAGCCCCCGCGGCAGGCGGGAGCAGTCCAAAGTTCCGCTGAGAGTGTGGTCGCGATTGCTCAAATCGAGCCACCGCACGTGCGGCGGGAGGTCGTCGAGCGATATCGTACCCTCGAGCCAGTCCATGCCTGCAAAGGCTACTGATGTGACGTTCCCACTCGAGTCACAGAGAACGCCGGGCCACGCACAGGTGTCAGTAAAATGGCCATCGGCTTCAAAATTGGATCGAAAGTTTTGGTGCAAATTGTCGATCAAGTGTTCCATTGCCCTTTGGTCTGTGGATCTGTGCGGTGCAGCAGCGCAGAATGATATGAAGAACATTGGATTGGCGCAAAAATGATATGCAGAAAATCTGTTTAATCAGGCCTTTTGGATAATTTTGAGATAGGTCCTTATGAAAAGCTTACACGTTCGATCGCTGTTTAAAGTGAGCGTTTTCACTCAAAAAGACAGCTACGTGGGCCCAATAGAGACATAAGCGTCTATGCGCACTGATCGATACGATTTTCCAAAGAATTTAAGTGAATGAATCCTACGCATTGTTTGCTACCATTTTGACCCGATGAATACGATTCACAAGATCAGTGGTGCTCAAACCTTTATAGGAACCTTTTTCATAGGGAAAACACTATTTGACGCTAAAAAATCACCACCCACACGGCCCACACAAGAAATGCAGCTCGCAGAAGGGTTTCGAAGCAAGCGATGAGAGACATCTCAAATCGAGCTTGGTGTACTGAGCTCCTGAAAAAAAAGCCCTGTTCATCACCTTTCTGCTTCTCGAGATCATCAGCGCAGTGCCAAGCCTCATCGTTCGTGCACGGACCTTGGATGAAATTTTCCGTAAAATCAAACGTTAACTGGGGTTCTTCCAACGTACCCGCTGGAATATTATGCGGGTCGACTGAGCCCTGAAAACGGTTGCCACGCAGCTGAATCCGCTTAAGGCTTTCGGGTAGGAGTTCGAGATCAACGGACCCCGTAAATAGATTATCACTGAGATCGATGGTCTCGAGGGACGCAGGAAGGCGCTGAAAATCGACCTCCCCGCAAAAATGATTCTCTCCAAGCTCAAGTATGGTGAGTGTCCGCGGAAGATCGCACAGCGATACTGGCCCCTCAAAATTGTTCTTGGTGAGAACGATCGCCCTAAGCCGAGCGGGCAACGCTTCCAAGTTGGGCAAACCATAAAAATTATTTTCCATCAGGTAGAGCACAAGCAGGGCCTCTGGGAGGCGGGTGAGGTTCACTGTGCCATCAAATTTTTGTCCAGTGAGGGCAAGAATTTCAAGCCCTGCTGGGAGTCTTTCGAGATTCGCTGCCCCTTCGAAGAGGCAGTTTACGAGGCACAGTGCCTCGAGCCGTTCTGGGAAGGCTGTGAAATCTACTGTACCATGAAATAGCGTGTCTTCGAGCAAGAAGCATCTGAGTGATTGTGGCAGCGCTGATGCGCTCAGTGTCCCTGTCAGATTATGGTTTCGACTTCTCAGTCGAAGAATTTGTAAGTTTTGCGGTAGCGCGTCGAGTGATATCGACCCTCCAGGCAGGAACACGTCACATTGCGCGCACCCGCACCAGTGGATCTCAAAAATGTCTCCCGCATCGTCACAAAAAATGCTTTGCCACGTGCAGACATCTCTAAAATCGCCATTTGCTGCGTAGAATTGCGCTTTGAAAGAATCATCAAAGTCTGCAATGAAGAGTTCCATGAGCGTTTGGTCGGGCAGCATAGAGACGTCGACGCGAGCGAGTGACTCGTTGGCTGCTAGGTAGAAGGGTAGCATGATTGGTTCATAAAACTATGAATAGAAGTCTAAAAAAGTGACAATGCACAGACGACAACTCATTTGAATCGCATCACTATAGAAGACTGAGTGTTCGAGAAAGATTGGAGAAAAGCTGCTGATGGACTTTGATGGCTACGTATAAAAAGGTAAACCTGAAGCCTACCAGTGAAGTGCACACGGATGCTCACTGAGAATACGTTCAGACTTGGAAATATCATTTCTATTTCATTTCAATTTCTACTATTGCAGGAAGAGTCCACTCCGCTCTATAGAGCTACAGAATTAGCGGCAAAATCGTTAAGATGAAAATTGCTGCGAAAAGCATGCGCAGCCCCCATGGCATCGGGCTACGCTCGGGCAGCGCTTGATTTCTTGCGACTTCTCCGCCTTGCGCCTGCTCTCTATCTCTCACGCCCTTTTCCGCACCCATCTGTTTTTGACGATGAATTACGTATTCTGCAGGTTTACAACCGGTGTAGGGCCGCCCGATAGGTGTGTGCGAATCATTGAAGTCAGGGCTTCCCATCATACGTCCCACGCCCTTTTTGGGCTCTACAGGATGTGGTGCGTGTTGTGGAGCCACACTACCTGTAGATGGCCGCCCGGTAGATATGTGCGAAGAATTGAAGTCGGAGCGCTTCGGGGAAAGACGACGGCGATCATCTATGTGAACTCCTCGTATTTTGACAAGCGATTTTAGATCCACCGTGTCATCAAAAAAATCAATACTGAGAAAATAGTCTACTATCGACGCAGGCATACGCTGCGGATCAAGATAGCCACGTAGATAATTTCCCCCTAGGTGAATTGCGATCAGAGCAGGCGGGAGGTGATAGAGTGAAACTCGCCCTTCAAAATTATTTCTACTGAGGTCAAGAACATGAATATTTGCTGGAAGTGATTCCAAGTTGAGTGAGCCGAAAAATCGATTTTGCTTGAGCTTTAGTCGCCGTAAAGGCTTTGGAAGGTGTGTCAGATCTACGGTGCCCTCAAATAGGCCCCTATCGATACATATACCCCTGTTAGTACCTGGGAAAGCTGTAAAATCTACAGTCCCTGCGAACTTTGTTTCCGTCAAGTTAAAATTTGTGAGATGCTGTGGAAGCAGCGATGCATTGAGTGTTCCAGTAAAATTTTGATTTTCACACCACAATACGAGGAACAGCAGGTCTTTTGGAAGCATATCGAGAGATACAGAAACACCGCGCGGGCATGGGCTGATTCCTCTTGTATAGGTTATGCCCGTAACCCTCCTTTCTGCGTTACAATCGATCCCATACCAATCGCAGACGTCTTTAAAGTCACCAGTCAATCCGCGTTGGCCATCCTTAAAATCATTATTAAAGTCCGCTATGAAAAGCTCCATGCGTTCTTGGTCGGATAACATGGAGGCGTCGAAGCGTCCGAGTGGGTCGTGAGCGGTCAGGTAGAGTGAACATTATAAAGTGCGACAAAGTTAGGGGGGGAAGTGGCAAAAGAAATAAATTCGGCTTGTTGCTATGAGTTTCAACGAGATGTCCTAAACACTCACTTTCAGCCCGATTTCCAACTTGTCGGGACAGCGGGGGCTTTCTTTCAAAAATTGAAAGAGTCTGCGTATCGCATGCCAAGGCCCACCGCTGGCGCGCTGTACAGCGCGATATTGTCTCCGGGCATGTTGATATACATCGGCGACTCTTTCCCATCGCCCATTGGCGGCCCATTCTGCACGGCCAGGTCAAAGTCTGTGCCGTCGTCGTCCATGGCAGCGCTTTCCCACTTGCCGGTCTGTGCATTGAACTGCGGCGCTTCAGCGTCGTCTGGTAGAATGGCCTCCTTTGGCCGCTGCTTGCTGGGGAACGGCCACCACTTGGCACCCGCTGACTGCCTCTGCGAGTCATCTGCAGGGTCCAATGAGGTCCCAATTTCAAGCGAGAGCGAAGGGTCAGCTTGGCCTTCGGTAGGCGTCCTCTCGTCGTGCTGCGCGGGGACTTCAACGACTGGTGCCTGCAGAACAATCTCTTGCTGCATGAATGCAACGTCGATTGGAGCTGCTGGCATCACTGGCGTGGTACTTGGGGATGCTTCCACAGGCTGGGCTGCCTCTGGGGTGGTTGATGGGATGACCTGTGCTGAAAGTTCGAGCAAATTTAGCTCAGTTGTTGGAAGTGGTGTATTAAGCGGAGCTGAGCTACTGGATTCCACTGTTGCATTCACATTTGTATCTACTGGGGGCGCTTCTGAAGCGACTGTGCGTACAGGGGCACTGCCAAGCTGCATACTTTCCACTTGCTTTTCTATATGCTGCGTCTGTTCTTGCTCTGCAGCTGGCGAAGCCTTTGCTGGAGGCTCTGGGACACTCGCCGGTGGTCGAACCATGCTCGAGCCGGCTTTCTGACATGCAGCTGCTGCGTCTGGCATATTATGAGAAATCAGTGAATTTACAAGATTTTGCAACCGGTGCGACCAATGCGCATCTTGCGATTGGCGGACAAGAACGAGCCGCATGCATTCCTTCCACTTCGTGTTAACTGTTTCCGAGTCGGCGTGGAGGTAGTCATACCGGAGGTGCCAGTGGATCATCGGGTGGATGCTATTAGTGCTTGCCTTGCAGAAGGCTTTGCGAACGGAGCTTACGACGCCAGCATCGATGGTCGAGGCGAGGCAAAAGGCCTCCGCCCAGCGATTAGACCCCTGTGCCAGCTGGATTGCCTCGTAGACGCTCGATGTGTCAGACAGTGATTGAAAGGGATCAGTAGTAGTAAGTGGATTAGCAGTCGAGGAAGCCTGTGCAGGTATTTTGGGATTTCCCACTTTATTTTGCTGTATTAGAGGCGCTACAGGTGATTTGTGACTCTCAGGCTGCGCAACAGGCGTTTCAGGCTGTGAGCTTATCTCAGAAGGGTATGCATTAGGTGCACTCATTTCACTTGATCGAGGAACAACTGCTTTTTGCACCTCTTGATTGATCGCTGGAGCAGGCGGATCAGATGGCCATGAATGTTGCGTCGCTGGGGCTACATGATCAGGGCAGGGGCTCTGCACAGGCACTGATGGATGCAGCTGCTGTTTGGGATGACTGTGTTGTACCGCATCGAAAGGGAAAGAATTCACTTTTTGGGCTGTATCAGTGGGATTAACATTGTGTGCCGTTGCGCTCGGAAATGCAGGGGGCTGATATGCAGGTGCTTCATTACCCACTTGTATTGGAGGGGCTGAAGCACTTTGGGTAAACGAGGTTCCCACTTGCGCTGGAGCGGGTGGAAACGGTGGAGGTGCAGCACTGGCCGGAGATTGAATCATTGGACTGCTCAAGGTCTGCTGCGGCAGCCGGTTCATTCCGTATGCGTACATATCACCGAGCGGTGGAATGGCATTGCCAGGGGCACTGCGCTGTGTCGCGCTCTGTATGTTCATCATCGCCTGTGGCTGGGGTTTCTGAGTCCCACATGTTTTTCCATCATCTCGATCGCAGTCGGCGAAGAAGTCATCCTCAGCGGACAGACTAAATCGACCCTGCAGAAAAGGCACGAAACGGTATACATCTTCTGACGAAGGGCCATCCATGTGCTGACTTTCGTTCGAAGGCCGAGGCATCCCGCTCTGATTCATTCCATTCATGGAAGGTGAAAAAGAATAGAAATCGAAAATAATTTACACGTAGAATGTGCTGTCATGAAAGATAAACCTCGTTATTCACCGCACAAGGGGCACTCTTTATAGAACGATAAGCACTGCATAAATTCTGTGCCAGCCGCCACGAAAACATTGCGCCAATTACACTTAGTAGCACTTAAGTATTCTTCCGTAGATTTATGCCGAGGTTCGGCCGTCGCACAGGCTTCGACGATTCCGGTGGCTTGCGCGAGTCAGCACGCCTTGGCACCGGGTTTATCCGCAGCGGCTCTCGCTTCTGTGGGCTCCCCACTGGTTTTTTCGTGTCTTTGGGATCCTTGCTGTCCTTTCCTTTCTCATCCTCTTTTTTCTCCTTAACCTCTTCCTTGACCGCTACTGGCTGCATTTCTGCGTTTTCTTCCTGCGCCGACGAGTACCACGACGAGTCGTACGCGCCCTTTCGGGCCACTCGCTCACGCGCGACAGACATTGTGTTGTTGTCGAGGAGCGAAGCCGGTGCCTCAATGACCTCTGTCTCTTCCTCTGGGCGGAGCTTCGGCTTTGTGTCAGGCTCCTGCTCGACGACGTTGAGCTCATCTGCCGCTTTATCACTATTTTCATTCGTATTCACTTCAGTGCCTGCAAGAACTTCCCCATCGGCCTTGGGCTTGCCTGCGAGTATGTCCTCCATCTCTTGGACAGACTTCTTCTTGACAGTGTGGCGGAACGTCGTGTGCTTATTGTGTGTCTTGTGGGCCTCGCGAATGCCCTCGCTGAGCGTCGCAAGCTCCTGCGGCGGCAGCTGCTCACGCTGGAGCGTTGACAGCGTGTGGATGAGCGCTATGCCCTCCTTCATCGAGAGGCACTTGCCGCTCAGCGCAGCCTCCTCGCGTTGTATCTGCCGCACGCGCATGCGCACAGCCTGCTTGGCGTAGTACTCGTCGACGACCCGCCGGAAGGCCTCCTCGTGGGTCATGCCGTGGTCGGCGGTGTACGCGTAGTAGCTGCGTTCCATCTCGTCGAGCGGCTTTTGGACCCAGAAGATGTTCATGTAGCGATTGCCGGCGCTCGCTGCGCTGCGGCTCGCCCTCGCGAGCTCGTCGCGGAGATTCTGGCGGTCCTCGTTCTTCTCAAAGTCTGTTTTGATGTGCGGGTCGTGCGCGTGCGGGTTCAGCGTGTGCTCCTCGCGCGCGAGGTTGTGCGGCGGCGGGAACATGCGGAAGTGCTGGTACCAGTCCGGCGGGACGTAGAAGCCGGTGCCCGCGAGCTTGCGCATTTTGTTGAAGGCCGCCCAGGAGTCGTACTTCTCGAACCAGCGGTCGTACTCTGGGCCAACGTCGGTGTTTCGCGGGTGCCGAAATCGTGGCCTGATTGATACGCGGAGCATAGGTAATTAAGGAATGAAGCAAAAGAAGGTGAGAAAGGACAAGCTTAGTATGAAGGAAGCAAATCTCAAAATTTCGATGGAATGACTGAGAGGAAAGGCAAACAGGGCATGTCGTTGGCAGTCTGAAGTAAGTAACTTTCTGAATGCCTGTCTCTATCGATCGAGATATGACCAAAAGACCAAGATTCATTTACTCAAACCTCCTTTCTTCACTTGAAAATGGTTTCATTCATTGAAGCACACCTCCAAGCCTAATCCTTGAGGCACTGGCACTTCCTTCGAAAAGCGGATCACCCACATACAGAGATTCTTCAAAATCACATGAGCTGCACTTTCCCACTGAGCAGCAGTCCCTCGATCACCTCGTACTTCAAAACGTATATGTCCCCTCTCACGAGCTCCTGAATGACCCCACCCCCGATGTCAAAGGAACCGATGGTGTCGATCACACGAATAAAGACAAAGTGGTGCTTGGGCGGGTTCACCTCTATCTCCCTGCCCTCGGCAAAGGGCGGATTCGGCGTCAGATGGCGCAGCTCGACGGGCACGTTGGCGAGGCCATTCCGCAGCATACACTCGTGCTCGATGTGCGCGTAGCGCTTCGCCCACTCGCGCTCCTGGGCGGAGAGCCGCTTCATCATCTTCTCGTCGCGGAGCAGCGTGTGCGAGCACGCGGATATTTTCTCGAGGCGAATGCGGAGGTAGTCAGCGAGGAAGTACTTGGCACGTGAGAGTTCGTAGAGAATGATGTCGAAGGGGTTGAAGGTGAGCGTCGTCTCGGGGTCTGGGCGGTCCTTGGCCGCCGCCTCGCGCTCGTTGATCTCCGTGATGACTGCCTCGATGGTCTCATTGTCGTACGGCAGGATGTCTGCACAGACGCGCTCGCTTCTCCACAGCGAAATGAGCGATGCCATGAGTGAGGGCCTGTGCTTCCCTGTCTGTGAGATCTCTGAGACATTTGGGCTGTGGATGTCACTGTACACGAACGACGGGCTGCCGTCGGTCGGGATAGTCGAATCTGTATAGGTGTAACTATCAGGGTCCATGCTTTCAGGCTAAAAAATAAGAAAAAGACAAAAATTAGTTAACGAAATTTACTTTCCTATGATTTCAATCACAAAAGCTCAGCCATTTGACTCACTCACATACACGCCAGTGACCTCTGGCACGACGAATTTGCCAGATTCAATCTCCCAGCCGCACGCATTCACAAAGTATTGTGCTGTCTTGGGGCCGTAAAAAAACGTGAGCATTTCGAGCGCCGTCTCTTTCGATGGAAACGCGTAGTCAGTACGAATGTGCGCTGGAGGGGAAGCAAAAAGCGGCACATGCTCGAGCAAGTCACCAAGCCGGCTTTGCTCGGTCACGCCTGTGCCAAGGTTGTCGAGCACAATGATGCGCGCAGGGCGAAAGCGTCGCGTCCATGTGCTGATTATTTCTGCCACCACTGGCTTCCACGCGTGATTCGCCCACATCGCCTGCTTCACACAGACAAGTGACCACGCCGCGACGATGACAATGTCTGTCGGCTCACCGCTTGCAGAAAGCACGAAATCGGTGATATTCTCTTCCCCAAGCGGTGCGACAGCGCATGTCACGTTGGGAATGCGCATCGCATCGAGGTAGCCCACCATGGCCGGGGAGCTGTCGAACGCGTAGACTTTTGCGACATGCGGGGCCGCCAGCTTGGCGATGCGGCCAGACCCGCAGCCAGCGTCGATGAGGACTGTCGATGGCTTCAGAAGCGGCAGAAGCACTCGCTCGACGTTGTTCAAGTAGTCGTGCATCGACATAAATGCATCGTACGCATCAGGGTGGCGCTTGTAGATCTCCTTGTGGCCAACTTTGTTCTTTGGAAAGGTTCTCATACAGCAGAGAGAGGGATCATGCGTGAAATCTATGAAAAGTGCAGAAAAAGCACACTCAAAGCTAATATGGCTGAAAACTTTACAAAAGTGTTCTCTCCGGCAATTTGCATTTCTCTACGCTACACACCAGCCTGATACGCCACATACTCATCGACGTACGCATCACCACCGCACTTTGGATTCATGCACGAAAACACCATCAGCGTCCCGAGCGATGCCATGGCATCGTTCATGTACCAGTCGCCGTAGCCGCTGCCAAGGAGGTAGACCGCCGTAGAAAATATCTGAAACTCGAACGCACGGGGGCTGCCGCAGCACTGGCAAGGTGGCACTGCGGCGGTGTACTTGGCACTGCTCCCGGCGATGCGGTCTACTGCGGCACAGAAATCAACAAGCACTGTCGTCGCGTTCGGGTACGCAGTGCTGTACCCGTGTACATTCTGTGATGCGCAAATGAGGACAGGCTCAGTGTTCGGCGACCACCGGACGACCTGGTTCTGGTACTTTTCGGTCATCTGCAAGTAATCGCGAAGCACTGGGTCGGCGGTGGTGTCCTCAGGCGGGTCCTCCTTTGGCATGTCGGGGGGAAGGGTGTTACTTGGCTCTGAATTTTCAGCTATCTGTTTCGACTGCGCACGGACACGCTCCAGGTAGACCGCATACGCGTCAACCTCGCGCTCCTGTATCAAAGAAGTGAATGGCAGGCAGGACATTTTCTGGTGAAGGTAGACATCCGGGGCCTCTACCGAAGTACTCGGTATCTCACCGCTTGGCACTGGATCTTCACCCCAGTCATCACTCTCTGTAAAGAGCTGTGCATCGCTACTATCGCTCGCTCTGGGCTTGCTTGCTAATGTGAAGCGCTTCGCACAAAAGTACTCGCAGCTGTACGCATTGCATCCAAAGACGTATGTCACTCGGTCTGCACCCTCGATTGGAACAAACAGCTGTGCGATGAGAACAAGTGTATCCTTGGAGGTACACTTGGGACAAATAAGGCTCGCTTTTATCTCACTTTCATGCGAATGCAAATCTGAGCCTCTTGGGAGCATGAAAAATGGATATCCACCGAGATGGCTTTCGTCATGTCGAGAAAATTCAAGCGATGTATCGCTCTGGATAGCCAGTGGGTCCTGCATCGTCACGTAGCTTGCTTCCGGCACGTAGAGCCAAACGTTTGGATCTGGCGCATCATTGACCCCAGCATCATCAGTCTGCATCATTCGTAGCTCTAAGAGAGATTCCCTAGAAATGAAAAAAAAATATATAATTTTGTGGACTGAGATTCGCTTGTACTGAAGTTATGTGGACTGCAGCTCATGCAATAAATACAAATATAGCGCCTGGGATTACGAGCGGCGGTTCGCCACGCGATCGAGGTCATCGACACTCGCATGAACATGCAGGTGTACAGATGAGACTGCTGGCAATTCAAAATCGGACAAGCGAGCTGCAGTTGGGCTTCGTGAAGATGAAAGTCCAAGTGCGCGGCGAACATTTCGTACTGGGTCAGCTGGATTCGGTCGGCGTCTTGACTGGCCTTCAGCAGCTGGTGCTTCCTGTGCCTGACTTGGCTGAGCGCTCGACGTGGACTGAGCGGAGCTTGCAGCTTGTGATAGTGGTGCATTTAACTCTTGCGCGCCGAAGACCACGTGAACGGGCGCAGTCGGGTTTCCCTGGTTTATGCTGTTCGAGAACTCGCGAACCATATTTTCTAAGAAGCCTGTGAGCGATTGCGTTTGGGGCGTATTGGTACTTGCTGATGAGGAAGTTTGCGTAGCTGGTGACTCAGCCTCCGTCGAGTTACTCGCTGTAGATGGAGTAAACAGCTGCGACACAGGTTCTGTGGAGACATGTTCAGCTGGGGCTGCTGTCTGCTCCACTACAGTCTGTGGAGAAGCGCTGCTTTCAGTCTCTGTTGTGCTAGCGCCCAAATTTCTTATCACTAAGTGGCACACAACATCTGCACTCAGATGGTCACCAACGATTTGATCATCATTCAAAACACGTCCTTTGCACAGAATGCGCATGCTGTCATTATTCAGGTTAGAAAAGTGCTCACTTGTATCTTCGCCATAAGATTTCGAGAGAGCTTCGCGGAGATTATCTTTGAGTGTGGCAATAGTCCATTCACGCTTGACTGTTACTTCATGCGTTTTAGAATCCCGAGTACGGACTTTTAGAATGAATTGGTTTCGCAGAGTCATAAGCTTACTTTGAAGATAGGAACGCATACAAACTAGAACAAAAATACGTTGATACTAGAAAGGATGGCTCAAAAAATCAAATACATTAGCATTGATGTGACGCTGCTCAATTCTATGAGCTTTATTCTTTGCTCAGCGTTTTCCAGATAACCTCCCCTGCATAAGACTCGTAGACGCCAACCAACAAGACAACCGTGCACAGGAAGCAGTACGCGATGAGTGCGAAGTAGAGAACGGGAAGTTTTCCAACTTTGGTCTCAGGCATCGGGAAGGAGTGAATTTTCTCAAGCTCAGTACTGCTACACGCATAATCTTGATCATACAGCGGGAGATTCATTGCCTTTGAATCTGGTTCGTGATCAACAACTATGGCATGAACAAGATGCTCAGTGGGTGGTTCCGTTCCTGGACTTCGCGTGGCCATCATATTGAAAAGACCTTCTGCTCCATTCATGAACATATATTTGAAGCTTGATGTGCCGCGGAATCCAGCATTCTGGCAGGAATTCCAGTATCTGTCTGCGAAACTTTTTGTGAAATTGAATAGAACTGACTGAATCCGCTTATCTTTCTTTGGATTGTTGGGAACGTATGAGCGGATACTTACAAAGTCAGACTGATTTGGTGCGCATGTAAAGTGACACCATGCCTTATAAAAAGCAAGTTTACATGCATCACATCCGACCATGGTAGCATTCAGTATAGTAAACTGCATTTGCATGGCTTTGTACTGGTTCTCTGAGCAGCATACTTGATCACCTTTTCGGAAATCCGGGCATATCTTCTCTATATCCCATGTTGCTTCGAGAGTTTTCGTTTCAGGGACGTAGTAAGATGCAAATGCAGGATTATCAGCGTACGCTGGTGGGCGCATCACACATGAAGTCGCAGCGATGATGAACTTGAAGAGGTAACACGAAATAAGCATTCAATTATCGATAATGTCGCCGATAAATTCTAAAAGTAGGATCATTAAGAACGGAAAAGGCCAGAACAAGCTTTGAACACCGCCATTGGGAGCAATGTGGAATGCTTCAATTGTTTACTCTAAGAAGATCTCGGTTGGCTGAATGGCCCCACAGCTATGGAGTTTTATAAGCTGCGAACTATGTCCCAACCTTATTTATTGATGTGTACTACTTTTTCTCCAGTAATATTCATATCCTAATATCAAGTTAAGAAAAGGCTGCTTTTGGGGTAATTTACCAATTTCCCTTAAGGAGGATTAGCATAGTTCTTCTTTTCATGTACATAGTTCTCTTGGCATTGTGTGCGTTTGATCATAGAACTTTGTACGTAGAAAGTCTCTCAGGTAAATTAAGTCAAGATGTAAACACGCAGAATGTGAGTGTCACATGCCTTTGAACTATGGATGTGATGCGGTTATCCCTGACTCTAGATCAGGGGTTCTGTACAATTATTTCGTTTCACCCGACTTTTGGGTGAAATATTTCATTTTCACCCGACACCTTCGTTTGCACTCGCAAACAGTGGCTCGCCTTCAGGGCTCTTAGGGGTGGTACTAGTAATTTGCCGGGTGAAACTTTTCAATTTCACCCGCGACTCAAATGCAAGCAGCCCTTTTTTTGGATTTTCACCCATTTTGGGTGAATCACCCAGTTTTAAGAACCCCTGCTCTAGATGTAAGCATCCGAATGCTAAATTTCACCATAAACTATCTTCTTTACCCGAGCAAAAAATTTACATTTGTGGTTAATTAATTAGCATTGTTATAGAGTAAAAAATCCTTCGCTCGTATGTACGATAGAAATAACTATCAATGCTAGTTCAGCTTACTCGTCAACCGCGTCACTCGCACATAATAGTCTATCCTAATTGTCCTAATTGCGACCGAATATGATATATTATAAAATCAATTGAGTATTCATATCATAAGATATCAATGACATTCATGAGGTTTCTTTTTCACAATGCGAGAGCTTTGCTCTCACAACTAGATGAATCGATATTCATTTACCCTACTATCTGTACAATAAATGACATCTGAAACACAAAAACTCTCAGCAGAGGAAGAGGTTACAAGAATCGAGTATTTAAAAGAGGCCATAGAGCGCTTTGGACAGCATAGAGAGGCTTTCATTCAAGAGCTCTTTGCCAGAATCGATGCTTGTATACTTCGAATTAACCCATCCTGGAGGGAAAGCATTGATATAGCAAAGCAAGAACCGAGGGACAGATTCAATCATCGAATGCACGTTTTTGAAGAGTCGCTTGAGAAACCATGCGCAGCCTTGCAGTATGATGCTGATGTTCGAGCAGATGGCGATCAAATTAAGAAAGTTGAAGCAGCATGGGAAATAGAAAAGAAAAAGCTTCTTAAAGAATACCAAGACCTCTTAGTGATCAATAAGGAACAAAACTTCCATCTTCAGCGTGGAACCCATCTAAGAAAAAATAGACATATGCCAAACGAGGAACTGAATGAAAAAAAGCTGAATGCTGATATAAATAGACTTGTCAAAGAAATCATTACTATCAAAGAGTCGACTAAGAAGGTTGGTGATGAAGTCTATGATTGCAAGCAGCAACTACGCGAGGTAAAGAATAAGTATGAGCAACAGCAAAAAGATTTAAGTCAGAAAGAGCAAGAGGCAAAAGGGAAGGTCGAATCCGCTGAAAAAGAGCACAAAGAGCTGTATAAGGAGCACATGATCCTGCAAAAGCTGCGATTAGATCTCGGTGATTTACTGACTTCCCTACGAGATCAATCAAATGCTCATGCTTAAGCATTGGCTTAAGTGACTACTATGATCATATCTGATCCAATCGTTTATGTCATCGATCGTACTGGAGAAAATTCGTGGCACCATCACTATTAGCTGTTTATTCACTATTACATTAAAGAATGAACACTGTTTCTCTGTCATGGATTACGATACACTGACAACGATAGCATACATTGTTTATTATGCCCTATGCTTCTTTCTGATATGTGCAGCCTTACAGTCCCATGGATACGAAATACCCTTTCTCTCCGTGTACCTGAACCGACTCTTCTGTGAAAATGACGACGATATCAACAACTTTCTGAACAATAACAACTTGCTGGGCGGAAACGATGCTATGGGCTCAAAAAAAGATTCATATGAATGGCTCAACTCTTTCGTTGCATTCATCTTCAAAGATATTCTGAGCATGAACAGCTCACTGCTGTGTGAAAAAGTAAACTCTGTCCTAAAGAACCATATCCATGTAGAACAGACAGTGCCGTGCATCGATTCACCAAAAAGCGCTGATGATTCACAAACCAGTGATGGAGCAGCTTTCCAGGACCAACCTGAAGCTGACGTACGAAGCATGCAATGGGCATCAAGGATGAGTAAGTTTTGGTATCAGAGCAATGTACCGAGTCATTATCGGATACTAAGTCAAAGTCCTGTGTGCCAGAAACTTCTTCGTGAGCGAAAGCGCTTCATGTCCATGATCGCGCGCCCTCCATTACAAAAGTACGGAGTGAACATGAAATCGATCAATCTAGGGGTAAAGGGCCCAAGAATAAACGCAGCCGATAAAATGGAGATTACTATGGCTGACGCTTTTCTCCAGAAGGTTGTTGAACAACAAGAGCTTCTTGTAAGCGAAGACTTGCGCCTACCAGCGTTTCAAATGGAATTTGAATACGTGAGCGATAGTGATTTTTGCATTGAAGCTGAAATAAGCATACCTGTGGAGTCTCTGTTTACGCTGCCGTTTTCCTTTCGCTTGAAGAATGTCAGCGTGCGTGCGACAGGTATATTTACAACTATACCACATACCATCACGGACAAAAACCTTCTTTTTGCATTCATGTTCGATAAGCATCCAGACATTGACTTTGAGCTAGAAACAGCGCTTGGTGCAACGTATGCGTTACAAAATAATGCAAAAATCCAGAAAATCATACGCTTTTCGATTGATAAGCTATTGCGAGAAAAACTCCAAGTGCCGTTTGTCTATGAGTACACACACATGCTGTGATTTTTGCATTCAGCCGCTATTCTATATCTATTTTCCTTTATCATTAGCATCTCCTTTTCGTTGTGATTTTGTACAGAAAGTAATGAGCGCTTCCGTCAACCCGCGAAAAAAGCCGCGAGATACTTCGAAGCATCCAAAAGAGCAGAAAAAAGCGGCCCCTCCAGCTTCAAAAACGTTTTATGCCTTCTTTCAGAACGCCGTTGGCTCGTCCATCATTGTGCGCACTAAAGACGGAATCCAGATAGCTGGGCGGGTAGTCAGTATTGATCCAGATTTGAATATTTGCCTCGAGAATATTTCATGTGTCAACGAAAAGGCCAAGAACACAGATTTCCTGAAGAAAATGACATCACTCGTTTTCCTTCGCGCAAGCAGTGTCGAATCCATGGAGTTTGAAGATAATGTTGTCAATGACGCGGCTCTGACAAAATTTTGTAGAGAGCGCTGAGGTGGTGTGTGAGAAATGCTGTGGGGACTGTGCATGCACATTGGCCAATTTCGCTTTTTCATCCGATTTACTCGGATTTTGTTACGATGCCTCTTCTTTGATCAGTACAATGAATGATTGTGGTCCAGCCTCTGGCCATTCTGCACATTCCTTTTCCTACATGATGAATTCGCATGACCTATGAACAATCCGACTTTGAAACTCGGTGAAACAAAGCTTTGCAACGGCGATTAGCGCCATCTGATAATTTTCCACATGCGAGATTTTATGAGAGGTGGTAAAGCTCTCTCTCTACTATGCAACGTTTGGGCCACATAACCACGATCTTAATTTTTTTAGGCTACTTTGCACAAATTGTTTCCAACATGATGAATCCGCATGACTTATGAACAATCCGACTTTGAAACTCGGTGAAACAAACCTTTGCAAAGGCGAATTACGCCGTCTGATAGCTCTTTAATAAAATATTCTTTATTTGTGTGTCCGATCGCAATGTCTACCAAGAGACCAGATACAACAATGATTTCATTTCCTCACAACGATACAATGTATTTTGCGCTCCCTGCCCTTTATCTTTATACTGCTGACGACCATTCTCTCGGCAAGATCGATTACTCGCTTATGCCCCCGCAGGCAAAGCTTGAAATAGTCGTTGATGGCCTTCGTTGCGTGGATGTTTTCAAAGATTGCGATGGAAGCTTTCTCGACTTCAATGAATGGAATGGAATTTTCACAGACAGAAAGGGAATGCCCACGCGCATCGACTGGGAGGCTATAGCCATACATCAAGAGGGTGGAACGATACAGCTGGACTGGCTCCCCGAGACTATCCAAGAGTTTTTGTGCAGCCTGAACGGTGTTCGGGGCACTGTCACTACGAAAATGCTTCCACTCGAGCTACAAGTTTTCGATGTGCACACCAATGCGCTCAGCGGAAAATTCGCCATTGAGGACTCACCACGGGGGCTCACAAGCATCATCATCAACGATAATGAGTTTGAAGGCAGTCTCACTTTGCTGAGTCTGCCACCGAAATTGGAGCACCTTTGCGCCTCTGCGAATAAATTTTCAGGGAGTTTGGATCTCGGCAGCCTTCCGCAGACGCTTGAAACGCTCTTTCTTGACGACAATGCCTTCTATGGCGGAATAACGCTCGAAAATATTCCGTCAAAAATGATGTATATGAACTTCAAGGGGAACAAGCTGTCGCAGGGTACTTTGAAAGTGGGACTCATACCGCCGAGCTTGGTGTACGTCGATTTGGTTGGGAATGTCATTGATTCTGTTGAAAGCGTCGATAGCAGTGATGTACCGAGCGAGGAACTGATCAGGCTCAGATGATTTGAAGATTTATTTGAAGAGTAAATTCACAGTAACTATAGGGTAAAGTGGTATGATAGTGAGCATAATGCCTGATACATATGTGTTCCCAAATATTTTTATTAGCTATGTCTTTTCGAGATCATGCCCCAGAACTTTGACATTTTTACGGGTCGGTCCATGGGCTCTGCGCTGCTTGAGCAAGCTCTCAGGGCCAGGAAATTTACACATGGGCTATGGTTTAGCAAAACTGACTATGATCTGTTCATGAAACTACCAGCAGAAATAACACAAGGTCTCCGCATTAAAGAAAACAGCAGCCCAATTTTTGACTTGTGCTGTGGCGCTGGTGACACATACTTTAACATTTCTCAGGTCTCGGAGCCAAGTATTCTGCTCAACTTTTACTTGTACAACAGGCAATTCTTGGGCTATAGCAAAACATTATTATTGCATTCTGAGCAGTGCATGCTGATCAAGCACGCGATTAGGTACGGATACAAAAATAATGTTTGGGTAAGTACCCATCTCATTAAGTCAGCCCTGCTAGCCGATTTGAAAATTTCTTTGGGCTTTGAAGGTGTACCCATAGAGCGGCTTTCCAGCTGCGCTTACAACGTCGAGCAGCTGAAATGCTCGCGTGAAATTATTGGGCGTTTGAATAACATGTCCAGATGGCTCATAGGAGGAAAGCTTATTCATTTCCCCCTTCAAAAACAACTGTATGATTACCTTAAAGAATATGGATACTCTTTACCACTTTGGATTACGCGTGAACAAGCAGCCGGATTTCGAATACTTTCGAGCGCGAGGCATCACTTGATTCAATCACATGAAAAGAAGTGTTTTGTATATAACATTGGGGCACTTGCTGATCCGCTTGAAGCGTACAAGCTTTTCAGTATGGAAATCAGAGGAACTTTCTCGTGCTTCAATGCTGTCACGAATAAACCATTTCGTCGTAATGAGTGCATGGTTTTCAACCAGTTCCGCCGCGTACACCGCTTCTCCTCGGGCGTTTGGGTTCGATGCATCGATATGAAACTCATAGGTCAGGGGTTCTTAACTGTGTAGGAATTCCTACAATTTGTAGGAAAATGAGAAAAGAAATTTTGAAAAATAGAGGTCCTGTAGGAAAACGAAATTTTTCCTACAGCCAGCGTAAGCTGGTTGACGAGACCCTGCTCTGCTTGGACTAAGATTGAAGATCAAAAAGGACATTTTTCTTGATCACATCATAAAATCGTTACCCAATTTTTGCGCTCCTCGGCCCTTCGGGCCTCGTCACATCTTGTTTTTCTTTCAACATGATATTTTATCACCCATTCAGTCCAGTTATGCTCAAATATTGCCTTGCATCATACGCATCAGTGATGTGTGTTCTACATGATCAAGTAGAAGCTTATGTCTAAACAAAACTTTAGCTTTGAGCACAGAGATGCATATTCTAGGTTCAATGATGCATACCCTTTTGCATCTCAAAGCAGGCAGTTGATGGTCATCAATGTGCAAGTCATTTGTCAAGAGCCAAAGAGTGCGTTTCGTGTGCAAAATCACAAGCGGGGTCCACATTATCATATGCCGGGTACATCAAAGAATACGTAGCTAGTCTAAAAACAACCATGCTTTATGATGGCTTTTGTCGTGACTGGGCAAACTGCCGTCCCGTCCCGAAGGGGCGTGACGGCAAATTTCCACACCCATTCATAATGAAGGTGGTTGTAGGAAAATAGAATTTTTCCTACAGGGTGCTGTAGGAAACTTAAAAAAGACGGAGAACCCCTGTCATAGGTGCTCGGTGCAGGCCTGATCAAGTGGGGAATACTCTGCATTGCTCTGGATATGAGTGGTACAATCTGCGCCAGATGGAAAATTATCACGAAGTCAGAGCAGCATCAATCCGAATTCAACGATCTGGTAGCAATAAAGACTCACTCACACATTTTGATCACATAATCGATGATTCTTGCAACATATAGTGTATATGGGCATTTGCTTTAATTCAGCTCTAATATCTCTTATTGAATCAATTGAGTATCCCAAAGAGCTCTCATACAAAGTTGTTTTTTTCTTTCTTCTGCTAAATGTCCTATGATCACGTTTCTCACTGGATTCTTCGCCGCAGCAGAAATTGAAAAGCACTACAGAAATATTTCGATGGAGACGTTTTTCCTCGAGATCAACGAAGGCTTCATTGAGCACATTTCTACTGCCAAAGACTCCACAGACGTTTGCGGCCCAGACCCCAAGGGCACTGAGTGGGGCGGCATATGCTGCAACTCCGGCCTTGTGTTCCGTATCTTCTACGACGATATCGACGTGGGTAATTTTCGCATAAACTTTCTACCCAATACCATCCAGGCACTTCAACTCACCCGGGCGCATCAGGTGTACTCGCTGAAAGCCCGCCTTCTCCCGAGAAACCTCTCTGAGCTTAATCTCTCTGGCAACCTGATTTTTGGTACAGTAAATTTGACCGAATTGCCCGCGAGCATCCGCTTTGTCAATCTGCAGGCGAATGATTTAACAGCCCCGGTGAGTTTGGTGGGTCTGCCGAAGAGACTTTCACTTTTGAACATAGGCTTTAATCGTATCAAGCAAAAAGTTGTGTACTATGGCGAGCTTCCCGAGGAGATTGAGCGCATTGACATCACCGCGACTCAGATCTCTCATCTGCGACCGATTGAACCTGAGAAGTCGGCAAAGTTCAAGCACATCTTTGACAGCGATAGCCGCTGCACGAAGATTGAGTAGCCTCAGTCGGCCATTCTTAAGTAGGATAATCAGCCAGTAGAGCTTATGCCCTATCAACACTTTCTCTTCTCTCAATATTTCACATGCTCAGACTCTTTGCCGTTGATTGCGCACTTGGCCGCCTCGACTACGCCTCGATGACGCAGCAGGCCCTCATGGAAATGCTCATCGGCGAGTCCAACACCAGGTCGAGCTTTTGCGACTCGAATGGCCAGTACAAGGACATTGAGGACTGGCTGGGGGTATTTTGCGAGGACGGCAACGTCTTTGACATCATGTGGGACGAGTTCTTTCAGAACGCTGGCAAAATCCGCCTCGAGTGGCTTCCGCCCACCCTCGAGGGATTCTACGCCCCGTCGAACGGTTTTACAGGGACGCTGACTATGGCCCACGTCCCACGTGCGCTGGAGAAGCTCGATGTCTGCTCCAACGAGCTCTCGGGCACAGTGCATCTCGCTGCTCTGCCGCCGACCATCCAGCTCGTCGACCTCTCAAAGAATCTTTTTACAGGGACAATAGACCTCGTCGGCATGCCCGAGTCCCTCGAGCAGCTCACACTCTCAGGCAATCAATTTATCGGATCCATCGCGCTCGACAGCCTCCCCCAGGGCATGCGCTACCTCGACATCTCGTCGAACCAGCTGAGCGGGTCCATCACTATGACGCACCTGCCGAAGGACATCGCCGTCCTCGACCTCAGCGAGAACGAGCTGAGCGGCCAGCTGGACCTAACAGCGCTGCCAGACTCCATCGAGAACCTCTCGCTGCAGCGCAACAGTTTCAAGGGCCGCGTGACGCTTCCAAGCATCCCGAAAAAGGCTGAGGAGATTCTCCTCTACGGAAATCAAATCCCAGCCGTCCTCGACGCGAACGGCAAAAAGTGGAGAGATCGGCGTGTGATGTGAGGGACTAGCGACCTTTCAAGCGAGGACCTAGATGGCTTTCTTGTCTAATTATACTTTATTGCAATTTTTGAGTTTTTACTTTACTGATGAACAGCTGCAGATGATTGGCCTTCTATGTTTATTTTTCGCGGCTGAAGACAAACCGATAGTACCAGATGAAAAACTCTCGATGCAGCGTGAGCTCATGCATCTCTTCTATGAAAATGCGAATCGCGAGTTCCTGCAGCATATCTCAGACAACGCAGAGACCACCGAGGTATGCGAATGGGTCGGCGTCATCTGCAGTGAGGGCAAGCTCGTCAAGCTGCAGTACGTTATTGCCGACTGCGGTGAGCTCCGTCTGGAATTCATTCCCAACTCTGCGCACTTCGTCGGCATCGAAGCGTGCACTCTACGGTGTATTCTTGCGACACGGCAGCTGCCGCTCGAGTCGCGGTGCATCCTTCTCAACGAGAATAGTATCTATGGGCCTGTCGACCTGGGCTCGCTGCCACCAAAGCTTGTCTTCATCAACCTTTCATTCAATCACATCTCAGGAACTGTGACGCTGGCTGACCTCCCACAAGGACTCGCGGCGCTATACATTCTACACAATAACCTCGAACGGAAGACAGTGTACTACGGAAGTCTCCCAGAGACCGCCGTTGCTATCAGGGTTCGCCCCTTCCGTCGAAACCACCGTGTCAAAGGGTACCGACCGATGCGGCCAGAGTTCGCTGTGGATGAGCAGGCGATATTTAAAGAAAACGTGTACGATAATCCGTACCAGAACTACGCAGACAGGGAATGGCGGGACGTGTACCGCCCAGTGGGGTCCTTACGGCGGCATCGATTAACTCGGTGCGCGCTCAAGTAAGAAATAGAAGTAGCACATGCTAGATATCAATTACTTCTTCGTGGAGAGTGAGTCTTTCTTGCAGCGAATTCTTAGCGCAACTTCAAACAATGCTCTTCATAGCTTTCATGCTCGTATGATTTACCCCACATTTTTACTTTTTTCGGTAGTTTTTCCTGAAATTTCACTCCCCTTTGCATTCTTATCCCCTACCTATTGTAATGATCCACTTTGCGTTTGCCATTGATTCAGCTGTCACAACTGTTGATAAATCACTTCTGTCCGACCAGACGCTTATGGAGCTCTTCGTCGAGACCCTCGGCGACGCAGCAAGGAGCGCGTTCACCGACGCCGACGAGGCTTTTACAGACGCTTGTTCATGGTACGGTGTGCAGTGCGACAGCGTCGGCAACGTCCAGGAAATCAACTGGAACACAATGAAAGCCGGTGGCACGCTGCGTCTCGAGTTTCTCCCGCTGCACACAGAATCGATCGAAATGGTGTACAATAGCATGCACGGCGGGCTGTCGCCGCGCTGCCTGCCGACTGGGCTCCGAAACCTCAATCTTGGCTTTAATCTGCTTGGCGGCACTGTTGACTTTACAGCGTTCCCCGACAGTTTGCGCGCGATTTACGTCCAGAACAACAACTTTCAGGGGAGCATCAACCTCGAGCTGCTGCCGATCGGACTGCAAGTGCTCAACGTGAGCAAGAACAGTTTTCGTGGGTGTGTGAACCTGATGCACCTGCCGCGCACACTCGAGAAGCTTGGCCTCCGCGGAAACCTCTTCGACCAGGTCATGCGACCAACGACGCTTTCTGATCGCATCGAGATGCTGCAGTGATTGGGTTCTTAGGAACGCAAAATCAAAGTGCCAGGAAAGGAAGTGGTCAAGCAATTTGATTGGTGTGAGATATAATATGACTGTAATGGCTGTGACACAATGTGGTTAGATGCAATCAAGAGAGATCAGGGGTGTATCAATTCCAATATTTTGATAGTTTATCGAATTATTACTACTAATGTAGCGTTCGTGTGCTTATCGCGTATGTACGGCTCAGTGAAGATTTCCTAGGTGAGATGCTACTTTATTGCTAAATGAGCACATGATCAATTGGGGAATATGATTTGGGCGATCAAAGCACTCACAAAGCAAACTTGATACTGGCAGCGTTGCAGAAATCTTCTTCATTGAGTAGAAGCTCACAAAGCAATGAGTACTTCGAGGATCAAAAGAGCAAAAAGCTAATACAACTCAATCAAAAGTAACTTCTGCATGTGTAACCTCGCGACAAAATTATAACCGATGAAAGCCTCTTCTGATAAAATCCCACCATATCCAGCTTACCATACTTTCATTCCTTTTCATACAATTTTCTTAAAATAATGCTTCTTCCGCTGCATTGCGCAGACCAATCCACTCTCAGTCAGCTCGACTACACCGCCCTCTCCGAGCAGGCCATTATGGAGCTGCTCGTCGCGCAGACCCCCTTCAAGGCCGAGCTCTGCGACGACTCTGGAAGCTTCAAGGACATCGACGAGTGGGACGGTGTCAGTCGCGGTCCAGAAGGCAACGTCGAGGCCATCGAGTGGGCCAACAAAGACTGCTCGGGCATCGACTTCCGGTGGCTCCCTCTGCACCTCAGCGACCTCGAGCTTTCCGACTGCCCTATCGGCGGGTCCCTCCCAGCGTTCACTGTCGAGCTCGAGAAGCTCTGCCTACAAGACTGCGGTCTCAGTGGAACTGTCCAGTGGGAGGCCCTGCCACACAGCCTGCAGTGGCTTTACCTCGACGAGAACGACCTCAGTGGCGAAATCAGCTTCGCGCACTTTGGCTGCGCCGCGACGGCCATTGACCTCTCAAACAACGCATTAACCGGCGGCATTGATCTTCGCGCGCTTCCCGAGAACCTCAAGACGCTCACGCTCTGCAACAACGAGCTCAGCGGCTATTTGGACCTGACGCACCTGCCAACCCACATGCAGCACATCAACCTCGCGTCGAACGCTTTTACGGGGGAAGTCGACCTGACTGCGCTGCCGCATGGGCTGCGCGACATTCGGCTATCGAAGAACGCGCTATCGGGGACAATATGCCTCAGCGCACTCCCCGACTCCCTCATGCACTGCGCGCTGGGCAAGAACCTTTTTACTGGAGGTATATCACTTGATGAACTTCCGCCCGACATCCGTTCGCTTTCTCTCGCCGGCTGCAGATTCGATGGGGAGATCAGAGCAGCAGGCATCCCGCAGTCGATGCGCAGCCTCGATCTCTCTGAGTGTCGGTTCACGGGGGTGGCTGTGCTCCCGGATGTGCTTTCACCGCATCTGCACGATATCGACCTCAACGGCAACGCGCTGGAGGGTGTCGTGCACGCCAACGGAACGCCGCTGGACGACGACCGTGTGCAGATGGCGCTTACGGAGGAGTGAGTGGAGTAAATAGAAGAGCTGTGAGTGTGTATGAATTGTGTATTTGCTGATCAGAACAGATTCTTGATTTGAGAAGCTTTGAGAATAATTATTAGGTCTTCAGTTTAATCTGTGAGAGAACTCGTGAGAATTCAGATGTCAGAGTACTATTTTTTAATGTAAATGATAGCTTTCGGGCGTTCATGGAGCTGTATTGCGCCATCGGAGATACCGCTGAAGTGAATTTCACCTTCAGCTTATTTGAAATTGAACCATTTGGCCTATAATCGATGAATGGCTAGACGCAATACACTTATTTCAATTGGTTGCATTTTCTACGCGAGGGTTTCTACAGAGGGTGTAGAGCAGGGGTTCTGTGAATTTTTTTCGATTCCCCCGACATGTCGGGGGAAACATTTCATTTTCCCCCGCAGAATGCAACGGTAAATTTTTGGCGCCACGCCCCTTCGGGACGGGGCGCCGTATGCTCCCCGCAGTATAAAATTACAATATCTTAATGAGCGGGTGCACTTGTAGACCGAGTAAAATGATGATGGACAGAACCATAAGGATCAGGTAAGAGAGCATTTAGTGCTCCTGAAAACCGTATGCTCACGGAATAGAAACCGAATCATGAACTTGTGCGCTTTCGTATGAAATATCGGAGATTCACTTTACCTCGGGTAAGTCCAGACACTCTGCATTGAACAAAGTACGCAAAGACTAACTTTTGAAAAAATGGATATCAGTCAAGCGAATATCCACAGTGTTGTATGACAAAAGAATATTAAACGCCGAGGCCCGAAGGGCCGAGGCGCAAAAATTTCATCTTTTCGGTGCAATCTTGATATGAACGGGAGTACACTTCTCACCAGTATTCGCCTAATTCTTTGAAAGCTACGTTAAATTTCATTTCCGTCGCTGGGAGTGATATTTACCCCTGTGAAAGAGCAACACCAAATTTGAAAATCTTGCTTCACGAGCCTCCAGGCTCGACGGGGGAAAAATTTCATTTTCCCCCGACCACCGAAAAATCCTTCTCAAAAACCCCGATTTTCCCCCGATTCGGGGGATTCCCCCGGGTTTAAGAAACCCTGGTGTAGAGCTTTTGAAATTTGAAATGCAAATTTTGGTGAAGTTAAGTGCATTCTCTCAATGTAGTCGACTTATAATCTGAAATGCTCAAGGTCTATGACAGTCTGCTTAATTCACACCTCTTGTTCATTTTTGCAAGTTTTTTGCCTCGATTTCTAACGATAGGCTATTTTTTTACCCAACCTAAGAAACTTTGTACTAACGAGTATCCATTTTCTCACTGATTCCGCTATCCTTAATCTACTATGATCACACATCTCGTATTCTCTCAGACCTTCATATCAGCTGACACAACAGAACTCCAACTCGCATCCATGAAGTTGGCCATCGGGCAACCCGATGGCGTCGAACCCAGCTTTCGCAAGTACTATTTTGCGAGCTACTCAAACGAAGCCGACCCATGCACATGGAGGGGCATCTCGTGTGAAGCTGGCGCCATCGAAGAGCTCGCATGGGTAGAAACACAAAGCTTTCATGTCATTTTTGCAGAGTGGCTTCCAAGCACTCTCCAGCGTCTCTATCTCAAAAGCCTTCATCTCGGAGAGGGCTTTGCCGCACAAGCTCTTCCCAAGAGCCTGACCTATGCGTACATTTCCCATGCAGCAAAGCGAAACTCCCGTGGTGGAGCTGCTGACACTATACACTTTGATGCGTTCAA
This sequence comes from Perkinsela sp. pyNocScin1, assembly GCA_964019655.1. Classification (NCBI taxonomy): domain Eukaryota; phylum Euglenozoa; class Kinetoplastea; order Prokinetoplastida; family Perkinselidae; genus Perkinsela; species Perkinsela sp. pyNocScin1. The sequence goes on from CAXHTR010000001.1 coordinate 725,394, forward strand.
TTTTAGCGCGTTGCCATCGCAGATGGAGGAGTTACACTTTGTTTCATGTGCACTCGGTGGGACAGTGGGCATCGCAGCGCTTCCAAAGCACATGCGCATTCTCTCGCTCTTCAACTGCAGTTTTGAGAAGGTCTTCGTGCACAGCGATAGCCTCCCGCACTCGCTCGAGAGGCTTCAAGTTTATGATGTCTTCAAGAAAACAAAGTGCGTGCCAATTGGAGCAAAGAAGCTCGACCTGCGTGTGACGAACAAGGCAGACTTTTCCGAACCGACGGATATTTGGGGAATGCAAGAGAAGGGCCGACAGCTGGAAAGAGTCTTTCACGGGATAATGTAGAAGTGAAATGTAGGTGTTCTGTAGAAAATTGGTTTTACCGTCCACTAGGTTCGAAAAGTAAATCAAGAATCATACAAGAATGTTTACCTCGGCTCAAGACATATCGAACTCAGCGAAAAATCTCTTCATTTTCAAATGAAGAATTCAATGCGGAGATTCCGTGGCAGACGCGTATAGCCATAGATGTATGTTATGCATTGTTAATCTTCCATTTCTCGAATCGAAATCTGAGGATGGTTCAGGGGTGAGGCAGTCTGTTTGATGCACAGCGCTTGTTCATGTTTGCAAATTCTTTGCCTCGATTTATAACCTGAGGTAAGAATCTCACCCCACAGAAGAAACCCTGGACTACGCATATCATTTGTTTTGCGCAATCAAATATATTCAACTTCAAATGCTCTTCCTCTATGCACCTGACGACGCGCACCTCAGCCGGCTCGACCCAGCGCTTCTGTCGGAGCAAGCGCTGATGGAGATGTTCGTCGAAGGTTTCAAGAATAAGCAACTCTTCCAGGACGATAAAGGCAACTACACCGATTACCATGAGTGGCTTCCAGTTGAAGTCGGTGATGGCGCCGTTCGGCAATTTCTCATCGCACCAGATGATCGCGAGGGCAAGCTCGAGGGGTCTCTGAACGCGAAGTTCCTCCCATCGACTGTGACCATTCTAGGCCTCGCCAGAATGGGCATCTCTGGCACGCTCGACACAGGTGAACTTCCACGAAGCCTTTTGTTTCTTGCGCTCTATGGGAACGAGCTCAAAGGGACGTTCGCGACTGAAAGCCTCCCAGAGCATATCATGCATATTCTCATCTATCTGAACAATTTTCGCGGGTCCCTTCACTTAGGAGCACTTCCACGAACAGTTGAAGATTTTCGAGCTCTTCGGAATCGATTTTCCGGGTTACTCGACCTATCAAACCTCCCGCCAGCGCTGGTAATTCTCGATCTCTCGGTCAACCGCTTCAAAAAATGCGTCGGGCTTGATAACCTTCCGAGCGCACTGGGTACCCTGGACCTCAGCATCAACATAAATCTCTCGGGAACGCTTGTATGTGGCAAACTACCGCAAGGTCTCACAGAGATTCGTATAGGCCAAACAGAAACATCCGGTGAATTTGTGTGCGCTGATCTGCCGCGGGGCCTCGAAATTATCTACATCTGTAGCAATAAGATAGAAGGGACGTTTGACGCCGCTGCGTTCCCGCGTGGGATGACTGACATCTCCATGCGGATGAACCGAATCGTTGGCAGTATCGACGTAGAAAAGCTCCCGGAGAACTTGGGGCTTCTCTCCGTTAACGCCAACAGACTGCACGGAACTGTGAACTTCCCGTATCTGCCAGATGCTCTCACACAGACACACCTCGATAGGAACGGCCTCTCAGGCACAGTCGACCTGACAGAGTTGCCTGAGGGTCTCGAAGTCCTCACGATATCGGACAATAAATTTGAAGGGGAAGTCTGCCTAACCTTGCTGCCAGAAGATCTGACAGAGCTCGACCTATCTGGGAATGCGTTCTCAGGGAAACTTCTGTTGACCGACCTTCCGCCAGATCTCAAGAAGTTTTCGGCAGCAAAAAATCAATTCTCGGGAGTTGTGAACTTAGCAGTGTTGCCAGATACATTGGAAGAAATGGACATCTCGGACAATGACATCGAAGGCAAAACTGAGCGCGAAGAACTGCCGGAGAGCCTAACTCGACTCGTGACGCTCGGTACAAAAATAACGCGTAACGACCCAGTGGAGAATGAGCACATTGACGATGAAGTGATCTTTCAAAAGGCGCTCGATACATTCAAGGCACTCATGAGAATGAAGTAAATGCAAATATTTGCATGATTTGAAACATAGATATGCACGTTGAAATTTTTCGAATATAGGATATTGCGCAGAGTAGTTATAAGTGGAATTCTGGAAGCTTTCGGACTTTATTGACGTGTTCATTTTCTTTTATCAAATACTTCATGCAGAGAAATGAACTGGGCATTGTTAGCTGTGCGAGAGCAATAGAGAATCATTTTTTATTCTGAATCTAAGCCCTTCATACATGTTGCGAATGGCTTCATGATCTTGAAAAGTGAATAAAACTGATGATGCAAGTGCACGAAACAGTCCCAGTTAGCCATGCATTTGTGGTGACTAGTGCAAATTCCCTGAAAATCATTACAAAGTGACAGTATCAGGAACAATAAGAGCTGCTGAACATTGATCGCTCAGTATTTCCTTGTACAGTACCCGAAAACAAAAAATGTGCGTGGGTTTGATAAGTAGAACTGTTATCATAGGAACGCCAGGTGATAATCTTTTTAGATTCCTTTTTGAATGATTTTGGCTCCATACATGACGCTTGTCATCCTCTGTCTCGTCAACACGACTGACGCTGATGACCCTTACCCAGAGGCTACAGAATGAGTCTACCAGCGCTCACTGATGCGCAAATTTATCGAACTCGTGCCCAGCGATATAAAAGAATATATGACCAAAGGCCACGCTGACCCTTTCCTGTGGTATAACAACGGGAATGGGTTTTCTCCATATACTGCGTGGAATTGCAAGTCATGCACATCGACATTCGTGGTATGGAGCAGCCATTTCAGCAAAGCTCTTTGCCGAGAAATCTCGGGGAGCTAATTATCGAGACCTGCGACCAGTCAGGCTTCATTGACATGCGCAACCTCCCGTCAGGTATGTACAAGGTAGACATTTCGAACAACGCATACCGCGGCTGCCTCGAGCTGATGGCCATGCCGGGGCGCATGGAGTACTTTGCCGCTGATGGAAACTTACTGTCTGGGCCACTCGATCTCTCGAACTTACCCGAAACACTTTGGTGGCTGAATTTGAGCCACAATCCCATAAACACCAAAGTTTTACACTATGGTGAGCTTCCAGAATCGCTGGAAGAAATCAATCTGCACTGCTCAGGCGTTATGTCTGTGAAATCAGTGCGAAAAGGACAAAAACATGCGTAATTATTTTGGGGAATCGGCACACAGTACTCTCATTATGATAGTTGGAAGTGAGCGACGGATAGAGAGCTGCATAAGGCTGAAGATTGCTTAATACTATTTTTCTGTGCGCATTGGTACGAAATCGAATTTCTGTAGAGACACGTCTCTGACAAGACGTAGCCAAACCTTCAAAGGTCCACCTATGAATAATTCGCTTTCATTCTTTAAGAAACATTACTAGCAAAGTGCTCCCTCCACTCTTCAATTCAGAGAATGTTTGCTTACCTCTGCTCGGACATAAATTCGCTCGGAAGGATGGACTCGTTTATGCTGAGCGACCACCAGCGGCTCGAGCTCTTTTTCCCCAATTATAGCAACGAGCGGTCGTGGCGAGAGCTCAAGGGTGATGCGGACGACACATGCACGTGGCAGGGTGTTTCTTGTGACAGAGAAAGGCAAAATGTTCACTCCATCCAATGGCACAGCAACTACGTTTACCTGCGCGGTAAAGTCCATTTCGCAGTATTGCCACCGCACATATGGACCATCGACCTCCTCCGGCAGCAACTGCAGGGCACTGCATACACACAGCTGCGCTTTCGGCAAATCTTCGAATCTTTTCTATCAAGAACACAGCCCTCTGTGGCACACTCGACATGTCCTGCCCAGGCACTTGGAGCGGACTGACGTCATAAACAATCGAATAACAGCGATTGAAAGCCTGAGAGACCTTCCGATGAGCCTGACTGTGTGCAGAGTGTGCGAAGGGGCGAATGCAAATCGGTTTCTGCATGTTGGAAAACTTCCCGAGAGCGAACTGAATATTCTTCTCTGGAGAAGTAAAATCCAAAGTCTCACTTTCGAAGACGAAAAAAATGCTCGAAGCGTGCATTATTGACTGAGTATAACTTTTATAACTTTTTTCGTTCTGTTGGGGCAAGGTACCCCTATGTGACAGGAAGGAGTAGTTTTTCTTTGTGTGACACATAACCTCCTCTCATATTTCAATGTTTGCGAACATTTTCCTACCAGTTTTCACTGCCGACACGGGTGCTTGCTTTCGAGAAACCACACTGAGCCCAGCCACGTCCAAACTTCAAGCAACCTGCATGCAGCGTGTATTCGAACCGCCGACGTATAAGGCGTGCGCGTCCCATACACCTTTGCTCCCAGAAATCCAAGACGGACCGCTGACAGCCCACGACGCATGCGCGTGGAAAGGCATTGAGTGCGAAGACGGTATTGTCACGTCGATCCTCCTCAATCGGTACATGTACGACCCGTCGTTTCGGACGTCGTATATCGTCAACATCAACTGGGTCCCACAGACCGTCGAGAAGATGCACATGCTGGATATACATCTGCTCAACGGGTGGAGTCCCGAGCGACTCCCAAGGAATTTGCGCTACCTCTGCCTCTGGAGCTGCATAGAATGGTCCATCACTTCCATTGACGGTGAGAAAGAGCGAACGAACGCAGGAGTGAGTACGAAAGGTGAAGTCAATCTCCAAAAGCTCCCGGAGGGCCTTGAGGAGCTCTATATCGTGTATGGTTGGACTGCTGGGTACCTCAGAATGGGGTGCATACCGCAGAATATGCGTCGATTGCTCATCTGCAGTTCGGTGTTGACGCACGCTTTCGTTCACTTTGAGGCTCTGCCAGAAAGCTTGCAGGAGGCCTGCGTGGTTTGTACGAAACACGGCAAAACTATCAACGTACGTGGTATGGGACGCAAGCAGCATGATAAAAAGGTTCGGACGAAAATGAAGAACGTCGGATTTCATCCTTTTGCACTCGATTCGAGAGTGTATGCTGACTTTTGTGCTCAAACTCTGACTTTTAAAGCAATGCGTGGACTATAAAATTTGAAAATGAATGAATTTTTTGATACGAAGCGAAAGCGCCCGCATGGCCTTCCTTATCGTGCTTTTTTCTACTCACCATGTACTTGCCTGTGGCTAGGATATGAAAACCCAATTGCTCTTTGATTCGATATGCATTCCAAACGAATCAAAGAGATGCTCTACAATCAATGCTCTACTTCTTAGATCAAGAAGAACAAGGCACATTTTCGCCTCTACTGTGAAAATGGAAGAAGCATGTCGTGTTTGCTGGTCAAAGATTCGATAGTTTTGCTCCACCATCGAAGTGTGACTTTGGGCACATATGATAGGGGGGGAAAGGGCATGATGAAATCTGAAAATTGCTGAATTCCTCATGTAGACTCTACGATTTTTCACAAAAGAATCTCATCGATGTCTTCACATAAAATCTTCCACTTTTCTTTCATTCTATGCTGTCCCTCGCACTCGCTGAACCGTCATCGCTCCATCTCGGTAGAGCCAGCCTCGCGCACATGGATGACCAAACGCTCATGGAGCTTTTTATTGGCGATCGAAAAATGTCGAGCGCTTCGCGCCGATCCTTCAGGGAAAAAGACGGGTATTTCCGAGATGTACACGAGTGGCTCAATGTGGAGTTCGATGCACAAGACGCAGTCACGAAGGTCGACTGGAGCTTTACGGGCATGCAGGGGTCGCTCGAAACGCAGTACATGCCACAAACGATGCAAAATTTCCTCATTCCCGGAAACCGCCTCAAGGGAACTATAAGCTGGCGGACTCTACCGGAAGCGCTCGAGCTTTTCAACATTTCGGACAACCAACTTTCGGGGAGTGCTGACTTCGCTCATCTACCGGCCAAACTTTGGTTTCTCTCCATCTCCTGGAACAAATTTAGTGGGAGCGTTGATCTCTCGGGAATCACGCAGTCTATCAAGCAGCTGAAGATCGCACGCAATCGGCTGCGTGGGACCCTTGATCTGAACTATTTACCAGCGAATGCCATCGTTAACTACGATGACGATAATTTTGATACAGTGAAAGGCGTCCGTGGCAGATCGCTTTCATAGAGAAAGTGTGCGCTGAGGTTCACTGTCCATAAGAGTGTGATTCAGTTAATTATAGAAAGTTTGTTACTTTTACGCTGTACGTTGCATTGCTTTTCACCTTCCCATCTTCTTATCAATGCAATCTCAGCCCATCTATGCACGCCATTCTCCTCCTTCAGTTTCTCACTGCTGACACACACGTTAAATATTCCGCCCGGAGAAATTACGCAGCGATGCAGTACACGCTCATGGAAAAGCTCATCGAGCACGTCGACCGAAACATCCGCTTTGAGATACTGAACAACGACCTGACGGCGGCCGTGTGCGACTGGGGCGAGCGAACGGACCTGCACTTTCGCGTGCTCTGCCATCATGGCGCTGTTCTCCAAATTCTCGTGGAAGACATTATCGAGCAGTTTGCCATCGGCTTCGCACCCCACACTGTGCAGGAGATCATCATGCGTAGGTGTGACCAGCGCAGTGTCTTCGATGTCCGGCACCTCCCGGGTGCCCTCCGCAGCATTGATATGTCGACGAACAGGTACCGCGGGCGGCTGGAGCTTCCGGCCCTCCCGCGGCGCCTCCAAAAGTTTATCGCGAGCTCAAATCGCCTGTCGGGGTCCATTGTATTCAGAGACCTCCCGAGAACGCTGACGGAAATCAACTTGAGCTGGAACCCGCTCCGCGTCGATATTGTGTACTTTGACGACTTACCAAGAAAGCTGGAACGCGTATCACTGCAGTGTGCTGGAGTGGGAAAGGTCCGGCCGGTGCACAGGAAGTCCCGAGGGAGAGCACATGTTTTTGCGGGCGTTGGGACGGCGTACATGCCCTATGAGACGTTTTTATCCTTTGATTAGGACTTGGGATAGTGAAATATGCGATGTCCATTCTGTGAGTATAAATTGCCTAAGGTGGAGCCAGTTTCCTCTTGAAATTCGAAATAAAATTTCTCCCCATTTTCATTAAAACCTTCAAATGACCTGTATTCGAGACACGCATAAGCAATTCATACTGAATCATTGATCTCACACATCTTCCCACACTTCTCAATGCACCCTTCCGCACAGCTTCCTCTTTATGGTACGGATCTTCAAAGGTTCGGGGATGCCGCAGCAGTTTCCCACTGAAAGCGAGCCTAATTGTGTGACATGCATGATGATCGGTTTGAAAATCAAGCGAAAGCATGATTCAAACACGGCATTGTCGACGCAATGCGCTTCCGCCTCTGATGATCCCGGTGGCCAGACCAATGATGCATCACCTTCAGCGCCTCGTGCCTTAAACACTTCGAATCATGGCTCGATGACTCTCGAACTTCGGGAAGAATGGTTGGTTGAGTACGAGCCTAGCGATACTACCGATAATCTCCCTGCAGACGAAGAAACCAAAGAGAAAAGTTATGAGAAAGAGCTAGGGTTGGCGTTCTATACCCTATATGATAAGATGCTGAAGAAGTCTGCGAGATTCACGGACTCAGCTTGATGACATCGGGGATGTCTTCCGTCAAGAGCTCGAAAATTGTCCGCCTGAAAGACTTAAGGAATGCATCGGGATGATACTGGATGCGATGACGACAAAGCCACCGAAGCGTAAGAACTGGGATGATGATGCACGCCTGCATCCTAAACACAACCAGAAGTACACCCATACTACGCTAAAGAATCGCTACGTCATCGGAGCGGAATATCCTCGTATTCCTGGATCGCCGACGAAGATACTGAACATCATTTATGAGCATCGTCGTTGCCGCAACGAATTTGATATTACACTAGGCACGCTCACGCGAGAGTTAGAGAGATATTTCGCCGAGCTGGACCATCAAGGAAAGGCCTACATTGCGGAGCTTGCTCATGAATTCGCGTTGGGAAAAAGGGGTAGAGGTGGCCGTAAGCATGAGCTTGATATTAACCTTGAGAAATGTCGCCGTGTGCTCATCGAGATTTTTAAGTGTTCATCGCCTGAAACGATCATGAAAACGCTAAAAGGCGCCCCTTGAGAAATTCACATGTCATCGATTAAGCGATGGCTAGCAGCTGAAGGGAAATCCTCGTAACTTTGGATCGCCGACGAACATTTTGCGCATCATTTATGAGCGTCGTCGCTATCGGTAAGAATTTGATATGTCGCTTGTAACGCTTCTTAGCAGAGTGGATACTAGCTAGCTATACTTAGCTAGAGTGGATAGATACTTCGCCAAGCAATATTTCTTAAATGCAACATCACTGTGCCTTGGCAGCTAATAAATTTACTTGATTGCATTCTCAGATTGCAAATGTACATTGATACAGCCCTGAATGAAACCTCATGAAAGCGCTCTAGCAGTAGAGCCCTTTTCAAGAATGACTTTGTCAACTTTAGTTCATCAAGTTAGCTTTTCTAACTTCTGTATTTTTTAAGATCTTCATTTTGAGAAACTCCCATAGCTTAAAAAATCCCACTGCATAGTCTGGTAATATGCATGCGCCTGCGTGAATTTTCGCGCAATCTGAGTGTGCGACCATGTTAATCCAAGTACTGCGAAGCTTTTCGGAACTTTACTAGAATCCTAGTTCTATCTCATTGAATTTCTCGTATATGAAACTGATCATCGATGTTGTGTTCAGCTACAAGGCGGATATCACAAGGTACCTTAACGCGGTGAATTCCGGGGATAGGCGCACTCGAAAATTATGGCTCCGCAAAATTTTAATCCTTATTTAAGAGTATCTATATTTAAGCTTCTGAAATATACCCAAAATTACGAAGCTCTCGTATTCGCTTGATATACTTTTTCATAAAACGTTAAGAGTTTCACCATTTGCAGTGTAACAGCAGGTGCGAGCCTTTCCAATTTTTTAAGAACAGTTAATTTCATAACTAAAAATTCGGAGATGCTAAGCAATCAGTGTATTTTAATGTTTCAGCAGTTTGGGAAGTTTGGGGCCGTAGCCTATCCTTTCAACAAAATTAAGACGTAAAAGCCACCTAATCAAGCAATTTCCCGTCCCCACGCCTTAGGTTTGATATGGATGAAAAAAGTAGCATTTCTGGAATTTTTATTCTCAAAGCCACATTCGATAACCCCGAAGTAGCTTCTCTCGTAAGAATTACAATCACAGTTGGTAATAACCGAATTCAATTCAAGACCTGAGCTCTCTTATTCCTGCTCATGTGTGAATTTTTTTCTGACTAAAGCAATTGAATTCATTCATCATACACAGATGCACCATGCTTTCTAAGTAGTGGTAGATAAACTATGTGCTGAATGAATACTGATGATTGGTTATAAGTCATGAGGTGGCTTTTCGTATCTAGTACCACATTATTTCCACTAGCGTCTTCTTTCATCCTATAACTTACGAGTCTTTTAATTCTTCGAAATGCAGGCTTTTCGTAAGCTAAGTAAAGAAAGTCTGAGTTCTACAAGCGTGTGCCTATCTAGGCGTAGCTATACCCCTCCTTCCAAAGCTGTAGCTCTGTATGAAACGAACTTCCATATGAACTACAAATTTCCCGTAGACTTAATAGATTCAAGTGAAGTCCGCTATGCTCAATTTCTGTACAGACTTCAAGAAGAAGGTAAGTCGGGAAAAAGCAAATCAGGTCATTGTTTCACTATTGACTTTCAAAAGCTGCTAAGCATGAAGCTTCCTGTCTTTTGGGAACGAGAAGTTGATGTTACTAAAAACGCGAGCTTTAAGAAAGACCTTCATGAAAACTTCGTTTTTTTGATGAAATGGATGCAGAGCAATGGTGATCTAGGCAAAATTTCAGAAGTGAAACAGTACTTCGATCTCCTGGTCAATGAGAAATCAAAGAAGGCTAAGGCTGTTATCTTTATGCCTTCATTGGACGCTTCGAAGGATTTGGAAGCTGCTCTTTCTCAAAAAGCAAAAGATCTGGTGCTCGCTGAGCCATCATTAGAACCATTCAAAAGCTATGCCATCGATTTCAGCTTCTCTACTGATCGATCTCTCGCTTCAGTTGATATCCATGGTAAGAAATCTGCAGAGGATGTCGTGAATGATATTCCTTTCTATGTTGAAGTCGCAGGCCGCAGAATCAACTATGAACCCGAGTCCATGCGAGTAGCTGCACAGGAAAAGAAACGGCTTGATACTCAGATCGACTACTCGAAAATCAAAACATCGAAAGGCGTCATCAAGACGAAATGGGACGAAGGCGTTGAACTTAGTGTTCTCTCATCATATTTTGAGCAGCTGGCGAAGGTCGATGAGGAAGAACAAGTCTATGGCGTGTAATCTTTCAATAATCACGGGTGATAATGATGAACTAGTACCTTGAATCTGAGAGTTAAGAATATTTTTATTGCACACTATATTAAACACGAGTTACTTCGTTGATATACTCAGTTATGCATGAGCAGACAGTAACACAGAATAGCAGTGAGACCGATACAGCAGCGAAAGTGCAACTAAATGACACCGGTGCAAGTGGGGGCATAGAAACTCAAAAGGAAATCCAGCCAATTCAACCTGCTCCATCGGTTGGCTCTCGACTTCTGAAGTCACTATTCAAAAAGCCTACACCCGCGCCTCCAGCTCTAGAGAAGAAGCAGGATGATACAAAAGCTCCTAGTAAAGATCCGAAGGAGGACCTAAGCTCGAACGCAGCTCTGGCGAATAGAATTGAGGAAGCACAATTCAAGGCTAAAGAGCTCATCGAGCGTCAGAAAGATGTGATTAGCAAGCTCGAAGAAATATGGGATGGACTTCAAAACGGTAAGTACGACCTTTCAGAAGGCACACAAGTTTCGAGAGAAGTATGACGTGTCGATGATAAGTTCTGGATCCTATATGCAGTTCTAAATTCAACCCTCTCTATCTTATAAATTGAACTATGAAGGACAAACTTTGAAAGAGATGCAAGCCAACGAGACAGTCAAGAAACCGATAAAGATACCACCGACAGATGTCCTTGCGCGACAAGACTCCACACTTCGCTCAGATCTTCGCTTTCAGTCGCATACGCAAAAACGCATCGCCACAGTTCTCGACCGCATTGCACAGTGCCCTATCACAAGTAATGATGTCTTTCCGTACAACCAGGCGCTCAAGCAGCTCAGCTCGTGCCGCTTTGTGCAGTCGGGCACATTGACCACATGTTTGATCTCATAGAAAGGCGGAAGATTAAACTTTCTATTCACACATTCGTGCACGCGATGAGCGCGTTCCTGCGGTCTGGCAGCTCCACAGCAGCGCTGCAATACTACGAAAAGCTGAAAGAAAGTATCGCTGATGGCAAAATCAAAGCAATGAACACCATCGCATGTACTGCGGCGTTACGCAGCGCCGCGCTGGCCTACGACCTCGACAAGGTGATGCAGATCTTTATCGATATGCGGCAAAAGTACAAGTGCACCCCAAACGTCCGCACGTATCAGACCGTTATGCGGTTTTTCGCACACATCAGTTTTGACGACCGAAGCAACCAGGTCGTCGCACCCGCGATGAAGTGTGACTCATCACACATTGTGGAGTACCGAGCACTCATGCTCGCTCGATGCGGCAAAGTGGGCAGGCTCAAGGGCCTTCTCTCTGGAGCGAAACTTCACCTTCTCACAGAGACTACCCTGTGCATATCGGAAATAGCATTCATTCTTCACCGGGACGCTGACGGCGAAGCGCTTTGTTGCAAAAAGCGGGCAGAGCTTCAATCAGCTGAGAATACACAGAGCGCCACAGCAGGCGACTCTGAAAACGAAGATTCGAAGCAATTTCACGAGTTCATTCAACGCGAATGGAAAGCGCTGAGTGACCTGAGTAAAAGGTTTGATAGGCAGAAAGCGTGTCTCCCACTCAATGCTATGCCACATGAAAAGCAGTGCTTTCTCACTGGGATACAGAGCGAGGACGCATGGCGCTCGGTGCAGCATGACGACTTACGTTTGGAAATCGGTGGAGGGAGCGGCGACTGGATGATCGCACAGATGAAGGTCGAGTCAGAAGCACACTGGGTCGCGCTCGATATTCGAACGGATCGCCTCTGGCAAAACTGGGTAAAGCTTCACTTTAACGGGCTGCCGCCACAGCGCGCGACATTCATCGGCGGAGACGCTCGCTCGTCACTCAAAAGCTGCCCGGACTCCTTCTTTGCGAGCATTTTCGTCAATTTTCCAGAACCACCAACATTCTACGACGATCCTGACCGCCTGTACAACGCAGATATGCTCAGAGCGCTCTGCCGCGTGCTCAAGACTGGTGGGGCGCTGTATTTTCTCACTGATGACTGCCGCCTCGCTGTCGATGTTCTCAAGCAGGTCAGTGAACATCAAATCGAATTTACTGCGCAGCAGACAAACGGTCGACTGTGGTCGAGCAAAGCCCCAAAGACGTATGCCTCGAGTTTCTTCGACGCCTTCTGGAAAAATGGATCGCAAAATGCTCGTTACTTTTTGACGCTTGTGAAGGATAGTCATGGAGGGGTCTGTTGAGCGTTGCACTGCTGCTTGCACTGGCCTGTCGTCTTCCTTTTACAGAATTGAATTTTTGTATCTTCTTCAAAATTTTTTTGTATATACAGTGTAATGCCATCGAGTAAGCGATCAGTCCGCTTTGCCGACGCCTCGCCTGCACAGCCCAAAAATGACTCCAAAGCGGCGGAGGAGAGCCTGAAAAAGCGCTTTGTCACACCGATAGCGCTGAGCGACCCCACCGCCAGCGCGCCAGCCGTCAGCGCCCTTCACGCGACGTCAAAGGTTCAAAACTCGGCCCTCCACGAAGCACTCGCGGACCGGCTCCGGGCGCGAAGCGCAGCCGTCCACAAGTCTGTCCTCATGAGCATGACCAAAGGGGCGTGGGACGCGGCGCAGGAAAGCCTCACGTTTGTCGAAGCCCGCAAGAAGGCACCTGAGGGGGAAGTTCAGCCAGAAAATAAAGTGGAGGATACACCAGCTGTGGCACAACCAGAGGAGCAAAAGAAGATCCTTCCCCCGCCACTCGTTGAGTGGTGGGATGAGAAATGGTACAATCCGATGCCAGACGGTGTCGAAATAACGAGAGACACTGTTACGAGTATTCTCAAGAACGCATACACTGAGTGTGCGTATACCACAGTGTTCAAGAGGCCTGACACAGAAGCCGCAGGCCTCTCCGAGAAAGCGGTCGGGCTTGACATCAAACTTCCAGAGGAGCGCAAGAAAGATCGAAAGCGAAATCGCGCCGAGCGCGCACAGGAGGTGCGCCAAAAGATTCACGCCGGTGAGGCCAAGCCGAACGCGCCAAAGCTCACTATGGAGAACATTCACGGCATCCTCAAGAACAGGAAAATGCCGGCGATGGACCCCATCGAGTGTGAGACGCTTGTCGTCGCCGACGAAGTCACGCGCAGGCAAAACCACGAGGCCCGGAACCAGAGCAACAAGAAGACGCCCGAGGAGCGCTCGGCGAAGAAGCGGGCGCAGCTCCAGCGGGAGGCCGACACCGGCCTGCAGGTACACTTTTACAAAATTCGCGCGCTCCGGGGCCCAAAGGACGTGCACAGGAACCTGTCGTACCAGAAAATTATTATGAACGTGCAGCAGCTCTTCGTGTCCGGCATGCTCGCGGTCATCGCGGGCGAGCACCACGTGCTGATGGAGTGCGGGCGCAAGCCATCGCAGAAGATGCGGGCGCTGCTCGAGCGGCGCATGGGCGACGTGATCGAGTGCTCGCTCGAGTACGCCGGGGACATTGCCAAGCGCCACTTCAGTGATTTCGACGTCAAAGAGTTTGGCAGCATGGCTATGGCAAAGGCGTATCTCAGCGATTTGCAGTATGGCTTTTTGATTGGGTAGTTATTGTCGTTTTGAGACTTGTTCAAGAAGGTCCTGTCTCTGAGAGGTGTACTAAGGTAAGATGGGATGAAGTGCTTTGACCTTTGTTGTACTGACTGACACGCATTGTACAACTCTTGAAAGAATCCTTTTCGATCAAAAATATTTTTTAGCAAATTTTTCATTCCATCTTCGATACAATCATACATGGCAGGCTTCGGCTGGAATACTTCAAACCAACAGGCAAACCCTGTTCAGGGCTCTGCATGGGGCAGCACAGGCAATCAGAGCGGAGGCACGAACCCCTTCGGGTCCGGCTTTCAGGCCCCGAGCCAGGGCCAGGCGAGCGGCCAGCCAGCGTTCGGCCAAGCTCAGCAGGCCTCAAACCCCTTTGGTGGGGGCACACAGCAGCCGGCAGGGCAGCGAAACCCTTTCCAGCAGACGGGTGGATTCGGCCAGCAGAGCGCGCCGGGCGGCTTCGGTCAGCAGCAGCAGAGTACTGGTGGGGCCTTTGGACAGCAACAGCAGCAAAGCACTGGTAATGCTTTTGGGCAGCAGCAGAACACAGCGCAGCAGCCGTCGAGCGGATTTGGCTTCGGCACACAAAATACAGCCCCGGCGAGCAACCCCTTCGGCCAGGCGACAGACACGCAGAATCGGCCGAGCGGTGGCTTTGGTTTCGGATCGCAGAGCACAACGCAGTCGAGCAACCCCTTCGGCCAGCAGTCGAGCACGCAGACACAGCCAAGCGGTGGCTTTGGGTCTTTCGGGGCGCAGCGAAACACAACCCAGCCCACGCTCCAAAGCTTTGGGTTTGGGCAGAGCACGCAGAGCTCGAATGCCTTCGGCCAAGCGCAGAAGCCGGCCTTCGGCTTTGGAGGATCACAGTCAAACGCACCAGCGAGTGCCTCGACGAACACCTTTGGCACACAGTTTGGTGCAAATTCGAATCGGCCAGCAAGTGGCTTTGGGTTCGGTTCGCATAACCAAAATACGACGCAGCCAAGCGGCGGATTCGGCTTTGGTAGCCAGCAGAGTGCGACACAGCAGCCGCAGCAACAGACCAACGCTTTCGGCCAGCAGCAAAGCACAGGCTTTGGGTTCGGGACCAAGCCAGCGACAGGAGGCTTCGGACAGCCCACAACGAATCAGAGCACAACGACTGGCGGCTTTGGCTTTTCGACTCCACCTGGTAATCAATCGTCTGGGCAGGCGAATCCCTTTGGCGCACAGACGACAACAGCACCGAAGCCGGGCGGACTCTTTGGGTCCACTTCCACCGCCCCGAACGCTTTCGGTAGCCAGCAGTCGACAGGATTTCAGTTTGGCGCACCAAATCAGAACCAAACAGGCGGGAACGCATTTCAGCAGCAGCAGCCGGCGACCACTGCGCCAGGTCAGTTTGGCTTTGGTGCACAGACAACGCAGACGCGGCCATCTGGCGGCCTCTTTGGGCAAACGACAACGACGACGACGCAGCCCGCTCCTGCAGGCCAGGCGAAGCCCTTTGGGTTCGGCGGGTCCACTGGGTTCGGAGCGCCAGCTGGCAGCAGCGCCCCAGCGCCGACGACGAACGCATTTGGCACAGGAGGCACAGGGTTTGGGTCTACTGGGTTCGGCGCGGCGAGCACTGCGCCTGCAACCGGGCAGGCTAAGCCATTTTCTTTCGGGTCTACCACTACCACTGGAACGGCAGCACCCGCTGCCTCGAATGCTTTTGGCGCGCCACAGACGACTACAGGCTTTGGCTCGAGCCAACCGACAGCAACAACGAACGTCTTCGGCTCGCAAACCGCTGGCCAACAAGGCACAGCCCCGTTCGGACTCGGCAGCGCACCCGCGGCCCAGCCAGCACAGAGTACAGCGAGCACCCCATTTCAGGTGACAGGCACGGCAGCCCAGCCGACGACCGGTGGCATTTTCGGCACATCGACGCAGCAACCCGCAGCAACGACTGCACCAGCACTGGGCGCCGAAGCAACTGATACAAAACCTCTCAGCCTGACGACTGGCACCACCGCTGCGAAGACTGAGGCCCAGCCCGCGACTTCTGGCCTCTTCGCACTCGACCCGAACGCCGACCTCAACGCGATCGACCAGGCGATGCGCGCCGAGTTCACCTTCATTCCCATCGAAGAGTTTGAGCGCTTCCACCCGCTGATGCGCGAGCTGCTCCAGCTCGACAGCCGCCACCGACCGTCGCACCCGACGTACCCCGCGCGCAAGCTCCTGCTCGACCCCTGTGACGCGACGAAGCGCGAGCAGATCGAAAAAGCCCTCGACGACCCTAACGCGGCGGTCGCTGACGCCGTCGACCCCGACGAAGTGCGCACATCGTGGACAGAGACTGTCAAAACTGTCGTCAAGAGAGACCAGCGCCTTTGCCCAGTCCCGTGCGCCTCGATGTATGCGCTCAGCAAGCGCGTGGAGGACGCGAAGACCCGCATGGAGGCACAGGCGAGCAAAATGCGTGCGGCGATTGCCTCCCTTGCCGAGGCGCAGCGGCAGCAGAAGGTCCAAGAGCAATGGATCGACGAGGAGGGGACCGCCGCGTTCCAGGAGCTCCACCGCAGCGCCCTGGGCGTATTGCGGGACCTGATGGCTGTCAAAGAGCGCGACGGCCCGCTCACTGCCCACGAGGAGAAGCTCACGAGCAGCGTTCGCGAGGTCCGCGCAGTGCTGCGCGGAGACATCGAATCTGCCGCGATGCAGCGCATCTGCCCGTCGCCAAAGCTCTACGAGGTGCTCTGCGGCAAAAAATCGATCGAAGATGTCCTGACATCGTGCGAGAAGGAGATCGAGAGCGCCGAGAAGGCCCCGGAGAAAATGGTCAGTGACCTGGAGAAGCTCGATGACCGGATGATAGAGGGCGTCTTGGACAAGCTCGACGAGCTCCGCGGCGGCACGAAGGCGCTGCTGGCCAAGGTCGAAAGCAGGAACGCGTCGGCTGCGGGGGCTGAAAAGAGCAGCAGCGACGACGCGGGCTGGTGAAGCGGCGGCGCTTAAGTGTGATATAGGCAAGCGCGGATATTTCATAGGAATTTAATCATGGAGTGGGTCTCAGATTTCAAGGAGTAGTATGATACTATTTCTTTTTTTATAATAGTGAAATAATGACTTTGCGTTTGCTAGAACTGAGGAGGGGTTGTACTGTAGGTAAAATGCGGAGCTTTGAATAGAACTTTAGATTATATGTACTTGTCGCTGAATGAAAAAATGGGTGAGGCGATTCTTCATAGACTTGTGTTGTTGGACTAGAAGCGTTCGAAGGCTATGATCAGCGATAAGCTGAAATACACTCAGGGACAAATATGACTTGTCAGTGCCATGCGAGAATCCTGCGACGCTCGATCAATCATGAAAACCCTGCAAATTATTAAGCGCTGCAGTATCGATGGGATTTTTCAAATATGTCTGAATCTTGCGTCTTAACAACTTTGAATCAGACTTGATCGGTAGGAGCTATGACTCATCGAGCAGCTTAGGGAGGCGCTTAGTTGTGTTGGAGCAGCTGTGTGCTCTTGTAAAAGCAAATTCCCTCTGATCATCCAACAACCTGCTTTTCGAAGACCATGCAGAGTTTTACAAGATTAGGCAAAGTTGTTGCTGTTTTTGAGTTTTATACGTGCACTACTCTTGAGCTTACCTTACTGCCATTCCCTCTCCTATCAAATCTCAAATGGTTATCCTGTCCTTGCTCACCTGCGCAGACACGGAGCTCGCCCGCGTCAGCGCCATGACGCTCACCGACCAGGCCCTCATGGAGGTCTTCGTCAGCGAGGCAGAGCTGTCGCTCAGGGCGCACTTCCAAGACGCTGCCGGCGAGTACATGCCCGTGTGCTCGTGGGACGGCATCACCTGCGACGCGAGCGAGCGCGTGACGACGATCAGCTGGGTGATCCTCCGGCCGGACCCCGAGGGCTGGCTGGTGTTCGACATGCTGCCGCAGCAGCTCGAGGCGATCTTTCTTTCTCGCCGCGTTCGCCCGGACAACCCGCTGCGCGGAACAATTCAGACGGCTTTGCTACCGCCAAAGCTCGAAGTCCTCGCGCTCGCTCGGAACGCTTTTCACGGCAACATCGACTTTACAGCATTCCCAGAGTCCCTCGAGCGCGTCACGCTCGACATAAACAATTTTATGGGGTCCGCTGATCTGACTGCGCTGCCCGCGAATCTCGTGTACTTGAGCATCGCTGGCAACTTTTTTGGAGGGCCGCTCGACCTAACGCGCCTGCCAGCGCCCATCGAAACGCTCAATCTCGCACGAAGCGCCTTCCAGGGGCCTGTGGACATCGCAAGTCTCCCGCGGGCACTGTCGTGGTTCAATCTCGCCGACAACTTTCTTGCGGGGCCCACAGCGCTTGAAGCGCTCCCACAGGAAATGTCTGCCGTCTACCTCTCGAGCAACCAGCTGACGGGCTCCGCGTGCCTTCGGGGTCTCCCGGCAAATATGCGGCTGCTTGATGTCTCCAAGAACCGCCTGGAGGGGACTGTGGACCTGCGTGCGCTACCTGATGACCTCCAGTGGCTCCTGCTCAATGCCAATCGCTTTAGCGGGAGCGTTGATTTACGTGCGCTGCCGGGCCGGCTGAACAAGCTCAGCCTGGAAAACAATACGTTTGTGGGAGCTCTTTGCTTCGACTTTCTGCCGGATAGCGTCAAGACGCTGCTTCTCGCTGGCAACGCCTTTGACCTGCCCGATGCGGAATGTTTGCCAGACTGTGTGGAGACAAAGCTTTCACCACAAGCTTGGAGTACAACCATGAGAGATAACATGCCATGAAGTGAAGACACTGGCACATGCCAAGTGCGAATAAAATGGAAACCCAAAATGTAACGGAATCCTCAACTTTCCTTAATTCTATAGAATGCTCTCTGCTTTTCTCACAGCAGACACAGGGCTCGGCCGCGTCGATGCGTCGCTCCTGCCCGAGCAGGCCCTCCTCGAGCTCATGGCCAGCGGGCTCTCCGAAGCCTATCAACAAAAGTTTCAGAACGAGTCAGGCGACTTCTTTGACATCTGCAACTGGTTCGGTGTAACGTGCAACGCCGATAAGAACGTCACTGCCGTCAGATGGAGCCATCTGGAGGCAGGCGAGCTCTCGCTCGCGTCGCTGCCGCAGCATCTGGAGATTGTAATGCTCACGGGCAGCTATGGGTCGACGCTGCGTGGAACGCTTTACTGTGAAAAGCTCCCGACCAGCCTCATAGAGCTCAGTTTGATCAATGTCCAGCTCCAGGGCGTCGTGGACTTCGCGGCCATGCCCCGCACGCTGCAGACCGCACAGCTCGCGAGCGCGCAGTTCGAGGGGTCAATGAATGCTCTGTCTCTCCCAGCGGGCCTCACGCTTCTTCGGCTTTCTGCAAATCGTTTTAGCGGCTCCGTGGACTTCACTGCGCTGCCTGCATCTCTCCAGTTTCTGTTCCTCGACCAGAACCAGCTCACGGGGACCGCTAACCTCGAAAAACTCCCAAGCGGCCTCCAGAGCTTTACGATACAGGGGAACCAGTTTGCGGGCAGTGTGAACCTGACCAAGCTGCCAGCTAAACTGGAAGAGCTTCACCTCGAAAACAACAAATTTTTGGGGTCCCTCGACCTCACCTGCCTGCCGCCGCTCTTGGAGGGCCTCAATGTCTCTGAAAACGCTTTTATGGGCCAAGTGTGCCTCAATGTGCTCCCGAGGGGCCTCACTGAGCTTGAAGTCGGACTGAACACACTTTCGGGCAGCGTTGACATCGCAGCTCTACCCCCGAGCCTCTCAAGCCTAAGCGTTCGCGTCAACGATTTTGCAGGGACGCTCAAGCTCGAGGAGCTTCCCGAGGGTCTATTCGGTGTCTGCATGAACAACAACAAGTTTGAGGGCTCAGCGAATCTCACGGCGCTCCCGCAGATGCTCAATGTCCTCTACCTCAGCTGGAACCGCCTTTCGGGAACCATCGACCTGCAGCTGCTCCCGGATGATCTCGAGGAGCTGCACCTCTCCCACAACGAGTTTCACGGGACAATCAGCCTCCAGGCGTGCCCCGAGTTCATGCGCGAGCTGAATCTCGACAACAACGGCTTTCACGGGGTCTTCCCGTTCGAATCGCTCGCCGAGGGCTTCGCCATCCTGCGGCTGTCGCACAATGCCTTCGAGGGAGAAATCGGAGCTGACTCGTTCCCACAGCAGGCTGAAGACCTTGAGCTCGACGGCAACAAATTTACGGGGAAGATCGACTACGCAGCGCTTCCTGAGAGCCTTATGAAGCTCACGCTGCAGGGCAACCCGCTCGACGGGCCGCACCACGACGTCGATCGGTTTGCGTCTGAGGCACAGGAGGAAGTTGGTCCTCGAACCCTGGACTGATAGTAGAGCACGACTACTACTTCAAGTAAAACTGATGATGCCTTATTAAGAAGCGTTCACGAAGTGGGGTGACCTTAGTGCGATTTATTTTCCGAAACGAAATCAATACGACAATTCATCCGGGGGATCTCGTACGACTGCAAACTGGATTGAAAAGCAAGTGTGTCAGTCTTGCTTCAGTGGAGAGTGAATTTTTTCAAAGTGCTGGGGCCACTCATCTACGCCTCAGGGGTAATCCCCCCAAATGTATAGTTCGAGCAATTCCCAGGCACAGAACCATCTCCATTCGAAGGATTGCCAGAGGTACAACTCATTTTCCTGGATTTCCCATTCTCGTGTGTTTCCACAAATTTTGCACACAATCCATGACCAAAAGTAACCCCACCACCACTTTATGCGAGCGCCTCATGTAAAATTTGTTCGAGAACTTACGAGCTTTCCTATATCCAAAACTTTTACTCTCTCTTTTCAAGCCTTTTACGCACATGATTGCATCCCTCATTCTGCACGTTTCTCTTTCTGACCCATCTGTGCACGAGGCAGTCGACCCACAGGTGATTGAGCATCAGCGCAGGTGCATGAAGGAAGTCGTCAAGTCCCGGCGATTCAACTACCTCAGACAGGCGCTCGAAGGCATGCGCCTCATAGAAACCGGTGCGCCCATCAACGACCCCTGCATCTGGGCTGGCGTCCAGTGCATCGGCGGCCTCGTCGATGAAATCACCTGGGATCTCAATTCGCTCGTGCTGGTGCACAGCGCCGACTTTCTACCACCGACGCTACGCCGGGTAACTTTCCTCGGGCGCCACATGCAAAATCATTTCCCATCGCGGTACCTCCCACGGTCAATCGAGTTTGTCTGGATGGAGAACTGCAAGATCAATGGTATTCTGGATCTCAGTGGTGTGCCGGAAAAGCTCAGTGAGCTGTACTTGCCGTACAACTGGCTGCAAGGGACAGTGGTCATTCACCACATACCGCCGCGTGTCCGCTGCGTGGATCTGCGGCACAACGATCAAATTTCTCACGTCCGTGTGCTCAACTCGGGTCTCTCGACCACTTTGCAATACATTTTATTCGGCGGAGAAAAGCAGCCTGTGCTTTCTCCTCTTGGGAAGCATGAGAAGAGCGTCGACAGTCGCGTGCGCATAGGCCCGACGAAGATCAAGTACGATCCGCCAAATTCAGAATTATGAGGGCACGCGTTGGGGGTCGAGCACGCAGATTCAAGCGTAAAATTTTGGTTTACCAAAAGGGTCGTCTATGTGATTTTGAAAGAATTTCCTTTATCTCAGATTTCATGCCAAAATTTTTCGGATGTTAATTTTTGAGAAAGCAAAAAAGTGTCATTTCAGTGCTGCAAAGTAAAAGTTGTATGGGGAAAACTTCTATACTTTGAAAAAGTATCTTGTAAGAATTGATTACCCTCCGGTGAGCTCCGTTTGTAGGATCTTTCCTAGTTAATCTTCATTCAGAGTGGCTCATACCTCCACTTGTTCTGCTATCTTTACGAGTAAAGCTTCTAAATGCTGTTGTTCGCTACTATACACGCCGCTGACAGCCCTCTTGGGCGCGTCGATCGCACATCACTCTCCGACCGAGCGCTTGTGGAGCTCCTCGTCGAGCACTTCAGCGACTGGGAGATGTTCCTCGACGAGAACGGCGCGTACTTTGACATCACGCTCTGGGAGGACTTTGCTTTTGACGCGAGCGGCGCGGTCACTCATATCGCACTCGACGCGCACTTTGACGCAATGGTGAGTGGATCAATCGACTTCCAGTACGTCCCAGCCAGTGCTGTCATGTTCAACATCGCTAATAGACGGCTCGAAGGGTCCCTCGATACAAGCATTCTACCGCATCCTCTCAAATATCTCTTCGCGCGATATAACAAGCTGTCAGGTGGCTTCGACTGCACCAGCTTGCCCCCCGCGATGAGTGTTGTCGACATTTCGTACAACTGCTTTCAAGGGGAGCTCGACTTCACAGCTTTGCCAGTATCGATTCATAAGATGCACCTGCGTGTGAATAATTTTTTGGGAACTATAGATGTTTCAGCGTGTCCTGAAGGCATGCGGGAGATCGACTTACGCCAGAATTCCATTGCTTGTGTCATCGCAAAAGTATCGAGCGACATCCCAGTTGTCCGATTGGATGGGAATAAATTGGAAAACGGCGTGCAAGATGTGAATGGCGACAAACTCGTAAATCCGAGGATAATCGCCTAGTTGAGTTTATGATGGCTTGTTTCCTGTGCAAATTTGAGTTTTTGTCTTTTATGCACTTTGCATTCCTTCATTGCAGTCCCATTTCGAACGCAATCGAATACAATGCCCAAGCTTTTCCTTTTTGCATGCAGCGACGGACTACACCTCGGCCGGCTCGACTATGACAGCATGCCCCAGCAGGCCCTCATGGAGATGTTTGTCTCTGGCATTACGGATGTACATGAGTTTCAGGATGCCCATGACAATTTCAAAGAGAGTTGCGAATGGCCAGGCGTCAAGTGTACGACGAATGAAGTCAAAGAAATCACCTGGGGGTCTCCGAGACCCCTGGCCCTCCGTGGAACACTGAACTTTCAGTTCGTGCCGCAATCAGTCACGTACCTTCAAATCGATGGTATGAATCTACCAGGGTTAATCGACTTTGCACTTCTACCAGCGCAGCTCGAGGTCATTGAGGCGTTTGAAAACCAGCTGACAGGATCGCTGGACGGCATTCACCAGCTCTATCAAGCCCGCGATATCTTATTCCATAGCAACCGACTCGCGGGCTCTATTTTTACGGATCGCCTCCCGCGCACACTAATTTTTATTCGCTTATGCGACAATGCTTTTGTTGGAGACCTCGACCTGAGCAAACTACCGCCAAATCTAATTTGTTTCGTTGCCCAAGACAATCAGCTGTGCGGGTCGCTTGACCTCACGGCGCTGCCACCGAATCTTGAGGAATTTTCCCTTGGAACAAATCAATTTACGGGAAATATTGATCTTTCCAGGCTACCAGCATCATTGCGCGAGCTCATTCTTTGTCAAAATATGCTTTCGGGGAATATCGATCTCACTCAATTGAG
Organism: Perkinsela sp. pyNocScin1; assembly: GCA_964019655.1. Classification (NCBI taxonomy): domain Eukaryota; phylum Euglenozoa; class Kinetoplastea; order Prokinetoplastida; family Perkinselidae; genus Perkinsela; species Perkinsela sp. pyNocScin1. The sequence continues at coordinate 748,755 of CAXHTR010000001.1, forward strand.
CCCGGAGCTCGAGCAGCTGAGTATGTTCACCAATCGACTCTATGGGAGTGTCGATCTTGGTAGCCTGCCCGGTACACTGTCAGTTCTCTATCTCAGTGAAAACAGAATCAGTGGGACACTTTCCACAGAAAAACTCCCGATCGCCCTCCAATATATAGACGTGAGCAACTGCGGGCTGAGCGGCACACTTGACCTGACACGCCTGCCTCATGGACTCCAGGACCTTCAAGGTGGCTACAACATCATGCACGGCAGCTTGAATCTCGAGCACCTCCCAGCGACACTTCAAGACATGCGCATTCCCAAAAATCATTTTACAGGAGATATTTGCCTCAAAAAACTGCCAGCAACCATGCTGTATCTCGGCGTCAGGAACAACTCGCTCTCAGGCAGCGTGGACCTGACTGCGCTGCCGGACGGCCTCGTGTCGCTGAGCCTCCGGGTGAACAAATTTTCGGGGACGATAGACCTCAGCCACCTGCCACAAACTTTGAAGGAGCTCTTTCTGCAAGATAACCTGTTTACGGGGGAGGTCAACATTTCGAGTATCCCAGATAGCCTTGTAAAGCTCACGCTCTCGGGGAATCTGTTCACGCCGATACTTACGAGTAAGAACGCCAAGATTGAGATTTAGTCGGGGTTTTCCAGGAGTGGGGATGTGGGCCATCGAGAGAACCAGATGATAGCATCGTTTTCAGGACGTTTTCTTTCGATCATAAGTTTTGGGGCCGTTAAGAGCTCAAAATTACGAGGGGTCATGTTGGTCGACGAGGGGTGTTTTATGGTCGACGGTAGTGATATACTGGGCTGATTTGTCGCTGAAAATAGTGATAAGCATTACAAGGCATCCATTCATTATGGACATGCGCCTTGCTCGTCAAGAATAACCACGCTCGTCAAGATAATTTTTGATTTAGAAGTGATGATAGCATTGTATTTCATGCGTATCACAAAGAAATCTTAGTGAATGCGCCCATCTCATTTCATCAAATCCAAAAAATGTACGCGCTCTTCGCCGCCCTTCCCCTGTTGATCTCGACCAGTGACGTCAAGACCCGCCTGGCGTACCAAGAGCTTGACCTAGCGCGCTTTTTCCAAAAGATCGAGCGAGGATTTTATAACGAAGCTGCCTCTGGGCGAATTCCCTATCGTAACATGGAAATATTCGTCAAATCCCGAAAAGGCTTCGTCCAAGAGGTCGACGTTCACTACAAATCGTTCGGTGATTTTTCGATATCGGACCTCCCAGCCACAGTGCGGCGGATTTCCATCACAGAGTGCGGCCAGAATTATCAGCTGGAGACGCGACTGCTCCCGCGCGAGCTCAGGACCTTGAACATGGAGTCGAACCACATCTTCGGGACTGTGGACCTCCAGAGCCTGCCGCACAAGATCGTCAAGTTTGATGTAAAGCGGAACCTCATCACTGGCCCAGTCGTCCTATCGGGTCTGCCACCCTTCCTCGAGATCATTGATCTATCCGATAACGATATAGAGCAAAAGGTTGTGTACTACGAGCACATACCCGAGCACATCGCGTTCATCAACCTTCGGAACAACAAGATAGGGGACATCCAGCAGGTCGATGGGCTCGAGACCGACAGGCGGATTTATAGTTATTCTTATAAAAGGATTTAGGTAGGTGTGATACATAGAAAAATAAAATATGAGGGAGTAGATTTTTTGTGTGCATGCGGTGCAAAAATGTGATGTCTTTTGCTTCATTTCTATAGTTTATACCAATGTTTCACCGATTTTTCGAGAAAAAATAACTGCGACCCCCTGTCCAGATTCCAACAGGACAGATGGGGGGGGGTAAATGTTGTGATTATTTTTAGTTCGAATCTTGTTTACATGTTTTCATCTCTCATCGTTCTGTAAATTTTTCGCAACGATATCCAAGGAAGGTTTCACAAAAAATTCTGCGTACCTGCTAGGAGCCTTGACGCCCGCCATAAGGTTTGCGATTTCAAGCTGTGCTAGAATCAGAGTACTTGCGAGAGTAACCGTGAAGTCTCAAGCCGTGAGATTGTTCTTTTTTTCCAGCACTTTACGTCTCAGGTATTGCTTCTTGAGGTCATATTTCTTTATTTGTGTATTTTGGATCTTCTTTTTGATACGCGTTGAAGTGTCGCAAGCAGTTGTTGTTCGCCAATGAGGCACTGGGGATAGGGTCAGTTTTCCGCTTCCTCTTGCCCTGAAGTAAAGCTTCATTCATGCAGAGGTACACCCCCCCCCCATATCCCAACCTCTTTCGCGTGTTTGATCAAACTTTATAACCCCATATGCATAAAGCCATTCATAAAAGCACTGTTGGGTGTCCTCTTCATTCGAATCGCCCTCTTGTCTTGCTATCACCTCTTCACTGCGATCCACTTGAATCTGGATACCTTCAGGTGCAGCAGTAGAATGATCTTTCTCTCGATTTTCTGATATAGCACTTGTGCGAGTGTCTTCCATTATCACGCTCTGTGACGCGTGACCTTCTGTGTCATTCACCTGAGTTGGGACTGAGCTGGTCTCATCCGCGATTTCTTCATCTGTGCTTTGTGTACTTTGCGCAGCTGATTTTATCTACTTTGATAGATTAAGCTGACTGGCGATATCTCTGACATATCTTTTCATTATTGATTTTATCGATGCGTAGAGTTAGTTACAGGTCATGGAAAACAAATTTCACTTTCCACAACTCCAAATTGAACGCCCCCTCCCCAGCAATTTTTCTGATCCAAACCAAAAAATTTCAAAATTGCCCTCTCGGAAAATAACTGCGACCCCCATTTGGGGGTCGTGACCCCCAAAAATGAAACATTGGTTTATACCGAGAGACTGAAATGCCATAGACATCTTCGATATCTATGAGGTCTGTGGGGCAGATGTTCTTGATCATTTAACGGGCTGCGTATCTTGAGGCTTAAATATTGGGATTTTTTGGTCTTTCATGTTGCATTTGCATCTTGATCGTCCTTGTCTTGTTCTCCGATGAACGAATTGCATCTTGGAAAACCCTATTATATAGGTTTTAGGGCAAAAGGGCATTACCATATGCACTGTTCGATTTTATGATGGCCAATACAATGAAGATTGAACCCGTATGATCCGAAGAGCGAGGTCATATTCAAAGGATTTTCTGCCCCAGCTCTCTGAGGTATGGATGAATCTGAGAGAAAAGACATACATCTTTTTCGCGATGGATAAGGCTGAGGACTTAAAGAATTAAAAAATACATTCAGTCAGGTTATACGCCTTTGCAGCTCTATCATTTTTTTCATCAAAGTAAAATTCAATTCGCAATCATTTGTGACTATGACACAAATTTGTCTCGGTAGCCCTGTGCCCTTTTTCGTCGTATTTCACCTTGGCTTTACTCATCCAATGCACTACATCCTTTTCACATTCCAAGCGGACTCACCCATCGGGAGATTCGACGCATCGATGATGTCGCAGCAGCAGAAGATGGAGATGCTTGTCGCAGACATCGACCAGCGAGCGATTTTCATGGATGACGACACTTTCAAAGATATTCAAGCGTGGGAGGGCCTGTTGTTCGAAGCTGACAATCTCGTCCGTATCAACTGGGCCTGGAGACGCTTCACCGGCCGCATACACCTCCAGTACCTCCCGGAGACCCTTATGTACATCGACATGGGCGTCTGCAAGCTCGCAGGGAAAATCGAGACGTCCCTTCTACCGCCCAAAATGCGCCACTTCAATGTTTTCCGCAATGCTTTTATGGGAACTGTGGACCTGACAGCGCTTCCGCCGGAAACTGACACGTTTGGATGCTCGACGAACAGCCTGCGGGGATCCATCGAGATCACGCGGCTCCCTGATCCGCTCCGCAGCCTCAATCTCTCGAGCAATGTGCTGAGCGGGTCCATCGACCTCTCGCGCCTGCCGCTGCGCATGGAGAAGCTCATGCTGCACTCGAACCGGCTGAGTGGGGTGCTTTGCTTCGACGGTCTCCCGGCGTCCATGACGTGCCTTTTCCTCGGAAGAAATCAATTTTCGGGGAGCGTTGTGCTGGTAAAGCGCCCAGACCTTAATTTCCAGATTGATGGCAACCCTATTCACGTGATGCTCGTAGACGATGTTTGAGACTGAAATCATTGATGGTACAGGGGTTGTTGAAGTCACGGAACGACCGAAGGGTATTTGACCTGTCAGATGTAATGTGAAGAAATTTCATCAAATGGGCGGTTGGAGAGCGTTGATTGTATTGTGTGCGAATTTTGATAGTATTTTAGTGCGCAGATAATGCGTTCGCTTTTCTTTTTTCTAAATTACTACTTCATACATGCCGGCACAGAGGACGTAAAGTGGTACTGAACGAGTAATGCAACAGATAAATATTTCGATTTGAACATTGAAATCTGAGCCATTGAGGTCGGATTTTTCTTTTGCGCTTTCGATCGAAAACACACAAATCAATGCATCAGATCATTCGCATATAAACCTTATTGATGTTGAAAATTGGCTATGCGCTCGTAGGTAGTTATTGAGAGATTTCGCAGACTATAAAAAATATGAGACGAGCACACGCAAACGCACCGCAAGTTGAAAAACTTGTCTTTATCTATATCAATGTTTCACCGATTTTTCGAGAAAAAATAACTGCGACCCCCTGTCCAGATTCCAACAGGACAGATGGGGGGGGGTAAATGTTGTGATTATTTTTAGTTCGAATCTTGTTTACATGTTTTCATCTCTCATCGTTCTGTAAATTTTTCGCAACGATATCCAAGGAAGGTTTCACAAAAAATTCTGCGTACCTGCTAGGAGCCTTGACGCCCGCCATAAGGTTTGCGATTTCAAGCTGTGCTAGAATCAGAGTACTTGCGAGAGTAACCGTGAAGTCTCAAGCCGTGAGATTGTTCTTTTTTTCCAGCACTTTACGTCTCAGGTATTGCTTCTTGAGGTCATATTTCTTTATTTGTGTATTTTGGATCTTCTTTTTGATACGCGTTGAAGTGTCGCAAGCAGTTGTTGTTCGCCAATGAGGCACTGGGGATAGGGTCAGTTTTCCGCTTCCTCTTGCCCTGAAGTAAAGCTTCATTCATGCAGAGGTACACCCCCCCCCCATATCCCAACCTCTTTCGCGTGTTTGATCAAACTTTATAACCCCATATGCATAAAGCCATTCATAAAAGCACTGTTGGGTGTCCTCTTCATTCGAATCGCCCTCTTGTCTTGCTATCACCTCTTCACTGCGATCCACTTGAATCTGGATACCTTCAGGTGCAGCAGTAGAATGATCTTTCTCTCGATTTTCTGATATAGCACTTGTGCGAGTGTCTTCCATTATCACGCTCTGTGACGCGTGACCTTCTGTGTCATTCACCTGAGTTGGGACTGAGCTGGTCTCATCCGCGATTTCTTCATCTGTGCTTTGTGTACTTTGCGCAGCTGATTTTATCTACTTTGATAGATTAAGCTGACTGGCGATATCTCTGACATATCTTTTCATTATTGATTTTATCGATGCGTAGAGTTAGTTACAGGTCATGGAAAACAAATTTCACTTTCCACAACTCCAAATTGAACGCCCCCTCCCCAGCAATTTTTCTGATCCAAACCAAAAAATTTCAAAATTGCCCTCTCGGAAAATAACTGCGACCCCCATTTGGGGGTCGTGACCCCCAAAAATGAAACATTGGTTTATACCGAGAGACTGAAATGCCATAGACATCTTCGATATCTATGAGGTCTGTGGGGCAGATGTTCTTGATCATTTAACGGGCTGCGTATCTTGAGGCTTAAATATTGGGATTTTTTGGTCTTTCATGTTGCATTTGCATCTTGATCGTCCTTGTCTTGTTCTCCGATGAACGAATTGCATCTTGGAAAACCCTATTATATAGGTTTTAGGGCAAAAGGGCATTACCATATGCACTGTTCGATTTTATGATGGCCAATACAATGAAGATTGAACCCGTATGATCCGAAGAGCGAGGTCATATTCAAAGGATTTTCTGCCCCAGCTCTCTGAGGTATGGATGAATCTGAGAGAAAAGACATACATCTTTTTCGCGATGGATAAGGCTGAGGACTTAAAGAATTAAAAAATACATTCAGTCAGGTTATACGCCTTTGCAGCTCTATCATTTTTTTCATCAAAGTAAAATTCAATTCGCAATCATTTGTGACTATGACACAAATTTGTCTCGGTAGCCCTGTGCCCTTTTTCGTCGTATTTCACCTTGGCTTTACTCATCCAATGCACTACATCCTTTTCACATTCCAAGCGGACTCACCCATCGGGAGATTCGACGCATCGATGATGTCGCAGCAGCAGAAGATGGAGATGCTTGTCGCAGACATCGACCAGCGAGCGATTTTCATGGATGACGACACTTTCAAAGATATTCAAGCGTGGGAGGGCCTGTTGTTCGAAGCTGACAATCTCGTCCGTATCAACTGGGCCTGGAGACGCTTCACCGGCCGCATACACCTCCAGTACCTCCCGGAGACCCTTATGTACATCGACATGGGCGTCTGCAAGCTCGCAGGGAAAATCGAGACGTCCCTTCTACCGCCCAAAATGCGCCACTTCAATGTTTTCCGCAATGCTTTTATGGGAACTGTGGACCTGACAGCGCTTCCGCCGGAAACTGACACGTTTGGATGCTCGACGAACAGCCTGCGGGGATCCATCGAGATCACGCGGCTCCCTGATCCGCTCCGCAGCCTCAATCTCTCGAGCAATGTGCTGAGCGGGTCCATCGACCTCTCGCGCCTGCCGCTGCGCATGGAGAAGCTCATGCTGCACTCGAACCGGCTGAGTGGGGTGCTTTGCTTCGACGGTCTCCCGGCGTCCATGACGTGCCTTTTCCTCGGAAGAAATCAATTTTCGGGGAGCGTTGTGCTGGTAAAGCGCCCAGACCTTAATTTCCAGATTGATGGCAACCCTATTCACGTGATGCTCGTAGACGATGTTTGAGACTGAAATCATTGATGGTACAGGGGTTGTTGAAGTCACGGAACGACCGAAGGGTATTTGACCTGTCAGATGTAATGTGAAGAAATTTCATCAAATGGGCGGTTGGAGAGCGTTGATTGTATTGTGTGCGAATTTTGATAGTATTTTAGTGCGCAGATAATGCGTTCGCTTTTCTTTTTTCTAAATTACTACTTCATACATGCCGGCACAGAGGACGTAAAGTGGTACTGAACGAGTAATGCAACAGATAAATATTTCGATTTGAACATTGAAATCTGAGCCATTGAGGTCGGATTTTTCTTTTGCGCTTTCGATCGAAAACACACAAATCAATGCATCAGATCATTCGCATATAAACCTTATTGATGTTGAAAATTGGCTATGCGCTCGTAGGTAGTTATTGAGAGATTTCGCAGACTATAAAAAATATGAGACGAGCACACGCAAACGCACCGCAAATTGAAAAACTTGTCTTTATCTATATCAATGTTTCACCGATTTTTCGAGAAAAAATAACTGCGACCCCCTGTCCAGATTCCAACAGGACAGATGGGGGGGGTAAATGTTGTGATTATTTTTAGTTCGAATCTTGTTTACATGTTTTCATCTCTCATCGTTCTGTAAATTTTTCGCAACGATATCCAAGGAAGGTTTCACAAAAAATTCTGCGTACCTGCTAGGAGCCTTGACGCCCGCCATAAGGTTTGCGATTTCAAGCTGTGCTAGAATCAGAGTACTTGCGAGAGTAACCGTGAAGTCTCAAGCCGTGAGATTGTTCTTTTTTTCCAGCACTTTACGTCTCAGGTATTGCTTCTTGAGGTCATATTTCTTTATTTGTGTATTTTGGATCTTCTTTTTGATACGCGTTGAAGTGTCGCAAGCAGTTGTTGTTCGCCAATGAGGCACTGGGGATAGGGTCAGTTTTCCGCTTCCTCTTGCCCTGAAGTAAAGCTTCATTCATGCAGAGGTACACCCCCCCCCCCCATATCCCAACCTCTTTCGCGTGTTTGATCAAACTTTATAACCCCATATGCATAAAGCCATTCATAAAAGCACTGTTGGGTGTCCTCTTCATTCGAATCGCCCTCTTGTCTTGCTATCACCTCTTCACTGCGATCCACTTGAATCTGGATACCTTCAGGTGCAGCAGTAGAATGATCTTTCTCTCGATTTTCTGATATAGCACTTGTGCGAGTGTCTTCCATTATCACGCTCTGTGACGCGTGACCTTCTGTGTCATTCACCTGAGTTGGGACTGAGCTGGTCTCATCCGCGATTTCTTCATCTGTGCTTTGTGTACTTTGCGCAGCTGATTTTATCTACTTTGATAGATTAAGCTGACTGGCGATATCTCTGACATATCTTTTCATTATTGATTTTATCGATGCGTAGAGTTAGTTACAGGTCATGGAAAACAAATTTCACTTTCCACAACTCCAAATTGAACGCCCCCTCCCCAGCAATTTTTCTGATCCAAACCAAAAAATTTCAAAATTGCCCTCTCGGAAAATAACTGCGACCCCCATTTGGGGGTCGTGACCCCCAAAAATGAAACATTGATCTATATCTGTACCGCACGCCATTCTTTCTGCTATTCATCCGGGTAGTCGATCCCCCTTTAAATCCCCTTTCTTGCATCACCACCGCAACTGTTGCGTCATTGTGCGTGAAAGCGTTCTTCTGGGGATAGCACGCCATGAGCGACGGAGGCAGGGACGTGATGTCGACACTGCCGATGAGCTGGTTCCGATGCGCATCGATTTCCTCCATATACCCCGGCAGTCGCGTGAGGTCAACGCTCCCACTGAGCTGGTTTTTGCTGATCATAAGCCAACGAATCTGCAAACACTTGAAAATTATTTTGAATGAGATGTGAATCAAAAGAGAAAAAGGGCAGTCGTTTGTCAGCCCTCGAATACAAAAATATCAGGTGCGTAATAGGTTCGATGCGGCATTATCCTCATTCGTACTCGGAAGAGGGATTGCCTGATTTTAATCATCATGAAAGGAATTCGCATAAGAATGGGAGCTATGTACCACACGGTTTTTCGTCGGCTCATCACGGCCAAGAAATGGCCCAAGCGGATTAGGAATGTGTGGACGCGGGCGCGGTCGAGCGAGCTCGGCGTTGCCAGCTCAATCTACGATGGCCAGCGCGTACAAACCACAGGGGTCGGTCGGCACGCGAAGGGCTGACTCATCGGTGGCGATATCTCCGCATACTATGAAACTGCGCACTTATGAAGGAGAAGTGCGCAGGGATTAATTGCAGCGTCATCAATTTTTTACATTTGGGGGTGGAACTTTGTGCTTTCACTTGAGAAGGACTGATTTCCATTCGTGCGAGTACTATTACTATAAAAAAGTAAATTGCGGGCATAAGTATTAACATCTTCGTTATTTTACGCAAAAAAATGCATTGACACTGTGCGATGTACGCATCGCTCATAAATCTGCCACCAATCCTTATGGGTACGCAATCTCAATCTCCCGCCGCTTTCCCCTGCCATCGACAATGTAGCGCGACGGGGTCTGACGAAACATATTGAATGTTTGATATTCCTCGACATCGCGCACCATGATGCCCGCTTCAAAAAGGTTTTCGGAGAAATTCAGTAGGATGCGGGCGCCGACCTCGGGCAGGTCGCCCGCGGGGGTCCACTTCATCCAGGGGCCGAAGTGCGGCGGCCGCTGGAGCGCAGAGAGGTCGAGCACTCCTGAGAGCTTGTTCTGCCGCACGAAGAGAACGTTGAGACTCAGGGGAATTCGAGAGACGTCTATTTCCCCCGAGAATTTATTCTTGCTGAGGTCGATGCCCTGAAGGCTGGGCGGGAGGCTGGTCAAGTTGACGCTGCCCGTGAGCGAGTTTTCGTTCAGCCAGAGGGCGCGGAGGCTCGACGGGAGCGCGCACAGGTCAATTTCCCCGTAAAACGTGTTTGAAGTGAACTCAATGAGCAGGACCGTCGATGGCAGCCAGTGGAAGTCCAGAGACCCCGTGAAAAGCGCCCGAACGAGCTGAAAGTGCGTCAGGTTTCCTTCCTTGTCGAATGTGAGCCCCCGCCAGTCGCTAATGTCGAGGAAGTCACCGCTGTCGTCTCGCCACTTCCGGAGGACACCCACCCACTCGAGGAAGTACGATTCGCTGGTCTGCATGAAGGACTCGACGAAGATCTCCATGCGATTCTGTAGTGGGAGCGACTCGATGTCGAAGCGGCCGAGGGCGTCACTGTCAGCAGCGATCAAGTGAATGAGGACAGGCTGCATTCTTTATGTTTTAAACTGATGAAAATTAGGTCTTAAGATAGATCATCAATGTCTTTGTAAGACATCATGAACACGCAGAGATAAGGTTAAGGCTCTCGTATTGAGGAGGTGATTCAGCTTGAATGGCCTCGAATAAAAAGCAGATAAACTCAAATCTCTTGATTTTGAATGCTTTCAGGCATCGAAAATGGGCATTCTCGAAGGGAATGGTTCTGGTCCGAAGAAATTCCGAAATTTCAAGAAACCAAATTTTCACAGCCTTTTCTTAATCAAATTCGAATTTACGCCTATTCAAGTAAGTGAAATCTTCTTCAGATGAGCTTCAAATCTCAAGATTATCCCACAACTTTCACTCCACTGAAAACAAGGAAATTATTCAAACTCGACGAGCATTCTTTTTTGATCGATCGAACGCTCTTGACTCTTGTGTACGCCAGGTCAATCTCTTCCAGCGAACACGGCAAGTTATAGAAAAGCACCCGCGGCTGCCCGATGGGGTTGTTCGCAAGTAGAAGCTTGTGCAGATTTTTGGGCAATCCAAAAAAGTTCAATCTCCCGGTGTACCGATTCATGCTCGCGCTCAGCGTCACCAGGTCGGCGGGAAGCGCTTGCAGCTCCATCGGGCCTGCAAAATAGTTCTGAAACAAGTGGATCGAGCGTGCAGCGCGCGGGAAATGCCGAGCGCCGAACGCGTAGTCTTGGTTGCACGAGACAATCGAGAGGTGGATCACGGCGTTCGGAACGAACCCTGGATTGAGGCGGTCGTCGAGGTCGATGACAGAAATCTCGCGAACGACGCCGTCGACGCACACGACGTTCACGCGCGATGAATTCCGCTGATACGGATTCCATAGGCAAACATTTGTAATTTCACGATCGTTTGTCATCTCCCTTAAAATATGCTGGTCCATCGCGTGGAAGATTTTGTTGACTGCGAGGTTCTGGTAAAAGGTGAAAATACCGCCGCTTTCAAAGCTTGACTTTGCGCCACTCTCATCTGCTGCATGAAGGACTAGAAATATGAAAGGCGCTTTCAGGAGCATTTTGAGTGTGATGCAAAACTGTTTAGTAAAAAATTTCAGAGTAACTGAATATTGAAACAAAAATTACAGAAAATTACTCGCACTGGAGTCGCAGGCTTTTGCTTCAGTTTGAAGAATCCAAATTCTTTTTACTTCAGAATTTTCAGTCCATTTCGCACTAATCACTCTAATCTACCCAAAATTGTCTCAAGCAACTGCCTCCCGAAGTTTCTCGACCGCCAGCTCGAGAATATCTGCTGGGTCAAGCAGACAGCCGTCGTGGCCGCAGACTATTGGATTCTCAGCAATGCTCAGCCAGAATTCGCCGTCGCTCGGTGCAGCCTCGCCCTCCGGCAGATCGACTGGCTTGTTCGGCTCACATAGTGCGACCAGCGCCCACGCGTCGCCGTTCCTCGGGCTGACTTCAATGAGCTCCCGCGCAGCTCGCGCCGCGTCGTCCCGCATGCCGAGCTGATAAAGCGTGAACGCCTTCTTCCACAGCAGCCCACAGTGCCCCGGGCAGAGACTGAGCGCCGAGCGAATGGTCGAGAGGCGCCGCTCGAGTGGCTCTGTGCGAATGCTCGCCGCATAGATGTTGCAGAGGTCGGCGGGTGCTGACCGGAACCTGCGGAGGGCCGCCTGTGCGATTTCTTTTGCTTTTTGGGCTTCGCCGCGCTGGACAAGAAATTCGATGTACGCCGCGGCGATTGCGCTGCTCACGGGTTCGCTTTCGTATGCCACCTTGAAAACATCGTCGGCTGACTTCGCTCCTTTTAATTTTTCGTGAATGGTGGCCACCAGCTGAAGGATGCGAACTGACTGCGGGTGTGCTGCTCGAGCTTTCTGCGCAAATGGCTGCGCTGTTGACCTTTCGATCTGCGCAGAATCGAAATTTTCATTCATTATTTCAAGGGCCATCGCCCAGAGCCGGCACTCGTCTGAATACGGCCTGCCCTTCTGCAGAAGCGCCTCGATGGATTTCGCCAGCTGAGCTGCCTCTATATCACCAACGCGCCGCTCAAATGTGAAATGCTGCAGAAACATGCGGGACGATGGGCACGCGGCGCAGGCCCGGCTGTACACATCGCGCGTCTGCTCCGAAGACTCAGTGTGCCCCTCCGTGGCCTTGGCGAGCGCTACCCACAGGTCATCGCTACGTGGGCACGCCGCGACAGCCTTGTCGAGCGTTTCAATTTGTGCCTCGGGCTCCTCAATTTTCTCATACAGAGAAGCAAGCTCTTTCCAGAACTGCACTGCTCTTGGGCACTTTTCTGTGGCCTCTCGAAGAATGGAAATCTTTTTTTCGATCGAATCGGCCGGCACCTGCCGCAGTCGCTCGGCCCACAGCTCGTGGCTCTGCGGGATCTTTGCGACGGCGAGGCGCAGGAGCGCCTCGCTTGCGTTTGGCCTGTTGGCAGTGAACAGCGCCTGGGCGTCGGCGAGCCAATCTGTACGCTGCTCTGTCGCTGTTCGCCGCTGAATGGAATCCTCCATGGCGCGATCGACGATTGCCTCGAGGATCGCAGGACTGTCACACGCCCCCTCAGCGACTTCGTACCAGCAGAATTTTGTGACTGCCAATTCCTTCGTGGCAGCCTCAAGCGACTCGCCGTCATTTAAAGACTCACTCGAAAGCCCAAAGCGCTGCGCAGTGCTTTTCCTCACCTCCGCAGAAAATTCTGCGACTTCAAAGGCCTTTTGGACAATTTTCGGAATATTCTCCGGCCGCTCCGCCTCCTGCCGCGCGGCGGCGACGTAAATCTCTGCCCGCGTGGGATACAGCCGCCGCGCCTCGCTGAGCTTCGCGCGGATCCGCTTCGGGTCGGTCTCGACAGCAGCGAACGCGAGGTAGAACTCGATGTCCTGCACACACTCGAGGGCTTTTTCGATGATAAGAATCTTTTCCTCAGGGCTCTCAAAGAGCTCGAGGAGCGCGCGCCACACAGCAGAACTCTCGGGGCAGTGCTCAGCCGCCTCGAGGAGGACGCCCTGCTTGGCGTCTGCCCCAGTGGTAAATCTGTCTGCGAGAATGCACCAGAGCTGGTCACTCGTTGGGATCTTTTCAAGCGCAATCTCGCAGATCGACTTGGCCTGCTTGGGGCTCACCACGAGGTCGATGTAGGCCACCCAGAGGTCCTCGGCCTCAGGGTTCTCCTCGCACGCTTTCTGCAAGGTCCGCTTGGCGTGGCTGCGCTGCCCGCGCTGGGCGTAGACGCGCGAGAGGTCGAGCCAGGTGTCGACGTCAGCTGGCGAGGCCTCGACGATCGACTTGAGGTACGCGATTTGCGCCCGCGCCTCCTCCATGTCCTGGATGTGCGTCGACTCGGCAGCGAAGTCACCGTCGGCCCCTTGGGCCATCTCCGCCTTCACTTTTTGTGTGAGTTCGTTCGTCGAAGCGTTTTGCGCCATCGCGCTGGCCTGCTTGATGAACTTGGTCGACTCGAAGAGGACATTGGGTGTGACTGTCTGGTTGGTGCCGAGGTTGACAGTATTGGCGCTGATTTTCTTTCGCCGCGTGACCTCGTGCGTGACCGCTGGGATGTGCTCCCAGTCAGAAGCCTGGATCGCCGACCGCGTCTCCGATACAAACTGCTTGACGGAGCGATCGATGTCGGTCGGCGCATCTGCTTCGGTCGGTGGGCGCGCTGGGAGGTCGTCGATGTCTGCTGGCTGCAGGCCCTTTGTCTTGCGCTTCTTGAGGAGCTGAAAGAACTCGCGCGCGGAGCCGACGGGGCGGGCGCCGCGGCCGGCGCCGATTTTGTATCCGAGCGGGGTCGGGGCGTCGAGTGGGAACGGTGGGCGTCCGTGTGGCTTCATGTTGAAAAATAAAAAGATGAAAATTTAGAAAAGTCACTAGGAGGAAGACAAGATGTCGATTTTACATACTTTACTATAGAAAGCGCAAAAGGGTAGAATTGGCGAGTCGATTCCAAAATAAATAGACACATCATTTTTAGACGAGTATCTGACCATGCACTGTCGCTTTTCCACATATTACAGCCTATTCATCGAAGAGTGCAATAGAAGCTCGAAAGCAATTGTATTCCCATTTCTTTCTGTCTTCTTGAAAACCTGGACTCAACTTAATATCGACATGATTCCCCTTGATAAGTTTGTGTTGTACTGTATTCTCGCCTGTGCTGGTTTTCCGAGGCTAAGGCAATGAATTCTGTCAAAAATTGAAGTATTGAATTTCGCCTCCAAAGTATTTCATTCGGCACGCCCGAGCATTTCGAAGTATTATGCAGAACTAATTACATTGATACCGTTGCTCAATAAAAATCGCCATCTAGATTGAATCGTACACGAATGCACTGATAGGAAAAGAAATTTTATCTGAAAAAGACCTCATACAGAAATATTGTACGCAAGCTCCTTCTTGCGCCCAATTCTGTTGTTGTGCATCGAAATATACGTGAGCGTCTCTGGCAGGTCCCCGAGCCACACAGTTTTCTGCTTAATCGAGTTCCGATTGAGATTGAGCACCTGGAGCCCTCGAGGCAGCTTGTAGAGCCGAATAGGCCCCACTATGCGGTTCGAAGCGACATTCAGCACTTCGAGGTCCTCTGGGAGCGCCTGCAGGTCGAGCGTGCCAAATATCTGGTTCTGCTCTAAATCAATCGATATGGCACTCCTCGGCAGGTGTCGCGTCTCCACTTCGTAGTGCTGCGCGCTCTGCACAATCGTGATGTGCTCGACGCACTGCGGCAGATAATGAATGCCGAAATTCCCGCTGATTTCACTGTGAAAGAAAACCGCTGTGACGAGGAGATCTTCACACGTGACCCCCTGCCAGCCATCACATGGCTCGCTCCAGACGTTTTCGTTCGTAATTTCCATGAAGCGCCTGGCGTTGATTTCGCCGAAAAATATTCGCATGGCCGCAGTCTGCATGGATTGCGTCGGTGCAGTATCACATGTGAGGCAAGAGAGGATTGCGCTATGCATCTTCGAGGCGAAGATCTTTATAAATTAAGACATCATTGATTGGAAGGTGAAACCGAATAAAAGGAAAATTGAGTTAGATCACAACTGCGAAAGAAAAGCCATTTTTACTTGACAACCTCTTCCACTTTTGATCGATTTCCCTGAATTCCGACCTAACTGTGAAAAGTAACCGCTATCTCCTTCGCCGAGGCGTACGGAACGACCCAGCAAGTTTTGCCTTGGCAATGCCATGCTCGAGCTCAAACGCGCGCGGGGTGACAGTCTTCCTCAGGCCCTTTATCTTCGGATCCGGGTACTTTGCGTTCTCGTTGCCGATCTGGGGCTTCCTGTGGGACTCGAAGCGCGTGCGGTCCTTGTGGTAGCGCGACCCCGGTGCCGTCACCTCGAAGAGGCGCTTCCAGCGCTCGCTCGTGTCCTCGTTCGCGTACTCCTGCATCTTGAGGGGCACCTGGATGGGGTTCTCCACCTCCTTAAAATAGCGCACGAGGGAGCGCGCGAGCGGGGCGTCCTCTGGAATGAAAAGGGAGTAAAAAAAGCCCTTCCGGTGGTCGCGCGAGGCGCGGCCGCACCTGTGGATGTAGTCGCCGATGGTCGTCGGCAGGTCGAAGTGGATGATGTGGTCCACACCTACGAAGTCGACGCCGCGCGCCGCGAGGGACGACGTCACGAGGATGGACTCGCCGCCCGCCTTCTGGAACTGCTGGAGTGCCTTGTTCTGCCGCTCGGGCGTCTGCCGCTGGTGCAGCGAAAAAATGCGCATCGACTTCTTGCGGAGCATCGAAAAAAGTTCAATGGCCAAAAAGTTGACTGTGCGCACAGAGTTGCAGAAAATGATGACGCGGGACTGCGGGCCCAGCGAGTCCCGCCCGAGGATGTCGAGGACGCGGTTCGTCTTGTCCGTCTGCGTCGTCATGAGCACGTGGTGCTCGCAGGGGGCGTCGGTGGCGGGCGCGTACTCGAGCTTGCCGCGGATCATCCCGCGCGTACAGATCTCGTAGAAGCGGCGCTCGGCGTGCTTGAAATGGCTCTCGATGAGCTTGCGCGCTGGGAGCGGCAGCGTCGAGCAGAAGAAGCCTGTGTAGGCCCGCGTGGCTTCGGCGCGGTCGAGCAGCGGGCGGATCGTGTCGATGGCCGTGGCCTCGAGCAGCTTGTCAGCTTCATCAAAGAGGTACATTGTCGTGTTGTGGAGCCGCACCGCGCCGGACTTCCAGAGCTTGTAGAGCTTGCCTGGCGTGGCGACGACGATGTCGCTCGCCTTGTTGATGTTGCGCGTCTGCTCCTCGGGCGTGGCCAGCGGGCTGTACCACGCCGTGTTGATCGCCTTCCCCGTCATCTGGCCAATGGCGTCGTACACCTGACGGACGATGATGCTGCTCGGCGCGACGATCACAACGAGGGGCTCGTTGTTCGCCTGGAGGAGGCTCGCCTTTTCGGCCATGCGCTCGTCGTAGGTGTCGAGCTTGGGGTGCATCTTGCCGACCTCAGGGCACATCCGGACGATAGACATGTCGAGGCCGCAGGCCCGGCACGCGGGGCCCTTCGGCTCCTTCGCCACCTTTTCCTCGGGCTTGGCAGACAGGCGCTCAAAATGCCGCGGGCTGCGTGCGACGTGCAGGATGGCGATGATCGCGTACAGGAGCGTCTTGCCAGTGGCTGTTGGCGCGATGACGAGGAGCCCAGCGCGCAACTGGAGCGAAACTGGCAGGGAATAGGACTGCATGGCATTGAGGACTGTGATCTTCTTCGCGCGAAAGTAGCTCTCGATAGAGGCAGCGAGGCTCGGGTCGACCATGTCGAGTATGCCGTTCTGCAGGTTCGTTTCATCTGGCTCGAGAATGAGCAGACGGTGGTGGTCGCGGACATAGTACTGCGTCTTTGGCTGTGTTTTTTCTGGGGCCTGTGTTTGGCCAAAGCTCGGGAAGCGGATGTTTGAAGTATTCAGTGAGTACTGGAGGAGTGTGCGGCAACAAAAGCTCGATATTCCGCGCATATCAGTAATAATAGGACATATTCTTCGAAGGAGCGAAATATAGTTAGTGGGGATGAAAGAATTGAGGGAATCAATATGCTGTGCCTCATTCAATGTCTGGGAGATCGTCGATTGATGGCATTCGAGGGGTAGCTCCCTGCTTTTTCGCGATGTATGATCGAAGTGTCTTCGATTCGTCATACGGTCTATTGAGGTGGATGATTTCACGCAGCGCACTAAAGTAGTGCACACACGGGTCCCCACGGAATCCTAAGAGGTAGGCGTGGCTGCCAATCTTCCCCCATTTCCCGAGGAGTGTGTTTCGTGAGAGAGCGATATCGTAAAGTTTGCCCGGTAAACGCTGTGCACAGGACTGAAACTTTACCCCTGGTGAGAGCTCAGCGTCGATTTTAATACCGATGTCGATTTTTTGCGCGGAGCAGTAGGTCTCTGGCATGCTATACATGTTCATACCGCTGGCAATGGAAGTGATAGGCCTGTGCTCGACTATTGGGTCATTTGGAAACCCAAAGTACTTGTTCCATGCATGACTGGGCAGTTTCAATAGGCGGCACAGCTCCTTGGCTTTTGGACTCAAGGCACCCAAAGTGCCGAACCCGAACGGAAGAACGACATCGTGCAGATGCTGCTCATCTGCCGAAATTGAACTAGTATTCCCCAGCGTCTGTACGTCATTCGGCTTCACATCTTTTAGTCGACGGACAAAGTGTCTATGGGCATCAAATGTTTCAAAGCAGTCAGCTGGAAGAGCAGAAACACCGATCGTTCCTGAGCCGATGAGATCACCGACGACTTTCTCACGATTTTCATCCACTCGCGCGGATGCAAGCAGATTCCATGCGTAGCATCGCACAGCGAGTAGATGCTTCCAGCGCAATGCTGGTGGTAGCTTCATATACACTTCGCGATATGTATCGTCATCTGATGTCGAATCAGCGAAACAATCAATGATGGACTTCAACCAAGGCAAGCTATTCACAAAAAAGCCTTTATTGAACCCAAGATGGCTGTCGACGTTTCTGCATGCTTCACATTCGTCTTGAGCTACCATGGCCAGAGCTTGATCGTAGCGGCCCTGGACTGCTGCGGTACCCACAAGGTGGTTTCCAAATGATCCGTACCCAAAGTATCTCTGCGGGTAATAGTTGATGAACCCACCGTCCTCAAGTACTTTTGAATGCGAATGCATTGTTTGAATGGGGGCTTTGCAATGACGAACAAGCAAAGAAAAGTAGTTTCCGCCATGTGATCCAAACATCACATGTTTGGCTGATTGGCCGACTGGAGAGACATGTATGTGCAAATCTTTGCTCTCATTAATCGCATCTACCCATTTCATGTAATCTGATGGATTCTCCCCTAAATCGACTGAGTAAAGCTGCGTGTTCACCGTCGTTCTATCGAATACTTGTCTAACACCTATTCTTTCAATAGGAATGTTAGAGTACTCAGAAATTTTACTTAGCGCTTGTACTGTTGACACATGATCACAGTGTACGAGAAGCATAAGCTTATTCATCGCTTCTTTCTTGACATGGTCTTTAGCGGAAAAGAAACCCCTTCCTCTTTGAAGAACAAGTATTTTCCCTGCTTTTGATACCTCATTTATCTGAAAGTCATAACCTCTGTCTCGCTGAGCTAGAAGGGGCTTAATACAAACGTCGCTACATTTTAGTAATCTTCCGGCCTCTTGATCAAGATAAAAGTCGTCAGGAAGTGCTGCGATGGAACGCCACTGCTCTTTTTCAAGGAGGCGAAAATCCCTATCTTGCCTGATATTCATGATATGCTCTCTAGAAATCTCAAGTTTCTCATGAAGTATCTCGTAGAAGACCGAATCTCTCGATAGCTCAGCTCTATTCAATCTCATATGAGCTTCCGGGGTATTTTCGTTTCCGTTGCTTGGTTCGGAGCGCCATGAATTTGGCCTAGTGGAAGAGAAGTTTTTCCTGTAGAGAAGGGACGGAAGGTGCCTATTTCGCTGCAAGCAATGCTTCATCAAATACAATGTAAGGGAAGAATACTTAGATTTGAGAATATGCTTGCAGGTATGAATGGGGGAACCAACAAGCTATAAAGATGAAATGCAATAGCTATTCCGTTTGTTTGGACAAGTTAGTCGATCACTCATTCAATTTGAATCGATCATTCATATTTCTGATTGATATAACTACTATTAAATCTAAAGAAGGTAAATATTTATGCCATGCTGCAAGCGAAAGCTGTTCTCTGCTCATGTACACTCGTGGTCGTTCAAAAAAGATATATAAGGCACGATTCAACTATAAAATTGCAAAAGCCTCGTAATTTCCGCAATCCGGTACTTGAATAATTGATTACTTGACAATTAATTTGTTAATTATTGTCTCTTACTTAGGAAGCACCTGCACTCTCATGCACGTGAAGTTACTCAGGTGAAAGCACGAATAAACGGATCGTTCGCTCATCCTTGACATCAATACATGTATTTATAATGCAAATATGGCGAATTCACGAGATCGCGTGGCGCAATGGTAGCGCGTCAGACTCCGGATCTGAAAGTTGCGGGTTCGAGTCCCGTCGCGGTTGGTTTCATCCTCGGCATGTAACTTTTGCAATTGATTGTTTGAGATAGTGTTCTCGCGTGGGATGATAGTTTAGGGGTAGAACACTAGATTGTGGCTCTAGCAACCCGGGTTCGATTCCCGGTCGTCCCTTTTTCATCTTGAATGATCATACTTCCTTTGCGGAAAACTCCCCGGCCGGGAATTGAACCCGGGTCACCCGCGTGACAGGCGGGTATACTTACCACTATACTACCGAAGATTCACTGTCAGCATTAATTGATAGCACAGACATACTAATCATGCAAGTGGAAAAGATGCGTTGGCCGGGAATCGAACCCGGGTCACCCGCGTGGCAGGCGAGTATTCTACCACTAGACCACCAACGCTCACAGTCGGAAAATACGGTAGTCACAGTTAGATACGCAGCAGTCTCCCCTGCTATTGAGTTTTTTTCACTGCTGTGTCGAAGCCTGCGTGCTCGATTGCATTTTGAAAAATTCGAATCCTAAATGGCGCAAGTATCAATAGATGAGATGTGACGGACTACGAAGTACTCACAAATTACGAAACGTGTAATCAAATGAGAACTCTGATAAAGGTAGGCTCACCACTGTTGTAATTTATGCGCTTGATGCCGTTTCCATCCAGGTTGATGAATTTCACCGACATCGGAAGTTCACCAACTGCAACTTCTTCCTGAGCGAGATGGTTTTTCACAAGACTCAAAACTTCAAAGGATGAGGGAAGTGATGTCAAATCTTGTATATGCGTGAATGCATTTTGATCGCCATAGAACTTTCGCATTGATGGCGGAAAGTCACGTGTATTCAGAATCCCACGGAAATTATTCGCCGAGATATCAATGTATTCAATGTGCCTTGGGAGGCCTTCAATCGCGAATTCCCCAGACATTGAATTCACGGATATATCAAGAGTGCATAGTAAAGGTGGGAAGGATGCCGTTTCGAGCGAACCCATGATCTTATTTTCTGCAAAATTGAGCGAAAGCAGCCGCTCTGGGGCCCACTGCATTTGGATTGAGCCGCCATCGAAAAACCCGTTCAAATTGATAGCTTCAAGAGAGCCCTGGTCATCGAAACGGAACACGCTCCACCCTGCACCCCATTTTCTCAGATCCAAATATTCTCCATCGTCATCTATAAACTGTTCTTTACCAATCAAATCATCGATGAGAAGCTCCATGAGCGATTGATCTGATAACGTTCCTCGGTTGAAACGGCCCAGTGCACTTGAATCCATGCACACTACTAAATGAATCATTCTAAGCATTTGAATGGAAAAGAAACTCTTCAAACTCTGAAGGAAAATTTTCATATTCTTATAAGTCTTAAATTCTTTAATCTTTTAATCCTTAATTCTTTAAATTTTTAAATTCTTTATCACACCAAGTCAGTGTTTCAATCAAACACCGTAAAACGCATGTGGCCTTTGTATCCCATCGATCGGGTAAATACGGCGAATGTTATTTTTGCAGAGATTGATGCGGATACCCTCTGGTAGGTTTGCGTACACCAATACTTTCTGCTTTATCTTGTTGTTCGATAAATCTATCACCTTCAGCGTTCGCGGAAGACTTGTCAGCTCGATACTGCCCGAAAACGCATTCTCACTTGCGAGAAGTTTCTCCAATTGCACTGGAAATGAATCACAGCTGATTGTTCCGAAAAAACTGTTTCCATTGATATCTGCGTATGTCAGCGGTCGCGGCAGCCAACGAACATCAAATAGGCACGGGAGGCAGCTCTTCACCATGATGAGATTGGTCAGTGTGCTTGGAAGATACTGCGGCTGCAAGTCAGCCTGAAGGTTCTTCATGTTCAGCCTGTGGACGACCCCATCAGTGCACCTCGAATAGAGGGTATACTGCATCCCTTTGTGATGTATCAGGGAGCCCTTCCAGTCGCACACATCTCCATCAAAATTATTCCCTTTTTTCCACCCATAGTCTTCCGGGACAAAGCGGTGCATCAGTCGTTTTATGAGAACAGACTGCATGTGCTGGTCGGTATGTACTGCTTTCGGGTCCTTGAGATCACACGCTCCAATCAAAAAGATGGTGAAGGCAGGTATCATCCGTATTGAGTAGTAAAATTTGAACTAAGGAAACACAAAATGAAATAAACATCCCTATGTTTCATGACCGCACTCATCGCTATGACTTTCACACCTCAGGCGGACGCTGCCACTGTGCGAGCACTTCTGCGCCCACTGTATCTGCTCGATTGACAATAGTGAAGGTATTCATGGCGATCTCAACAAAGCACTTTGACTGTATTGCGATGTACGCTGCCGCATCAATTTCACCGCTGAAATTATTCCTCGAAATGTCACATAGCCGCAGACCGGCAGGAAGGCTGTCTATCGAGAAGCTGCCATGGAGCTGATTTTGCCGAAGCGTGAGTTCGTAGAGCTGCTCTGGAAGCTGTGTGCAGTCGACCGACCCCGTCAGCATGTTCGAGCCCAGTGATAGGGTGCGCAGGCTGAGCGGGAGGCGCGTCAGGTCGACGCTTCCCACAAATCTGTTGCTGGAGAGGTCGAGTGCCTCAAGTGCAGGTGGTAGCGCCAACAAATCAACGCTTCCCTCAAATTTATTACCTTTGAGGAGTAACGCAAGCATGCTCGCGGGGAGTGAAGTCAAATCAGCGCATCTAGTCAGAAAATTATGCTGCAGATTGAGGACTTCGAGTATGTCCGGGAGCCCTGTGAAGTCCCACGTGCCCTCCAGGCTGGCGAACGCGCACTCAAAGACCGTTACCGAGAGTGGAAACCACTGCACGTCGAAGGAGCCACCCATACTGAGTCGGCTCCACTTTACTTTCTTAACTGCACCGCTTTCGCTGCGGTCACACCCGCCCAGTTGCACACGTCCTTTATTTTCTTTTTCTTCCCGGTGATTCGTGCCTTTTTCGTCTGAAAGAGATCTTTGTTCCCGATAGGTTCGACAAAGCGCTCCATGTAGACTTCAGCTGGGAGGAGCATCGGGCTGACCTTTGCTGTGGATGGACTGTCATCAGCTGTGAGAAGCGTTGCGATGAACATCTGAGGAATTCAGGAAAAAATTTGAGTTATAAGTGAAAGCTCATTTGCTATGTGTTTCGTCGAATTATAAAATTTCATACCTTTTATGTGTTTCTCCGTAAATTAGTATCCCCTCCGGAACTTGCGAATTATGTCTGTTCCATCCGTCCCAAAAATGTTCTGAATCTTGTCCGCGTCGAAGCCAATGCTACACACGTGCGACATGATGAGCGTCTCTTGCGCAATATCCGTTTCGTCAATCAAAACTTTTTGCAGTGACACTGGCATTGCGCTCAGGTCGACGCTTCCCTGGATGCTGTTGCGCTGCACGGAGAAGTATTGCAGGGATGGCGGCAGCGCGGACAGGTCGATTGTCCCTGAAAACGCATTCGAGCCAGCGTCGAAGTGGAGGCACACCTTCGGCAGCTTTGGGATATCGAGAGAGCCGTCAAGTAAGTTGCGGTTCACGCGAATGTCACTGAGGCCACGCGGCAGTCCTGCGATGTCGAACTGTCCTGTTAGCTTGTTCTCTCCCACCCGCAGTGTCTCCAGGCCTCGCGGGAGGCGCGCGGTCTCGAGCGACCCGTGCATCCGCATCGTCGTCAGCGTTAAATGTTTGACAGAATCCGGGATGTATTGGATGTGCACGGTTCCACCAGGCCACAACTCTGGCTCGTCATCGAAGAAGAAGCTGTCCTCGACCTCGTAGGCCCAGGATATCGAGGTCACCTTTTTGTTCTTGCAGAACACCATGTGCCACGAACACATGTCCAGGAACTCTCCCTTTGCGTCTTTGAGCGCAGCGACCGCCTGCATGTCGCCGGCGAAGAGCTCCATGCGCATCTGGTCTGGTAGGCCGTTCAGGTCTACCCGGCCAAGAGTACTGGTTATATCGGCACAGGGGAGAGTGAACCAAGACAAAAATTGCATTGTTGAATGACAAATTAGAAAAAAAAAGAGGGGGTAATGTTATTGTTGATTCATTTTCGCAAACCTATGACATTTTACATTTACACAGGTAGCCCTGACGGCTCACGCGCCCCATGCAGCTACGTAATTCATTCACGAAAAGTCATGAGTCGCTTGCAAAGCTATCTTGACTGTGCTTTTAGCAATGAAGTTGCCCTTGCTTCACAGACTTTTACAGCACACAATGCGTTTGAGATCTGCGAGCAATCAATGATCACTTACTCTCCTAAAAACTCTGCGTATACATTTTTCATTCCCTTAGCGACAAGTGGGGATCAATCTGTCCCCCCCCCCCCCCAAGAAAGTAGCTTTTGATCAATCACATTGTATTTTCTGCTGCATCACTGCATGCGCATCCTCATAAAAAAATCTTCTTCGGAACGCTTGTGCTTCCACTCACATGAACAACTGCCTCCACAGCGTTCCCCGATAGCTCGACGCGATGGAGCTTCTCGGGGAGCTTGTCCCATTGGATTGTGCCGGAGATCTGGTTCCCGTGGAGCGACAGGCCGCGGAGCCGCGGCGGGAGGTGCAGGAGCCGAACGCTACCATCGATTGCATTCATAGCGATGTCCAGAAACATGAGCATCGGCGGCAGCTCTGTCAAGTCGATAGAGCCTGAGAACTTGTTGATGCTCAGGTCCATGTAGGTCAGCGACTGTGGGAGGCGGGTGAGGTTGAGCGATCCGTCGAGCTGATTCTTGGAGACATCGAGGTGGTCAAAGCTATCGTGGAGGCGCGTCAGGTCAATTGTCCCTGTGAATGCGCTCTTACACAGTTCGACGCGCTCAAGGGTTGTACTGAGCTTTGTCAGGTCAATTGTACCGGAAAAATCAGTGTTCGCAATGGTTATGCCCGTGAGCGCGAGGGGCAGCGGCGCTGTTTCGACATTTCCACGCACGTGTATGCTGCTAATGCTCAGCAGCTCGACGGTCTCCGGCAGCCACTGGAGGTCGAGTGAGCCAATCGGTCCCTTCACAGTCGGCTTCAAGTACGCGAGCTGCGCAGGGTACCAATCGATCTCCGTGACATCGCCACCGGCGCTACATCGCACGCCACGCCAGTCGCACACGTCCAAGAACATCCCGTCTCCGTCGTAGAAACAGGTCTTGTAGCCGAAGCCTCCTACGGCGAGTTCCATGAGGGCTTGGTGGGTGAGTGTGGTGTAGTCGATTCGGCCGAGGTCAGCGTCAACGAGCAGAGTGAGGAGCATTTGTACTGGAGTGAGAAGGTAGACAGCAGACGTAAAATGAATGACACATAGAGTACTTGGATATGCTTTGAATTGGGCTGAGACTGCAGAGTTTCGAGACACGACTTAAATCATTCTTACGACATTAGTCATGGTAAGGTTCTAGCGAAAAGCCTCCAAAGCATACTTTTTCACTGTTGCAGGCGCTTACGTCAAACATGGAACAAGTTTCACCCGTCAGTCTGCGCATGGCTGAATAAATTTTAAATTTGCTTGAGTGCTGCTCAAAGGCTCATTCTTATAAGATTCATTCGCTCCTCAGTGCTCTGAATGTACTGTAGGCGACCAACATTCTGAGCTACCCGGCAAAATACGTACGATCATCTTAATTTGTAAGCTGTCGATCCGAACGACCATTCCAATTCTCACTAGAGCTTCAACCTTGTCTGCAAAAGGAGCACACTTCTCATCCTGCGACACAGTATCACTCATGCACTGCTTTTCTTTCAATTTCAATTTCGCCATCTTCTTCTTCCTCTTCGTCGATTTCAATAGCCCTCTTCCAGTAGTTCCGTAGCTCGTCCTTCGACATCTTGGCGAGCGGGTTGCCGAACTCGCCGCCGCGCTGGAGCTCATCGATGAGCATATCGTTGTCGAGGTAGCCTTCTTCCCCCGCGTACACCTTCTCGAGCGAGCGGCTCGTGATCTCCTGCGGCGGCGGCGGGACGTCGCTGCCCGCGAGCTCAAGGATGGACCGGAAGGCCATTGGCTCGAGCTGCGCGAGGCGCACGAGCATCGGGCGCGAGAGAATTATCTTCTGGCGCGACAGGTCGTTCATCACGCGCACGTAGTCTGTGCCGTGCTCGTAGAAGGCGGCCTGGAGCAAGCTGCGGCGCTGGCCTCGCTCGTACCTATCCTTGAAAAAGGCGCGGTAGCTCGTCGCGATGCGCAGGTGCGAGCGCATGTAGTTGACGCCGAGCTTCCGCTCATGCTTACCCCGGCCTTGCAGCAGGCGTGACATTTGAACGAGGTAGGCCCAGCCGTTGTAGGCGAGGGCTTGTGTGGTCTTTTGGAACATTTCTACTTTTCGTTATTACTGAAAATGAAAAAAAATACTTTTGAGCTCGAAAAGCGAATAAAGCTGCGTTGCTTCATTTGGAGTCAAACGGCTTTACATTATATTTATTCATGCATTCACAGGGCCCCATTTACACATCTCGTCTAGTGGTAGAACTCTTGGTTGCGCTGCTTGCTGATGTGAATCACTTTGTAGTGCTTCTTCTCGCCGTCGAGCCCGACGACCCTCCCGATGCGGTTCCCGTGGAGGTCGATACTCTTGACAGACTCTGGCACCTCGCCGACGACGAGCTCGTCCTGCTCGATGTTGTTCTCCGAGAGCAGGAGGCGGCGCATGCCGGGCGGGATCACCGCCAGGTCGATCTCCCCCGAGAACTCGTTGTCGTCGAGCGAGAGGTCCGTGAGGCCCTCGGGTAATCTCGATAAATCAACATTGCCGAAAAACTTGTTCGACCCCGCGCGGAACTCCTTCATGGTCTTCGGCATCGCCGCCACGTTGAGCGTCCCCTCAAAGCGGTTCGAGCTGATGCCGACGACCTCCATGCCCTCTGGTAGCGTCGCCATGCAAAAAGTCCCTGTCAGCCGGTTGCTGCCGGCCGCGAAGTGCGTCATGCCCCGTGGCAAATTCTTGGTGTCGAGCGAGCCGTCGAGCTTGTTGTCCGAGATGGTCATCTTTCGCATCGACGACGGGATGCAGTGCAGGTCGATGTTCCCGCCTGAGAAGAACTGGAACCAGTTCATGCCCTCGACGCGGCCGTCCTCGTTGAACCGGAGGCCCTCCCAGCCCTTGATGTCCGTAAATCGGCCCATGATCCCGACGAAGTTGTGGATACCGTTGATGTACCCGACCATGCGCTCGAGGAGCTTTTGGTCGCTCAAGTCGCGAGATGGGGTGTAGGCCTGAGCCATTGGGTCGGCGGCGCTAAGAGTGAGGCCAATAGCGAGGGTCTGAATGAGCGTATGCATTTTCAAGACAATAGCGTGTGAAAGACAAAATAATGTAAAATTCAAAAAATTACTTCGTAGTGAATTTCGACAATACATTGCGAAAGCAATCTATGCAAGCTGGAGGATATCCACCTTTGAGGAGATAAACTGCGCAGATGGCGTGATGTACTTGCCGCAGCTGCACTGCGCGCCGCACACAGCGAACTTGCCGAGCTTTGTCGACCGGCCCCGCTTGGCGCAGAACGCGCACTCGATCTCCCCCATCGTCTCGCCCTTGGCGCACGCGGCCTCGATGTGCTCGCTCAGATTACTGAGGTACAGTGCGTTCTTCTCGCTGGGGTCCTCCGTCGAAACGTAAATAGACGTGCACGCTTTGCGGTACGCCGGCGCCGTCTGGCGGGACGTGTCGCGCGTCCAGTCCGTCTGGTAGTTCGCGCTCTCGAGCGGGAGGTCGCCGGGGTCCTCGCCGTCAGCCGTGTCGACGTCCTCCCACTCCGTGTGCGCGTCGCTGCGCTCGTACTTGCCGTGCGGGTAGAGCTTCTGGAAGTGCTTCGGGGCGGACTCGAAGCGGTTGCGCGGGGCCTCGGCTGCGGCCTGCTGGTCGACCGGAGCGGAGCGCACGCAGTTCTTATAGGTGGTGAAGCAGGCCTGGTCTGGGTGGATGACGGCGCTCTCGTCGAAGAGGTTGTACCCGCACATGCGGCAGCGGAAGGTGTATTTTGACATGAGAGTTTTTGAAAAATGATTCAAAAGGATATGCGGGATGATTGATAAATGGGTGTGTCACATTTTTGGCTACCAATGCCTAATCAAAAGGACAATGATTGACTATGTGGGTCAGTAGAGTACATTCGTTATGCAACAGATCTGGGTGTCTCGTCAGGAAGAAAAGCACGCTAACTGCGGCAACTCTGCCCTGTACGGAAACTCTCACAAGCTTTATTCTCAAGAAAATCTTTAAAATGTGTGAGATTCGAAAGATGTCTACTCTCGCTGAGCCAAGATACAGCCAAAGAAATCTTGCTTCCTTGTGGTCCTTGGAGGAGCAGGCGCACACTGTTGATACATTTTTTAGTTCTCCTGAGAGAGATAACTTTGTGAACTCGAAAATAGCACAAGATTTGCAGATTAGTTGCAGTGGTCTGATACCATAAATCGTCTGCATTCTTTCCTATCTATCGCACAATGAAATATAAGTATTTCAATTTCGAATCTACACCGGGCGATTCATCGCATCACTGAGCGCCGCAAACTCCTCGATTTCGCTGTCCATAGTGGCCATGCCACCGAAGAGCGCATCATCCGGGTGCCACGCGACGAGCGTTGGAGGAGAAGCCTGTGCAACACTATCCGCTGGGATAGTTACGTGCACGTGGCGATTCGGCTGGCCACTTTGCCTCGATGTACCGCCATCAGCACATGCCCATGGATTAGTATGACTGGTATGCGCCACATACACATCGCAGCCTTTTCCAAACTTTTGCGCGACCATTCCTCTCCCACGGAAGACTGCTGTGCCATCGATGTGCGGCCAGCTCTCCGCCGGGCGCTCATCGGCACCTGTCACCCGCGGCAGCGCCTTGTCTGCGCGCTGAGGCTCTTGAAGCTTGAATATATTTCGAAAGACATTGGCATCGTTCAATTTGACTGTCTCGTGCACAGAAAATGGGAAAATGTGCAATGCGTTAGTTTGCATATCTTTGTCCTGTGGCATATTGATGAGGATGATGAAGTTAAGTATAGAAAGGCTCAAATGGAAAAAGGCAACTTTAAACCCAAAATGCCACCTGTTGCTCAGCGCACAGTCCTCCCCCCTACAGACAAGCCTACCTCGACCGTAAACCAATCACTCATACACATCTTCCGAGATAAATTCGCCCTTGTCATTGAAATATTCTTTCGTGACGAGCTTTTTTGGCGCAGCTGCCGGCTTAAAGAGTGAAAATATTCCTTTATGCGCAGATAGCGCCGGCTTGGGGACATCTTCAGCTTTTTTAGAAGACTCAGTCTTCTGATCATCCAACTCTTCCTTCTTTGGGACACTCTTTGGTTTCGGTCCCCTTTTGGCAGGTTTCTTTTCAACTGGTGCAGCGGTTTCTGCCGCAGATGTTTCTGCGCTATCTGAGTGTGGCATAGACTTTTGCTGCTCAGCTGTACTTTCGTCCTTTGCTTTCGCTTCTTTTTCGGCCTGAATTTGCGCCTTTCGAGCCTCGTTGTCTTTCTTCTTCTCTTCTTTGAGAGAGATGGAGATCTTTTCAAACTGAAAGCTCTTGGGCTGCTCGTACTCCTCGTCGTCGAGCAGCGCAGATGAGACTGGGACGGCGACCTTGGGTGCCTTCTTCTTGGGCTCCTTCTTCTCCTTGGGTTCCTTTTTCGGCTTTGGCTGCTTCTCTGGCTTGGGCTGCTTTTCTACTGCTTTCCTCTTTCTCGGCTTCTTCGCTGGGGCGTCGTTCACAGCTTTCAATGTGAGGATATTAGTTCCTTCTTGCGATGGGTTTGTGGGTTGCGGTACTTCTTTTCAAGCTTTCTATTGATTGCATTCAGATGTTCACCCTCCCTTTGAACATTTTCATCTGATATAGGACTTTCTTTCGATGATTCAATTTCAGCAGCCTTTTCGATCACAACCTCGGTTTCTTCTATAGGATCATTCGCACGCTTTGCATCTTCCTCCCGTAGACCTGCCACATTCGTTTCAGTCGAGCCTTTCATTTCTGAATCCTGACCTTTGGCTTCTATCTTGGACTCAAAAGGCTCTTTCTCTTTCTTGACTTCGGCATTCTGAGCGACTTTCTCTGACTCCCCACCCAGACTCACGTACACGCTCCCGCACATGTAGTTATCGTCTCGCGGGTAGTCCTCTGCTATCGGGAAGATCTTATCTGCCATCGGCACCCCTCCGATACGCTGCCACTCGACGTGCACCATCGTACTTGAGAGAAAGGGCGCACAATCACAAAACACTCAAAGGTTATCCCTTAAACCGGTATCGCAGAACAAACACACTACTTCATGAGCTCCTCGAGAATATGACCAAGCGGCTCTGCGTCGATAGCGGCGTGCAAGGACTGGAGAACGCTCATCACTGGCTTCGCACGCTGTGCTGTCTCCAAAATCTGTGTCTGTGGTTCACTGCTCGGCGTATTCTCAGCTTTTTCTGTGTCGGCTTCTTTCATGCCATCGTTCTCACAGAGCTCCCAGAACGAGGATTCGACGGTTCGCTGCTTCGCCCCTGTCTTGGGGCTTGAGGTACTGCTCCGGCGCACCGCCCGATTCGAGTGCTTGTTGGCCTGCGTCTTCTGCACGTACGACTCTATCGTCGCTGCCCTGCTCTGAACGAGCTTGTTCGAGGCGCTCGTGATCTCGGCGAGCCGCTGCCTGTACTGCTCGGCCACCGCCGGCGGCCAGTCGATCTTCAGCATGCGCTCCAGGTACACTTTCTCAGCGACAATGCGCTGTGCCGGGTCGGCGCGGGTCGACTTGGACTGGATCAGCCGCCGCAGCCGGAGCATTTCCTCTACGACGCGCATGTCGTTCGGTCGGTCGATGGCCTCAGCCTTCCAGCTCGCGTAGGTGATGTTCGCCCCTTCCGTGCTGGGGAGGATTCCCGCAGCCTTCGCAGTCTCGTACTCGGCTGCTGTTGGTGCTGAATTACTCATGGATGCGAGCTTGACGATGATTGGTTCCGCTGCGCTGCTCACAGCCGTCACGACCGTCAAAAACTCCTCGTCCCTGTACGTCTCGAGCTCCTCTCCCTCGTAGGCGCTCTCGATGCGCATGAGCGTGTACCCGTGCGCCTCGCGGACCCGAATGAACATCCCGCGGAGGTACGGGTAGGTTGTCGGCTTGCGGAGGGCGTCTGCGACAAGTCTGCCAGGTATCGTTATCGCCAAGAGCTCCTGCATCGTGCAGCACTGGGCGGGGCTGGTGTGCAGACCATCGCGATGGTAGTCAAACGCTGATGAAAGCATTGCAAATACCTCAAACTTTCTCATAAAAATAACGCTTCGCCCTCTCTAAAAATTCAACAATCAAACATGCAAAGCAATCCTTCATTTTTTTAGGAGCCGATCACCGTCAGTGACGCGTCGGCTCGAACCCCACACACAGATCATCACAAAGCTTCACATCATTAAACCTCAGGATGATACCCACGACTTGCACTTGTCCCGGAAGTATCGGAAGAGCTTATAGTTCATGAGCCCAGTCGGGTACCGCGAGAAATTCGTCTGTGCATCGCCAGTCGCCTCTTCCTGCTCGACCTCCATAGCCTTCGCAAACTCCGTAAAGCGCTCCCGCTGGTTCTCAGTGAGCTTCTGCGGCATCACAACTGAGAAGTGCACGACCATGTCGCCCGTCACCTTCTTGCGCACGCCCTCGACGTTGCGGACCTTTGTGACGCCCTTGTTCTTGAGAATGAGCTTGTCGCCCTGCTGCGTGTTCGGCTTGACCTGAATCTCGACAAGGTGTCGTGGCTTCTGCTGCTCATCCTCTGCATTTTCCGAGAATGGCGCAGTTACGTTCGCTGCGTCGAGGTTGGGGATATGCACGACGCCACCGAGGATGGCTGTCGTCACCGGCACGGGGACGATAATGTGCAGGTCGATGCCCTTGCGCAGGAACACTGTGCTCTTCTCGTCGTGGACGAGAATCTCGACAAAGAGGTTGCCGCTCTGCCCACCGCGGACGCCGACTTCGCCCTTCCCGGTGACTTTGAGGCGGTCACCAGTCTCGACGCCCTGCGGCACGGGGATGCGGTGCTCGACAGACGCCTTGACAGTGCCGCGGCCCTCGCAGTCCGGGCAGCTGGCGCGGAACCGCTCGCCGAGCCCGTCGCAGTGCGTGCAGTCCTGCTGGAGGTGGAAGAACCCCGTCGACATGACTGTCTTGCCCTTGCCCTCGCAGTAGGCGCACTTCATGCGCTTCTCGCCGTCCTTCGAGGCGCTGCCGTGGCACGAGCCGCAGAGCTGTGTGCTGTTGTACGCGATTTCCTTCGTGGCGCCGCGGATTGACTCGGCGAAGCTGATATTCAGCTTGAAGTGAACGTCGTTGCCCTTCACAGGGCCGAAGTTGCGCTTCGCTTTATCGCCCACTGGGCCGCCGCGCTTCGTCATTTTCTCAAAGATTTCTTCAAATTGGTTGAAGTCCATCTTCATGTTCGGGTCAAAGTTCATGTTTCCCCCCTGCCCGAACGGGTTCGCGCCGTCCTGGCCCGTGAACGGGTTCTGCGCCATGTTGCGGAAGCCAAAGGGGTTCGACCCGGCGTTGGCCGCGCTCGAGCCGTTTGGGGCGCCCGTCATGTCGTACATCGAGCGCTTCTGCGGGTCTTTGAGCGTGTCGTACGCCTGGTTGATCTCGGCGAACTGCTTCGCGGCGTTCGGGTCTGGGTTGACGTCTGGGTGCAGCTTTTTCGTCTTGGTGCGATACGCGCGTTTGATTTCGTCCTGCGAAGAGTTTCGGGGAACGCCGAGGAGGTGGTAGAAGTCCTTTGGCTGCGCGCTGTGGCTGCTGTATAGCCGAGTCGATGCTTGATGCGGGAGTCGAGGCTGTCTCGATGCCAAGAACCGCAGGTACGTCATGTAAGAATGGAGAAAATGTAGAGAACACAACGTATGAAAGAAACGAAAGCATGAAAGTTGAGCTCGTGAAGCAATATAATGCTATGAGGAGAAAGTCTTTCGCTTCTCGGTCATTCGATTGGTAGTCATATCTTTGATCTTTCGCTAAAGTTTCTGAATGAAAAGAAGAAATTGATTGTTCAGAGCTGTTATTTCACTCACTAAGCTATGAACTCCTATCCTATAAGGCAGGAGCATACATTTATTTTTCTGTTCCATCAATCAATGTCGGCCTTTTGATTGACGGCTTGTCCCATTCCATCAGATTCAATTTGCATTGAAAATAGTGCTGTGGCCATTCGGCTCATGCACAACAACTTGTTGAATAACCACGAACCTTTGATGAGCTGACTTTCACATTCCATCAATACCCTTTCACCTAAATTTTCAAGCCATATTTTACCCCATTTCTCGAAATGATAAAATCTATCACTGGATCGACGCACCTGATCTAATGTTTGAAGGGAATCAAATAGCCTTGCGCCCAAAACATGTCTTGCCGCAAAATGCCCTCTGCTGGTACATGACATGCCCTCTGCTTACTAATTGTGCAACTGACGCACAAGTCACCTCACTTACTGCTTCTACATTCAAAGATCCAATAAAATTAAAAAATAGAACAGCACGCTCATTCCTCAGTCGATTCCTACCCTCTGCCTTACCTTATCAATGTAACGGATTCCCTCCTTCAATATATCAATATCATCTCATGTATACTATAATACTTCGATCGGCCTGCTTAGAGGTAGTACGGGATCTGGCGCAGGGAGAGCGGCGCGTTCGGCTTGGCTGCGCTCGAGGTCCCGTGGAAGAACGCGAGCTTGCTCGCGCACTGCATGACGAAGGGGACCTTGATGGAGCCCGGCCAGTTCGTGTACATCCAGCAGAGCGAGTACGTCAGGTTCTGGATCGTGTCGATCGAGAGGCCGCCGGCGGAGAGCACGAAGTACTTGATCGGGCGCGACGTCGCGAGCGTGCTGTCGACGGAGATCTGCGAGAAAGAGTTCTCGGTGTGCTCGATGACGTGCCCGCGCGGGATGTTGTGCCACTCGGCGCGGCCGCCGCGGTTCTGCGCGCTCGTATAGCGGTCGTGCACGCGCTTCTGAACAACGAGGAAAATCAGATCGATGCCCTTGCCCTCGAGGAACGTCTTGCACCCGGCCATCTCTCCCGTGCGCACGCGGTCCATCATGCTGTCGCCGACACCATCGCGATAGATAACGACGCGCTTGATGTCTGAGTCTTTCACGATAACGTCGAACACTTCATACAAGAACTCCTCGAGCGTGAGCATCTCGGACTCGACGACGACGGGGCGGTTGCCGCGCGTGTCCTCCTCGGCGGAGGCCGCGCCGGCCATGCGCTGCTTGGAGACCTGCATGTCCGTGTTGCTGAGGTGGAGCCATTTGCCCGCTGGGGTGTGGTACCAAGCGACGAAGCCGCTGAGGTTGCGGCGGCAGTTCTCGAAGTTGCCACCCTCGCTGGACTGCGTGCGGCGGTCTGTGTAGATGTCGTAGCCGATGTAGAGCGTGCCGCCGTTGACGACCTCAGGCGTGTTGCCAGCGAGGTCGACGTGCCAGAGCGGCGTGCCGAGCTTCGCGGTGATGTTCTTGGCGATGTTGTGCACGTACGGGCCAGCCGTGCGCGCCTTGCTCATCTTGTCGTAGTCGACGAACTGCGAGACGATGCCGCGCTCGCCGAGGGCGCACTTGAGCGTCGCGTAGGTGTCCTGGCCCTCGTTGCTGTGACCGTTGCTGAGCACGCAGATGACGAGAATGCGCGCGCCGGCCTTGACCTGCTCCTCGATGGCGGGCGCCGAGATGGAGCCGAGGCAGTTCGCGATGAAGTCGGGGTCGTTCTCGGTGCCGTCGACGTACTGGACGTCGCCCTTCTGCATCCACACGCCGCGGATTTTTTCGTTAATATCCAAAATCTGGCGCGAGAGGTCGCGCGCGCGGGAGCCCCACGCAAACACAATGTACTCCGTGCGCTCCTCGTCGAAGCGGATGTTCATGGTCTGCATGGCGAAGTCGGAGTGCGGGCGCAGCGTCTCCTTCGTGCCGGCGATGCGGACCTTGACGGGGCGCATCTCCTTCGGGGAGACTTTTTCGAGCTCAGCGCAGCGGATGTCGAGGCCGTACACAGAGAGAAGCTTGCGCGATGACTCCGTGCCGAACTGCTTGACGAGGCCCATGCACTCGCTCTGGAGCTCGGAGGGCATCTTGGAGCAGCGCGACGGGAGGTGGCGGCGCGCCTCGGAGCTGAGCTGGTCGACGAGCACGAACTCGGGCACGAGCTTGGTGCGGCCGTCGCGGTCGCCCCAGAGCATCGGCTGGTTCGCGTCCTTGGCGATGAGGCCGTAGCTCTCCTTGTAGTAGTCCGCGAAGGTGATCGTGCGCGAGCTCTTGAGCTCGAAGGTCGAGTTGATGGTCGTGTCGCGGTCGATCTTGTAGACAATGTAGTTGCGCTTCTTCGTGCCGTAGGTCGTCATCACGCGCGTGCCCTGGAGGGAGAGCGGGCCGTTCTTGCGCATGAAGTCGAGCGCCGTCATGCGCGCCTCGACGTGGGTCCGCGGGTGGACGATGAGCACGACGCGGTCGCCGGTCACCTGGAACGTCGCGAAGTAGCCTGGCACAATGATCATGTCGCGGTAGACGCGCTGGCGGCCGTAGTCGCAGTACATCTTGCCCGTGCGGCGGAGCCCGAAGGACTCGAGGATCTTGGACAGCACGTGGCTGTAGATCTGCATCGTCTGCGCCTCGTTCGTGAGCGGGTCGAGCTGGAGCACGGACATGTCCTCCTTGCGCAGGTTCACCGAAGTGCTGAACGAGCCGATGGTGATGACGCGGTTCAGGGGCTCCTCGAGCTTGTCGCTGATGTCCTCGGCGCAGTAGAAAATGGCGCCGGAGATGATGATGTCGAGGCTCTTGAAAACGTCCTTCCCGAGGATCTGGCGCAGGTACATGGACATGAGCTTCTTGCGCTGGATCTCGGACATGGTGTCGTTCTTCTCGACGATGCACGGGTACTGGTAGACCTTGGCGGCCTGCATCGTGATGCCGACAGCGTTCCACGAGGCTGTGCCGCACTTGGCGCGCTTGCGGAGGGCATCGCGCTCGCTCGCCATCAGCTCCTTGCGGACCTGCGAGTCCGTCTGGCTCCAGTAGCGGTCCCAGCAGCCGGTGCAGTACTTCTTGTCCGGGATGTCCTTGTGCTCGCCGACAGACGTCTCACGGCCGCAGCCGTCGCATCGAGCCTGGACGCAGCCGAGGAAGGGAACGTTATTGTCGGAACCACCTCCACCACGGCCGCCGCCGAAGCCGCGTCCACCGCGATCGCCGCCGCGCCCACCGCGGAAGTCCGGGCGGGGGCCGCGGTCGTCGAAGCGTCCGCGCTTGTTGTCCTGGCCGTAGTTGTCCTCGCGCCCGCGGTGGCGATCGTCGCGTCGGTCGTCGCGTCTATCGTCTCTGCGGTAGTCGTCGCGGCGCTCATCGCGTCGGTCGTCGCGGCGGTAGTCGTCACGGCGTCCGTAGAAGTCGTCGCGGCGGTCGTCCCGGCGGTAGTCTTCTCGGCGGTCATCGCGTCGATCGTCGCGGCGGTGGTCGTCACGGCGAGAGTAGTGGTCGTCGCGGCGGTCATCGCGTCGGTCGTCACGGCGGTGGTCGTCGCGGCGGTAATTGTCACGGCGGTCATCGCGTCGGTCGTCTCGGCGGTCATCACGACGATCGTCACGGCGGTCATCGCGTCGGTCGTCACGGGAGTCGTGTCCGTAGTCGCGGTTGTAACTCATAGTAGAATAGCTAAGATTTTTCTAGGGAATAAGCGTAGGGGGGTTCTTTGGGATATAACAAATGTTTAAAGTAGAGGGGGTTGTGCGTTCGCTACTTTCGAAGCGTGTACTTTTTCCTCATCTTTTGATATTACAAGCCCATATTATTATTATATTAAATAAGGTCCCTGACCTTATTTTGAGCCCAAAAAGTGTTGCCTAGCCCCGTTTCCAGTTTTATGAAACCGCATCTGGCCCCAAAATGTTTTCATATACTAGGGATTCTTACAGGTCTTCTCTGAAGAACCGGGTGACTGACCCCGAAAGTTCCCATCGGCCGCGTCACCTTAAAGTCTCCCTAATCTCTCACTGTGATATTCTGAATCGGATTCCCCCCGTATTTAAGCCCAAACTGTGTGGGAACGCCGTACAGATTCTCTATCCTGTTGTTCGAAATATCGATTGCTGCAAGATGCGATACTCTTTCAAAAGATATGTCCCCTGCAAAGCGATTTCCGGCTGCACTGATCATGCGCAGACCGCGCGGTAACTTTGATAGGTCGATGGACCCCGAAAATTGATTCCCAGCGATGCGGAAATCAATCAGATCCCGCGGCAGCCGCGTAAAGTCGACTTCCCTCGTAAAGCGATTGTCTGCAATACCGAAGAAACGCATGGTCGCAGGTAGCTCTGCGGTCTCGAGCGTCCCTTCAAATCGATTCGTGCTAATCTCGAGCTGATTAATTTCGTTTGGTAAGTCCTTGAAGGCAAAGGTCCCGGTGTACTCGCCCTTCTCCAGGCTCACATTCTGTAGTGCTCGCGGAAGTGCCGCCACCTCGATGGTGTCCCCGAATGAGATCATTTCAATGTGCATGTGCGTGAGCGTTTTTGGTAAGCTTTTTAATGAGAAATTCCCTTTGAGCGGATTGTAACCAATGACGAGCTCTTCGAGGTTGTCGGGCAGCGAATCCACGTCAAACTCCCCACGCATTGCGTTGTGCTCAATGTGAAAAAATTTAAACGTCTCTGGGACGTTCGCAAAGCGGATGCCCCCGGTGATCGCGTTGTGGCCGAGATCAATGTCCTCGAGGCACGGGCTGAGCGCCGTGAGATCGATTTCCCCGTAAAATTTGTTGTGGTGCGCGTGGACCTGCAGGAGGGGCGCTGGCAAGCGTGTCAGGTCGACGGACCCCGTAAACTCGTTGTTCGAAAAGTCGAGGACATCGAGCTTTGTCGGTAAGGTTTTCCACTCGATAGTCCCCCCAAGGTTGTTCTTATTAATGATAAAGTGCCTGAGGTTCTTCGGAAGCTTTTCGGTCTCAAGCGACCCCTGGAAGTTGTTCCCTTGGATTCCAAGTTCTTCTAAAGCGGATGGCAGGTCGCCAGCGCTGAAAGTCCCGTTGAGCGCGTTGTGGTCAAGGAAGACGGCCTCGGCTGTGTCAGGCAGGTATGATAAATTGATGCAGCCCATGATCCCGGATTCTTCGGCGCCCTCATCCTCATTATCGAGGTGCACCTCAGTGACGTTATGGTCGATGTCGAGCTTCAGACAGGTCCACTGCTCGATGTCGAGGAAGTTGCCGTGGTCGTCGGTGAACTGCGACTTGTTTTTGGTCCCACCGATAAAGGCCTCCATGCAGGATTGGGTGGACATGAGCGCCGGGTCGAGCCGGCCCAGGGCTGCATCGGCACATAAAAAAAAGATTGTGGAAAGCATTTAGGAGCTAGTAAGATTTTACGCAATATGGAAAAAAATTGCATGCATTGCTCTTCTGAGCGAAGTGGAAGGTCTGTTGTTAAAGATCTGCCCGATGAGATTTTCCGCACAAAACTATAAATGAACTTTATCCCTTCGAAAAGCATACATTACCCCAATGGTTTCGGCTGCCCATGCCCTGGCTTTTCAACTTTTAATTCTTCAGCAATGCCGCCGATCAATCTCATTGACCACATCTGCACATTCATAAAAGAAGTGCGAGCTCGATGTGAACAAAGCGAGCCCGTGGTCGATCTCCAAGTGCGGCGACTCGCTTGCGTGGCCTATATTGACGACTTTCGGCTTTTTCTTGCCCCTGCAACTGAGACCGATGTACTCCAAAGCCCGAGGGAGCAAAGCCCAGTCGATGTAGCTCGGACCTATGCGCCAGCTCCGGATTTGCAGGATTCGGAGCTTTGTGGGTAGCGCTGTGAGGTACAAGGGGCTCGGAGGAGATGCCCACGTCGAGTTGATGAGATGGAGCTCCTCAAGGCTAACTGGCAGCTGCCGCAGGTCGATGGGAGTGACCGGCTTTAAAAGTCCCACTGAAGCGCAGTCCATCAGGTATAAATACTCAAGATCTCTCGGTAGCGAAGTGGATGGGTAGCCATCGAGTAAATAAAGGTTCAGGAAGTGGATGACTTTCACGCTGTTCGGAAGCCAGTTCATATCGATATCACGACCGTACCCTGGTCTACACATCATAATAAATCGAGTGACACGGCCATTCGTGCATTTTACGCCAGTCCAGGTGCATATTTCAGTCTTTTCTATATTTTGAATGCCAAAGTACCTTCTCACAGAATACTGAATATTCCCTTTGTTCCGAGGATCCAGGACTGCGTTGTGCAACAGCTGCGTTTGCATTGCATGTTCTACTGGTGCAAGCTGCGCATCTGCACAGGTAAGCAGAATATGGAGCATACGTATTCAAGTAAATGGTGCATGTAGGAATGGTGTTTATCTTCATTCACTTATCTTCTGTACTACTTAGTAGGAGGTAGAAGCGAACTTCGAATGAAAGATAGTCAAACTTTGATAGATCTCAGGTACAGGCGGAATAGAGGCTATTCACTGCAGCCCCACAAACCGATGTCGCTAAGCTTTCTCTTGGTAACTTTCGTTCGGCCACATTCCCATGAAGAATTCTTTCAATCTATCGCTTTGTGCTCAAAAGGCGGATTTCCTCACTGACCTTCCCGATGATAGCAATGTACGGCTTCCCGTCCTCGCCGATACGCTTCTCGCAGATGCACCGCGTCACGCTGCCGTTCGACACGTCCTTGCGTATGGCCGGGACCTCCTGCTTCGAGCCATTCAGCGTGATCGCGGCATTGCTCCCCTTCGTCATGGAGTCGGCAGCCTGCTGGATATCGGTGGAGACCTCGCGGATGGTGCCCATGGGCTTCTGCGCTTCCAGGCCCTGGAACTCGCCGTCGGCGTTGATGAGCGTCCAGTCGTCGTCGAGGTACCCTGGGGATAGGCGGATGTCGATGTTCATTTCGTTTATACAATTTGAGAAATTACTAAGTAACTTATCAACCTTTGGATACTAATGACTTCTCGAACGCACAGTCCAACGCTACGCCCCATTTAAGGCGCCATTGGATTCTGAATGATACACACACCGCTTTCCCTCGAATTTCTTGCTCTCGATGAGGCCCTCGACAGTGTTCAAGTCGTACTTGAGGGTTTGCCATCCCACTTGCTTCTCCCGCTCTCTCGTGCGCTTATTCTCAGCAATATCTTTGACTGTCACCTCGCGCACATCTTGAACGCACTGCTCGCACTCGAGCGCGTTCAGCGCCTTCGTCATATGATGGTTGATCCACAAAATGTTGAAACCGCACATTCCGAGCCCGACCTTGAAAAGCGGAAGCGACAGGTACATGCTCAAGCAGCTGATTGGGACGCGAAACAGTCTCGCGCGCTGGTTCTTGATCAAACCATACGCTGCGTTGACGAGAAGGCCGAACCCAAAGGAGGTGACGAGGGTTACATTTGTGTGGACTCTGTCGTACACGCGCCTGCCACCGGCGCCCTGATGCGAGGCGCCGAGCATCAAAGACTGCCGAAATTTGCCGTAGCGCACGTTGCCGTTCTCCAGCTCCGCCGTGTCGACGAAAACATTGTCATCGAAGACTTCAACAGCAGACTTACAGCTCAGAAACTCAGACAGGGAGGGAACATGGAGATACTTGAACGTTTTGCTACTTACACGACTGCAGTCGGCCGCAATGCGCGCCTTGTACTTCTCGTCCAGCGGCTGCTGCTTGGCAGCTATCTGCGTCAGCGCAGAGTAGAAGCCCTGCGGATTGGAGCTGAACAGTGCGTCCATCCTAAATTAGGAATATCAAGAAAAAAATGAATTCTACTCATTTATAATTAATTTTTCTTAAGAGAAACGCATTACGTTGCAAGTATACAATTGTACAATTCGTCTTTTCAGTTGTGTACCGTAAACCCATCGTCCTTGTCTATCGAATAGACTGCAAAGTGCGCTCGCATCTCGAGCATCTGCTCACTCTTTGCCTCATGCCACCGCCCCGGTGACCGCACCTGCGCATTCGCCACGCGACAGCTCCAGTGCACTGTGCCTACGCCATCGAGCGAGACGAAGCTCTGCTGCGCATTTTCACTATTTGCGCTTTCACCTGCGTCAGCCCTGACGTAGGGCGCCCGGTACAGGGCAATGCCACAGCCGTTTCGCGCGTTGATAAGCTCTGGGAAGGAGTGCTGAAGAATTTTGTTGAATGCGTACTGGGCCTCGCTCTTCTGCTCTTTGCGCTTGGCTGGTGGGGACTGCGCAGGTGCCACTGGCTTCTGCGACCACGCCATCCCACAGTCGAGGATGCAGACGGGTACAGATGTCGTATCTGCAGGAAATAGATCTGTTTTCGAGAGATCGCTGAGCACGCGCTCGGCGTCAGTGGCATCTAAGCACTCAATGACCTCGCAGCGCGAGGTGACACGCTCCATCCACGCCATGAAGCGCCGCTCCTCCTGCTCGGGCGATTCTTGGGGACGTGCGGCGAAGTCGCGCTGCGCGTAGGCCCGCGTGTACGCGGTCTCGAGTAGGTGGACGAAGCGCTGGATCGGGAACATATCGCCGATCTGAATGTAGAACACCGCTGGCGTCGGTTTTTCTTGTGATTGTGACGCTTCTTGCGCTTCAGCCGCAGCGATGCACGCGCTCGCAGCGACTTTGAGGGCAAACTCTGTCTTCCCCGCGCACCCGGGGCCGGTCACTGCGAGCACTTCGCCTTGGTGCAGGACCATGGGGATCGGGTCTTCGATGCTGCGCTTGAGCCGCATACGTCTGAGGAAGGCAAAGCTGGTCTCGCCAGTCGTCTTTTGGTCCATTTGGGTGAATTACATGCAATGCATTGACAGTGCGGAGAAAATGAGGGAAATAGTAAAAATATGAGAAATTCGACAGTTTTTTACGATGTGATTTCGTTACAATGCAACAGAGAGAATAAAACAGACAATGCCCTCGAGTTTACGCTGCTTTAGCAACCTTTCCCTTATCCTTGTCCTTGAGCCCATCTTCGCCCTTGACCCGGGCCTCCAGCTGCTGGATGATGTCCTTGTGATTGAACTTGAACTGCTTGAAGACAGCGAGCGCGCGCTCCATCATCGGCTTATCGAGGCAGTACATGTTGAGAATGCACTGCTGCGCGCCCGCGAACAGCGCTGTGTCGCTCCGCTCTTTGATTTTTGCGAAAGCCTCGATGGCGCGGACGACGGCGAGCGGCTCGAGCACCTCGCGGTCGCGGGTCTTCTGCGCGAGCCTCGACGCGACCGCTGTGAAAAGCTCTGCGTCGTAGAGGTCGAACGAGGCGAGGCTCTCGACGGCGTCGGCCATGTTGCCCTCGTCGAACTCGGGCATGAGCGAGCAG
Source organism: Perkinsela sp. pyNocScin1 (assembly GCA_964019655.1). Taxonomy (NCBI): domain Eukaryota; phylum Euglenozoa; class Kinetoplastea; order Prokinetoplastida; family Perkinselidae; genus Perkinsela; species Perkinsela sp. pyNocScin1. The sequence continues at coordinate 790,735 of CAXHTR010000001.1, forward strand.
CTCTTCTCGGCAAGCATGTTGAGAAGGTCCTCGTCGAGGATGCGGTGCCGCGCGCACGAGTGGAAGAGCATCGCGATCTGCCGCGGCTTGAGGTTGCGGGCGAGCGACGTCACGCGCTCGGCCGTCAATTTAAAAATGGGCTCGAAGCGCTCTTTGTCGAGGAGCGCAGCGAAGCTCGCGCAGATCGCCACGACGTCCTGGACCGGGGCGCAGGACATCGTCTCGAGGGCCCGCGCGTGCAGCACCGCCTGAAAATCTGCGATTTTGTTTTTAAGTGCAGCAGACAGCACCGGGTAGTTCTTTTGACAGAGAATGAGATTGTGGAGGCAGCGGCTGGCGATCGGCGCGGACACTATTTTTATGTTCTTGGTGGCTTTACTCATAAGCGTTTCGAGCAGCGTGCGGAGGGTCTCGCTGTCCTGCTCGCCGTTGGGCTCATCGACCATCGTCGCGAGGATACTATTAAGATCGTCCGCTGACAGCTTGTCGATGTTTTTCAGGGATCCGCCCAGAATTTTCTGCGTGAGGTGCGGGTGGCCGATGCCGAAGACGTGGAACGCGCGGGCGAACACGACGAGCTCCGCGGGCTTGAGCCCGTCGGCCATCGCGATGCAGGGGCGGACGAGGGCGCCGAGCACGCCGACAATAGGCACGTTGCGGATCTTGATGCACACCTTGAGGACCTCGATCATGTCCGCTGGGGCCCATGGAGCGCCCGAAGCGCCGTACAGCGCGTCCTCAATAAAGCGGTAGATCGGCGAGAGGTCGACGGAGGGCTTGCCGGCCACGATGGGGTTTGGCAGGGAGGCAGTGTGCAAGATGCCGTTGAGAATCAGGAGGACCTGCTTGGCGCTCAATGCGGTGGCAGTCACCGCTGTATGCGGGGCACCGGAGACGTGGCTGGCGATCGAACATAGGGAACGGCGCGCGTTGTTCTTCTCGAGGTCAGTGGGATTCGTTTTGAGCATTGCTTTGAGGGACGATATCGGGCCCTGGATGTCAGCGAGAGCAAACTGCGCCTTTGGCGTGTCCTCGTCTGGCATGTAGCTTACCTCGGCGTACGCTGCGCGGCGCACGGCCGAAAGGGCGTACGAGCGGGTGGCTGCTGTGTAGTACAGGGGGCGGGCCAGTGCTCGGAACGCTGCTGTGCGCATTCTGGGGGTAAATTTTAGTAAAAGGGCACAATTATATGAAAATAGAAGAAATTCACTTGACTTTTCATTCAACATCAGTATATACTCACGTGTAATCGCAAATTATGTGTTCTGCTTGGTATTGCGCATAGGCTCGGGACGTGTCTCTGGGTTCTGCTCACGCAGTTGCCTCTTCTGCGGGTTCGGCAGCGGCGGCATCGTTCTCCTCGCCCTCCTCACCGAGGCCCTCGAGGTCCTCATCGTCGTCGTCACCCATTCCCTCCATGCCGCCGAGGCCACCCATGCCGCCCATGTTCGCCATGTTGCCGAACTGCGACATGTCAAAGTTGCCCATGCCCGGGAACTGCGGCTGGTCCTCCGCGTCCTCGTCCTTCCAGAGGGCCCAGTCGATGCTGACGTAGTGCTTCACTGCGCGGGTCGGCTCCGTCGTGAGGCGCTCCCAGGGCTCGGTGCTGATGTCATCGCCGGTCTTCTTGAAAACGCAGCACGCGACGGTGGTGCCGTGGACCTTGTAGGTTGACTTGTCGGCGTCGATCGGGCGGAGGAGGTTGATGGTGGTCGCGTACGCCTGCTCGCCGGACTTGCATGAAAAAACGATCTTCTCGTCGGTGAATTCGATGGCGGTGTCCTTGGCGTCGAACACGCTGAAGGTGATGAACACGCGGTCGTCGCGCTGAGCCCATTTGAGTGGTGCGATTTTGGTCATTGTAGCGGGAAAAGTGCAAAAAGAAAATTCAAAATTTTATTTGTCACTATTCAAATTCTGCTGACTGAAGCTTATTTCGCCTCCTTTGGAATCTCTGTGATATTTGTGAAGAACTCGTGCACATTGTCCTGCTGCTGGATCCACTGCCGCGACGCGCTGTGCAGGTGGGCCGAGACGGCCGTGCAAAAATGAACAAATTTGAGCGTATCGGTCTCCGCGCTGTACGAGGCGCACCCCTCGGCGCACTTCTCGAGGAACGGCACGCACCCATCGCGGAACGTCGACTCGATGACGCTCGAGCGCAGAAGCAGGAAGGACTCGTTCTTCTTGAGGTCGGCGCTGAGCTGTGCGAGCTCTGTCGCCTCGCGCAGCGCACCGAGCTCGTGCGCAAAGTACGGCATGTAGTCGATGATCGTCATGCGAATGGACTCGACCATGACGCTGATGTCGGCGCGGCTGATGCTCGCCCGCAGCGCGGCCTTCAGCCCTTCGGTCACTTCTTCCTCAGGTACGTCCATGCGTGCTGCGCGCGGTTTGTCCCAGGACTCCTGGAGGCACTGGGTGACTGTGTGGCGGACAACCGCTGTGAAGTGCGGCAGCAAGAATTCCATAGCCTCTGCCAGGCGCTCGTTAAGCTTGCCCTGTGCAGCATCTACCCTTGGGCCCTTCGCCGGGGAGTCCATCTCGTACACCATGGAGCGCTCGGATGCGCACTGGAGCTTCGCCCAGTCCTCGGCGCAGCGGGCCGTGTACACGACGCCGATAACGTACGGTATGAGGACAACCTGGCTGATCGTATTGACAAGAATAGTCGTCCACTTGGCGATTTTTTCTTCTGTGTTGGTTTCTGCCTTAACCGCCTGGATGATGCTGGCGACAGGCAGGAGGCCCTCGATCTGGTCGAGTGTGTTGTGTGGGGTATTGATGTCGAACGCCGCGAGCTGCTCCACGTGCACATCGTCGAGCATCTGGAGCACGCTCAGGCTCGACTCAGACTGGCCGATGCGGTTCTGAAAGAAGCGGAGAGCGAACTTGGCGAAGAGCATCTGCAGCTCGAGCGCGTACGTGCGCGCAAGTACGAGGCCCCAGCGGTAGAAGAGGATGGCGAAGAAATAGGAGAGCTTCATGCAGCTGAGGAAGACGGGAATAGAGACGCCCCGGGTGCGGAGCAGGGCCGCGAAGATCTTTCGAAGTACATGCGCGAAGGCCGGGAGAAGCGTTCGCTTAAATCGAAGGAGCTGCTGCTCGCACGGCGGGACGACTAGCTGGTTCAATTGGGAAATGCGCTGTTTCAGTGGGTCCATCAGTTATCGGCGCAGATCAGAAGCATACACAGCGTAAAAATTAAAGTAAATAGTAAGAATTTAGGCAGAAGACAGGTGTTTACGTAACTGAGGTTTTTCTGTGTTGTCTCTATTCCGCTTGCAAGATTTGTCTCTACAATGTCGTTCTCTATGCTATCACATATGTCTGTATGTCAATATAAGTAGAATCCGTACTTTTCAGGGTTCTTTTGAATCTCGCACACGGCGAGGTAGGCTGCGTAGGCCTCTGCTTCCCGCTGCCGGTCGAACACGTCGCTCTTCGGAAAGGTCTGTAGCGCGTGCGAAAAGATCTTTGCCTGTGAGACCATGCCGAAGCCGCCTATCGCTGGCAGTGTCTCGAACTTGAGGACGGCGTACTCGCCATAGTAGACCTTGCGAAAGTACAGAAACGCCTCGAGGACCATACGTGCACTCGAAATCGCAAAGTCGGATGCGAACGGCATCTTCGGGATGAGCTCGTTGCGCTGAAACGCTTTCAAGAGGAAGCGGTCTTCGAAAATGGGGCTCTGGAACTCTTGGGGTGCATGCTCCTCGTCTTTCTTTACTATTTCTGTCTGCGTTGATTCCTCATATGTGGGCCGCAGCGTGCAGCTTGCGTATCCCCGCAGGCAGCGCTTCATCTCTGGCGATGATTCTATTTTCATGAGTATCTGGAATGCGATTGCATCCTCTGCAGCACTGCTCGAGTCCCGCCACGGCCCCTGATAGGTGTCACGATTGATGCGGCACGTGGCGCGGTAAACGTGGCCCTCGACCAGGCAGAACGTGTCAAAAGACACCTCGTTGGTTGCAGAAAGCAGAGCGACTTCCTCTCGGAGCTCAGCGCTTGACCCTTGCTCCTGTACGACCGTTGAAAAGTAGCTGCCCTCGTAATTTCCGCGAAAGAGTGGAAAAAATGTTGGCAAATGGGCTATGATCTCGCAAAAGAAGTCATTTGCCGCTCGGCACGCCGGGTACGCCTCGTACACGCAGTACGGCCCATCGTGGGCGAATGCAGACACATTCTTATCGCTCTTTGGTACAAATTCTTCTAGTATGGACTGCGAAAGCCCATGTGATGCTGCTATCGACCGCAGCTGCTCGATCATCGCCGTCGGGAACTCCAGTCGGAAGCTGTGTCGAATGAATGCTTCGTATCGCTCCTTGCGCTCGAAAAAGACATTTGCATCGAAGAGGTTGATGAGGCACTGCTTTGCTGAGAATGGCGACTGGCGGAGCGACTTCGGCGGCTGACTTCGGAGAATTTGCATTGCATAGACATAAAAGTTTACAGCTGCTAAAAAGTTGACATTCTCTCAGTAAAACTGAATAATCAGTTAAAAGAATGCAAATGCAGCAAAACAAGCTATCGTCTGCTCAATATCTGACTTACGCGCGGCGTCGCTTGTTGCCCTGGAAGCCCGCCTTTCCGCGGCGCTTGCCAAAGCTCTTCTTGCCGGCGAAGTTTCGCATCATCCGCTCCTTGAAACCGCCCAGGACAGTCTCGAGGACGCCCTCGTCCTCCACGAGCGCCGGCGTGATTTTCGTCGACTTGGCGGCATCGTCACCCTCCGTCGGCTTGACCTCGACCTCAGCATCAGCGTACGCCTTCAGTGCCTCAGCGCAGCCCTCGGCTGTCTCGAACAGCACGAGCATGCGGTTCTTCTCGCCCTCCATGACATGCGCGTACAGAATACCTGCGCGAATGCTCTCATGTGGGATGTTCTTGATATACTTGACGACACCGATCGGGACTTCCGCAGTCAGGTCGATGACCTTGGCCTTGACGTCCTCGATCGTGAAGTCAGCGCCCTTGGGCTTCGGGCGGCCGCTGTTGTCCTGCTTCTTGCTGTAGAGCGCCTCAAAGTCCGGCTTGAGCAGGGCGTCGACCTCGCTTTCGTCGAGAACGTCGTTGCTCGGGAATGCGATCTTCTTGCCTTTTTCTGACTTCTCGAGGAGCGCTGCGGCAGCCGCCTCGCTCGCGCAGTGGATCTCTGCGATGCTCACGGGGAGCTTCGTCTCCGGGTGCTTCTTGCGCTTGCGCCAGATCGCTGCGACGTCCGCTGCATCACAAAAGTCGGCGATGGCCGCGCGCACCTCTGCCTCGCCAGACTCAGCTGGGACGGGGTACAGCATTACAGAGTACTTGGAAAAGTCGATCGACGCGTCGAGCGGTGTCTTGCGCTTGATGGAGAGCTTGTCCTCGCTGACCTCGAGCGTCTCGCTATCCTTGAGGGACTCGACGATGACGGCGGCGTCTGACGTCATGCTGGCGAGTTTTTTGAAGGTGAGGAGGCACGCGATAGTCACGAAGCCGTTGCGGTCCTCGGCGATTTTTTCTTGGAGGAACGAGTCGCGGGAGAGATTGGCGTCACCGAAGTAGAACTCGATCTGTTTGCGAATCTGGGTATGGTCGGCCATTGTAGGAAGCGAAGAAATCACAAAAACATTAATATTCTCGCTCTTTTTCACTAAATTAGTGAAGAAAATTGACTCATTCACACATTTTCACATTCTTAGCAATTCTGCATATGCGCAATAGCTTCCGCTCGCTCTTTGTCCGTCTGCAGGCCAAAAATCGCACTACCAGCAACGAGAACATTCGCACCTGCCTGCACAGCCTCGACGGCCGTCAGCTTGTTGATACCGCCGTCCACCTGAATGTCAATGGACGCGCTCGCACCCCGTACACGGCGAACGGTCTCCATCGTTTCGTGCATGAACGCCTGCCCGCCCCAGCCGGGCTCCACTGTCATGGCGAGGACCATATCCACCTCATCGATGAAGGGAAGTATCGTCGCGACCGGCGTGTGCGGCTTGAGCGCAATGCCCGCTCGGAGGCCGAGCGCGCGAATTCGCGTGAGCGTTTCGCGGATACCGACGGATGTGGTGCTCTCCACGTGAATAGTAATTTGGGATGCACCGGCCGAATGGAACTCGTTGATAAACTCGTCCGGTCGCTCGATCATGAGGTGGCAGTCGAGAAAAGCATCTGGAAAACGCTTTCGAACGCTCTTGACAATTGGGATGCCCACTGCCAAATTTTTCGTAAAAGCGCCGTCCATGACATCCACGTGTATCCACTGCGCACCACATCGTATGACTGAGTCGATTTCGTCCCCGAGCGCGCAGAAGTCACTGGCGAGGATAGATGGCGCGATGCTTCGCATGGGCTGGTCGGGCTGTGAATCAGGCATGATATGATAAAAAATAAGAGAATGGCTTCAACAGTAGTAATTTCTCGCTCAAGACTTAGCATAGGGAATGACGCACTGCGACGCTACTCACTTGGTGACCACAATATCATCGATCTTCAGTATCATGCAGACGCACTCCGTCGCGAGGCGAATGGCAGAGTACGTCACCAAAAAGGGCTGCACGACGTTCTCCGCCGGCATGTCGGCGATCTCGCCCGCGCGCACGTCGATGCCGTGCGTCGACTTGCCGTCCATGTGCGCCTTGCGGAGCGCTGTCACAATCTCGATCGGGTTGAGCCCAGCGTTCTCAGCGAGGGTGTACGGAATGATCTCAAACGCCTCGGCGTAGGCGCGCATGCAGTAGCCCAAAATGCCGCCGACCTCACGCGCCTTCTTGCTGAGGTGCAGGGAGACCTCGATCTCCGCGGCCGCGCCGCCGGGGACGAGCGCGCCCTTCTTCGACATCGAGCGGACGACGCACAGCGCGTCGTGCAAGCTGCGCTCGGCCTCGTCGACCATGTACTGGTTGCTGCCGCGCACGAGCACTGTGGCGGGGCGCTGCTGCATGCTTGCAGGGCGCTGGATCCCTGTGACGCGCACAATCTTCCCGTCGAACGTCGACTCCTGGCAAACGAGGTCCGCTGTCCCAAACTTATCTGGCGAGAAGTGGTCGACGTGGCTGATCGGGAGCATGCCGAAGCACTTGGTCAGGAACGGCACGTCCGCGCGCTCGATGTCCCTGACGACCATGATGTTCATCTTCGCGAGGATGTCGAGCGAGAGCGTCGTGACCGCCTCGCGGAGGATCGACTTTTGGAGCAGCAGGACGTTGCATCCGCTCTTCTGGATTTTCTTGCAGAGATCGAGAATGTACCGGCGCTCCTCCTTCATCGCGCGGTCGATCTGCGTGTAGTCCGAGACCGACACTGTGCCCTCCATGTCCGTTTTTGGGGGGCTCAGGCAGAACTGAATGAGCGCGATCTTGGCGTTCGCGACGCGCGTTGGGCCACCGGCGCTCGTGGACGCCTTCTGCTGGAACACAGTGCCGTTCTCCAGGAGCTCGGTGTCGTCGACTGTGCCGCCGAGGGCCTTGACGATGCGGATGTCGCGCAGGTCGACGTCGCCGTTCGGGCGGCGGATGGCACGGACTGCGTCAACGGCCATTGGCGCGAGAATGTCGCTGTTCTGCGCCACAATCTTCGAGCTCAGGCTGGTGATGGCGGCGCGCACGAGGGGCTCGCGGTCCCCAGTGAAGTCGACTGGGATCGCGAGCGTTTTCTCGAGATGCGCGTTCGCGGCCTCGCAGGCCTCCATGAAAGCCTCTGTGATCTTGGTCGCGTGGATGCCGCGGTGCAGCAGGTCCTCACACGACTTGAGCAGCGAGCCGCAGAGCACGACGACGGAGGTCGTGCCGTCGCCGGCCTCGACGTCCTGCGCCTTGCTGAGGTCCACGAGCATTTTGGCGCACGGGTGCGTGACCTCGAGGCAGTTCAGGATTGTGGCGCCGTCGTTACTGATAGTGATCTCGCCGCGGCCGCTCTTGATCATCTTGTCCATGCCGCGCGGGCCGAGGGACGTGCGCACGCAGTCGGCGATGGACTTGGCCGCGAGGATGTTGCTCATGCGGACGTCGAGTTCCTTGGCTTTTTCTTGCTTTTTCTCGTTGCTCATTGAAAATTCAAAATGAAATTTAATGAGAAGTCAAAGTGACACACCATCACACAAATTTATAGTAGATGTTCACTTCCGACACCTTAAACGCCGCAAATACTTCCGAAGAAGTCATTTCCCTTGTCATCGACGACGATGAAGGCCGGGAAGTTCTTGACGCGGATCTTCCACACGGCCTCCATGCCGAGCTCAGGGAAGTCGAGCACTTCGACCTTTTGGATCGACTCCGTCGCGAGGACCGCCGCGGGGCCACCGATGCTCCCGAGATAAAAACCCTTATTGTCCTTGCACGCGGTCGTCACCATTCTGCTGCGGTTGCCCTTCGCGAGCATCACGTGGGACCCGCCGGCCTTCTGGAAGAGGTCGACGAACTCGTCCATGCGGCCCGCGGTGGTCGGCCCGAACGAGCCGCTCGCGTATCCCTTCGGGGTCTTTGCCGGCCCAGCGTAGTACACAGCGTGTTTTTTGAAATACTCTGGCAGGGGCTGGCCAGCCTCGAGGCGCTCGCGGATCTTCGCGTGGGCGATGTCGCGCGCCACGATCATGGACCCGGTGAGGCGCAGCCGCGTTTTGATGGGGTACTTGGAGAGCTCTGCGCGAATCTCCTCCATCGGGCGCTCGAGGTCGATGTCGACCGGCGCCTCTTTGAGCAAATCGTTCTCGGAGACATCGGGCATGTACTTGGCGGGGTTCGTCTCCAGCTGCTCGAGGAAGACGCCCTCGGGCGTGATCTTGCCGAGCGCCTGGCGGTCCGCTGAGCACGAGACGCCGATGCCGACCGGGCACGAGGCGCCGTGGCGCGGCAGGCGGATGACGCGGACGTCGTGCGCGTAGTACTTTCCGCCGAACTGGGCGCCCATGCCGAGCGCCTGGCAGTGCTGGAGCACCTGTGCCTCGAGCTCGAGGTCGCGGAAGGCCTGGCCGAACGCCGAGCCCTTGGTCGGCAGGTTGTCGTAGTACCGGCAGCTCGCGTACTTGACTGTCTTGAGGCACTGCTCGGCGCTCATGCCGCCGATGACGACGGCGACGTGGTACGGCGGGCACGCCGAAGTCCCGAACATCTTAATCTTTTCCTTCAAAAATACGCTCATGTTCTTCGGGTTGAGCAGGGCTTTTGTCTGCTGAAACAGAAACGTCTTGTTCGCGCTGCCGCCGCCCTTGGCGACGAACATGAAGTGGTACTCGTTGCCCTTCGTCGCGTAGAGGTCGATCTGCGCGGGCAGATTTGTCTTTGTGTTCGTCTCTTCGAACATTGTGAGCGGGGCCATCTGCGAGTACCGCAGGTTGTTCTGTGTGTAGCAGTCGTAGACACCGCGCGACAAGTCCTCTTCGTCCGTCTCGTTGGTCCACACGTGCTGCCCTTTGTAGCCGGCGATGATGGCCGTGCCCGTGTCCTGGCACCCGGGGAGGATGCCGCCAGCGGCGATATTCGCGTTCTTGAGCAGTTGCAGCGCGACGTAGCGGTCGTTGTCGCTCGCCTCCGGGTCGTCAAGGATTTTACGGAGCTGCTGAAGGTGGCCGGGCCGGAGGAGGTGCGCGACGTCGCTGAAGGCGGCGGTGCTGAGCAGCGCCAGCGCTTCGGGCTGGACCTTGAGGATGGACCGGCCGTCGAAGGTCACGCTTTCGACGAAGTTCTTGGTGAGCAGGCGGTACGGCACGTCTGGCTTGCACGGAAAGAGGGGGGCGTAGGCAAATGGGGCGGCAGGTGTGTTTCGTAAGACAGAGCCAAGGCGAAGCATTGCGATTTTTTATGAAAATTCTTTGAGAATGAAATAATCTTCAAAAGATTTTGTTAGAATTTTTACAAAAGTTATGTACAGTGCATTCACAGCAAGGATCGAAGCTGGGCCATATCTTTCGTGCAAATCAGTTTTGTCTGCTCGACGAGGTTCTGTGGTTTCACGTCGTACACATCGTCAAGAATCGTGCTCTCACATGGCTTTGGCAGGTTCTCGTGTTTGACCACGAGCTTGAGCATCGTCGATCGCGTCTCTGTCTCGAGTTCAGTCGTCTCTGCGCTCGACCACCAGCCCTGCCGCTCCATATACGTTTGGAGCCGCGTGATGGGGTTCGGAATTTCCACCGGCGGCTCGCCCCGGTACCTCGACGCGTCGTCGGACGTGCTGTGGTTGCCCACCCGGTACGTCATCGCCTCTATCAGCACTGGCGTGCCCTTCGCAATGCTCATCGCTTTGGCCTCCGCAGTCACCGCAAGGACTGCGAGCGCATCGTTGCCATCAACGCGAATAGCGGGCACGCCGTACCCACTGCCCCGGCCGGCAATGCCATCGCCCGCGTACTGCTCAGCGCACGGCGTCGAGATGGCATACGCATTATTCCGACAGAAAAAGATCGTCTGGCATTTGAGCGTTGCTGCCATGTTCAGCGCTGCGTGGAAGTCGCCCTCCGAGGCGGCGCCCTCGCCAAAGTAGCACATGCACACTTTCTTCGCGTTCTCAAGGCGAAAGCCATACCCACAGCCCGCGGCCTGCGGGAGCTGCGTGCCGACCGGCGACGAAATCGTGTGAAAGTTCAGTTTCTTCGATCCGTAGTGAATCGGCATCTGTCTGCCTTTCGCTGGGTCCTCGCAAGAGCCGATGCACTGCGCGACCATCTGATCCATCGTGTATCCGCGCCAGAGGAAAGCCCCAGACTCCCGGTACTGGCCGTACATTGTGTCCTCGAGCGAGAGCGCCGCCGCTGAGCCGACGACGCAGCCGAGCTCTCCCTCGCTCGTAAGATAAAAGCTGATACGACCCTGACGCTGGCAGTCGTGGAGCACTTTGTCTATAACAGTTTGCTGAATCATCGTTTTGAGCATCTTACGGGCCAGGTCGCGGCTGAGAATAGCGTCGAGCTGCGGGCAGGGGTTCACAACGGTGGAGCCATCGAGGGAGAGGACACTGAAGATAGGCAGGGACTGTGCAGGCTTTGTGAACTCGAGCGATGTCTGCATGACGCTCTGTGCCGATGGGTAGTTGAGGTTCCACATTTTGCTCGCGGCAAACATTCGTTCTGCGTCTGAGAGCAGTCGGCGCACTGAGGCGTACATATATTGCTCAAAAGAATGGGAAATCTATGATGGAGGGCTTGTGAAACACTCCCAAAGTAAAACCTACTGGGTAACCAATCTATTTACACGTCATACTCGGCAAAGAGCAGGTTCTGCTCGACGGATAGGTCAGTGAGTGTTCCACGCCGAACGGTGACGCCTGCTAGCTCGTCATCGTCCTCGTCCATCTCTTCAGCGTCAAACTCATTCGCCTCGAAGAGCGCCTTCTTCTCCAGAAACTCCTCGAGGGAAATCGATCGCCACTTGCACACAAGCCGGCTCAGGCCGTCCAGAATTTCCTTCTCAGTGCACAGCGGGAGATCGACGGAGCCACAGGACGTCGCTTCAGCGTCTATCTCGCACCTGTGCAGCTCGCAAAAGTACCCCTGCTGAACGAGAAAATTCCGCCGCCGCGTCGCGAACCGCTCCTCGTGGGTATGTTCACTGATCAGCGAGTAAAAGACGACAGAGCCGCCGTTCAGCTTCGGCCGAAGGAGCCGACCGATGCGCTGCAGCTCCTGCCGCCTGCTCCCGCCCTGCGCGCTCACCTGGATGAGCACTGTGGCGGCTGGCAGGTTGATGCTGGTGTCACCGACGCGGCTGATGCAGACGATGCTACACGTCGGAACGTACTGGAACTCAAAGAGAATGCGCATCCGGTCGTTGTGCGGCGTCGAGCCCGTGATGGCCGGGCAGCGCAGGTAGTCTTGGCACAGCTTGAGCGCATGCAGCGAGTCCGCGAAGACGAGGACCTTATCGCCTTTCCGGGCGTGCTGTGCGGCGAGCGCGACGCACTGGCGGAGCTTGATGGGGTTGCAAGCGGCGAGCGCTAGCCGCAGCGCCGACGGGGTCTCTGCGCGGTAGAACTCTTTGAGAAAGGCGCCCTGCGTGGGGCAAATGATGGTCTGGCAGGAGACATTGGCGATGTAGCCGCTGCGATGCAAATCCCACCAGGTCGCCTCGTAGAGCTTTGGGCCGACGAGCGCCGTGAGGTCTTTGACCTTATCGTCTTCGCGGAGCAGCGTGGCGGTAAGCCCGAGTAGGCACTGCGCCGGGATGGCGCGGATGCAGCGCTGGAACGTCACTGCCGGCAGTGAGTGCACCTCGTCGAAGACAACAAGGCCCCAGCGGTGCGTGGAAATCCAGGCGAGGGCGTTCTTTCGCCGCTTCGACTGCTTGCCGATGTTCGCGCTGAGCATCGCGTAGGTCGTGAGCACGATGGACGTCGCTGGCGAAAAAGTGTCCTTTGACTTGCTCGTACAGCGGTATATGAGGCTGCTCGACGGCGTTCCGTCTGGCCGCGCGGTGAACTCGTGGAACTGGTTCCGCCACTGCTCAACTGAAACCGCAGAAGGGCAGACGACGATTGCTGGGCACTTAACGATGCAGATCGCCCCGATGCCAACAAGCGTCTTGCCAGCGCCGCACGGGAGCACTATTAGGCCGTTGGTTGAAAACTTACCATTCGGAGCGAACGCGTTCCATGCTGCCCTCTGGTAGGGGCGGACGTTGACAGACTCGCGCAACGCAATCGGGATCTGCTGGCTCGCTGGCTCCCGCGCGAACTCGTAGGTCTCTGTCACAGAGTACTGCAGGTTGTCAACGATGTGCGACTTGACGTCAACGTACTGCGACTTTGGAATATGCAGTGTGTACTTTCTAGTGTTATCTGTATTTTTTGTGATAGACAAGCCGAACCGGTCTGCAATTGACTGTGTGACTTCATCCTCAGCAGCGCTCTCAAGGCTGTATCTTTCTTCTCTCGCTGTGTTCGGCCCCTGCACAAGTGCAAACTTGCCGTAGCGCTGGTACGAAAGAAAGACAAAGTACAGAATCTGGTACAGGCAGGTCGTCTTGAGCATATCATCGAAGGCCCCACTGATGTAGCTGATGGCCTCTGCGGCCTCCTTCGCATCAAGCGCACTTATGAGCGAATGAAAGCGAGCCTTGAGCGTCTCACTCGGAATCTTTTGGTATTTTGACCCTGGCTGGGCCCACAGAGCGATGCAGGACTGCACAAACACAAAAATACAGACGAGCTCTATCTGCATTGCGCTTTCGATGCGGCGCGGGCGGAAATCACATGCCATCTTCCAGGCAACGATACTTATGCCGCATAGAACGGTTTGGTACGAATACCCGATGGACTGTCCCCCGAGGAGGCCGTACGGGGTGATGCTGTACTGATGCATTGACTGCTGGATACTAATCGGCTCTGCGATAGAGCGCACGAAGCTCTGCAGTGATTTTTGAAACAGTGGCACAAAGGTCAAACACGCCTTTTTACGGAGATTTTCGTCTTTCAGCACTGAAAGCGACTCATTCGCTTTAGAGATCAGTGCAAACTGTGAACCTGGAGTCTGCTGGCAAACATATACCTGTGGGTGCTCCAGGCTCTCTTTAAAGCAAAGCCACATGAATCATTTTGAATAAAAAGGGGAAAGCGTTAGTAAGTGGGGCAAAGATAAAAGAAGGCTTTTACTAGCAAAAGCCAAAAACTAAGTTTCAAATTACTTTCAGCGCAGTGTTGTCGATCATGCCATGGGATAGCAGACAGTTGCCGTAGCAGCTGGTGCTATACCATGAATCTGTTGGCATTTTGGTTTAAGATCATCATGTGGGTGGATGAATTGTGCAGAAAAATCAAAAAATTAGCAGTCAGCGCAGTGTTGTCGGTCATCACAGACCTGCAGACTAGACACGCATCGCAAAGCGACAGAGTGTGTGGCCCGCAGCCTGCTCTGTTGGCATTTTGGTTTAAGATCATCATGAAGGTGTGAAATGGGCCACGGCAAAGCTATACTAAAAACTCAGCGCAATGTTGTCGATCATATCCCGCATGTGCACTGCATGGCCACGCAGATGGTGCAACAGTACACATGAAAGATTTGTTGGCATTTTGGTTTAAATTCATCATAAGGGATGGAACGGTTGCGAAACTTATGCGCTATCAAGCACATGCAGGTGACATTCTCTACCTAGAAAAATACTTTTTATTAGTACCAAAGCGTGAAAGTATTAAAAAATTCTTTTACTTGTGATCACAGAATCTCTACGTAGCTGCTGACTGTGCAGCCTTGCGTGCACTGTATCGGCGGTAGGCCGTATGCCTTCCTCCACGCAGTCTCTGCAGCTCTTTATCTATCTCTGCGATGGTAAAAGACTCTGTGTGGCAGCCTGAGGCAATCGTAGCGTGACGCCACTGTCTTGCGATGCTGTCGTGGCATGGTCCTGGCACGAAGACTATTTCGCGTATTTTCTTCTCGTGCTCTGGCCACTTGTGTGGTATGCGAAGTGTGAAGTACATTCGTGCAAACCAACGTAAAAGCCCGATGGCACTCTGGAACAGAAGAACATTGCGCCCGTTCCAGTGTGGCATAGGCTGTGATCGAAGGTCGGCAGCCTGCACAAACGCTTGGACTTCATCATCTTCCTTATCGGCGAGAGAGGAAATTTTCCGCTGCAAGGCCGAAAAAAGATTGAAGAAAAAGGACTGGATCTCACCTGTAGCGAGTTCTGCAGTGCTGTTCTCTGTGCTGTCATCCGCAGTTGACTTCCAGCGCTGAAGTGTGATCCGGAACGCATGGATAGTCACCTGGCGAATCCAGGATTGTTCCCACACGCCCTCGATGCACTTGCTCTCGAGCCACGTCGGAACTGCTGATGGGGAAATAACGCCTGTCTCAAGAAGATGAAACATCGTCTGAAGCCTATCGGAGTGGCTTGTCGTCCAAAACTTGTACACATGATCGAGTAAGGCGACAGATGTCGTCTCGTGACCACCCTTGGAAACGTCTGTGCATATCGCCAGGTTTTCATCGAAAATTGGCTTAAATCGCTCCAAAAGCTGCTTCTGGTAGGCATGCGACACCTTAGTAGCGCTTAATATGCTATCGAGAAGCTGAAGTTCACACGAAAACGATTTGAAGCTCTCTGGCTTAGTCTTTTGCAATGTTCGCACCGATTCGCAGTCGATACTCTGAATGCTAAGTCGGAAAACATTATCTTTAATAAGCGCTTCGTTCGGCGGCCTTTTCTTCAGAACAAATCCGTGCAGTTCCTGTGGAATGACGCCCCTGATCCTTCCTGGAAAGCTACCTTCAGCAAGATCTCGGAGAAGCTCAAAGAGGAACAGCTTCCGGCATACGAGAAAGCGCGAGTCGACCGTGGCGTTTGCAATGGTGTGCCACTGGTCCCACGGGAAAGCAAAGTGCTGATTTCGAAGCACCTCAGCGATGAGTGCACGAAGCCTATCCACTACCTCAATGTCCAGCGTATGAATACGCGAGAACATGTGCGTCCAGAGGCTTAGTAGGGTCATTCCAGCGATGTCCCCGTCCAGATTTCTCGGGCAGACGATAACGTGCGAAAGCAGTCGCATCGTGAAAAACAGGGCCGTTTTTGGTGCGACTTCGGAGGCTCCATAGTGTCCCCCTTCTGCTAGAATGGGCCCTGGGAGAGAGAAATAGTCCTCCAGAAGGCAATACACATTCAGCATCGTTGTAAACGCCCTTCGCTCAGCAGAGACGGTGGTATTTTCGAGCGAGAGAAATAGTGCGTCATCAATACTGAGGAATGCGAGGGCACATTGCTTGACGTCTAGTTGGTTCGCCCATACTACATGACGCACGTAAGAAAAGCGCTTGAGAATGTTCAGCGGTGTAACGAGCACAGCGAGTTCCGGGCTGCTTTCCACAGAATCGCGAGCTAGCTCCTGCAACCCATCAAACAAGCAGAAGTAGTATGCCCCTGCGGTAGTCAAACTGTCTTTTGTTGGCTGTGCGACATCTGACTCTACAATTGTGTCGTTTGCTGTGCCTATATTTTGATCCTTGAGCGCGAGCTGTAGTACATCTGTATTCTGATGTGGTCCATCCCCTGCAGAGGTGCTCAAGTAGAGTGATCGAGCTCCAAACGATTCATTTGCCTCTTGCGACACACATGGGGTATAAATGCTGTTTGGCCATGAAATTTTGGCTGCATGACTCGTAATTTCATCTCGAGCAGGCAGGCTTGGGTACATCAAAAGGAGCATATACGCCGATCGCGATAATGGCTCTTCAGAACACTGCACCATGTTTCGAATTCGGTGTAAAGCCTCACTCTCAACACTATGAGAGAACAGCGATAATATCCAAATAGATCGCTGGACAAGAAATATGCTATCTGAGTGCACCATTGCTTCTTGCAGAATAATGACAAGCACAGTTTGGATTTCATCACTAAATTTTGTCTTTGCAAGAGCCTTCAAGTGCTCGTTTAGTAGTAATGCACGCAGAACGAGTGCTTTGGATGGCAGCTCGAGGAAACAGCGAATGCAATGCGATATAAAGTATTCTTCGAGGCTAAGTCCTCCAGGTAGAGTGGGCTCGGCCTCTATGTATGCCTGCCATAGGGCATCTACCACCTCGTCTGAGAATTGAATGGACCCTGTACTAGCAGTATAATCCGCCTGTATAGTTGCCAAGGCGTACAAAGCCTCATCAACTTTTGGTTTGGTGGAAAAATTTAAGCGGGTAAGTATTTTTTTCCTAGATTCCATTCTGTCAATACATTTGTGAACTTCCCTTAACTGCGAAACAAACAAATTAGATACTATTCTTTAGTTAACATGCTAACAAAACGAGATCTACACATACCGGCTTTCAATACTCAACGAGTCTGCAAGCCGATGGGCCATCATCATGACTGTTGACGATAGGCCAGCTGACATTGGCACAGGAACCGCACTCGCGTCGCACACATATATGTTGCGCGTATTCTCCACGAGAAAGTCTGGCTTGAGGACACTGCCAAGGGCACACGTACCGCCAAACTCCCCGAGGCCAACCACCTGCGCACGAATCGCATCTTGTGACCGCGATGCTTCATTTTCTCTTACACACTCGAGCATTGCCTTCGAATTCGAAATTGTGTCTGCGCACTGCAGCGCTTCGGCGAGAACTGAAACGTCACTTTCTTCCGATAAGTAATTTGGGTTGACGTGCATTTTCATTGTTCCCTCAGCAGACTCCCGAAAACTGACTTCGCCGCGGGACTGTGGTCGCAGGAGGCGTGCATCAAGCGTGCACCCATGTGTGACCTTGCCTGCCGTACTCTCGAGGTAATTTCGCAAAAAGACGCCGTAGTCGGCAACAGCTGAAAATTTATCACTCGTCGTGGCTCTATTGTAAATTCGAGGGCCCTCGAGCGAGCACGAACCCCATCCACTTCCCCACAGCCCCCACTCGAGCTGGATAAGCTTCTGAACGAGTGCATTGAACATTGGTGATGCGCTCATGCGGTTCTTCGATGCACAACGAGTGCTCACCTGCACCTGGTCAAAGAGATTCTTTCCAACCTCATTAAGGGGAATGCGGCAAGGCTCACCGAACGACCCGACCGCCTGAGGCGACCCGATCCCACTCGCGAGTAAAATGCGCGGCGTCTCAAGCGCACCAGCACAGAGGATAACGCGGTCGCAATCAAGCGTCTGGCAGATTCCTTGGGCGTCAGTATAGCCCACAGCGTGCGCCCGATTCTGGTTATCAAACTTGACTGTGTCTATGCGTGTGTCACACTGGACAGTCAAAAGCTGCCCAAAAAACTTGTGCTGCTGTATAGGGGCAAGGTATTGGTTACTTGTCGTGATAACAGACTTGCTCGACGGTTGGATACGCTTCTTCGGGAGCATGACAATGCCCTGCGGGTGGTCTTTTAGCGTGAGCTGCTCGCTCGTTTGGAAACTTTCGGCGACTGCACTGCGGACAAAGGCGCTTGTGAACGGCGAGAAAACTGCAGTTTCCTTGTAGGCCGCACACATATCCCTGTCCCACTCGCTATCCCTACGTAAAGTGTCTTCAAGCTTTGGTTCGGTCTCAAACTCTGAAAAGAATGAATCAAGGGATTCGCCCTTGAAGTGCTTCATTTTCCAGGCATCAAACTCTTCGCTCGGTGGTCGCGCGTACGAAAGCTCCTCCGATAGCGCACTTCGACCGCCGAGAATGGTCCCAGCGACGAACGGGAGCCTGCGGTTCGCACAGGCGCCCTGCGGCACTGTGTGAAGTAACTTTCGTGTGTTATCGGCTTTTCCTTCTCTGAGAACCGCGTGTCTATCGAGAATGCGCTGCAAGGGCATCCGGGCCTGGACGGACGACAGCGTCGTAGGCTGCGGACCTGCCTCAAAAAGATGCACTGTCGTACCTGCGCGGCACAGTCGCGAAGCTAAAATGCAACCAGCAGTGCCTCCACCGATAATAATGGTGCGATTCGAGTACATTTCTTATGCTCTATGGGACAACTTAACTAGAAATTGATGTAGTAAGCGCTCAAATTTACTATTTAGCCAATTGCTTACCCGTCAATGTACAGTCGTCGCAGCTGTGATGGCTCAGTGCGCAGCCCGGTGACTGGACATGTCCCCTTCTCATCAACGTGTGCTTTTATACAGAGGTAACAGAATATCTGCCCGCTGACGGCGTTCAGTGTGTGGTTCGCGACGATATTCTTGCAAATTGGACAATGCCGTGCGTGCACGATCTCCCGCTCCTCTGCAACTGAGGGTGCTGGAATATAGAACTGCCGTTGCGAGAGGTTGACGCGTTGGCCTCTAGTACCGACACGGGTCTCAGGCGCCTCGCCTGACCGACCGAAATACCACTCACAGAGCGTGATAATGACTAAGCCGAGGCCCAGGCTCTTCAGTAATCGAGAAGTCAGATTCACTGTGCTGTACCGTTGGAGATCATGGCTATTGCACTTGACAAGCATGAGCTTTTGGAAAGCCAAGTACGGTGATGTCGTGTTCGAGCGACTCATAGAGAACAGGATTGTCAGAAAGAGCGTGCCAAGCGAAAGCACAAAGTTGATGTACGGCGTAATCAGGTACAGAACCTGCCGAAGAGGACCTATTTTCGGCTTGAACGCATCCCTGTGCCTTTCTTGAACAAAATTCATGATCTTTTTGAAAAGTGCTACGAAAGCGACCTCAATAATTGAGCTGCGCAGCTTGGCGATGCTTAAAGCACTGCGAACCCTACTGTTCTCAGCCTTTTCCGCGGAACGACTAGATAAAGATATAGGCTCTTCTGGGGCCTCAGTTCGCCGCAAACCGACAAAATACTCTGTGAACGTCGCGTCGTAGGCTTTTAAGTATGCAATATCAATGAGGCCCATGACGGCTGTGAATATACTATCGATGTGGTTAAAAATGGGGTAAAGCGCCGGAAGGCGCTCTGTCAAGACTCGGAATCCGTATTTGAATAAGGCTTCAACTGTCCCTTGCAGTGACTCCTTTCCAGCAATCTCGAAAACGTTGGGCAGCGGATTGTCCAGGTCTTGGTACTGTGCAGCTATTTCCATCGATATTTAAGAAAACATGCTCATGGAACGTAGATAGATAGCAATTTTCATTTTCTAGATTCTATTTTCATGAAAAATGATTTGTACCACGCTTCGGTACAACCATGTTCTAAGGCCAGTCACTAGAGCTGAAACGTAACCCTTCGCCGCCTGCCTGACTCTTCGTAGGCTTCATTGTGTTCATTTAATGCGCTCAGCGTCAGCTTTTGGCCTGCATTCGCATCTCCTATGACAATCTCCTTCTGGCAGATCTTTCCAGGAGCATCTGCAGTATTGTTGTCCTCTGCAGAATAATCTGAGCCACCAGAAGAAGCCATAGTGGTCTCGTCAGCAATTGTTGTTGCCCACTCACTATCATCATCTTTTCCGTACCACGCCTGCTTTGACAGGTCCATGTCGATGAGGAGCTCGAAGGCCCCTTTCGGACTGACATCAATGGAGTAGAGATCGCAAAAGGCGACCTCACGCGAGCCCATTTCACGCTGCCCTCCCCAGATGTACAACTTATTATTCCCGAGAGCACAAAGATTGGCGTTGAAGCGTTCGCATGGTATGAATTCACGCTGTGTGGACCCTTTGCGGGCCTCTGCAAGATACCAATTTGCGAATTTTGGTGTGGTACTCTCCTCTGTTTGATGCTCTGCTTCTTCGGCAATAGATGCCGGCGCGTGCCGCTTCATTGGGACTGGGAAGAAACGCTCTGTTTTGTGATCGAAAACAAAGAGATCGTTGTAAAATTGGCTCGCGCCACTCCGCTTCGCCCCAGAGGCGCTGATCTCATCTTTGACTCCGCCAAAGAGGAAAGTCTTCCCTCTAGTCGGGTGCGTCGCAAGCGTCATACCGCTCCGTGGGGATGGTGGGATACCGAGGCCGGTCTTCATCGCCGACCAGACGCCACTCTGCAGATCATATTTCCAGAGGTCATTGTGGAGAATGGGTATGCCTTGGGCTGCTTTACTTGAATTTTTATCGCTCGTCTGCGCTGAAGGTGGGTAATACACACTATACCCACCAAACAAGTAAACTGTATCCATGTACACCGTCAGGCAATGACCGCTGCGTGCTGCGGGTCGGTTCGCGGTGTATGTCCCGCCAGAGACACCGTTGTCGAGACATCGCCATGCTGGCTCACAGTCCGACTCAAGGTTCTCGAGGACCCACAGGTCGTTGTGGTACTTCACAGAAGGGCCACTATCGACGTCGTAGAACCCGCCGAAGAGGATGACCTTGTTGTTCCATGCTGCCATGCGATGCCCGCTGCGGGCGCTTGGCTTCTGCTTCGAGTTCTTTGTGCACTCCAAACGGTGCCAAGAGTAGCACGTCGTGGACTTGCCGTCCGCTTCCATCTGCATTGATTTTTGAATGGATTTACTTTCAACGTCGAGCCGCCATGTGTCAGAGAAGTGCTGAAAGAGCTTTTGGTTCGGAGAGACGTACTCGCCCCCGAATAAAACCATGGACCCGATGTTCGGTAAGCAAACGGCAGCGTGACCAGAGCGTGGTGATGGGCCTTGCTTGGCGTAAAACATGGCCCCAGCCTTTTTGCCTGGTGTCTTCGCGTCTGAAGCGGGCCGAATCTCTCTCCAGGTATTGGTCAGTGTGTTATAGCGGTACAGCGTACCGTATGTCGATGTTATTTTTCCGTTCCAGTACTCCCCACCAAACAAGAGCATATCGCTTTTCTCGAGAAGCGGGTGCGGAATCAGCGAAGCTGCCGTGCGGGATGTCGGCGTAGCAGAATCAGACTGTGCATCGTCAATTTCCATCGCCGCAAGGTGCTCGGAGAGGTCAGAGTCCGAAAGATCACTATCGCTCAAAACTTCCATGGTAGGATTCTCAGCTTCAACGATTGGCTCTTCGCTCGGCCCCTCGTTCGCTCGAGCCTCCTTCTTCGAAATCCGCTTGTCATGCTTTTTCTGCTTTGCAAGCTGGCGCTCGCGTTTCTTCTCTGCGTGCTCTGCATCGTTCTTTGCGCTTTTCTTGCGCTTATCCCTGCCTTTTCCCATTGATAGTCATATGAATAGAAGAAAATTTACTAAGAAAGATTCGCACCAAACTGAAACAGTCTTTCGAGATGATTGGTATTCTATATGCTCAATGTATGCTGCATAGGCTCGTGTAACAAAGCGATGTACAACACGCGCAGTGGGAATCGGGAAAGTGACTCACGCGTGTATAAAATGATCAAAGCCAACTGGCCAAGCGACCGAGAAACGTTTGCCCCTCTGCGCCTTTATCCCCATGCCTGCGGTCTTTTTTGTGCTTTGATCGTCTTCTGCCGTGTACAACTAGACTGGATTTGCTATTGGAGTGGTGCGCACGGCGCTCTCGTCGGTACTCGTTCTCGGTGATGTATTGCAGTGTGTTTCCATCGCCAATATGATGAAAGTTGTTCTGCTCGACGTTTTCTTCTTGCAGAATGATCGAGATGAATCCATTGTCGTCGAGAATGCGGAGAAAAGTTGGTGTCGGCGTGGTGAGAAGCAGCCGAACGACATGGCGATTGAAGTCGATAGTGAACGAAATTATTCCGCGAATGGTTTCGAGCAGCGTTGCGAGCTGATTGACGGTGTCCTCGGTGAGCGAGGGTATGTCCAAGACGACGCTTCGGGTCTGATGAATCACACTGCTCTGTATTCTACCATTGGGGTATGCTTCCTGTACCCACGCGCCCATTTCATCGTCCTGCTGCGTCGGCTGCGCGGTCTCTGGCACATCCGGCTCAGTGATTGAAACCTCGAGGTTTGTGACAATCTTGGCGATGATATCGGCAATATGCGTACACATGGGCGTGTTCGACGGATCTGCGGAAGAAAAACTCGCCTCTGTGGCCTGAGAGCGCAGATCGTCGGACGCTGCACTGAGTGTAGGATCTCTCCGAGGGGATGGAACGCTCGCCATGGCACTGTACGTCTGGTAGGCCTTCGACAAAGACGGTAGAAGCGCATTCTCTTTGCACATGGGTGTCGGGTTCTCTGGGTGCTCACTTAGGAGGTGTAGAGATTCGGCAGCATTCGCTGCGATGAGTAAGTTGTCATGAGAAAGGAACTTTACGAGTGTCGGGAGAACACCTCGTTTGACGACATACGGTCTGTTGTCGTATTCTGTACACAGGATTCGGAGTCGCTTTGAGAGCGCGATTTCAGTTGATGTCAAGCTAGATGATGCCATGAGACAAGCAGGATTGCATGGAGAAAAGTACAAAGAACGAAAAAAATGATTTTATGAGCCTCAAAAGACGGTATATACTTAAGGCCACGAAGTCGTTCATTCACTAGTGGTGGTCATCTCCACATCAGCCTCCTTCACGTTTCGAGCTTCATCGAGCACGCGGATTCTTTCCGCGAGGTCGTCCTCGGGAAGCGAATACGCGTCAGAGACCTTCTTCGGAATGATAAAAACATCAAAAAACTTCTTGTTGGGCTCAAGAACCTCGAGTAGAGACCTGATCGCAAGATCGATAGCTTCACTGTCTTCCATGTCCTTTGTGTAGTGCTTTTCGAGGTATTCTTTCACGAATTTCTCTCCTCGGCCGACTGCACACGCAAACCACTCCATCGTAACACCGCCTGGCTCCGTGAGGTACACGTGAAGTTTTTCATCTTCGTCACACCCAGCAAACATGACAGACACACCAAATGGTCGCATGCCGCCCCTTTGTGTGTGCTTTTGCTGTGCCTTGGCGATATAGTTTGTGACTACTGCCACGCTTGGTGCCTCATCGTAGCTTAATCGGTGATTTTGACATTCGAGTCGTGCCATATCAACAAGAACACGAGCATCTGCCAATAAGCCTGCGAAGGCAACGTAGATGTGTTCATCGACTTGGCTGATTTTCTTCGTACTTCTTTTCTCCTGTAGCTCAGTCAAGGCTTTGCTTTCGACTGCCATAACGATGCAATTTTTACCGCGGACACCGACCGTTGCTGTGCCTTTCTTCACTGCCTCACGTGCGTACTCTACCTGAAAAAGATGACCGTCGGGTGAAAAAACTGTGAGCGCACGATCGTACGACATTGTTGGGAAACCTATGAGTTTAAACTTTATCGAAATGACCTGGGGAAGACGAATAAAGAAGGAAAAGGCGCCTACTCAACCTCTACGAATATCTGGAGAAAGATGACAATCATTGATAAAATGAGGAAGTATCGACACATGACATACAGCACGTCATCTTCCAGATAATCACGAGCGACCATATCCATTGTGTACTGCAAATGGCTTGACCCACAAACCACAAGGTTGAATACGAGGCCCATTTGAGCCACAGTGCCGATAGGTGAGCATAAAAGTGGAACATCTGCTGCTGGAAGTATTGTGGAGAAATGGTCTTTCGCTTGCACTAGAACAGACGTTGACGATGATGCTCGCGCGTGTAAAACAGGGACTATCGCAGTTCTATGACCTGCTGGTACAGATACGCCTTTTGTGCGCTGGAAAAATTTCTGCATTCCTAGATGATATAATTGGGAATACAATGGTAAAATATCAAGCTCGAGCTGATAAGCTCTGGCAAACTTGATCAACCTTATGCGTCGCAAAACATGCCGAGCAACGAAAGGTCTTTTCGTAGCTGACGGTGAATTCTTGAGTGAGCTTTTGGAATGGAAGCACCCCCTTCAACTTCGATGTAGCCTTCTATACTGGGCAGGGTGCCGGTGTATTCAATAAAATGCTGCGCTGTCTCGTAAATAAGTCCGTCATTGTCAGCAGTCGTATTTTCTGTGATTTTTTTCTTCACAGCGAAGTTCATAACTGCATCTTTCGAAACAGTGCTCACAACACGGTCAATGATATCGAATATCTCCTGTAGATATGGGGTCAGCATTGTCTTTCGCTTGCCAAAATACAAGTGAAACTCTTCACTATTGAGTGGCTTTTGCTTGGCTACGCGTGCAAGAAGGCCGTTCGGTAGAAGTGCATGCCAGCTCTCATCCAATTCTCTACATTTCGCGTCGCGCCATTGAAAAAGCTCTCGTAGAAGCGAAATTTGCTGAGCATCCATGTCACTATAGTGCTTGAAGAACATATCATCGCATGATTCCTCGTCTGTGCTTGTGTGGCCATACAGCGTCAAACATAATTGCCTCGATTCTTCCCACACCATCTTCAGCAAATTGCTATTTGAGGAGTCTTCATCATTCATAGCAAGCATATTGCGCAGTCTGAGGTAGCAGAATATCAGGTAGTGGGTATCCTCTCTCGCGTACTGAAGCATACCATCGCTCAATGGCCGAATGCGCCAATCTGCAAGTTGATATGCTTTATCCACTGAGACACCGCACAAAAACTTCAAAAGATATCCCAGCCCACGAGGTTGCCGCAGCCGCTGTAAAGCGATACCCGTATCAAACATGTTACAGACGTAGAGTCCAAAATCCCGCTGTAACCACTTGATATCTTCTGCAGCCCCATGGAAGATTTTCACAATTGATGGTGACAAAAATGCATCTTTTAGTACCCACATGTGCTTTCTTAATGTAATGACATCGATAATGTAGTCTACTTTTCGGGTACTAAGTTGCATGAGACATGTAAGTCCGAAGTAGGAGTGATACTGATGATGTTCAAGATCCACTGCGAATTCATCGACCATTTTTAGCTCTTTTGAAAGCTCTTCTAAGCCTTCTACTGTTGAAATATGCTGAAATGATATTTCTTCTAATGTTGGACATTGAATCTCGGGGCAACTTTGTAGTTGAGCCTGGGGTATTGGCCATCCAGATATGTAATCTTCGTAAGGGTGCTCGCCCGCATTGCCGAGTACGAAGTTATTTGTATTATCACGGTAAAAGGGACTGAATACTTTCTGGGTGTTATCGGGCTCTGGGTCGAGCTTCGGTCTCGGAACTTTTGAGTTCTCTGAGAATTGAGTCTCCATTAAAGTTTCTTCTTTTTTTTCGCTATGTGACCCTTCCAAAAAACAGTCTATGCAATTCTCAACTGTTTTCATTCCACTTTCTATCTCTTTATTGATGATCTCGGACATTTCCAAGTAATTTCCTTGCTCACTAAGACCATGTAAAACATTTGTTGCAGCTGGACAGAGCTTACCTATACACGCTAACAACTGAGATGCAATAGAGTCAATTGGATCACTAAAAGTCTCGAAAACTGAAACATACTCGTAGTCATCACCTTGCGGAAGCTTATCGATGGCTTTCTTCAGCTTCGCAAATGAATTTAATGCTCTAGTATTGGTGCTTTCGAGATCGCTCATTGTACGAGAAAATAGAGATATTTTATGAAGAGTCGCTGCCTAACACATGGTTGATGCTATGAATTATAAAAATTTTACTTGTTTTTTCATGAATGAAAATGTGAATTGGAGGGCTATTTATTTCCCCTAATTACTGCTCAATCGCTGAATGCTTCGATCTTCTTTCCTGCCCTCGAAATCTTCTGAACACAAGAGAAAATATCGAATTAGAAAAATCCTAATGAGGTGATAGAAGTGAGCGTACAAGGAAGGAAAAGAACACATACTTATTAATGCACAGTTAATACTCTAAAATGCTCTTTCGCCGAATAGTTAATCAAATCAGGGACAAATTTAACAAATCAACGAACGTGGGAAATGCTGCGCCTAGTAAACAGATAAATATTGCGAAAACTAAAGTGACTCCAGTTCCATCTGACCAGCTATCAGAAACGAAGAAAGAAGAACCGGAGGGGTACATTTCGGTTGCAAAGAACAATTTACGATCATTCCTCAGTCCTATAGACGATGGTCAAATATACGGAGGAAAAGAGGGTAAAAAACCACTTAATGATTGGGCAATCTGGGTCGAACGTACTTGGGAGTGCTGTTGTGGACATAGATTTCGAGCACCTGGAATTTGGGTTCCTTCAGAGCCTGCGATGTGCGAAGCTCCTGGGTGCCCGAATCCAAAATTCTTTACATTGGGCTGCAACAAGCACTTTTTGGAGGCAGGAAACAAAGGTGTTATCACGGTCCCCCCGAAGAAATGATGCTTTCGATCTCGGGGCACTCTACATTTAGGAGCATGCACTAAAGACGAGCCTAGTTAGCATGCTCACTTCAGCGTGGTTTCCAATGCAGGTTGAATTGTTTTTTTCTAAGAAAGATTGGCCGGTTCGAATTATTTTGTTTTGAACTCAAGTTTTGGCTTTCAATTAATGTCGATACGACAGCAAATAGAAAGGCTCGATGCGTTGTTGAGCAAAGCAGAAAATTCAGAATGTTTTGACTGCACTTCTCGGCAACCACGTTGGTTATCAATAAACAATGGTGTATTTATTTGCATACGCTGTGCGGGCATTCATCGATCTCTTGGGATTAATATTTCGAAAGTAAGATCGTTAACAATGGATATTCTCGATGAAGAGACTATTCAATTTATGAAAAACGCCGGTAATGGTGTAGGGAAGAGAATCTTTGAAACAAACTTGCCGCGCAACTATCATAAGCCCACAGATGCCACGCCTATCCAGCAGCTTGAAAAGATTATACATGATAAGTGGGTAAGAAAGATCTATGCTACATCACAATGGAAAGATCTTCTAGAGAGTGCCAAGCATAGAAAGTCTCTAGGAACAAAAAGAAATGAAACTCAACCTTCTTCAAAAAAAGCTATTCCAACCGAGCCACCTCGTGATACTCAAAGTGAGCCACGTGATCTAATTGGTTTTTCGTGGAACTCCAAGAAATCTGCCACACCTATGACAACAGTTGATGACATTTTCCAATCGAATGGAAGTGACCGAAAAGAAGTATGCATGAAATCCATCCTTGCGGCATTTGATTCCCCTTTGTAAATGTGATGCATATAAAGAATGTCTCTTTTGTTACTTACTCGACAGTATTGCGTACAGAGTTTAGATCTATGTTTGATGAAAATACCGCCGATTTTCATCCCCACTAGAGGGCGATGGATGAAGACAACAGCAACATGGGACTTGCTCGCCCTTGAAGGTATCGAGTGCACACTCGTAGTGGAGCCTATGGAAAAGGCACTCTACAAAGAATTCTTACGAAGCAAGGGCTATAATAAGATTGAAATCGAAGTTCTTCCTTTAGATAATATGGGTATCGGATACGCACGTGATTACATTCTCTGCTGCTTGGCACCCCAGAGCTCGTGGTTTTGGATGATTGATGATGATATTCAGCGCTTTTATGCGTACCGGAAATCAACGCAAGAAATAGAAGAAATTTCAGTTGGTCTCGCCCTACGAATAGCCAGCCCAGATGACGCTCTCTCCATCGAGCCCAAAGCGTGCATAATCGGCATGGAGTATTTCCAATTCATGCATAAGGGTGCAAGCGAAGGCGTGCACTACCGGACGAATAGCTACGCGAACATCTGCGTCTGTATGAATAGATCCCTATTTCCTGCTAAGGCTGGTCATGTAATTCGCTATCGCTTCCCCGTGCGTGAGGATTATGATCTCTGTATGCAAGTGATTGCAAGTGGTGGTGCAACTTTCAGATTTCGGTGCGTGGGCTTTAGTGCACCCGCTATGGGTGCAGCAGAGGGTGGAATGACGCCATTTTACAGATTGAAGCAAGAAATGATTCGAAAATGCAATCTTTTGATGCTTGCTTTGTGGGGAGATGAAGTTTGTAAAGAAATCACCAGAGGAACTGGTAAGAGCCGGAGGTTGGACGTCAAAGTTTCGTGGCGGACTCTCGAAAAGATGTCAGAACGTGCATTAGAGGGTCAGCCGCCTGCCGAAGATGTCATAAAAATGTGGACTGCAAAAAATGCATCCTGGAGTTTTTAAACTTAGAACATTTCTTTTTTCTTGTGCTATACCTTTTTCCTGCATAGGCGTCCTTTGCTTCGAGAGCTAACTAATGCATAGAACAGCTGTATCTCTTGGGGTTCAAAAGATTCATGAGCCACTTCCATCTCCAATGAAGCACGTTCAAGAGCGAGGGATGACCTTCCATCAGACTTTGAAAGCAAAGCATTTCTTTCGCGGTGTCCCCATGATGTCTGGATTCGCGTGCATGTGCTATTATCTGCTGAAGAATGAACACTGAGTTAATGTAAGAAAAAGAGCCTACTGTTTATAACTGCTTCAGTTATTTCTCATAAATATCATTTAATCCTCATATCATTCATACGAAATGCCACCGAAAAAGAAGGAAGAGTTCGTCCCAAAGACTGTCATTCTTGGGCGTCCCGGGATGAGCTTGAAAATGGGAGTTGTAGGCCTGCCGAACGTTGGAAAGTCATCATTTTTCAATTTGCTTTCAAAGCAGAATGTCCCCGCTGAGAACTTTCCATTCTGCACCATCGATCCTAATCTCGCCAAGATTCCTTTGCCTGATTCAAGGTACGACATGCTCTGCCAAATATTCAAGCCGAAGAGTGAAGTTCCTGCAATGCTGCAAGTGACGGACATTGCCGGTCTTGTTAAAGGAGCAGCTGAAGGCCAGGGGCTTGGAAACGCTTTCATGAGTCACATTAGCGCAGTTGATGGAATCTTCCACATGATTCGTGCTTTCGAAGATGATATGATCTCACACGTTGAAGGTGAGGTTGATCCAGTTAGGGATCTTGAGATCATCTTTGAAGAGCTTGTCAAGAAAGACCAAGAAACGATCGACAATCTCATAGCCAAGGTCAAGCCTATCGTTGATCGAGGCATCGATAAGACACAGAAGGTTAACCTTGACTACCTCATGAAAATCAAAGAAGTGCTAGCTGATGGAAAGCAGATCAGATGCGCGCAGTGGAATACGAAGGAAATCGAGTACCTCAACACTATCCAGCTTCTGACAGCGAAGCCCGCTATCTTCCTCGTCAATCTTTCTGCGAGAGACTTCTTGCGTAAGAAGAATAAATACCTTCCGAAAATCAAGGAGTGGGTTGACAAGCAGACGAGTGAGCTCATGATCCCTTTCTCAGTGGAAATTGAACAGCAGATCTTCGATATGCCTGCCGAAGATGCGGCACAGTTCTGTAAAGATAATGGATGTAAATCGCTGCTTCCGAAAATCATCACCGAGGCATACCACTGCATAAATCTTATGCATTTCTTCACGGCAGGAGAGGACGAGGTGAAGTGCTGGACCGTTCAACGGGGCGTAAAAGCTCCTCAGGCTGCGGGTCGTATCCACACAGATATGGAGAATGGGTTCATTTGCGCCGAAGTCGTGCACTGGGAAGATTTTGAAAACCTGAAAGATCTTGCGGAATGCAAAGAAACAGGAAAGCTACGCCAAGAAGGTAAGACATACGAGGTGCAAAATGGTGACATTCTCCATTTCCGCTTCAACACATCTAAAGGTAAGAAATAATCGGCTCAGTATGAACTTATCGTCGATGAATTCTTCGATTTCTCCTTTCATTAAAAATCTGTTATCATTTCCACACTTTCTACCCCGATGATTCGTGCGTTCAGTCTGTTACTTCGCAAGCCTCGGACAATTTCCACATCTAGAAAAGGTCTCGCTCGGCCTCGAAGCCATTCCAACGCTTTAGCAGTCACAAGCTCATCTAAAAGACCACAGAGAAGCATACTTGCAAAAATCGACAGCGTCAGCACGAGTGTGAATATGCTAACCAGGGCGCTGTCGTCATCAGCTGCAGCGCCCAATCTACGCAAAGATCTCGCGTCGTCGGAGAAGAAGATTAATCGTGAGGACCTCTTTGATTCCATTTCAATGTTCCCTGGGCTGACCATGCGGGAGCACTGTGTGCGAAACGGCATTCCACCACACATGGCCGGTAAGTATCTTGCATCTTTGAATGCACTGCGCCTCGTGAAAGAATGTCCTAAAAGTTAACCTGCTCATTCTATCGACGTGCGGTTGTACATAATGTACTGCTTCACTTTTTGCCACTCTAGCAGCAAACGTTGCCTGATTTACATATTTCATGTCATCGTAACATGCTCTATCTGACACTTCGGCGCGCATACCATTCCGCTTTACGACCACCACCAATATCAGCAGAAGAGCGCGTACAGACAGCCAAGAACGCCTTGCTCGCGTTTAATGTCATGATAGTGCAGAGCATCCAGCCCGACGTTTTCATGTACACGCACTTGATCCGCATCATGGGTGACGCTGGCTACGAGTGGCAAGCGTACAAGTTCTTCGCCCGTATGCTTGAACAAGGAGTCACGCCGCTGCCTGAGACGTATGCAGCCCTCAAAGCCGCGACACATAAGCGTAGGACGTCTTTGCATGAGGATATCCAGAAGAAACTCGAGGAGGTATGGCAGAAGATGCCGGATGATATCGCAGCTGAGCTTGACCGCATGGAAGAGTCGCAACGCCTCACGCTTGCCAGCGACGTTGCGAAGATGCATGATGGTAAACTTATCCCAGCGCACATTTTGGAAAGTTCGGAGCGGTTTAATGGCAATATGGAGGCTCTCCCAGCGAGTGCACTGCTTGATCGTAAGCCACAAGCTAGTCCGTCAGAGCATAGTGAAGACTCGAGTGTTTCCACCGAGGTTGCCGGCACGCAGCGTAATAGTTCGTACGCCTCACTAAAAATTGATAGCCCCGCACTCACGTGGGAGACATTCAAAGCTGCCCAGGAGGCGAGCAAGAATGAAGCAAAGCGAATGAAGCCCGATGAGCGTGGGAAAGCGCTCGAAGGGCTGCAGATCCTCCACGATGATGAGCTTCGAATTTTTCTGACGATCCATCGCCAGCTCCGGCATGGCGAGCGCGCAGAGCTCATTGATCGTATAATCGATAATGTGCCATTTGCCGATGTTATGGCTATGCTCAGTAGGCGTGTCGATTTCTTTGTGCACATGCGAAGAGAATTCAAGCGAGTTTTAGATCTCGAAAAGGGTGACAATGCTTCACTCCAAGCCATTGACGATGCAGTGCGTCCTATTCCGAATATGACGCGAGACACATCATTCGAGAATATTGAAAGCTCACTCAGCGCGGTCGAAGAGCAGCTCGCGATGCGGCAAACAGAAAACCATGGTAAGAGTACGCGTGTGATGTACACGCCGTGGGGCTTCATCAAAGAGCCCATCTTCAAGGAACCGAAGCGGGGTATCATTAACCCCGAGCGAACGCTGACATTGAGCGAGGAAGAAGAAAAGTCAATTGTTACAGCTGCCAACGCGAGTGAGCTTGACACTATTCCACCACGATTACTACGCCAGTTCGCTCGGCAACATGGGCTGAAGTGGAATCGCAAAGGAAATGGCATGTATGAGAATATTCGCTTCTATGTCATGCATTGCATGAATGGGAAAAAGGAGGAATCATCCGAAAGTAAAGACAAGGAAGTGGGCACTGCCCCAGTGCAGAGAGAACAAACAAACAGCGCGAAGCCAAGCCCCATGGAAATGCTCCAGGTTATCGCTCGGTACGGTGCTGAGGTCAAGGCAGTCGATGATGATAACTTGAACGCTCATATCAAAACGCTAATGGACAGGCAGCGCCGTATGAAGATCCGAAACGAGCTTGAGCGCAGCAAGGAGAAATCTCGGTCAGAAATCCCAGAGCTCATCAGACATCGCATGAAGCGAGCTGGCGTGGAACCTTTCGATGAGATCGTCGAAGATACCATCAGTGAAGACAAAGCTTTTGATACAAACGAGCCGTGGGCGGTGGAAACGGCAGAAGATGACATTTCCATGCCGAAAACGATTCTACAAACTGCATCTGCCAGCGGAAAGCATGCGCCAAAGAGGGAAACGTACGAGCACACAGGGGTGGCGTATGAAGAGGCCAACTTTGGACACTTTCGCGTGAAGCAACCAGAGCACACAGGCTGCAATGCGCAGGTCGTAGCGAGGCTACAAGCTGAGCGAGACTCGCTTTTAGAGAAGAAGGCGAGACGGCCACTCAATCGAACGGACGAGCGACGGCTGTCGCGATGCAAGAAACACCTATTTCGAAAGCAGGCCCAGCTCAACCGGGCGAAATATCGCAAAGAAAACCCACCGAATATCACCAAAGAGCGGAAGCGTATGCAAAATCGACTCTAAAGAGCCTTGATCACGTATTTTGTCTAGAATTTCCCCCAAACAAGCCATTTTTGAGTATTTTCTACGAATTACCAGTCAAATGTACTAATTCTAGGCCTTGAAAGAGCATGCAGTCATTCAGTCGAGCTTTACCAACTGCGAACTTACCGAAAATTCCGTACACGCTCCCGAAGGAGCAAAACTTTGTCGCCGAAAGCACTGGTGCCTTCAAAAAAGAGTGGTTACGTGGCTTGCCGGCCTACCGGAAGATGGCCGAGAACGCACGTTACCTGCCCTCCCATGAGGACTTCTGGAAGGCGTCGCCATCACAGGCCGTGTCTCTCATTGCTTCACGAATGAGCTACCACGATATTCTTCAGAGCGCGACCCTCGACGGCATCATGCCAATTGAGGCGCTGCTGCGCTCTCCAGGGGCACCGACGCCTGACCTCGTGTACGACGACATTATGCGCTGGAAAACATTCGACCGCATTCAGAAACCGCCAGAGGAGCAGTTCCTCCTCGAAGCAAACATCCTCCAGCAGCTCCTCGCTCAGTGCGCGCACCTCGTGATGGTCGACCCGGAGTATTTTCCCCGCGCGGAGCTCTTTTTCCAGAAACTCGAGCACCAGCAGAACGTCGGCTCGGCCGCGTACAGCTGCTGGGCGCTGATGTGCGTCGCCAGTGGTCGCATAGGCCTCGGCCTGGAAGTGCTGGCCTTCATGGACGTGCAGCGCATGTCGTTCGACCAGCATGTCTTTGTGCTCTGCATGAATCCTGGTGCATCTGATTTTCAGTCGCGTATACGCGGCGGCGAGAAGTCGTCGAAAGGCTTCGTGCGGCAGCTCCGACTCCTCAACCGCCTGACTGTGACGTCAGATGAGCGCTACATGGCGTCGGCGCCTGGAATCCACGCCTTCTTCGTCATGTTCAATTTGACACTCAACCACATTCGAAAGTGGGAGCTGATCCGAAGTGTCGTACAGGACGGTCGCTTCCTTATCTCCCAACGAACTGTGCACTACGTCTCTGCTATGCTGGAAGCTGAAGGGGCTCGGCGCTGCGGGCCCATGACAATACAGGCCCTTCTTGTGCTTTTCGCACGAAACGGACAGATTCAGGCGTGCTTTAGCCTGCTGTCGCGTGTTCGCCAGAATGAAGCCGTTGTGGAGCACACGCGGATGTGTCCAGTCGTAGTCTTGCGGCCTCAGGTCATCCGGTCTGTGGAAAAATACTTGGAGGCGAGCTTCAATCACCAGCATGCCGCGGATAAGATTCAATTTTTCGATGATGAGCCAGAGGATGATATCACATCGTTTTCTGATGTCCTCGATGCTGTGAAGCAGAAAAATGCGCTCAAAGGAGAGAAGTTCCTGGCTGCTGTGCAAAAGACACATGGTGAGGCAGAAAAGAGCAGAGCAGTCATGTGCGCATGGATTTCTTTTCTCATGCGAGTACGAGAGAACGGTGTTTCGCGGAGTGCGCTCAGCCAGTTTGTGTCTCGTGTGTATTCGAGCAGAGAAGGAAACAATGGGGTGAAAAGCCTCCCCTTGAAGCCAAGCAGTACGAAGAGTCAGACAGATGTCGTACGCACTGCCACACAGACACCAGCGCGGCACGAGTTCCTTCGGAATATCATGCCTGCAGAGCCACTCAAGCCACTGAGCGCTCCTGTGAAAAAGAAATCAGTCACCAAGTCAACAAAGCTCAAAGGGGCCTCACGGGGCATTCGAAGGGTTAATACGGAGACCGTGGGCCTTCAAGCGGCGAAAGAGACCAAAGCGCCTTTGATTATTGAGGTCCCTAAAGCGCAAGATATCGATAAAAAGACACCTGAAGGGCCGACCCAATCTTCAAATCTAGAGGTAGAAAGCCAAGAGCAGCCAAAGGATGTGCCGAAGGCACCTGGAAAGAAGTCAGTTACACCCTTCAAGACGAAGAAGGAGGATAAGAACTACGTGGAAGATATACCAGCGGCGAACAACCCCTTCGAGCAGGACGAAGAGCGCAAGGCCATGTTCGAGCGCGTCCGAAAGCGCCAGGAGACGCAGACGGACATTGACTCCACGCAGCAAAAGCAGGCGATGGACCAGATGTTCCAGCGAGAGAATGAGCGGAAGCAGCGCCTCGCCCGACTGCCGCAGGCATGGACACTGTCCTAACTCACGCTGATTGCTTAGTTGATGGCGCGTGCTGAAGTAGAGGAATGGCGGATCTGCTTTCTTTGAAAAACAAGTAGTCTTTCCGTACTTTCGTTACATTTCACATGGCGCAAACGAAGCGATCGCGTTCCGTTGTGCCAGCCAAACCGAAAAAGGTTGCGAAAGCGACACAGCCGACGAAGGTTGAGGCCCAAAAGGCAGAGATCGATGAAAAGTACAAGTTTTGGGAGTCATCGCAAGACGTGCCCTCTGGTCTGATGGGCGACCGTAACGGGGTAAAATGGACGACGCTCGAGCACAACGGCGTCATGTTCCCGCCAGAATATGAGCCACACGGTATTCCCATCACGTACGACGGAGCCCCTTTCGCGCTCAAGCCAGACGAGGAGGAGGTGGCGACCATGTTCGCAGTCATGCGCAAGTTCGAATACTACACTAACCCAGTGTTCCGCAAGAATTTCTTCCGGGAGTGGACTGCCATCCTCAACAAGCGGCCAGAGGGGCACCCGATCAAAGACCTCAACCGCTGTGGCTTCGACGCGATCTACAACCACTTCGAAGCGAAGCGCCTCGAGCGACTGAACAAGTCCAAGGAGGAGAAAAAAGCCCTCAAAGAAGAGCGCGAAGCACAGGAAGTGCCCTTCAAGTACTGCACGTGGGACGGCCGGCAGGAGATGGTCGGCAATTTCCGCGTTGAGCCGCCGGGTCTCTTCCGGGGCCGTGGCAAGCACCCCAAGATGGGCTGCCTCAAGACGCGCATTCGCCCGGAGGACGTCATCATAAACTGCGGCAAAGACGCAAAGGTCCCAGAGCCGCCGGCGGGACACAGGTGGAAGGCGGTGGTGCACAACCGCAACGTCGTCTGGCTCGCATGCTGGAAGGACCCGATCTCGGGCACGATGAAGGCCGTTTTCCCGAGCGTGCTGAGCAGCGTTCGGGCGTGCGCGGACCAGGTTAAGTACGAGAAGGCGCGCAGCCTCAAA
The DNA here is from genome assembly GCA_964019655.1 of Perkinsela sp. pyNocScin1. NCBI lineage: Eukaryota > Euglenozoa > Kinetoplastea > Prokinetoplastida > Perkinselidae > Perkinsela > Perkinsela sp. pyNocScin1. The sequence goes on from CAXHTR010000001.1 coordinate 826,225, forward strand.
GGCGTCGTCGACAAGATTCGGGCTGCGTACCTCAAGGATTTCAACTCGAGCGATATTGAGGCACAGCAGCGCGCAGTCTGCATGTACTTTATCGACAAGCTCGCGCTCCGTGTTGGTGGAGACAAGGAGCTGGACGCCGAGGCAGACACTGTTGGCTGCACTTCACTCCGCGTCGAGCACATAAACCTGCACCCGCCGACGTCGATGGAGCTTGACTTCCTCGGTAAAGACTCCATTCGGTACAAGAACACGGTCGAGGTCCTTCCCAAAGTCTATTCGCTCCTTTCAGGGTTTATTCGTGGAAAAGCGAAGGACAGCGACCTATTCGATAGAGTTAATCCTACTAAAATCAACAAGTACCTCAAGAGCTTCATGGACGGCTTGACAGCGAAGGTATTCCGCACGTTCAACGCCTCGCAGTGCCTCGACATGGAGGTCTGGGAGAACAATGAGTGCCCAGCGAAGCTCTCCATTCCCGAGAAAGTCGCTTACTTCAACGCAGCGAACACAAAGGTCGCCGTCCTGTGCAATCACCAGCGCACGACCATCGAAGCAAACTTTGACGAGAAAATCAAGCTCCTTGACTACAGGGAAAAGCTCATGGTCGACCAGCTCGCGCGCCTGGAGAAGTTCAAGCGGCTTGAGAAAAAGGCAAAGTCTGACAAGGAGCGCCTCGCGCTCGTGAAGCAGTGGAACGCAGCTGAGGACGCGGTGCAGCTCGAGTGGCTCGATGCGTACGGCACACCAGAGGAAAAGGTAGCGTTCAAGAAACTGCAGAAAGAGCGTGACGCTGCGCTCAAGCATAAGAAGCTGACAGTTCGAGCAAAGCCTTCAAAGTCAGCAGCGAAAAACAGAGGAAAGCCGAAGTCGAAGGTGGCAGCGAAGAAGACCGCGGCTAAAAAGCCAAAGGCAAAGAAGCCAGCCAAGCCAGCTGCGAAGGCAAAGGCAGCAAAAGCGAAAAAGACCACCGCCAAAAAGGGCAAGGCAGTGAAAAAGCAGGCGAAAAAGCGCGTTGTTCAGACGAAAGCAGCGTCTGGCGGCATACAGAGTAAGCGGAAGAAGTAAATCATGACCAAATCGACAGATGACAATCAAAGTCTTGTTATTACGTCGTTTTACTACTAGTGTGTACCTATTCTGCTAGATTTATCTTTTTTTTCAGTTTTATACTGACTTACTGATGTCTTCGAGCCAATCAGTCCCAAATGCAGCCCTACTACCAACAACGACATACCAGGCCATAACAAAGAACGGCAAGACTGACGTCATCGTCTCGTCAGATTACACAGTGGATAAGACAATCGGTTCCGGGACGTACGGCACTGTCGTCAGAGCCCACAGCGTCGCTGATGACACGCCGTGCGCGCTCAAGCAGATAACCATGCCGCGCTTCGTTGAGTCCACTCGCCCCAAACACCTCTCTGACTACGAGATCGTCGCGTGCCGTACGCTTCGTGAGATACGCATCCTCAAGTTCCTGCAGTCGTCCATAAAGAGCGCAGCTCTCGAGGTCCCATACTTCATAAACCTGCGCGACGTCCTGCAGATGCCAGCCGTTGGCAGCCCACGTATTTCCATTGTGATGCAGCTGCTCCAGAGCGACCTACACACCGTTCTGCGCAACCCAAAGCAAGAGCTCACCGAAGACCACGTGCAGTTCATCATGTACGACCTCCTGAGAGCGTGCTACTTCCTGCACTCCGCCGGCATCGCGCACCGCGACATCAAGCCACAGAATATTCTCGTGAATGACAATTGCGATACTGTTCTCTGCGACTTTGGACTCGCCCGCGAGATCTCAGAGAACGACATGACAGTCTACGTGGAGACCAGGTGGTACAGGGCCCCTGAGCTCATCATGGGCCACTCGTTCTACAATGACAAGGTCGACATCTGGTCGCTCGGCTGCGTCATGGCTGAGATGCTCCTGGACCGCCGCCAGCGGACGCCGCTGTGGCGCGGCGCGAACGCAAAAGACCAGATCGACAAGATCATTTTCACCATGGGCGTCCCGTCAGAGGCCTCTGTCGAGAAGCTCGGGCCCTCGACGGCCAAGTCGTACCTGACGAGAATGCGCGCGCACCCGATGGTACCGAAGCTGCCAGAACTCTGTAAAAAACTCCCGCGAGGCACGAATGCGGACGCTATTGATCTGCTGAACAAAATGCTCTCGGTTCTCCCAGAGGACCGCATATCCGCCCGGGAGTGCCTCGCCCACCCGTTTTTCAGAGACATCCGGGACGAGGCAACCGAGCACTGCTGCCCTTCGGTGTACGAGGACCAGGATCTCGAGTTTGTGTACGACTGGAGCATCCCGCAGAATGAAAAGAAGATGCGGTTGGAGAAGCATTTGTACGAAGAGATGCTCAAGTTTCACCCAGAGCTACGAGAATGAAAATGGATTTTTGATAGGGGGTGTGCGGGTTGGTGAAGGACAAGTTGGCCAGTCGATGGCCCCTTTCTCAATTTTGTCTTTTGGCAAAGTTTTGTGTCATTTCTTGGAGATTTCCGCTCTATGCACACAATTTCTCTCTGTTTTATAGAAAGTCATGCCATCATAACAAACAGATGTCAACACCGGCACTGTATCTTCTGTTGAGCCTCCTCGTTGCATACAGAGACGCTTGCGTTCTCGCGCACCCATCTGAAGTCATTCAAAACGCATACTTCAACCACCGATGTGCGCTCCACGTCTTTGAGTGCGTGGGCGAGGGCGAAGACACTGGGCCAGCAGTTACGCTGCACCTCTTTCCAAAAGCACAGGTGAGCAAGGTGTACGAAAACGGTGACGCATCCGTTCGCTTCATGTGCGCATACTCGAGGTCACACGGCAACAGAACGCACACAAAGGGATTTCGCTACAAGCACTGGCTCAAGATCGGTGAGAAGTACACGACAATCAGCGAAGCGTTTCGCTGCCGGGCCGACGACAAGCTCGAAGCCATCTTGAGCCCAGCCAAGCGCGAGTTGTGCGTTTTGCACAAGGGCGTGCAGCAAAGGGTCACCTACGATGCCATCGAGGCGCTGACGAGTGCGAACGGGTCGAGTGAGTACGTGCGGTGCTCGCACGACACAGCGATCCCAGACAGTGTAGAGGGGCCGTCGCCGAGCACTGGCTTCTGCCACAGTGCGCCTAAGAGCCTCCGGGACATTCCGTCCGTTGAGCGAATCGACGAGATGGACCACCAGCCATCGACAGCCATTCACTTTGACTCGCACAAGGACGTGACGCACCGCACGCAGAAGCGGACATCGCCGTCGTACCCCCACGGCTGGTGCCAGACGGCGGTCTTTGGCAGCGCTGCGCACCAGAGCACCTCGCCATACGCTATGCTCATACCGTACCTCAAGTGCCCCTGCGTGCCCATCACGAGCGTGTCCTTCTCCGACGACGCGGAGGTTTTTAAGCGCAAGTTTACGCACTTTGACTGGAAGCAGGGCCGCCGTATCAGAAAAAAGCACATGGCCGGACACCCGGGGTACGACCACTCGATGCCCTACAGCTGCGAGCAGATCTGCGCGCCACACTTTGGGTTCACGAAAAAAGAAATTCAAACGTTCCCCGACCGCGCGGCGATGCTCGATGCGATGCAGAAGCGGCACGAGCTGTTCCAGCGCCACGAGAGCGACCCGACCAAAATGTGCATTATCCCTCCGGGCGCTCGCAAGACGGTCGGCTGCCGCTGCGCGATGCGGAGCACTGTCAGGACCCCAGTCAAGGGGACCTCGCGGAGCTATGCGGCTGTCAACCAGCGCTCGCCGACGACCCTCCATTCGCCGAGCATGGTCGCTGCGAGTGCGCCGTGTGTCTCCGAAAGCTTTTCGATGCCACCGGGCTGGAAGGCCAACATGCTTGTCGACGAAAAAGACGAGCCAGAGCTCGTCGACGCGGACAGCAACACCAAGCGGATTATTAACGAGGCCGTCCGCGAGACAGTCGACGAAGGCGCAGAGTCGTGGTTTCCGTTCTTCCTGAGCTTTTCGTACTCGGCCGCCTGTGGCTCTGGGAGCACGAGCGCGTTCTGTGAATGGTGGGACTTTTTGCAGTGCCTGACGGAGAGCACTGCGCTGGCACTCAGTACCGTATGTGATATATTCAGATGGACATTTTAGGAGTAGGTCCAGTCATATTGTGTGCATTTGATGGGCTATACGCACATTAATTTGTGAAATGATGCCTATTCAATCGTTTTTCAGTAAATTTACTTTACACAGATAGAACATAGAATGCATCGAAGTTTCTGTCGCTGGAAGCGAGTTGTTCCGCCCAAAAGGTCCATGGCGAGGATGCCGAAGCAGCCGGATGAGCAGATTGTCAAGCAGCCCTTTTTCGCCCCGTACTTTCGCCTCCCGGGTGTCCCTCGGTACAGTGCAAACACAGCGACGAGCGCTCAAACAGCAAGCTCCAGCGAGTGCAAAGACACATCTGCTGACTCTTTTATCATCGGATTCCGGGGTGCACACAGCGGCCCAGGCGAGGTTATCTACGGGCAAAGCTGTCACGGCAAGGCGCGCGGCATTCAAATTCTGCGGCCAGTCGCCTCTCTGCAGTGGTGCTACTACATCGGAAGGCGGAACCCGAAGAAGCTCGCATGGCAGGCGCTCAAGGCAATCTGGAAGCTGACTATCGCGACATACGTTCTCGGCTTTTTTTACAATCGCATCTTTGGCACAGAGCTGGTCGAGACTGTCACCGAGGAGCAGGGCATGGTATTCTTGTGCGACCCGTCGAATCCGGTGCGCGAAATCCATGTCAATGCCGGGAGAAGCGAAGCGTCTGTCTACCTGCCACACGCGCTCACCCACAACGCTGAGGAAGCGATCCACCACTTCCGATTCCATATTTCCAGCCTCTTTGGGTTCGAGCCGAGTATTTTGCATTTCACACAAGATCCGAAGGCCCTTGGCGATACAAAGGCGACAGAAGATACACCATCGACCCCTGAAGTTCCTCCAGCTACCACACCGAGCGATGTCGAGACTATTACAGATGAAGCTGCAATTGTAGATAAAACTACGCACTCCTGGCGCCCGGTGTACTTTTCGTACCACGTGACGTTTCCATGGGTGCCGATCCTCCTGCTCAGCCTCGTTCCGCTCTTTTCCATCATACAGTCCCGGTTCCGCTTCATGCGCTTCAACCTGATGCAAAAAGGTGGTCTCTTTGGGCAGGGCCCAGCCGAGCAGCACTTTTCCATTCTCGCAGAGAAATCGAAAACGAAGTTTACGCACATTGCTGGCATGGCGGAGCCCAAGCAGGAGGTCATGGAGGTCGTCGACTTCCTCCTGCACCCGGCCAAGTACCAGCGCATGGGCGCGAGCGTGCCTAAAGGCATCATGCTCTCCGGTCCGCCCGGCGTTGGCAAGACGCTCCTCGCGAAGGCCGTCGCCGGTGAGGCCAACTGCAACTTCATCGCGTGTACAGGTAGCGAGTTTGTTGAGATTTTCGTGGGCGTCGGCGCCTCCCGGGTCCGTGAGCTCATGGCGATGGCGCGCAAAGCAGCCCCGTGTGTTGTCTTCATCGATGAGATCGACGCCTTCGCCAAAAGTCGCAAAATGGGCGAGAAGTCGACAGGCGGTGGCGGCCAAGGGGAGGGCGACAACACAGTGAACGCACTGCTCAGCGAGCTCGACGGGTTCCACCCGACGTCAGGTGTCGTTGTCATCGCGGGCACGAACCGCGTCGATGTGCTCGACGAGGCGCTCCTGCGGCCCGGCCGATTTGACAGAAAGATCGCCGTCGACTCCCCGACCTACCTTGATCGCATCGAAATATTCAAGCTGCACCTGAAGCCGCTGAAGCTCGAGCAGTCATCTGCGGAGGGCACGCACGCCCTCGCGTGCCAGCTCGCGTCGCGAACGCCGGGCAACTCTGGTGCTGACATCAAGAACATCTGCAACGAGTCGGCGATCATCGCGGCGCGCAGCAAGAAAGCGTACGTGGACATTGAGTCAATGAACAAAGGGCTCGACCGCGTGCAGATTGGCCTCAAGCGGCAGAGCAAGGTCCTCTCCGATGACGAGCGCGACCGTGCCGCGTACCACGAGGCCGGCCACGCCGTTGTGAACTGGAATTTGGCGCACGCGGACCCGATCTGCCAGGTGTCGATCGTGCAGTACACTGGGAAGCCGATGAGCCACAACCAGAAGCTGCCATCCGACAAATTTATTCGCATTCAAGCTGAGCTCGATGACCGCTTGTGCGACCTACTCGGTGGCCTTGTGGCTGAGGACGTATTTATGAAAGAGTGCACCTCAAGCGCAGCGGAGGACGCGCACCGCGCCACGAGCTTTGCGTATGACTACGTGACGCGGTATGGCATGTGCCCCGAGTCCATCGGACACTTCAGTTTCCCGAGCAACGACGACGGCGTGACGATTCAGAAGCCCTACAGCTCGGCCGTCGAGAAGAAGATCGACGCCGCTGTGCAGGACATCATTAAACGCGCGAAGGACCGCGTCCGCGAGATTCTTGTTGCGAATGAGCACGCGGTGCGGTCCGTGTACGGCTCGCTCAAGAAGCAGGAGCGCCTCTCAGCGGTCGATCTGACGAATATTCTCGGGCCTCGAAAAGTTGTCTCAAAGGAGTTTTCGGAGTATTTGACATCGAAATGATTGCACAGTGAGTTCATCGGTGAATAGCAGTGGGGTACAGTCGAGTCCTTCGTTTGTTTGTAGAAGGTCGGTTATCCGCATAGAATTTGTCTATGATTGCGAGATGAGCGAAATACTATGAGAGGAGGCCCATTTACACAGTAAAGCGATTCTATCCGATTGTAGAATTCAAATGCGAGCTACTCGGCTTTAAGCAAGTATCCTATGAGCACTTCCATATTTTGAAGAACATGCGGGTATCACAGCGAAATCTCAAAATTGTTCGCGCATGGTTCGATGGCTGCTTCGATCTGATGCACTTTGGCCACGTCAACGCGCTCAGGCTCGCGAGGCGCATGTGTGACGAGCTTGCTGTGGGCATCCACTCGGATCAGGAAATAGAGCGAAATAAGCGGCACCCGGTCATGAATGCTTCAGAGCGGTATGATCTTGTGAACGCATGTCGATTTGTTGATCGCATCGTTTGCGATGTGCCGTACCGCACTTCCATCGAAATGATGCGCGCGCATTCCATCGACTTCGCTTTGCATGGCGACGATATGACGAGCACACAGGATGGGTCGAATAGCTATCAGGAGCTCCTCGACGCTTGTATGATGCGCTACTTCCCACGAACCTTTGGTATTAGCAGCTCTGACATTGTTGCAAGGGTAAAAGGTAGTGAATACTGTAGGCCAGCATGTGCATCTGCAGACAGTGCGCTTGGCGAGATTCTGCGAGATGCAAATGATCTTAGGCTGTACGAGGGAGAAACTTTGACTGCCACCCACATCGCGCAAAGTATGCACTGCTCTGGAGCAAAGCAAAAAGTTGCGCTTGTTGTCGGCGCTTTTGACATTTTGAATGCAGAAGACATTCAGCTCCTTCGCGAAGCAAAAAGAGATGCATCTGTGCTTCTCGCGGGTATTTATCGAGATGATACTGGCCAAATTTTAAATTGCACAGAGCGAAGTGCCATGCTCGCTGGGTGCAAGCTAGTCGATGCTATTGTCAATATACGCAGTGCTGATGAGGCCCAAGCTCTCAGTAAAAGAATACAAGCAGTATTTCCATGTCAGATTTACTGGCAAGGCACCAGTCCTTACTGTGGAAGGCAGAAAATCATACAGCGAATTAGGGGCATGTGAAAATAAATGTCTCTGAAAGCTTCCTTTTCCAGTCGAACCGTTGCCATTTTTAGTATTTTTGAATCCATGGACAATGACACCGTCGACGATATGTACGAGCGCGTTTTCGGGAAATATGCGTTCGAAGAAATAGCGGACCTGCCAATCCAGGCGTACTGCAAGCCCGCGACTGGGCCGCCCCCTTTTTTAAAAAAGACGAGTAATCCGCTCGATGGGAGCGGCGATGATGCCTATGAAACAGACGAAGAATATTTGCAAAAAGTTCGCGACGAATACTTTGTCAATAGCTTGGACCATCTGATACCGAACGCGAATGAAGCAATCAAGCCAATCATCGACGAATACTTGCAGAAGACCCGGAAAAAAAACTAAAAAGAGCGCAGCTCAACTTTTCGTCAGTATTTTTTTGAGACCGAAGTCTAGCTTTACCACGTTAAGTATCAGGTTTTTACAATGTGTTAAACTGACAGATGAGCATATACACATGGTCTCAAATAGAGCTCGTATTGCGCGATCTGGGCCGCGCTGACGCAAAGCTCACAGTCGACACCATGCTGAGCTACCAGGCCGACCTGATGAGCGCGAGCGCCGACGAGCTAGATCTAGAGATGTGCACTGAGGCGGGACTATCCCGTGCAAAAGTATTGCAGCTCGACCGAGTCAACGATGGCAGTGTCCCGAGGATGGTCATCGATAAAACCCATCAATGTACCAATAATCTTCTGTATTGGCTGACTCTCCGTATGCTTCATATCTCTCAATCTCGCCGTGCAGCTGACTACACTGGAAGGAAATTACCAAAGCTACTTCAAAAGCTCATCGAGCTCCATCGGATGGTGCGCTCCTTATGTGCACAGCACACCCTCGAATTCGCTGTTATAGGTGGACTCAAAATCGAATCGGCCTATGGCCCCGTGATGGCGCTTCCGCCAGAAACTCGCTTAAAGCTCGAGGTTAATCGGCCCATGAGCGCTACATTTGAAAACTTGCTGTGTACAATGCGAGCGCTTCTCCAGCAAAACCAGAAGGAACTTCTGCCGCATTCTGTTGAGGTCACAATAGAAATGGTCTACCTCGTCAAGCAGCATGCAGAGAGCAACATGTTTGCAAACTTTTTTACAAATTGCACGCCGACAGCTTTGTCAATCATTCTGGATTTTCAGCGAAGGGGTGCGTTCGAGCTCACACCTGCCCTCATGCACTTATTTTCCCAGCACCTGATCAACGAGCAGTCGAGCCCCATCGTGCGCATCATGATGTGTGAGATTCTGTGCAATGAGCGAGCTTTCCGCCATTTCATTTCGATGCCAAGGATTGGCAGCAGCGTTCCAGATCTCTTCGCCCATGTGCACAGAAGCGCTTTCTGGAAGTTTTTGGAGTCGCTGTGCCCAACAGTGCAGAGCATTATTGCAAGTGAAATGGCAGAGTATCTCTTTACAAGAGCAATTAAATCACAGCTTTGCTTCTCCAGCGAGAAAGTTATTGCTATGAGCGTTTCCGAGTGGACATATGCGAGCCAGTCCTTCGGCGAGAGCCTTGTAGCGCTTACCGAGACGAGTGCTGAGATCTTGACGCTTCATGCCTTTTATGAAATTCCCCTCGGGCGAATCAAGTCCATTCGAATTTCGAACGGTGGTGTCTTGTCGTTGCGCCTCATATGTGCCCCGACAATTTTTCGAAGAAAGGAAAATCCAAGAGTTGATGGGGCAAGCCACCCCATGGACACCGAAGATCACATTCTCACCATTACACTAGGAAAAGATAACATCATTCGCCTGAAGGCCTCTGGGTTCAAGCATTGGGTGCAAACAGAGCAGCAGCGGCAAAGTGCGTTTAAAAAAGACTATCAGAGCAAGGAAAGGATTACAATTGAGTGTATGCCGCCTTTGCCACATCGAAACCTACCAAACCTAGTGGCGGCAGACTCGAAAAACTCTCCATTGCCACGGGTGAGTGTATGCTCCAGCACTGACTTGTCGCCCATGCAGTACCAGCCGCATGACATCAACGACTTTCTCGCTTCGTATACGCCTGCTTCGCCGCCACAGGGGTCGCATATCGTGCGAGATCTAGCGCAGGAGAACACAGCGAACACGGAGCTCACACCAGAGCTAGATAACAGTATGTACCCCGCTATTGACGAAAGCACAATCACCAATGACTCCGTAGACTTAGCTGTGAAAAAGCTCCCAGTTGATGAGGCTTCGCCCGTAAGTGAGGCTTTGGAAAATATGCAGCACCTCGACGTGCAGATCCATGCACCGTCCCCGCCTGCGTATGATATCCAAAATCCCTTTGAAACGAAGACTGATGCTAGCCTCGTAGAGATTGGAGTTTCGAAAAAAGGAACTTCGGGGCCAGTGCAGTCTTCACCCGTTGGACTCTTCGCAAAGGCTGACAGTCCATCGCTCCGAACTGCAGAGCTGGACGCGAACAGAAAGATCGAAAGCCTCCTTGGGCAGATACATGCGACCATCGCTGGGCAAATCGACGCGAAGCGAACGCAAAGCGAAAAAATGCTCAAAGAAGCAATGCGCAGTGTCTCAGAAAAAATTTCGAAAACGCGACAGGCCGCGGAGGGCAGGAGAGCTGAGTTACAGAAAGCGACGAAGAAAAACATCGTGGAGGCACAGGAGCGGAGTGAAGCCTTACGCGCAAAAATGAGCGCCGCGGTACGCTCGCTCAACAGCCAGATGGCGGACTTTGATCGCCGCCTCAAGACTTCTGAGCAGCTCATTCGCTCACTTGAGGCAGACTGTGCGAGAGGTATTCAAGAGATGGACAGGCAGGCGTCCGTGTCGTTGAGCAAAGTAGAAGCAGAGGTCGAGCAAAAGCGTGCGTCCTTTCAAAAGAAAATTCATCAGATGAGTGCAGAAAGTGATCCCATGAAAATCTTTTCTGCGTATGTTGCCAAGAAGGCAAAGCATGGCTGAGGGTAGTGTTTGTAGTGTTCTTATGTTTCTAAAGGGTGATATAACTAAGAACCACATTTTAGCCCTGGACTTCTCATTTTTCTAGTAAAATAATTCATGAGAATTACCAATTATGCTGAGCGTATCATTATTCCTGTGCACAGATGAGCCTGAACCACCAGTGCAACTCGCAGTGCCAGATCATGTGCTTTGTATCTGCCGATGTTGCTACATGGGCGAGTGTGAGCCCGTCCTCTCCTTTCCTGCGTATTCCCACCTTCAATGTGAACGGAAGGACTGCCTCGAGCGGCTGCAACCGCACTTTGAGTCCTCCCGGCGCGACGCTATTCGCGTTCTGCAGTCAAGTCAGAATTGCGCATCAGACAAACCATGCACACTCGCAAATCTAGCCAACGCGACGCGCCTAACCTCGACAGAAATATGCATTGTGATCAATCTTCTCGAGCGAGAAACGTGCATTGGGCATGACAAGTGCAAAAGCACAACGACCATCGACGCACATTATGTCAGCAACCACTGGGTGTGGGAGAAATTTGTCGTCTTCTCGTTTCTCAGCACTATTCTCGTACTGAGCTGCGCGAGTTGGCTGCAGGACCTCGTGCCATTTATGATCGAAGTGCTGCGAAAGCGCTATCATCGGTGAATATGCTTTTCAAAATGCAACTGCGCCGCTTTATAGCATTACTCGTCTTCACTTCACTGCTATTCTAGTACATCAATGATCCGCCTGCCGCAAGCCCTGTACAACCTGCGGAAAGCAAGCTTGTCTTCGCTTGAGCCGTTTATTGGTGCTGATAAAGGCGAGATCCGTTTTGGCTACTGTGTGCAGTGGAGCCATGCAAGAAACACAGGGGTAATCCAGGATGCCGAAACAAAAATAGAGTATCCAACACGGGGCGCGGACCTGTATATGCCTGAGGAGTGTAGAAATCCTGGCGAGAGCCCACGGGCAATATCCAGCATGCCGCCGTTCCTAAAGTACCCCAAAGATCGATTCTTGAACGTTGGTGAGCCTCTTGAGTTTGAAATACTGAACACGGAAGAGCAACCACGGGCGTACAGAGTCACCGGCTGCGGTGGCTCCCCGCTCCTGGGCAAAGCGTTCGAAAAGGAAATGGCCAAGAGGGGCAAGGTTCCAAGGCCAGCTTCTTGAGCAAAAGCTTTGTGATCACTTAATTTCAATGAATAAATGTCCTGACAGTGCTATCATCGCAGAAATTTTAGTATTTTACTATCACACAATGGACTACAACGATCTCTTTTACAACGAAGACGCGAACGCCCAGGCAGAGGATATCAACGCCCTTCTGAATGAGACGATCCACTCTGGCATGACAGGCATCGATGAGTCGCTGCTTCCCACAGAGGTCAGTCATGAAAGCATGGATACAGCGAGCCCCGAAGCTGATCAGGCCGATGCAGCTCCCGAGGAAAATGCTGAAGAGAGTGTGACTAAGCGCTCGAAGCGCGATGCCGCTGCGACAGCCACACAGCCCAAAGATAATGCGAAAATAGCGAAAGGGATTCTTCGCAGCAAAAAGCAGCGCTACTGCGCCGGTCACTTCAAGTTCGACGAGGAGCCCCCGGAGTCTTTTTCGATCCACGACTTTGTGCCTGAATACCCTTTCAAGGAGCTCTTACCAGTGCCGTTCAATGTCATTTGCCTCGGCAAGGTCCCCATGGAGGCACCACTCGACCTCAAGACGCTGTACGCTCGGTGCAAGTGCGTCGAGTTCGGCGTCGAGAATCGCCCGATTCTCCACATGACGATCACCGAGCCCCGGGCTATGACAGCCTTCATCAACCTCAACGGGACCGTTCGCCTCGTCGGGGCCACGTCCGTGCTCATGGGCAAGAACGCTATGAAGCGCGTCATGCAGGTCATTCGAGAGGTCTTCAGGGAAAAGTTCACAGAGTTCCCCTTCGCCTGCTGCAACCTCATGGCCAACTTCGACTATGGGATCCCGATCCGGATCGGTGAATTCGCAGAAAAGTACCCAAATGCGTGCTTTTACGAGCCGCTGATCTTCGCAGGTGTCACTGTGTGCTTCACGGACAATGTCCGAGCGCTGGTGTTTGTCACCGGAAAGGCCATCGTCGTCGGCGCCCGCACACACCACGAGCTTCTGCTCGCCTTCCAAACGCTCACGCGGAGAATTGCACCCTTTTTCAAAGACCAGGTACAAAGTGTATCGACGAAGTGAAGATGATAGTTTGAAGTGTAGCAGAGCGTGTGATGTGTGCATAAAGCAGTTGTTTTGCTTTTGCTTCGATCCGTATCCAATGAGATTGTTTTGAGATTTATCTTCTCTGTAAACTTTTTCTTTGCAATGCGGAAGTCAATCATTCGCTTCAGTCAGGCAAACACAATCAGCACCGACATCTGCATCATCGGTAATGGTCTCCCAGGCCTAATTTTGTACGCAGCGCTGCGTGCAGACCCGCGCACTAAGCACATCAACGTCCACATTATGGATAGAAATGCGTTTCCATCAGGGTTTGATAAACTAGCAACGAGCTTTGCGAATGAGCTTCGAACAGTCTCCATCACCGAAGCCTCCGCTCGAATTCTGCAAAGCGCATGCGCTGGAAATACGCAAGATCCACTGACAAAAACGCTCTTGCAAGCTGCGAACGCTCACCCATTTCAGCGCATAGCGGTGCGAGACATGGACCAAAACATGTTTGCCTTACCCACAAGTGGGCACATCGTGGGGCTTCACAGGTTGTGGCTCGAGGCCTGGAAGAGCGCAGCGTCGCGGCACGCTGGCAATGCATTCTGTAAAAATCAAATTCGAGGCGCTATCTCGAGCGTCGAAGTCAACCAGAGCCAACGGCGCGTGCTTGTTCGCGCCGAAAGTATCGACAAGAGTTCCAGCTACGCCGTTGACGCAGCGCTTGTCATCGGGTGTGACGGCGCCAAGAGCCTCGTGCGAGAGTCCATGCACGGCCAAACGCTGCGTGTCGATCACGCACAGAAGGCCTTCGTTTTCTGCGTCGAAGTCAACGAGAAAGCCACTGTGGAAAATTCACACAAGATGTGCACATGCTATCAGAATTTTTTGCGTGATGGGTCCATCATAGCACTCTTGCCCACCAGCGCCTCGACGGCGAATATCGTCCTGTCAGCATCGCATGCGCTCGGTGAGCGCTTCGTTAGCCTGCAAAAAACAGCTGAGGAGCGAGGGCCAGAGGCAACCAACATAGATTACATCGCCATACTCAATACCTTACTTCACGAGAATGCACCCCATGACATTCCAGTCATAATACGTCTGCTACCAGACACAACGCCTTTTTTCCAATCCAAGGTCGTCGCTTCCTTCCCACTGGCGCTCAATGTTGCTCTGCAGCCACATGCACAGGGGCGGATCCTCGTCGGTGATGCGGCGCGATCGATCCACCCGCTCGCAGGCCAGGGCCTCAACCTCGGCATCGCCGACAGCGCTGTGCTCTTTGACTGCATATGCGAAGTGCTCACTTCAGGCGGGGATATTTCACAGGACGTCGGCAAGCTGTACAACAGGCGAATGAAGATGCACTCATGGCCGATGATTGCGTCGACAGAGGTGTCGAAACGCTTGTTTGCGAGCGAGAACTACTGGGTCAAGGCGTTCCGCAAACACGGCATGAGTCATGTGAACAACTCATCGTTTTTACAAAAAGTATTCGCGTCGTATGCGTCTGGTGACTACATTTCAGCGTCACTGGCGAAGTAATACAAAGAAATCGAAGAGGAATACGCATAACTGAGTGTAAGTGATATCTGAAGTTGGCAATTGAACCCGATCTGTTTCTCCTGCTGACGACCTTTTGATTCAGTTCAAAATTTTTTGCCAATTTCATTTTTCCATAACACACCGAAAAATGCAACGCGCAGATGAAACGATCAGCCCAGAGACGACCCATGAGCAAATCCAAACATTTGTTCGAATTCGATCACACAAGGGCAAACCGAACGAGCACCCATGCTTATCCTTTGAAAATGCAGCCACTGCGACGACCTTGATCTCACACGCCAATGGGCAGTCCCACCGATTCACTGAGTTCACCAAAATCTTTGACGGGTCGTGCGAAACGCGGGACGTGCAGGCCACCGTGGCCTCACCACTCGTCGACGATTTTCTTGCGGGTAAGAACTGCACGGTTCTAGTGTACGGCCAGACAGGGAGCGGCAAGACGTTTACTATGTTTGGGCCAATGAGCGTAGTCAAGAAGCGTGGTACGGGCCTTCTAGGGCATACGCTGACGGAGATACTCGAGCGGGTAGAGACAGGCGAAGCTTCAACTGTCGAGAGCCACGTAAGCCTCTCCATAGTCGAGGTGTACAATGAGCGTATCCGTGACTTGCTTGCCTCTCCTGTGGGCACATCACCGACGCATGAGACTGTCAGAGCTTTTGCAGAGCAGAACTTGCAGCTCTTCAGCGAAAAGTCGAGCCGCAAGAACATTGATGGAAAAGTGACTATCCGGGACTGCACAGAGCGCCCAATCTCAAGCATCGCAGACGCCATGGCACTCGTTCGTCATGCACAGAGCTGGCGGTCGACTGCCTCCACCATCATTAATGAGCAAAGCTCTCGTGGGCATTGTATGGCCCGCGTTCTCCTCAAACGAACGAATTCAGAAAACCTCACAGAGACGAATAGCGTGTTTTACTTTGTAGACCTCGCTGGCTCTGAGCGCTTTGACGTGGCGCAGAGCCAATCGAAAATCTCCGCAGAGACCAAAAATATTAATAAGTCATTATCTTGCTTGACAGCAGTCGTTCTTGCGCTCTGTGAGCGCTCAAAGGCAAAAGGCAGCTCGAAGACGCAGAAGCAGTGCGTGCCCTACCGCAACTCAAAGCTCACGCGCCTGCTAAAGGAAAGCCTTGGTGGAAATGCCAAAACGTCGATTGTCCTATGCTGCACCGACGACCCGTCCCAGGCTCAGGAAACGCTATCGACGCTGCGCTTCGGGGCCCTCACGCGCAATGTCGTCAACCGATGCGATAAAAATGAATCCATGACGATGCAGCAATCGCTCGCAAAAATTAAGCTCTTAGAAGAAGAAGTCGCGCACCTGCGAGCGAGCCGGTATGAGATGAGAGAAATAGACCTAAAGAGTCGGATAGATAGTGACACAAAAGCTTTGAAAAGCTCATCTGAAGATACGAGTAACTTCACACTGGAGTGCGCAGAAGAAGAATTCTTCACGCCTGAAAAGCAAATCCTTGCAGGTGAAGACTTGCCGACACGTCATGTTACTATTGATACGATCCCGTGCAAAATAAGTGACCAGGATGACCTGCCTGAGCTAAGCAAAGATAGATCCCCAACTTTGTACCGGATTGACGTACTAGATCGCTACTTTCCATCACCAGTGCTCAGTCCACTGCAGACAGAGCCTCCAATTTCTGCGTATTCTGCTGAGAGTTTCATGTGCTCCCAAGCTACGGTCTTTCACGTCCTGCGAATTCGCTTCTATGATAGCGCTCTACTCGTTATTTTTCTGCTGAATGGGAGCCAGCTGCTCTACTTTGGCCATGTGCATTTTAAGGCACATTTCCGAGTTCCAGAGACATCCCTCTGGAGTGCCTCGTCAAAAAAGGCCGATCATGTCAAGATTTTGCTCGATCTGAATAGACATAGAGGAGAAATTTCTGGTCCACAACTCTTTACGATTAGGCTACCTGAAATTTTAGTAAGGATAATTCGCCAAATGCAGAAGGATGCACTCGCGTGTCGGCGCCATACTCAAGCATTAGCAGCACTTACAAAAATATTTCAAATGCAGAAAAAAATTTATTTAAGATATGCCAACATGATTTCCCGAATTCTCTTGCCCTCAAAGTTACACTTTTTGGTGTAATTCTCTATGGTAACATAGTGTGCTCTTCCCAAGCACTGGAACATGCATAGGGAACTTGCGAAGATATGAAAAATGCTTGTTTGATAGCCTTAATTTCGATGGATTTTCAACGAGCTGAGCTGAATCAAACTAGACAAGAATCTCACTTTTCATCTTTGCTACAGTACTGATGCACTTCTATGCCACGATGCGCTCCAACGGTCTGGCACAAGCTTCTCCGACAGGTCACCCCAGCGCTCTGGCATCGCGGCTTGCACAAAGCTGCCCCTGCCAATGAGCAGTTCGTCGTATGTGGCGTTCAGATAGATAATGCAAGCCATGGGCGGTTGTGGGGACCAAAGGCCAAAGAAATAAAGTTTGGTGTGAATTATGCGGTACACAAGCACATCAATGCGCTCGAGTTCCACCACCAGAATAATACAAAAGCGGAGTCCCTGCCAGAAAAGTGCCAGTTCGACAAGCCAACGATGCTCAAAGGCATTCTGAAGGGCTGCGCCGAGCAGAATGCCCTCGGTGTGCTTGCGGCTAGTGGGGTCCCGTACGCATCTATCCGCAAGATCTTTATACTTGCACTTGAACCTCGCTCTGTCGCAGCGCGTGCACCTTCGACTTCGCTCGATGAATTCACGCAGGAGCTTCATGCAATGCTTTGCGGTCCACACAGTCTCGCAAAGCCAGAAAATACGCCGTTCTTGCCGTGCCAGGCATGCGCAAGCCATCTAAATGCTATTGGCCACTGTGTTCAAAAGTGTGCAACTGATCGAAAAAATGGGGTAATCGACGTCTTTACCATGCAGAATTTGAATGCTCGTTCAGTTCGACACGTACGGTTTCCACAGGACAAGCTGTAAATTCAAAAAGTGCCGCCACTATCCAGTAGCTAGCTTACCAAATTCAAATAGAATAGAATTTTCTTTCGGTGCACATTTTTGTCCAATCTCATTTTCTTATCTCAGCGAACCAATGTTCCGCTGCACTGCCCGCGGCCTGTGCGAAATGCTTGTGCGCCGCGTGCTGCCCTACGTCCCGGACCAAGACATCATACCGCTTGCCAACCTCAGCCGCGAGCTCCCGGACGACCTCCTCGAGGTCATCGCAGACGAGCACGGCAGCGTCAAAGAGTTTCTCCGTCAGTTCCCGAGCACTTTCACAGTCAAGCCAGTTGGCCCCAAGAACCTGCTCACTGTCTGCAGGGCTAGCTACGTCGCCCCTGACACTGTCACACTCCGCGAGCCAGAGAAGAAAAAGGGTTCGAAGGGCGCGTTTGAGAGTCCCGCTGGAATCCCCATGGATATCATCGATAAAATGGAAAAGGCACTACAGGGCAAGGCCTCGCACGGCGTGAGCGCGCTGTACGGAAGCCTCACGTCCAGTGACCGCCGAGAGCTCCGAAAGTACGGCGGGATCTTACCGGTCCTCCGGCACTTCCCCGGCCGCTTCACACTGTCACCGCTCGGCCTGCTCGTCGCTCGAAAGTCCGAAGCCGCGACGCTCGAAGACGAAAAGTCCCTCGAGGTCACAGAGGAAGAAGAGGAGTACGCCGAGGCCGCGTGCACGAGTCGGCGCGAGTATAAGCCCGAGGACCTCCAGTACCACGCGATGTTCTTCCTCAAGTACATGCCGCTCAACTGGACCATCGCCCCGGAAATTCCAGTGCTCGTACCCAACGACGTGCGCGAGAAGCACACGGTGTCCACGTGGCCCATTATGATGCGCCAGCTCGAGGATTTCATAGAGACCAAGAGTGGCGTCGGCTGCAAGCACCTCATCAAGCGCCTCAAGCGCGGCATCAATATTCCAGATATTGGCATCATCCGGGACGACGCGGAGATGGAGGCGCTGCAGCTGGCCCATCTCGGGTTCGTCACAATTCACAAGATGAACTGGGAGAACGCGCTCACGTGGCGGACGCTCTACCTCCAGGTCGAGCGCGAGGCGTCGATGAAGCTGAGCCGCGACGAATTCGCACAGGCGTGCATACGCTACCTCGAGCCCTACGTCGTTATGCTCTCACAAAAGCAAATGTTCCGCGCGCTGCCGCCGATCGAGATCAAGCGCACGCCGCTCTGGTTCCAGGCGCTCAAAAACTGCGTGCCAAAGCACTACACACATTTTCGCATCATCAAGAAGCGCCTGACGAGGGGCGCCCTCAAAGAGGCCGAAAAGGCTGGAGGCCTTCTCGAGTGGTTCCGCCAGCGCAAGGACGTCTTTGAGCTGACCCTGCCGTACGCGCGTATCGTCAAGCCGGTGAAGGCTGCCTCCAAGAAGGCCCCAGTAAGCCCCGACGCCGACCTCGAGGAGCGCCTCGCGGTCCGCCGGCGGAACGCCTCGTACATCATCGTGACCGAGGACCAGGTCGTGGAGGCATGTGTGAGTGTGCTGCCCGAGGACACCGAGGTGCGCTGGCCGCTCAAGTACCTGCTCTCGCTGCTGCCGATTGAAGTTATTGATGTCATCCCGCTTGACGTCGTCCCGTACCTCCTGCGCGTTTGCTACCCGCGCGTGTACATTGAGCACAACCAGCTCGGGCGGCTTTATGTCAGGCGTGGGAAGGAGCGCGACGATGGAAGTGCGGGTGAGCCTTTTATCGGCTCCTTTGTGGAAGACCTTCCAGAACAGAAAACTGGTACAGAAGAGAAAGCAAATTAAGCTGAGCATCTGCGTGCTCATATGAGGTGCTTGAACTCCCGTAGAGAATGCCCTCAGAAGCATTCCACCTTCAGTCGAATGGTAACCACCTGTGAATTTTCGATTCTGATTTGATTTAACGCAAAACTTTTCATTCTTACCCTTTCAAGTAAATTTTTATCGCAACCATGTCCTTCCGCTTCACGCAGTCCATCACCCGCGTTTTCCAGTACTACCTCGAGATCGAGGCAGCCCGGAAACGTGTCCTGGCGCAGCGCATGACTGGTAGGTGCGGCGGCATTTGCGTCACCATCGATGCGTACTGCCGAGTCAAGAAAATCGACGTCGAAGACCGCGACCTGTACACCGAGAAAGGGTCTGAGATTCTCAAAGATCATAAAAAGCTCTGCGAGGACGTCAAGGTCGCGGTGTGGGACGCCGTCGCGAAGCTCCAGAAGCTCAAGCTCGCTGAGCGAGCGAAGATCGGGACGCCGCCAGCTGGTGCGCAGCCCTCGTCGATGGTCGATGCGCTCACGCTCCGGCCCTACCCGTACGAGGCGCTCACCGGCGAGCACGAGCTCATAAATGGCGCCGATGACGAGCGCATGGGCGGCAAAGACAGCACTGTCCCGCGATACTTTGATAACTATGTCTCGACGGATCCGCACCTCGAGGCTGGCAAGCCGCGAAATGTTGAAATGGAGAAGCTCGCTGGCGACGCAGCCGCCGCTCTCGACGGAAAAAGTGAAGGAAAGTCGAAAAGTGATAAAGACACTGCGTCTCCACCGGATGAAACCGAAGAGAGGCAATATCCAGATATCTCCCGCAAAGAGCATTACGCTGCAGCGACGCAAGTGCTGACGAATAGCATGAACAGCGCAAAGAACCAGGACAAGTCCAAAAAGTCGCCGCTTGACCCACGCTCGACCCCACGGCTGCTGTCGTGGATCGGTGCAGTCCACCGCGAAGCAACGGGTGGCATCGGTGGCGTTGCCTCGTTCTCGAAGCACATGCTGGCGGTGCTCCTCGCGGCCGAGGACCCCGCGCGGGTCCTCGAGATCCAGCGACAGCAGATGTCCATAGAGGAGAAGCAGTTCTGGAATAGAGTCGATGTCATTCGAAAGGCCCAGCAGAACACCATCCGGGTCCCGCTCGAGAAGCGCCGGCAGTACCGCGACTTTGACTACACGTCGTCGACGAACAGGTACTCGCCAAACTACGAGCAGCGCTCTGATCAGACACTGACGCAGCATATTGGTAAGTAGGGTAGATACTAGGGCTAAAGATGAGAGCGAGTAATGCACTCGAATTTGACCGTGCATAGCTCACACTTTCAGTTATTTCGGTAGAAAGCCATCACGAAAGCAAAATTCTCGTAGATAGCTAGTTCAACTTAGCTATAGTTCGCTTACTTTGCTAAAGAGACCCAACAGAAATTTCTTTAACTTAGCAATCTTCTCGTTTTACTAATGACCGACCCGAGCTTTTCTTGTTATATTGCACCAACAGAATTCAATACAAGTAATCCTTCACTCGACACACCAGAGCAGATCCAGGCGCTCATCAACCACATCGCTTCGCTCGAGAAAGAAGACGCTGAGCTTCAGCTAGAAATGGATGCGCTCGAGAAGCGGAACGCCGAGCTCGAGGAGAGCATCGATATGCTACAGATTGAGCGCTTAGGCATCATCGAAAAGCGAATGGAGGAAGAGAAAGCCATCGCTGAACTTGCGTGCGAAATCGCACACTTCACACGCGAGGAGGCGATCGTGGAGCGAGAAATCGCCGCCCTCGAAAAGATATGCGCCAAGAAAAATCGCCAGCTCGACTTTCTTCGCCACCGCATCGCGATTCCGCTGCACGAAGAAATCCAGGAAGATATCGCGCTCGGGAAGGCCATGGAAAAAGAAATCCCTGGCTATGAGCGAAGCGCTGCGGAGTTCGAGCTCGAAGGCACAACAAGTATTCTCGGGGAAGAAGCGCAGAAAGCATACGAGCAGATCCAAGCGCTTTGCCCCTCGAGTGTCCCGAAGAAGACAAAGGCGCAACTTTTTCAGGATCTTTGCACATGCGCGAAGATGTACGCCATGGACACGAGGCACAATACGCCAGAAGGCGATATCATGGGACCGATCGACGGCGAGTGGTCGCACCCGGTGTGCCCGCGGTACACGTGGCGGAAGATTCTCCTTGACAATGGCATGGAAGGGATCGTTGAGCGACTCATTGAAGAAGACCAACAACATGAATGAAGTACAGACTTGCGCATTCGAACAGAAAATTTAAGATTAGTAAAAGTGAATCAGAGAGATCGAACTTGCACCAATCCCAGCAACTTTATCATCTTGTGAAGAGTTCAATTACTATCAATAACCCGTACCTTCTCTTCATAATTTACATGCTATACAATGCTTGTGCTCATATTGGCCCTCCTTGGCGTTGTCCTGATCGGGGCTATTTCAGTTTCCAGCGTGCAGGCTCTCCGTGATAGGCGCCAAAGGTGCTTGGACAGCTGTGATGTTCTCCGGCATAAAAGCGCGCTCAAGTGGATGTTCGTCGCTGCCACCGTACTCCAAACTGCCTTTATTTTCCTTTGGAGGCACCTCTCATCTGTGGGCCATACAGTGCAGAAATGGGTAGTTTCCCAGCTCATCGATGAAGCGAAGGATCTCCCCGTTTTCTGGGCGCACTTTGCCATTTGCTTCAAGAAGAACGTCTGGCTCGCGCGTAAGCGGCTCTTTTCGTTCACAGCAATGCACGTCCTGCTCCCAGTGCTCTGGGTCTCACCCATGGCGTTCGGCTACGTTTACGGGCAGCGTGCACAGTATGACTTTGGGAGCTACGCTTCAGAGGTTCCGAACTCGAGCGATATCTCAGAAAGCTTTGACCCCTCGACCAGACTTGTGGATCTAAACGCCGATGTTTGGCAGAACGAAGCGTTCGCCTGCCATATTCACAAGCAGCACAATACCACCTGGAACGGCCTGAAGCCGTGCCCTGAGAACCTGAAACGAACGTTCGTGCCGGCTGCACATTTTATGGGCACCCAGAGTCAAACACAGCCAGATGAGATGCGAGATGTGCTCAAAACATTGTCTGGAATTCTTGGAAGTGCACAAGGGGGCAAGGACACCTTGACAGGTGACGCAGACGTGCTCGAGGAGCTGCAAAAGGCCCTTGGTCGCTTAGACCCAGAGGACTTTGACCTTTCACAGCTACAGAATGCCGACCTCACACAGATCTTTGACATATTGAAAGCACTTGGCGTTGATCCCCTGGGTATGGGTGATGGCGATGGTGATGATGCGGAAGAAGAGGATGAAGACGCACCACCCGAGCCACCCGCCTTTCTTTCAAATTTCTTTCAGTCTAAAAAAGATAATCTTGTACCATCTGAACCCAAACCGAAGCATCAGCCAAAGCCCCCAAAAGCGCAAAAAGAGCAGAAAAGGGGAAAGAAGAAGCACAAGTCCAAAGAGCTGCAAAGGGTGGGTAAACTACTCAAAGCGCTCGAAAAGATGCTGGACATGGCAGAAAGCGCACCAGATGCCACAGACCTCATGTGCTTAGAGGACGCGTCCATTTGCTTGCGAAATATCAGCAACCAACGTGCTGTCAAGGCCATTCAAGGCATGTGGGGCGTCAGTGCTCGGCCTTTTGCAGTTCCAAACGTGAGCTCGTTTCTCCTCTTTCGATTTCTCTCGCGAAACGCACTGCAGCCGCAGAAGAGCGCACCGCTGTCGATTCTTGACCAAAAGGCCAATGCGATCAATCAATTCTTGCGCAGTGGCGACAAACTGTTCATAACCCCCAGCAACCACACGACTGCGCGAGCGTTCCGCTCGTACCTTCGCAAAATTTCACTGTTCGCGCCCCTCATACTCGGCGATCCTGCGGGTGTCACAGAAGCATACACAGCGGCAGATGTGATCCGCGCTGCCCAAAAAGACACTGCGCTCTCGAACTCCATCTGGTCCATTATCGACTTTTCACAGCCGAGCACACAGATAATGCTCCGCGAAGATATCATTCCGAACACAAACCTCAAGCTACTCCCCCGCCTCGACGATCGCACAGACCACCCAAGCGCGTACTTTGCGTCTGGCTTCCTGACGCTGCAGAAGGCGGTGGCCAACTTCTTCCTCGAGTTTGAAAAAGATTCCAAAAAAGTTTCTGGGCAGCGGCTCGAAGCCCATCCGCCGATCGTTTTCGCTCCAGCTGAGGCACCATCGTCGTCAAACTCCATCCTGAGCCAGCTCGGCAACCAGCTCGCGCTGTCCTTCGCCATGGCCCTGCTTCTGTTCTTCCTGAGCATTATTAAGAGCTTCGTAGAGGAGAAGGAGTGCGGCCGGCAGAGCGTGCTGCGCGTCATGGGCCTCCTGCACGCCGCGTACACGCTCTCGACCCTAGGCTTCTATGCGCTCGTCGGTGCCTTCACGGCCATTCTTGTGTCCGGCGTTCTCCAATACACAGTGTTCCCCAACACACCACTGTACATGCTCGTGACTTTCATCACGCTGTACATCGCGTCGCTCGCAGCGAGCGCATACTTTCTATCAACGTTCTTCAGCAAGTCCAAGACAGCGTCGATGGTCACGCCGCTGCTCTACTTCCTCTCGGCCCTGCCCGTCATGTTCCGCTTTCCCTCGCCAGGCGCCTTCGCCTCGATGAAGCACATTGGCGCCCGGGTGGCGTCGAGCGACATCGCCAAGGTGTACGCTGAGACCACTGGGTCGCAGCTGACGATACCGGCGGCGCTCTCGCTGTTCAACTTGCTCTTCTTCATAAACATCCCATTCTCGTCGACGACTGTCCTCTCGTGGGCCATCGACCTCATTGTGTACCACGAGACGCGGGGGTCGTCCCTCGGGTTCCGCAACGCGGTGAGCGCCGTCGCCGACGAGACGCTCGTGCGGTACCCCTTTCTCCTCTTCGCCGCCTACCCGGCGGGCAACGTCGAGGCGGGAATAACGCAATCGTTCTTCCCAGGGGAGAAGAGCGTGACGAAGGCGCACTTCTCGGCGGTTGTTCTCGTGTGGTTCTTCCTGACGAATATTCTCTCTGTGACCTTCGTGGGGTACTGCCTCGACCGCCTGTTCTCGCAGGAGAGCGCCCATCGGTGGGTGTCGCCGCTGCAGATCCCTTTTATCGCGCGATGCGCCGCCTTTTTCAAAAATCTGTGGATCACTGGGCTTTTCCGCGATTTGTGGAGACAGACCGCTGATCAGCCCGAGGTAGCTGATGAGCAGCTAGACGAGTCCATCGGCACTGCGCCCCTACTGGCAGAAGGGGTTCACGAAAAAACTCTCAAGGGTAGCACAGATAATTCAAAAAAGCCGACAGTGTCGCTCGTGCAGGCCTACAAAGAGTACCCTATGAACACAAGCTCATGGAACACGCGAACCTACGGTGTGCTGTCGTATCTGCTGCCCTTCCTTCTGTTCTGGATCTCGCTCGGCTTACTCATCGTCAAAAAGGTCACGAACCGCCAGATCTGGCGGTTCCGGCGGTCAGCGGGCACGCCGAGCCGGCCCCGGATTATCAAGGCCGTCGACGGCATCGACTTCCACGCGTACGAGAATGAAATCACTGTGCTGCTCGGCGTGAACGGCGCGGGAAAGTCGACGACAATGGCCATGCTCACTGGCCTCATCAACCCGACGAAGATCGGCCGCGGCAGTCACGTCTACGGCAAGCCGCTCGGTAAAACGGCCCTCGGTGCGGCCCCGAACCTTGTAGGCTTCTGCGCGCAGGGAAACGACGCGCTCTGGCCGATGCTCACAGTCGCTGAGCACATCGAGTTCTACTTTGCGATGAAGGAGGGAGGCCGTAGCGAGCGGAAGCTACGCAGCGCCGGCGAAGCGTACTCGCCAGAGGTCGCTGAGCTCCTCGACATCCTCCAGCTGCGCGAGAGCCTCGAGACCCCGGCGGGGTCGCTGAGCGGCGGCCAGAAGCGCCGCCTACTCTTCCTGCTGGCGTTCCTCTCCCAGGAGTACAACAAGCTGATTGTCCTCGACGAGCCGACCGCCGGCATCGACATTAACGTGCGTCACTGCCTGTGGAATTTTCTGCTGCGCATGAAGCAGCGAGGCAAGACGATTATCATCAGCACGCACTACATGGAGGAGGCTGAGGTCCTCGGCGACTCCATCATTCTGATCAAAGACGGCAGAATCCGCGCACAGGGCAGCAGCGCTGACCTCAAGAAGAGCGTCGGCAAGGGCTACTTGCTCAAAGTCTCTATTGATGCGAAAGACATGCAGAAGAACAGCTTGCTCGCAGAGTACATGCAGTCGCTCGCACAGGACATCCGCGTTGTCTCATCATGCGCAGGGGAAATTCAGTTCGCAGTGCCGAGTAGCGTGCGCGCAGCAATTCCGTCTGTCCTGGAAAGCCTCGAAGCCCCAGAAGTCCAAAAGCGCTTTGGTATTCTCAATGTCGGAATCAGTAACACAACGCTCGAAGAGGTCTTTCTGGAGCTTTGTGGGGCGACAGATGCGGTGGATGATAGTCCGTTTATGAGTGCTGTTGAAGAGCCCTTGAAAGGACACAAGTTCTTCAAAGACCAGCAATCAGGCCCCATAAAACGCCTACGGGACTTCTCCACAACTTTCCTCTCGTATATCTTTTCGTCTGCCAACCCATTGGTCACACGGCTGTGCAAGTGGAAGCCGCTGGCGCACATCCGCGTCCTCATCGGTAAGAAGCACAAGAATACAACGCGCGACAAGATCTTCTGGTTCTACTCGATGCTCTTCCCGCTGTTCCTGCTGCTCGTGCTCCTCATGGGCTGGGACAGGGCCATGGACAAGGTCTCCAAGGGCGAGATCGATGGCGACCTCCCGGGCGACGAGTTCAGCCTCGCCCCGCGTGAGGAGTCTCTCCTCTCGAGCATCCAGCAGATCGCACTCCGGCGGAACACTTTTGCTACGCGGTGGCCCACGGCAATGGACTTTTCGATGAACCGGGTCTTTTACGCCAAGGGAAAGAAGCACAGGCTCCGGCTCTGCGCTGACGACCTGCACCTGCCTGCGCTCTCGCCGCGTGTCATCGGTAAATGCCAGCTCGGCAAAAATATGACAGCGAAAGACAGCAAAGGCTACGTTGACATCTGGCAGCACGTGCTTTTTCCGAAAAGTGACGATACTGTGAGCCTGCAGCGCTTTCTCTCAAGTGCAAAAGCGCTTGTTGCGCCGATTGTTAGAAAAGAAAGCAGCTATGGCCGCAAGCGCTTCGCATATGCCACTGGCCTGTATTACCCTGCAGCGAACGACGATCGGCCAAGACGCGTCGTGTGGTACAGAACCGATGCGCTGCACAGCCCGCCGCGGCTGCTCAATGACATCTACGCAGAGGCGTACCCGGACAGCACGCACAAAATGGTGGTGTCACATCCCTTGCGCTTGCCGAGAAAAGAGCCCGGCGCTTTGAACAGTACACTGCCATCTGCTTTTACGGATGTCAAAGGCGCAGCGCAGTCAAGATCAGACGCCCCAGTGGTCGCGCCCAATATCCTCCAGTCTGTCCACTCACTGACTTTGTCTATTTTCCTGACGCTGCCGATCGCTTTTATTCCCCCAGCTTTCCTACCGTTCCTCATCAAGGAGCACAGCAGCGGCATGCGCCACCTCCAGGCGCTCGCCGGGGTCTCGCGCATCTCGTACTGGGTGGCAAACTTTGTGTACGACCTCCTCATGATAATGGTAGCGACGCACACCGCCATTCTCCTCACGCTGCGAGCCTTCGGCCGCTTCGAGTACGTCGGGTCGCTCGAGTCACTTTTCGCAACATCATTGCTGCTATTCTTGTACACAACTGCGTCGCTGAGCTTTGTGTATCTCTCCTCCAAGTTTTTTCAGAATCCCAACACAGGCAGCAACTTTGTGCGCGTCCTCTTCAGTGTCTCTGGGTACTTTCTGCTCCTTTGCACGCTCGTGCTGCGCACCTCAGAGTCCGCGTACTACGCGCCGCTCCACGCGCTGTTCGCCAGCGTTTTCCCGACGTACTGCCTCGGCGATGGCCTCCTCGGGCTCTCCATTCGGTACATTCTGCGGCTGCTGAACGGCCCAGGGCAGATCCCGGTGGAGGAATGGGACAAAGTCGCAGCGAAAGAAGGCTTCCGCGGCTTCGGCCGGCCATCTGACTACCAGAATATCTTCGCGCCCATGGTCACCGGCAACGCCATGCTCTACCTGCTCATGCAAACCATGGTGTTCTCGCTGCTCCTGCTCATCTCTGAGCAGTCCATATGGGAGAAACTCCAGAGCATTGTGGTCGCCAAGCTCTTCCTACCAGAAGAAGTCAAGCAGACAGAGCCTGCCTGGCAGCCAGACGAGTGCGCCGCGATCACGACGAAGCATGTCTCGAAGGCATATCTGCACCGAAATATCATCGTTGAGGGCATTGTCTACGGACTGCAGCGGTTTGCACTCACCAGCTTCCTCCGGCGGCTCTTGCGCGTCGATAGCACCAAGCGCGAGACCATCGCCCTGCAGAACTTTTCGCTCGCTGTGCACAGCGGCGAGAAATTCGGCTTCCTCGGCATCAACGGGTCGGGCAAGACGACGACGATGCGCATTCTATCGAAGAATGTTTTGCCAACGTTTGGGCTCGTGCAGCTCGGCAAGTTCCAGTCTTCTCTACCACGGGGTAAGCACCAGGCGCTCGAGGCGGTGCGCGTCGGCTACTGCCCGCAAACAGACTGCCTCTTTGATTTCTTGACGCCGTATGAGCACTTGGAGCTTTTTTATGACCTTCGAGAATGCGCAAACGCACATGACTCTCTGAGAGCGGCGTTCCACGCTGATAGAGCACACCACTCGAGTCAAACAGAGCAACACGGCGCTGGCTGGAGCACATGGGCATCGCACATGAAAACTGCGCTCGAAGCAAAGAACCAGAACGATCGCAAAAAAAAGAAGCTGATCTACGAGCTTTTACGCGACATGCAGCTACTAACGCACATGGACTGCATCCACGTGGGCGAGAAGCTCAGCGGTGGTAACAAGCGCCGCCTCAACGGGCTCATCGCGCTGCTCGGGACGAACATCTGGCTCCTCGACGAGCCGAGCGCGGGGCTTGACCCGATCGGCCGCCGCCAGTACTGGAACCTTATTAACGCACTGCGCGCCGCACAGCAGACCGGGTCCACGGCTGACAGTGTTTCGGACATACCTGGACATATCGTCTGCGTCCCCAGCGCAGCCCCGACGCTTTTCTTGGCAACGCATCACATGGAGGAGGTCGAGGCTATCTGCTCGCGAGCGATGATCATCCACAAGACGCCTCCGACGGCCTTTGAGGAGAATGCGAATGTCATGGCTGATGGATCAGTGCTGCACGTCAAAGAGAAGCTCGGCGCGGGCTATGAGATTACCATGCACGTGAAAGAGGACAGTCATACAACTCTGAGTGGCGCTATCGATCGATCGAATCTCATCGCAGGCATCGCTGAGGCGATATTCAAGAACGATGATGCGCAAGACCAGCAGTTTGGCCCAGTGGATCTTGTTGAACCCCTCGAGAACCGCATTGGGCTATTCCGCGTAAAGGTCCGAACGGAGCGGCACAGAATTCGACTCTCGAGGCTGTTCAAAGCGATGCAGGCGCTCTTGGAGCTTTGTACACAAGGGCAGCAGAACCCATACGGCCTCATGGACTTTACTATCAGCCAAATAAGCCTCGAGAGCGCTTTCATGGACTTGCATGCTTCACCTGTAGGCGAGATGAGTAAATCGACTTTGTGAAAACTATGACTGAGTTGGAGTCAGTCATGTTCCAAGTAAAAATTTTAGTTGTGTAATAAAATCTGTCTTCCTCTTGTCTCATACTAATAATTATGGCATGCACCGATTGCTAAGAAGCTCTTTTCGTCAACCCAGGGTCAATCGAGTGCTCGCACCACTTTCCATGCAAGTGCCTGGAATGAGCACTAGCTGTAGCTCTCTGATGCGCGTTGGCCGTCATACGAAGAAAGAAACTGCTTTTACACCTTTTGACGAAGAAGAGGGGACGGATGAAGTTACATACGATCCACCCACAGTATCTGAAACTGAGCCGACAGAGCAAAGTGATGGCCCTGATGCCTCTGAACACGACAAAATAACATGTTCCAAAAAGCTCGCCAACCCCACAGCGATCGAGCACTCCATCTTTGTCTCGAGGCTCTCGATCAACACCAGCGCAGACGATGTGGAGCACCACTTTTCAGACTGTGGGAAGATTGTCTGGGTGCACGGGCTGGACTTTGACCGATCGCTCGACGATTTCTACGCGTCGTGCGTCGTGTGCTTCCAGAGCCCCGAGGCCGCCATGGCGGCAGTCCAGAAGAAGCACGGCAGTCGTCTGCGGACATTCAAGATAGATGTCTCGATGCTCCGGGCGGACAATCGCATGGCATCGCATGGAAAGGGCCTGAAGCTACAGAATGCGATGAAAGCATTGGAAGAACGAAAAGGGCCAGTTCTGCTCTCTCCTGTTACGTAATGTAAATGAAAATCTGTGAAACTTCAGCCAACAGATGCACATATAGGATCATACTTCGAAGTTGTTTACAGAGATGTAAACGCGTTCTGCTAAAGGCTGAAAATGAGAAATAGTATCTCCAGTTGTCCTTCGTACATGGTTCCATACTCTGCTCAACATGAAAATACAAGGAGCACAAGATCGATCGTGGTGGCCATAGAATGCTTAAATTTCAGATTTTAAGGGAAAACTATGAACCAGAGGTAAATATAGACATAGACCCCAAATGGATCTTATGTGCTAGATCACGCTTCTCTATTTAGAAGGGTAAGCATAAAAATTCAAAAGAAAGATTATATTCATATGCGAATATTACTTCACTGTAGGGACCAAAGCAAGTTCTATCGTATACCTCTCCTTATAATACTGAAATGCTTTCATTGCTCATCGCCATCGATAGCCATATCGGTCGCTTCGACCCATCGATGCTCACACAACAACAGCTGATGGAGCTCTTCTTCACCCCGGACGAGTCTGACCCACACGAATACGCAGAGCCTCGATTTTTAGATGACGCTTGCACGTGGAACGGCATCACATGTGGGGCTGGAGGGGTTGTCGAGGAAATTGACTGGGTGAGTTACAGACTTCGTATTGCGGGAACGATCGATTTCAGTAAAATGCCACAGAGCGTTCTCTTTATCAACTTTTTTGACTCACCGCTCTTTGGCGAAGTCGACACAAGCGCTCTCCCAGAGTCTCTGACGGGGATTTGTCTTCAAGACTGCAAATTTAGTGGGAGCCTTCACATGAGTGCACTTCCGCCGAGGCTCGAGAGCTTCATTGTGACTGGGAATCGGATCAGTACAGTTGGCCAAATAAGCAATCTCCCACTGACACTTTGCGAGCTCACGATCAACGAAAAGTGCGTAATCCACAAGGATATCCACATTGGAATGCTCCCCGATACTGACTTGGAGCTTGACATCGTCACGTGCGGGTTTGAGCAAGTCATTTTTGAATATGCGGACGATGAAAAGAGAGTATCGTACAAATAGAAATGCATTTGGATGCTCAATCCGAGTGAACGAGCTTTCATCTCTGCGTCTAAACCCTCGACAGCTATAGTGGCCAAAAATAAGATACACAAATACGATACGTACATATTCAATATTTTCCTCACATTTTAGTATTTACCTCTTATGCACCGCGGACGACACGCAGCACTCCAGAGTTTGCTATTATCTCAGCGCAGAAAATTATCGACAGCTGGAATGACAATGGGCCTGATGGGTCTACAAAGGCCATTGCACACTGGCCAGCATTACAGCCTCCGCTGGACCCATCAGCAAAGATGGCAGTCGAATGTTCGCCTCGAGCCAGCCGATCAGTTCCACCCCTCATCCGGTCAGGGCAAGCGCCTCATGCGATACAGCGCGCTTTTGGCCGTAATGTACACTGCGAGGCGTATTTACGATTCCCTTTGTGACATTGACCATGCGAGTGCGCACGTCGAGTCCCTCACATGCACCATTCTGGAGCAAGCTAGCGAGACGAAAGCCTTCACTCGAGTGAAAGTCTCGATGGAATTCGATGAGAATGATAAACAAATCCTGAGGCAGCTGCAAACGCTCTTCACTGTAGGGCACATACGCGTGACAGAGTCCAAAACTGAGAAAACAGCTGATGGCTTCGTTGTTGGCTGGGAGGTTGAGAAAGATTCGGCAAAGTGCACATTACTTCTCAAAAATACAAAAGGCTTTCTATTGTCTCCAAAGTCAGATATTCAAGTATCTCCTCGGCGAGAGAGCCGATCAGTCGACTACAGCAGTAGCGTCCAGTCCTTGGGCTTATTTGCTCGGCTTGCTGGATGGCTCGCCTCCTTCCTCGATAGAAACAACAATCTCTCTTTTCTCGACCTGCCCAATCGAGTCGACCGCCTCATCATGGTCAGCAGGGCAGATGACATTCCAAAGCTGTACACAATCTTTGCGAGGTGCACAGGCTACGCCGCCTGCGGCACTGCCGACCACACGCTGCGTGCGGGCAAGGACAGCAGGCTGCATCGCATTCCGCTCCTCTGGATCATCGAGGCCGATGGCCCAGAGGACATCGCCCTCCTCAAAGAGCTCCAGCACGTCGCAAAGGGGTCCCATTTTTTCGACTTTTACGTAACGACACCAAGGCCGTGCTGGGGATGGCCCTCTGGTATCGGGCCCATCACCGAAAGCCTCATGCGTGATATGGTCCCCGCTGAAATCACAGATGGCATTGGGAATTCGTTTAGGTTGCCGTTCGCAGCGCAGCGGTATAGCACAGGCTTTATTTTGAGTGGCAGCGATGCGTTCCTTGGGCGACTGATGGGCCCAAAGACTGGTGCGCTGGCGAGTCATCTGCCGGAGGGCTTTGATACAAAAAATTCTGTTCGAGTCATCACATAATTCTTTTTTAAGATGTGTGGCGAATCCGTTTGGTTGTGTATGCTTTGGGTGAAGGATTTTTCAATTCTCGCATTTAAAAAGCGAATTATTTTTTCTTTCACTTAAATCTTCAAATGCTATCTCTCTTGTTCATCCGCCATGGGCTAACGATTGACGCAATAGCCGGGCTGGGCAAGTTTGACGCATCGTCAATGGACGACCAGACGCGCATGGAGCTCCTCGTCTCTGACATCAAAAACCTCCAAAACCTGAAAAGCAAGGACGCATCTTTTCGGCCCATCAGCGATTGGCCAGGGCTGACCCTTGCTGCAGACGGCACTGTCGAAAAGATCGACATGAGCTTTATGATAGGCATGAGCCTCTTCTACTCGGATGACGAGGACTACATCATCGGGCCGAAAGGCAACATCGACTTCAAATGGCTGCCCACTGGCGTCACACTCGTGACGATGAGGGAGCTCGAGCTTTGTGGAACGGTCGACACAGAATCGCTCCCTCGCGGCCTGCAGAGATTGGACATCGCCGAAAATATCCTCGAGGGTGAATTCCGAACCTGTGGCTTACCCGAAGGCCTCCGTGTTCTGTTCGTTGAGTGCAATAAATTTGTGGGCTCCTTCGACCTCGCGCACATTCCCAAGCAAATTTTGGAGATCAACGCCCGCGAGAACCGTTTTTCGGGCAGCGTGGACTTCTCTGCAATTCCACCGTTTCTTGGCTATCTCAACTTGAAGAACAACGAGTTTTCGGGCAGTATTGACCTATCAAAGATTCCAGCTGGCCTCAGAGAGCTCGGCCTTTCGCTCAACGACTTTTCGCAGCCCACTCTTGTCGTTCGCAAGCCCACCGCAGATTCCTCGCGCATTTTGTTAGATTATTCGAAATTTGAGCGCATAATTGACCTCGAGGGAAATGATGCGACGTCTTTTATCATCGATGAGAGATATTAGTCTTTTAAACATGTGCTTTAACAGACAAGACTATCAGTAAGAATTCTTTGTTACAGAAATCTATGATCTGTAGTGCATATTGTCTATTAGCGTAAATTTGAATGCTCGCACTCCTTCTCGCCTGTGCAGACACATCGAAGACCTCCAAAGTGAACCCCATGCTCTACCCACAGGAGACGCGCCTCGAGAAGTTTTTCGGGGACATCGAAACCAAGCGTATTCGAACGAAGCGTGTCTTCGGCACGCGAAAGAAGATCAAGGCCGTCTGCTCGTGGCACGGCATCACATGCGACGCAAGCGGCGAGGTGGAAGCGATCAAGTGGTGGGGCATTCGCCTCAACGGGCAGCTCGATGTGGCATGGTTCCCGCACTCAGTGGCTGTGTTCATGGCGACGAGCACGAGCCTCAAAGGGACATGGGACTTCGCTGCCCTGTCCCCGAAGCTCCGCGAGTTCAACGTCAGTATCAACTTTCTCAAGGGCACGCTCGACGTCACTGTGCTGCCAGCCAACTTGCATATCATCAACCTGGGAGGCAACTTATTCTCAGGGTCTATTGATCTCAGCAAGCTACAGTCAGAGGTGCAGGATCTCGACCTCTCAGACAACAATTTTTGGGGGTCCATTGACCTCGAGAATCTGCCGCAGGGCCTCATCAGTCTGAACCTGAGCCACAATGAGTTCTCAGGAAGCGCAGACTTTTTCTCTCTTCCCCCTAACATATGCAATTTATCCGTGCGATCAAACAATTTGAGCGGAGACATTCTACTCGAGCGGGTACCTCAGCACATGGAGCTCTTTGACATCTCGCAGAACGATTTTACGGGGTATGTCGACCTCAGCACTGCGCCAATTTTCCGCAATCCCGAGGCGGACGTCGACATCTCTCAAAACCAGCTCACCGTGAGTGGGCGGGATGAGGTCAGTGTCCACCACAATTTCATTCGCCAAGCAGGTGAACACGAAGAAATTCTGGACGCGCACGTTAATGTAATGAGGTGATCCGATGTGAAACTTTGGGCTCAGCATGAAATTTCGAGAAAGATTCGATATTTGATTTTTTTGGTAAAAATTTGTTTTTCACCAAAGCCTTTATTTCACTCCAAATGAAGCTGTACGCAGGCACACTGTCGCCACCGACGGCGATCACATCGAGCTGCACCGGCTCATTCACCGACCCACTGGCACACGAGGTCGTTGTCGTCCGCGGCTCGTCGGTCCTCGAGCTCTGGCGCATCGCCGCGTCCAGCGCCACCAGCGCGGATGACTTCCAGTCCAGCTCGCACGTGAGCCAGATCGGTCGCCTCAGCACTTTTAGCACCATCGCGTCCGTCTCGACGTTCCGCCTCGAGGGCGAGGGCGGCCGGGACAGGGACGTGCTCATCGTCACCGGCGAGAGCGGTTTCATTTCCGTGCTGCGCTACACCGCGGGCACTGACGTCACGGGCGCCCAGCGGAGCGCCGCGCCGATCTCCATGCTTGAAGACTACAGCGTATGCGAGGGCGCGTCCCCGTTCTACCCCATGCAGTACGCGCCGCTGCACTCCACAACTTTTCATAATTTGCAGGACCAGCCCGCGCCGGTCATCGGTGGTGGCTGGGAGCGCCTCTTCCACACCAAAGTCGACCGCAGTGCGCTGCACGCGAGCTGGTCACCGCTCTGCAGCCCAAACTCCCACGTCGCCGTCCAGCCCAACTGCTTCATGATCGCCGCGATCGAAAAGAATAAAATCTGCGTGCAGCTCGGCAAGCTCTCCGCCACGGCCCTGCGCTACGAGAAGGCTGTGTCGGCCGATGCCGATGGCGCCGACGACATGGGCGACGAGTCGGAGAAGGGCACGTCGACGTTCGTCTCGCCCTGTGCGATCCCCAACGTCCAGCGCCTAAACAACACCAACGTCGAAGTCAAGCGCGCATATTATCTGAGTTCTGCGGCAGACGCCCGGAACGACCGCATCTGCCTCAGCGTCGTGCCCCTGGCGCTTTTCCGCGTGTACGCGCCCGATGGCAGTGCGCAGCACGCCGCTGGGGCCAAGGCGCGGGAGAATTTTTCGTACTTTGCGGCCCTCGAGATGCGCCGTCGTACGAAAGAGTCGGCAGAGCCGGAGAAACACGGTGCAGCGCATAAGCTTTTAGTGCTCTACGAGTTCAATCCGCTCAACCACGCGATCAACCAGCTCGCGACAGCCCCGGTCGACCCGACTGCGTACGCGCTCTTCGCGCTGCCGGCCGGCACTGTGCAGCTGAGTGCCAACGGCGATGAAACGGCAGAGAAGAATGCACTCGCCAAGTTCACGGGGTGCCCGGGCGGGCTGCTGCTGTGCACAGCGAAGGCGTGCCAGTGGGTCAACCCGCTGCAGCTCCTCGGGGCTTCCAGCAGCAAGCTCAACACAGTCACTGTGCAGATCCCCCAGCGCTTCGACCAGCCGCGTGACGCCCCGGCGCAGATTGTGTGCGGGTCGCTCAAGGCGTCGCTCGGCCGCGACGGCAACGGCGTCTGCACGGGCGTCCTGCAGAACAGCCTCGGTGATCTTTTTCAGGTGAAGCTGTCTGTCGTCACCTACCTCGAGGGCAACCTCCTCGACAAGTCCATCGGGCTCACCAAGCAGGCGCAGGTCTACGACTTTTCTATAAACTATTTCGATACAGTGCCAGTCGCACGCGCCCTGCACTTCACGCACGACGGCAAGGCGCTACTCGCGATCAGCGAGGCGAGCGACCACATTTTGTACGCGATCCGCGACAGCGCGCAGGGCTTCAGTGGCGTAAAGCCACACCAAATCGGCCTCGCCTGGGTTCATTCAGATCGCCCGCAGCAGTACGAGCCTATCGTAGAAAGCGACAGTTTCAATAAATCCCGCACGCACACGCTCGTGTTCCACCCCAAAGCCCTCGAGAACCTTCGCGCGCTCCAGGCCATGCCCAACTGCACCGGCATGGCGCAGCTGCAGCACTTTGCAATTTCGACTGACGTCGACGGCATTTCGCACCCGAGCAGCCGCCTCGTCGGTCTCTGCGGGCAGGGCGGTGCCGGCTCGATCGTCCACTTCACTGCAGCGATGCCAGCATCCCTGAAATCGCATAAAGACCTCGGCTCCAATTTCCCAGTCAAACTCTTCGCCC
Organism: Perkinsela sp. pyNocScin1; assembly: GCA_964019655.1. Lineage (NCBI taxonomy): Eukaryota > Euglenozoa > Kinetoplastea > Prokinetoplastida > Perkinselidae > Perkinsela > Perkinsela sp. pyNocScin1. Next base: position 862,355 of record CAXHTR010000001.1, read on the forward strand.
TGACGCCAAAGCAGCAGCGAAAAGGCCACCACGCGCGACAGATCTCCGAAAATCCGCACCTTCTCGTCTTTTCGTACTTTGATGGTACGCTGGTCTACGGCCTTGATGACTCACTCGCTGTTGGTGATACTGTCCTCAACGCGCCGTCCGACGGCTCCGCAGACGCGCCGCAGCAGCCAGAGGTGCCGATCCCCTTCGACAACCCGACGCTCGCGACGACAGTGCTCGCCAACGGCGACTATGTGCAGATCCAAAAGCACAAGCTCGTGCACTTCGTCGCCGGCCAATTCCGTTTTTGGAAGCCCCCGGCGGGCTCCACGATGTTCCTTGCCGCCGCGAACGCCTCGCAGATCGTCGTCGCCATCGAAAAAACGGAAGACTCTTCTGCGAAGACTGACAAAACGTATTTCTTCGAATATTTCCGCCAGGAGGAGAGCGGCGTGCTGCACGACCCCGTCAAGCTGCCCCTGAGCCGCCGCCCGCTGTGCCTGGCGCTCGCCTCACGCACGTCGCTCGATGCGTGCGCGCCGTTCCTCGTCGCGGCCTTCGAAGGTGGCCGCCTCGAAGTCTGGGAACTCGGCCGCGGCCTCATCGGCGCCGCCGAGGCCATTTACTGCATCCTCGTCCTCAACGTCCCGTTCCCCGTCGCATCCCTCAGCCTTTTGGCGAACGACTGCGAGAACACGCTGAACTGCGTTGAGCGCATGGAGAGTGCCTCGGGCGTCTTTCAGCGAGCGCAGCAGTGGTCCCTGCTCGTCGGCTTCGCCAACGGGCTCGTCGAGGAAAAAATTTTGTTCGAAGAGCACGCCGGCGACGTCACGCTGCGCGCCCTCGGCAACCAGCAGTACCAGGCAATATCCAGCGGCGCGCAGGGCCACACAAGTAGCTTGCGGCTCCGCGCGAGCGCGATGTTCCCGCTCGGCACCGCCCCAGTCAAGCTGCAGTGCTTCTCGCAGGAGATCGCCGCGAGCGTCGCCCTCGCCGGGCGCTCGTCGAAAATTGTGTCGATGCGCCTCAACGCCGCCATCGCCGTCTCGAGCGCCACGTGGCTGCTGACTTTTCCAGTTACATATCTGACAGGCGCCGCCGAGGAGGTGGCGCAGTGGCACCGCCCCATGAGCCGCGTCAAGCTCATTGACGAGCCCGTGCAGGACGCCTGCTTCGTCGGCGCTGTGGGCGCGCCAGCGCCCCTCGCGAGCGGCGAGTCGACGCAGACAGTGTGGAAATTTCGTTTTGCTGTTCTGCTCGCGCGGTCCTCTGCCCTCATTGTCATCGAATTCAGCTCGGCGGACATCCAGGGCTTCCCGCTGGCGGCGCACCAGTGCCTGCCGCTCCTGGAGTCGATCCGCGGGCCGATGACCGCCGGCCTCGGGTTCCCGCTCTGCGCGCCGCGCGAGGATGCAGTGAACCCGCAGCGCTTCCAAATCACAAAGTCTTCGTGCGCTGCGACGCCGCGGCGCATCGTTGGGGTCCCGTCGACGGCACTGGCTATCGTCATCGAGAGTGCGCACCGATCAGCCCCAGCTGCTGAGGTCGACGAGCAGCGCGCCGCGCTGCTTGAGAAAATCGGCGCACAAGTAAAACAGTCGCTCGATGGGCTCGTCCACCCAGAGAACGCCCCGCAGCAGCGCGCCCCAGACGGCAAGTGGGTCAGTTTTCTCCGCGTTGTAGACCTCTCGACGACGCGCGACATCGCCGGCGAAATTTCGGGAAATTCACTCAAAAATCCACTCGACAGTATCAATGAGGGCGCTGGCATCACAAAGGACATCATGGAGCTCGATGGAAACCTCGCGGCGCTCTCGTTGTGCTGGATCGACGGCACGAACACTTTCCTCGTCGGCGCAGTCCGCGACTACCACCCGCAGCGCAAGTCGTACACCACCGGATCCCTTTTGCTCTTTTCGTGCACGCCACCAGCGCAGAGCGCTGACACAGAGGATGCTGAGCCCTACATTGAGCTTCTGCACTCGACGGACATCGACGGCATCCCACAGGCGCTGTGCCCCATCAGATCTTCTGATTCTGATAAAGCCGACTACGTCGCCGTTGGGGTCGGTGAGACGCTCTGCATCTACGCGATCGGCCAGGCCCACATGCTCCGCAAGTACACCCACCCGCCGTTCGCTTCGCACATCACGGCTATTCGATCTATCGCCAACCGCCTCTTCATTGCCGACGCGATGCACTCTGTGTTATTCGCGCGAATCTCCCTGAAAACCGACGGGGGCATGCCGCAGTGCAAAGTTTTTGCTGACGACTGCGTCATGCGCTGGGTGACAGCCATGGAGGTCCTCGACTACCACACTGTCGCCGCGGCCGACAAATTCGGGAATTTCTTTGTGCTGCGGGTCGACAAGGAGGCCGACGACAGCTTCGACCCGCCGGCGGAGAGCGACACCGATTCGCTTTTGAAACAGATCAACTACCTCAACCGCACCAACTTTTACGCGGCGGGCGGCAACGCGCCGTTTTTGAACGCGTGCCGCCAGAAGGGCGCCCTCGTCGCGCACTACTACGTCGGCGACATCATCACTTCCCTCCAGAAGACGACGATGGACGTTGGTCTCCCAGAGCCAATTACTGACTTCGCTGAAAAGTCTCTGAAAAATCTCGAAGAGGACAACCCGACGGCCCTCGACGGCTCGATGCCGAGCAACGCGGCTGCGCTCAGCGACTTTGAAGCGCAGCGCCTCGCGAGCGCCACGCCGGTCATTCTCTACGGGACGATCAGCGGGGCCATCGGGTACTTTACGCCGATCCGCTCGACAGCGGACGCTCAAATTCTTGAAAAAGCGCAGCTGTTTTTTGAGCAGTGCGGCCCACTGCGCTGCGTCGAGCGGACCGAGGGCGGCGAGGAGCACGTCAGGATTATGCCGCCAGCCGCGTTCCCGTTCACGGCGAGCGGCAGCTCGATCGTCGACAACTCCTTTGCGTTCTCGATGAACCTGTCGGAGAACGCGGTGCTCGGGCGGGACCACACGCGCTACCGCTCGATGCACGGGCCATCGACCGGCGTCGTCGACGGCGACTTCCTGCAGCAGAGTATGCGGCTGTGGAGCGCGATCGCGGAGAAGACGTCGCAGGCCGACATGAAGGTGACGCTCGAGCAGATCGTTGAGGGCGGGGAGTCCGCGCAGAAGGCGGTTCTTGGGGTGTCGAAGATTCTCGACAGCTTTCATGACAGTGTGACACAGCCGGTGTTGCCGTTGTAGATGCAGCGGGTAGGTAAGCGCTTTATTGATAGTGGCCGATGCGAGATTGCTGTGGGCAGAACTGGTAACAAGTCATTGCAACGTAATTTAACAAGTTTGATTTTCTTTGAAATTTGACGCAATGATGCTTGTTTTGTTACATTAATCTAGTAAATTATATTCCTCTGGGCATCTGAGATGATGGTATCATTTCAGTGGCGCTGATAGAGAGCATGCGACGTACGTGTAGAAAGTTAAGGTAGTGCACCGATCGCTGTTTGAACCCCTGAGTTCACATAGAAGTGGGAAAATGCAGTTCCCGTGATTTCCGATATGCTGGGCTAGTATTCAGAAAAGATTTATGAGGGTATGTATAATGCAATTTTCAAAGTGCAACTTTTCGTATGATTCACTGCAAAGGTTAAACCAGTGACAACTCAGGTTCGGTGAGGTACGTTCCAAGTAGAAACAACGCACACTTTATAAATGAAAGAAAAATTCAAGAATCGCGTCGATAGCATCTGGCCTGGTCATATTCTCGCCTTGTAAGTACACATTCACATCATTTATGAGGACATGAATATCCGTGAGGTACGCGAGCTTCCCCAAGAACACGTTCGAAAAAAAGAAACCTGCATGACGATGGTGGTGCTTAACCGAAAATTCGCGCACATACTTCATCATCTTCATCAGTCTGACGAGGCACTGTCCCATTGAAAGCCAACGGACATGATTAAAATAGAGAAGTTGCTTGAACGGAGCTTTCTTCTCTATGCAAAACTTTTTGAACTCATTAAATACACCCATTTTCATTGGCCTATGACCACCTGGCGATTTGACATATTTTCAGATATGAAGGTAAAAAGGGCGGCATTTGAGAGATCTCGGAGAGTAGATAGTCCTAGAAAAAAAAATTACTCTGATATCTGTTATGGTTGACTCTGTATGATAAAATATGGCTGTTTTTTGACCCCTATTTTCCCCGGGGGTCAGTATCGGAGCTTATGGCCCCCATCATTGAGCACCTCCTGCATACGTCGGGGGAAGCTTTCAACTTGTCGGCTGATGCGCTCGTCCGAAAGTCCATAAAAGTAGTCCCAAACAAGACACCACACCTTTTCGCAGTTCTCCGCTGTGTTGTGACGAAGCTCAAACAGTTGATCACCAAGATCAGTGACAATCCAGCCCCAAACGTTCTCTATGGGATTGAGATCCGGGCTGTAGCGAGGCCAGTCATAGTGGATCCTCATCCCCTGCGATTCCAGGTATTCCAGCGTATCCTTTGACCAGTGACTGGGCGCGCGATCTTGGACGAGGACTGGCTCAATTCTGTCTTCGGGACGTCGACCAGCGTTTATCGCGTTGTTATGCTCCCTAATAGGGCCAATGATGCAAGAATCCAAGACTTTTTGGTAATCAGTGGATTGGAAACCTTTCTTCCACTTCTTGTCGTCGTCGTTGACCTTGTCCTTGTTCTTCTTATCACCCTTATGACGCTTCCTTTCCTCGTTCTTTTGCTTGAGGTGATCTGTGACATTCACGAGCACACGAAAGCCCCCATAGCCGATCACCCCCAAGACATGACACTGGGCGGTGTAACGCGTTTGTTCATATGGAGTTGGCTGCTGACCCTTCTTGCACAGCTGCTTCTTTCTGCGATGTGTGCATCTCAAGATGCTCTCATCGATAAAATAGAGGCCTTCAGGGGGGTCGTTTACATGAGCCTCAGCGTATGACACGCGCCGTTGCTTGAAGACTTCAAGCCCTTCAGGTCCGCACCAGTGCTGCGCGGGTCTGTTCCTTATTTTTATCCCAAGGCTATTCAAGGCGCGTCGAGTGGTTGAGTAACTGCCTTTGAATCCCGCTTTTTCAGACGACTCATGGAGATCTTGAATATCTGCGAAAGGGTTCTCTTCTAAAGTATCCATAAGAAACTTCTCTCTCTCTTCCCAGTTTGCCAATCGCTTTTTTCGTGGAGTTGTTTTGCGTCGCTTGTCATCTAAAGTTGCTTCACCAAGAGGTAGGTTTTTATAGTGGAAGTACTGGCCGCTGGAGAAGTTAAACCAAGAGCAGTACTCTCTTTTCGTCAGAGCAGTCCCCAAAAGAAAGAATGCACATTTGACAAATCCGATCCCTTCTAAGGTGAGACCACCTTTGCGTGTGAACCCAGGGTGCGTTTTTGGATATTTTCCGAACCGCATTTTACCCTTCTTGGCTGGTCGACCCCTCTGTCTCGGCCCATCTGAAGGCACAGGTAGGGACCTGTCACCCCAAAGAAGGCCAAAAATTCGATCGACCAAACCCTCGCCAAAAACATTAGTTTTCGACTTACCAGGCATGTGGAAGATTTTTGAAAAAAAAATTAGCTTGAAATAAGTTGATAGTGAAAATCGCCATGTGGTCATAGGCCAATGAAAATGGGTGTATTGTTCGTCGACCACGAACATACGTGATGACATCAACGGCAATTTTTTATACCCTTCGCAAATTTATTTGCAATGGGGTCTTACATACAAGACTAAACTTGTGGGCAAGGCAAGTTCGTTTCAATCTTTTTGTTCTTTTGTCCGAGGAGAGCCTTGAGGCCGCTGATATCCCCCTGCATAGTTCGAGCTCCGTGAGCACAAACTGAGCCATCTTTGCTACAAGGGATTCCGTACTTTGTTAGGGCTTCCTCAAGTAATTTCATAATCTCCGCGAAAGTTGCTCTTCCATGGAGCTGGTGACAGAAAAGAATGTTTTCTTTAACAAGTAAAAGCCCTCGTCGTCTTTCCACAAGTACCTGACATATGCCATAACTTGAGCACACTTTCCCTTGCCCGTGGTTTCGTCGATCTGAACAGCCACAGGTTAATCTGGGGCATAGATTTCTTCGATGACTTGGACTTTGATATCCTTTTAATGTAACCGCTGAAAGGCTTTTCGAAAATGTAGTCTTGCAAAGATGCTAAACTTGTGAACAGGGCAATTATTTGTACAATTACGCTTGTCTTCTGTTCGAAGAACAGCCTCTTGTCCACTGATATCGCTCTGCATAGTTTGGACCCCATCAGCACAAACTGAACCAACTTAACTCCATGAGCTCCGTACTTTGTCAGAGCCTTATTGAGGATTCCTAAAATCTCCTCTATTTGATAACATGTGATCTTATCTATTTTATAGCCTGAGTATGATTTTTGATCTGCATGCCTTCTCTATTCGTCGATTCTTATTGACTCAGGATTAAATATATTTTATCTTTCCTCGAGAATGCTCCAATCTATCATCCTTATCTACTGCCCTGACAGCCAGCGCTCCCACAAGCTCGGCTTCGCCACGTACGCGCAGCAGACGCTGCTCGAGATGGTTGTCGACGAGTGCGAGAACAAGTACATGTTTATGCAGCCACCTTCGAAGAAAAAGAACAAGCTCTTCGCGATAAAACCCAAAATCTCCGAGGACTTCAGGCCCATCGAGTAGTGGAAGGGCGTGACGGTCGAGGAGCGGCTGCCAGAGCCCGGCGTCACCCAGACCTCACCAGAAGACTGCTCAGTCACTGCCATCAACTGGTCGAAGAGCCAGATCGGCGGCTCGATGCGCCTCGAGTGGCTCCCAGCGACGCTCACGTCGTTTAACGCCTCGAGCAACCGCCTGCGCGGGACCTGCGCGCTCGACGGCCTCCCCGACCCACTCGTCACGCTCGACCTCTCACGCAACGAACTCGAGGGCACTGTGTCGATGGACCGCCTGCCCTGCGGCCTCGAAGTGCTTTCGCTCTATGAGAATTCACTGTCGGGGACAATTGACCTCGCCAACGGGCCAGCGCGCCTGACCAAGTGCTCACTCGACCAGAACAAATTCAGCGGCGAAATTCGCCCCGCGAAGCGCCTGGCGCTCCTCCAGCACCTCGTGCTGCACGACAATCAGTTCTCGGGGTACTTACCCTTCGAGGACATGCCCGACGAAGTCCACGAGTTCTCGGTGAGCCAAAACGGTTTTTCAGGCAGTGTCGCGTTCGATCACATGCCGCCGCTCACCCGCCGCATCGTCATGGGGGACAATAATTTCTCGGGGAGCGCCGACCTCACTCGCCTCCCCGACTCGCTCCTCCTGATCTTTGTCTCGAAGAATTCGCTTTCGGGGACTCTGGCGCTCACGGACCTGCCGCCGGCCATCCGCAGCGTTTATCTCGATTCGATACAATTTTGAGGGGAGCGTCGACCTGACGGCGCTGCCCGCGACGATCGAGCACCTTTCGCTTGCGAAGAACAATCTAGGCGGGACCGTTGACCTCTCGGCGCTGCCGCCGAGCCTGCTCTGCCTCTTCCTGCACGCCAACTTTTTCGAGGGGAGCGTTGACTTGACGCGCGTGCCCGAGGCGACGCAGCAGTGCTGGCTGCACAAGAACAATTTTGCAATCGAAGAGGGCGAGCGGGCGCGTCTGAGTGAGACAGGGCGCTTCAGATTATGAAGAGAACCTTGGCTTGAGCGTGATTGCGCTGATAAACGACTGTAGATTTTATCTGAGGGAAGAGTGAGCGAACAATTCCTAGAAATGGGCTCTTACTCGTAATTGGAAGCGGCCTTCAGTGAAATATTGAGGATTCGAATGATTCGATAAAACCGAGTATTTTCCTGCTATCGCTTTCGCTTTGAATAGATCCAAGCAATGCTTTTTTATAACTTCGCCACGGCCGAGACACCAACAGTGTCACGCAGTTCCAGAACGCAATTACGCAGGCAATGGCGTAGGGCAGCGACGAGTATCACCAATATCGACTCTACGACTGCAGCACCAACGCCTGCAGCTCGTCGAGCACTAATTGTCATACAGCTGTACATCCACCAAGATTACCCATACTGGACGAACTCGCTCCGGTGCAGTTGATCTCACATTGCTTCCAAAATATGCCAATGGGTTCGCCTGGCGATGGGGTTTGCAGTACAACCATGTTGATATTGAGATAGATGGAACGACAACATGATAAGCGACCAAGTATGAATGAAATTCAGTCCATCCATACAACGAACAACCGCATCCACATTCAAAGTTCACAATACTTACTACGGGAGAGGCTCCTGTTCTGCAAATTTCGCTTCAAGCTCTCCTGTGTACCTCGAGTTCAGCATCTCCGAGTTAAAAAGGTTGCGCACGTGGCGGTCGGTCTTTGCCTCGCCCAGCCCAACGATTTTTATGCGCTGCTTCTTGGGGACCCATCCATCGTGCTGCGCGAAGCAACCGTACTCGAAACCCATAGGAAGCTCCTCGAAGGCGACGTGCGCCACCGCTATCTGCTGGTTGATCACGCACACGATGCGGAGATTCCGGGGGACATTGAAAAGGCAAATTTCGCCCCTCCACCAGCCGCTGCAAACAATAAACTCCTCCATGTTTTCCGGGAGATGGCTCATGCGGATCGAATTGGTGCTAATGGCCGGTTCGGGCCCACTGTAGTATGTACTACATCTCCAAACGTGGACGTTCTCGAGGAAAAGATACTTCAGTTGTCTCGGGAGCGCCTGGACTGTCCAGCCGTTGTTCGAGGCCGCATTCTGTATCGACGCGTACTCCACCGAGGCCGGGAGCCACGCCATGTCGATGAAGCACGCTTTTTCGTGCATCTTGACATGGACGCGAACTGCCTGCACAAAGCCCGCGTCGCAGTGAACGCCACTCCACAGGCACACGTTGTTGATTGTTTGCGTGCCATACTCGAGAAGTGCAAATAGGAGCTGGTGCGCCCTGCTGCCGTACTTGTCCGGCAGGTCCCCAGCGAAGTTGCGCATGGCCCGACTTTGCAGGTTCGTGCGGTCGAGAGGATGTCCAAAGCCCACTTCTGCTGTTGAAAGCAGGATGATGGATTGAAGCATCATTTGAATATTTTGTATATCTTATACACAAAAAGAAGGCGATACAGGAAAGATTGGCTTTGAGCCCTCGTTAGACCGAGGGCACGCATAAAAATATAATTATAATTCAAAATGATTTCTGCGTGTGCAGGATACCTCGGTTGTCTTTTTGCTTTCGAATGTTAGGCACAATAAGAAGGCAATATTTCCCCTCTAACTTACTCATAACTTATTTATTGTAATACCTGTGCCACTAGGCATCACCCACTTCTTAGCACAGTTAATTTCGGATTATGGCTTGCGTCAAAGCGAATGAGAGAATTCGAAGTGAGCTTCATAACACCGCACAGCGCATTGTCTGCTATGACAAGGGATTGTAGAGACCTCGGGAGCTTTTCTCCATTGACTTCCCCGCTGAAGCGGTTTTGCGAGACATCGAGGACTTGTATGCGCTCTGGGAGCGCAGTCAAGTTTAAAGTTCCCTCGAAAACGTTTTTGCTCACCCTAAGCTCGCGAACTGAAGCCGGAAGCTGATCAAGTGCAATAGTTCCTGAAAAAAGGTTACTATACATGAAGAGTTCAACCAATTTCTCTGGAAGATTTGTCAAGTCCGCACTTCCACAGAGCTTGTTTCGTGCTATGTAGAGAGTGCACAGATTATGTGGAAGCGTGCCAAATCCGAAGGATCCCGTAATCGCATTCTCGCGTATCTTCAGGCTTTGTAATTGATGTGGAAGCTTCTCAGTTTCTATTGCCCCTTCCAGATTATTCGATTCCAAGAATAAAGTCTCCAGGTTACCTGCTATCGAGCTCATAACAAGGGTACCCTGCAGCATGCAGTCATTGAGCCTGAGATCAACGAGCGACGGTGGCAATCTGTCAAGAGCAACTGCAGTATTAAAAGAATTGAAGCTCATATCGAGCTCTTTGAGTGTAGGATGGGGGGTGTTGACGTCGATTGGCCCTTCAAAAGAATTTGAGCTGAGATACAGCTTTTCGAGATTCGATGGTAATGCAGTCAAGTTTACACTTCCATTAAAATTATTGCGTGATAGATTGAGGTGGTTCAAAAGAGGTGGGAGCTCAATCATGTTCACCGTGCCGCTGAGCAAATTGTTTGAGAGGTCTACGAATTTGAGTCGACGCGGCCAAAAGCTCAGATCCAGTGAGCCCTCTAATTCGTTTGCCCCTAACCCAAGTTCCTCGACTGTGTCTGGCAAGAACTGAAAGTTTGCTCTCCCACCGAATGGGTTGAAGTCAGCACCTTTGTAGAAGGAAATAACATTTGAGCTTCCATCCATTTCTACCATAGACCATTGCGTGATCTCCTTCAAGTTTCCATGATCGTCGAGAAAATCAGATTTGTCCAAGAAGCCGTCGATGAACATTTCCATGAGTGACTGCGTTGACATCGTCGACGGGTCGAGTCGCCCGAGATCGCTCTGATCCACGAGTGTAACTTGGATGTAAGAGAGCATTATCGATATATATTTGAGAAGCAAAATATAAAGTTTTAGCATGTGCATCCTTTCGAGTCGAATACAAAGGATAAATCAAATTTAGATCTCGAGCCATTTTATACTGCTGTTTGATAATTAACATGTGTCTCCACTTTGGGGTATGAATATATTGCATAACTTTCACAGTCATTGTCCCATCATTCGTCATCGGAGCTCTTCTCATCCGAAGTGTATTCATCTTCGCTTTCTTCGTACATAAATACATATCTTCAACTATTTGTTCTTCCCACTCGTGCTTTTCGCCGTATTCATCGAAGACTTCCTCTATAGAGTCATGTACAAGATCGAATGGCATATCCCCATATGCTTGTGAAATAATGGCTTTCCCACAGAGATTATTCCGTGCGATATCAATTTCTTCGAGATCGTCAGGAAGTGCCAGAAGGCGAAATTCACCTGTGAAAGCGTTGTTGTCGAGATCTATACTTCGAATAAAATACGGCAAAGTCTCAATAGTGATAGATCCTGTTAGAAAATTACCTCTCAGATTAAGCCCATCCATCGCGTCTGGAAGCGCATTCAGGGATATTTCTCCGCTAAATTTGTTTCGGCTTGCATCAAATATCTGAAGCGATTTCGGAAGCTCATCAAGTGCACAGCTTCCAGTAAATTGATTGTGTGCGATGGCTATTGCCACCATTTTTCTCGGAAAGGTCTTAAACTTCAGCGTTCCGTGCAGTTTATTGAACGATACGTTGAATGACATAAGATTCTGCGGCAAAATCGATGTATCGAGCGTCCCATGCAGATAGCAGTCACTCACAGCAAACTCTTTTACGAGCGGCGGGATAAGGTCAAATGGAAACTGTTTCTTGCTGAACTTTTGAATAGAATCGGTACTTCTGTCACACGATCGTTTGACAGAGCTATACCCTTCCACTCGCCAACATCTCTGCAATTACCGTTTTCGTCTTGATATTCCGCTTTATCTTTTGCGTTCATTCCATCGATGAGCATCTCCATCAGTGCCTGATCAGAGAGCGATTCATAGTCGAGGCGACCGAGAGCTGGGTCTATAGTCAAGAGCTGAAGGGTGGAAAGCGTGTGCATTGTTTTTCCATGTAAAGAATTAAAGCAGAATCGTAAAAAATGGGTCACCGAAAATTGGTTCTTGGTTTCGGCTACGTGCGGTAGGCTTCGACCAAATCGAAAAAATTCGATCTGTTATCTGTTCACAGAACGATCTGTTAAGTTCAAGTTACAGAAATTTTAAAACAGGATACAAAATATCAAAATCACATATTAAGGCTGCACATGCATTCTCTGATCTTTGTCTTATCAAATATTTTCTGCACGTTATTTCGCTCACCCATGAATTGCAAGGACCTTATCTCTACTTTTTATCATGATTCCCCATGTGATACTGCTATGCCTCACAAATAAATTTTAATTTACCAATGAACAAAGCTTATGAATAGCTCCTGAGCAAAAAACTCCTTTTATATCTAGCACCTCTACGATTGGCTTCCAGTATTTCACCTTCAAAATTTCTCGCAGATGAATGCATTGGACTGTGGAAGTGAGAAAAATGGGCATTGGCATTAGAAATTCGCATAAAAGTCTTTCCAGGTCCCAAAAATTAATAATCACCATTGCTTTTTATTATTGGTATTTTTTGGCTCTATTCATCATACGGACACCCACTTTCATCAACAATCACGATTTCATGGTCGCTCCTCGATATGTCGATGATTTCCCGCATCGCACGATGGATGACCGCAGTCCCGGAAAATCGACAGCTCTCAGCGTCGAGTTCTTGCAAATTTCGGTGCGGCTTGCGGAAGATGAATTCACCTCCAAAATTGTTCGCACACATACTGATCGCCTTCATCGATGGGGGAAGCGCGTCAAAGTCTAAGGACCCCCTGAGATCTTCGTTGAACTCGAGGTGCAACCGCTCACAGGTGTCCGGTAGCCCTGCGAGATTGATTGTGCCAGACATTTTATTGAAACCGGCCCTGATGAGCTTGAGACGGCGCGGGAGCTTTTCGAGCGGAATGCTGCCCGAAAACTCGTTCGATTCTATAATTAGTCTTAGAAGTGATCCTGGTAGATTTTGGAAGGGAAACTGGCCCTTGAGCTTGTTATTGTTCAAGACGAGCATTTCGAGCGCTGGTGGGAGAAACTCAAAGTGAATTTCCCCTGAAAATTCATTTTGAGACACATCGAGCTCTTCGAGGCGCATCGGCAGCGCGCTGATGTCCAGGCTGCCACTCAGCTGGTTCGCATGCATTTTCAGCGTGGTGAGAGAAACTGGGAGATTTGCAAGCGACACGCCACCGCTGAGCTTATTATCAGACAGGCCGAGGTGTCGGAGTGACGCTGGCAGGTTGTCGAGATTGATTCCCCCTGTAAAGTGATTGCTTTGAATGTCGAGAATGCTGAGATTTTTAGGAAGGCTCGTCAAATCGCAGCTCCCCTCAAAAAAGTTGTCATAAACCTCGAACTCTCGCAAAGGCGGCGGCAGGGTGGTAAAATCAATCTCACCATCGAACGCGCCTTGAAATGCGAAGAAAAACTCAAGCGTTCGCGGGAGCTTTGCCGTTTCCACAGTGCCGTGAACGCTCTGCCAGTTCATTTTGATCTCTTCAAGCTTCGGCGGGAGAAAGTCGAGATTAATATCGCCCTCTATGTCATCAAAATCAATCGAGATGACGCTGTCATCTTCATCGCAGAAGACGCCATCCCACTCGCATACGTCGATGAACTCTCCATCAGCGTCCTGAAAACCCACCTTGCTAATTGCGGTTAATCCCTCGATGACCAGCTCCATACGGGACTGGTCGGAGAGGTCGCTGATGCACATGCGCCCGAGAGCATCGTCGATCGCAAGCAAGATGGAGAAGAAGCTGGGCATTCTGAAAACTTTAATTGTGAGAGAAGAAAAAATAGGTCCAATAGTCAAAATATTGAAATAATATTGACCAACTCGTGTGAAGTGAGCATCCACTATCCACTGAAGGCTCCCATTCTACTAACAGTCAGGAAGAAGATAACATGAGTCTACAAATGTGATTTACCTGAAAAATCTCGCGGACTCTCTCAGTTATCAATTTGTGCTACCGAATAAGGGTAAAAATAACTCTGTCTGAGCCTTTATTAGTAAATAGGTTGAAGTCTAGAAGCTCAGCTTCTCTCGCGGAATGGCGGTGCCATCCTTCCTCCGCACATCGTCGAACTTTTCGACATCGATGCTTATGTACCGTGGGAGGGGGTCGATCGTCAGAACTCCCTGGTAAATCTCATTCTCACTCAGATAAAAGAACTCGAGCGTGTGCGGCAGCGTCGATAGGTCTATGGGCCCCAAAAAACGGTTTTTATCGAGAAAGAGCGAGTCAAGCTTGGGCGGCAGCTGGGTGCAGTCGAGAACCCCCACAAAGCCGTTTGACGAGGCGCTGAACTTTGTGACCCCCTTTGGCAGCGCCTCCAGCGCCAGTTCGCCACTCAGATCGTTCGAGTCAATGTAGACCTCGTGGATTGTTTGGGGTAGATCTGCGATCCGAAACGAGCCGTGCAGCTTGTTCTGCGCGATTGCAAGAATCTCCAGGCACCGCGGCAAGCTCGCGGTTTCAACGCTCCCCCGGAGACTGTTGCGCTCAACGTTGATCTCGACAACGTGCGGTGGCACGAAGCGCAAGTCAATCACGCCGTTCTGCGCGAAGTATCCACGAAATTTGTACCATAAGATGCGCTCGACGCGGCCGCTGGGGCCCATCTCGACACCATCCCACGCAGCGATCGGCAGGTAGTTGTTCTGCTGGTCTTTGAACTTTTGCACAGTATCGACGTCGCGCAACAGCTGCTCGAGTAAGTATTGCTCGGACTGGCTTGGGGTCGACGAGGGGACAGCGTCAGCCGTGAGGGCACAAGCAAAAAGCATTTTCGAGCACAGTTAAGATACAAAATGATAGCGTGGAGAGGAAATTTACAGATCGAGAAACATGGCCTTCGTGCTTAACTTTTTGAACTTGACCACTGTCAAAACTCTTCCGAATGTATGGCAATATAACAATTCGCAGATAAATTCATTAATTTAGACATACTCAGGCAATAACCAAGCTGAGCGCAATGCCACAGAGTTACTTTGAAAGGTAAGTTCTATTGAACTATGAGAAGTGTATCAATGCCAAATGCAGCTGTCAATCAAACACTTCAAAGTATATCCTTTTGGAAGATTTGTTAGATCAAGCACTCGACCGAAAGAGCTCAGTAAGCTCCATTTTTTTCGAGCATATCAAGTGGGACCCATTGTTGAAACTACCACATGACCGACCCTAGATGTTTACGCTTCCCGTAACATTCAATTTGTACTGCTTTATGAAAAAAAGTGCAGATTCATGAACTAAAGTGCACAGCCAGCACTCGTGACACTTTGTTAATTGATTATACATAAATTATATCATGATCGCTAAACAATCCGAACGCTTACTTCTTGTCGTTCTTCGGTGAGGCCTTTGGCTTGGCAGCTGGCTTAGCGGAAGACTTAGCAGCTGGCTTGGCGGCCTTCTTAGCGGGTGCCTTGGTCGCGACTTTCTTCGCTGGGGCCTTAGCGGCGGCTTTCTTGGGCTCAGCCTTCTTGGCTGGCTTCGCAGCGACCTTCTTGGCAGCTGGCTTGGCGGCGGCCTTCTTCGCGACTGGCTTAGCGGCGACCTTCTCCTTCTTGGCTGGCTTGGCGGCCGGCTTCTTGGGTGCGGCGACCTTCTTGGTCGGGGCGCGGGCGGCCTTCATCGGCTTTGCCTTGGCGACGATGGTCTTCTTCGCGGCGGCCGGCTTAGCGGCTTTGACTGGTGCGGTTTTAGCTTTTGGGGCCATTATGACTGGAGCTGTATGAAACGAAAGGGGGCTAAAAGCAAAATATGATGATGACTGTTGTTAAATCCAAAACGCTTGGTAAAAATTAAGGGTTCAGGGTTTTTAGACACGTGGGAGCGTAGCTACTACGAATTAGCTACTTGCTCATTTGGGACAAAGAGAAACCTTATGCCGTGAAACAAACCAAGCTTGAATATCATTTTTTCACGCTTGATTTCGCACCTTTTTTGGCTGGTTGCTTAGCGCTGGTCTTCTTCTTTGATTCAGTGTCCACTTGCTTTGCTAAACGCTTCTTTCCGACTTGCGTTTCCTGCTCTCTTGCCACCTCTTCCTCCACGGGCTGGGATACTCCATTTTCTTTCCGCATGAGAGCCATGCGGCGCTGTTCACGCTCCATTACTTTTGCAAATTCTTGCCTGGCCCTTCGCAAGAACATTTTGTCCTCATACGCAATTGTTTCGTTTCGAACCCACATACTTTAAATTAGAATAGTACAAAATCATTGAGCAAAATTGAGCGACCCACTTGAAGCCTATTCGTCAGCTCGAAGTGAATGGAAGCATGACAAAGCGTCTATCATTGAAAAGACTATCAAAACTAGTCGTTGATGCCCCCTCTAGACTCATCTTTAAGATGAGGCTTTGCCGAGATAATCTAAGCGAAATCACCTTCCCGCAATCGCTGTATCTACGTCTCTTCAAGCATCCTCGTCCACTGTTAGTTTCTCTGGGTCTTTTCAGGTTAAAAGGTCTTAAAGAGGAACGCTCGCTTTGCAAAGCTTATCCATAGATCAAATATTTTGCCAAGAACGTAGTCTTCGCGGTACGAAAAATTAACGATGAAATCACAAAGTGAACCTTTCAAGTGCAGCAGTGAAACCTTTCAAAGCACTGCCTTTCTGCACTGGGTGCTTATAGCTAACTTTGTTTTTTGACTCTATGCCTCCTGCCTTTGTTGGGCGCTTCGCAGACGCCTTCTTTATTGTTTGCTCGTTCTCTTTTTTGGTCACCTCTTCCGCAGTAGGCTTTGCCGCTAATCTCTTCTTCTTGAGGTCCTTACGGCGAAACTCTCGCTCCAGTACTTTGGAAAACGCTGCCTTCGCCTCTTGCAAGAAAACCTCATCCTCATGCGCAATCTTACTTTTGTGAACCAGCATTCTTTTACAAGCAAATCAGACCTCTAGGAGCTAAAAACCAATTGTTCAATTCATGCGAATGTGGAAATTAAGAACAACATGGTAAAGCACTCATCACCTTCGTCCATGCCCACCTTTATGAGTACGGGACAAGAGTTGAACCTCCCAATTAGAAGAGTCAGACTTTCCCAAGCAAAATCTCGGAGAACTCACCTTCCTACGTACACTGACACATATTCTCTTCAAACATCGTTGTCCACTGGTTGTTCTCCTCGAGCCCCATCAGGTTGAGGTTGAGGAAGCCCTTCTTGACGTTGCCGCACGTTTCACAGCGCATTTGGCCTTCCGTGATCTTCTTCTCGAGGAGCTCTCTGCGGATGTCGTTGATCTCGGAGCGCTCCTCGGGCGAGTAGAGCGTCTCTATGGGACACGTGCACAGGCGCGAGAGGATGTGCTTGTCGAGCGCATCTGTATCCGCGTTTGGCAGCGTCTTCTGGAGTGTTGCATGCCTATTCAGGTAGAACGCCACCATCCCGATGTTATTTCTGAACGAGCGCATACGCTTGAGGTACGCGTCGGCGAAAGACGCGGACCCCGGGGCCGCAGGATACGTTTCATAGAGAATAGCCTCGAGCTTCGCCGCAAAGGACTTTGTCTCCGGGAACTCTGATGCCCCGAGGCCTTTTTCGAAGGCGCTCACGACGGCTGTGTGCATCGCCTCCGTCGGGCTCGAGATGACGGTCTCCTGCGCCTTTTTCGCATTCTTCCGGGGAATTCGCATGCGCTTCGGCTTTGGCGCGGCGGCTGGCGGGGCCTCGCGCTTCTCTGGCGCCTTCGCCGGTTCATTTTCTCCCATTAGAAAAATTTCCGAGAAAGAAAAAGTTGTGCCGCTGTTCTGCAGACACTGTACAGCACAGAGCAATGTCAATAAACGTTCACATGGGAAACTCGCTCGTTACTCCTGGCCCTCCACCATCTCTGGGCTGATGCCGAGCTGCTCCATCATCATGCGCTGGAACATTTGCTGCTGCTGCATCGCCTGCATCTGCTGCTTCTTCTCCTTCTCGTCGGCCTCCGCGCGGCGCTGGATCAGCGAGCGGTACACCTCGCGGGACTTTTGCACAGTGCCCGCCCACGTCTCGTTCTGCTCGATCGCGCCGATGCAGTCCTCCGCCATGCCGCGGAGATGGGGATCGTTCCCGTTGCACCACATCGTAAACAGGCAGTCGAGCCCGTCACGCAGAATAAACGCACGGAGCGCTTCTTTCTCAGATAAGAGGGTGCCGACAATGCGCAGCGCCGGAAAGACGATGGCGCCCTCGCGGCGGATGTCGATGTTGTCGACGAGCTTGCCGAGGAGGCTGCCCTTCTCGAGCTCGTCGCGGCAGGCCCGCATGTTGTGTTCTGCGAGCGAGTGGATCAGGCGCATCGAGGCAGCGACGACCGGGGCGTGGCTGTGGTCAAGCAGCGGGACGAAGAACTCGATGCCCTTCTTGCCATCGAGTCCCTTGCCAATGGTCTGCGCACCGTCGTAGAGCGCGCAGACGCTCGAAAATATGGTCACCATCGACGCCAAAAATCCGTTGCGGGCGTTCGGGTCGAGCGTGCGCAGCATAGAGCACAGGCTCGAAATCTTCAGGAGCGCCAGGGCGCCCTGCGCTTCCGCCGGCTCGTCCATCGGGTGCGCCATCGAGTCAATCGTCAAAAATGTGACCTCGCGGAGCGTCGCAGCGATTTCTTCCATGAGGCTGATGTTTGACGCCTCGTGCGCCGCCTGCAGCTGGTGGACGAGGACACGGATGCCGCCACAGCGGACGAACTCGCGCTTGCACATGGGGTCGCTCGCGCACTGTGCGACAACTTTGAGCGACCGTAGGAGAACACTTGACTCTTTCACGCCGCGGAGGGTTCGGTCGATGAACATCTGCATGTGGGCGCGGAGGACGTTCTTGGCAGAGCCCCGCTTCGTCGACTCTTCTGTCTCGAGCATGGCGAGCACATCGAGCAGCGTATTCTCTATTTCCTCCTTGTCCGCTGGGGCCGAGAGGGTGGACAGGCGTGTAAGAAGCTCGGTCGCTGGTGCTTTGGCAGCCTGTGCTTGCTGGTACAGGCTGAAGGCGACGCGCGCGATTGCGCCGAGGGCGCCCACGTGCATGGCAAACTTAAAGAGCCCGTCTGGGATCGGTGACTGCGGTGGGGCTTGCATTTGATTGGATGGGAATATAAGGGGGAAAGCTTTCGGAGTAGGGACAGTGAAGAACAAAAGAGCTCACATGCTCTGTGGACAGAAAATCACAATTACCCTAGAAACGCTTCAATAGACGACAGCGTACGCGACCATCAAGTAGAGCAGGATCATCGGGTAAATAACCACGGCGCGTGAAGCGGTCAGCTGACCTTCGGAAACAAACATCTTGGCGGAGCAGAACGACGCCCAGGCGACTGCCGCTGGGGTCAGCACCCAGCGGAGCAAAAACTCAGACGCTGCGGTGTGAATGACTGTGCAGAAAATGTTCAGTATGGATAGGAACGCGATGGGTATGAGACAGTACCCGAGTATGCTCGCAGTGAACATGATCGCGTGGTTGTGTGGGGACTGCTTCCGCGGGATGAGCGTGAGGAGGCCGTGGACGCCGAGTGTCCCAAGCGTACACAAGCCGTACAGAAAGCCGTAGTGCAGCTTACCGACGATTGTCTGCATGAAGGCGATGAGAAGTATGACAACGAGGGGCCCGGCGAGGTCAGCGTCCGACAGCGCGTGGTTCTCGTCATCGATTGCAGCGAGTGGGTTCATGACTGCAAGTGCTTTGTACGCAATAACATTCGGGTCGATGCCAAGCTCTTCGAGGATGGGCAGCTCGTCCTCTTCGTGCTCATTTGGCGCTACTGAATTGCCACTTTCGATCATTTGTGCAGGCTGGGCGAGTGATGTCGCACTGGGCATAGCCCCGGCATTGATATCGCTTATTTGCTCGTAGTGCACAGGCTCTACGTCCGTGACATTTTGAGCCTGGGGAGGCGCGTAGCTCGTGCTTAGGGTTGAAGGGATTGTCCTTTGATAAGAATTGTTTTGTGCAGGAAAAGGAGCAGATGCTGCCGGAGCAATCGGTGTGTGCAAACTGCTTGGCACTGCTGCTTGCTCAGCTCCCACAGGTTGCAAATGTTGACTATACGCCGGCTTGTCGAATGTACTCGAATACACCTCTTGCGCAGGTTGTTGAAACGGGGATACCATCGAGAGGTTCGATGACTCTGGAAAAGTTTGTTCATTTGCCGCAGTCATCTCTGAATTTTGAGACTGCTGGGGGCTCGAAAAGTACGTAAGAAAATCAGCATACGTCTGATCGACTGCAGGCTGCGATGCCGTAGGAAGAGTGGCCAGAGTTGCATTTGAAGATTGCCCAGCTGAAAGGTCTTGTGTGATATTTTCCTGTGAAAATTTAGTATGGTTGTCGCTTGGTTCAGCCTGGTCAAATGGTGCTTTGTTAACGAATTCACTACTATTTTGCCATTGAAAGCCTTCTGCATCTTGCGGCTTGCTGCGAATATAAAAATCTGGGTCAGTCATCGTATATGCAGGAAAGTGCAGTGAAAAATTGGATCATCTCTCTCGCTGGCTTAATAAAAGAAATGTCTATTGGGTTAACCGTTATGTAGAAGCGAACATTCATGATTCTCGATAATAAAGAATGGAAAACAATGATGCAGATCACATGGCACGGCGGAATTAAATCTTAACTGTTCTCTAGCTCGAGTTTCATATGCCGAGCTCTTATATCATAATTACATCAATATTTTGCGTAGGGTGGTCTCCTGCTTTAAACAGAGGCGGTCTGGGCAGCTGGTGCCTGGTTGCGGCGTGAGAGGTAGACGCTGACGAGAGCGAGGACTGCGATCACCGCGACGACAATGACGATGGTGAGGATGACAATCTTTTTAACGTTGCGCTTGCTGCCGGTAACGACATCAGAGCTTGGCTCAGCGTCATCGCTGTGATCAGCGTGCTCGTCACCATCGCAGTCGTGGCACTCGTCATCGAGGATCAAATCGTCGTGGTTGTCCTCAGAAGGGGCAGCTTCATCGCTGCTGCTTCCCCAGATGAGGCCGCTGAACCATTCGCCCCAGGTGGGCTTCGCTTCCTCAACAACTTCAACTGCGGAGTCTTCGGCGACTTCCTCGCCGACCTCGATCGCATCATCGAACTCAGCGACTTCTGCGGCTTCGAACTTCTCCTCAACGGCAACTTCGAACTCATCTTCGCAGCGAGCGCCGATAAGGCAAACAGCTACAACAAGAAGGCTTGATAGACTAGTGAATTTCATTTGTATGCTTTGAACTTTTTAAAAGACAGAAAACGCTGATGAGCCTGAAGAATAATGAAACTTTAATTTTGCGGTTAACGAGGATTCTTCTGTTCCTGAAGAATAATTTCGAACGATGAAATGAGATTCGATAACCCTGCAATAAAGCCTACCACTAAATCATCATAGCCATGAGGATGTACCTGGGTACAGTTTGATAGATCAATGATCTTGAGAGAGACGAATGGACCTAAAGGTTGACCGGACTGATGTTTTCCGAGCTGATGAACATCATAGCAAATGAGTATAGACGTTGAGATGAAGCTGAATGTATTCACTATGCTCTTAAGATCCTCCCGAATGCAGCTAAGTCTGGTGATGATGTGGTCAAAAAGTGCCGTACGAGATACAGTCGAAATTTGCCCATCCGAAAAATCAAAGCAGGACTCGAGTGTACGTGCAAACTCGAATTTTTGCAATTTCTTATTGCACTGTACGCGCACCTGTGGGTTGTGCGAAGCCCCACATATGTAAAGCCCCAAGGTTGAGGAAGATGATTCGCCGCACTTCTTCAAGGACCGGGATATTTTTTCTACGTCCATACTTCGATTATGTCGTATTTTCCCAATTTTGACATCGAGAACACATGGGTTTTTGAACTCAAAAAGCAAGTTTTCGAGGCAAATCCACGAATCTCTCGAGTATACTAAATCAGCATATCTTGATGAGCCCACAGCATGAAATTCACCTTCAGAGTCCATAATCCCGAAGAATTGCGGCAAATGACATAAAATTGAGCTTCTGCATGTGTACATTTCGTGATAATTTTGCAGCTCGAAGCCCCTCACTCGTTTCATTAAAGTAGATCGGACTGACCCGTATATTATATCCCTATGTCCAGCAACTTGAAGTGGGGTGTCATCATGCATGCAATCAACAAAGGATCATTCACTTATCAACATATTTATGTAATGTGATGAACGAAAACTGGATTTGGTTACAATGTTGAGCTGAATGACTTTCTTAAATATTACAAGCAATTTAAAGACATGCAAAAACATACATTAAACATGAAAGAAGACCAAGTGCAGTGCCTTGATGTGCAAGGCCCATGTATATGTTCACATTGGTCATGAGTGCCGCGATGCCCAAGCTAATCTGACCCAAGCACACTAAATATAGCTTATGCCGAAAGTGATTTAATGATGTTCCCTTCATAGTGCATCCCAGAAAAATAACACTTGCCAAACTCCAACACGCACATATCTTATGAACTACTTGCGCAGCAGCAGGATTTTCAAATATATTTCTCCAGTGTGGTGTAAGGTATGCAATTTCGCTGAGTGGTGGGAAAATACCCTCTCCCATCCATGGAAAATCATTATAAATCATTCCAGCATCCAGTCCTGCTACAGCTGCACCCGTAATAATGCTTGTTGATACGCACGCAGTTGCTATTCCGGCAGCTGGAACTAGAAATCTGCCTCTATAAGTCAACATTGCTCGAGGAGTTAATCTAAACGCACAAAACATCATAACTGAGAAGAGCCCAAGAGCTGTGGACAAGTGGGCAGATAGTCTGTAAGCAGAAACTGTGGCTTGCTTTTTTTCTTCGAGTAATTTTGAATCCATTCCAGATTTCACCATGTACCATCCCAGAAATCCTTGAAATGCAAATCCTCCCAGGGCTAAATGAAGAAATGGCTTTATATCTTTGGGAATGGCCCCCTTTTTTAGAAAATAGATATATGGAACGACGAATGTTAGTCCACTTAGTCTGCCTAGAATTCGATGTCCCCACTCATACAGGTATATGAACTTGAAATGGCTCATATCAATTGGGTGTTGAATGTACTCTGGATATTGCTTGTATTTTTCAAACTCGGCTTCCCATGAGCGTTCGTTTATAGGGAGCATCACCCCTGTGACAGGCCTCCACTCTACAATACTAAGTCCACTATTAGTAAGTCTTGTTGCACCACCTACGAGAACTGTAGCGCCAACAACTGCGCTGGATGTAAAAAGCCATTTACGCACTTGATACTTCGACATTCTCTATAATTTTATTCGTAAAAATTCCAATACATGATTTTTGACCTCAGGAAAATTAAGCAAATTACATTTAAATTTATTTTTCCAAATTTCTCCATGGTCAATCTTTTTAAACACGATGAATGGAAATTTACTTCGCTCAGTATTGAAAATTTCATCTGGACACAACCGCCTAGAGCACTGCGTCAGCTTTCTCGAGCAATACTTTAGTAATCGAATTCCAGAATTGTCGTCCAGCGTAGCTAGCCATGGTCTTTTTTTAAATTCTGACGGTCGTATTGTTGCGGATGCTATAGTGAGTATAAGCGGAGAGAAAATGCAGAAGTGTATTTACATAGATACAGCACGAGAATGTAGTGAAAGCCTCCTACAGCATTTAAATTTTTATGGCGATTTCTCCGATGAAGCTGTAAATATTGAAGAAATTCCGCGCATCAGTGTGTATGCCGTGCTAAATAAGTCTGAAAACAAATCCGTGTCGAGCGAACCTTCGGAGCATGATTTTTTAGTTTGTGATCCGAGACCACCACTTCAAGGCTTACAAAGACTGTATCATTTTGGTACTAGAGAAAATTCAAAATCATTAAGATCAAAGCTTCACAGTATAATTTCTCCGAGAGATTATGACTTACTAAGATTTAAAGCAGGTGTTCCCGAGTGTCCACACGAAATCAGACCCAACAAATCATTTCCAACGCAGTGTAACTATGACCTAATTAACGGAATAGATTTTGAAAAGGGATGTTATCTTGGACAGGAACTAACGAGTCGTACACACTTTGTAGGTAAAACTCGCAGGCGAATTCTTCCTTTTAAGCTTCTAAAAGAATGTGCCGAAAAGGAGTTAACTCAAATTGACTACAAGCAACAGCCAATCAATTTTTATGCTTCGGATTCCGAAAATGTTGCCCATCTTTTAAATTATGAGGGAGGCTACGGTTTAGCGCTGCATAGATCGCTCGATAAAGTCAAGCACACTGGTAAGCAAAATGCCTTTATGGTAATCGGCAATGAGCGCTATGAAGTAGAATTCTATTTACCAAAGTGGTGGCCTGAGAAGTTCTAACCTTTTTCGCGGCGTTGCAACCGAGAAGTTTTTTTGTATACCCTTACAGCATACCCATATGTTCACGATTAGAAAACAAATTTTTCGCGAAAAAATGAAATTCACTAGTCTATCAAGCCTTCTTGTTGTAGCTGTTTGCCTTATCGGCGCCCGCTGCGAAGATGAGTTCGAAGTTGCCGTTGAGGAGAAGTTCGAAGCCGCAGAAGTCGCTGAGTTCGATGATGCGATCGAGGTCGGCGAGGAAGTCGCCGAAGACTCCGCAGTTGAAGTTGTTGAGGAAGCGAAGCCCACCTGGGGCGAATGGTTCAGCGGCCTCATCTGGGGAAGCAGCAGCGATGAAGCTGCCCCTTCTGAGGACAACCACGACGATTTGATCCTCGATGACGAGTGCCACGACTGCGATGGTGACGAGCACGCTGATCACAGCGATGACGCTGAGCCAAGCTCTGATGTCGTTACCGGCAGCAAGCGCAACGTTAAAAAGATTGTCATCCTCACCATCGTCATTGTCGTCGCGGTGATCGCAGTCCTCGCTCTCGTCAGCGTCTACCTCTCACGCCGCAACCAGGCACCAGCTGCCGCTAAGCCCTAAGCGCAGGGATAAAGCAGTGCGAGTAATAACCATTATATATGACACCACGGAATCATGATCATGATAATACATATGTTTGCTAGTGCTGGTAATTCTCATGGAACGTCATATGGGCAACATTTTTTTTTGTTTTTTGTTAACGTCAAATGAAGGTTATTTTAATAAGTTTCGCGTGCCTCGCTCTCATAGAAGTCATATGACAGTAAACATTATATTATTCGTTTGAAAATTACTATTGCATCGATTTAAAAGCTGTGTACATCGAACAAGTCTTTTCTTGCATCCACAACGAAGAACCATCATGTCAAACTACGTGTACGTATCTGCTTTGACAGAGTATATGGATGAAAAGAAAGGCTTGTGCGAACGAAGGAAGGTAGACATTGAGGTTGGAGTATGCGACAAATCATTCTTATTTACACGCGAAGTTAACGAGCGGGTCGACACAACACTGAAGCGTATCGGAATACGGCTCGCACAAAATGCTGAAGTCGCACGGCTGATCGGCCACGTCTCACAGCCTGACGAGTCTGCTAAATCTGCTGTCACGGCGTCGAAGAAGAAGAGCAAAGCCAGCAAGAGTGCTACGAAGGGCGTTGCAGTTACTATCAAATCCAGTGATGACACCGAAGTCACAGGATGCACACCAGCTATTGACGCCTTTCAAGACGGCCATATCCTCTGCATACGGGACACGCACATTGCCATACGGCGAGACCCGTGCCGCGTGATTGAGCTCAAGGCCCCTGATATGCTGATAGCGGGGTGCCCAGCGACGCCTCTCGTGAGCAAGTCTAAGTCCCTCAAGTGCGCGAGCAGAGACCTCAAATGGCGGTGGCGCCTGTGGGAACCGCCGCACACCGCCGAAGAAGGGGACCAGGAAAGCCCAGCAGTGTGCCACACCATGCTCTTTGTGCCACCAGAGTCCCTTATCGGCAAGAAGCTCTGCATTGACTGTACGGACAGTGTTGGAACAACGCTCACGGTTGGATGCCACGTCGCCGTCCAGCCTGCAGTAACTTCCCGACTCGCAACGCAACTGGCAGCGGCTGAATCACAGGCCGAGCAAGCAGAAAATTTCGAGACCCGCGAGACGAAAGCAAAAGGACTGCCGTTCCGTGTTGTCTCATACAACATTCTGCATGACCAGTACGCATCGACCGAGGCGGCAAGAGAGAACCTCTACCCGTACGTTTCGACTGCCAACATCGACATAACCACTCGCAAGATGCGCATCGCGAAAGAGCTCATGCTGTACAGCGCTGACATCATCGGTCTCCAGGAGGTCGGCCGCTCGATTTTTTGCGAGTACCTTCAGCCGGTCTTCCAGTGCATGCGCATGGAGGGCTTCTTCGAGCCGAAGGCGCGCACCGAGATCAAGGAGGGCCAGAAGGCCAGGGTCGCGCTCGACGACGGCTGTGCGATCCTCTGGAACACCGAAAAATTCACGTGCCACGATCGCTATGCCGTGCCGTTGACAGCCGAGTTCTTCCAGGATGAGCTTGTCAAGTCCCTCGGCCTCCCAGCGAGCGCGGCGTGGAAGGCCGTTCGAGCCAAAATCGGTGGGAGCAAAATGACGCTGAAAGCGTTCCAGCGCCTCGTCATGAAAGGGCTCATCTTACACCTGCGGACCGAGTCTAGTGGCAAAGATCTGCTCGTGGCGAACACGCACCTCTTTTGGCACCCGAACGCGAAGCACATCCGCATCATCCAGGTTGCAATGCTTCTCGCGACCGTCGAGGCGCTCAGACGCGAGCGCTTTCCGGACGCCGAGATCGTCCTCTGCGGCGACCTGAACAGCATGCCTGACGGCGCTGTCTATGAGTTTTTGACGACCGGTTCCCTCGCTGCGGCGCACGCCGACTGGAAGGACTGCTCGATATTCAACAAGGAGAAGCTCAAGGACGCGGCGGCCCTCGAGACGCTCATGCAGCTCATCGAGGACTTTGAGAGCGACACGACCTTCGGCTTTGACCTCGCTGGGGCGCCGCTGCTCGACGCGTGCGCGCACTGGGACGCATCGACGCACACAAACTACACGCCGACGTTCAAGGCGCGGCTCGACTACATATTTCACTCGCAGGGCGTCGCGTGTCTGCGAACGCTCAAGAACCCCGCGGCAGAGGCGATGGGCGCAGAGGTTGCGCTACCCTCTTCCGTATTTCCATCGGATCACGTCGCGGTCGTCGCGGACTTGGTTATGTAGAACTGTGTGAATCGATGAAAACTCAGGGCTCCATTCATGGGGTTGATATCGATGCGCTGTCATCTCTCTTTGTTTTTTTTTTCAACGAATAACAGATTTTAGATGGAATTCAGTGATTACTGTGTTAAGTATGACTTTGGAGCTGGCGATGGGTCGAACTAAGTTGAATTATGCTCTCAGCGAGCTATACTCATCATTTACGCGAAAAACCTTCAACTGATTGATTAATTGAGAGTGCGGCACCGTGGTACGAATGCAATTCAACATTGAAGGTAAAGTTGACCCTACGTATCTTCCAGTACGCTCATCCGAGCTCTTATCGTGATCCACGGGTGCTAGTGACAGTGTGTAATCAAATTCTCAAGGGCCCATCTGTGATCCTGTAATGCTGGTTAATGCTTGTCTTCATAGTAATTATATGTGACAAGAACATACAATGCCAACCAAATGCCAAATTTGTATATTCATGAGGATGTCGACGAGCTAATACCCAAAAGACTCTGTGATGGGTCAAAATTATTTTCAATTTATACTTGAATTAAACAGCTTGGGGCGGTGTCATTCGAAGCCCTGAAATCGCTGCCTATCACCAGCCACCTCAAACACATACTGTACATCTTTCGGCGTACCTCGAAAGTTCAAGACGAGGTGGTTGTGGGGTAACTGGCCGATGCGAATTTGCTTATCAGCGATATTATGCTCGCCAAAGTGCAAAAACTTGAGCGACACTGGGAAGTTGCAGACATTCGTGATGCTGGTGATTCTATTGCCCGTAAAGAAGAACTGCTCGATTTTCTGGGGGAGCGAGCCCATATCAAGGGTGCCATGGATCTTTGTGCTCTGCACGCACACGATGATTATGTCCTCGGGCAGCGCTGTGATATCGACCTCCCCGCTCAATTTCTGTCGATACGCGTTCAGCTTCGTGAGCTTTGGCGGGAGCGCGCGCAGATTCACCTCGCCCTCCATGGCGATGCGCGAGCTATGCCAGTCGATCGACGTAATATTGAGGTCTTCGTCACATGAGATGCCTTTCCACGTGCAGGCATCGTCCTCATCGCCGCCGAGCTGCTCACGGGCGGCTTCGTAGTCATCTGGGCTCAGGAACACGCCCATGAGGTCGTGGTCAGAGAGCATCGCGACATTGAACCTGCCAATGTTTGCGATGTCTGCGCTCAGAAGGAAGGGAATAGTCATTATTCGTTTTTTTATGAATAGAACAGAGGAAATAACGATGAATGTTTATTGTACTCAGCTGTGCAGTGACTGAAAATTGATGAAATACCCAATTTCGACTAAATCGAAGGCAAACATCCGTGCCGCTAACATCGCCTTCACAAACAATATTTTGGTGTGGTCAACCTATTCCTGTGAAGCCCGCACCCACTGCCATCTCAGCCTGGCCAGGCCCATCATTCTCATGCGCAAACACCCCAAACACTCTTCCTCACATTTCTTCGTACGGCTTTGGGTTCTCCAGCGCGATCGACTTTGCCAGAACCTGTTGGAGTACCTCGGGGTTGCGCTTGAAGAAGCGCTCGTACCACTTTGCCTTACGCTTCTGGTGCCCGGCAGTTGCCGCGTGCCTCCACCGGTCCTTTGTCGACTTGAGCGAGCGGTTACAAAAATAGCAGCGGTGGCGCATCGTACATCGAGACAAATCAGAAAAACATAGATACACGAATGAAGGCGCCATGCACACTAATAAACATCTGCGATTATCACATAGACTGTATTAAAAGGTTCAAATGCTTACGAGCGCTTGGAGGCCTTGTTCGGGCGCTCAGTGAACGTCAGATACGAGTACTTCTCGCGGAGCGCGTCGTAGTCCTCCTTGGTCGGCTTGTGCTCGATCGCGAAGAAGGCGAAGATGCCCTCCTGGTCCATGTTTCGGAGGAGGTACCACATCTGGTAGTGGAACATCGTCTTGAGAACTGGCGCGCCGAGGTAATCGGCGGCCTGCACGAGCTCCTGGAAGAGCCTGTTTCCGCTCTCGTCGTCGCGGATGTGCTCCCACAGCGGCATGAGCCCCGAGATGGGCTCCTGGCTGGTGCGCGTGAGAATGTCGAAGTCAGCGAGCTCCGTGAGGCTCACCGAGCGCTGCTTGCAGTAGTCGATGATGTAGAGGCAGATGCTCAGGGCGGCCGTGTCGAGGCGCATCTCGACGGGCACTGTGCTCGCGGTGTGCTCGCCCTGTAGGAGGACCTTGAAGAGGCCGAACTCCTCGTGGAAGCTCTCGCGAAGGCAGAAGACGTCCTTGTCCGAGGACGCGATGAGAACGCAGCCCGTTTTCGGGGCATTGCTCGGGTCGATGATATCGAAGTACTTTGGCGCCGGTAGCGTCTTGAGGAGTGCGCTCTTGGAGAGGAACACAGAGGAAAATGAAGTATCTTTCGCAGCTTTTGGCATTCTATGAGAGAACAAAAAGACGGAAGAAAAATTAAATTGCTCATTGTCGACAAAGTTTTATTCCCGTACCGGGATCGTATCAGGCCGCATCGCCTTCATTCGACTTACTCGCGAGCTCCGGGTCATCCATAGAATTCACCTTGGAGGTCGGGTTGTACTCGCGGAGGTACTCGGGAATGTCTTCGTGGCACTGGAATGATGGCTCAATCTTTTCGGCCGAGAGGGGCTTGGCGAATAGGGCTGCGATCGTCATATCGCGCAGGCGCCTTTTCTTGATGGCGTGGAGCAGAGTCCCCTTGTGAAAGTACGTTGCGGTCGATATTCGGAGCATTGTAACTTAAACCCGAAGGAAATCGAGATATGACTAAGTACTCGTGCAAAACGAGTATTGATAAAAAAATGATCTTGGGACATCAAGAAATACGAGAAGCAGGCGTGACTCGTACGGACATTCCAGGTATGAAAGTCTGTCAAGCAATGGCCTTGTGAACTGCTGAAGATCTCATCGAAATCTATGAATAAAAGTACAAACACATAAAATACAGATTGGCTTCGCCAATTTCCAAAATTTACCTAGTTATTCGTATATTGGATTCGCAGCACTTTTCGTTATGTATTTGGATTCATTTTCACGCATTATCGCTTACATTTCGTCCTTCTTTGGCTCCTCCTCGACTTCGCCGAGGCGCTTCTTGATTTCGAGCGTCTTCTTCTCCGTCCAGTCTGGCCCGCAGAGCTTCGAGCAGAAGCGGACGCGGTACCACGGGTCGTGCTTGCCCTTGCGGAGGTACTCGATGATCTCCTCCTCGTGCTCCTCGACGAGGCGCTGGCACTTGGTGCGCGTGGGGCCGAGGCACATGCGGCAGATGTCGTCCTCGAGGATCTGGATCGCGCGGGACTCGGAGGTCTGGTAGTCGACGGACTTGCCCTTCATGTTGATGTCGCCGTAGACGGAGTGCACCTCGGGGGCGTAGGAGTTCACGCCGGAGTCTGTGACGAAGCGAAGCTGGCTGCGGATCTTCTTCGCGCCGCCGTCCTGCTGGTCGAGCTGGTTGAAGAGCGACTCGCACGCGTCGCACTTGTCCTTCTGGTACATGTCGCTGTCCGGGTTGTAGTTCTGGTCGTAGTCGACCTCCTCCTTCTTCTCTTCTTCTTTCTCCTCTTTCTTCTCGTCCGCAGACTCGCACCGGGCAAGCGTGGCGCTCATGCCGGGGTGCGCGAGCCCGAGGAGACCGAGCAGCAGTAGGTTCATAAGTGTAGCGCGGAGCATTTTACTAGAATAGCAGAAAAATAAGAATGCAAAAGTGGATGGCCACACAGAGTGAAATTCGGGTAAGACTGAGAAGAAAACAAGATGGTCACGTAAGAGTATGGAATATAGGAGGAAAAGTTGCATGCGAAAAAAAGCGTGGGCGACTGCGTGCGCTAGTAGTGAAGCAATGAGCCGCGGCCACTGAAGCATCGTCGTGCGGTGCTGCAAGCGTGCCGTTTAGATCTTGAAACCACCCAGCAAGTCGCTCACTTTGCCCTCGTCGAGGCGCTTCGCCCGTGCCTCTTGCTGATCGACGCTGTGAAACGATGAGCGCAATGGGACGGTCTGCACTTTGTTTTCTCGAAAACGCTGGTCACACAGCAAAGAGATGCTGAATGGGTCATTCGGTGCATCGTCGTGCGCCATCTGTGAGAGCTGCATTGGATAAGAAATTTTCTAGAAAAAATTAGGAGTACTACAAAAAAATTGACGATTTATGCTGTGCTCTTGGAGATAGTGGGCTAATACTCACAGATTGTGGTGTCTAAACTCTGCGTGTCCTCCATGCGCACCTCCTTTACATGGTCGTCTGGTTCAATTGACTGCGACGCAAGCACATCGAGCGATACTGGTATAGAGTCCATGCTCCGCTCACTGAATGTACTTTCAGTGCCTTCAACTGGTATACTCTCGGTTGTGCCTTCGACGGGTATACTCTCAGTTGCGCCCTCAACGTGCCGGACTATGGCTTGAATGATGTGTGACTTTTTCTTCTTCTGTGGCCGAATTTTTTCGTCAGAGATGAACTTTTGGAGCTCATGCGCGTAAAACCACTGCTGGAGCTGCCACGCGCTCGTGCCTTTGCCGATGGGAATTCTGTATGCATTAATGTGCTCGACAGAGAGCTTTCCCGGATTGAGAACCATTTTCCACGCCCACTCCTCTGGCAGCGTATCGATCCACTCGAGCGGTATCTTACGCAGTGTGCACGCTGCGATGAGCGCTTTGTGCGAGTCAAAGGGCTCGACCTCTTCTTTCGTAGGTGCTACACCCCGGGTATCGACTCCTTCTGGTTCGTCTGGGAGAGCAGCAGCCTGGCCCTTTTTCTTCTGCGGCGTACCTTTTCCCTTGGCCTTGCGCTGCACCTTGGCCACTTTCTGCTGCCGCGCGGCTGGGCGCTTCGGCTCTGCCCGGCTTCGCTTCAGCGGTGTATCGCTGAACAGCGCAACGCGGACATTCTCACGCACACTCTCGTCGGGATTGGGCGCCACAGCTTGGGGCGATTTCGCCTGTTTCTTCGCCGATTTTGGTGTGGAGGTATTTTTGGCTGGCGTGGAAACAGTCTTGGCCGGTGTTTTTGGTTTCGGCGATTTCTTCGCGGAGGCAGGGACAGGGCTTTTCATCACTGCTGCCTCAGGACCCTTGACGGGACTTGGTGGCTGTGGTGGCTCAGTGTGGAACGTCTCGTCGAGAATGATTTGTGCTATGAAGTGAATGAGCGCCTCGTGCGGCACGCGGACAGTGCTCGACTTGTTGATACCAAAGCCCCGCGCAGTTGCCCGTACGTAAGGCTTATCCTGCTTCTCTAGAAATTTTGTGACCCCTGCGTGTACGAACCAGGCAGCGAGGCTTGGGAATTTAGCGTCGGACATAATCATATCACGGATTCGGTGTATTTCAGGCATTTCACCCAAAAGCCTTTCAAAGTCATCGCACGCGAAGAGTGCATCGATGTTCAACGCATCGCATTGGCCTTCAGGCGCCTCCGATTCTGCCTCTAGAGCAGAAACCTTACTCCGCAGCACTTCGAGCGCCTCTGTTAGAATCTTATACACAGCGACTTCAACACTCGTCAAATGATGCAGCGAGAAGAACTCTCGGACAACGCCATCGACAAAGGGAACATTGAGGATCATAGCGAAGTGGTGGAGAATCTGAAGCGAAAAGAATACAAATGGCTGCAGTATCAAACGAAAAGAAAAAATTATTCGCGCTGGGTACACATCTTCGTTATTCGTGTACAAAATTTATACTCAATTTAGTCTTCCTTGCGGGACTTGCGCACTGGAAGCTGCTTTTTCGGATAGGAGTTTGTAGTCGGTGATCCAGTGGGCTTGGGCAGAAGCTGCTGGCGGCTAAGGAAGTACAGCGCGATGATGAGGAGCACGATAAAGAGGATAAGGGGCACCATTGTTAATAATCTAAATACAAACAGACAATTAAAGTCCTGACTATCACTTGTATACCAACGGCACTAACAGAATCAATCTGCGGACGCGAGGTGCTCAGAAAGCCACTCGAGCCCTTCGTAGAGACCGTCGCCCGTGGAAGCTGAGCAGCCCTGGACGTACCAGTCGCGGTAGCCCACGAAGCCGCGCAGGTTCATTTGATCAATTGTCTCACGCACGCTCAGGGCACCGTCGGTGTCCTGCTTGTTGCAGTAGAGCAGGAGTGGGGCCCGCTTCGGGCTATTCTCACACAAAAGCTTGCGCAGCGCCTCGCGAGCTTGCTGGATGCGCTCCTTGTCGTTGCTATCGACAACAAAGATGACCGCGTCGGCATCATCATAATAGTGCCCCCAGAGTGGCCGCAGCGTGTCCTGCCCACCGAGATCCCATACGTCGAAGCGTACGTTCTTGTAGCTGACTGTGTCCACGTTGAACCCGATGGTCGGGACAGTTGGCTCGTGCCGGCGGAACTTGAGTGAGTTGAGAATGGTTGTCTTGCCTGCGCTATCGAGGCCGACCATAATAACGCGGGCCTTTTTTCGCTCAAAGAGCGACTTTGCGAGAGAAACGATATTGCCCATGATTGCTAATCTCAGTTCATCAATACGCCTAAGAGAAAAAAGGAGAACGTCGTACTGCTCCAAATCAGACCAAAAGAGAGAATGCGCTACTATCTTATTGCGATTATATTTGTATCACCTGAGCTCTCGACTAAAGCGCGCGGAGAGCGGCGTCGGTCTGGGCGTCGACGGCCTCAGTGCCAATCAGGCCCTTGAGCAACTCTATAATCTTCTCTCGGTGCACACGCACAGCCGGCGCGTTGTGCTGGACGAGCAGAAGTACATACGCGTGGACAACGCATGCCTCACCCCAGTCGAAGCGGATAGGCAGAACGCGCAGAATGGCCTGAATCAGCTCCTGTTCGACCTCGCCCGGGAGATGACTGATAAAGTTCTGATGCAGCTTCACGGCACAGCTAGCGACGTTGGCAATCGCGTGGTAGCACTCTTCGACCCAGTGGTGGTCCCGGGAGAAGTTGCCGATGAGATTCGATGCAATGCTGCATGTGAGCGCCCGCAGGTCTGTGTTGGCCGGACAGAGCGAGCTATCAGATGCTAGGAGCTCGACGCACAGGCCGAGGCCGTAGCTCGCTGCTTGCATGACTTCGTACGAGTGCGCAGTCGAAAACTTGAGCATCGCCGCAAAGATCTGATTGAATAGCTGCTTTGCAGTCTCTGGCTTGTACTCAAGGAAGTCATCGAGCACGCAGAGGGCAAGCTTGTGCTCAGCATCGCCCATGTCGTCGCTCAGAAGATTCTGGAAGTCTGGCAGGAACTCCTGTAAGAAGATGGGGAAGAACTTGCTTTGTGTCTTGAGCAGTGAGCCGATTACGTCGACGGCTTCAATGAGTAGGCACTCCTCATCTTCATGCTCAGCCATTATGTCGTCCACGTCCTCCTCATCCTGGTCCTCGATGGAGGCGAAGAGCTCCTTACGGCGCTTGATGCCCTCCGCGAAGACCTGGCGCATGACGTTTTTAAAGCTGCCAATAGCCTCGTCGTCGAGAATGTTCTCTGGGCTGTTCTTCAGAATCTTGTCGAGCGCCGCGAGGAACTCGATGGCGACATCTGTCGTCTCTTCGTTCTTGAGTGCATCGACGAGCTTTTGCACGAGATGCACGGCGAAGCGTGTGATGGTCTCTGTGTGGGCATTGCCGGAGGCCTTGTTAAACGCAGAGCTCGACTGAATGCATGAGCCGGCTATGCGCGCACAAAGCGTCTTCATCTCGTCAGTAAAGAAGAATGTGAGCAGCGGCGTGGTGATCTCGATGATCGCCTCCAGATACTGGACGACTTGTGAGCCGCACTTCTCGATAATTAGCAGCAGAAGTGCGAGGACGAGCAGCTTATCTTCGATGAGCGAGGTGCGGAGCTTGATACGCTTCTCGCCTTCACCCTTGTACGAGAGGCGAATGATGTGCGCATCAGCGTTTTCAGCTTCGCTTTCCTGCTCTTCGTCGTCATCGAGCTCAAGCGCACTTGGCTCGCGCAGGACGCGGAAGATGTACTGCATGACACCGTCCATATAGGGCGAGAAGCCCTCCTCGAGGGTCTTCACCATGTTCGTCCAACCGCGCATAACGTGTCGGAAAAACAGGTCATCTCCATTGCTTGCTTCGTTCATTTGTCCGACGAGGTAGCCGCAAATGTTGGCCGCGTCGGGGGCGAAGCGCTCCTTGCCGACAGCGACTGCCATGAGCGTCACTGCATCGAGCGCTCGGCATCGCAAGAGATCATTTTCCTTGCAAGCTGGGAGGTCGAGGATGGACGTCAGCATCGGGAGAAGCTCGCCGTAGAAGTGAGCGAGATGCTTGCTTCCGTTTTCGGCAACGGCAGAGATCGTGCCAACGCACTGCTCCTTAACGTAGAGGTGTGGCGTCGATGTCAGGAGGGATGAAACCTTCACCAAAATGTCATGCGAGAATGCATCGACCTCTTTCGTCGAAGCGCTGTCGCAGAGGTTGCACAGGGATGCAGCAGCGAGCGTTTGGATGCGCGGGGTGGCATCGTCGAGGCGCTTGTAGATAGCTGGGATGATGAGCGCGTACTTGTTCTCGAGCTCCTTATCGAAGTCTGTGAAGGTTTGCGCGAGTGAGCTCAGAGCAGCATAGCGGACTCGGGGGTGACTATCGTCGAGATTGCTTAAGACCAAAGAGATGATACTTTCAAGGTTCTTCTTGAATGCAGATTTGCACCCTTCAGCTATTTGACCGACGCACAGTAAAGCTGCCTGCCGAATGCGCCAGTCCGGATTGTTGACGTTGTCCATAATAGTTTTCTGTGCAAGCGGTGCCAAGCACTTACCTTTGAGAGCGACGGCCATACGGTCGAGCGCCTCGAGGCCGACATCGTGCTCGGTCGTATCTTCCTCTTCATCCTTATCGATTCCCTTGTTTCCCCAGTCTTCATCTTCTTCAACTGTCGCAGTGAGTTTCATGGCGAGATTGAAAAACGCGTGAACAAACTCCTTGATCGCTCGCGCCTTCTTGGGCAGATTCTCGCAAACAACAAGCATGAACTCGACGGCGTACGTTATCACTGCTGCATTGTCGCCAGCTGCATCTGCGATGGTCAATGTCTTCGCGAGAAGCTGGTTTAGGTACGGTGCAGCGAACTCGATATTATTATCGGCAGCATCTACGAGTGAGTTGAGCATACTCTCAAGCGTCTGCCAGTCTTCCGCACTTTGGACATCGTCTAGCGCAGCGATGAATGGTGGAATAACATCAACTATTTTGTGAATGTCGCTCTCATCCATGATAGCAGCGCATTGAGCAATACATTCCCAACTAGCAAGCTTAACCTCGCGTGACTGCTTTTGTGAAAGACAGAAGATGAGCGCCGACTTAAAGGCAGGAA
The DNA here is from genome assembly GCA_964019655.1 of Perkinsela sp. pyNocScin1. NCBI lineage: Eukaryota > Euglenozoa > Kinetoplastea > Prokinetoplastida > Perkinselidae > Perkinsela > Perkinsela sp. pyNocScin1. The sequence continues at coordinate 898,370 of CAXHTR010000001.1, forward strand.
AAAGCTCGGTTGCAACAATCTTATCAATGAAGCATGCCGCGATCTGCTCAAACAAATACAGGCAGCTCACTCGCGTAGCATCGTCTGTCTTTTCAATGCACTCAAGGATGAATGGTACAAGCGAATCCCAGCTTTTGTCTTCCTTGGTCGCATTAATCATGGATGAAAGGCAGTTGGCGATATTCTTTCGCAAAATCTTTGAATACGGGGCTTGAAACACTTGAATAAGCGTAGATTTGATGCTCTCTCTGTCCTCGTTTGAGTAGCCTTCGATCGGCCGAGACCTATCGTCAATGAGGCGCCTCATAAGCACCGCCGACATAGATTTCAACGCATCTTCGGCTTCGCTCTGAATAATGGACAAATGCGCTCTGCAGGTTGCTCCAGGATTATTCAAGTGAGTTTCGTAAACCTTCTCTGCTTCTTTTCTCTCCAAGTTATCAGTCGACATAAGCTTGCGAACAAGATCTTCGAATGATTGAATACCCATGCTCATTTTATTGTAAATATGCTTCACAACGAGATTAAAGATTGCCTCGGTGACTGAGGCATAGATGCCGCGCACAGAGCAGCATGAAACACTACACAAGTCTGAAGCTTTGCCTATAACCCTGCAAAAGTCTTATGTTCCTTTCCGACAAATAGATGGATCATGACCCTCCACACTCCTTTCAACATGTCTACAAGCACCTCTTCAGGATAAAGTTTGGCCCATGCTCATTATATTCAGAACGAGATACACAGATCGAGCTCACAGCTGGTAGCTGGGAAAGAATCGAGCATCCTCTCCAGGCAGTATATTGTGGTTTCGGGGAGCGCCATATTTTGATGCTGTCTGAATTGCCCAAGCACTTTGAAAGCCTTTCTGTAAAACCATTCATCGCGGAAATACCCCCAGAGACGACAATATTTTCTTGGAGAGTTTCCAAAGGAACACTTGCAGGTCCCGAGAAAAGGGCAGTCTGAATGAGAGTTTTAGCGTCCAATCGATTCACATTTGGAGCAATCTTATCGGGGCTAAAATAGAATTCGCCTAGGTCTTTTTTGATACTCGTCTTCAAGTTCAATCTTTTGCCATCCGGTAACGCATGCTCAATGGACCCATCGAGAACTATTTCTGATTCTTCAGCAGTCGAATATTTTACTTTAAATTTGTGGCAATCAACATCACTTTCAAAACCATGGGATCGCAAAATGAGGTTTTGCAAGCTTCCGGAAAGATTGTAGCTATTCACACTAGACGATCGATGAACCATTCCGTCGCTTGCTGTTGTCAAGCGAGTTTGATTGTGACCGAAATCACAGACTAAAGCCGTGCTTAAGCCATGGCAAACTGCGGATGCATAAGGAGAAGAAACCAAGCAAACAGAGTTCGCCCCCGCTGCTTCAAAATAATGCTGGCACAATATTGCTGGGTCATGTATCTGAAACTCCAACGGCATGCAAGAAATTACCCTCATACTGTCTGGATCGTGAACTTTATCCCACCGGTCTCGGAGAATACGGATTTCTTGTTGAAGAGCATCTTCATCTTTTCCCGAAGATATAAACTGTTCGATCAAAGGCTCTTTTTCCGGAGCACCTGCCCGTATCTGCAGTGAACCTCTATCTATAATAACTGTCATTTACAATTAAAGAAATATTCCCCAAGATAAGAGCATGAAACCGATGGATATTGTGAATCAAGTTCGCACTTCTTCCAAGCCGTGAAAAGAATGGAAACGTTTGGCACTTATGCTTAATGGTACACTAGAGGATACCACTCATAGTTTCATCTGCTCGCTGAAAAGGAATCTATAGCAGTGTCAATAGCATTGGATAATGATTCACAATCTCTTGATATTCGTTCGAGCTCTTCTTGGAGAATTAAGCGCCCATCCGAATAGCTCTGAATGAAGAACTTCATCTTCTGTTCAAGAGGATGAGGAATTACATATCCTGCCGTGTATACATCTTTTCGCGCCATAAGCTTCTCGCGCAATATATTTCCAAGAGTATGATCTTCGTTCAGGAGTGTTATTGTGATGTTCTGTGTTTGGCACAGCTTAGGGGTTAGTTCCTCTTCTTTTATGCTTTTATCAACTTGCTCATTAACGGAATTATTCTCGATAGTCAGCTTTTTTTCATGATCGGTTGATACCTGGATATCTCCATTGTGCCTAGCATGAATCTGTTGCTGTATTTTGGTAAATAAGTCTCTCTCGCAAAAGGTCATTTGTAAAAGGTAGACACAGCAATTAATTATATTAAGTTCTTTGCGATCATGCGAGTACGTATTTATTCGAAATTCTGCCCTTTGTTGCTCTTTCCGGGACGAGTCTTTGCAATACTTCGCGCTGTTATCGGAATCTTTTATTTCGTTGATTTGTCTTGATGGATTGTCATAACCTGTGCGTTGTGTAAGGAAAAGTTATGCTAGAATTACCTTTACATTTGAATTTATACTGCATCGCTTATTTATTCCGCACAATCACAGTTTTTCTTGCGCTAAATGTGTATTGCTACCATTGCCCGATGGTATTGTCGATGTAATACCAGTGATTAGTTTATGACCAATCCCCATCAACCAATAAGGACCATCACTAAAATTTAAAGACTATCAGTCTCTGAAACGCTTATCATTCAAAATAGGGAATCGGTTTTTATAACTCACATCTTCATACAGCATCAAATGTTCTGTCAATCACTGATCCATCTTATTTACGGCAAGCCCACAAAAGGTTTATCGAAAAGAACTAGACACTGTACACTGTGGTGGGAAAAAGCGCACCCGAAACGATTGACTTTCAGATCAATGCAGACCTTACAGATTTTGCCGGCCGTCCAATCCTTAAATGAAGAAGTTTATGGATCTTATGCTTTGCAGTACGACCCGACACGGTGGATGGCCAAGTACAGCAAAGACGAAGATGGAAACCCAATGTCTTCAATAAGGAGAGCTAATTGTGCGCAATGTAAGCAGAATGTTCCTCTTCAAAACCCTCGTGATTTTCTATGGATCCCTTCTGGAAGAGCACAGTCTCCCAGTAAATTCGGATACATATTCCACCCGAATTGCTTTCGGTGTGCAGAATGTAAATACCGCTTCTACTCAAACTTATTCGCTTCAAAAAACGGTCGCTATGTATGTGTCCATTGTCTCAGAGGTGTTGATGTTGCGAGACCCATCAGAAGATGGCACCTTTCAATGGTTTCACAAGGGAGAGATGATAGTCGAAACACGGGAGAAATATTTCCAAGAAGCCCCAACGACGAGGAATGGCTCTTCGACCCCGACACATGATGTGCTAGTGCTTCGACATGAAGTATAAGATCTTTGCTCTTCGTTTCCTATCATGCTTTATTGATATTTCAATACTAGATGGATGAAGCTGAATTGATGAAAGATTCGATCGTGTGCGGACTGTACAACATGGCAAACTCGTGCTACCTGAACTCTGTTTTACAAATTTTAGTAAATCAGAACAAATTTATGACTGCACTGTTTGCAAGCCTTCCATCACAACATTCAGAATGTGATACATTAGAGAGTGAACGACTAAAAAGACTTTCTCTCGAAAATTTCGTACGCTTCGCGGAAAATATGAAATCCAGTGAAAAGTCTTTGAAACCAGTGCAGCTTCTCAAAGATATTGTTCGAATGAACCCGGCAGATTTTTCCTTTCATGATCAAGGTGACGCATCAGAGCTCCTTCTCCTATATTTGTCGAAATGGGAGGAATCCTTCCGAAGTAAGATCTTTCTAGATTCATGCTTGAAGCCATTTCAACCCCAAAAAGCCTTGCAGCGACACGAACATTCGATGTCCATTTGTGACATCAATGAGTTACTTCTTCGAATACAAAAGTGCAAAGAAGAAACAAGCCGTGATAAGGGGGGTCCTCAAGACGGAAGGAAAAACAATGAGTCGATTATCAATAGTGCACTTGTATCTATCATTGAGAATAAAATAAGGACCATGGAACAAGTCAGAGACATTCGAAAGTTGATAAAGCCCAACAATGAGAAGCGCCAAAATTTGATAACGCAACTATTTCAAGGTAAAAGCGTATCGATTCTCACGTGTGCAAGCTGTCGAAAATCTCGACTTTTGAACCCCGAAGACTTTTTCATCCTATCTCTCCCTATTCCCGATCCGTGTAAGATTCAAGCCTCGCCAAGCGATGATTCAACACATGTTTCTCTCAAAGACTGTATTTCAGCCTATTGTGATGCGACTGCAACAGATGTGGAAGGCTCTGGAATGGTTTGTAAGTTTTGTGGAAACGCCCAAAATGAGATAGTGGAGCAAACAAGGCTTTTACACTTGCCAGAAGTTCTTGTTTGCTCTTTCAAACGCTTTAGCTTTGCTGAGTCATGGTGGTCGGCAAAAGGTGCAGGTAAAAAGGTTTCAACTTATGTTGAATGCCCAGAGATAGTTGACCTCACCTCGTTTGTATCATCCGTTCAATTGAATGCAGAACTATCAAAGTGCAGCGCTACACACAGTAGATATCTCTATAGGCTGAATGCAATTATCAATCACCATGGCCATACGCTGTCGAAAGGTCATTATACGGCATACACTTACAAAGACGATATTGAAAAGTGGGCCTTGTTCAACGATCATCATATTGTTGAAGTTGGCCGTCAAGAAGTTCTTGATAGTGAGGTTTATATCGCAGTCTACGAGCGAATCAATGACGTTGAGTGTGCGTCGCGAGAGTGTGCCCAAGAGCTATATTTTGCCAACTACTCATCGACGAACATTGAACTGATGCCGTCTGCCGAGCTAAAGCTTGTCAAGGCCGACCACCTCCCCGAATCACCCAACGCGAAAGGCTATCTCGCTGTGCAGGCACTTCTCTCGAAGATTCGCGTGTCTGTCAGAAACATGAATCATTCACAACTGAAGAAAGGTCCTAGAGTCGAAGAAAATACCAGTCAAAATTTGCACAAATGCCAGATCACGTGCAACGATGGAGATACTGGGGCTCGGGAATGGTGCCTCCTCAATGTTGATTGGGTGAGATCTACAGAATGGTTGAAATATCCTGGTCCCATTCGAAACTTACCGTGCTATTGTTGCTCTCCGGATGATAAACCCACGAATTTCTCAGCGGGCTCTCCGAAGCGAACATCGAGGTCTATGAGCCAGATAGATGAAGTCTTTTCGACACTTTACGAAAACATGAAAATATCTGGAATATCGGGTGTAAAAACAACGCCTAGCTTCCCAGCGTATTTCACAGGCGCGAATAAAACTTGCCATGGTAAAACTCTGCGTGAAACCTATGTTCAGGTTCCACTTCAAGTGTACAAAACGCTTCAAGGTGCTTACGGTGGTGGGCCCGAACTTCATGTATCTGACTTCCCGCCGGTACACTGTTGAACGGAGTAACGAAAGAGTCCAAGAAAATGAGATTCTTTTAGGGTTCGTAGATTTCAGATCATTTTTTTTTCAAATGAGTAGTGAACCCGTAGAAACCGTGGATAGTTCGAATTCAAAGGAGCTGCGGCTACCAAAGTTCTTCCCCCTTGTTGCGAAAAAGTGTGAAAACATCAGTGAAACTTTTTTCAAATGTCTCTCAGAGAAAAGTTTTGACCTTGACAAGAAGGAGCAAGACGTTGGTCCGGCCTTAAATATGTGCTGTGACGAGTTGCAAGCATACGTTACGTGTATGGAGGATCACTATGCAAAGGAAGAGGAGAAGCGAAATCGTAAGAAGCGATTTTTTGGACTTTTCTGAAGTGCAAAATCTTTCACGAAGTGAATACAGCAAAATTGCGTATCTCTCTTCATGAGTTGAGTATAAGCTCTAAAATTTCCTTTCTGCTAAATTAAATGGATAGCTACGAAGACAAAGTGTCGATTCTTGCTCTCAGCTGGGGTCCTGGCGGGACCTCCGTTGGATACGCGTGGTTCCAAGCAGAGAATTCCGTATTAAGCGCCGCTGAAGGTCCAAATAACATTTTCCCCTGGAATGAAGCACTCAAATCACAGGGATTTGAAGATGAGATACCAACCATTTATGTTGGTTCATTTCATGGCAAGAATGACAATGAAGTAAATTACTTGCACCATCTAAGACTCACAACGAGGCCCACAATGTATCTAGTCGCACAAAAGACAAAGCTTCCCACTCTCCTAACCGAAAGCTTGAAAGAGCAGCATGATTTGCCGAAAAAGGCCGATCAGGGAGCACAAACTGGGCGCATACTTCGCGCAGCATTCACGCCAGGAACACCAGCAAGCTCAATGGAAAAGACAATATCAAGATCAACGCAGCTCAAAATTCCCATGGTAAAAGTCAAGTACATGCATCCAGTCGAGCTTTCGGCTGACACCGCGAGAGAAATACTTTCGAGCATGCCCCCAGGTCGCGACACGTTCGATTCGAATATAGCGGGACAGAAGAAAGAAAGTGAGCTTTCGTGCTTTGTCGATACCAGATCACTTGAAATGATGAGCGCCCTCGGTGGACTTTTCTCCCATTTGCAGCGAGCCTATCCATCGCTATTCCCATACCACATAAACGCAGAAAGCCAAGCAAGGTATCGCGTGCTTCCGTTACAGATCGAATCGCAAGTGCTTCTTGATCACGACACATTTCGCGAGCTTGAAATATTCAAGCGCGAGCCGCATCCAGCTTCGCACCAGCTCATCGGCTCATCCAAAGAGGGTCTGTCTCTTTTTGGTATCGCCTCATGCTTTTGTAAAACTACGAAAGGAGCAGAGGCCCTTCGGGACATGTTCATCAAACCTACGAATGACATTCGCATGCTCCAAAGCCGCCAAGCGAAGATAAAGTACCTCACAGATAATCAAGACTTCTGCCTGAAGCTTCGAACCTACATTCGGCATGTTGATCACCCAGTCGCAATGTACCAGCGACTTCGCAAAGGAGCGCATAGTCCGTCTGACTGGCAGCAAATCTGCCATATCGCAAAGTACTATGGCTCTTTGCTCACAATGCTTCACGATGACTTCCACCTGTGCGATAGCTTCGTGTGTTATGCTGGGACAGAGTGCCAAAGTGCACCCTGCACCCCTATAAACTGCAATGATACGAGCGTTCATACCGTGCCGCATGCAGTGCAGCAGTGGTGCGATGCCCTTGATGCACTCGTGCGCAAAGTAAACGAAGTTCTTGATCTTGCAGAATCTATGAAAGCGAACCGCCTCGTCATTCACAAGGGCTACGACGAGAAACTTGAACGCCTCTCGAATCTGTGTCTGACAATGCCAAACTTTTTGACTACAGTCGCACAGAAAGAGATCGAGGACCTGCCGTCTGAGCTTGCCCTCTCCATAACGCTGAGCATCTCGTATTTCCCACAGTTTGGGTACCACGTCGCTCTCCCTGCTACGACGACCCCCACAGAGACACTAGACTCGCTCGTTGCGCAGCTTGGCTGGCAGAAGGCATTTTCTACTGCTGAAAAGCATTTCTTTAAGAATATTCGCATGCAGGAGCTCGACGATCAGCTTGGTGACGTTCACGGCACCCTTCAGGATCTCGAAGCAACTATAATTCGTAGCCTTGAAACGCACCTTGCATCAAGCCACACGCTGAATCATTTATTCTCACCTGCAGGACTCTTGCTCCATGTCGGGCGCATCGATGCCCTCTGTGCCCTCGCACAGGCAGCGAGTGAGTACGAGTGGAAAGCGCCACAGCTGAGCACTGAGCCTATCATACGCATTCAAAACGGCCGCCACCCTCTATTGCCATGCACTTCGTGGCGCCCAAGCGTTGGAAATAACACATGCTTTCGCTCTGATCACGGTCCGAACGTGTCTATGGTCACAGGCGCGAACGGCTCTGGAAAGTCGATTTACCTCAAGCAAGTAGCACTGCTCTCTTTTCTCGCACACATCGGTTCATTCGTCCCAGCTGAGGACATGGTCATCGGTCCGCTGTCTGCGATTTTCACATGTATTGGGAGCCCAATGCATAGAAGCTTCGCCTCAGATATTGCGAGGGTGGGTCGCATGCTGCACTTTCCGACACATGCTGACAAGCATCGGCCATTGTTTTGTATCGATGAGTTCGGCAAGGGTACGCTCGCACAGGACGGTGTCGCGCTTCTCGCTGCTGTCATTATGAACATCCTCAACCAAAATCCGAGTGCAATGCCGTTTGTCGCGATGACGACGCACTACACAGAAATATTTCGCACGCTCAAAAGTAGCGTATCGCCAGATATTATTGAAAAATATCTAGAGATATCCGTCATGTCTGTGTTCGTAGCAGACAACGGTGACGCTGGGGCACCGTCGGAGCAAATGAGCCAAGATGCACTCTGTCCTGACGCTGCAGATGCTACGAGTGGCGTGAGCCGGAAGGATTTGGCAGCAGTCCAGTACACATACCGCAAAACGCCAGGCATTAACGAACAGACCTACGCTCTCTCGCTCGCACGTCAGTGCGGCATTCCGCCAGACATTCTACGACATGCTGAGAGCGCGCTACATGGGCTGATAGCGGGGAAACCACTGCATGATATCATCGAAGAAGAGAAAGTCCACGCAGAAATCGAAAAGGCATACAAGAAGCAATGCGAGCAAAAAGAACGCCTGGAGAAAAAGTACCCACACTTGGACGACGAGGGCCTGGTCCGATACATTGTGCAGCGAAATGTTCCGCTCGTCGACGGTATCATCGCGCTTCTCGGAGCGGATGAGGCGCAAGCTGTGTCCATGGATAACCTTCGCATTAACTTGCAGCGCTTTCAGGCTTCCTTGGTATAACAAATTATCAAAATAAAACAAAAATAAGAGATGATTCACTGCTTGCATTACTTATTAGAAATTATAAACTCACAGAGTCATCCAAATATAATTAGTTGTATCACTAAAAAATTCTATGGGTTAACTCAATTTCTAATTATCTTCTTCAACATCGTCTTTCATAACAGCCATCAAACCAAAAACTCTACAATATTTTAGTACTCATGAACAATGCAAAGAACAGTGAAGCATCTCTTGACGTCTTTGACGCGTAATTCGCAACGCCATCGAGATATTTTTTCGAGAAATGACCTACCGATAGCACGAGTTCAGCCGCTAATGAGTGCTCATGGGTTTCGGTTCAACTTATGGATATCAGCAAGAGATCTCGCTTACATAGAGCAGTACGAAAAGCTCCGCCGAGCAGTTGGTACCACAAAACTCAATGATCGAAGTGAAAAGCCCTTTTTGATTGCATCGTCATCATATTTCAACCTAAGTCAGTTCAAATACCCAAAGAATTTTCTGGCATATGCCAAAAAGGCACAGCACGTCAATCTCATCACGGGAAAGCGTTTCGCAGTGCAAGTACAAATTCTGCTGACTGAGCATGCGAATGTCTATGACTTAATTTCGAGTCTATGGTTTACTTCGAGTTTTCTAGATGACGCGCTATGCAAGAGTGTGAAGCTGCTCGATAACGCAGTTCCTGTCGAAATCCCTCAAGTTGACCTAAAAAATAGCCCTGGAGATGAGTATGCACTTTCATTTGAAGAGCGCATGCAGGCTGGTGTTGTTCGTTTTTACAATGCCTCGCAGACTACAAACCCAGACGCTGTGGCTGATTTGGGAAAGCGTGGTGCAATGAGATGCATCCACACAGGCGAGCGATTTCGGCCCAGGGTGCAGCACTATCTCTTTGTCAGAGCTAAGCTTCTTGGCTTTAAGTCCAGATACTGGCTATCGACGACGCACCTTCGAAAAGAGTATCCCGGCCTTCTTCCACTGAAGGGTACACGCCCACTTGGCATATGCACTAGTCAAGACGCTCCGCGAACATACGTATTCAACATTGAACAGCTTGAAAAGGGACCAGCGCATGACAAGCTTCTCCGCCGTGCGTACGCGAAAGGCTTTTGCTCCCGCGACTTCAGCGATGGATTTCCAAAGAACATTTTCGGTGGGTTTTACAGAATTCCTGCCATCTCTGACGCCCTGCACCGCTTTGCAAAGTCGAGGGGATTTCATTCTCTGCTCTGGCTAGATTCACATCAGATAGATATGCTTAAAGATACGTTCACGCTAAAGCAAAATGAATGTGGCATCACTATCGAGAGCAGGTGTCATGGTGCGGCCAAAACTCTCTTTAACATTGAGCAAATGGAAAATCACGACCATGTCAAGGCTTTTGTGGATAAGCTGACACCAGAGGAGGTTTCTGACATTTTGAGAAGGCACCATGCATGCATAGAAGAGATACCCACTGATGAGTTTGGATTTTAACGTTCACGAGGCAAGTTTAACTTCATGTACAATTAAGCCGAAGTAGTCGACTGAAGAATAGTAAAAAATATCATTATAGTGAAATATATGTGAATATAGATATCTTGCGCTTGAAATGGGTCCAATAGATAGAGAACAAGAGCTATGACAAAATCAGAAGTTCATAGTATTGTAAATCCAACAACGAAATGATTTTTCACAATCTATGGTTTTCCAAAAGAAGCTATTTTAGAATGAAATGAATCAAAGCGCAGAATTTACTGATCTCCTTCGACGTACGGGCCAGCAGAAAAACCTCGCATTCTTCGAAAGTCAGCTCAAATCTGAAGAGCAGGGGGCCGTGGCAAAAGACTTTTTCGCTCGCTCTCATTCCAACCCCCTAAGCGTTCTTGATATCTATGCGCAAGCAGCCGCAGCAGATCCAGCCAAAACAACTGACCTGGTATTTGAATTCGAGGAGGATGAGATTAATCACTTCTGCTCCAGCATCGTGTCTGAAGACCACCCTGGTGCTCCGAACTGGAAGGATGCTGGGCTTCAGGCCATCTTGCGGAAGGAATGCGCAGTTTGCATTCTTGCTGGGGGACAAGGATCCAGGTTATTCACAGACAGTGCGACACCGAAGGGTTGCTTTGTGCTCCCCCTTTTACCGTCCAAACGAAGCCTTTTCCAAACGTTCGCAGAAAAAGTTCAGTGCACTGAGTACATGGCCTTCATGTACGCGAAGAAGCACTTTGCTCGAGAGGACATACCCAAAATTCATATTCCTGTCGTCATCCTCACAAGTGAAGAGAACCACTGCGCCACTATCGAATTCTTTGAAACAAACATGTACTTTGGACTTGAGGACCACCAAATTTTCTTTGTTCCCCAAGGCATGCTGCCAGCACTTCAAATCGAAGATGGGTTCACGCAGCCAGAGTTCATTTTCAAGAGTCGAACGGAAATTTCGTTCGCTCCGAGTGGGAATGGGGCACTCTTTCGGGCCCTGAAAGCGAGTGGTGTGTTCGAAAAACTTCGTAAAAGTGGTGTGCGCTATCTTCAGATTTCACCTGTGGATAACCCACTGACTGTAATGGCCGACCCTACCTTTTTTGGCTTCTGCATGATGAAGCAACTCGACGTCTGCTGCAAGTGCTTCCGAATTCCTGCTACTGAAATGGGGAAGGCTGTGGGTGTTTTTGCAAACGACGACGATAGATGGTCAGTTTGCGAGTATTTTGAAGTCGATGACAAACTCAAAAGCAAAGCATCGCACAAGGAAGGGTCTTTTGCCCTCGCGAACATGGCGACATACTGTATTTCAATGGATTTTTGTGAAGCTGCGCACAGCGCTCTTTCGTCTGAAACAGATCAAAGGATTCCACATCACATCGCACGGAAGCGAATCCCGTCATGCCAGAGCCCTGATGGCCACATCGATGGAATGAAAATGGAGTCTTTCATACATGACACCTTCCCACTCGCAAACTTCTTCGGTCTCTTTGTCGTTGACAGGAAGACGCATTTCGCCCCTGTCAAGCGCCCAGATCCCTTGCCGGTGGATCAAATAGACCTCAGGAACGTCGAAGAAAGAACGCCGATGGCCGCACGAATGGCTCTGCTACGAAATGATTTGCTCTTGCTCCCACCTGTCGACAGAACAGTCATAGACGAGCTCCTTTTAGACAGAGAGTGGTATTCAGTGGAAAGTGACCTGCTCGTACCATTTTTGACGCCTGAAGAGTTGCTTAAGCAAGTAGATACTGATGAGGACTAGTCATGTCCATGTAAATTGAAGTTTTAAGTTTGAAATCTGTACGTTTCTAGTGCTACTTAATAAAGTTAGTATCTTTCTGTATAGAATGTACTGCAATGTAGCGAAACGGCTAAGCTTTTCAGATGGGGTCGCAAAGTTCCGCGAGCGGTACGCTCGATTTAAAGCTCTCGAATCGACCCCAAATAAAATCTCCTTTGCTGAGGCACTGACGAGCGAAGCGCCGACACGAAAGCCAAATGTTTATCGCCAGCCACGGTCGAAAGACCTAAACATGTTATCAACGTGTGTCTCAGAGACTGGGGAGCAAATTACTGAGGAGCTGGCGCATGCACAGCGAATCGCACTCGCGTCGACCGCAGCGACGCAGCAGCGTGCGCGCCAAGTAAACTGTGCAGTTCCCGGGTACCTCGAGAAAGACTTCTTGTTTCAACCATCGGCCCCGGGTGCCGAGTGTGATATGTGCGTGCTATGCAACGCTTCTGTCACCGGAAGCTGGAGCAACCACTGCAGCCTTGCCCTCCATCGTTTATCCGCTGCTGTCTTTACTGTGCTGATGCTGCACCACCGTGATAGATCTGCGGAGGACATGTTCCGGCGCATGCTCGAAGCTGCTTTACTACATCCTATCGGCTACACCATTTCGCGCGACCTCCTCGGCACATCTTTAGGCCTGAACGAAATCATCAAGCGCTTTCGGTCGGTCTTAAAGTTCTTGAAAACAGAGGGTGTTCTCAGCTACTCGCTCAACCTGAGGGGAGCGCAGGCAGTTTTTGACCAAGTAGAACGAGTCGGTGACCTTGTCCTCAGCCCGATCATTCACGATGTTTTGGCGTCGATCTTTGATCTCGATAGCGCTCACAACCTCAACTCGATACTTGCACTGACTCTGGCACACTCGCAGACGCACTATGGCTCAATCACAGACGGCTTCCTGAGCTCAAATGTGCACCTTGAGTACGCTTTCAATCGTCTTGAGCTCGAAGATTTCGTTGATTCGGAGAAAGAGAAGCTCGAGGGAAAAGCCAAGGCAGATGTCGTGGAGGCGATCCTTGGTGAACTGCAGCTGTTTCTCTGGGCATGCGAGGCTGACCCCGTTGTGGGCGACTGGAGCAAGCGCGAATACGTGCAGCCGCAATATCAAGCGCTCATTGTCATGGCCGAGCACGCGAAGAATCTGCTCACAGCGCTTGTTGTACTCGTATTTCTAAAAAACTGTGTCGAGGTAGTCATGCCAGTTGTACATAAGTACGAGCAAAAGAGCATTGTAGATAATGCTCACACAGAACCTCAGGAAATTATACTTCCTTTGCTTCTGCTTGTTCCCCATGCTCACACGACGGGAAAAAGTAGCCGCCTGGGCATGGTGCCTCTTAAGGATGAATATGGGGCTTACTGTCTTTATTCGGTGCAAATGAAGCGAGAGCATACAAAATCTACTCCATACAGCCACATTAAGCGACTAGCAGATTGTCTCGACTAGGTGCGGTATGATGCGTTATCAACCATGTTTATAGCTTCGGCTCAAAAGGCTGAATATGATCCTTGCCGGACAAAGCACTGATGGCGTTGCGCTGTGAGGGAAATATATTCTTGATTTCTTAATTTAGATTACCATGATGCTCAGCAGTATGTAACTTTTCAAAGAAAATCGCCTAACCACAATTATCTGCCTCTATGTTTTCCAGATAGCAGGTGAGGTTCATCATTCTGTGGGAGATTATTTCCACATTTTGCACTGCTCTCGCTTTCAACAAAATCTTGTCATTCTATATTTTTCATTCTACAATGTCGAAAGTTGTCGTGATAAAGCTCCATGACGGGGACACGCCGCAGAATTTCCGTATGACGACAAAGTGCGCTATGCAGTCAGAACTTCTCGCCAAGTTGGTTGAGTCAGATAAGTCACAAAGCCAAGAAATCAAAGTGCCTGTTCGAGACATATCAGCGAATACCATGTCGCTGATCATGGAGTACTTGAAGCATCACCAGGACAGCAAAGCCCCGCAGCTCGACAAGCCCCTCGTCGATAATCTTGAGAATGTCTTGGATAGTTGGGACTATCAATTTCTGAAGAAGTACCTTCTCCCCTCTGCAGCCACGAAGGGCCTGGATGAGCTTCTGAAAATGGTTAGAGCTGCGAATTACTTCAGCATCCCGAGTCTCGTGGACTTGACATGCGCCGCAGTTGCTTCTGAGATGAAGGGCAAATCCCCGGAAGAGCTTCGGAAGATGTTCAATCTTGTCAATGACTTCAGTCGCGCCGAGCAGCAACAGCTGCAGCGGGAAGAAGTTATCCCAAAGAGTACTTAAAATTATTAAAGTGCCATCTTCTGTTTGGCCTGAGAACCTCCACGCGTGTGTCTCTAATAACACCACTTAATTCAGATTTTTCCAATGTTTTCGTGCCTATTTAGCTACTCGACGCATCATATTTGTGTTAGCAATGTCCCAATGACTCTTGAGAGATGGTGCAAATTAAATCGGGTGGAGAGGTGTACTCTCTTGGCACGGGTAAGCAGCTCGAATGGCATGAGCTTCCACAGTGGATAAAGGATGAAATATTGTTGCAAGAGAAAGCCCCGCAGAATTGTGTCAAGGAGCGAGAGGCCCTCCAGCAATGCATCATAGAAGACGGCTTTTGGCAAGAGGATTGTGTGAATTTGCTTGCTGTGTACGACAAATGCCAAATTTCTAGGCAGTAGACAATATCCTTGTTTCTTTTTGATTGGAAGGACTTATACTTAAATTTTTTGCGACAGTGTGATCCTCTAATGGTGAAACTCTCGTGCTTCGATTTTGCACTGCCATCTTGGAAAGCGATTCTCTTCTCTGTATTCCTCGGTTTTTCGCTTGCATGCAGGGGCTCTGTGTCTGTTGAGCGGATAAACGTGGATGACGTACAGCGACAAGCCGATGATGCCCCTGTTCTTGGTCATGTGGAATCCGACGAAGTGCACGTATCGTTCTTCGACGGTGGTATTCTCAGACTCCAGCTCATACAGCGTGACGGCAAAAGTACCCACTACGAATTTGGGAACGCAGATGTTGTACTGGCGAAGCCTCTGAAAGTGCATGTTATACCCATGAACTGCATAATTCCAGGGTCAGAGGATGATATCTGCGCTTTGTACAGATTCAACGAAAATGGAACACTTGAGCTGCCTTTTGTTAATCAAGGCTCTCAGTACTCTTTGCATATGCGTGTAGTTCCTGCTATCGAAGGAGAGGTAGCGCATGTAAGCTTCGAATATTGCAGAAAGGGGCACGGTGGGAGCAATGTTAAAATCACAAGCGGAAAATTATGGATGCGCTCAGCCGATCAAACCGCGAGAACATCAAAAGTGAATGCAGAATTCTTTATGCCATCAGTTACCCACGCATATGGAATTCCAGAGCATACGACTTCTTTTGCTCTGGAAGACGGGAGATATCGCTTGTACAATAGTGACGTCTTCAAATATAAGCTCAACGATAAGAGCGCGCTCTACGGTGCGGTACCGTTCATCCTTGGCGTCTCACCGGCAACACGAGATGATGATACGTTATCTTTCAATCGACAAAGCGTCGGTATTCTCTGGCTGAACGCATCAGATACATCAGTTTTGGTCCAGTCGCACGCACAAAATCAGTCAGGAAAGACGATAGAGTGGAACAGCGCTGTGGGTGCGTGTGACTGCCTCATATTTCCGGGGCCTGAGCCAGAGGATGTGACACGGCAGCACGCCACCATCACTGGATTCCCAGTATTTCATCCGCTTTTCGCGTTCGGCTACCACCAGTCTCGCTGGAACTACAAAGACGAGGCAGACGTACAGTCAGTCAGCGATGGCTTTGACGACAATGGGATTCCTTTGGACTCCATATGGCTCGATATCGAGCACACAGATGACAAAAAGTATTTCACGTGGGATCCGACGCACTTCCCGACACCAGATAAAATGCAGGAAAAGCTTACGTCGAAGGGAAGGTACCTCATCACTATAACAGACCCGCACATCAAGCGCCAGCGTGGCTTCTTCGTTCACGATGAGGCTGTGGAGGGTGATTTTTACGTCAAGCAGAAGAAAATGCAGCTTCCATCCTTCAATTGGAACGGCGATGACGATGATATCTATGTTGATAGCGAAGATGGAGATGATAAAGTAGTTTCAGACGACAACGCCGTATTAGAGGCAGAGCCAGAAGAGGCAACTGAGGACTTTGTTGGCCACTGCTGGCCGGGATCGAGCAGCTGGGTAGACTACCTCAATCCAAAGGCACGAGAATGGTACGCATCGCTCTTCTCGTACGACAAGTACAAGCACTCGACGCCATTTTTACACGCATGGATCGACATGAACGAGCCGAGCGTTTTCGGCGGTGAGGGAGGCACCATGCGCGACGACGCAGTGCACTCCGTTCCAGTCGTGTGCACCTCGCGCGCAGGGCTCGAAACTGATAAAGCTTCGCACAGTACTGCTATTCCACACAAAGAAGTGCACAATCTCTATGGCTTTTACCACTCCATGGCAACGTATGATGGCCTAATCGCAAGAAACGCAAACGCCGGACTTCCAAATTACCGGCCCTTCGTGCTCTCGCGTGCTTTCTTTGCGGGATCACAGCGATATGCAGCGGTGTGGACGGGCGACAACGACTCGACGTGGGGCCATATGAAAGTGTCACTGCCCATGTGTCTGTCACTCAGCATCTCGAACATGGCGATGATCGGGGCCGATGTTGGAGGCTTTTTCAATGACTCTGGCCGCGTCGACACAGAGCTGCTGGCGCGCTGGTATCAGCTTGGCGCCTTCCTCTACCCGTTCTTCCGCGGGCACTCCCACCACGATGCACCGCGGATGGAGCCCTACCGCTTCGGCCAGCAGACTTTGCAGTCAATACGAGATGCCATCACCGAGCGGTACTCGCTCCTCGCGTACATTTACACCGCGTACTACCACACACACATACACGCCAAGCCGCTCCTCCGCCCGCTCTTCTTCGAGTTTCCGCAGAGTGCGCTTTTGGATCTCGACAGTGGCGCGATGTTAGGCTCCTCGCTTCTCGTGTTTCCTATCGGGGCTCGTGAAGGTGGAACTGTGACATGCACGCTCCCGCTCACCGACAAAGATTGTCATGAAGTCTTCTGGTATGATTATCATACTGGTGTCCCACTTTCGAGACCGTCTGAAGCGAAATCTGCTTCAAGTTTGTTGGAAGTCTCAGTAGAAGTGACGCCGAGCACGCAGATACCAGTTTTCCTTCGTGCAGGATCCATTCTCCCAATATACGAAAAGGTCGACCAAAACACGCATACCATGGTGCGTGAGCCGAACGCTCTGAAGCTCCGCATCGCCATGCCACATGATCCTAAAACTTCAGGCAGTACACTCGCCTCGGGCTTCTTTTTCGCGGACGACTATCAGACGATGCGATATGCAGAAGCATCGTATGTACACCGCACAATGACTGTTTCTAGGGCTGATGGTCCTTCCAAGAAAGCATTAAGGCTTCGAAACAAAGACTCGAGACCCGAGCACCGCCCACGTGGTGTTGATGATGCTTTGCTCGCTGACTCTCAAAAAGAAATAGCGCACCTACTTGGTAGTGCTGAAGCGTCTCTTTCAAAGCACAGCAACTTACCTCTGCGTCTTAGCGTTGAGAAGATTGAACTATGGGGTGTAAGTGATACTGTCCGTGATGTCTACTACTTTGACGAAGATTCGCAGACAAAAACTCATTTCGAATTTGATCAGCGCGACAGCAGTATATTCATCCAGGCAAAAGAATTGCGTATCGCGGCAGATTGGGACGTTTACATTGAATATGCGTAGATTTTATGTAGTTAATCTTGCTGCTTGTGCAGTTTATAAATAATTTTCGCTTTTCTTTTTACACAGATAGGTATGAGTGGCTCCTCGCCCAGTCTATGAAGATTTTCACGCAAAACACCGGCGTATCTCGAAACCGTAGACGCACAGCCTTTCATCTCAGACCTATTCATGCGTGCATCAATAGAGTTTTTTTTTCAAGCTATACTCGGCTCCGCTCTGTATACACAGAGGACGCGCGTATACGCAGGCCTTTTCGCGCAGTATGGGACCAAAGGCGCATGCACCGATATCATGACAGACTGCGAATTCCAAGTGCCCTTTTGCTACCAGGATGGGAGGAACAGAGGGCAAAAGACTTCCAATATGCACCGGCTAAAGATCAGCGAGCACAGACCCTTCAACCAGGCGAAGCGCTTTACTGTCAACTCGTGAATGTAAAGTTTTTTGGAGAATTTCTGTCCCATTTGTGCATTGAAACTTTCAGCTCTTCATTGCCACCACTGCTTGACGCAAGCTTATACGCCCTGAGCAACACGGACTTTCAGTGCACGCATGAGGGCGATATAACAACTCTTCGCATTGCCCTTATACCACGAAATCGAAATGATAAGAACTTCCGGAGCTTGCTGAGCGAACGTGACTCTCCGACGCTCCACTTTCTCCTACCTTTCCTCGCTCAGATCGCTGAACCTCGCCAAGAATCGCATGAGCCCTCGCCTCAAGACCCGAACTCTGCCTTCTTGCGCTTGCAATTTCCTTCTGTTTATATTCATGAACTCATATCGGAGATTCAAAGGGTAAAAGCCCGCATCTCGGAGAGTTCGTACGAGCCTGTGCAGGTGGTGGGCCTCTTTCCACTTGATTCCAACTTAATACGCGATATACTTGCAAAGCAAGTGCCCCTGATTGGCTATCAATCGTTTGATGCTGTTGCTCTTACAGTATTTGTGTATAAATCGATCGCTTCATACTTATTGGCAAAGGGAAGATTTCAGTTCAAACCCGAAAAGCTCCCAAAGGTTGATAGCACGATTCCGCAAGACTTCAACCCAGCTTCACTCTACCCGTCAAACATTAAAAACACTCTGCAAACAAGCGTGGCCTCTTTCAAGAGCACGCTGGCATTTGAGCGCCCTTCGAGCGAAAGGCACCTGTGGTCATTCCCAACATTGGCAAAGCTGAAGGTTGTTCGACGGGCGCTGCATTCGTACATTCTGTCGAATGGGATGAATGATAGTTCACGGCATGCAAAGCCTCCGTACAGCTTTGATGTCGTTCCAATTGCGCATGAAATGTCACAGAAAGATGCGCTCACGTACCAATTTGGCAAAAATTCGCGGCAATTCAAAGCATGTTTCAAAGAGATAAGTTTTGATGAGAAGGGTATTGTGGTCGAAAAGGCATTGCCCTCTATGTTTATTAGCGCACGCTGTTGGCGAGGCGCGCAGCAGGCTTGCTTTCTTGATTCCATGCTCTTGCCATCGACTTTAACCCCTAGCCGACACATTCAAGTTCGCGAGAATACGTTGCGCTGCGCTTGCCTGTTGCTTGATGACTTCATGAAGCTTGTCACAAGAGAATATTTGCCATTCAACAGAATCGCAACGAACATTCGAAGAATATGGGCTGATCGGCTGGGACGCGCTTCTACCAGGCATGTGAAACATTGTGTTATCCGAGCAGTTGATGTGGAAAACAACGCAGTAGACATTCAGCATCATGACATAGCGGAGATCATTCGGTTGCTTGATATTCGGTCAACCGAAGTAGATAATGACCGTCTGTCAGATACAGAAGAGGGGTGTAACATCGCTGCACAGATTCAAAGCGACTGTGACTTGCTTGATATTCTCTTTCGCTGCCTCGGTGACGTAGGTGAATCTAGCGCTTCAAAAGGCGGAGCATGTCTTATTGAAGTTCGTCGAGTGCACTTGTTTGTTGGGCCATCTAAACTTCAAATTCTGCCAGAAAAGTCAACGGACTCATTGCGCTTATCAGAAGAAAATTCTCTGGAATCACAGAGTGTACAGCAGCGCTATATTAACGCTTTGGCGCAGTGCCCAATGGAGAGGAACACCGCCGAGGCTTGTGGAACATCGCTTTACACGTTGTTCGTTCGCCTACGTGCAGCACAAGGTGCGGAACCCCTGCAGCTTTCGCAGAGGAAAAAGGTAGATTTTTCAAGATCAGATCCATCGCTCTTTGCGTTTTCTAATCCCCACGGCTATTGTGGGAGTTTTGCTTATTCGCCTGAGGCTGCACAGCGTAATATGCTTATGACATTCCGCAGAATGGCGAGTAACGAGGGCAAGGTGGATGATCATCTGATACACGAGTGCCCGCCATTCATGCAAAAGCTCTATCCAAACATTCAGATTCTACACAATGAAACAGATCATTCGAAGATTCAGTCGTATTTCGTTCGAGGCCATGCATTCTTTGTACTGAGCTCATCTTTGCAAAGCTCACTTGCGCGGTCTCGCAAACCATCTTCAATCGAAATAAATCACGGAATGGGTGCAAAATCAGAAAATGCAATTATGTCAAATACACCCTTATCTGACCTCGATCCACCAATACATCCACGCTGGTTTTCGGTGAAGACAGCACATGCACTGGGGGTGCTTCATTTGCTCGCTCATATTTATGGGCAGGCAAAGGTATCCAAGCAGGGAAAGAGAAAGCTACACATAGAAGATCTCAAAGCATCGCTTACCTCTAAGCTACAGTCATTCATAAACGCCTTTTACTCTGCCGACATACAGCGCTTTTTAGAAACACCCTACTGCTTCTGCATTGATTTCGAGGTGGGGAGCGACACACTAGAAGTCACCAGCTTCTCAGGATATGTCAACAACTGTGTGCAAAAGCTGCAGCAGAGAGGTCTGCTGGGGGCACAAGCATCGAGAATGAGCTATGTGCAACAGCTGGAAAAACATCAGCCGCTCATACTTCATCGTATTTTGGCCTTGCTCCTACCGCCAGTGGGCTTTTGCCCGCTGGAGCTCGTTACAGGGGCGATTCCGCAGTTTTCAAGATATCAACTCCTTCAATTTATGAAGAGCGTTGAGACATGCGCTTCTGACTTCACTGTACGAAATTTCGCCAAGGCCCAAGAGGCCGACGCGAAGTGTACAAAAGAAAGCGCAAGAGTAGCAAAATTGCAAGCGATCGCTCGAACGTCATGGTGCCGTACAGAAATTAGCCAAGTAAACCTCATGCTTGATCATACAGAGGTTCTACCACAGTCACTATCTCGTGATACGAGCAAGCTTTGGATGCAGAGCTACAAAGAGCTCCCATACCCACTGAGCGCGATTGGACTTCTAGATTTAATCATTCCAAAAGTCCCATCGTATTTCGTTCCCATAGCACATATTTTATGTACGCTCGAATCCGAAGCACGCAGCGCTATTCAGATGATTGGCGTACAGCGACTTGTTGAGGCAACCAGTCCGACGGCTTTTGCCCAGGTGTTGCGTTATAAATTGTGTACGGGTATGCATGCATTCGTCAATAAGAGCGAGAAGCCACAAGCGAATGATAGCAACAGAAATACTTCACAGTTCGACGTTCTGATTCGCCGGCTACCGCCATCCAAAGAGCCAGCCCTCGCGAGCGCAAGCGACAAAGCGCTCGATGCAATGTTGCACATTAACAAAGCACGACAAAAGCAAGTCGATCGAGCGGAGCGAACGACTGTAGACGATCAAGATTGGGCCGAGTACAAGAATGCACCGCTGACAGCACTTGTACTTGCGTGCTCTGTGCACATTTCAAATTTTACGTTCCGTACAGAATCTGGCCTTACTAAGGTTGCATATGATCAAAATCAGGAGAGTAAGATGTCTCTGAGTGGCGGCTCGCTGCAGTACCTCATGCATCACTGCCCGTACCGTGCCCGCGGTCTCGCGATGCGCTTCCCGTCCATTCTCAACTTCAAGCGACGTTTGGATTACTCGGGTAGTGTTCGAAAGCATCGTTATTTGCAAACAGCGGCAGAGAGCGCGTTCTCGCGAGACAGCGATGGGCGAGAGTCGCTGTCAAAATTTTCCCTGAGAAGCTTTCAAAGTGAAAACTTTACCCGGGTCGCGTCCTTTTTAGAATCTGTTCTCAAGCAGATCGCTATTGATTTCTTTAAGGTTTTCCCGCACTTCTCGTTTGCGGCACACAGAGCTCAGGACAACATGTTTTTCGACTTGGCGCAGCGGCAGCAGGAAGACTGTGCGAGCGGTGCTGTGCGTTCTATGGCCTTCGGGCCGTACATCTCGAGATTTTCGCATAATTTTGAAAGGCTCAAGCGAAATGACGCCTCGCTTTCGTACTGCGGGGCCTACCGGTTCGCTGCGTTTCTCATACTTCTTCGTATTTCCTTCTGGTCAGCGTGGGAGTCACTAGCGGCGCAACTGAAACTCGACACAAGTGATGGTGGACAAGGGGGCACGCTTAATGCGAAGAAATTCTGTGCCACGTGCTACTTGTTATACCCTGGCGTCTTTCCAGTGCGAAGCATCAACTGGAAAGGTATTTGCACATGCACACCAATGCAGAAAGAAAAGTTGTACATGGAGGGTGATCAGACAAGGCTTACCGCTGCAGAAAAGCGGCGGATCGCGAACCTTGAGGCAGAGTTTACCGAATTCGAGTTTAGTATGAATAAAACACTGCACAGCTCAATCCAAGAAACTGCAGGAGCAATAGCAAAAGATATCGCAAGAGTTTTACAAGCGAAGAAGGATTCCAATGTATTCGACAACAGCGAACAAAAGACACCAAGGGTTGCTTGGGAAGAAGTGCACAGCTGTGCTAAAAATGTTTTGAAGCAAATCTTGCACCCACTTCTCGCATCTCTGGATACTGCACAGCCAGCCCTTCAGAAAGAATCTGAGGTGCTGCTGCGCACCGATGGCTTTTCGTCGGCTGAAAAGTACATTCCGGGACAGAGGCTCATTGATGCCTTGCAGAAAGTGAATAAGCGGGCCACCCCTTCCCCTACGTCTTCTGTTGCTTCAAACCGGCAGACAAAAGAAAAGGTATCAGGCAAAGTGACCGAACCAAAAGCAGCCGAGAGGACAGTTTCTTCTGCCAAACCGACTTCGAAGAGCCCAGAGCAGAAAGAACAACTCAAGAAAGATCAGCCATCGTCCGTTTCTACGGAGGAGTCTTCAAAGACAAAGTTCGACAAATTCTTGAAGGTTCTCAAAAGTGTAGCTTCAGAAAGCAAGGAAATATTAGTCAAAGAGCCTGTCGAGTCTACAGCAGCAAGATCCGCGCCTTCAAAGCGGCCGAATGATAATCCTCCTCGATTAAATGTGGGGCAAAACAAACACTCCAGTCTGCAAGAGCAGAAATCTGCTCTGAGTACGCAGAAATCTGAGCGCCCTTCTTCGACGCCAACTCAGTTCGAAAATGTTAACGAGAATCGCGCACATAATGAAAAGAGCAAAGAAACTTCATCGACTGAAAATGCAGTACCAAGGAAAATAATAAACACGTTTGCCATGGATCGCAAGCAGCCGTTTAATCATAAGAGTCTGCCCAAAAGTGAAAGCCGTACCAGACCGCAAAGCCGGCCTGCCATTCGTGGGAATCGCATAAGGCTTACCAACCAGCACCTCGCTGCCTCACAGCCTTCCGATTCTCCGCGCGAGGAGCTCCCTGTGCTTCAAAAGTATATTTTTCACTGCGGTTCCCTGGTATCTAGTTTGGGCTTCGAAGCGCAGCGCATTGCAATTCTGCACTGGGCTATGAAGCAAATGGTCACTGTGGACAGCCTCACGCGTAATGATCTTAAAGAGGGATGCTTCCCTGAGAAAGGAATTCGCGAAGGTTCACCTGCATTCAGCATTCGAATCGTCGCAAATGACGCTAAAGACGCCGAATTCAGTCCGGTACAGTCTTCGGCTTTTGCTGTCTTCAGTTCAACTGAATCCATCAGAAAGGAAATGCCAGATGCACACGCAGCCTTTCTCAAGAAGTTTTACTTTGATGATATCGAGCACTTTTTTCGCTGCCATGAGCGGCTTTTCGTCACAGCCAGTGAGAGCGCCTTCAAAAGTCAGCCATCGAAGGATGTGCCTTGGTACACATGCAGCTCGCAAGCACCAATTCCATCGAGCAGGCGGCAGTGGGTGTGTATCCCGCCGAAATCGCCCGGCCGGACAGAGCAAATTTTGAACATGAGCTACTTTTACTATGTATTGCAAACCTTTGTGCCTGCCGGTGCAGCCATAAGCGTTTCTGCACTTTTGCCCTTCTTCCATGGGATTTCCGAAGTGCAATTCAAGTATTTCTTTGCAAGTAAAAAGATATTAGGCCATTTGTTCTTTGCAATTGAATCTGGCAAAGTCTCGACAGATGATACCGCGAAAAAGGACTCGTCGAAATTTGATACCATCATTCGGCGTGGAGTTACATCGCTTCCGCCCTTTCTGAGCAATGCTGATGTATTTGGTAGTAAAATACCTGCCTTATACTTTGGAAAGCGCTCTCAAGCGCTGGAGCTTACTGAGCCAAAGCTTCCAGAGCTAAAAACGCTCACAGGCATTCCTAACGTCCTCTTGGCCCACAGATCCTCACTGACCACTGCTCTGAGTCTTCTCGATACACTTCTACCGCACATTCCAAGCTATCTCACGCCGCTCTCTGAGGTCGTTCACGCTGCGACAATGCGAACGAGTAACTGCGCTGATATCACTCGGGTCTATAGATTTACGCGATCAATACGGCTCGGGCTTGCGAACTGTAAAGAAATTGTTGCACATGTGAATAGATATCAACAGAAGTTTGATCCGTTCAGAAACACGTCAACAGAAGATCAAACGCTTAACAAGTTGAGCTATGGCAGCGAGCAGCTGCATGTCGAAATTCAGCGTTGCGGCTTGTTCCGCCTCGCCGGTCTCATCGAGTACTTTGACGACACAAAGTACATTAACCCAAGTATACCTAGCCTGCAAATCGTACCAATTTCGTACTTTCCGCACTGGATAGATCCAAAAGGTGCTGTGCAGCACGCTCGAAGGCCATCTTCAGACTATCTTGTCGCGAAGCGAATGAAGCCGCCCGGCTCCAATGGAGCCCAAAGTGGCACTTTCGACGCACATTTCTCGCCGACAAATTACGATGGATATGCGATAGTTCCAGTGCGCATTGCAGAAATAGCCATATGCATCTGTCACATGTATTGGAGCACAAAGGCGCCTGCAGCAGGAGGCTACGATGCCTCATGGTACCTGTCTGTCGGGGCAATGCTCGACATTCTCCCAGAGTGCCTACGCGAGTGGCTTCTCCATGAGTGTTGCGTGGATCCGCAATGGCTCTTTGACTCATACCCCCTGCTCTTCGAGCCTTGTCCTGAGGAAGTAGATACAGACCCACCAACCTCTTATGAGGAAGTCCATGCGCTCTACCAGACAAAAAGGTATAGATCGAGGGTCGCAGATCATCTCAATGTCTCAGAGCTCAATGACCTTTTTGTTTCACTGAAGACCTTTCTGTCAGCGTGTGATGATCACTTAAAAATTATAGAAGGCCTCAAGGTCTCGACGAAGCGCTTCGTAGAAGGACAATCGCCAATCCCGTACAAAGATGGCGAGGAGCCAGATGAGCCAGTAGAAACGCTTTATCTCCTCGACGACGCTTTTCTACCAGATGCACCAAGCGCACCGATCCCCAAAGATCACGCGCCTGGCTACATCAGTATCGCCGTGCCAGTGCGCTGCAAACATTTCAGCAAGGTCTTTGCGCTCGCAAGCCTGTACAGGAACTTTGCTGAATGCCGCGGCAAGCGGGACTGTGCTGTTATCATGTCATTCGCTGGTGTGCACTGGCAGCCGTACGTTCGAATAAGCGCAGAAGAGAAGGCTGAAGCGCTCATCGCAGACTATGTCGAATCAAAGCCTGCAAGTTTGCCAAGCCAGACTGAAACATTGACTTCCGGCGGGAGATCTTCAGAGAGCATTGTGGATTTCACACCATGCTCAATCAGTTCATACCTAAATCTAAAGCCTGAAAAAATTGATCTGTCGCAGTGGACTTTGCAGCAAAGTTCTGTCACCACTATACAGCATGGATCTATTTCAAAGTCCCTTCCGAGTGGACATGAATTACAGACGCAGCTCATTGAGCATCACACAAGGCTGCGGATGGTTGCTTGGCTGTACCGTACCCTCATGAGTACTGCAGGCGTGTCTGTATCCGGCAAAGCTAAAATTATAAAATCTGTGCAACATCGTGGGGCCAAACTACAGCTCACTTTCGCGACGACAGCGGGCTTTTTGAAAAAGCACTGCACACCACCGGTCGATCTGTCGCAGTTCTTGGATACGCACGCACATTATCACGGAGATCTATGCAAACTTGCCGCCGAGCACCCGGCATTCTTCTACGTCTGCGAAGAAACAGGCGAAATGCACCCAGTCGTTCCCAATATAAAGGACCCTACGTATCTGGACATTCTCATTGATGAAGTGCTGCCTCCGTGTGGTTGGATCAACCGCCGCTTCGTACATGAACTGCTTTTACCACTTGTCAAGCCGTCAGACATGGCCAGGAGCATCGAAACAAGCTGCCGGTGGAAAGCGCTTGTCTCTATTGAAGTCCAAAAAGATGCTGATGTGATCGAGCAATCAGACACTGCAGATAGGAATACTAACAAAGCGCTGCTCACATACGCTTTTTCAACTCAAGCCAGTATGGAGCGACCTAGCGGACAACCATTTGTTTATGGCGAAGATAATGGAGATTTCAAAAAACAATGGCTGTCCCGTGCGACTTGGCGATCGCAGCAGCGCATTTTCAGCCCCAAGCTCGCATCCATAACATCGTTTAACCAAGAGACAAAGCTACAAAAAACTGAAACGATTTCCGAAGCAATTGAACTGACACCAACAAAGAACACGTCTGTGTCGCTGCCAAAGAAGGCGAAACCGATAGCGCTCCAGACCTGCTGCTTACCACTTATCCGCTGCCTTCCACTTATCGACTCCTTCTTTGCAGCCCTTCCAAAATATTTTGTTCCGCTCTCCGCCCTCCTGCAGTGTGTTCCAGCAGACCTTCAGGACTTCATCAAGAGATTTGGATTCAGGGACTTTCTGCACGCTGTTGTGGTGTCGAGCATGGGCTTGGAAGGGCCATGCGAGTGCATTGCCGTCAAGGCAGTAACTGTTTTCGACAACGATGCGTTCCATGATGTTCTCTTCATTCGCCGATCGCACGCTGTGGCAATGCACTCTCTTCCCGATGCGACGATGGAGTACCCCGGTTTTGGCGACTTAGTCCAAGCAGTAATGCGCATCAGTCTCCATATGAGCGAGCGCTTCGGTGATGCCTGGGTCAGCTATGCCACACTTCTTGAAAATCTTCCGAAAGAGATGCGCGATTGGCTCGGCTTTTCGTGCCCATACACGTTTCCAGCGCTTTGTCGGCTCTTTCCACGCCTCATAACCAGTGCGCTGGGGGACGAGCGTGGGCGTATTGACACGAACCACATCGATGCGAAGCCTATCGTTTGGTACCGGTCTGTGGTCGCATGGCAGTATGCATCGCTGAACGACGCCATGGAAGACGCACAAAGGGCCGCAGATCACATGATGCTTACCCCTCCTTCGACGCAATGTGGTCTCAATGCGCTTTGCTTGGACGGTTCTGACATGCCGATGCACCGATATGCCTTACCGATATCAGTGCAGTCATCTTCCACGCAGGTCACAGCCAAAGCACACGATTTTGGTGAGACTCTACCGCTGCGCCCACCGGTCATTGAATTTTCATCATACTTTGTGAGCTTTATCGGAAAGAACAGCATTCACGACGGGACGCTTCACGTCCCTTCTGCAGAAATGCTTGCAGAAGCATCAAAGTCTTGGGTCCATGCGCACGTGAAAGGAGTGATAGGTGTACCACAAATCATAGAAACATCTGTAGCGCAGCGCTTACCAGCGTACACGTGGACGAGTGCAAGCGGCAGGGCCATGGACGCATCTGTTTTGCTCGGTAACTATATAGCGCATCTGAAAAGACAGGTGCCCACGACACCCCAGAAAGCAAAAGTTTCTGCATCGGCTGTAAAGCAAAGAGAGCTCGCACAGAGTTTGACGGAGTACGATGATGACGAGGACTTTAGCGTCACAGAGCCTGAGGAGCCCGAGGGTGAGATAGAGTCGCCAATTTCACTCGCGAGTCTTGTCTTGATGGAGCCTTTCGTATTTTTTAGCGAAAAGCTTGCGAATAGAGTGATAGAGTCGGCTGCAAGCGATTCGGGTGAATAGTTTTCCCTTTTTAGGGAAGTGTACATACTCTGCGAGTATGCAGTTGTGGGACTCACTGCCCATTTTGTTCGATTTTTAATGATTTTACTACGCTAGCATGTTTTCGTAATTTTGGAGAGCCATCGCTTTGTTTCAGTTAACACATCGCTGTATGATGGCGCCATAGGATCTTTTAATCTTCTTAATGCAGATAGAATACTTTCTATTATAAAAGTAACATAGCTTATTTTTTGCAACTACGAAATCTTTCATATAATGGGAAAATCAGCCAAAGCGACGCGAAAAGGCAATAAGACCCGCGTCAATAAGAGCTCAGCCATTAAATCCAAAGGCTCGTCGAATGGAAAGTCACACCCGACCCGAAACAAGCAAAATCGCAATTTGACGCAGAAACTTAAGAAGGCCGGGCTTAAGAAATAAACTTGTGTTTAAAGTTCTCAAAGTATACATTATACTTTTTACGTTGCTCATTTTCTATTGCTTTGCAGCCCTTTACACCTTATGATGACTTCTCTGAAAAGGCACTATTTTCACCGCGCTTCTTTTGGTCTGATACGCTCACCAACACACAAAAAAGTGCTGCAGGCGGAACATCGCCTTTTCTCCTACTACGCCCACTTGAAGAAAAAACCGTCGTCAAAGATTCTCGCCCGCCTCAAACTTGAGTCCAGGAACGTCCGCCGCAACTTCCGAAACCGGCGCGCGACGTCGTGGTACCAGCGCTTTGTCCCGCTGATCGAGGCGATGCGACATACGCTCAAAGCATCCGCCCGCCAGTTCATGCGCTTCTGTAAAAAGCTCTTACGGAAGCGGCGCAAGAGGAAGCCCAAAAAGGCAAAGCGGGAGTTTTTAGTTAAGGAACAGACTTCTGGAGGACAGACGCGGCCGTCTTCACCAGATAGCACACAAAACACAAAAGTCACAGTCGACGTTCCAGAAGCGTGTCGAAAGAATGTTGTGCCCGATGCTACTGCGCCACTGCCTACAGTCCCACCTATTATGGCGCCGAGTAAGGCGATGCAATCAGAACAGACTTTGGTTCGTAGTATACAAAAAACGACTTCAGAAATGACAATGCCGTTTGAAAGGCGAAGCGTACGCATGTCTCCGATTTCGCTTGAATCGAAAAGTCCAGTGGCTACGACAGTGCCCGCTTCTTCTGTCAAAATTTCCATGCTACAAAAAAAGGTGCAAAGCCCGAAGTCCGAGCTACCAAAGCCTAATATGGTTTCGCAGATACACGCGCCGAAGGGAAGAGAAACGCAGAAAAGGCAGTCCCTCGCAGAGCGGAGTTTCTCTACCGATATTGAGCCTGGCTTAAGCGACATCACGCCGATGCAGCACAGTTTCCATTTCAGGCCAACCAGCGAGCGGACGCAGATAGGCAAGGTGACCATAAGCTTCCCGAACTCACCCCGGGTACTCGCGAGCTCCCAAGCAAGAAAGCTACCTGTGATACCGCTTACCCAAAGTGAATCTGAAGTTGCGAGCGTTGCAAAAGTTCGGGCAAATCTACAATCACCTCTGAAGCTCAAATTTGACAATTTATTCGGCAGAGAGCTAAAGCGCCCCGTGGAGCCACCCAAGCCGGTTACACCTGTGCCTGAAAGTAAGAAAGCAGCGCCGAAGGCCCCAGCTTCTGCGAAGAAGCCTATGCGAAAGCTCCTCAAGCCGAAGCAGCCAGCCGGTGCTGGCTTGCTCACAAACCAACCAGACCTCCTCAAGAATATCAAAATTACATCATTAGAAACCAAAAAATCGAAAGAATAGCTGGCAGATATTATCTTGCAGAATGAGTTTGAGTTAATAGATAGCTTCGTCAACTGAAAGTCATGGCTTTTCAGTCGAAAGTCATTTTAAAACCTTTTTACGCATTTCTTACTTCACCAATGCTTCGCTTCCAGGTGCAAACTGTGTGGAGTCGGCTGCTGCCATACGCTTCCATCCGACAGGCGTCCCGCAAGTCCGACGTGCTCTCGAAAGACTCTGACCTGTGCTACACGTTCCTCAAGCCCCCCTCCGCGGCCGAGATGGCCACGAGCCGCGCAAAGGAGCAGCAGCTCCACCAGAAGCTCACAGCGCTCATCCAGAAGCGTGAGGCCATGTCCAAAAAGGCACTCAAGGAGCGCAAGGAGACCGTCGACGCGCTCGAGACGATGAAGGACAAGTACGTCATCCTCCTGCGCCAGCGCACAATGATCCACCGGTCAATACGGCGGCGGTCGGAAGAGATGAAAAAGCTCAAAAAGGTCATCGCGACGCACAGAAAAGCACTTGCGGCATAGTCCACGCGCGCGACCAAGTCGTCAGCGCATCTCGGCCCGTTTGTACTCAAATTTCCGTGTTTTGTGATTCGCATGCAATTTTTTTTTTGAACTCTCTACCTTTCTCAATCTCAAATGCACGCGGCTCGTCTCTTTGCTCTCACGGACGCATCTGTGATCGGGCGAGTCGATCTCCAGTCACTCAGTGACCAGACGCTCCTTGAGCTCGTGTTCGCGGGCGTGACCAACGTGCCAGCGATCCGAACAGGGGACGCCTTTCTCGACATCGCTGCTTGGGAGATCCTGGCCTTTGATGAGCTGGGCCGTGTTGTTGGCATCGACGTGACAGCGCACCCGATGCGCAGACCCGATGGTCGCGTGGCTGTTGGGTACCTCAACTTGGAGTTTTTGCCGCCCACTATAACCAATCTGGATCTCAGGTCGAATGGATTTCAGGGGACGCTGCCTGCAGATCGGCTGCCGAAGGGTCTGGCTAGCCTCACCCTCAGACGCAACCTTTTCAGCGGGAAAGTGGAAACATCAGCGCTTCCACGCACCCTCGAGGTTTTCGATGTGTATTTGAACGGTTTTTCGGACTCGCTGGACTTGGCGACAATCCCGCCGGTGATGCGGCGTTTCAACGTGATGTTCAACGAGTTTACGGGGTCGGTAGACCTCACGCGCCTCCCACGCGCGCTCGAGTACATTGGGATGAACTCGAGCAAGTTTAGCGGGGGCATCAGCCTGGCAGCGCTGCCACCGAACGTTAAGCTCATCGCGCTGATGGGCACATCAATCGCGCAAGATGTTCTTGTGGTCGGGGAGATTCCGCATGGGTGTAACGTGTATGTGGAAAAGCTCCGATTCAAGGCTATCGTTGATAAACATGGGACACCCATTCCATGGCCGTTCGCGTAAGAATGAAAATTCGAAGCGCACAGGGAATCGCCCTTCATTATGTAGCATACAAGCTCGCGCGTTTGGGCAATGACAACTGGTGTTTAAGCTGTGCGATCAAGAGCTTTGTATTTAAGACTTAAAACGTATTGACGCTGAAAAGATGGAACGATCGCATTGTGCCTCGAAACTCTTTTTGGAATGTCAAATGTATTTTTAAGAGAATTACCATGCACACTCGGAAAAACAGGGAGATCGGGAGCGACCCAAAATTTGGGCGCTGATTGAGTAACTGTCTTGCACTGTGAAATCTATAACCTTGCATGTCCGCTATTACTCGAACGAAATCGCGAGAGCTCCAAAGACACAGCATCTATACTACTGAAACCACTCAAAAAGAAATCATTGATCCAATGCAGGCATTTTTCTGCGGATCGCTGCGCATGAAAGTAAATCGAAGGTTGTTGTTTTCTGCGCCTCTCCGCTTTTGATATCTCTTATCTGTCGCCCAAACTTCTTCCCTTTCAGTACACCAGCTACCACATCACAATG
The DNA here is from genome assembly GCA_964019655.1 of Perkinsela sp. pyNocScin1. Taxonomy (NCBI): domain Eukaryota; phylum Euglenozoa; class Kinetoplastea; order Prokinetoplastida; family Perkinselidae; genus Perkinsela; species Perkinsela sp. pyNocScin1. Next base: position 930,139 of record CAXHTR010000001.1, read on the forward strand.
AATTTCTCCCTCGTCCACGCGGTCCTCTACGACAGTGAGCAGCTCGGCCGCATCGACTACGCGTCGATCTCGCCGCAGACGCAGATGGAGCTGCTCGTGAACGATATGTCCGAGAAGGCCGCGTTCCTCGACGCGACCGGGAACTACCTGAACGCCGAGGAGTGGCCCTACGTGTACACGTCGGACAGCGGTGAAATCGTCGGCATCGACTGGACCATCGGCCTCATGCCGGGCACCGGCAAGGGCGGCAGCATCTACCTGCGGTGGCTCCCGCAGTCCGTCAAGAGCGCCAAAATCCGCTACGGCGATTTTAGCGGCGCCCTCGAGACTGCGCTGCTGCCGACGATCATGAAAACGCTCAACGTCACTGGCAACCGCCTGAGCGGGACCTTCGACATCGCCGGCCTGCCTGAGGGTATCGAGGACGTGAACATCTCGACGAACTGCTTTGAGGGCTCGCTCGACATCCCGTGCCTGCCCGCGGGGCTGCGCATTTTCTGCGCAATGAAGAACAACCTGAGCGGCGAGCTCGACCTGTGCGTGCTCCCGAAGGCCATCGAGGAGCTCCTGCTGTCCGGCAACCGCTTCACGGGGTCCGTCGACCTGAGCGCGATCCCGCAGACGCTGCGCATGATCTGCCTCGAGGGCAACCAGCTCTCGCAGAAGGTGCTGTACATCAATTTCCACCCGAATTTGGTGTTCATAACGCTCAAGGGGAACGCGATCGACCGCCTCGTGGACACGAAGGGAGAGGACATTAAGGGGCAGGACATGGTTGAATACTGAGAATAGAGTCAACTCGATTTGAGTAATCGGGTGATTGATTTCAGTAAGTATACTGCGTATCGATACCGCACATTTTTTTATTTATCGTCCTGAAATGCCGACCATCGACGCCGCCACGCTCGGACCCATCCTCGAGAAGCTCTCAAAGATGCAGAGCGCCCTGAACTGCTTTATCGACGCTGACTGGAAGCAGAACCGCGCCCTCGACGACTGGTCGCTCGCGATCATCCTCGAGACCGCTGAGCTCATCGAGTCCTACCCGTGGAAGTGGTGGAAGAACGTCAAAGCGCCGATCGACATGCAGAACGTCCGCATCGAGCTCGTCGACATCCTCCACTTCGCGCTCTCCGGCGCCGCGCAGGCAGCGGCCGCCGAGCCGGCCGAGGGCGACGACGCGCTCGCCGCGACGGCGGCGATCACGAGCGGCACTCCGGAGGCGATCCGCATCTACCGCGAGATTCTGCGCGACGCCGACGCGAAGCGCTTCGGCCTCGTCCTGCGCAAGGTCTTCGCCATCGCTGCGCACTACGACTTCAACATCATCGCGTACTACGTCGCGAAGCACACGCTGAACCACGTGCGCCAGCTCGGTGGGTACAAGAAGAACGCGTACCAGAAGGTCAACGGCGAGGGCATGGAGGACAACGAGATGCTCCACGCGTGCATCGCCGACATCACGCCGGCGGCGATCCTCGCGGACTTCAATGGCGTCGCGGACGGGATCCTCACCAAGGTCTACGACGTTTTCGCGATCGACGGCGCGAGCCGCAAGACGATTGAGAAGTGGATGCACTGATGACCCGATAGAGCGAATGAATACATGATACTGATTTCCTGAGTGAATTCGGGCATGATTGATTGCTCGCTTTCGTATTTATGATTAAAAGTTTTTTGGGTAAAGAACTCAATGCTGCTGTTTGGGGAGACATACGGGGTCTTGAGCTGTGCATAGGTGATAGATCAGACGTCAAACCTTCCTGGATAGATGAAAGGAAATCGACAATGCGTATTCTGTATGTCATGATTGTGTAGTAGCGTACAATAGTGGGTCTACTACGATCGATTTTGGCTCAGAGTATGCTTTATTGAAGGTTCTGTTGGTCTCACGACGCTTCCAGTACATAGCAGCGCGAACGTGAAAGATTCCCTGATGCTGTTCAGAGGGGTGAGAAGGCCTATCGCTAAGTCGATAGTCACGCAAAACGCATGCTCTATCCAGTCCTTCGAACGCATCGAACAATTTTCTTTGCAGAAATGACCATACCTGCCTCCTTTTCAGCCTCCGGTGTCCATAAATAGCACACAATATGAAGCGAATAAAAAAAGCTTACTTACCCTAACAAAAAGCAAACTTGTGATACAAGTAGGGATCTCAACTCCACATACAAGTCAATGCTTCCTCGAAGCACACTACAACTATTAATTCTTCCGTCCAACTCTGATGGCTACTTTCTCATCTCTCGCCATTTCGAAAAACTCGTTCGACGCGCGCCTGGTGATTCGACCGTCGGCCGCACCACCGTCAACGCAGTCGATGCGAAAGATGTGCCGCTTCATGTTTTCGAACACGCAGTAGGCGAGCGCGTCTGGCAGGTCCCCGTTGCTCACAACGGCGCGGCGGAAGCCATTGCCCGAAAAGTCGAGCACGCGCACGGTGTCCGGGAGGAGCGTCAGGTGCGCGACGCCCTGGAGGTTATTGCGTGGGCACAAGAGCACCTCGAGCACGCTCGGCAATGTCCGGAGCTCAAACTCGCCCTGGAGGCCACACTCCTTCATCTCGCACCGCTTCAGCGCACGCGGGAGGTACCGCGTGTCCACTTTTGCGTCGATGTGCTGCTTGCTGAGCTTCAGCCGCTCGACTGTTTGCGGGAACCACCGGAACGACTGCACGAGGTAGAAGCTGAAGGCGCGGTGCTTCACCGTCTCCTCGGTGATCTGCCAGTTGATCTCGTCAATCACGCCAGCTTCGCAGTGGACGCCCTTCCACTTGCACGGCTCCCTGGGCTCCGCTGGCTTGCGCTGTAGCCGCAGGCCGAGGAGCGCTGCGCCGGGGCTGTTGCACGTTTCAATGCCCAGGAGCCGCTCCATGCACATCAGCTGGAAGTTAGGGTAGTCAAAGCCTGGATGTTTTGATGGTGAAGAGTCGGCGCTGGATAAGACTGATGGAATTAGTGCGACAGCGGCGAAAATGCACATTTTGAACAGAAGAGAAACAAAAAAGAAAAATATCGATGTGAATGAAAATTTCACTCTGACGTCGAGTTCGGGTGGGAATCACAAATAATTCTTCAATAAAACTGAATATGGCATCTATTTGCGTATTGCGTATCCATTTGTATATTCACAAGTAATTGTATCAAAATTAACTATTATTCTCATGCGCCCCCCCCCTTCACGCGCCACTGAACCTTTCAAGAATTCAGGAAGCTCCTCTGCTGAACCTTTCTTCTTCGTGATAGCGTGGACGATTCGCTGCTCGATCGCACGCATCCGCTTGCTCTTTGCAAACGTGCACGATATTTGCACGCGGGACTCTTTACCATTTATTCCGGCTGATTGGCACATGCAGTGTGCTGTCGCGTGCGCGCCGCCACACGACTCGCACGGATGCAGAAGAAAGCATGTGCTCCGCTCGTGTCCGCTCTTGCCACAAAACGTGCACACACGGCTTTTCTCGTCGATGTTTATGCTAGTATGTTCTAGTGAACCACTGCATGGCCCAGGCTGGTATTCTCCTGCACTTAGAGACCGAAGCTGGTGATGAACCGTCGTCGCAGTACACCGCAAGCGATATGTGCGAAGAAGCATTGTCACATTCTAAAAAAAAGAAAAAATCGTACGCTTTCGAAAAATTGTCATCTTTCGCCGAAAACTGATTAGCTGCCTCGCACACCTTATGCTGTGGCCATCTTTGCCCGGAGGTTCTTCTGCGCCTCCTTGCCCTTGTTGTGCTTGACGCTGAAATGCGTGTTGCGGCGGAGGGGCGCCCAGATGCCGCGCACCGAGAACTTGCGCTGGAACTTGGGCTTCTTGATGCCGTTGCGGTGCGCCTTGCGGTTCTGGTTGTGATTCGTGTGGTTCTTTGACTTGGCCATTGCGAAACTAAACAAAGTTCGAAATATTTTATGGGTTAGGACTCTAAATAAAAAAATTCTTTAAATTGCTACAGACTGGCCTGTTTTCACAAGACAGTCGATCTTTTCACAATTTCCAGCAAATCGAGGATATTCACCCATTCATACAAAGACATGCCTTGTCCCCGCGCTTCGGGCGACTAGGTCGAGCGGCAGCCCCCCAGCGATATTCCGGCGGAGAAATGCCGACGAGGAGTCAGCATCGACGTCCGTCCCAATGTGCGCCGTGGCCACAACATTGCTGGACACTTCATTGTTCTCGACTGCGTTGAGCGCGAAGGAGCTCACCTTCTGGTCGCCGAAGAATTCGTTGACAAAGTGCACGTAGGATGGGTAGGGCACCTTGTCGAATAATAGAGAGAGCTCCTTGAACTCCTCGGGCTTGAAGTTCGCGCGAGCGACGCGCATGTGCGGCTGGAAGTGGTCAAAGTGGTTCACCTGTGGGACGATCTGGGCCCAGCACCGGCTATCGTGGCGGACATCACACCCGTACCGCTCGTACGCAGCTCGTACCTTTGCCGCATCGGCAGCGCTATGCTGTGCGCAGCAGCGCCTGCGCTCGTACATTTCGCGCAGAACTGCGCGCTGGATGTCGTAGAGGCTGGTCATCGACGCGTTCGCCTGCAGCGCGGCGAACAGCACGCGGCCGTCGTCGAACGTCTTGAGGCCATGCAAACGTGCCGTCAGCGTCCGAATGTTCTTCGATTTTTCTTCGACGAGCGACGTGAGGGCTTTGATGAGGTAGGCAGTGTCGAACTCCTCGTTCGGGACAAGGCGCAGTGGCAGGAACTCGATACAGAGCTTGTGCGGCTCGATGAAAAAGCGCTCGAGCGACTTCCCATGCTTGAGCATCTCTTCGTGCATGGTCGCGACGCGGTTTTTAATTCCATCGTTGGTGACTGGGATGGTGAGGAAGTGCGTCGTGCCCTCGTACTCGGACGCCTGGCCCTTCACGGCGTTGTCTCGACTCTCGAGCCCGTTGGCAAAGGTACGGAAGGGGTGAATATTGAAGTCCCGGTGCGCGTTCCGTGACCTTGTGAGGCGCGAGTCGATGACTCGGCTCTTGACCGAGGGGCGGCCGAGCGGTCGCTTGAGGTTGGCTTTCGCTGCCTCGGTCGGCGGCGGATGTCCAGTGTACCGAATACGCGGCTCATAATTCTTGTTTTTGAAATTTTTCTGTTCAGTGATCGGATCCGCCTGCTTCCAGGGGATGTGGAGCTTCCATGGGTAGGCGCAGAGTGAAATAGAGCTTCGGTGCATTTAACACAAAAGAAAAGAAGTTTTTTGAACAATACAGATGAAAGAAAGTAAAGCAACCTTCAGCAGCTTACATGATCACACTCTGAAAATGTGTGCGAAGGTCGGACATGATAACCTTTGTGAGAACAGTCGAGAGCAAAAGCTTCATTCGCTTCTTGTGCTCAGGGGTATTTCCACTGGTCGCCGGGCCAAAGTCGAGTATTTGTGGAAGGCCATTCACACAGTATTGGACGAACATCGATAGGCCAAAGCGCTTGGAAATCGCTTTGCATATGTTTTCTGCTGTGTCGCCGCATGTGTATGGGCCACTTTCGAGCCCGGCGTCGAAGAGCACCGTTGCTGGTGGCTCAATGTCACTATTCACGCGGCTCGCTGCAGCGAGTGCTGTGAGTGATGACCTTTCTTTTCGACCTGCTTGCCCGTTCGTGATGCAAACCACAGCACGGTGCGAGGATAGAAACATATATGTTACCTGAACGAATCGAGCATCGATGTTGCACGCAATTTCTTGTGGAATGAGCAGTTCATGATTTGTTCGCGCAATGTGCGGAAACTGTGTCATGTAAGAAAGAGCAGCTGAAAAGACCTTTAAAAATTCTGACCAAATGCTAATATGCTCTGAGTACTCGGTTACTTAGAAAAACTCTCGCGAAGCTCTTTGCGTCGATTCAAGTACGCAATATCATCACGAGACTCCTCGTACTTGATATAATTCATGTACGAACATACGTAAAGCGCCGGGGCAGCAAGGAAATACCATCTCAACGCTTTATTACGCTGGGCTTGCACGATCAGTCCAGAACCAACGAGTAGCGTACCGAGGAAAAATGTGGAGTAGAAGTATTTGTAAAATTTTGCGCTACTTATGGCATCTTCAAGTTCCCGAAGCTGGCGCATCTGGGCAGCTTTTATCTGTTCAGCGTCCATTGTGGGAATACTTTTCGTTTGGTTGCTCGCATACGAAACCGCTGAGGGCCCCTTAAGCTTCCACTGCCTATATAGTTCTCGATTTTTGAAGCTTTCGATTGGTGCGTTTGTGATTTTCCTGAAGTTTTCAGGAGAAATGGGGGCCATCTCACCTGTCATTGCAAGAGTACATTATCAAATCTCGTGAAAGCAATTACATGTAGCTGGCTTATGTATAGGCCTAAACATACGAAAGTTTCAACTTCCCTCAGGAAATTTCGGCAAGAAGTTTCTCTTCGAGAAATTCTGGTGATGAAGCATCTTTGTTTTCCATCTCCTCCAGAAACTTTGTAAGTGTGTAAAGATTGTGTATCGCAATGAGCGTTGTCCCATTCATCTCATGTACATGAACCAGGTGGTGAATGTAGCCAACTGTGTAATTTTTACATGCTATGCACGCGCAGCCCTTCTCAATCGGGTCTTTGACATTCTTCAGCCCAAAGTTACGAAGATCGAGAGTCTTAGTACGGCTTTTGGGGCCGATATTTATCCACGCAACACCGTCCTCAGCAAACTTTAGCGGTTGGTACCCAGAAAAAATGAAATTTCGAACGGGCCGATCTGCGAATGCTTCGCTACGCGCGGTGTCCTTTACGAATTCCAGAATATCCCATGGGGTAGAACAATGCGTACGTACAATGGTTCGAAGTTGGATCCTCTGAAATAGGGTGCATGTACTGAAACTTGAGTTTTCTGAAGTACATTGAAACACGGGAAATACTTCAGATACTTCTGTAGGGCAACTTTTGTTACCATTTGCTTTTTTTGAGTGCTCACTCAACGATGCGTAAAAGGAATTTGAGCTCCAATCACGAGTAGTACAGTCGATATCGAATGGAACTTTTATTGAAGATTTACCATGCCCGAAAAATTGGGTAACTTTCGTTATTTTATAGTCTTTGAATTGGTACGGGCATGGTGATGCAAGATTTTGCGAAGAGTTTATCTGGCTACGAGGGGTAAATAAAACTGCATATTCAGGAAGGCCCATAAATTTTGCGAGATTTCTATCGCATAAGCTCGACAGGTCGCTAATATTCGATTCCTTTACTAGGTTAACTGTCTCAAGGACGCTGATGTTAAGTAGAGTATTTCTCGGAGATAATGTACTTAGGAGTACATCTGGCGTGATGTATGAAACTCCCCCGAAAGAGCACGGAATCGCAAAGTAGAATCCTATGGATTCATCGGGTTGATCTTTTACCATTAAGATAGTAAGAAAATCAGTGAAGATTTACGAAATTAGTGGATAGACCAATACTTTTGCGATAAAAGTGGACTACTCACATTGCCAAGGTTCCGAATTCTTAGTGAAGCATTACTTTGGAAGAAATTTTACCTGAAGTCGATTGAATGAACTTATCAGCGGCACTTGTTAATGAATGAAGACCTTGGGGGCTATCATCAGGAGAATGGCTTTTCGCTCCTTTATGAGACTTCTCACGACTTCGGAGTACGTTTTCCAATTGTGACCCATAGTTTTGCATAACGGTGCTTCCTGAAGGCATAAGTTGCACTACGTGGGCATACTGTATTTTCCTTGTTTTATACACCTTTTTCAACTCTGCCTCTAGGTCTTTAAGAGAATCATCGCATTCCTCGCCACCAGTAATATTCGCACTATATTCACTTGCATATATTTCTTTTGAGTCGAGATCCCGAATGAATTCACTCTCATTTTCCAGTTTCTCCATATTATCCATATTCTCAGCAACATTTTTCGCTTGTATATGCAGTATTTGCGGTTCTGATGCTTTCAATCGGGATGGCAGCTGCTTAAGTTTCTTGGTTGGACATAGGTGGGCCATATTGCTGGCAACACACCGAGCATCATGTATAGATTCCCTCGCTTGCTTCTGATGATTTTGCATGTATTGCCAAAAAATGGACTAGAGGTTTGAATGTAATCGAGGTATATTGTTACTAAAAAGGAAAGAAAAGCGGAAAAAAGCACTTTATTCGCAGTTCAGCCAAGCTATCATAATTGCGAGATTCAGCTTCAGCTCGTGAATTTACTCATCTTCGCTACTTGTTAATACGGAATAAAATGTTTTAATGAGAGGCCGAAAAACTCTTCAGTCAGTCGTGTATGCATTCAATATACCTGAAATCAAAGCTAATCTCACCATATATATGTTGTCGCACTGCAGCCAGCATACATTCAGTGTTACCCGATATCAGAAGAATTTGACGAATCAAATTGGAGAAAAATTGTTAACTCCGAGGTATAGGAAAATTGTGAGAAGTCTGGACGATTATTCTCGAAGTGGGATTCGAGGCCTGCACATCTGTGAGAGAAACAGAATCAAACGTCGGTGCAAGAAAAATTATCTTTCACAGGGACGAATAATTGAATTTCTCATATCAAGAAAAGCAGCATCATACTCTCTTAAGGCTCTTTTAAAAAGTTATCCGGCATCAGTGGTTTTACCCGAATCTCCGAGGACTTGGAAGTTTGTCGTGCCTCTTTATGACAAAATATACATTAGGTCAAGACAAAAAGGTCAGAAGAAAGGAACACTAGTCTCTTTGTCCAACCATTGCAATTTGAGCTTGTCGCACGACGGGGTGTTTGGTTCGTGTTTGTCATGGATTTGTCACAAAGAATACCAAGAAAATAAGAGGCCTTGTTTTTTTAGAAACAGGATTATAGCTTTTTCAAGATTTCAGGAAAAGACATCACTCGTTCCGGAACTGAGCTGTGGCGTTGATGTACTTCAAGTTTCTCGCATTGCTCCATTCGCTTTGAATTCTGCTCTTTTCGAGAGATTTCTCCAAAAGTATATTCCCTGTGAAATGCACTCCCGAATAAGAGACTGCCAGCTACTTATGAAACGATTGCACACGAAGAGCATTGAATCCACGGGGAGATTCGATCTTATTAGGGTGCTACGTGGAAACAAAAGGCTCTCGGAGATGCTTGTATCTATGGCTCTCTGTTTTTCCTTAGGTGAATGTCTTGCGAAAGCTTTCCAGTCTAGAGTAAAGATATCCCCTGATGACTTCTCGATGAATACGAAAGCATGCAAAATGATGATTGAAACCTTACGCCACGACCATACATGTTTTGACACCCAGTGGAGGAGTATTTCTTTGAAGGGTGACTCTTATGAGGCCTTAAGGTACTTCGGATGGTCGAAATGTTCTTTCACTTCCTTCTTGATTTTTCAGAAAAATTTGAGGTTTTGTGAAAGTCCTTTGCTGTGTTGTGTAGTGAGTTGTAGATAAATGATTCTCTGTTTACAAGTCTCAAGTAGTATCATTTTGAGAAGAAAGTTGCTGTCGCTTTGATGTCTATCAATAGTACCTTCATAATGCTTAGCCGTATCGATCGAGCACAACGGGTTCTTTCAAGGCTTTGGATGACTCGAAACAGTCTTCGATTTATGCACACATCGTATATACTCCACGAGAATGAAATTTCAAACATAGCTTACGACGATTTTTTGGTCGCAGAAGTTGACTACGGAAAAAACATTATCGATGAAGCTTGCTCAAAGCACCCGTTAAATCCAAAGGATGTACCTCGTCAGAAGCCAGGGGAAGATCTCGCACCCATTCCTGTTGTAAACGATACAAAGCTTTCAAAAGGGGCGATGGACCTACAAGATTCTAGGAACCGCAGTGCACTGCATCATGTACCACCCCCTCAAGCGGCAGCCGTAGCTGCAAAAGCAGCTAGTATCGAGCGGAAGGTTGTACCTGCACCTGAAAATTCGAAAAAGCCTGTGTCCGCAATAAACCAAGCACGCTCAGAGGAGATGCAGCAGCAAGCGGCACTCTCTGATGATAAAAAATACAAATGCCATCTTTGTAGTAAAATGTTCCGTGCTTTGCTTGCGCTGAAAAGCCATATGGTTATACGTCATGATGGTGCTGAAGTTCAGCTACCAGCTGAAGACGCAGCTCCTGCAAAAGAGTCAAAGTCACAAGATTCTCAGGCAAAGACAGAGCCATCAAAGCAGCCAATCTCTCTCTCAAAGGTGCAAACAAGCAATGCTTACCTAGAACCAGGTGAATCTGCTTCTATACGCGCGTCCCTTCTTGAGCAATGGGACAAGCTTGGAAAACAGAAGTGGGGTGATGACTATAAATTTTGTCGGATTTACACAGAAGAAGAGATACGCACTCTCGCAGATAACATTGCGCAAAATAAAGAAAGTCCACGGACAGCACAAGAGAGTGGAATTCGGGAAAGAAACGTCGTAGAACCGAAGCCCATAGCAACCTCAATTCCTGAGCCTGGCTCTGTTTCTGAAACAAATATCTCAGCAGAGAAAACATCTGGAGCGTCCTCTGTACCGCATGGAACATTCAACCCATTCGCTTCCTTGAAGGCCGATGATGGCACGATTGCCCCGATCTTCGATACATCAGCATCGACTGTCGCGAGTCCACCCGCACCAGCAACTGAGAATAGCAAACCGCAGGTCGAAATATCTGTCGACGGAGAAAAGAGGTTCCAGTGCACAATCTGTGGAAAGGCTTTTAAAACACAAATAGGTCTGACAGGCCACTTTGAAACGAAGCATCCTGGACAAGCCACTGGTGTTACCACTGCAGGCTCAATCACCGAAGGTGGAAAATATGCAGTTCCAGTAAATCTTGAAGATATTCCCGCGTACGTACCCACCCCTGTAGATATGTCAAAGTTTCCTGGGCAGGGCACAGGTGATGTTGATCCCAAGGGAGTCGCTCTCGCCGAAGAGCTGCGAAGCACTACACTTTCACTCGAGCAAGATGTTGTTGTGCACGCTCGAGCTTGCACGAATATTTCACTTTCTGGCATTGTCGTTGAAATGCAGAGTGGATACCAAGGGCTGATTCCAGTCCTGCAATTCAGTCTTTTAGTGGAAAATGAGGCATCGATGTCTCCAGCAGAACAGGAAGAGCGCAAAACTGACGCCCGCGTGGGAACTGAAACATTTGTTATTCGTGTGTACGGATCTGCTCAAGTAAAACGGGCACAGGCCAGTATTCGAGAAGGGAACCTTGTGCTTGTGATTGGGCTTGTTAAGCTCAATCCTGTGGCCCTCAACTCTCGGACTTATAATAACCCCTACATAACGGTATCTGATGGTGGTGGCACAGTTATTCCCTTGGCATAATACGTTTGCAGTGATCGTCGATGCGTGTTAACTGTATGTCGCCCTAGCATGATGCCTGTTCGTCCTGTGTGTGATTCCCATGACTTTTCGCTTGACGAGATCCCATGTCCTCAACTTTGATCCTCATTTTTATCATTAATGAAGCTTCAATGAATAATCCTGCATTTTTCTTCTTCCAACATGATGATTTTCATACATGTATTAGCTGTGTCGAGTAGACAATGATGATCTTATCCACTTCTGAAAATTCAATAATCTCTGTCTCATTTAATTCATCGCCACAATGAGCGATTTCAATCTTTGTCCAATTTTTCTATTTCACATCAGCATTAAATAATGCGCCACGTTCAGCACAATCGCTCCAACAAAGGGACGGGGGATGGTGAATGCCAGGGCACTATTCAGCTCAGCCCAAGCAGTGTTATCCTCTTCGGCTTCTCCCTCATCTGCTCCGTTATTCTGCTTCACTTCTACGGAAAGCTTTCAGCCTGAGCCATACTTAGATAGAATCCGCAACCAGTAATCAAAGGAACATAAACTTCACCTCGCTCTCTGTAAGCCATGCTTAGTTTGTTTTATCAAATGTACAGTTCCGATGTTTTCGCAAATCACGCTGACATTACCACCCTTATGATGAGTGTACTAGTTATCCCTGTCTGAGGTGACTACCATGTTGAAAAACTCTTTTTAGTACTGACCTTCTTTCACCACAAGCTTCATCAAGCTTTCCTTTATGATGAGTCAAATAGTTATCCCTGTCTGAGGAAACACATGATTACAAACTCTATTCAGTGCTGATTTTCGTAATTCTTTCATTCTCTAGAAAAATCTGTAGAAAGCAGATTATGCTCGGGAGTTACGTGAGATCGATAAAGCCTATGGTTATCAGTTCAATAAGTCAAACATCATTTCACCTGAACACAGCCATACTCTCCTCTCTTCATTCCACTTTTACTATTCCAATGGCACGCTCACAGAAAGCAGTCGCAGCATCCAGCTCCAAGCGCAAGGCCAAGCAGTCCTTCAACCGCTACATCTACAAGACCCTGAAAGCCGTCCACAAGGACATCGGCTTCAGCAGCAAAGGCATGACCGTCATGGCATCCTTCGTTCAGGACCTCTTCGAGCGCATCACGACCGAGGCCGCCTCGCTCACGCGCTACAACAAGGCGCAGACGATGTCGTCCCGCGAGATCCAGACCGCCGTCCGCCTCATCCTTCCGGGCGAGCTCGCGAAGCACGCCATGGCCGAGGGCACCAAGGCCGTCGCCAAGATCGCCGCCAGCAAATAAGCGCTTCCGATCTGAGTGAGCATACTGAGCCCATTCTGCTTTGTATGATCGCACTGCGTCGAATGTTTATCCGATAATATTGATCTTCTGAGATTCGTTTGGTTTCAGCCTGTAAACTTCCTCTCGTACTTCTGACGTATACTTTTACAATGGCAAAGAAGTCCTCCGCTGTCAAGAAGACCACCTCCGTGAGCAAGAAGGCCGGCCTCATCTTCCCAGTTGGCCGCGTCCGCTCGATGCTCACGAAGGGCCGCTACACGAAGCGCGTCGGCGCCGCCGCCCCAGTCTACCTGACTGCCGTCCTCGAGTACCTCACCGCCGAGCTCCTCGAGATCAGCGGAAAGGTCGCTGCGCAGCACAAAAAGAAGCGCATCACCCCGCGCGCCGTGACGCTCGCCGTCCGCCACGACGAAGAGCTCTCCCAGCTCCTCGGCAACGTCACCTTCACGCAGGGCGGTGTCGCACCCAACCTCAACGACGCCCTCAAGAAAAAGTCGGCCAAGACCGCCTCCAGTCAGCAAGTCTAAGCAGCTCCATACACTGATGTGCACGCTTTCTCTTCGTGCCATGTCTGTGAACGTTTAATCCCTATATGATAGACTTGTGATGAGTAATCATCCTCGATTGATTATTTTTCTTCATTTTTTGTACTTTTATCTCTTAGCAATGGCACGCACAAAGGAATCCTCTCGCAAGTCCACGGGCAAGCTCCCACGCGAAGTCCTCGTCACGAAGGGCAAGAAGTCCGCCGCAGCGAAGGCTTCCCCGTCGACGTCGCAGAACCAGAAGAAGGCCCACCGCTTCCGCCCCGGCACCGTCGCGCTCCGTGACATCCGCCGCTACCAGCGCGGCACTGACCTTCTCCTCCGCAAGCTGCCGTTCCAGCGCATCGTCCGCGAGATCGCCATGACCGGCAAGGACGGCCTCCGCTTCCAGGCGAGCGCCGTTCTCGCGATGCAGGAGGCGACCGAGGCCCACCTCGTCAACCTCTTCGCCGATACGTGCCTCTGCGCCATCCACGGCCGCCGTGTTACCATCATGCCGAAGGACATCCAGCTCGCCCGCCGCCTCCGCGGTGAGCGCTTCTAAGCGAGTTTGAGAAATGAGTGTCTCCTTTCAAGGCACTTCTCAAAAATGTTTACACTGATATACCCTAAAGGCCTTTTTCCGTATTATCAGACGCCTTGCTAGTATTTCCACTTATTACTTTCCTCTACAACACAACTCGAAATGGCCAAAGGTAAGAAATCCGGTGACGCAAAAGGCATCCGCCGCCAGCAGCGCGCGCTCAAGGACAACATCCGCGGTATCACGAAGCCCGCTATCCGCCGCCTCGCTCGCCGCGGTGGTGTCAAGCGCATCTCCGGCGTCATGTACGAGGAGGCCCGCGGCATCCTGAAGGGGTTCGTCGAGGGCGTCGTCCGTGACTCCGTCACCTACACCGAGCACTCCAAGCGCACGACCGTCACCGCTCTTGACGTCGTCTACGCCCTCCGCAAGCGCGGACGCATGCTCTACGGCTACGCGTAAGCGAGCGGTGAGCCGATTCGGCTAATGAGCGACTAAACGCCCCTTCTGTGTTTAGTTTCTGTTTAGTTTTCTATACAGTAGTTCTTGAAAGATACTGACAGCGTTCACTGTATTGTTAAGAAATGAAAGTATTCTTTTGAAAACTGAAATGACTTCTACAAGCGAAAAGTAAGTTATCTGGCTAGACTGTTTTCAGCGCGCCGCTTTACGCACGGCTTGAAATGTACGGACAGTAAGCAATTTACACGTATTCGATCAATTCTGCCCCTTTAAGATACTAGCAGCCACTTTTTCTTCAAGCATTTCAGAATACTTCACTGTTGCTTTTCAGTCAATAGCCATATATATGGTCCTTCAAGCACTTTTTCTGCCTTTGCACATGGCAGCGGATAGCCCATGCTCGGTGGATGCATTCGACGCTTTCCAGCGCCAGACAGTTATTAACTTTCTCACGCCGAGTGCATCAACCGCGCGTAACCTTGCGGACCGTGAAGATTTGAACCCATGTGAATTACATGGGTTCACTTGCATGGCTGGTATGATAACTGAGTTTGTCTGCGGTAGCCGTTATACCGTCAGGGGGGTCGTTGACATGCATTGGCTCCCGAGCAGCCTCCAGTACGCCTACTTTGCGAGAATACATTTTTTGAATGGATGGGTCGTGCCGCTGCTTCCACGAGAGCTACGATTTATATCAGGCCTTCTTATTTGGGGTGAGATTCTAACCTTAGGTTAGAAATCGAGGCCAAAAAATAGGAAAAATGCTTAAGGGGTGTGACAAGCCGGTAACTTCACACCCCTTAAGCAGTCTAATGTAGTGAGTTTCCATGATGATCCACTGAGCTTCATGCTTCCAAAATTTAAGTATTCGCACCCAAAAATTGCATTTCAATTTTTGGACCTCGGCCCTCTGGGCCTCGACAATTCACTTTCCCCTCTAACAGCGTTTCATCATTCATTGTATGCAGGCCAGAAACATATGCAACGTTGGTAATCTTAGAGCAAAAAATTCTTGAATCATGCTGCATGGCACCTTTATCATCAAACAGCGTACGAAACGATACACAATGAAAGAAATCTTCAGGAATCATGGCGAGGAAGTTCGCACAGAAAATGATTCCAGGTATGGAGACAGCACACAGACGTTCGTTTCGAAGGGGCGTGACGGCAAGCTTCCACATCGCACTTTAAGGGGTGTGAAGTTCGGGCGCTCTCACACCCCTCAGGGTGTGGGACGAGAAAAACGACCAGAAGGCCTGATTTATATTTATGGGCTGGTGCTATGATTTGGAGAACCGCGTCATGAAGATCGATCACAGCCTCTCGCTGCTCCCGGAAAAGCTTGAGGAGTTCTACTGCATGTCAAGTATTATGCACGGCAAGATTGAGCTCAGAGACCTTCCACGAAACTTGCGCATGCTTGTTCTGACAAGAGAAAATGGCGAGCGCGCGTATGTCGATGTAGCTAATCTGCCTCCAAACTTACAGCTTGTAAGTAACTATGCATTGATCGGCAAGAGCGAATTTCATTTTTCGGACAAAGCCAAGCCTACGAAAAGCCGGATTATCGGCGAAATAACGTTCTCCTGTTCCAAGGCAAACTTGTTCAAAATTGACAAGCTCTGTCCGACATATCGAAGGTTGAGTAATCAGTGGGACAGCAATCGGTCGCTTGTACCGATTCCGTAAAGTAAACATTAGCGATTGGCTGCACACTTGAAATAGACATTAGACCGTTTTTTCAATTTTGTATAGTATGATCGTCCAAAATTACTGATGATTCACAGCTTTGTGCCCCTCTCGACTCTTGACGAGACCCTTGGCAGGCTGGACTATAGCAACATGACCGACCAGGCCCTCATGGAAATGATCGTCGCGCGGGTGGCCGCGCCGAACCCCTTCCATGACAAGAACGGTAACTTTTTCGAGATCGCTGAATGGGAGGGCGTGACTCTTAACGCGAGGGGTGAAGTGGACGTGATTCAATGGTACCAGGTCTTCGAGGGTGGGCTGCTCAACCTCGAGTGGGTGCCAGCAACTGTTGGTGCCGTAGACATCCAGCAGAATAGCGTTGGCGGGAGCATCACGACGAGCCGACTGCCGCGGGGCCTCGCTGAGCTGAACCTCTCGAAGAACAGTTTTTACGGGTCTATCGACATTGGCAGGCTGCCGGACACGCTGCTCGAGCTCCACGTCGGTGGCAACGCTTTTACGGGGAATATCGACCTGCGCAGGCTGCCACCGCAAATTGTCGAGCTCCACATGGATTTCAACAAAATCACGGGGAGCCTAGACATGACGAGCATGCCCACTAAGATTGAGTCTATTTACCTCTTTCATAACCTGCTGAGCGGCGCCCTCGACCTCTCGAGCGTTAGCGCATCCGTTCGGTCGATACACCTCTCGCAGAACGCCCTGTGCGGTGGCATCACACTCGCCGGCCTACCGCAGCGCATCAACTCGCTCAATCTCGAGCACAACAACCTGACAGGCAGTATTGAACTGGCACAGATCGCGGCGCTCGAAGACTTCCAGTGCCTCAATCTCCGCCACAACGCTTTTTGGGGGAGCCTCGACCTAACCGCGCTGCCAGAGTCGATGTTCATGGCACTTTTCTCAGAGAACAGATTTACGGGCGAAATCGACGTGACCCGCTTACCGACTTGCCTGCAGTGCCTGTGTCTCAAGAAGAACGCCATCACGCAACAAGTGCTCACGCTCGCAAATTTGCCCGAGGGGCTCGTCGTCTTGAACGTCTCTGACAACGCGATCGAGCGCGTGGTAGACAAGAATGGCGAAGAGTTTTCTGGTATGCCACTTGTGGTGTGATGGATCGGTAATGCTGATGAGTGCCATTATATCGCGCAAAGTGATCAACATCGATCTGTTTCTAAGGAAAAGCATTTTATAAGGCACCACGGCGCAGCAAGAACTTCTCTCTGAGAATAATTCATGTAAGATCGTGGCAGACAACCTCTTATTGCGGAGTTTGTCTTCGAGGAAATCCCCAAATCAAGTTTATGTGTATTTATCTGAGTCTCTGCCTCGCTGTGACGTGATGAGCGAGTAGCTCGCTACTTCAAAACTTCGGCTCTTAAGTCGCTGATTTTACTCGGGCAATAACCTATCTCTATCACACTTTCTCTATTATTGATAATGTTGAAGGTATTGTGCATACTTGACGACGCCGCGCTAGGCCGCATCGACTACTTCACGTACTCCCACCAGGCCCTGCTCGAGCTCCTCGTTCGGGACGTCGCTGAGGCCCACCTGATGAAGGACAGCTGCGGCAACTTCCTCGACATCGAGGAGTGGGAAGGCGTCGAGCTCAGCGCCGAGGGCGAAGTAACTGAGATCTGCCTGCCCTTCGAGTCCCTCGCCGGTATCGACCTCCAGTGGGTGCCCGCGACCGTCCAGGAACTCATGATGGACTCCGGTGGCGTCGACGGCACCCTCAGCACCGCGCTGCTGCCGCGCGCACTCCGTGTGCTGAACGCGCGAGGCAACCGCTTCTTGGGGTCTGTTGACTGGGCGCACCTCCCGCCCGCCCTCGAGTGCTTCGTCGCTGATGTCAATACGCTCTCGGGCACCATCGATTTGAGCCAGTTGCCACCGCCTTTCCGACGGCTGTGCCTCTCGGCGAACAATTTTACGGGGACGCTCGACTTCACCACGCTCTCAGTGCCCCTTGAAATTTTGTCTGTTCGATGCAACCAGCTGAGCGGTGAGCTCGCCTTCCACGCGCTGCGCGACGGCCTCCAGGAGCTCTCGCTCGCAGTCAACCAGTTTGAGGGGTCCCTGCGCCTCGATGCGCTACCGAGCTCCGTCAAGATCCTCTACCTCGGCGTCAACAAATTTTCGGGCAGCATTCTGTGGGACAAGCTCCCGCCTGCGATCGAGACGCTCGAAGTGCACGCGAATCAGCTCTCGGGGACTGTCGACTTCTGCCACCTGCCGCTCCGGCTGCAGGACCTCGGCCTCGAAAACAATCAATTTTCAGGGTCCGTCAATCTCAAGTCGTTGCCGCCGTCACTTCGGGGCGTGGGCCTTTCTGAGAACCGTTTTTCGGGCAGCCTCGTGCTCTTCGGGCTCCCGCGCACGCTGCAGTACCTGTACATCCAGAACAACATGCTGAGCGGCTCACTCGTATTCGGCCGCAACGACGACGATGGCGCCGATGACGCGGGTGGAGACGCCCCAGCGCGCGACGCGGAGGTCCGCACGCACCAGCAGCGGCTGCCCGACGCGCTCCAGGAGCTGCTGCTGCACAACAACCGATTCTCAGGGGAGCTCGACTTTGTTGGGATACCGCGGCGGCTGCGTGTGCTCAACCTCTCTGGCAACACTTTTTCGTCTGTTGTCGATGGGTACGTGCCAGAGTGCCTGAAGCTTTAGGGCTTCAAAGTGTGTGAATGAGCATGAAAGAGCACAAAATTTTTTGCGTTGGATGTCTCCAAAACTTATTCTGTCTGCAATGTGCCTAAAATAGAAGTTTCTGAGGTAGTGTTACACGAGTTTGAGGAATCCTTGGGTAATAATCTTGATCGAACCCCGGCAAAAGGCGCAAGAGCTTTTGCTGCGCTTTGGATCGGCTGGCAAGTGTATTTCTGGAAACAACAATTTCTGCTTGTGCGAGACAAGGTAAAGAGCTTGGAAAAACTTTTCTCTCTGAATGCCACTGGCAATGCAAAATTTTATCTGAGAGCCAGACTTTCGAAGAGAACTGGCGGCCCGCCCTATCCAAAAATCTCCGAAATGCCGAGAACACTGCTTTAAATTACGCTCCATTGCATTTCCATCATAGCTTTCTAATTGGCTGTGCTTCATACAAATTTCCCGTTCCTTTCCTTTGAATATTCATCAATGCGCCATAGCATACACAGTAGCCATGCACCCATCGCCCTGTAGCTTCCTGCTCTTTTCTGCACTCGACGAAAGCGCGCTGGGTCGCATCGACTACTCCACGTACTCCCACCAAGCCCTCATGGAGCTTCTCATCAGGCGCATCCCAGAGGCGAAGATGGTCCAAGACAGCGCGGGAAATTTCCTCGACATCGAGGAGTGGGAAGGCGTCAATCTCAACGCCGATGGCGAGGTCACAAAGATCTCCCTGCCCTTCGAGTCCCTCGACGGAATCGACCTCCAGTGGGTACCGCCGACAGTCGAGACGATCATCCTCGACTCGGGCGGCATCTGCGCTGAGCTCGACACTGTGCTACTCCCACGTACCTTGCGCAAAATGAACATCCGGAACAACCGCCTCTATGGGAGCATCAAGTGGTCGCATCTGCCACCGCACATCGATACTTTTATTGCAGACACCAACTGCCTCTCGGGGACTGTCGAACTCAGCGCGATCCCGACGTCAATGCGGAGCCTCTGCCTCACTGCAAACAATTTTGCGGGGATGCTCAACTTTGCGGCGCTGCGCGCCCCGATCGCAATCTTTTTGATCTGAAACAATGCGCTCACCGGCGGTGTCGCCTTCGCCGGGCTACAGGCTGGCCTGCAGGAGATCGGACTCGCCGTCAACGAGCTCGAGGGCTCGCTTCCACTCCACGATCTGCCGAACACACTCAAGCGCGCGTACCTTGGCGTCAACAAATTTTCGGGGACAGTCCGCTGGGCTGAGCTGCCGCACTCGATCGAGCTACTTGAGTTACATGCGAATCGTCTCGAGGGGACCGTGGATTTGACGAAGCTGCCCGCGCGCATGCAAGACCTGGGGCTCGAGGGCAATCTCTTTTCGGGGTCACTGGACCTCGCGCGGCTGCCCCAGTCGATGCGCGGGCTCGGGCTCTCGGACAACCGCTTTGCGGGGGGAATCACGCTCACAGCGTTGCCGCGGATGATGCAGTACCTCTACCTGCACAACAACCAGCTCTCGGGGGCGCTCGATCTCTCGCATGGCGAGGGCACAAGCCTTCCTGACAACCTTCAGGAGCTGCGCGTGCATAACAACAAATTTTGCGGCAAGCCCCGGCTGCCAGCGCTCCCGCGAGGGTTGCGGCTGCTCGAGATCGGCGGGAACAGCTTTGATGCGCTGGACGAGGCGGAGCTGCCGGGCTGTGTGAAGATATAGTCCAGTGAGTAGAAGGGAGAGTGATAGATGTAAGTACGATGGAATGTGGTCGAGTAGTCATGCAAGTAGATTATGGCGTTGAGCGAGAACATCCGATGGAGGATAGTCAATGCTCGGTTTTCCGTTTGCAGTCACAGATTCAGTCGAGATTGGTACTAAATCCGTACAATGGGAAATTTCAGTTTGAAGTTGCAAAGCGCTGCTCCAGCAAATTTTTATCATGAGAAATGCGTTTCAAGAGATTTGACAAGCAATACACAGAATAGAGCCCAGCAACACAGAGCGTGAAATTGACAAATCGGTCGTGAAATAGTTGTGAATTGCTCGAATTTTTGACTGCATCATCCCTAGAACAGAAATGTATATTTTCTCTATTTTTGAGTTCCGAAAAACCTCTCGTCATCCGTCAAATTTTCCTTCACACTCGAAAATCACACAATGCTTCTCCACCTGCTTGGCACAGATTCAATACCATTCGGGCGAGTTGACAAAGCGTCGCTCTCACACCAGTCGCTTATGGAGCTCGTCGTCAGTGACATTCGCGACGTCCGTGTGCTCAAGGACGCTGACGGCGCATTCCTCGACATTGCCGCTTGGGACGGCATCTGGCTTGATGATCATGGCAACGTCATCTACGTCGAGTTCGAAATCGAATCGCTCGACGGCATCCGGCTCGCGTGGCTCCCGCCGACCGTGCAGGAGCTCGAAATTTCTGGGGGGAGCATCGAAGCGACGCTCTGCACCGCTGACCTGCCGCGGGTGCTAACTTCGATCGGTCTCAATGACAATAAAATGTATGGGCCACTCGCGCTCGAGGACCTTCCGCCAGCGCTGATTGACTTTGACTGCATGAGGAACAGCTTCACGGGGGAGCTGAATCTCACGAGCCTTCCCGAGCAGCTCAGCGAGCTCCACCTCTGTGCAAATAGTTTTTCGGGGTCTGTCGACCTGCGGCAGCTCCCAGCTTCGATGCGGATACTGACTATGCAGTTCAACACGCTGAGCGGAGAGGTTGCGCTCGACGAGTTGCCGATAGGCCTTCAGGAGCTGGGCCTTGGCGCGAACGCATTCGAGGGAAGCGTGCGGCTCGACGCCCTGCCGCACTCACTCCAGTTTCTGTGGCTTGGAATGAACAATTTCAGCGGCAGTATCCGGCTCGACGCGCTCCCGGGCTCGCTCCAGTCGATCGAACTTCACGAGAACAAGCTGACGGGGACTATCGACCTCTGCAATCTTCCGGATAGGCTCTACGATATCTCGGTGACCGGAAACGCGCTGTCGGGGTCGCTTGTCCTCGATAATATCCCACGGGGGATGCGTTCGTACTCGCTCGAGCGGTGCAAGTTCACCGGCGATGTGCGCATCGGCGTCATGCCAAGGGACCTGCACAACATAAGCCTCGGGGGCAATGACGTCGATTGCATTGTCATCGACCCGCTGAGTGAGCACCGTAGGGACATAATCTCCATATCTTAAGTGAAACTTGGTGAGTTTGGAAATTTTTTCGTGTGGAAAGTAAACGGATTGAGTCATTTGTCAGATCAAATGTAAAATAAAATGCACGATTAATTCAATCGGGCACGTGCGGAAGAAGAAGTGAGATCCATTGCCATAGATGTTTTTGGAGATATATGCGTAGAGCAGTAACAGTTGGAATGTCGAAGCACTGAAGCCATCGCGCTGTCTTTGAAATGAGGATTGACGGTGTGAAATCACATTGAAGCAATGTGATTGAAGGTGTATGCATGCCTGGTAGCGATTCCTCGGATTATAGCAGGACTCTTCTGAATTGAAAATTCTCTCTGTCCCGTGGTGGAAGATTGATCTCTCGTTTAGCTGCATTTGAAGTAGTAAGCTTCCACTTCCTCAAGATCCATTTGGGATGTTGAGTGCTACGGGTCGCCATATTCGACAGAACTCAGTACATGATACTGATTTCAAGCCAAAGATTCACTGCTCAGTCAAATCATAGGTTCCGCTGATTGTAGAGCGAAGCTGAGTTGGTGCCTAATCATCCGCAGATGACTGTGCCAGGAAGATTCTTGAACTCAGAGTAACTATGACTGATGTGGAATTATCATCTGGGAATGTGGAAAAAGCGCGAATGGTTTGGGTTACTTTCACTTTGCCCAGAAAATGGATTTCGCTTCAACAGGATTCTTCGCAACTCATCATTTTCAACTTTTCTCAAACAAGTGCAAAGTTGTATGACAGGACAAGAACCCTCGACCTACAAAATTTTCTTCAACAAACCGACACTCGGATCAATGAGGTGAAATCAAGCATCAGTCATTATTAATCACGAACGACAGTTACCTTTTCGAGGGTTCCACCGTCAGGGCGACAGACCTTGGTTATCGCGTTCCCGCTCAGGTCTATGACGAAATTATGACTGTCATCGACCACCGCCTCGCCCGCAAAGGCGTTGTCGGAGAGGTCAATATCCCTGAGCGAGGCAGGGCAGTGCACCAGCCGCACGGCACCCATCAGCTTGTTGTAGCACAGATCCAAGTCCTCGAGGGCTCCAGGCAGATGCCCGAGATCAATGGCCCCCGAGAGCGCGTTGTTGCGTAGGCAGAGCTCTTTGAGACCCGCTGGCAAGCTCCTAAGGTCGACTGTGCCCACCAGCAAGTTGTCGTGGAGCGAAAGGTAGGCAAGGCCACTGGGCATTCGAGTGAGGTCGATCGAGCCCTCGATTTTGTTCTGCGACATGTTCACCGTGACAAGCCCCACTGGCATGGCTGTGAGATCAATCGATCCACTGAGCACATTCCTCGTCAGATGGAGGCTCTCCAGGCTGCTCGGAAGCCTCGAGAGGTCAGCTGTCCCCGTAAGACAGCACTCGCGAACCATGAGCGTGCCGACCGTGTGTGGAACGAAGCGTAGGTCGATCTGTCCCCCTTCAAATGCTTTGCGCCACTGAATTGCATTGATCTCCCCGTTAGCGTTGAGTGATAGCCCGTTCCACTGCGTGATGTCGAGAAAATTCTCTGTGTCGTCTTGAAAGACGCGCTTCGAAGCGTCGGGCAGATCGGCGACGAGGAGCTCCATACTCTCCTGCTGCGAGAGCGAGGCGATGTCGAACTTGCCGAACTCGCTTTCGGACTCCATAAGCCCTTCGTACTCGTATTCGTCCATGGCAAGGAGCGTGACGATACTCGGCATTGGGGAATGAAAACACATAATAAAGGCATTCAGACATAATGAGGTGATAGTAGGGAATGGAAATGGTAGAATAGAAGCGATACATGTCATTGTAGTGGAACGCTATGTGTCACAACTTGATGCGATACGCAGACATCTGTCCAGTCGCCAGAGATCATTTTTCACCTGTTTCGGTACACGAGCGAGACCTCATGTGAATAGGTTATCAACGTTGTACGGACTGGGGCTCCACCTGAGACTGCCGATAATGCATTAGCGAAGTGAAGTAATTTAGGCTTTTCTCCGACCACGTCATCAGGTACTCGACAGCATGGCATCTATGCATTTTCTCTCCCTTTATATGCAAGTAGAAAACATAGTAATACGCTCAATTTGCACAATCCAGCGATCTCTTTGCTACGGTGTCCTTCACACCCGATTGCCAACTCAAACACCCGCCTGCTGCGCCTTCGATGTGACCTCTGCCTTCAGTATGAGCAACACGAACAGCGCTGCTTCCACAACGAAGGTTATGAGCGCCGCCGCTGCGCCGGCGATAAGCGCACCACCACTCGAGAGGCCGAGCCTCTCGCCCAGCACTGTCCCAGTGAAGAAGAGCGCGAGTACCGTGACGTGGAAGTTGACTGCGAAGCCAATGATCTTGAGCATACCCGCCGTCGGCTGCTCCTCGTCTGCTGGCTGCCCCCAGCGCCTGCGTGTCACTTTTTCCGAAAACCACTTGGGCTTGTTCACCCCGCTGCTGTTCGCGACCAGCACACTGTACTGCACTTCCTCGCGGCGGGCACGGAGGTCGTCCATGGTGGCTGTGTGTGCCTTCTGCGCTGATTCTTTCGCAGCTGTCTCTAGCTCCGGCTCGACTGTGACGTTTTTCTCAAAGCGCCCGAAAAATGCGTCACGCATCTTTTTATTCACATAGTCTTTGTCCTGCACACCTTCTATCGCTTGAATTTCACTCAGGCACTGCTGCAAGACGTGGATGGGGACAATGCTAGGATGATTTCCATCCACATGGACTGGAAGGAGATGATGGCCAGCGCGCCACCTCTTGTAGGTTTTTGTATCCCGAATGGCGCTGTGCATCGCTGACGGAACGTTCATCACTGTCCCAGCTGAGGTCCCTTTAAATATCGCTATCGACTCACCCCGCAGCATGCATTTTCTTTTCTTCCCTATTAATCACAAACAGAGAAATCTAAAACAAATCTTTTTCGATAAAAATTTTCGCAGTGATCAAATCGTACAGAGCCCACATAATTCAATTCCAGTTACTATTAAACAGTGCACAGCCTCCAGCCGACCACGCTCTTCCATCTAAAGCGCCGGCATGGACTTCCAGTCCACACTCGCGAAGAACGGGTGCCAGCGCATTTCGGCGGGGTCGGTGAGCCTATTGACAGGATTCTTGCGCAGCAGCGCGCGAATGAGGTCCCGCGCGTCGCCCGGCAGGTCCACGCCGTACGGGAACGTGACGTCCTTCGTCAGAATATTTTCGAATATGGCGTTTGTCGTGCTCGCGGCGAACGGCGTGGCGCCGATGAGGAGCTCGTAGAGGACGACGCCGAAGCCCCACCAGTCGACGTCCTTCGTGTAGCCATCCCGTAAAAGCACCTCAGGCGCGACGTAGAGCGGCGTGCCGCAGATCGTGAAGCACAGCGTGTTGCGCCGCGCCAAAGACATGTCCGTAAGGACGCACTCGTCGCGCTCGTTGAGCACAATGTTCTCGGGCTTGACGTCGCGGTACACGACGCCGCGGCCGTGGAGGTACGCGATGGCCGTCAGGATCTGCGCGGCGTAGCGCCGCACCGCGTCGACGGGCAGCCCGCGGCCGCGCTCGAGCCGCTCGCTGAGCGTCCCGTTCGGCAGATAATTTAATAAAATGGCCACGCGCTGGTCTGTTTGGAACGCCGTGATGTGCCGCACGACGAAGGGATGGCGCAGTGTGCGGAGGACGTAGAGCTCGACGAAAAAGCTCGAGGGCCGCCGGATATGCTCCTTGGCGATGACTTTGAGGGCGTAGCACACGCCAGTGCCTATGTGCACGACCTTGTAGACAGCGCCGTGGGTCCCCGAGCCGATGAGTGACTGCACGCGGAAGTCGTCCATCGAGACCTCTCCGGGCCGCTTCGAGTCTAAAATACTCAAGTGCTTCAAGCGCTCGAGCAGCGCCGCGGGGTCGCCCTTCGAGGGCGTGCACACTTTTTTGGAGTCGCGCGGCAGGAGGATGCGGTGCACAAAGTTCTTGAGGCGGTCGATGACGCGCGGGCGACGCTTCGTCGCGGGATGGGCGGCCGGCGGTGGTTTCGTCGATGTTGCTGGTCTCTTCACGAAGTCCCTCGGCGTCAGGATGGTGTGCGCGAGGCGCCGCGCCGCCTGTGCCTCGAGGATTGTTTCCACCCAGCGCCGCGCGACCGCAGGGTTCGCCGTGAACTCGTCGACGCGGTGGACGCCGCGCGCGTTCAGGGACTCGAGGGCGAAGTGCGTGTCGCCGCGTTGGTGCCAGACGACGGCGTTCTCGAGCATGATGACCTGCGGGTGCGCGTCGTCGCGCGGTTTGGACGGGAACACGAACATGTAGCCCTCGCGGAGCTCGCACCAGACCTTTCGGCAGTGCAGGAAGGCCGGCTGGAATAAAAAACCCTCAAGGTGAATAGCGGCGCTCGTGTCATCCATGGCAAGGCGAGCAGACAAGTGGCATTTTTTGAAAAAAAAAGTTAATTGAAAAAATTACTGCGAAAAAAATCTCTCAGAAAAAAATTTTCCGATTTCACCACAATTACGCAGAGGCCCCGAGACGCGCGAGCTTCTCTGAAAAGAATGTGCGGAGCTCTTTCATGACGGCTTCTCCAGTCTGAACGCAGGCGCTGGCGCACGCGTGCAGCACTGTGTTCGTCGCCATCTCACTCGTCTTCCGGTTCATTTTCAGGGAGATAATGGCCTCTGGGTCGTGCGCGGTGGCGACGTAGAGCACGTCGCCGCTCGAGAGCGTGAGCTCGCGGCGGGTCGGGTCTGCCAGAATATTGCGCCCCGACGTGCCGACGGCGCAGGCAATGAGAATGTCCTTCATGGAGATCGACGCCTGCTGGAGCGCGACGCTCACGGCGTTCAGCGCGGCGGCCTCAGCACCACCATCATCTTGCAGAATCTGGACGTGGACTGCGATGAGGCTCTGCGGATACTGCTTGCCAAAGACGAGCGGGCGGAAGGACTCGAGAATCAGGTGCTCGAGGGCCAGCGAGCGGTTGTCGGGGCGGTAGCTCGCGCAGAAGGAGGCGTCGCCGCCACCACGCATCGCCGCACCCGAGGCCATGCCCGAGACAGTTGCGGTGCAGCTCATGCGCATGCCGCTCTCCTCGTCCTGGAAGTGGTTCGCGTTGCCTGTGACGGCGGATTTATTTTTCGGCCCGTACACAGCCGCGAGCGCGCGCGTGTTGCCGATGGAGAACGCGCAGCTCCCGTTGGCCTCGTGGAGGGTGCCAATCTCGATGGATATCTCGCGCGGGGCCTCGCACGTGCGGCCGTCCTGGCGGTATCCTTCGACTGAGACGCACTGGTGGGCTTTCATCGTGGGGAGTGCATGAAGGATTCGATAAAGATTAAATAGGAAAAAATTTTGAGTTTCAGACTCTCATCGAAAATTTGAAATTTACACAGCAACAGACGCCTAGGCTTTCGCTGAAGTCTCAGTCTCTGGCTTCTTGACGACGAGGATGACGTTGTCGCCGCGGAGGAAGACGTTGCCGAGCGTGCGCCGGTTCGCGTAGGCGAGCGAGGACTTGTCCATCCAGATCTCCTGCACGCCGTCGAGGATCATGTTCATGTGGCGGTCGAACGCGCGGACGCGCCCAAAAAGCTTGCGGTTGCTCCGGCAGCTGATGAGCACGGGCGTCCCGTCGCGCATCGCGCTATCAAGCAGCGCGAAGGGCCCGTGCACGAACTGCTCCATTTCTGCTGATTCGACCTCCTCGGGCCGCTTCCGCACGGTTGGTCCAGCCATTGTCTTGAGAAATCGAACACGAAGAAAAATAACGTATTATGAAACGCTGAAAAAAATACGTGCTGCCACGCCACACATTTCTCAAGGAAATTTCTATTCAATTTCTGGTTCACATTGCTAGCGTAGCGTGTTTCGCTTGAACGTGCTCGACTTCTCTGCCCGGTCTGCGGCCGGCGCCGGGCTCAGGATTCCCGCCATGGCGAGCATCTCGAGCGCGTCTGACCCGCTACTCTCGGCCACTGCGCTCGCGCCTCCCCCGCTCCGCTGCCGCAGGCGCGCGTCGAGGCGCTGGTGGTTGCTCGTCGCGCGGAGGCGGTTCTGCTTGGCTTTTTCGAGTGCTGCGAAGCGCTCCTTAAAGACGTCCATCGTGTTGATGGCGAAGTACCGAGGTATAAAAGTTTGCGCTGCAACTCGGTGCATCTCGCCCGCTATCTCGACCAGCTCGTCCGCCGTTGTCCCGCTGACGCTGAGCAGCCGCTGCACGATTGCCGGGACCTTTGCCTCTGCACTGGTTTCATCGACTGTGACACTCCCGCACGCCGTGAGGTACACCGCGCCGCACGCGATCTTCGCCGCTGGGAAGCGGCAGCAGAGCGCCGTCGCAAAGCTATCGTTCACGTAGCTCCATGCCTTTTGTATGTAAGCGTCTAGAAACCCGACGTCTTCCGTCGAAAAACATTCGATATCACCCGAGGTGGGAAAAGATTCGTTATTCTTACGCGACTCTAAACCGGCGACAGCGACCGCGCACAGCTCGCGGACGTACGCGTGCGGCTGGTTGACAGCGCACACGTACCCCATCGATCGCAGAATGTGCCGTTCGCTGCGCGCAATGCTGTCGATGACAGCGTCCATGTTCATCTCGCTGAGCGCTTTGCGGATGGTGCTCATTCGCTCTGGGATGGTGAGAGCGCCGAACGTCCCGGCGCTCGGCTTTTGCACTGCGTCTGGACCGGTGAGCTCGGCGCGGAGCTTCTCGGCGGGCATGTCGAGGAAGCGGTGCTGCAGCAAAAGGAAAACGCGGATGACGTTTTTGATTTTATACTGTGTCTCTTCGAGCTTGAGCGCGAGAATAAGGGCCGCGCGCGTGCTGTCCCAGACGTCGATGGCCCGAAGGCTCTGCGTGGCGTAGAGGCGGTGCACGTAGGTCATCGCCCGCGTGGCGACGGCGATGTCGACCTTGAGGAGCATCGCAGCAGTTCTTAGAATCTCCCATGCGAGGCACCTCGTCTCGGCCTCTGTGGACACATGCACAAAATCCTTTGCCGATGGGGTCTCGGCGGACTGGAGCGCAGGTGCGAGAATATAGTCCACCATTCCAGCTCAAGCGTGCGGTTGCATGAAAGAATAAAGGCTGAAGGAATTAGATGATAGAATATAGTGCTGGTAGCATAAATAAAGAAATGGAAATACCCGCAAACACTAAGACAACCACGACAGACGCTACACTTCTCAAAAGAGCCACGCCCAGGTCGCGATCCACAGAATTGACAGCAACACCTGCCAGCCCGGCATACCCCCGGAGGTCAGGAGGACGAAGAAGATGCCGAAGAAGGGCGCCCGCCCGTTGCCGAGGAGGCCGTCCTTGTATACCGAGTCTGCGAGGTTGCCGATCGCCTCGGGCATGGATTCAGACCGGAAGTAGCGCACAATAAAGTCGACGATCGACTCGTGACCGACCGGCTCGGGGGGTTCGACGTGCTGCCGGTCGGACCCGGCGCGGTCCATTTCGATCTGCTCGGAGACCGCTGCGACGCTGTCAACGCTCTGGCGGTCGCCTTGCTCTGTCCAGAGGGCGCCTCCGATGAGAAGGAGAGCGCCGATGAGTGCAGGAACGGTGCGCATCGGACGAGAAAATATTCTGAAAAAAAATTATTTTTACGAAAGTTCTAATCGGAAGTTGAATCAAAAGAAGAAATCGACAATGTCTCACGGCTCTGGCGCCTTGCGCTGCTTATTCCACATTTTGCCGTACAGCGAGCCCTCCACTGCGAGAAGCTCTCGGTGCGTGCCCTTCTCAGCGATGCGGCCGTTCTGCATCACAAAGATGCAGTCGGCGTCTTTGATGCTGCTCAAGCGGTGTGCAATGACAATGAGCGTGCGCTTCTGCCGCTCTCCGCCGGCGCGGCAGCCCGTGCGGAGCGTTTCCATGACGGCCACTTCTGTCGCCGCGTCCAGCGCCGACGTGGGCTCGTCTGCGAGCACAATGGACGGATCTTTCATAAAAATGCGCGCCAGGGCGATGCGCTGGCGCTCACCGCCGGAGAGACGCGTCCCACGCTCGCCCACGACCGTGTCGAAGCCGTGGGGCAGCTGGCAGATCGTCTCCATGATCTGCGCGTCCTTAGAGGCGGCGATCACGGCGCTGCGCTCTTCTGCGCTGCTCGAGGGTATGTCCCCTTTGCCCTTGCGCCCGTAGGCGATGTTGTAGTAAATGGACTCGTGGAAGAGGATGGGGTCCTGCGTGAGGTAGCCCAGGTGTGCGCGGATGGAGTCACGAGCGCAATTTTCGGATTTCTGTCCGTCGAGGCTGATGGCCCCAGACGTCGGCTGGTACAGCTGCGCGATCAGGCGGAGCACTGTGCTCTTCCCGCAGCCAGAGGGGCCCACGAAGGCCACCATCTGGCCCGGCTGCACGGTGAAGGAAACATCTCGCAGAATCTCTTGTCGTGGCATATTCTCGCTTTTTGCCTCACTGTTGGGGCAAATGACGCTTTGAACGGGGTCCGCTGCCTTCGGCGTGTCGCTCTTCGTAAGCTTCAGGGTGGGATATGTAAATGAAACATTCTGGAATTTGATAGTACCACCGCTGAACTTGTAGTTTTGCAGGCTGCGCTGCGTGGATTCAGTCGCTTGTGACTCGTCGACAGACTTGCCACACCTGTCGAGCAGCGAAAAGAGCTTCCGCATGTCGATAGCGCTCTGCGTGAGCTCGCGGTATATCGTCCCGAGGAAGTTGAGGGGGAAGGAGAGCTGCAGCATGAGCGCGTTCATGAGGACGAGGTCGCCCACCGTCATCATGCCGGACATGACGTGCGGGATGCACAGCAGGTGGATAAGCGTGAGCGCGACGGAGAAGATAAAAGCCTGCCCAAAGTTCAGGAACGCAAAGCTCCACGTGTTCGTGCAGCTCAGCGTGTACGACTTGTCGAGGTGCTCGCCGTACTTTTGCATCTCGTAGGACTTGGTACCAAAAAGCTTCACGGACTCGTAGTGGATCAGCCCCTCGAGGAGCTTCTGGCTCACGCTGTTGTCGACCTTGTTGATCTCGACGCGCAGCTGCTTGCGGTACTCTGTGACTTTGTAAGTGAACGCCGTGTAGCACATGAGCGCGGCGAGCACGGTCGAGCAGAGCATCGCGGCGCTCGTGATATCCCCTGAAGTGTTGTACGCCATGATCGAGCATACCAGGGTCATTTCGAGGATTGTGGGCACGAGGTGAAAGAGGAACACTATCAAAAAGTTTGAGATGCCCTTGAGGCCGCGCTCGACCTCCGCTGCGAGGGACCCGGTGCGCTGCGCCATGTGGAACGTCGTGTTCTGCTCGAGCAGTGCGCGGAACATGCGGACATTCATCTCGTTTACGGACGCTTGGCAGACGTTCATGAAGAGTGCATACCGAAACTCCTGTGAGAAGTGCTGCAGTATGCGCACCGCGCCGTAGCAGAGCGCGAGGGACGTGCCGGAAATCTGGAGCACGACGCTCGCTGCGGTCGCTGGGTCGGTGGAAAGGCTATCGACGAGGTATTTGAAAAGGAAAGGGACAGAGACCGCCAAGAGTTTTGTGACGATGATAAGCGCAAAAGTCGTCACGACGCGTGCTTTGATATCCGCGCGGCCCTTAGGCCAGATGTAAATCAGAAAGAAGCTCAGGACCTGTCGGTAGTAGCTGCTGTCCACGGGCGCTGCAACAGCGCTCGGTTTGACATCTGTTGGCTGTGGCGGCTGACTGCGGTGCAAAAGCTGCTTTGCTCTCGAGACTGCTGGGAGGAGGTGCGACTGGTAGAATGCGCGACTCGGCTGTGTGTACAGCTGTACATGTGCACTCGAATGCAGAGACATGATCTGCGGTGCAGTCCGTCGCAGTGGATGAGTGAATAGCGGGTGAACTGTCCTTCGAAGGGCGAAGCATTGCAAATTTAACACTGTTGTCCGCATTCTTGGCTGATCATTTCTATGAGATATGAAACTCTCACATGAATGTGAAAAATTGCTGGGTGAGGCTCATTCAGTCGGCGAGTAGCGTGGGGCCGTCGGCAACGAAGCCTCTACACGATTCCTTCTGACCTATGACAAGAAGGCTCAAATTGAGCTCGTCGTATGACCAAGTTCCCTCTCTCATATATCATCACAACTCACTCAAAAATTTCATTCGGGCACGCTTTTTTGCCCAATGCCACGGAGTTGGGCGACTGATAGCCGCTGCACTTGGTCGATGTACGATGAAGAGTTCTCGTTCGGCGTCGTCACGTCAGCCTGCACGCCGAGGACCCGCTCACGCGCCACAGTGGAGTAGTACATGTCATACGCGTGTGGCGGGATCATTGAGAGCTCGTGCACGTTCGGTGCCTCGCAGAGCATGCCCGTCTCGAGCGCCCACGTTCGTGCGACGCTGGCCATCGTGTACCCGCCGCCGCCGAGGTACAGCGTCGGCAGCTTCGCTTGCTTGACGAGCGCGAGGCACCGCGCGTGGCCGGCCGAGCTCAGGTTGAACCGCCCGATGCGGTCGCCGGCGATGGAGTCGGCACCGCACTGCATGACAATGGCGTCTGGCCGGAACTGCCGCAGGGCCTCCTGGATGATCGGCTTATACAGAAGCCAGTAAAACTGCTCATCGTTGACACCGTCATAGAGTGGCACGTTCAAGGCGTACCCCTCGCCCGCACCAATGCCAACGTCGGCCCTGTCACCAGTCCCGGGGAAAAAGCCGTCTCGGCCGTGGCGGTGGAACGACACTGTGAGGACGCGATCGCTCGTAATGAACGCCTCCTCCACGCCGTCGCCGTGGTGCACATCGATGTCGATGTAGAGCACGCGCTGGTGCACCTTCATAAGCTCGATGATAGCGAGGACGATGTCGTTGACGTAGCAGAAACCCGCCGCCTCGAAGCGGTGCGCATGGTGAAGGCCGCCGGCCCAGTGGATGACTGTGCGCGCCGCGCCGGCGTTCAGCAGTACGGCGCCCGCAACTGACCCCGCGGCGACGTGCGCCGAGTAGTCGTACATGCCTTCGAAGGCGGGGCAATCGCTGGAGAGCTGGAAAAAACTGCTCGGGTCCCGGGCCTCGGCGGTGTCGCCCCCAGACACGTTCTCATCGTCTGTCTTTTTCGGCGAAGCGTCGCCCTGCTGGCGCTTTGGGGTTTTCACGCGCTTGAGGGGCGCGTCGCGCGGCGAGGATCCCTTCTGCCCGCTCTTGCTCTCACTCGGCTGCGCTTCTTCAAGAAAGCTCTCCACGCGAACATTGTGGATCGCCTCTTTCAAAGTTGCCATGGCGTTCTGCGCTTTTGCTTGAACACTTTCACTGTCACTTGGCTGAATGGTCACATTTGCCAAATCCTGCAGCGCGTCGAGCTGAAAGGATGCGTCGCTTTGGGCGGTCGAGTTCTCTGCTTTTGCGCTATCTGTATTGATGCGCATACTTCTTCCCTCCTTCTGCAAAAAGTGCAGGTACTCCGAGGCATGGTACGCCTCCATCTGCGCTTGCTCGATGGGCGGCGGCTTGACGATACGCATGTACTTGAGAACGTCGAGGGACTCGAGCAGGCTGTACAAGAGCTGTAAGCGCAGTGGCTTCATTGGGTGGCACGCGTTTGGGCAGTACGTATACTGGGGAATGGAGTCATCCCACATGAAGACGACGTCGCGTTTCGTCATGCGGTCATGTATTGCTAGAGAATGAGCGAACAAGGTGAAAATGGGCTTTTCATTCTGAAACTAAGGAATGCTGACGCCAAAACTACTGCACACACACGCACAAGCGCTCACTTCCTGGCCGCCTGCTCTGCCTTTCGCTGCGCTGCTGTTTCTGCTCGGGACTTGGGCTTTTTGCCTTTAACACGCGTGTGGGGAAACCATGAGAACGAACTCGCCTTCCGCATGCGGTTATTCGCGATGCGCATTAGCGTTTCTGTGCGTGCCCGAAGCTGACGCTTCTCCCAGTAGTCGAGGTAGTCGTCTGTATCATCGAACTCCTCATTATCTGCGCCCTTTTGAGCCCTGAGCATGTCCCTCTTCATAACGAGGTCCTCAAAAGACTTCGCCTGGCAGAACTTCTTCATGTCGTAGATGCCCGGGTACGTCCACTCTGGACCAATGACAGGGTCCGGCTGGTCCTTGAAGATGGCAATCGGCAGCGACATGCCCTCCTTCCCGTACGTGTACATGTTGTCAGGGACGTCTTTGACCGGCATCACGGGGTGGGGAGCGCGCCAAAACTTGACCTGCTGGAACTTTCGCCGGGCCGCTGCGACTTTGGCCTCTGAGGGGCCCTCGTCGGCCCACGGGGTGTATACGTACTTGATGGGGAGCGGCTCTCCAGGCTTGCCGCACTTTTTCAACCGAAAGAACGTCTTTTGGATCATTTTCTGTGGCTGTGCATTTTATTTTCGAACAAAAAATGAATTGAGAGTCATGCTATGCTTTAATTTTTTTGAAAGCACTTTGAAAACGCAAGATGTATCTTACAGCTGTTGGCGCTTTTCCCGCAGCTTAAAAGCCGGTCGGAGCATACCATACAAAAGGATCCACGTACCCACGAGTGTCCCAAACATACAGAAAACGTTAAAAGATTTCAGCACCGCCCTATTGAAGGGAGGCATGAGCTCGAGGAAGAGTTTCTGGCGGACTCTGTCCCTGGGCAGGGAGTCTGTGCTATAGAAATTGCTCCTCGGATTGGTGATGAGCTCGTGCGCTCGCTGCAGACGCAGCAGTTCTCTTTGCCCCTCTCGTGTCTTCGTGTCGCAAGCCTTTGATTTGAGCCGAAACTGCTCGTGCACTTTTTTAATTGAGGCTTCTCGATAGCTATGCTTGATGCCGAGTATCTCAAGGGGCCTCTGGTTGGACATGAGAAACATTTTTTGCTCGCGATCGCTGCCAAAGGGGCCAGGGCCGTCTTCCGTAAAATCCTTCAGCTTTTTCGATCCAAGGCATGGCTCGCACTGCCAGCGAAATGCCATGCTAACGATATTGTGCTGACGTACGTTACGCTGGAGCGTTGCGGTAGAGAGCGTTCGCGTGGGTATCTGAAACCGCATGGAACACTTTTGAATGAAATAAAAAATAAGATACATTTGGATCAAAGCGCTATGACTACATACACATGGCAATCACACCTCAAAGGCCTCAAATATGACCTGGGCGGACAAACGGTCCAAGTTTCGCTGCGCCTCAGCGGGCGTCGATCCCCAGCAGAGCATCCAGCCCAGCGCCCGCGTATTCACACACAGCGGCTGAATGCAGTACCCCTCGGAAAAGTACAATCGGTGCGCGATGTAAAAAGGGTCGTTGAGGACGCTCTCTGGAACACATTGCCTTTGAAGAGTGAAAGACTTGTTGTGGTTTTGCGGGCAATTGCTCGGCAGTGCAGTCTCTGTGGTGCCCTCCCTAGAGGTCGTGAACAGTCGGCACCGGACAGGTGGAAAGTTGACTGAAGCAAAATACTTCCCTCCTGCATGGTCCCTGTGCGCAGTAAACGCAATGGGCAGCGAGTTGAAGGCGAGGGCGCGCGGTGCTGACTCTAGGCCTTCTTGCATGGGCGGTATTCCCACCGCCATCTTCACGTACTCAATTGCGATGTCTATCCCAGTGGTCTGGATGTTGAGGTGAAATGTCTCTGCGGCACCGAGGCGCAGATTTGCCTCGATGACGACTGCACGCTTGTTGACGGTATCGTACTTTGCCTCAAAGTGCAGGATGCCGTTCATCGTTGGGCCTGCGCGTGTGACATACGTCTCCACGAGGTCTCGAAGTGCACGCAGCTTCTCATCAGCGAGAGCAGATGGTGCGAGCCCACCGCTTTCCACGAAGAACGGAAGTGTCTGTGACGGAAAATTGTCGGAAATCAAAACGTAGAGAATCTGGCCATTGTGCACAAGACAGTCAATATCGACCTCGTCCCCCTCAATGTACTCCTCCACGAGGATGCTCGGAGGGACAGATTCTTCCGCTGACGTGCCATCTGCATCGCTACGTAGAAAGGCGTAGAAGGGCTGGAGGGAAGCAAAAGCGTGGGTAGCGCACTTTCGAAGCTCGTCTGGAGAGTCACACTTCATGACGTACGAACTGCCTGCGCCGGGGCTCGGCTTGACGATCAAGGGAAAGTAAAGCTTTTGCTCGGATGCTATCGGCTGCGACAAGCGCTCTATGGCCCTGTCAATATCTGCCAAACACGAGAGCTGAATCTCCCGCGGGGCGGTCAGGCCAACGCTGTGGCACCACTTTCGAAAAAGTGCCTTGTCCTGCGTATGCATGACATCGTGTGGGGGCAGCGGTGTTATCACTTTGCCGAGATGCTGTGCAAGCACTGCGCACGGATATATCCCATACTCGTCAAAGGAGACGACGCCATCGATGCGCTCACCGTCGATTTGGTGGAGAACTTCAGGCACAAGGACGTCCTCACGCACAGATGAAATGATAACCCATTTGGCTATAAACGGAAGTGCCCATTCTTTTTTCTCTGTACTCACCATAATGATTCGAACACCAAGCACATGGGCGAGATTCTGGTAGATTACGCCACGATCGGCGCTGCTCGTAAAGATCGCGAGGATAGTCTTATTTCGGAGAAGGCCATCGGTGAACGCAAAAGGGGCCTGCATATCTCTGTCTCTCACACACACTTCAATACAGTCTTCGTAACCATAAACGTAAATGCAAAAAGTTCAAGAAGCAGGTGAAACTACTTGAAATTGCGCAAATGATTAAGAATCTTCGTGCACAAAAAAGTGCAGGAGCACAAAGGTTCGTCAGCAACACTGCCTTTAGAAATTCAATCTTAAAAGACAACTCTCCACCAAACTCCATCAACCGATCTCTCGCTCTACTCGAATTCATCAAAATGACTTTTTGTAAAAGTCATTGAACAAGTCGTTGTCCACCTCAACCTCGGGCAAGAAATCAAGGTCAAGAGGTGGCTGCTTGACTGCCTTCTCCTCTTGTTCCGGAGTAGACTTTGATGGTTCTTTTGCCTTCTTACCTTTCTTCACAGCTTTACCTCCCCGCTTCTTCGTCTCTTTGGTCTCTTTTTCTGCGGACTTCTCCAGAACATGCTGAAAATTTTTGATATACCCTCTGCTTGGGGCGTCGGCGAGATTCATGAACCCAGGCACCCAGCAGACATTCAATTCGACTTTGCTTTTCGAGAGCTTGTGCAAAAGCTGCTGGATGATATTATCCATGACATTTTCGACGAGCACTGCGGTGTGGGGCTCTTTCAGCAAGTCTTCCTGCTCCTCCAGAAGCTCTGTTTCCGTCGGTGGCTTGGAGTCAGCCGCTTCGAATTTCATCTTGCGCTGCCAGTAAGCGATACGCTTGACGATCTCCTTGTTATCAATGCAGAGCGTGACTTGGGAAGCTTCACTCGTTGCTATTGTATGAACAACGCCGTGCACAGCACCCACAAGCTCGTTGTACTCGATGCTGGGCTTGATGCTGAACGGCGGGACGCCACCATCCCTGCCAACGCGAAATGGTGCGCTGAAGCACGAAATGCGCTTTGGGCTGAGCTCAACGACGCCCCACCCTGCCGGGCTAGCGTCTGAGAAGACGATGAAGTGCTTGTCGTCAACCTTTGGCTTCTTTGAGAGAAGCTTGAACTCTTCGCGAATGCGCGTGAAGTACTGCTCATCAGTATAGCTGAAGACTCGCCGAATCACAGCCCAGACTTCATACGGAAGCTCATCTTTCTTGATGTTCACCCAGTGCAGTGGGCCAAAGAGCGATGGTCGTATTATCTTGTCGTCAAATTTTCTGCATTCAATGTCCTCGATGGAAATGAAACGCTGTTGGTAACACGAAAGGTCTGCATAGCGTTTTACAGCGACTGCTGGCGCGATACATCTACTGAAAGAAGACTGAAGCTGACCGAAGAGTCCACGAGCAACTGTACGCATGGAAAGATGAAATATACAAAATGACAACTATACGACAATCTCAAACGAGTCAGATTTTCACCTGTGATCAATTAGACAACCAATTTTATTCCTGGATTTTCGATTTGTGCTTACTCAACAGTCTGGAAGAGTGGGGTGACTTTCTTGAGGTGCGCTGGGTGTTCCTTGCCGGACTCCTTTGCCTGTACTGCATTCTTCTCATTCTTCTCAAGGAGAGACGTGAAGGTCTTGTCCTCCGTCGCCTCACCGAAGCGCTCATTCCAGACCTTCTCGACGATGTACCCCATGCGGTAGTTGCCGCTGGCGACGCACTCCTTCATGACCCAGAGCCAGCTCTGGGCGTCTGGCTTGATCTTGCTGCGCTGCTCCATCTCTTCGATGAGGTCGAGCATGGCGCAGAGCTTGTCGCCCTTCTCTTTGGCAGGCTGGGCGTCCGGTGACTCAAACTTCTCGTCGCACTCGTGGATGCGCTGGAGGGTCGCGTTGTACGCGCCGAGGTCCGGTGGGGTGTTGTTCAGGTTCATCTGGACAAGCAGCTCTCCCGCCTGGTCGTAGTACTTCGCGCCCTTGATCTTGGCGATCCACTTGGACGTGTCGGTGTTAACCTCGTAGCCGAAAAGATCTGTTTTCTTGACGTCTTCCTTGCCGGAGGCAAACCGTGCTGAGAACGCACTGATGGAGGCCTTCGTGGCACGTGGAAGAATGGAGCAGATGCGGTGCATGGATGAATAAAAAATCGAATAGAATTTGTAAGTAGTGTGGGCTTAGCAAAGGGAAAAAACCAAGAGACTTACTGGAGATATACTTTTATTTCATACAACTGATACAGATAGAATGCATTTCGAACAGTCCAACTACTCTCCCCACCCCGGTACGGTATCGTGGCGCCAGAACTGCTTACGTAGCTTGTGCATCATCTTGAGCACGTCCTCGACCTTGTGAATGCCGAGCTGCGTGTTGTCGCGCGCGCGGACGTTCACGCACCCAGACTCGGCCTCCTCTCGCCCAACGACAAAGATGAAGTTGTAGTACGCCTGCTGCGCGTTTCGGATTTTTTTGTCGAGCTTGTTCTCTGAGAGGTCCGCATCGCAGTAGAACCCGGGGACATCCGCGAACTGCCCCTCATCGAGGGTGCATGCGTTGACTGAGGCAGCCAGGTCAACGTCCCCGCCCTGGAGAATACTGCCGGCCTCGCCGTAGACCTCTGGCGACTCGAAAACCTTGCGCAGGCGCGCTGCGTAGTCGAACTGGTACTTGGATATTGGCACAATCATGATCTGCCGGGGCGAGAGCCAGAGCGGCCAGCGCTTGCCGCCCTCGTAGTGCTCCGTGAGGATGCCGATGCAGCGCTCGATGCTTCCAAGGATGGCGCGGTGGATCATGATGGGCCGCGTGACTTCGCTCTGTGCTGCCGCGTTGCTCGTCTTCTCGGCGTACTTGAGGTCGAAGCGCTGCGGTAGGTTGAAGTCGAGCTGCGTCGTGCCAAGCTGGTGGCTCCGGCCCATGCTGTCGCACACCTCGACGTCGATCTTTGGGCCGTAGAACGCGCCCTCGCCTTCGTTGAGGACCCAGAGCTTCGTCTCGAACACGCTGACCATGAGCGCGTACGCGCCCTCGTGGTTGATCAAGTCTGCAACAAATTTCTTGAGTGGTGACGTGGACGCCGGGCCGCGGACCTTCGCCTGCTTGAGCTCTTCGCGGATCTCCTTGCGGAAGGCCTGAACCCGAGCGATGGAAAGCGGCGAGCCGTCGTATGCAAACGTTCCAAAGCCATACGCGCCCCAGAACTGGGCAACCGGGGATTCCGCCGCTGCCTCACCGCTGCTTCCGTCGACAAGCGGCCACCAGCCGTCGTGTTCTGCGCACCCGGAGTCCGGCAGGAGCGTGCGGATGGCCTGCGCTACACGCGCGAAGCAGAAAGCGTTCAGTGCGCTCTGCAATTTCGACTCGGCGAGCTCCCAAATCGCGTCCTCGCCGATATAGAGCTTGTTCGCGGGCTTCGTGCTGAGCATGAGCTTGTAGTCCGTGAACCCGAGGACGCCCTCGTACACGAAGCCAAGGAAGTCGAGGTTCCTCCCGATCTCCGCGTGGAGCTGGTACGGCGTGCAGAATATGTGCGCGTCGTCCTGCACGAAGCGCGTTACACGCGTGAGACCGCGGAGCGCGCCGCGCACCTCGTTGCGGTGGAGCACGCCGAACTCTGCGTAGCGCAGCGGGAGCGACTTGTAGCTGTGCGCCTTCAGGCTGAAGAGGACGCAGTGGCCGGGGCAATTCATGGGCTTGACGGCCATGGACGAGTCGGCGTTGTCCCCGGACGCGTCGGCGGCGGTGCCCTGCGCGTTTGAGGCGCTGTCGTTCGCGATGAGGAAGAGGTTATCGCGGTACTTGTCCCAGTGGCCGCTCGTCTTCCACAGCTTCTTATCATAAATATTCGCGGTGATGACTTCTTCGTAGCCGCGCTTCGTGTACTCCTTGCGCATGAATGTCATAAGGGAGTTGTAGATGCGCGTGCCGTGCGGGAAAAAGAACGCTGAGCCGGGGCACGCCATGTCGACAGACGTGTTGAACAGCGCGTGGCCGATACCGACTGTTTTGTGGTCGAGCTGCGTCGACGCGCGCTCAAAGTACTCTGCGTATACCTTCGCGAGGGCATTCGTGGGGAACGATATGCCGTAGACGCGCTGCAGGCACATCTTGTGGCCCTCAAGCTGGAGACACTCCTCAGCGCTTGCAGAGTGGACGCCACCGACTTTCGTGAGGACGACTTTCCGCACGACGCCTGTCGAGATGACGTGCGGGCCGCGGCACAGGTCGATGAAGTCACCGCAGCGGTAGGCCGTCAGGACGCATGCGTCGCCCTCGGTCTCGGTGCTCTTCTCAATCCACTTCTGCTTGAGCGGGTTGTCGTTGAAAAGCGCGATAGCCTCTGGCTTCGTGAGGACGAGGCGCTGAAATTGGTGGTTCTCGCGCTGGATGGCACCGATCTGCTTCTCGAGCTTCTTGAACTCGGTGCTCTCCTTGATGGCGCTGGCGACGGATGCCTCATAGAAAAAGCCACCGCCAGTGACGAGCTTGTCCGATTTGGTGTATTTCGAGCACATCTTGTGCAGCTGCACGGTCATGGGGTAGCCGGATAGTTTGCTGAGATCCGCGTCTGCGGGAGCTGCACTTGCATCTACGGCCTTCTTCGAGAAGATAGCGTCGAGCGCTGGGCCGTGGTGGAGCTTGCACGGCTCGAGCGCTTTCTCCATGGCGTAGCCGAGCATATGGGCACTGCTGTGCCAGAACACGTGCCTTGCGAGGTTCTGCGTCTCCTCATCGAGCTCGTCGATGTCGTTTGAGTCGTCTGCTGGTGTCTCTTCCTTCTTCTCTGGGGCGGCATCACTCCAGTAAATAAACTCGAGGAGATCAACTGGCTCCTCGAGCGGGCGAGTGAGGTCCCACAGCTTCGTCCCATTGACTCGCGCGACGACAACAACCTTTGCGCCGACAGTGCTGGGAATGCGCTGCGTTGGCGTTGACTCACTGTGCGTGGCAAGATCTGCCTTCAGTGCATCTAGTGATGCCGCTGGGGCACTTGCAAGGGGTAGCAAGTCGATGGGCTTAGTAAAGAACCCGGTGCACGTGACATCTCGGACCTCGTCGGCGCCGTCGAGGGCTGTCAGGCGCTTCACGGCTTGGACGAGAATAGGCGTGCGCTTCGCCTTGAACGACTCAAGTTGCTTAGCGTATAAGTCCTCAAAGAGCGCTCGTCGCGGGGCCCAGTACGCGGGCGTGTGCGCGCCTTCAGCTGTTTGAGCACTCATCAATCGATTCAGTACGCGAAAATATCGAAACAAAATTCTAAAAAGTACGCGAGCAACTAGCCATAGGGAATAAGGTGTAACTACATGGTCACAAACGAGCAAAGCTGGCTTTCATGCACCTTCAGGCGCTCAGGTGAGCTCTTTGCATCCGTGCGTGCAGCCAATTCCACACTGACTTCACCTGTATCATCGTGCTTCTCGAGAACAGTAACTATGCGTTGTGGGCCTCGACGAGAACTTTCTACATCTGTATCTCGCTGTATGGCGGTACTTTCTTTAGCATCACTCTTCAACTCTAGAAGGACTGCTTTCTCACCCACTTTTCCTAACGTTGACCGTAACGTACTCGCATGCATGAGCACGAACCCAGAGGCTTCACCAGTCTGACTTGGGAGGTTTTCAGTATTCTCTGCCACGCCTACCTCTTCGTCAGCAACAAACTTTGTGCTACTTCGAGCGCTCTCAAGATCAGACAAGATCTTTGTAAAGAGTGCAGCTGAGTTCGGATCATCCATTTTCCAGAGCTTTTTGCGGCAGAGCAATACCCATCCACGGGAGAACATGCGGAGTGTGATGTACTTCGCCTTGGAAAGCTCTTCCTTTCCCGACTTTTGCACTGCTTGCCGCACAATGGTTCCGAGCCTCCACGGCGCCGCTGCTCGAGATGCCTGCGCCTTGCTCTCAAGAACAGCCTGGCACGATGTTTTCTTAAAGTTTTCTCTATGAACTGCAATCAAACCCATAGGCTTTGGGCTTTCGTCTCTGCACAGCCAGGCCTCAAGATCGGAGCGTGTGACATCTACGCACCCGTCCTTCTGCAGAGACTCGCCCTGCGAATTGACAAGTAGGCTGCGAACAGACCAAGGCATGGGCTTTGCTTGAACCACTCCCAGGCCCTCCTCAGCACGGAGCACTTCGGCAATCTCACCAGAAAACTTTCCATTCGTAACTTCGATGTACTCACCTGGAAGTGGTAGTCGGTTTTGCGCTGTGAGAATAGAATCGACTGTGGATGGAAGTATTTCGACCGGATCACCGTTCTTTGCGCGTGCTTTTGGAGGGGAAATATTCTGCGCTGGCTCACTCACAAAGCTCTTTGTCGCCTTGGACGATAAATCTTGAAAGTACTTTTGTGCAAAGTCTCCAGGGTCCATTTCTCATGAAAACATTGTGATGGTATTGAATTTGTGTAATTTCTAATAGATTGCTTCATAGCACTGCGTAGCAGAGTAATACGACTACCCACAGCTGTGTCACATCCTACTTCTGAAGCTTCATTCATACATCCCTGACTTCAAACCCATGCTCCATCCGTTTGAGGTCTTCACAAAATTATACGCTGCGCGTGAGATGCGGCAGACCAGCTACATTAACAGACCTTCGCGGTTCATCTTCCACTGCCTCTACGCTCTTCGTTTGGCTGCCGACGGCCATCTCGTACCACCACATGAAGTTCACCTTGCCGTTCGGGTCTGTGTATGGCAGATAGTCGATTGTTGTGCGCTCATGATCGCCGAGCCTCTTGTTGGCGTCAACGAGCGCCTGTCGAATGTGGTCCATGTGTTCTTTCTTGGCCTCAGCCTTTTCACTGTCAACATTCACGACCTCTTTCGAGGACGCAGCCTGCTTTGCAGAATCACCGATGGACTCTATCCAGTCCTGTCGCCACGAATTCACTAAAAACTTGACCTCTTCATAGCGATCCGGGGCAAAATAAACGTACCAGTGTGTATCCTCCTTCTTCTCAAAGTATATCCATCCTTCCATGCGCGCCTGGTGGGTGACCTGGCGCAAGTGCCTCCTGCTGTCGAGCGGGATGCCAGGGACCTCGAGACACTTCGTCCACAGACTATCGAGCCGGCACGGCTGGTTGTAGAACAAGACTGAGAGCACAAAGTTCATGGGCTTCCCAGAAGTACCGCGAGGCAAAGCGACATGATCAAAAATGTGACGATGCCACCGAAAGTTATCTGGAACCTTTATGATGTCGGGGTGGTGTTTGAGCTTCGCC
This sequence comes from Perkinsela sp. pyNocScin1, assembly GCA_964019655.1. Taxonomy (NCBI): domain Eukaryota; phylum Euglenozoa; class Kinetoplastea; order Prokinetoplastida; family Perkinselidae; genus Perkinsela; species Perkinsela sp. pyNocScin1. Next base: position 973,385 of record CAXHTR010000001.1, read on the forward strand.
GCGGGATACGTTTGATGCAGCGATCGATAACCTCGCTGTGCTTCCAGGCTTTTTACTAGCGAGCGCAGCATAGTTTATAAGTAATAAATCTACTCAGTAATATCAAAGTACTCTAAGAGAATTGCTGTTGTAAGAATATAAAATCGTGGGATATTCACAGGTCGGTTAGCTCGGCTCTGGACTTTGCAAAGGCACGATGCGCTGCCACGGCCTCGGGAGACTTTATAACCATCATATTGACAACAGCGTATTGCTTGCGTTTCTTCTGTAACTTGGTGCTTGACTCCAATGATCGACGACGAAGGAGATTGCCCTGCGCCACTGTACTCATATCGCTTTCGCTTTTGCAGACCGCAGCGTTTGAGTCATCATCAAAGCCACTGCCAGTATCGTCTGCGGCTGCATCGCTCGACACCTCCACAACATCGAAACGCACGCGATAGCCACTGCGGAGCGCCCGCATGTTCTGGCCGCGGGCCAGTGATGATTCGGTGAAATCTATGGTTGGTGCCGTATCTGGAACCTTACCACATGGTGCGTACTCAGGGAACATTTCGCGCAGCGCTTCTTCATGCACACAGTCCGGGCTTTTGATGACCGGCTTGTTCAGAGCGAATGGGTCAATGGAGTCACCGTCCGCATCGCACACAATTTTTCCCTTTCCGTGCATAATTGCGCTGATTGTTCCGGTGTAATATCGCTCGGTGATTGCTGAGCGAAAAAGCCTAGTGAATCGCAGAGACATTGATCAGTACAAATAGTGAAGTGAACAAGTATTAGGCTGAGGGATGACAATAGCGATGAACATCGAAGGGGACACTTAGTGCTGTGCTGGCCCAAAAGCACGCTCTCGGCACGCAGATAGAAAGGATCCGAGACAGACCCTTTCGGCGCCCTTTCCATACTCTGCTGAATACGGCGGGTACACCTCACTCATATACTGTGATGCGAAACGCGACTTGCTGTCACCCTCCACACAATGGATCAAAAGTGGAGCAGCTTTGGTGCGGCTAAATAGAGCGTTCGTATGGAGCTCAACCACCTCTAGCAGGGCCGCGAAGGACGGATAGGCAGGGTTGAGGTGGAACTTGCTCTGTTTCCATGAGTGCGCACTCTTGCCAAAGAAAACGATGAGTTCAAAGTATGCGTCCAAGATACACACAGCATCGTGTTGTAGCACTCTCGTGTCAAGCGGGACATGCACACCGCGAAGGTTCTCTTCTGCGTCGCACGCATAGCGCAAGACATTGGGCGCAATCATTTTAATCGTGTTGTTCACATCCTGCCCGATTAGATGGTTGATGCGATACAGCTGCTCATCGAACGACGCGTTAAAGCTTTGAAATATATCGGAGCGGAGCATGTGATAGAACCAAACTGGGAGATGCGCGTGGCTTTGCGGTAAATCTTCACTCTTCGAGGCGAAGAGCCGGTATACAAGAATCAATAGCTTTTCGACAAAGCCTCTCAGAAAAGGGTAGATTGATTTTGGGCTAACCTTCTCTCCATCCTGTTGTGTGACTGCAGGTACGGCGTAAAAGTCTACGCAGTAGCGCTGCAATGCCGGCAAGCGCTTCTGCTGCATAGAGTGTGCAATGTACTTGACCATCACGACAAAAGCAGTCTGCTGGTCGAAACCTCCAGACTGCTTGTAGAAGGGAATGGATCGCAAGTTTGGCTGGAGGTATGGGCCCACGCCTTTCCGTGCTGTAGTCACTCGCACCACTCGCTCACCACTCCGATTTGTATAGGCTGTATGAAACTGGAATACGCGCACAGTGTGACAGTCATAATCGAGCTGCTGGCTCGGTATGTCACCCACCTCTGTCGGCTTCGAGTCAAAAAACAAGGTCAGCGTGGACTCTGGCTCACACGCGCTCGATCGATAAGACACTTGACCCCGTGTTTTCGAAGGCTTTCCTTCCTCTCGGCAGTGGCCGATGCACCCTGCCACAAAAGTTTCTGCTGTCGAGTGCACTGAATGAATGACGTCGGACATGCGCTGGCTTCTGTGTGCGGCCTGAAAGTGGCGGGACATAGTGTCTTCGAAGATTTTCGATCCAAAGCTCTCGTGCAGAAATACGATCCCACCGCTTTCCCTCGCGAGTGGCTCGAGATTCTCAAGGCCAACTGTGTCAAGTGCGCAAATGAAAAGATTGACAGCGATAGCCTGTGTGCAATGAAGATTACTCTGCAAGCTTCTCCACAGACTCGTATCTGTGCCTTCAACGCCGATAGAAAGTTTCTTGGCGGCTGCTTCCTTTGCCCCTGACAGAAAGCTCGACTCAGGCTCGACGGGCATACCCAGGCCTCGAGTTATTCGCCCACCGATGAACGTATGCATCTCGATGCGGTATGAGTTTAAGCATTTGCCTGTCAAAGGGCCTGCAGCTTTTACATGCGGGCAAATAATAGCATTGAGGATGCAGGTGGCTATGTGGAGCGCAGCTCCAGTGCAACGCTTTGGGCACGGTGACGATCCTACGCCGCCACCGTCGTTGGGGATGATGTGCTGCAGTATCTTAGACATGGCCTCATCTGCCTCTGCGCGGGGCAAAACGTATGCATTATTAACTTCGGAAGCACATGTCCCTGGGGCGATTTGAAGATGACTGCAGATTTCTGTTTCGCTGTACATTCGATCCGCTGAAAAGACGCAGCATTGCGCAAATGTAGAGTCTTTGAGCTCCCAGACACATACAACCTCAGCGTATGAGATGAGCATCACGCGAGTATGTGGTGGTAAATCCTGCAAAACAGACACGATGCGTTGCGTCAGTGCAAGAAGCTCGCTGATTTTAACAGATGCGTCCACTACAAAGCAGTGGACTTCAACTGGGGTTCGCAGTTCTGGCTGGGGAATTAAATATTCCGAAACGTCTGCTGGGCACACTGGAGAGTAGCTCACCTGCTGCCCGTTAAGCGGTCTTTGATTGACCGATCGACAGAACACACAGACCCACCGATTCACGACGTGCTGCTGTGCACTATCATGCTCTCGTTCGCAGTACGAATTCAAAATTGCCCCACATTTGAGGCACTTCCACGGGCTCACGAGCATCTGGGTTGACGATGCTTTGAAGGCGTCCAGATGCAGCAAGGGCTGATAGACACAAGCGAGTGGCACGCCCAGAGGCGGTGGTACAATAGCGTTGCTCGATGACAGTACAGTGGATGTTGCGCTCTCCTTAAAGAGCGAAAGCTTGCGAAAAAGCCGCACGGCGGTGGACTCTTGCGCTGATTCTTCCGATCCTTTGGGGGAAAGCTTCTCGAGAGTCGTAGCATCTCTGTCCGTTCTATTCGGATAAATCTGCCATGTCCATCGGAGAAGTGTGTCTGGCTGTATCACGGCTTGCATTCACTATACTGCATGTCTCATAGAAAAAATGAGTACAATATGAGACAATTCTCAAAGAATTTTACATACACCCGGAGGAAGTGCACCTTACTTGCCCTCTAGAATCTTTTTGATAAAGAACTCTCCAGCCTTATAGCTCGAGCGCACAAGCGGACCAGAAGCCACATAGAGGAAGCCCATCTTCTCTCCCTCTTCTCTATAAAAATCAAACTCGCTCTGCTCAACGTAGCGAGACACCCGCATTCGGTTGAGGTCAGGCTGCAGGTACTGCCCGATAGTCAAGAAGTCAACAGCGTTTGCTCGCAAGTCCCGCATAGCCTGCAGAACTTCTTCTTGCGTTTCGCCGAGCCCGACCATGATGCTCGACTTTGTGTAGACTAAGGGAAGCTCTTGGCGTGTTGCATCGAGCCGTGCAGGTGGGGCTTTGATTTTGCTGAGGAGTGATTGCGATTCAGATACTGGTTTATAGAGCTCCTTAGCCCATCGGAGAGTGTTCAGAGACTGCTTGTAAGAGGCTTTTCTATCGCGAACGCGAGGTGTCAGTCGCTCAACGGTCTCAATGTTATGCGCGTAGACATGCAGTCCGCTTGCTGCGACCTCCTTCACGCTTGCCTCGCTTCCCTTGAAATCGCCGACGAGGCACTCGAGGTAGAGCTTTGGGTTCCGCTCACGAACGCGCCGAATAGTCTTTGAGACGTGTGCACATCCACCGTCTGCGAGGTCGTCTCGATCGACCATCGTGATGACGACGTAGTCAACTGAGAGCTCCTCAAGGGCCTCCGCAATGTTCTCTGGCTCCTTTGGGTCGAGCGCAGAGGGCTTCGCCGTAGTTTTGATACTGCAGAACCTGCACCCTCGCGTGCACTCTTTTCCCATCATCATGATAGTCGCTGTTGCGCCGTAGGCTTTCCCGTCGCTTGTCTGGACACCGCCCCAACACTCGCCTATGTTCGGGCATTTGGCCTCCTGGCAAACCGTTGCAAGATTTTTTGCTTTGAGCTGGTTTCGTATCTTGACGTAGTTTGGATACTGGGTGGCGCCCTTCGGAATTCGAAGCTTCAGCCATGAGGGTAGGGGGTTGATACCTCGCTTGATGTTCTGGTTGCTTGCAGTGGTGGCTGGCGAGCCTGCAGCGGGCAGAAAGCTCTCACCGCTCGATCGCGCATCCTTGTCAAGCTTGGCCCGAAACGTTTTCAAGAACGACTCTTGGTTTGCAGAGAGCTGAGGTGCCTCTGATGCTTGATGTCTCCGCGCAGCGTGCCATGGGGACCAGAATGTATCACGGGTCGGCCTATTCGAAACCGAGAGTAGCCTATTGATACTTTTAGAAGTGTGCATCGTGCATGATATGCGAAGTGGAAAAGAATAAGGAAGAACAATGGCAGCGCGCTTTCAAAGCACTAAAAACATAGAAATAAAGAAGCAAAAACCATTAAGATACGCATCATTTCATCAGAGATCTTCACTCAGCTCATCTTGGGCGGAATCTGACGCTTCCGAGCTATTTTTCTCAATGATGAGACTTCGCTCTTTGTCATTGACACCCTTGAGCTTCGCCTCCAGAAATGCATCAACTTCCGTTTCGGAATCTGAAAGAATGATATTGTCGAAAATGCTACCAGACTTCACCTGCCAGAGGTCGAAGCCGACTCTTGCGAGAGGCTTGCGGGTGAGATATAGCGTATCATCTGCTTGATAGTTCGGATTGTCGATCTTCCGTGGGGCCCACTTGCCCTTATACGCTGGGTTGGGAATGCGCTTGGCTTTCCATTCGCCACGATACTTTGGGTTCTGAAGTGTTGGGGCTTCCCACGTGCCATCTTCTTCGTCATCCCAGTGCTCAGGTTTCTTCGCAGCTGGGTCGGGGATTTTCTCTGGCTCAGCATCCCAGTCTGCGGGCTTGCTGTCAGTCGGGTCGTCGATCATCTCAGCATCGACCCAGTCAGCAGGCTTCTTGTCGCCCGGGTCGTCAATGACCTTTGGGGGCAAAAAGTCCCAGTCTTCTTCGAGAGAGCCGCTTTCAATGAGTTCGCTGTCGAGGTGTACCTCGTAGGTGTTGTCTGGCTTCAAAATAAGCTTGTACGCGTGTGTGAGCGTGTCATCGGCGCAGCGTGGCTCTTTCTTCCACAGCAAGTTTGTACCCTTGTAGTGGAAGATCAGGTGAATCTTGCGCACATGGCCACAAATGTCTGGCCCAAACATAATGAAATACTCACTGTCGCCGGTGAACTTCTCGCCATCGAGATCTGGAAGGACTTTGATATAGCCACCACCGCAGTCTATTTGCTGGTCATGCTTCACTGTGAATGCAAGAACAAGATTCTTCTCAAAATTGGTGAAAGGTTTCTCAATCGGAGCACTCAGCGCGTAAAACTTGGAGTCCATGGATGTGCGGATGCCTTTCCCGATAAGAACATCGCCGTACGCCACGCCCTTCTCGAGCGCAAATGCACCGTATTCGCTCACTGTGCTCTGGGTCCAGCGATCCATTGCATTTTCATCGCTGAAATCTTCTTTAAAGTGCGTATCCGCGCGTAAAATGGGAAGAATCGCACTGAACAGAAAGCAGCTGGTCATGTTGCGTATAAAAATGAGTGAAAACAGTGATTTTTGTTGCCTTAATTGATTGAATACTGAAAAAAAAGCCAATAGCGACGTTAAGGCATGACATAAAATCTAGGAGCCTTACGCGGGGTTTCAGCGTTGCCGGGTCACAACTACTCTTGAAGAGCCTCGGCAATACCGCTAGATGGCTTGATGGGTGTGATCGTGTTCGAAAAGATCGTTTGGATCCCCTTACGTGACAAGGGTGACTTTTCTGGGGCCCGGATACGATAGGAGAGTCCATAGAAAATGAGCACCTCTTCGTTTTCCAGGGGTCGCTTTGTTCGTATACAACGCTCATATCTGCTGAAACAAAACTTGCAATTTGCCTTCAGCTTCTTTTTGTCGACTTTGTCGCGATAGTCATTTACCATAGATGCAACGCAGCGGACTTCACCACCGTCGATCTGGATGTTTGCCTTGTGGTGCAGAAGGTAGCCGCTATTCGCGCCTTGTCTCATCTCGTCTGTGGGCTTGAAGAGGCCCGAGTACGCACCGATGCGGGCGTTATCGAGTATTCTTCCGCAGACGTATACGCCCATACCGGCGTCTTCAATCTGTGACGGTGCGATGATTAGCGATGGCCCACTCTGCTTTGCGTAGCGGATGAGCTGCTGGTATGCCTCAATGCGCTTTTGTGGCAGCTCGTGGAGAAATTGAGCGATCGTACTTATGCGACGAAACTGATTGTTCAATCCATCAATCTCTTTATGGTTTTTTGGAACTTCGTATAGCTCACATGAGACGTCAATAGGTGAAGTGCTACCTCGAGACTTTTGAGGGCTTCCGTTGAAAGTCTCAGTGATGCGCTTCTTGTACTTTTGACGTAACTCTTGCAGAGTGGCATCGCTTGCTACTTGTGGCTCATCTGAAAGGGATGAGCCATCGTGCCAGCTATTGCTCTGCATATTTACAACTTTTGCTGCTTCGCTCGCACTCGTGAAAGGGAGTGCTGGCTGGGTCAGGATAGTGCGAGCTTCTGCGTCCCACTTCGCGGCGATTCCTGATCGGTCGATGTACAGCATCCACATCAGGTCAGTGATCACCGAGCTGCCGTCATTCTCGGCGTCAGTCTTGAGGTGCTCCTGTTGTACAGAAAGGTACACAGTCGCGTTGTGAAGGACGATGACGCGTAAATAGGGGTACGGTCGCAGAAAGCTTAAGCCCATGAGCACCGTCTGCAAACCAATTGTTTCCTCAAAGAGGGCACTCGGCGTGGCGATGTCAGTGCAGTCCGCCATGTGCTTCTTGTCAAATCTTGCAGGAAGGTGATTCGGTTTGTAGCTTTGAAGAACTAAGGAGTGCATAGCATCAATGGACTTGAACTTTTCCGGAAGCTCGCGCTCAAGGAGCTTTAAGAATTTACTGAGTGGCAGATTCTCTTCTGCCTCACATTCAAAATCTGGGAGCTTGGGACGTGACAGTGCAGCCTGAGCCTTCAGTGATTCGGTCTCCATTGTCTTCAGCTTCTTTTGCGATAATGGTCTTCCACCTTTTCCTGCCCTTTTGGGAATAATCGTCAAAATTTCAACAGGTTCGTGCGTGTCCTTCGCAGCGAGGGCTTCCTTCGCAAGCTCTGACATTGGAGGATTAGTGACTACAAGGAAAAGTAGAGAAGAAGGTGTTCGCGGGATGCAAGGATAGCGTTCGGTTGTCTAAGAAATTTTACTGGTTAATAGCTAAAGGTGAAGGCTACCACTTACATCGCTGAAGCACGAAGTAGGCCCTCTGACGGCTGCTCTATCTTGGGGGTGAACTTTTCGAAATGGTCCATCGGGTCTTCGTCAACCACCTCACTCTTTTCGAGAACATACTTGATTCCCTGCTCCATCTCCTGAGCCGCATCGCTTGACACTGGGAGGAGCTTCAGCATTTTTCGAATATCACTCGAAAATGGGTAAGCTGGGTGCCGCTGCGCATGGAATGAGTCAAAAGTGGCATACATTCGCTTTGCAGCCAAAAGTGGGTGCCACTCCTCGTCATCCAAGTTCTCTTTCTCTGCATCAGAATTCTTGAGCGACTCGACGAATGACTTTTTGAATGCGATGAAAGAGTGGAAGGCCGCTCGAAACACATCTGCTATAATCACGCCAAGCCATTTGATGTATCGAAAGTTCTGCTCTTCGAGAACACCCCTCTTCACGGCAATCACGAACTGGCATAGGTATCCCGAAAAATTTCGGCCCTTTGCGCCAGACTCCTTGAGCGTCTTGTGTATCCACGCGATCTGGCTAGGTGGTGCCATTTCTGGAACAGTTGGAAGTGCGATGGTGCTCGCAGATGCACTCTCAGACGCCAAATTCAGCTTTTGCTTGAAGACAGTGGACGGGTCGGACAGGCCCTTGTTTTTTGCATCCACTTGGTCGTCGTTTTGCTGCTGCAGGCGAGAGGTCAACACAGCAGAGGTCACCATGTTATCGCTCTGGGCGTTCACTTGGTCAATATCTGGGAAGTGGACTGTTCCGGCAACCTCTTCCTCCTCCTCATCTGCCGGTGGTTTCTTCAGAATACGCATGCGGTAAAATAAGCTCCTGTCGTAGATCCACTGGTTGACATCGGCCATCTCAAAGTATGCGTCCCAGTACTTTTTCGCTGCCTCCTCATCCATAAAATCGTATCCAAATTGGGCACGCAAACAATCAAAGCGAGGGTCATTTGCTGGCACGGTCCGTGGATAGACGGAAGCTTCGCTCCGAAACGTGATGTTCGAATGCTCACCGTTCCCGCGTCCACAGTATTGCGTCTTCTCGGTGGGGCAAAAGGTACAGCGGCGCCGGAAGTGGCGATTGATCGTTGCGCAAAATGTGCACTGCCAGTCTCCCGGCTTCGCCTCAGCGGGCAAGGAGCCCTCTTCACCGATAGGGTGCTGGAATGGACATTGATTGTCATAGCATTTTCCCTGCAGGTACTCATGGCATGGCGGACTGTAGTCAAGCGCTCTGTGCGATGCCGCCTTGGTCACCGTTTCATCTTGCGGAAGCGTTGCCCCAAACTCGATTTCGGACACCCACTTTTGCTGAAACTCGGTGATCTTGAGAAGATACGTCGCGTCGAAGACGCCGATCCAGCTGTCCATAAGCATTTTGTATTTTTTGCTCTCTGATGCGGTCTTGTAGGGCATTGAGTCTTCTATGAGGTCGACTATGTCGTCCTGAAAGAAGAATTTGAAATGGCTACTTGTATCCTTCACGAGCGAATCGAGGACATACCAAAGCGCGCGCTGATGGTCAATGTCTGTTTCTGAATGCTCATGCGACTGCCCGCCTTCAGCTGCATTGTATGCAAACTGCTTGATGTGTCTTTTTAGTGCTGCACTTGCCAGTTCCTCGTTCTGTACATCCCTTGCGAGCTCTGTCGCACGCTTGATATTATCTTGGCTTGGCCAGCGCAGCGTGCGGAGAAAACGGCAGAATCTATTCATCTTGACGAGAGTTTCGATGTCGTATTCTTGGGGCCTATCGAACCCTTCTATCACGCTAATTGGCTGAACCTCGGTCATAGTAATTCCTAAAGAATAGACTATCGTAAGAATATGCTGACTCTCCCGTGCCGTTTCACTAAGACTCATATCATGCATCAGAATATATGCGAGTATAGGTTCATTGCAAGCTCCTCCATTGAAAATAGCGTTTCTGCACGCTTCTTGGCGTTTCGTCCGATTTCTTCCCGTTTCTTGTGGTCCTCCATAAGATCCAACATGGCAAGCGCGAAGCTCTTGGGATCATTTTCCGTGAGTATGCCATACTGCTGCGACTGGCCGATGGTCTCCAAAAGACCGCCTGTACAAGTAGCTACGACAGGCTTGCCACAGAGCATCGCTTCCACAGGGACAATGCCGAAATGCTCGTTTAGCGGGGTGAATGCTACGGCATCAGCGCGCTGCAAAATACCCCACTTTAAGTCGTTTGACATGTTGGGTAATATGCTAACCATGTGAGCAATAGGGCCTGATATCATCTGTTGGATGGATTTCATACAGTCTCGGTTGTCTGCAAGCCGATGATCGTACCCGCCTGCAAGGATAAGGTGGACACGCACGTTTTTGGCACGCAGGCCAAGTTTCATTGCCATTTCTTGTATTTTCAATATCTCCTCGAGCATCGAGAGAGCGAGCACTTGGTTTTTCTTCGGCTCGAATCGACTGATCGAAACGATGAGAAATGTCGTGGGCGATCGCTTGAGAAATATCTTTGGGATAGCTCGATAGCCTTCAAAGCCGGCGATAGTGCCGCATGTGCTCTCGTTGATTTCAAGTGTTGGCGCTCCCGAGTAGTGCTGCACGGCAGGATAGACAACATCACTTCTCAGGCAGGTATGGGTACCAAAGAATGATTCGCTCACACTTTTAGTGAATTCGCTGTTGTACAGAATGCTATTTGCAAAGAATAAAGATTGCCTCTCTGCAAAGTTAAAAACCCAAGCATAGATTTCATGCAAGAGGGATTTTTGCCATCTGGCTTCATGAAATGCTTGGTTTGGATCGCAGAAAACATCTGGAAAGTGGCAGTAGAATGCAATTGGAACTTTACTACCAAACAATAGGCGAGCAATGAGCACGGCGAAAGCTAGCTGATCTATGATGATTGCGTCCACCGATGGACAGCTGTAGGCTGTCCAAACAAGTGCCCACGTCATTGAAAGTGTCTTGCACAAACGAACAAATCTCCCCTGAATAGCGCGAGGCATGTTCTGGCCACATACAATTACCTCTGGGTTAATATTCACTACGCGTCCATTCGGCCTCGTCAAATTGAAATCATCATCATCATTCATATTCTTATCTTGCAGTTTCGGCTTCACTTCGTCGAAGCACCGGCTTGGGTCGAGACTTGTTGTCACAATAGTCGATTTGCATTCGTGAAACTCGCTTAAACCCATTACAGCGTCGATGACGAGTCGCTCTGCCCCACCGATACCAAGGTCTGGATGAAAGAAAAAGACATTCTTACTTGAGGTTCGCACATGATGAGACCGGTGCCTCCGAATAAAAGCGATAAGGCCCAAAGTTGCAATCGCAAATATCCGAAACGAGAAAGCAAGCAGCGATAAAACACGCATAATGATAGACATCATTTTACTAGAATCAATGAAATATGGTGTGATATGGTCCGATCAATTTGCAGGAACTTACCATACGACGAATGGATTCACATAAAATCGTACGAGTCGTTCGATACATCTGACGAAACATCACTCGACCTCGAGTCTTCGCGTAATTTGCTTCGTCTATGCTGCATGGCGAAAGAAAAGGCCTCACGGAAAGAGTCACTGTGCATGATGCTCGTCGACTTTGGCTTGTTTATGTGTGCATGCAGACTATTGCGCTTTTGACCGCTCTGTCCAGCAGTTTTCTTTGGCCTCGTGAAGCTCAGCGGCTCGGCTGTGCCCTCAAAGAACGAATCATCTGACCCTGGTGTGACTCGACTTTGCAGGGGCTTGTGACCAGTCTCTCGAATCTCACGCATCAGCTCTGCCCTAGGGCCAGTCTCTATCTCAGCGGGGATGTTCTTTATACGCACGTGCTTCACTTTCTCAGGCGCTTCACTTTTCTCTTGAATTCGCTTCGGGTTGAGCGATGTATACCGAGGTTTTCTCTCCAGAGGCCCTTTCTTTTTGATTGGGCTCAAAGTTATCAGGGGAAGTGGTAAGACGCTCTCAGGCTTATCACTGATGGTTTCTTCTTCCCCTATAACGTGATAGTTGTCGAGTGGTATTGAGCTCAGATCGAGAAACGACGAGCTACCTGCTTCATCAAACACTTCGCCATCTCCGTGTGCATCACCACTGAAAAGATCGAAAGGATCAGATTCTCCTGTGCCTGGGCGTAAGCAGATTTCATCAAGAACGAGCACTTCTAAAGCGCGAATGTTGGGATCTTCCGAAAGGTACCTCGGATCATAGAGCGACGCAAGGCCATTGCTCTGTTCGTTGCGGTCGAAGGATCGCCTGTAGTACTCTGCTCGAAGTCCTGCAAAGCCACTAGATGGATAGACATCTGCATTGGTTGGGAAGAATCGCCTCCTGGCTTGCTGTGTGCTACCATAGGTATCGGCGTCTGTGCACAGGAGTACAACAGCCGTGAAATGCATGATGAGTGCTACCTGTAAAAAAAATGGTTAATATCTTACTGCATTCTTTAGAAGATTTTGTGACTACAAGGTATACACAGATTCCCATGACGGTTCTACACAACTGCATCTTTACGAATACGCTTCAGCCTTTCGCCAAGCACGTCCAGCTTTGAGAGCTTTTTCGGTTCAGCTTCTTCTATGTGCCCATCCTCATCGTCGATTGCCGCGGGCCGTTTGGCACTAGTCTTTTCGCATTGCTGAATGACTTTTTGAAACTCATCGTACTTCTTTTCGAGTAACTTAACGAGCTCGATGGAGGCCAGACCCAGAGACGCAAAGTACATCACGCAGTATCTGATGTGTTCCGCTCTGTCAGCTAGAATAGTGCCACGGTCCTCTGTCTCTTCACCGACGACGTTCTTTGTTTTAAAGCACTTGTCGACGCTATCAGTCGCATAGGGAAAAATATCATGGAAATGACTGCGCTTGTGCTCTTGCGTAATCCGCTTAGAAAGCTCGCCTTCTTTCGAAGTATCCCCCTCACTGATGAAATCAAGATCTTCGCGGAGCTGCATGAACAGATACTTCATGAAAACCCTCGTATGCACTGAATTTCGTGGAGAGTCTGGCTCGAGCGTGCAAACTTTCAGCACGCTCCAGTCTATGCTGTCTTTCTTGAGTAAGAAGGCGTAGAGAAGGGCGATAAGCTTTGTATTCGTATTGCTCATCACAGAGGCATTATCATAAAAGTACTTGAAATAATTCTCAAATATGCCTCGGACGGTGGTTGAGCTCATGCAGAGTAATGACGCGATTTGGTGGTAGTATTTTGTGTGGAAAGCGTTAGTCGTTCCACCTCCAGCTGATGGGTTGATCTGAAAAATACCCCCGATCGATTCGCCGGGTGCCGCATCATCATCTGCAAGGCCCCTGGACACGGACGAGTGGTGCATAGAAACTTGGATCAGTATTTGGCAGACAAGGAGCTCTATCGCCCGAGTATCCAGCCGATCACTTATTTCCTCTTCCCTTTTCGTTGCAATAAACTGCATTAGCTTGTGCGATGCCTCTGGGGCGCTGTTTGATCCAGATAAAATCATGAAAATGGCCTTTCGAATCTCACCGAGCTGCACTTGATACAAGAAGTTTGATGTATCAAAGTTGATATCTTCAGTTTCTTCTGTCTGATTCTCTTCTTCTGGCGATTGCAAGGCTTCGTCTTCGTCATCTGACGCCGGGGGCATGTCCGATATGGGCACTTCTTCATCAGTTTCGGTGAAGGCAAGAAATCGCACTGATGATACGCCAAAAACGTGCTCTTTTGTCGACTCCCATGAGCGCTGGTCGAGAAGGAGAGCATTTTCGTCATCTTTAGTTTCTATTGGGCGAAAGAAGTCTGCTTCATGCTTGGGGTCGTACTTCGAGGCAGTCTCATCATTATCTTTCACACCATTCAGCGTGCTCAGCACACCTTCGAGTGAAATAGAATGAGTATTTTGCATCTCTTCGAGCTGAAAGTATGCATTTCCTTCGAGAATCTCCATCATGACGGGTGATTGCCGCTTCCCACTGCGCGTGACTGTCGCAAAATACTCGAACATCTCCTCGATGAAAACGACCGCTCGGACAGAGAGTGCCGAGGATGCCACATGGTGCCTATCGCCTGGGTAGAGCTCACGGCAGCGGTCTATAATTTTCTGAAACCCTGTGGCGTTTGCCAAGCGAAAGAAACCGGCTATTTCACGCATCACTCGTGTGACTATGGCGAAGATAGCCTCTGCGCGGCCACCCTTTGGGCCTGACGCGTCATCTTGTGCAAGCGCATCAAGTGCCTCTGGGCTGATGAGCGTGCTCAGTATTTCAAGAATGAGCGAGGTATCGATAACACGCATTGAAGTCAGAAGACCGAGGAAGCTTACATAGGCCTGAATTGAATCTAACTGGGGCTGCGTGAATCCCCGCTGCATCTTTCCGGATTTCGCTCGTTGTGATGACTCGCTGGAAAATACGGGTCGTAGCTCTGGAAATGCCCGAAAGAGCTCTTTGAAGATTTTATGCATGCAGCGGACAACCAGAAGAAAAGCAGTGCTGGGAAAGAACGCATTGATCGCTGCGACAATGATGCCATAGCAGTGGAACGTCTGTGCAATTGGCACTGCATCTGTGTTAGCCGATGGCGTGCAGTGCTTCGCTGAGTACGTGAGGGTCACAAACTCGAGAATCGCCTTCGAAAAAAGTCCCACATAAACGTTCAAATGAATGTCAAGCAGCTTTGGTAATAAGCTCTGCAGCGTGCGAGGATTTGCTTTGTTCAAAATGGAGTGGATCTCTCTCTTCGCTTGCTGCCAGCACACTTTCTGCTCGGATTCACTCTGAATCTGTTCAGGATTGTCTTTCGTTATGTCAGCGTCTACTACCGTTGTCATTTTCTATGTAAAATCTATGCAGATGAGTTAAAAATGTAATGATCCCTGCAACTTTGGGATATGAAAATCGTGGGTCATCGAAATCGAATTTTGAGTTTTCCTTTCGGTGCGATAGGTTTAGCAGAGTCTTTACTTGTTTTGGTAGACTCAGTACCAAGCTGATGAGCTGACGGTAGAGAAGAGCACTGCTCCACTCTACTTATCTTTTCGCATTCTTGCTGATCATCATCCATGTAGGGATTCCACGCTGTTTTTACGTTGGTCCGCATCATACCGCTCGATGTGGCACCATCAGATGACCCCAGCTTTCGCACTGCTCGACGAGACTTCAATTTTGCGTAGGAATCATCGTGGAGAAGGTGCCAGCCACCTTGAGCGAGCGTTCGTTGGATAAACTGTTGCGTTTCGCGCATCTTTCGTCGATCCATCTTACGCTCAATCTCAAAGAATGGATGCTGGAGGGCTTCATGCGCGTCAAGCCGCTTCGCTGGATCGACGTTAAGGAAAGTTTGTATCAGGTCAAAAGCGGATTCTCCCATCTCTACCACACATTCGGATTCGAAATACGCCTGAAGAGATCCTTTGCGCGGTGCATTAGCCCGAAGGCTATCTGCAAGTGAGCTAAGTCCAAACCGGTGTAACTTTTTGCAGAAGTACTGCAGCGTATCTTCGCCCACCCCAGCTAAGAATATTATGCGGCAGAAGATCGCGAACTCTTCTAAAAATCGCTTAGTTACCAAATTCGATATGAACTTGTTGCTCAATACTAGCATGACTTCTTCCATCTTCTGCTCGAAAGCTCCGTATTCGACTCGATGTGCTTTGCTACTGTACACCCGAAACAGAGTTTTCCCAAGAAACATTTCAGCAAGAACGCAACCAATGCTCCATAAGTCGTACTTATTATGGTCAATACTCACATCAGCGATACAACCTTGCGTATTGTCACGCTTTCTTGGGGCAGTAAAGTATGTCGACCGAGTTTCATCGCTAGAGTGGCCAAAGTAGAAGTCCCACACAGCAAAGAAAGATTCAGGAGCTCTGTAATATAAAGTTCCGAAGACCTGCGTCCACTGGTGGCTGATTGTTGTATTTTTCTGCTCAACATCACCTATATGGGGAGATTTATGAGCGCTGTGCCCCTTGCGCCATTCCCGTGCCATACCAAAGTCAGCTATTTTCAAGGAACCGTCTGACCCAAGAAGGATGTTTGATGGCTTAATATCGCGATGCGCCACACCACAACCATGCAGAAAAGAGATTCCGTTGAGAATCGATGACGCATAGAGGGCAATGACCTGTGGGGATAGGTGCGTTGGTCGGCGGAGCACTTTTTCAAGATCGTAGGGAACGTATTCAAAGAATATCCCCACACGATCGTCCCCCTCTAGGAAGCAGATTCTCGATATGCCTACTATTGGCCAATCGATCGCCAGGGCTGAGTGGGAAAGCCGCTTGTACTCTTTGTCTAAGTACTTGAGAATACGAATTTCTCTTATTGAGGGTACAGCTAAACCACTGTGGCTGCGATTGTGGGACTTAAGAATTTTCAGAGCGTAATAAGACTTTGTTTCGTGCTCACGAATAAGCTTGACTGTTCCGTAGCTTCCCTCACCGAGACTCTTAATAACTTCATACGACACATCAGTTGCTGCAATACTTGGATTATCGTAACCCACATCCAATGAATCCAAGTGTGTATCAGATAAAGCTATAGACTTAAAATCTGCATTCTTGCAGGAGCATGAGATGCTGGAACGATCTCCAGGTGAATCTACTGTAGAATGTGGAACATTTGCAGCTTCATTCATGAAAAAATAAAAGAAGTAAAGGGATATGAGTGGGATCACTAATAAAGTGAAGAGATCTTCTCAATTTACATTCTAGTGCTCGAGCTACTATAGTATGGTCTCATAAAGGTGAATAGCAAGAGAGTGGCAAGCGCGACCATCTAGCTTCATCTAGACAGATTTTACGAGCTGCTGCACTGCACGAACGACATCGGAAACAGTACATGCAGGGGTCCAGTGCAGCAGATCACATGTTGGAAATACCATCCCATCACTATCATTGACATGAACCACGGGTGGCGAGAAGGGGTAGTTTTGTGGGAAACGCATTGTAAAAGTGACCGCTACGCTCTTACTAGAAAAATTCCTCCGTATTCTTTGACGCGTAGGAGTTGTTTGCACGGAGATCATATCATCATAGCTCGCCGATATTGACAGATTCTTATCAGTGGCATCCTCTGGATACGCTGCGCCTCGATATTCAAAGCTTTCGTAAAGCGACTCACAAAAAGCAGCATCACTCGGGCAGACCCGATGCTCACTAACAAAACAAGAATTTTTCTTGCTTGGGGAAAGCTCAAGTAAATCAGGGGCGAAGCTATAGCGCACGCTTCCACCATTTACTGAATGTCCATCTTGTTTGACAGGATTCAAATTAACTCGCCATAAGTTGTTTTCTTCAATAAAGATATCACAGACGCTTTGATTGGATTGTAAAGCATGCAACTCACGCTGTAGCCGAGCTTTTGTTAGATGCGGCGAGCACTGATTATCTCCTACCACATGTGGTGAACTCGTATCGTGCATTGGTAATCAAATAAATTCTCTTCTTTACTTTGGTATACTATGCTCCAAGATTAGGCAACATTTCAAAAGTGGCAAACTAAATCGAGTCATTGACTCTCAGCATCAGCCGGCGAACTTTAGATACTACCTTCGCCCCTGGGCTTCCTCTGATGAGATCTACGAGGGCAGTTTTCGCCATACGAATGTTCTGAACCTGACCCATTAAGTGCAAGTGTGTATCAGCGATGACTATGCGTGTTCGGGTGACATTCTCTATGGCAAACTTAATCTTGCCATGGGACCCACTCATGCGGCCGATACAGCGGCTAAGGTTATCACCCTTGAGCGTTTTGACATCTTTGACTTCGAATCCATCGAGATAAATGTCGTCTAGGCGAATGAGCGCGAGTGCGTCATTGATCTCAAAGCCGATGACCACAGCCTTCAAGAAGTCTTCGGCTTTCTGGAGCGCACCGTCGTCTATTGTGTGCGGTCCTGCGCGAATGTCAATAGATCGCGTTTTTAGATTCATGCGTACCTCTAGCTTACACTGCTCAACAATCGGCGTGTAAATAAGTGGCCATTTTTGCTTAATTGGTGAAAATCTGTGAAATGGGACACGAACGCTTCGCACCTCACCCTCTGGCTGACCTGCCTTCCTGTGCTGTGAACGCAACTTAGGCGGGGCCCGAAGGGTAACTTTTTGCTCTCCAGCTTCATTCGAGCTCATTTTTAGAAGGCAAACTAATTTGTATGCAGCAAATATGAATAACTTGCAAAATGGGCGTTATTCACTACTTTTTACGCTATAATATGCATATCAAACCCAGATCTGCACTCTATACTTTTTCGCCCTTGAGTCCGTCCTTGAAGAAGTAGAAGTATGCATCTTCGTTGTCCCACTTGGCAAGAACAGTGATGCCCTCAGGGTCCATGCTCTCACCAGTGAAGAATTGGTACTCATCAAACTCGCTGAGGACCTTCTTGATGAAAGTCTGTGCACCTGCCTTGAAGGCATCGACACGGGTTGGGTCACTCTCCTGAAGCTTCTCAACGAGGGTCTTCATGTATCCCTTTACGTATGCGGTGTAGCTCTTCTTGTCGTACATCGTCTCTTGGAGGCGGTTAAAGTGGACAACATCGACAACCTTAGACTGGCTGTCCTCCATGCCATCAGCAGTTGCACCCTCGCCAGCATCCTCGTCAACGTTCGCAGAGATGCCAAAGTCCTCTCCACCAACGGAAATGTACTTACCCTTGATGACATAGACAATATCGTGCTCGATTTCAAGAGGTTTGTCGTTGTCACAGAGGACCTCGTCACCGGTGATGATGCACTTGTAGATCTTCATTATAAATGCAAGCGATAGGCACTAATAATCTTATTGAAGCTATTCTTTAGCGCAAACTAGAAATATACATTTACTCATCACAGACCTCCTCCAAAAAGCAACCCGTTCTTATCTGAAGTGAGAGTGCGCTCTATGTACGCTTTGGCGTCAGGGTTATTGCGCAGGGTCGCAACGGAGTCCACACGGTAAAACAGATAGAGTGGAAGACTGTAGGGAATTTTACGTGCATAGTCTGTGAGAAACCCTAAAGCATTTTCTTCGTTACGTCCAGCCCAAAAGAAGCATGCTTTATTGTGGAACATGATAGTACCTTGTAGCTGTATGCGCTGCGGGTCGTCGATGTTTGTGGGGTAGGTCGAGTTGCCAAGATGTCCATCTGCTATGTTGATTTTGATAATTACGGAAGGCGCGATAGGTATGTGATCGGGTACACCGTTGGTAAACGGCTGTGGTGGTGGTGTCATAAACCATGGCCTTCGGGTTCCGAATCTATCAACTGTACGATACTCTACTATTGTACCATCTGGGTCTGGTGCGTAAGACATGGCAAAGGACGCATCTGGCGTGACATCCCCAGACTTCAGCTCAAGCGGCTGCGGCATTCCCTTGTCAGTAGCGTATGTCTCAAGCATTTCGTGAAGCACAAGGCGGAACTTCTCAGCATGGAGCTTCCAAAGGTCACTATGCGCATCGATTTGCGACGCGTAACGAGCGTCCTCTGGGTGCACGCGGAAATCATACCCAATACACTGAACGACGAAGCGCGGGTCGTCTCCCTCAGTCCACGTTCGAGGTGTGATAGATTCTTTCCTCCGGCCGACAATTTCAAAGTTTGGCATAGGCCTTGTCTCTACAACCATACCATTTTCCACTGTGCGGTACTTGGACATTGAGCTGGCATGCAGCAAGCGGGCAGATACGTTCTCGCCCGGCGTCTCTTCATCTTCAAAATATGCACGATCAACGTGACAATCCTCTCCACATCGCCAGCCAAACTGCTGTATGCCTCTGCGCCTGCATATGCCACCATCCTTGCCGTGCTTCTTAGAAAGCATTACACCACACAGCTTGGAATGCACGGCATGGGCCAGCATTGTTCGTTCTGCGGCAGAGAATCGAAACGACTCTACAAGTAAGCGGAAATCCTCTGCTGATAGGCCCTTGAGATCGTGCCAGTCCACAGAGGCGTGGCGAAACTTGTCAAGTGAAGTACGCAGATCTATTCGCATTTTATACTGCTTGCGCCCATGGTACGTGCTGAGTAAATCTAAGAGATACTCGAGTGACATAAACCTTCGATCCTGCTGCTTGGATGCGCTAGAGCCTGAGTGTCTTGCTATTGCGTCTTGTTGGCCATACTGGGCCAATTTCGAGTTGAGAAGAATAGAGCGTCGTATCGCGTAGATCATGATATGATCTTAAAAAACGGAATGTGGTAGTGCTTTAAATGTAGGCATAAAAATACAATACAGAAATATGAATTATTCGTGTTGGGGCTCCGTGCGAAATGCGCCCCGCAAAGTCTCTATCGGTACCTTACGGAGACGCACCGCCTCACCGAAAACCGGCGATACTGATTGAAGCGTTGCAAAGATACCATATACTTGGGATATGGATTCGTTATATCGCTCGACGGCTAAAATAAGACTGTCTTGCTCTTCTTTGGATAGCTCAGCTGCTCTATCGATAAGATACATAATGCTGTCCGAGATGAGATGAATGAGTCGTTTCGCATCTTGTGCCAAGAACATCCATGCGAGGACAACGACAGGGTTATCGATTGTTTTCGGGTACAACGGAAGCTTGATGATTGTCTCAAGCTCTGAGAACAAATAGCCTACGATTGCCACTACATTACTACCTTTTCTCAGGGCATAGTACTTCCATTTCATTAGATCATCGATATTGCAGAATGACCCTGCTTCCTTCGAAATCAAGTTCGATACTTTCACTCGCTCTTCGAGGGCCATCGCATATCGCTGGATAAAACGATGCAGGCTACGCCCGTAAAATGCATCGGATAAGTCTTTCATTTTAGAAACAGTGAATACACTGATGTGTACGCTGATTTCACTCTGAAATGTAGCGGACCCGTCCTTCATCAACCTGTGGAACACGATGAGTGTCTTGAGCACAACCGTCCATTCGTGGGTATGGAGCCTTTTCTGAAGCTGATCAATAATGGCTGCATTCGTTTCCTGCAAACTTTTTCTTGTGCTGTATCCATGGCTGTTGCATTGATGGTTTCTATAATAGTCCATTATAGCGGTTCCAAGGTCATAGGTGTACAAAAGCAGGCGTTCCATGTGCTTCTCATTGGGACACTTATTCTTTGAGCTTGTTGTCTTCAAAATGGCACGTTTCAGTACATCATCATCTTGGCGCGTAAGAAACACATTCCATTTGTTGCGGATATATGTTCCAATCTTTTTAAGCTCTTGTTTACTCTTGATGTTATTGGTGGTCATATTTACATACTCTTGTCAATGAAAAAATGGGCAAAAGGTTGGAGGAGCACACGAGTTAATTGAAGAACCAGAAGATCATAGGTTTCATTCAGATACCATGGAAACAAAGCGGAGATATAAATTCTCAACAAATGTGCTTGAATACGCAAAATATGGGTTTCTCTGCAGCGCTTTCTCTTCATTCACCACGATAAAGGCGTCAGGTTCATGCATCCGTTGAATGAGATCACTTTCCTTGAGATCTGGCTCGGTAATACAGAGTTCTTGCGCAACACTAGGAAGTGCTATACCCTTTTTGCGCGAAATTATATCAGCGATTAGCGTATCTCGGGCACTGAGAGTAATTTCATGCACCCCATTTTTATCTTGGATCTCAATATTTGCTGTGCTGAAGAAGTCCGCCCAATTGATACGCGCGAATTTTCGGTTGGGCATAGACGATTGCATATCGATAGTGGCTTTAATCTCTCCAATGACCTCCTCAGGTAATTTCGTTTGTCCATTGAGTAGCGATTTTGACAACAGGCCACTCAGTGACTGTACCATTGGCACTAGTCGAACGCTAACATTAGCGGTACCGTCCTCTGGATCCGTGGATTCGGACCGTAAGTATGAGAGAGCCATTCTGCGCATCAAATTGAGCTGTGGAGGAACGCTTCCCTGAAAAACTTCGGAAAGTTCGGTATAATATTGCAACTCTGCATGGGCAACTCGCTCTTTAAATGCGCTTGGGGCATGTAACAGTCTATACAGAGAGCATATGAAACTTCTCTCAACAAATTCATCAATGTTTGGATGGTAGCGTAAGAGTTGAAAGGGAATGCTCTTCATTGGATCACATTTCTGATTGATGCACGTAAAGATGGACCCCATTGCCTGCAAGTAGAGGTTTTCCAAAATTTTCTCAGAGAATAGAGTTTGAAATGCCGCTTGAAGAAATTGATTCACCGCTTCCCGTTGCTCTGGTTGTTGGGCTGATCCCAAAACTGATCTTTCAACGGATGATATGCCATCCAATAACCTCAAAGCATGAGTGCTATGTAGTTCAGTTTCCGATTTTTCTTTCTTAAGCATAGCAGAGAGGACTTCTTGTATGTGGGCATGAATTTCTTTGCGCACATTGCTCGATGTTCCGTAAAAGAAAGAGCAAGAATCGCTCAGTATCGCATCTATTCCCTCCCACTTCGATTCTTCAAGACAATATTGCCAGAGCCTTTTGATATCGAATTTATTTCCATTGCTTGCAGTTTCTTTAACAACCTCTTTCATAGTCTGAATAAGCTTGTTTCGCACACCCACCGGGAGGAGAGCTTCTGCACATGTGCTAAGCTCGTGCCAAAGCCTCAAAACCTGGATGCACTTGCTCGAATAATCATTGTCAGTGTGCTTCAAATTATCTCGCATTACAGCACGCATGATATTGATGATGGTGTTTTTCGCCACTTCCGATGCCTCATCAGTGAATGCTTTGGGGAATTTGATTAATTGAATGGATTCTTTATTGCAGAATGATTGTGCACGGCGAAGCACTGAAGGTAATGTTGGAAAGTCTGCTCCGATCTTCTCCTCAAGGTACTTCCCGATGCCAGAAAGAAAATCTTTATTCTCAAATATGTGATTCTTCAGATAGTTATTAAATTCTTTCGTTAAATCAAGCGATACCGACTGAACGAGCGGCTCATGAAACAGGGATGTTCGCTGTAATGGGATGTAAAGCAGCTGAATATGCTTTTCCCAGTCGCAGAAATTTTCGTGCAGCGAAATCAGTGTATCAATGGTTGATTCTGGCCCAATTTTGAGCGATTTCACGAAACCATGAAAAGCTTTTTGAAAAGCTTTGACTATTCGCTGTGCCAGCGGATTCCAGTCTTCCTGACGATGGACTTTATGACTAACGTACTGGCGTGCGAAGTCGTATAGCTCAAGTGCATCTTGAACGTGCGATTTGTCAATGGAGCCCTTTTGGGCAATGTTTCTACTAAGAATCTTCTGCGTGAAAGCTTCGATACAGCCTGCAAATTCTGGGCTTATTTCAGCCGTTGAAGATCTGGTTTCAGGCATTGTATGGTTCACAGGAGAAAATGAAAAATGAGCTTTCGTAGAGGATTTTAGCAGCGATAGAAACTTATATGAGGGGTTGGGTTGAAACTTACATATTCTTCGGGGACAAACGTTTGATTTCTCTCAGCATATTCTTACGCGCCCGAGCTTCCCACCTGCGCCTGAGCTTGGGGACTGAGAATATGAACTTCTTCGACAAGATCATTCGCAGAGCCGATGTTCTCCCACACCTGTAAGAATGCGTAGGAAGAGAAGAAAACTCAGCCTTAATATCACGCGCATACTTCAAATACCTTCTCCTGGGTGATCCCAAAATACCAAGGTCAAGGTCAGATAGATAATGGCTAACTGAAGGCACGTTGGCTGTGGAGAATGTATTGCTCTTTGTGCCGAGATGTTTTGTGCAAAGAATAGCATTCACTACAGTGCGAGCTTCATGGGGTGTTATGAATAGTACTTGACTTTCCTTCATCGTTTTATCGGATGCATATGCATTGAATTTTTGATCTGAACCCGAGTGTTTTCCGATCGCACTCAGTATATCCAAAAGAAGAGAAATGTTCCATAGAAAGGCAAAATCTAAGAATGCTTTGCAAGAATTCTCTTCATTGAATTTCGAAAATTTTTCGTATATAACGTCGTGAAAAACCACTGATAGAAGCAATGGCCTCATGAGTTCGTCTTCGACGTGTTTTTTGCCTGCCCACGGACGAACCTTTCGAATCTCTTTCAATATCCACGAAATATGACTGATATTGTGATATTTCCTTGCGGGGCGTAAGTATTCTTTAAATATAGACTTGGCGAGGGCATGCCTGAGATATTTCCCACATATGCCATTGACAGTCATTCATTTGAAATCTACTTAAAATCAAATTAAAATTACGATTGAGATTCCACGAATAGCATGACAAACGTTCTTCACTTGACATTGACATGTTCCAAATTACGTAATCTTCTCAACATCGGACTTTATCCTATGGGACGTAATGATTAGAATCAGCTGAATGCCAAGCCAAACGTACGAGTAAATGAAGCAATCTCGGCAAAATCTTGATGGTGAGTAGCAAAAGAGTGTGGACTTCACCATCAAACAGGAGAATAATATGGATGATGCGTAATAGTAAGCCGTTGGATAGCCTAGCTCAAGATACCACGGTCCCAACAGCACAATCGACCCTAGGATAGCAGTGGATAATAAGAATTTTCTAAGAGAGTCTTCCACGGAAAACGATGCCTGCATCATGTACCCAGCACTGAGATAGTCCTTCCTACACAAGAAAGAAAGAGCTACAAAGTGAGGAATCTGCCAAATATACAAGATTGTACCAAGCCATACCGCTGCATGAAAGTTACTGAGACAAAATGCAGAATGAAGACTGCCCATTAGCGGTGGTATAGCTCCAACGAAGGCACCTATCTCTGTATTATAGATTGTAAGTTTTTTTGCAGGAGTATAGCATAAAACATACAAAGCCCAATTGAAGACACCAAGAGCGCATGCAGCTGGGGAATATAAATATAAAAGACATGACCCTAAAATAAACTCTGTAGCACAAATTCTTTGAGCCATATCCATAGATATTTCCCCCGTCACTAGTGGACGAAGTTTCGTTCGATTCATGGTGCTATCTTCTTTTACTTCCAAGCACTGATTAGCAGTATTTGCACTAAGGGAAATGGATGTCACCCCGGAAAACAATATAGCAGTATGTGATAATGGTGCATCAGATAGTATTGCTCCTGCAACGGATGAAGCTGCGACAAAAGCTGTCAGGCGCATTTTTCCGAGCTTCTGGACTATAGTTATCATACTAGAGAGCCTTTTCTTATCGTATTCAATTAGACAAGACGTCGATCTCTCTGGAGATGTGTTTGCACAAACATGCCTAAAAGATGATGGAAAAGTGCATTTGGAAATCAGTGGCGACATGTTTCTACTGCTTATTACCACTTTCGTGAGTCTAGGTTTTTGAAACATGATGCAGTACTTATCATGGAAGTTATTATGGAAAATAATTTAAAGCTTAATCTTCGTGACTGATCTACACAAGCCATCAACGCATAGACATCTTTCATGCGATTTACATACGACACACGTGTGCTTCACACGGAAACTGGAATTAGTTTTAAATTCTGTTATTACGTTTGAACTTCTAGAAATTAATCCGCTGCACAAAAAATTTGACGGGATCAATTGATGCGGGAAGAGGATTCTTCTCTCAATCTCTGTGACAATCTATAATTTTAAATATCTTTGTTGCTTGGCAGAGAGCGATTTTGCAATTATTCAACATGTCATTCATCAGAATTACATTGAACACCTTCTTCCAGCTTTTCTTAAATATCTGATGCACGTTGGATCTGCTCTTCTACGCAGTCATAGGAACAGAAAAGAATTCCGAGGAACCAAGGAGGATTTCTCCATGAAGCATGATCAAACTGACATCAATGAATTCTTAGATAGCAAAAAGTATTTAGATGATAGCGAGCCAGATGAAGACCTGATGGTAGAAAGCTTTCCAGATGAGCAATCGTACGAAAAATACCTACAAATTTTGGATAGAGAAGACGATATTCTAAGCGTAGATCACTCACGATGTTCTAAGCCAATATATCTCAGAATTCCCAAGCGACCAAGCTGGGATTACTCGGACGATAAGGAATCACTTCTATACAAAGAAGCTGAAAGCTTTACGGCATGGAAAAGGTCGATACGACTTTTAGAAAAGAGTGCATCCCCCGTTCTGTGCCCTTATGAAAAGAATATTGAACTGTGGAGGCAGCTATGGAGGGTCGTTGAGCGTTGCGATGTGATTCTTAATATTCTTGATTGCAGAAACCCGAATGTCTATCGTTCTCTTGACCTCGAGAATGATATTTCTTCCCGAAAAAAGATGATTATCTACGTACTCAACAAGTCAGACTTGATCAACTCGAAGCAAAGGGAGGTTTGGGCAGAATACTTTCGTCGCTTGGGTAAAAATTTTATTTTCTTTGCGAGTGAAACTGATACAAGGTCATTAGTGAGCAACAAGCCATCTCACTTAGAAGAGAAAAAGACTAAGAAGGTGAAGCATCGCCAGTCTAAACGACTAAAAGGTATGATTTCTCTCCCAACGAAGAAAGATGCTGCAGGAACTCAAGCTACATTAGAAGATCAGCTAGAGACCGGTCATATGCCGAAGAATATAAGTGATTCCATGAAGATTCTGTCTCTCAGTGACGCAAAAAACATGAAAAATGGGAAAATTTTTACCGTGATTGTCGATGCTCTCGAGAAGAAACACCCTTATTTCAATAAGGCAAGCATGGCTAGTGCCTCTGATGTGAGATCGCTTTTAAGCTCTCTGCGCACTATCAAGGGGGAAGTTGATTCCTTGCTCGAGATTAAAGTCGCTTCGAGCGATAATAAGGAGAAAAATTCTATACAAGATGTCAAAGTTAAGATAGGGCTAGTAGGGTTTCCTAATGTTGGAAAAAGTAGCTTTCTGAATTCGCTTATGTGCCAGAAAAAGGTGGCAACAAGCAGTCGACCAGGAAAAACAAAGTATTTTCAGAGTCTCGTACTTCCTGGAAGCCCTGGAGTTATTCTACATGACTCACCTGGAATTCTCTTTCCTTCATTATCCAAGGATACTGGAACTGCTCTATGTGAAGGCAAGGTTTGCGTTGAAGCAGCTAAAAATCATGAAAAGCATCTAATAGACGTCTGTAAGCATGTATCGCTCTTAACCCTTGAGGAGAAATATAAGATTTCTCTTCCAAAGTGTGAGGTTACTCGTCCTGAAGATTATGTGGATGTGCTTCTCACAACATTTGCTTGCAGCCGAGGATACCTAGGAACATTTAGTCAGCCATTGAAAAGTGTCACTGCGCTGAAAATGATGCAAGATTTTGTACGAGGTGCAGTCGTCTTTGCGACTCCGCCCCCTCTTAAAACTTCTGAATTCGAAGCTCTCAGTCGTGTCATCAAGAAATGTGAAAATCTTTCAGAAAAAGTTGTTTTCGAAAAAGCAATGAGTGCATGTGACAAAATTTATGAAGCTCGGAAAATACCAACAAGTGGGGCGAAGTCACCATCCAAAGACTTTTATATACCAATCAAAACAAGCCCTCTTGGGGATAAAGCTCAGTTGTACTACGAATTACATTTCAACCGCTGGTTGGAGGCAAATTGATGCGCTGTCAGAATCTGCAACTTGATCGCCAGAATCTCGAAAATTGTTTTTATATCAAATCATTTTTTCATAGCTCTTTTAACATAATCATGGAAAGCCAAGGACGAGGACGAGGTGGACGTGGAGCTGCCCGGGGTCGCGACGCACGCCCAAAGCGCTCATCTGATAACAGCTGGATCCCTTCCACTAAGCTGGGACGCTTGGTACAGGACGGCAAGATCAACAAGATCGAAGAAGTTTTCATGTACTCTCTCCCAATCAAGGAGCCAAAGATCATCGATAAGTTCCTTCCTGACCTCAAGGATGATCTGATTACCATGTTCCCGGTTCAGAAGGCAACGAGTGCTGGCCAGCGAAATCGATTTAAGGCGTACGTAGTTGTTGGAGACTTCAACGGACACGTTGGCCTTGGTTCAAAGTGCTCCAAAGAAACCGCAATCGCCATTACTGGAGCAACAAACGCAGCCAAATTGAGCATCATTCCAGTTCGCCGTGGATACTGGGGAGCCAAGCTTGGAGCCCCTCACACTGTCAGCCAGAAGGCTACAGGCAAATGTGGCTCTGTCCGCGTTCGTCTCATTCCCGCTCCTCGCGGTACCGGTGTTGTCGCAGCTCCAGTTTCAAAGAAGATCCTCACGATGGCCGGAATTCACGATGTCTACACATCAACTGAAGGCAAAACAAAGACTCGAGGAAATTTTGCCACCGCAACTTACAAGGCACTCAGCAAGACCTATGGATTCCTCACCCCTGATCTATGGAACGAGACGGTTGTGCAGCCCGATCCATACCAGGAGCACACGGACTACCTGGCCTGCAACTAAACACGGCAGCTACATCTCATGATGGTAAAGCAATATAATATATAACAGACATTTGATTTATATGATGATTTCCCGTGCAGTCGCTCGGCATACACTCGTTTCTTACGATCTAATTTGGCAATAAAATGGAAGACCATGCTGCAGATATGTACGAAAAAATTTATAAAGCCCAATGTGATGTATGTGACGAGCAGCATATGCGTGATGGGGTAGAAGAGATGTCCCAAATTTATTCAGCCTATTTGATGACCATGGGTTTGAAAGAACAAGAAGGTTTCAAGCTAAAGGGTGGAGTAAAGAAGAGACCCCAGTGAAAAAGTGTGCGTAGTTAATAGCATTCGTGCTTATTTGGGGCCTTGTTCAGCTTAGCCAATGCACTGTTTGTTGAGAAACAGGCGACTTCATAATCTTTTTTTCATCATATCATGTAGATGCTGAGGTGCTCGCAGAAATGTCCTATTAGCTGGATGGTTCGGGACTCGCCTTTCCGCGACGTGAATAGGAGCAACAACACTCGCCTCAGGTTTCATGGAATTTTCGATGGATGTTCTTCCATAAAGAGAAGATTAAGCCCAGCAGTAGTGAGTGAGATGGGCTTCAGCTCTTTTGAAACGGTGTACAGCCGATATCCAGCAGTCGTAGACAAATTTTCGAAAGAGGATAGCTGCTCTGCTGAGAGCTCGATAGACGGCATCGGGGGCAGCACACACATTTTTACCTTATGTGCATCACCTGTCTATTCGACACATGTCCTAAAAAGGCCTCTGGAGAAGTTCAATCAAACAGTTTTACGCAAAATGCTAGAATATTCTTCATCGCATGTTATCACGCGAGTAGCAGGTATCGCGCATTGCCCATACAGCCAAGTCATCGACAGTAACTCCCTGATGAAGATTGTTGCAGTGGCCCTCGATCATGGTGCTAAAGAGGTCATTCTCAGTGATATTGCGGGAGTGCGAGATCAGCAGTATTACACAATTGCCCTTCGAACATTGTTAGCGGGAGGAGTATCACAAGATACACTGATCTGGGAAGCGAATGACAAGAATGGAACTGCTATTCAGAGTATTCACAATGCAGTGAACTGTGGTATCTCGAAAATCTCATGCCTCATTAACCTTCAAGCGCATACACGGGACAAGAAATTCTCCGCCAACAAAGAAGCAGGGCTACCGAAAGGAGTTTGCCTCCCTAGTGCCGAGCAAATCTACGATTATAACCTTATCACGAGCTCAGGCAACCCCACAATGAACATTGAGCTTGTCAGAAAACTACAGAACGGTACTCATGAAGTTTGTTAGTATCTCTTGTGAATCCTGTGAATGATACACTCGGTTCTTCAAGCCAAGAGCATCTTTTTTTCTATATTTCAAAGTAAAGATGGAAGCTGAAGCTTATGCCGACATGCACGGCAATTTGAAGAAAGCCGTTGGCGAGCTGCATGCGTTCAGTGCACGAAAAGCAGAAAAAAGGAAAGAAGGTTCATGCTGTCCCTCAAAGGACAAGTTTGAGCTCTTCGTTACATTTGCAGTTCCTCCACAGGACCACTATATACCAACGGTTGTCAAGGTGCCATTCAAGAAAAGTCTTGGTGATGTCAGTTGCTGTATTTTCGTTGCAGATGGCAAAAAGGCTGCTTTGAAAGAGCAAATACAGAACTGTGACGCTCTCAAAGGAGTCACCATCAAAGTTCTCGAGATTCACAGCTTTCGAGAAAAGTATGCTTCCCTTCCGCGGAAAAAGGAGCTTCAAACGAAATATAAACTCTTCATGGTCGATGAAAGTGTCAACAGGCGTATTCTCTTATCGCTATTAGGAAAAGTCTTCCTTCAGAGACACTTTGAGCTTTTCAGCGCCGACATTTCAGCGATAGATCGCGTCGTAGAAGGCTACAAGGCAGCTATGAGCTCAGCATGCATTAACTGGAAAGGCAAACCAATGCTAAATATCCCGATCGGATCCATGTGCCATACAGCTGATGAGCTTGTGGAAAATGCGAAAGCCCTCTTAGGGGGCGTGATGGAAAAATCTTCGCTTGATGATATTGAATCAATTATGGTGGGTGAGTGTCGCTACAACAATCGGCTATTCATTTATGCACACGACTTCATCAAAGAGCTGGCGGGCTTACCCGACACCCCTGCAGAACCTCTTGTGGACATTGCAGCAGGTGATCTTCCCCCAGTAACAGAATCGAAGCAAGTGACGCGTAAGAAGCGTAAGGTCTAGTAGAGTTAAAATCTACGGATATTTTTATTTGATTGAGAGTAGCTATCAACTTAAGTTGCTTTTCTGGCGTTTGTTTAGGATGGTCGGATATGTGCGCTGATGCCAGAACGAAACTTCATTGATTTTGCGTCAGAATTCGCTCATGTCTTAAAGGATCATCAGATTAAGAAAATGGGCAAACTACAGACATCACTCGCAAGCGATCTAGAAAAGGTTGAGCATGCATGCTTTGATGAACCTTTTCAGACAAGCTTTGTTGAACACCTTCAATCTTTCGCCCGACTTAGTGTCCTTTCTACACAAAGCTCGGCAAAGCCGTGCAAAATATATTCTATCGAAAAGATTTCGAGTAAGCGAAGCGTTTCTGACTTTCTGGTGCCATATGAAAGCTTAATCAGGTCATTTTGTGCACAAACGGGGTCCTTTCTACCATCCATGGGATCAAAAGCTCGATCCCCTCGCCCTTTACCCGATTCGAATAGCAACAGCACTCGGGCTGCCATTCAAAATATGCTGTCCACTTCCAAAGTGATCAAGCATCAGGAAATCGTGGACGCAAGCAAAATTCTCACTGAAATATCTGAAAATGAGAAACAAGCTATCGAAGGATTGCGAGAAAACCAGCGAGAACACGCTAAATTCCATACAAGTCTTCTTGAAGAGTCACAAATGGCACAAAAGATTCTTGAAGATAAGCGAGACGAAGAAGACATGCGTATCTACAGGAGTACATGCGATATCAAGAGGCTTAATGCATCTCTCGAAGGTAATTACCGCTCGCAGAGCGCATGCATCGACGAGTTACAAGAGATTTTGCAAAGAATTCAAGATCTGCAGGTAGAGCAAGAAAAGCTGGGGAATGCATTAGTCACTTCCGTAAGAGAGCGGAAAAAGGCCGAAGCTACCCTTGCGGCTGTGCAGAAAGTAATTCAAAAATCTGATAAGCAGCTGAACCGAGATCTCAATGAACATCGGCATACATCCGGATCGTTGGTCTATGAAAGTGCAGTGCATTTTATATCCAAGCAAGCGAAAAAATTTGTTCTCTATGCCCAGGAAAAGAAGAGACAAATTTTAGCCGATTTTAAGATCTCATGCACCATTTCTTGCATGGGGATCGCTCAAACCATCGAGCATAAAATTTTCTCGTTGACTTCAGCACTTGCCTCACGTAAGCGCCTTAGCCGTCTTCGAAGTATTTCTGATCAGGAGGTCGAAGGCGATGACAGGGAGGGCGATGGTGAATCTGCTGAAACAACAGAGGCAGCGCTCGCAGACCTACATGATTGCCGAGCACTGCTGCTTTCGGAAACGAGTGTATAGTACCCTTTTATATACCGACCATACGCTCTTTCTCTTGTATCTATAAAGTTTATTTCCAAACTAAAAACTCATCATGTGAATGCGACAACTTGGCTTTTTACGGCTAGCATCCCCCATTGTATCCTCTGAGACAATAGCGCAGCTCAGGCCTTGGGTTCGGTTTTCCCAGCTCGAACAGTCGCTGAAACCACAAGAATTTTCCGAAGCGATTGTACGTGAATTTGAGGAATTCAGTGCTCGCCGAGAGCCTCTTATTCAGTACATTCGAAAGCCTGAAGAAGTTTCTTTAGTGGGCATGTACATTCTTCGCGCGTACGCCATGCATGGGGCTCGAAAGGCGAAGCTCGCACGGCTTGTCGAGTTGATCCTGGAATGCAGAAGCCCGCTCTACCGAAATGAGCTGTGGAACACGTATCTACTCTGCTTATGCGAGAATGCTGATCTTCTAGACTCATCCCAGATCAAGATTCTCCACGAGCAAATGGATTTGTACTCCATAGAGCCCGATGGGACAACATTCACCTACTTCATCGCACTCTACCTACAATGTGGCATGGATCCAAGCCCGTTGTACCACGAAATGGCAACGAAGAACGTTACACCAAGTGTGCGTATGTTTAAGTCCATTCTACCGTCACTCGCGCGTAGCTTTCCTAACAATGAAATACTGGACGAAATTTTCTCGTTCTTTCTTTCTGACGATGCCTGTGATTCGAAGGCACACATTTCTGTACAGCGCACAGTGCTCTGGATGCTTTGGATAACAAAAGACTCAACGCTGACCCCCGCCCTACTGCCAATGCTCTTTCAATTATTGGTAAGGCAAATCGAGGCGATGCCAAACGAAGAGAAGAAGCAGCTCTGCGCCACAGAAAAACAAGAGCAGAACTCGAGTGAGTCAGGCAATACAGAAACTCACACTGAATATACGCATTCTCAAGTTTTACAAGCGATCATCAAACCGCAGCTCATGCGCCACGTCGAGCGTCACTGCTGGTGGTTCAGAGATATCTCCGCGTTTGATGGGATAGCTCAGCTACTACCGGAGTCCTATAAGAAGGAAATAGGGTTGCCCAAAGACCCAGCGAGCATGGTACGCGCTTTATTTTCAAAAGGTTTCGTTGAGCGTGGTATGCAGTGCCTCGTAGACTCAGCCTGGGAATTCACTACAAGCGACGAGAGCGGATGTGAAATTCGAAAGCCACTACCACCTGATAGAATTGAGCGGCACATTGAAACACTTGCAGTGGAGCTGCGTACGACGTCAGCTGCTGACCAAGCTTTCTATTTTCTGGAAGACAGACATGAGAAGAAGCTCGAAGTTTCCGTCAATGCCTTGAATCTCATTATTCTTGCGTGCAACATGCAAGGAGAAGAGATCAGAGCAATAGAAACAGCTGAGGCGATAGAAAGTTTTGGACTGAAAGCCAATGAAATTACCTTCAAGTGCCTTCTTCGCTTACACGGACCTTTCCAAATGCGCCCAAATTATGTGCACATCATTCTGGAGGCCATGGGGGCGATGCAGATCCCTATGAGTGCAAGTGTTGTCCACCTGGCTGTTGTTCAGCTTGTTTGGATCGATTCCGTGAATGTAGCTGTTGAGCTCGTTATGCAGTATCTGAAGACGAACTGTGTGCTCGAAAGAACAGTGATGCACCTAACCCGAAGGCTTATTTATCTCGGTGACATGCATGCGGCAGCAGAAATTATAGCCCTAACACTTGCAAGTAATCTCAAAGAAAGCTTTCCGAAGCATTTTGTGCGCTTTGCCGCCCTGAGGACGCAAGATCCACGACTGATGATAGAATGATCTCATGTCATGTGTCATAAGCGTAATGCTTTCTTCGCTTCTTGGTATTTCGCTCACTAGCTCCTTTTTTTGTTTCATTACGTACAATGCGTTAAGTTTGAGTATGGCTTTCGGCACACTTTTACGCCCACCGTCAAAGTACGATATAAGTACACTGAAAAACAATATTTCTCGTCAAAGTCGCGAAAATTGTGCGAGCATGAAGCGGAGCTTAGCCTCTTGGAAATTTGCTCGTGGAACGCCCACGGAGCGACAGCAAATTCTGCGATACGCAATACAGCAGGAAAGCAAGCCGCTCGGCGCTCTCGCATGGCTGAATGTGCACGCAACACACTCTGAGCCTAGCTCTTATTCTCCAGCACACGTGACAGTGCACAAACCTCGCAGTATTCAATCACATATAGCCCTGTCAAAGACCGAAATGGGAAACTTGTGGTCTATTCATGCACCTTATCCCATAGCAAAAGAACTGGGAAAAAACATGCATTGGCGCTCGTGGATGACAAACGGGCGAACGAACTGGAACGAGCCCGCCATGCTGCGTCTCATCTTGACAACCGGTATTCGATATATTGAGAGCATGCTGGAGAGAGGCTCATGTGCGCATGTTCATGTTCTTCAGTTTTTGACTGCGGTCCTGTGCTTGCAAAGTGGTATCACGCATGCTTGGGTCCAGCAGCAGCTCCCATTCCTTGACAAGCATCACGTGAAGTCCCCCATCGATGCGTACTATTGGCGCCCGTTTTACCATCAGTTAAGTAATTCTCTGCTTCGTGTGGCTGCAGTGAAAGACAGCGAAACGAGGAAGACCCTTTTGTGCTCAGGATGTAAAGCGCTGATGGAGACTGCGAACACATCAGAGGCCTGGATCCACCCTACTGTAGTTGCAAATGTGGTAGTGCAAAACCCGCCTCCGCACTTCTCGCCGATGCTCGCGCTGATAGAGCAAAATTTCTACGTTCCAATGACCGAGAGTATTATTCTCGCGTATTTGAGCTGTTGGGCTCTTACAGAGTTAGACTTTGCAGCAATCATCAATGGGTTTAACCACAGGCTGAGCCTTGAGGAGTGTATCTTGCACGCACATCAGATATTTCTGATGTACAAGAGGTGCGTGTCCATACCACACGCAAAACAGGAGCACAGCGTATCATTCTTCGGGCTGATGATCGAGGCGTGCTATATACTGGGTGCCGTTGCAGACGCGTGGGCTATTTTCAAGCTATGCCGTGTACCTAAAGAGCTTCCTTCGCACACGCTGTATGTCGTCCTTGACTTGCGAAACCATCTACCAGAGCCAGAAGATTTTATTCCATTGGCCGACTACACAAAATTCGTTTGGGATGTCTTCGTCAGTGTGACAACAGATCCTTCGAAGAATATTCTAAACCCATCGGACATGCTACTTCTTACAAAGCTCTGCACAGAGATACGAAAGCATCATGCGATACTTCTTCAAGATACTGCTCGCGTCTTAGAGCCCCTGTTCCATATGCTAGAGATCCGTCTCTCCTTATCCATACAGACGGACCCAACCTGTGAAAAGCAGCATATGCTGCCCATGGAAAGCACCGTGGTTAACTTCATTGAGGTCACGCAAGAGCTTGTTTTGTCGCACGGGTGCAATCGAGCACACACTCGGCTCATGGCGATACTTGAAGATAAGGGGGCTTGCAAGTCACAGCTTCCCGCTGCAATGCTACTTGAATGTGCTCTTCGCGTAGGTCTCAACAAGGAGGCATGTGCGCTGTATCTTCGACTTCCGAAAGAAATTCAAAAGGGCATTCTCGAG
Source organism: Perkinsela sp. pyNocScin1 (assembly GCA_964019655.1). Lineage (NCBI taxonomy): Eukaryota > Euglenozoa > Kinetoplastea > Prokinetoplastida > Perkinselidae > Perkinsela > Perkinsela sp. pyNocScin1. Next base: position 1,008,463 of record CAXHTR010000001.1, read on the forward strand.
AATGTTGACTTCAAGCTGCTTGACATGCTCTACCTTGCAATGAAGGAGGAAGCACATCACACAGAAGAAACTCTGATTCAGGGTGCGCTACAGAAGCGTCGCAAAACGAAGCCGACAACGGCTCAAATTGAGGAAATGAAAGAAGCAGGGGTACCAGAGCACTCATATCAAGTCGTACTTGATTTCGATCAGTTTTTGCCTCTCAAAGCGGGCGATGAGGAAGACTCAGATGAGAATCTGCTCAACAATGTGTATTGGTAGTACTGATTCTCCAGCTGATATCCCTTCTATCACATAGATTTATAATCAAATCACTGTTTTTCATAAATCGCTGTACCAATGCAGGCTTCTTCCTACGGCAACCCGAACGATGTTCTCCGGCAGGGGGCGATGGAGGAGAAGGGTGAGCGTGCAAAGCTTTCAAACCTCATGGGGGCTGTGAGTGTCGCCGAAGTAGTCAAAACAACCCTTGGCCCCAAGGGAATGGACAAGATTCTCCAAAGTGTTGACAAAAATGGCACTGCTCGCGTCACAAATGACGGTGCGACCATTCTCGGTGCGATTTACATCGACAATCCGGCAGCGAAGCTCCTCATCGATATTTCTAAGGCGCAGGATCAAGAGGCTGGAGATGGAACGACGAGTGTCACTGTTCTTGCAGGTGAGCTGCTTCGCCGTGCAGAGCGTCTTTTGCTTGAGCACTCTATCCACCCACAAACAGTCATTGATGGCTTCCGAGAAGCTTCGACAGTGGCACTCGACACGCTGTGGGAGTCATCGGAGGATAATACGGGCGACGCTGACGCATTTCACAACGACTTGATGAACCTTGCAAAGACGACACTGAGCTCAAAAGTTGTCTCCTTTGAGAAAGAGCACTTCGCAGATCTCTGTGTCAAGGCCGCTCTTCGCCTCAAGGGCTCAACAAACCTTGATATGATAACAATGCTTAAGCGCCTCGGAGGTACCCTGAAGGAAAGCTACCTGGAGCCTGGCTTCCTTCTTGATAAGCGAATCGGCATGGGCCAACCCCGCGAGCTTACCAATGCGAAAGTCATGCTTGCCAATACAGCAATGGACGCAGATAAAATCAAGCTTTTTGGAGCAAAGGTCAAAGTTGATAGCGTTGCCACGATGGCAGAAATCGAGTCAGCTGAGAAAGCGAAAATGCGTGACAAGGTCGAAGCCATATGCGCGCACAACATTGACTGCTTTATTAACCGACAGCTTATTTACAACTACCCCGAAGAGCTTTTTGCGCAGCAAGGGGTCATGGCGATCGAACACGCTGACTTTGAGGGCATCGAACGCTTGGCCAGGGCGCTCGGCGCCGACGTTCTGTCCACATTTGAGCAGAGCCCAAACATACGGTACGGTATTGTTGAGCGCATAGATGAGGTTATGATCGGTGAAGACAATGTAATCCGCTTCAGCGGGCTCCAGGCAGGAGAAGCATGCACCATTGTCCTCCGAGGAACTTCACAGCATATTCTCGATGAGGCAGAACGGTCCATTCACGATGCGCTCTGTGTCATTAGCCAGTTCGTCAAAAATGCTCGGACCGTTCTTGGAGCTGGCTGCAGCGAAATGCGCATGGCGACGGCAGTCGATGAGGCAGCTAGAAAGACGCCTGGGAAAAAGGCGCTCGCGATGGAAGCGTTTTCATCTGCTCTACGCGCCCTGCCAGCAACTATCGCAGATAATGCTGGTCTTGATAGCACTGATCTTGTGACCGCTTTGCGTGCCGAGCATTCAACGACAAAGCTGTCCACGATGGGAATCGACATCAACAATGGAATAATAGCCGATGCCAAGGAACTTGGTGTGACTGAGTCGCATCATGTTAAGCGCAGCGTGGTCAATTTGGCAACTGAAGCGGCAGAGATGATCCTCCGCATTGACTCCGTTCTCCGAGCTGTACCACAGAAAAAGTAATTGTACGGTTGATCACTTTCTTAAATTACTTGATTGTCGTCCAAATTCCCCGGCTTAAGTCATTTATAGTACATTGATTATGCTGGCTTGAAATTATGCGTACCCCGCCCTTACCCTTGACAGCATGTCTCTGGGTGTACATTCAGCGAAGATTCGTGGGGCATCACAGCTTCTTTGCAATCACGCCCGGAATCGGCCCAAAAACAGTTCCTGGGATAAGAATTAGTAATCATTTGCACAGAGATAATTCAGAAGAGAAAAAAGAAATAGTCCACCACTCAAAAGTATTCTTATGGCCATTCTTAGATATGAGGAGGGACATAGCACAGTGGCTGGAAGAAAGAAAAGCATCTAAAAAGTTCCACGGCTGTGAGCCTACTTCTTCACCTCCGCACAAAATTTACTTGCCCGCGTTTGATAAAACCGTGAAACAAGCGCTTATGTACGCAGCAATTCGATCTCTGCTACGTGAGGCATCTTCGAGGTCTCGCTTGCTTTCGCTGCACCGTGAGCTTAGCCACGATCTTGTCTCTAGTGAGAACGAAGCTCATACACTCGAAAAGATGGCATTCTTCGCATTGCAGACAAGGCCTATTAGGAAAACTGTTCATATGAATAAATTCGGTCATGAACAGAGCTCATTCAGCATTGAAGTATCTGGCTCGAGTTTCAAAGATGAGGTTCGGCTTTTTAAGATCAACAACGATGGATCGTCGAAAGCTAAGAAATTTACTAATTGGAATGATGGAGCAGAAGCTTTGCGCAACCTTACACTTCGTGATAAGGACATGACTGCATATGTCTTTGTTGAATCACTCAGCATAAAGCACGTTGTAGCTATGCAGCGCATCTTGCCAGAATCATCACATGTCCAGCTCATTCCCGAGCAATTTTTTCGGCAGTCGAGCCCCGGGCTTTCCACAGAGCCTCTGCCAGATATTGTTACGAAGTATGTTCAAAATATAAGGCTCACAGCTGCACTCATACAGGCAGCAAGGCATTTCCAGATTTTTGCTGATGCGTCGAGCGGAAACTTTTGTACTGCTAGAACGAAGCCTGTAGTTGCAGCGGAGCATCGAATAATCATTCATGTTTCGCCAGATAGGACCATTTTTTACCATGTGCAAGTAGACGGGAGCAAGCTCAGTATCGAAGCTTTAGCTGATACTTGTTCGGAAAAGCTTCATGCAATCTTCACGCACTCCCCACATTGCATTTTCATAAATTCGATGCGCACTGCCCCAAAGGCCAAAAAACTTTTAAAATCACTTGTTTCAGATGATTGCATTTTATGGTGTATTTCGTACGCAGAAGCGCTAAAAGAGGCTGCTTACGGCGCAGTTCAAGCAGATTTGAGCTTCTCTGAAATATTGAGGGAGTACGGCATTTCCATTAAGTTTGATGCACTCCAAGAGGCGTGTAACATCACGGACCACGGAATATCTCGAGCAGATGTCATGCACATACTGAATGTTAATGAATGCTTTGAAAGGCAGATCTTGAGTATTCCTCCGACCTCAAGCATACAGAAAGATGTTCATGACTGGGTGTTTTCTTGCATAGAAGAGCCAGACATAAAATATCAGCTGGCTCTTCGCAATATCCTTAAATTCGAGCAGACACTTCTCCGTGGGTATATTCCGTGTGCCATTCCATTGGAGTTTCGCAATCAGTGGAAATGGTTCAACCCCAGCCATCTACTGCGGTACTACTTTGGAGGAACGCTAACACTCGGTGAAAGTGGGTTTCGCGAAAATACGTCGATGGCACGATCCGTTAGCCATGTCATTGTTGAGCTGGCGAAAGCGAGCAATGCGCTGCACAGCGTAGGTGAGACCCATCTTCGCCATTATGCGAGAAAAATGCAGCTGCCATTTTCCAATAGAAGCAATACGACGTTACTTGCAAATGTGATGGACAGCTCTCAGCACCAACACACGTATCGTATCGTTGTGTACGACATCGAAACGACAGGACTGGATACCGAAAACGACCGCATCGTTGAAATTGGACTTTGGGATCCGCTGAGTGATACAACGTTCGAAACTTTTGTGAATCCAGAAATCCCTATTCCCGCTGCGGTCACACAAATCCATGGTATTACTGATGCTGATGTTGCAAGTGCACCAACTTGGACTGACGTTGCAGGCTCTCTTGTTGGATTTTTCAAGAAAATGCAGAATGGCCCAAGATGTGAAATCCTTCTTCTCGCTCATAATAGTAAAAAGCTTGATCAGCATGTTCTCCTGCGCCAGTTTCGAGAAGCAAATGTGGAATTTCCGTCCTTTGTTCACAGCATCGACTCACTTCCAATTCTCTTTAATTGCAAAAAATTTCTTCCTGAAGAGCAAATAGGCAATCTGCGGCTGTTTCATCTGGTTGAACAATTCGGCATAGACGTGGAAGGCACACTACATCGCGCAGTCACAGACGCAAAATCCTTATGGAACGTCATCGAGAAGCTTGCCATCAAATACGCAAAGAAGCGTTTAATCTCGTGCTCAATTTCAGACATGGAGTCAAAAGGACTGAGAGAGTGCACGGCGAAGTGGGAATGCCTTCGAAATCTTTCCACTGATGAAAAGACCCCTGAGAGTGAATCTACTCGTCGATCTATTGGTCACGCAAGTGTACTGCAACTCATCGGAAATTCAATCGAAGAGAATCTCGCAGGGAAGTCGCAAGGTAACGAAGAGTTGGAACCCATGCGCTGTGATGACAGTGTACTTCGTATCACCTTGCCTATGCGCGTGGATATTAAAAAAGCAGCATCCGAGCTCTCGAGTAATAACGCTTTGTATACGCTTTGCAGGGCTCTCGTGGGGATGTGCTTTATTGCATCAAGTCATGTTCCTGACCACATTCTTATGCGAGTTCTTCAAAACTTTGTTCAAGAAGTGCAAAAGTACCCGAAGGATACCGGGTCGACAACCGAGCCCAGCGCTCTGCTCATAGAAATTATTAAGCTTATGAGAAGGGACATTCGTAAATAGTGCAATGAATTCTTTGTGAATACACATTTTCTGCTCGCCTTTTTCCCGGTACAAAAAGTACTTGTAACTATTGCTCATCTATCATAAGTAATGTCGGTCTACCTCGATGGCACACCAAAAACGCAAGACTTGATACCCCCGTTGACAGAAGTGCGCACAGAAAATGAACAAGCAAATGGACTTCTCAAAAAGAGTCACAAATATCGGCAGCTTTTCGAGGAAGTGGTTGTTGAATGCTTAGCTCTCGCTCGCCTTGGCTGTCCAGTCATTCTTTCGTATTTCTCACAGCTTCTCGTCTTTCAGCTCGCGCTGCGGTACGCCGGGACTATACTCGGAGATACTGCCCTCGCAGGAGCAGGTATGGGGCTCATGTTTTCCAACTGCTTTGGACTCTCTGTGATCATCGGGATGGCCAATGCGCTCGACACGCTCTTGTTCCAGGTGTATGGCGCAAACCCGCGTAGCCCGCTGATTTCTGTCTATGTCCAGCGCGCACTTCTTGTCCTCTTCCTCTGCTGCCTCCCGCTCTCTGCCCTGTGGTTCTACGCTGGAGAGTTTCTGCGCTTTACCGGTCAGGACCCCGAGGTCGTTGTCCTCGCCGAGGCGTTCATTCGGGTGAATCTTATCAATTTGTACCTGAACATTCTCTACGAAGTCATCCGTAAGCTTCTGACGTGCATCCACAACCTGAACATTGTCTCGATGATATCCATTACGCTGACGCTCATTAGTCCGTTCATCTTCAAGTCGCTCGTTCACGCTTTCGGTATCATTGGGATGTCCTTCACGATATCCATCTTCTACACTGTTATGATTTTTGTGTGTATCTGTGAGCTCCTCTTCCGTTACCGGACCTTCGCTGGCATGTGGCATGCTCCATCCCGCGCTGTTTTTCGCCACTGGGGTGAATTTCTTAAGCTTGGTCTTCCCAGCTCGCTGATGCTCTTTTTCGAGTGGGGACTGTTTGAAGTGAATGGACTCGCCTCGGGTCGGTTCGGTGAAAAAGCGCTCGACACTATGACAATCTGCATGCAAGTACTCACCGTGATCTACATGGTGCCGCTTGGTTTGAATATCGCCCTGTGTGTCCGCGTCGGCAATGGATTCGGCGCAAAAGACCTACCAGCAGTTCGACGAGCCGTTTTCGCGTCCATTGCGATGATATGCTTCGTCGTGTCGGTAGATGTCTTGCTCATGTGGTTCACTCGATTCGCTGTGCCACGCTTTTTTACGAACAGTGCGGCGATCATGGAAAAGTATGCCGATGTCACTCCGGTCATCATGTGCTTCCACATCTTTGATGGTATTATGTGCATATGCAACGGTATCATCAAAGGAATGGGGTATCCGCTGTACGGCACTTTCTTTCTCGCACTAGCGTACGTGGTCGGCGTCCCCTTCGGATGGTTCTTAGCCTTCCGGTGCAACCTCGAAGTAAAAGGTCTATGGGTCGGCCCAGCGATGGGGCTCTGCCTGGCTGACATGCTGTACATCCTCTTCTTCCTACGCATCGATTGGAATCGGGTCATGCACCGTGCATCGAAGCGCATCGCGCGTGGCACGAAAGTACTCGAGAAGAACTGATTTATGCTAGGCTCACTGTTTGTCTGTTTCATCTGTTTCCAAGTCGTTTCCATGGCTTAGCTCATAACAGAGCGAGACATTTTAGTGAATTTCTGATGCTTTTGTTTAACAATGCGTAGAAAAGTTGGTGAGGTTGCATCGCAGTTCAATCCAAGTAAGTATGAAGGTGTGAAGCCCATTGCAAAGGTTTATGGCGACGTGAGAGGGTCTGGGGATAACTTTATTCAGGTTTCCAAGAGCCTCATACCACAGATGACGCCCTCTCAGTACCTCAAGCAGCTCTACGAACAAAAGGCCCCCTTCCTTGACCTCCGAAACCCCTCAGACTTCTCCATGTGCCACTTGAAGCAGAGCGTCAACATTGACTATCACGACGTTGTCACAGGGGCAATCAAGCCAATATTACCGTCGAACCAGACAGCTACCATTGTTGTAATCGCCTCGAGCTATCGAGGGCAGAACGCCGTGCATGCGATGCACAAGATGGGCTATGTCAATACTCTGCTTGCTTCTTTCGAGGACGTGGACGGGGTGGGTGAAAAAGACTTTTTGACATCCACGGTGTAACTCTTGGGCCACCAGGTATCTATTCAACAGCTATATTTCTCTCCTTTCAGGCTTCCTTTGCCACAAGGTACTCATGTAGCGTGCGCAACGCCACAATGCCAGCAAAGACCAATACACAAGGCAAAGCACTAGCCGAACAAGAAGAACCCCACCACAGTGAGAAAAATCCCAGTGATACGCACAACGCGAAGGCGAATCCAGAAGATATCGTGATTCCAGTGCAGGGGCAAAGTGCAACGACCAACACGCCTCGGCCATGCTTGCGAAAAAAGATCGCAGTCTTTTTCCTGTTCATCTACACGCAAATTATATCCAACTTTGACTCTGGAGCAATGGGCGTCGTCACAGGGGAGGAGGGCGAGATTGCCCGAGAGTTTCAGTGCAATAACTCGACGATTGGCCTTCTCGCTTCCATCGTCTACCTCGGAAACATGGCTGGTGGTACCTTCTGCACGTACGCTCTCCAGAAGTACCCGATCAAAGCGCTGCTTTGTATCGCCATTTTCTTGCACATGATGTTTACTTTTCTGTTTGCAGGCAGTCCGTACCTCTACCACCTCATCTTTGCGCGTTTCTTTGTTGGATTCACGCAGGCGTTCGTCGTCGTCTACACGCCAGTCTGGGTCGACGAGTTCGCGCCACGGCTCCACGCCACTACGTGGCTGGCCCTGGCACAAGCCGGGACACCTGTAGGAATCATGTTTGGTTATATCATCGCTGGTTTCATCATTGCGAACACGTCATATTCATGGCGATGGATTTATGCCCTCAAGCTGATGCTCATGATCCCGTCCATTATCCTCTTTAACTTTGTTCCATCTCAGGCCCTCCGTATCCCCAAGCTTGTCGATGATGGTCAGAAAGAGCCGAGAAAAGGAACTCTGACGAAGCAAAACATTCGCTTGCTCCTGACTACGCCTCTGTACATATCGACAGTTTTCGCACTATGCTCGATCTACTTCGTCGTCACGACCCTGCAGCTCTGGGTGACGCCCTACCTGCGGCTTCCTCCTGCCCAAGCTGACATGAACGTGATTGTGAGTGCTTTCGGCTTCACATCAGCGACAGCCCCCGTGAGCGGTGTTATCACAGGCGGTATGCTTCTCGATCGAATAGGTGGGTACAGGAGGCACCCGGATCGAGCTGCGTACATGGGCATGGGCGGCGGCCTGATCGCTGTCTCATGTGCTCTTTCTTCGCTTTTCACAACGCATCTCTGGCTATTCATGGGGCTCATCTGGCTGCTGCTCTTTTTCGGTGGGCTAATAGTGCCATGCGCCACCGGGCTCGTTCTTGCAAGCGTGCCAAAAAATTTGCGAGGTGCTGGAAGCTCTTTGGCTGCTATCTCATACTCGCTTTTTGGTTACTTCTTAGGACCGCTACTGTGCGGCTTCCTCGCTGAGGGCATGGGTCTGCAGTGGGGCTTCCGTGTGTCCATGCTGTGGTCCATCGCAGCATTTATATCCATGGGCTGCGCAACCTTCGCAGCTCGACGGATGCTGCGTCAAAACAAAGCAGTGGGCGGCTCTGCACAGGCCGATATCCCTCGCAAGAAGATCGATATCCAGCGTCTTTCAACGAATTCCCTTGAGAGTGTGGACGAGGCTGGAAGGCCTTCAGCTGCGCCGCTCTTACCGCAAGTTCGGTCTCCTCTCCTCCGAGCGTTCGGCGATTTTGCACTTGATGGCTCGTGTACCACCCCGAGAAACTCCAATATCAGCGCCATTGACATAGCAATGGGCATCGTTGAAAATTGGGACGCACAGAACAGCATAGAGAACCACACATAGCTCGGCCTATCTTTATCTGTGTTCAATCGTGGAGGCGATCAACATCTTTGTTTGTGTATTCTCTTTCTCTAGCCCCTAAATGACAGTTTCTTTCGCATGAGCCAACCTTGGGAGTCATATCGCACGTCAGTCAGCGATACTTTTCATTGCTTTTACCGCAATGCCCTTACGCACCTACGTGAAAGCCCCGTGTCACAAGCCTTTCGCGAGTGGAAGGCCCAGAATGAAGGTGCATGGAATCTGACAACCGTCTTTGCCGAGGAGTTCATTCGAGTAAATACACGAGGCGCAGTGGCAGACATTTTCCAGCAAGTGCTCCTCTTGTTCCCTCAAGTTCCGCTCCTGCATGCACTGGCTGAGCGATATGACAGGGGACTGCAGCGCTCCGTAAATGAATATTTCCTGTCTAATTCATGGATCCTTCGGTACATCCAGTGGCTGCTTCAAGCCATACTGCCCCCTGCAGAGTCACCGAATGATGCCGATGCACCTCCCGTAGGGTTTCAGTTTCCAAACTCTGCAGAAGCCCATCTCCTGAATACCTTTTCCGACTTTATTAGTGGTGAGCTGTTGCTCCCACGAGTTAGCAGGTGGATACCGATGGCAGACTTTCGCTCCCCCTTTCCATCAAAGTCCACCGCTGTGCGCTTTTACACATTGTCCATTATCTCCCGCGGCATCGGAGAGCTCCCCGGTTTGCTTCTCAATCACCCTGGGCTGAGCCACTGGGGAAGCGCATTCTGCTTCACAATGGTTAATATCCACTTCGTCAAAGAGTACTTTTACCCATCGCTCGCAGAAGGTGACGCAACAGATATAGCCAATGCGAGCTTCAAAAATGCTGATCTCTACGCAGCGCTCGACGTCACGCCAAGTGCACAGACGAACGAGATCTTGCGAGCATACAAGCGGAAATCGCTTGAATACCACCCTGACAGAAACGTACAGCGATCAGAGAGTGAGCGCTTCATTGTTCAAGAAAAATTCAAGGTCATCAACGAGGCCAAGCGAATTCTCGCCGACCCGCGGTCCAGGTTTATCTATGACCAGGGTCTGTACACACAAAGTAGCGCTCATACATTTCGTACAGAAGACGTCAAGTTTGAGCATATAGAGCCAATGCTACAGCAATTTTTCTCACGCGACATGTGGGGGCTACGCAATCCGCTCGGCCTTACCATGAAAAGTGCAATACGGAGTATCATCCCGCTATCTGCCATAGGCACGACAATAATGCTCATCCTACCTCTGTGCATTCAGGTCAATATTGCCTATTGGCAGCACCTTGCAACAGACTCAGGGTCACTCATGGTTCGAGTACTGCAACGCGTCGTGGCAACACTACTTGTGTAGCGTTTATCCTATGATTTTTATCCTTGTGAGCGAATTCGAAATAACTCTTTGCATTCTCAGTTTGCTACTAATGAGACGCTCGATCCTTCTTTGCATGCAACAAGAGAAAACAATGAGCTTTCAGACTGAGCGAAGGCTTCAGCAGGAAAGACAGGTTGCACAAAAGCTGACAAACTACAAGATACGCATTTCACCAAAAAAAACATTCAATGTTAAATCCGACATTCCAGCAACCATGCACATGAAAAACTTTGCGCGCAAAGAGAGCACCAGGGCGGCTCAGGGAAAGGGTGCCGAAGGAAAATTCAAATTGCAGACCTTTCAAATCTTCGGAGCTGGGGTTAGTCTCGTGGTTCTAATTGCTATGATTGAGTTTTTCATTCTTCCAGTCTATAGGTACAGAAGGAATAGGTACAATATCAATGAGCGGCGGGTCCAACAGAAAAAAACAGTGCGATTTGATTAAATTGGCGCAATGGCGTGTTGCTCTGGTAGAGTACTCAGGGAGAGTTGTCTTGGTAGATGTAAGATAGCAGGCAGTTGTGTATACAAACGCTGATACGCACCTTGTTCCTATCGATTTACATATCTCTTCCAGCCTTTTTTCTATCTCGCAATGGCGCTCCGCATCCGCTTCGAAGCCTCTGACGATATTGGCGTGTTCTCTCGTCTGACAAACTCGTACTGCCTCGTTGCCATGAACGCCGCGCAGAACTTTTACAGCTGCTTTGAGCAGGAGCTCGCACGGCACATTCCCGTCGTGTACGCATCCGTCGGCGGGACCCGGCTCGTCGGCCGGATGACGGTCGGTAACAAGCACGGTCTCCTCGTCCCGAGCATCGCCACGGACGCAGAAATCCAGCACTTGCGCAACTCCCTGCCAGACAGCGTGCAAATTCAGCGCGTTGAAGAGCGCTACAACGCCCTTGGCAACGTCATTGCATGCAACGACCACGTCGCACTCATCCATATCGATCTTGATACTGAGACTGAAAACATCATTCGCGACGTTTTGCAGGTCGAGACGTTTCGGACAAGCATCGCCGACAACGCGCTGGTTGGCAGCTACAGCTACATGACCAACAACGGCTGCCTCGTTCACCCGCGGACGCCGATGACCGACATGGAAGAGCTCAGCTCACTGCTGCAGGTCCCTGTGGTCGCTGGCACTGTTAATCGCGGTGGTTCCCAAGTCGGCTGCGGCGTTGTTGTAAACGACTGGGTCGGATTCACGGGTTTGAACACGACCTCAAATGAGATGAATGTTATCGAGCGCATCTTCAAGCTTCGCAAGGATGAGCAGGTGTCCCTCGCCTCCATGCTCAGCGGACAGGTATAGATGTATTTGTAGGGTGATTTTTATGTGCTTGAGCCTTTTATACGCCCTTTTTGTTTTTGACGCCTTTACGAATAGAAATGTCACGAGTTGGTTGCATCAACGACGAGGGAAAGAACGTCGATCTGTACATCCCACGCAAGTGCTCCTCCACCGGCCGCATCGTGCGCGCTAACGACCACGCCGCTACCCAGATCAACGTCGGCGTCCTTGACGAGAATGGCGTCTACACTGGTGAATACAAGACTTACGTCATCTCCGGTGACGTCCGCAAGCGCGCGGAAGGCGACCAGGCCCTCAACCGCCTCACACTCGCTGATGGGCTCATTGAAGACCAGCACTGAAGGATCTTAAAACAAGCTGATAAAATCAATTGATACGTCAAACAAGCTTCGATCTATTGGCGATGGACCATGAGTACAAACTTTACTTTCTTTGTATACAAAACAGTACAATGTCTTGTGTCAGCAGCAGTAAGAAGTCGCGCTAATGGCTTTCAACACAATAGATTATGGTCAGACGACACATCGCGCAGACAGAAGACTGCAGATACCGCGAAAAAGAGCTGCTGAGGCAACGCAGTCGACAGAGGAGCTATTCCGAGCAGGGCCATTACCAATCACACAGAGGGTTTGGGACATTGCGCGCTTCCCACACATGTACGCGAATGACGATATTCTTAACTTCTACATTCACTATTTGAATCAGGGGTTTCCGAACCCACGCACGTATAGCTTCCACACGCACTTTTACACCCTCCTCCAGCAGTCCTTCGGTGACATACAGCACCACGAGAAAGAGCTTTTCGGCCGGTACACTGATCTAGCTGTGCAGGCATCTGCAACCAAAAAGCTTTTCCACTCACAGGCCCGCGTGCTGCACTGTGACATCAGGACTAAATGCGTTCTCAACTGCGATACGCTCTTCATTCCAGTCTGCCGAAATGAGCACTGGTTTATGATTTGCATCGTGAACCCCAAGAACTTTTTTATCCGGCAGCTCCCGCATCACCTGCGGGCGAAGCTCAGAGAGCATATGATGAAACGCGAGAGCAATAGTGTCGCTTCGCGAGAGGAGATTGTTTTCCGCCGGGTTCTGCGCAGGCCGGCGCGGCTCTCTCGGGCTTCTACAGGTGATTTTTTGAAAGTGTCTGGGCAATCGCCTGCAGAAAGAAATACAAGCGTGGTTTTTCAGCCCGAGAGCCCAAGCGACGACACTGTTGAGCCCTTTTTAACGTACCACCGGCTCTCGAGGTATCCAGCGACAGCGATTTTTTTCATCGATAGCCTTTTGGATCCGAGCAAAGTGTCGACAGCGAGGACCGAGCGCCACATGCGAGAAATTCTACGACCGATTATCCTGTTTCTCATCCACAGGTTCCATGCTGAGCTATGCGTCGCTTTTGATAAGGAAAATGTCCTCGATGATAGCACGCTTCGTGCAATGTACCAGCAGTTTTTCGAAGCAAAGGACGCGTGGTGGAAGATGCTTTTCATTCCACAGCAGCGTAAGCAGTCCGTTGACTGTGGATTCTTTGCGCTACACTGCCTCGAGATTTTCCGGCACCCAGACACGCAGGACCGCCTGTTGCAATGGGTCCTAAAAAAAGACAATGATCCCGATAATAAAAAGCACACCTTTCACAGTATCGTTTTCAGTGAGCTCATTCATTCAAAAGATTTGTTCGATCAGAATGATGTCAAGCTCAAGCGCCAGCATATTTCGAAACTCATTGCGTTCCTAGTAGAAAAGGTGCAACAAAATCGGGCACAGGGCGAGTGCGTTGTGCTATGCAAACCAGAAATGATGGACCAGAGCATGAAGTATGTGATGCGGCGTATTCGCGCACCTTCGCAGCGCTAGAATAGATCCAATATCATTTCCGAATGCTCGGCTGTTTCTATCGGTAAACTTCATTGAATTTTCACTTTAATACACGTACATGCTCGACGCGACATTTCTCGACAACGCTTGCTTCGAGCTACACACAGTGTTCGAATGCACTGCAGACACCTTTCCTGAGATGACGGTCTGTGGCGGGCCAAAGGGCGTTACATTCGAAGGTATGGACAACTCACACGTCGCGCTCATGAAGTACACCATTCCGGCTGAGCAGTTTTCCCCGAGCAACTATATGTGCGAGCGAAGTATATCCATCGGCTTGAAAAGTGCAGCGCTCCGCACAATTTTCAAGATGGTCGATAAGGACACGAAGTCGCTGACCATGCGCTACGACAGCGTTGAGTCTGCCCATATCCTGCAGATATTCATCGCACACAACGCGAATCGCGTGAGCGAGTTCAGTGTTCTCCTGAGCTCATTGACCCCATACCAAGCAGACACCCCACAGCTTTCGTACAGCGCGGAAGTCATCATGCCAAGCATCAACCTCCAGCGCGCGTGCCAGGACTTCCGGCAATTCCATGACTGCATCACGCTCAAGCTCGGTATGCAGAAGGACGGCAAGGACCTGTGTATGACTCTCGACAACATTGAGGGCTTTTTCGGCAAAGGCGCCTTGAGCGAGCAACTGGTCTACAAGAGCACAGATGATGAGACTACACACATCGATGAGAAGACTTCAGCACTCTGCGCATCGTATGCGCGGCTCATGACCAAGTTTCAAGGCCCAACCGGCGCGTTCATTGAAATTGGAAATGAGGGCGATACTGGTAGCGGCGCGTACAGATTCGTCGCGGACGAGCAAGGAAGCGTCAACGCGCTCCCGTCAGAAAAGAACGACCTCTTTTCGCAGCTCGGCAGAGACGATGCGAAAGGACCCCAGCCCATGCCTGAAGTCACAGAATACCCCGAAAAGCAAAAGCGCGACAAAAATGACCTGACTGTCGCGCTCGTTGACCCCATAGAGACTCTGAAGTTTTCGCTCCGCTTCATGAGTGCATTTTCGAGAGCTCACCGCTGCTCAAAAACTGTCGCCATTTCGCTCAAGCAAAACTGCCCATGCCGCCTCGAGTACGCCGCGGGATCGACAGGAGTGCTCGTTTTTTACCTCGCACCGAACGCGAGCTAAAGCTGATCAATTGATTTGTAGTTATGTAGAGATTTGATTTTCAGATTAGCGACATGAGTTTTTATCCTCGACCGATCTTTTCTTTCACTTCATGCCGCGTAGCCCGGATACTGTCACGTGGAGGTCGAATTCTACATTAAAGCTGAAAAGATCGGGTGCATCGGTCTGCTTCGCTATCATTATACAGACAGCATCGAGAAGGACAGAGGCTGGGCATATTTTGGAGGTGTGCACGGAAACCCTGAAAAAAAATTCGATGCGAGGCGAAACGCTGCGAGTGGCAGACACACGCGGAGGTGCAGAGCATAGGCCAGCGTTTGAGATCCACCTTGAAATCGAAGTTGAAGCTCTCTTCTTGCTCGCGATGCTGAACGCAATAACGCTGGATGGTGAGCGCGTCGAAGCATCGCTACATAAATGTGTAAAAAACTATGCAATTCAGACTGACGATGGGCACGATATCAAAAGATCGGAGCCACTGCTCATACGAACTTCGACGCCGGCACACAAGGAGATTTGTGAGCGCATTGGAACCTGTGGTTCATCTGACAAAGCTTTGCAAGGTGTTTATGATTCGACACAGTGGAAAGAGCTGCCTTATTTTTGTGCTGAAGTGACCCAGTCCACGCTAAAGACACTGCAGCAGCTCAGCTGCATGCTTAGTGCATCTATTCCAAGCGTGCGGTATGACCCTCTAAGCCTTCTGAAAAGCCCCGAGCCAGTGAAGCCTCGATGCACTCCGCGCTCACCACCACCCCTGCACCTTGATGAGCCCAGCAGAGGCCCTAAGCGCCTCAAGTCTCCACCAACACCGCCGAGGTGGTAGTTTGTGACAGTCTGGAGAAGGATTTAGCTGTGTGAGTCGTAAACTTTTACGCAGTTTCGTGTAACGTGTGGAAACCGTAGTCACTTGGTCAATTTATCCCAAGTATTTTGCTAAATGCACCATTTTGCAAGCATAGAAAATGATGGACTGATTTCGAGACGATGAAGACCATGAGAGTATGTCAAAGGGCCGTATATTTCTCTCGGAAAGGGTCCCCAAGTGTAGCTCAGACAATTCTCAGACAAATTCATGCACAAGCTAGAGTCCCCACAAATCTCTCGGAGGATTTTACGCAATGGAAAAGTATTTTTCGGGGTGTGGCGAATCGTCGGAAAAATAATATTGCGCTCTTCAAAGTCAGTGACATCACTTCGCTCAACGCAATTCAAGATGCAGCGGCAGCTGAGGGCCTGACTTATGCTCCTATAGCTGCATCAGGCAGAGAATTACCATTCTTTGTCTTTCCGCGTACGTGGGACAGATACGGTTTTTTCAAGCAAAGAATCGGCGATAAGCAGGTCGAGACTCTCCAGAACTACTTTCTGGCAATTTGCCGGAAAAAGATGAAGCTCAGTGCCAAGGATGATAGTGATTTCGCTCGACTGCAAATTATCAATGCGAAAGCTGAGAAAGCCGTGCTCCTCGGTGAAAGGGCTCCCTATGTCTCATGGAAAAGCTACAATTCCTACACTAGTGGGCAAAATATATCACTTCTCGATCAAGAAGTCATGCAACTCGCTGTCGATCACGGGAAAAGCCCATACGAGCTTTGGGACGCTTTGCCCATGCCGTCGAAACGGAAAAATGGATTGTACATGTCGAAGCATGGGTTCTGGTACAGACATCCAAACAACGATATCTGCAAGCGCGTGCAGCACATTCTAATTGAAGAGCTTGAAAAAATTCATGGCAAAGAAATATTCTTCAACGACCATCCGAACAACTTGTCAAAACTCAAAAGGCTCTTTTCGAGTTCGAGTTTACATAAGCTTCGCACTGTCACAGGAAAATGGGGCTTTAGTATGAATGACCTGAAGTCTCTCGTTGTGCAGTTCACCCATATTTACCCAGAGGGCCATTTTGGGTGGGACGCGCTCGGCGTGTATGTGAACCGGCCATCAGATGAAGCATGCATGCGGCTCTTGGGCTTGACTGATACTAATGGCTCAGTAGACAGTGCTATACTCCCCGCCTTTTCGGTCTTGCATTGGGAAAATTTGATAGAAAGCTCTGTCCTGTTACTACTCCTCAACTATTCTATGTGGAGTTTACAGCGCGCAACCTCCGCGAACGGGGAAGAAAGAGCCACATTGCGATATAATGCATTGCTTCTCGAAATCAACTCAATTTTATCGCAGCTTTGTGCAGAAGAGGTTCTCGATGACTCAGCAGAGCAACAACTGCATGAATCTGAACGTATTCAGTGTGCTTGCAGCTTCACAAAAGATACATGCAACAAAATGTGTGAAAATTGCAAGACTTTTCAAGATAGACTTCGCCGCATCCCACAGCACAAGCGAGTTCATCTGACATTTTCATCCGAAGGGATTCGATTTGCCAGTGTTGGAAGGCCCTCATCTAGTATGGCTTAAGCTTGCAGTGTAAAAGCAAAAATTCTTTTAAGCTCAGGCCTAATATTTCTCTTCTTTTTCATATCATTATTCCCAAAGACAAAAAAATGAACTAGAATGCGGAGAGAGATCCAATGTTGTATGCGCCTTCAGCACGATGTTTCCCGGCTTCTGACCCCAGCCTATAGTGGGGAACAGTGCAGAAATTACTCTTCTTTTGTTTCATCGTCTGCAAAGCAGCAAAGACCGTGGACGTTTGTGTCGAGCATACTTCCCTGTCCTGTCGCCTGTACATCAGCGCGCACCGTCTGCACAGCGATCTCAGCGACACTAAAAGTGCTTCGGTCATATTACGAAGATGATATGGACGCTCCTGCTGGGATGCACGATTGCTTACTCGATGAAGATCAGACAGATGTCCTTGATTTGGATGACGACGATAGACCCCCTTTGTATCGCCAATCCATGAATGCAGTCGATCTGCCCAATGATCCACCCGTTTCACACGAACTAGCCGAGCAACACGCTTTACCAACAAGCTCGTGTACAAACTTCCGCTATCTACCAAAACACATTGAAACGGCGACATATACTGGACTTGTCACCTTCGGCGATATGCAAACGAACAAGAGCGCAGATATCTGCGATGCGCTCTGCCTCCACCTGCTGAAAGTGATGGCACGTCTCCGGCTGGAGACATGCGACATCAAGCGCAACCTCGAAAAGCGAATGAACAAGAATGAAGTGCGCATATATCGGGGCCTGATGCGGCAGCTCTCGAGCCGCTGCGGGCAGTACTATGGCAGCTATCAGGAATTATTTCAGCGAGCACGCATCCGCTTTCATGAGCTGCATTCAGCCGTCTACTTTAAATCTTTCGACCCGACGGTCGCTTTCACGACTGCAGGGAAAGCTCGCTTCGATCACCACGCGAAGCCAAGCAAGACGAAGCCACAAAAAAACAAGGTGGATTCAGCTGGGGCAGAGGATCAATCTTCGCTGCCAAGTATCGCCGCACTCGAATTACTACAAAAGCACTGCGATAGAATATCCATGGAGCTCGATAGAGTCGAGGAGAATTGCAGGAGCGCAGGTGCCACACAAGTGACGCCAAATGCACCGATGCTCACTATGGAAACGCCAGTCGTCTGGCCTTTCGCAACGAATGTACGTGAAACAGCGCTGAAGAACAGCCGAGCGACATCGTATCCACAGTTCTTCGAGAACGTCCAGGTTTTTCAGCACTATGATGAAATTCTTTCAAGTGTTGAGGCAAATGCGGTCACAATATTCCGTGCAGCAACTGGTAGTGGCAAGTCAACTGGTGTCCCCATCATCTTGCTTGATGCGCTCGCTAAGAAAGGAGCAGGTAGCAATCGCGGCAGAATCCTTTGCATTCAGCCCCGCCGCCTCGCAGCAACTTCCATCGCAAGTTACATCAAGTCCATTCGACAGGCGGAGGCCGGTCGGTCAGATGTTGGTTCCATTGTTCGCTTTGATTATAACGCGCAGCTCGACGCAGACGTGCTCATCTACATGACAACGGGCATCTTCCTTCGGATGCTCATGGGCCAGGAGTCGTTCGAGAATGTCTCGCACATTATCATCGACGAGATCCATGAGCGAAGCCTTGAAATCGATATCATACTGCTATTGCTCCGGGAAAAGTTCTTGCAAGCGGCGACAGGCACTTCTCGGTCCTTCCCGAAGCTTCTCCTCATGAGCGCCACATTTGACTGCGAAAAGTTTGAAAAATACTTCAAGTCATACGGTATATCGATCAATTCGCTCTTGATCTCGGTTAAGAAGCGCTTCTCAGTCGATGTCATTCCGCTGGAAGGCGTTCTCCAGAAGACAGCGCACATCGGCGCGAACTTCCTCGGCTTTCCCCACCCATCATTTGGCATCAAGCACAAGTTTCTGCGCCCGAAAGGCTCGCGACTTCGCACGCATGAGCAGGAAGTGCGGGCTGAGCACAAGATCCAGCCGCCGTCGCGCAGGCATCTGATGGAAACGCTTCAGGTTCCGTGGCACATTGCTGAGCAGTTACACGCGTCGCATGAAAAGGCTTTGTCTGGTGACTACGAACTCAACTATGAGCTCATCATCAAGACGATTCTCTCCATCGACCACGAAAATAAGCAGGACAACGGGACTGTGCTCGTATTCCTTCCAACGATGGCGTCAATCAAAACCGTCGAGCAAGCACTTATCGAGCTGCAGCAAGAAAGCGTGCTGAAGATTATCAAGCTCCACAGCAAGCTCGAAAAGAGCTCTTCTGAGATCTACGAGCCAGCGCCCACCGGCATGCGCAAAGTTATTTTGTCGACGAATATTGCCCAAACGAGTCTAACCATACCCGACGTTGTCTATATCGTCGATACCGGAGTCCAGCATATGCGCATCATCGAGCGAGGCGCGGACATTCCGTACCGCTGTGATGGCCGCATATCGCAGGCATGTGCGACGCAGCGAGCCGGCCGAGCTGGTCGGGTTGCTAACGGTGTCGTGTACCAGCTCTACAGTGCATGGGAGAAAGCGAATCTGATGGAGGAGTTTCTCGTGCCAGAGATACTGCGTACACTCCACGAGCACATCTGCCTCCTCATGGTATCAGGTGGCTGGGTCAAGGACCCGCAGGCGCTACTCCAGAAAGCTATCGACCCGCCCCCAGCACGCCGCGTCGTGCGTGCCCTTGCGCTTCTTCAGGAGCTCCATGCGATTGATACAATGGCCGATGGTGTCACGTATCGGGCAACGAACGTGGGCTGCATGATGTCAAAGCTCGACCTCGAGCCGCGAGCAGCCAAGATGGTAGTGCTATCAAAGGCTTTTGGGATTTTGCCCATAGGCTTGTTCACAGCGCCCCTTCTTGAAATAGAGCAGTTTGTTTCTTACTCGGTCTCGAGCGAGCAGCGCGACGAGCGGCTTAAATCAGCTTGCATGGATGCGAAAAACGATTTTCTTGCAATGGCGAAAATATTCATGAGCGCCATCAGCAATAGCTATCAGATCTTCCGCTGGTGCACCATGAACGATCTCCTTACCATGGAGATTGAATCTGCACTCGCAAACTACAAGCGGCTCCTCGGCACTGCTGAGCACTGCTTCAAGCAGCACGCAGGAAGTATTGATTGCGTACAGTCCGCGAGCATGACCACACTTCCGCTGCGATTCTTCGCTATATTGAGCGGTGCATTCACATCGACTGTAATGGACCGCAATATCAAGCGGACAACCAGCGCTATCGTCACTCGCCACCACGGAGAAACATACGATGTCACTATCGCAAGGCCTTCTGCTGTCACTATGCCCGACATAAGCTACGCTGTGAAGCACTCTGGAATGCCTGTTCCCGTGGTCTTCCATCGGTGCTATCAGCGCAAAACGCTCTCACGAAAGATTCAAACGGTGGGCATTGGTGACTTTTTCAACCATCTACTCATGTGCCCAACAGTACAAGTAGACACAGCTGCGCCGAAGATAGCTTTCAACGAAGGTCTTGCGGAATATACTTGTAAGCGTGAAATGGCCGTGGTCATTCGCCGATTGCGGTCTCTCTTAGCAAAGTACATTGAGCTTTGCGTTGGTTTGCCATCGCACACCATCGAATTCGCACAGAAGGCCGTGTGCGCCCTCATTGATGACACTCACATCAGACGCATCAGCTACAATGCGCACAAAGATTACTTTGGCATTGATAGGGGGCAGCATTACTGATGAGTTGTCACTTTCAAGGAAGTTTTACTAGAATCCGCACCGAACTTGCATGTTTGTTACTTATGTAGCACGGAATCATTAGTATTCGAAGTATTCGCCATGTATCCACACCTATTTTGCGTCTCTCAATACTTATTTTCATGAAGCGCAAATGAGTGCATCAAATGCAGAAGCAGCTGACGACATACTTATAGGCCTCGAGGAGCATAGTTGTGGCCCATTATCGCATTGCGATGAAGACCCAGCGGCACCAACATGTTCCATCTGCACAACGCTCAAGACACTGTCTACAAGAGGGTATGATTTTGCCGTCGTTCCGCTGAAAGCAGAAACGTTTCCGTACTTAAGTACGTCTCCATGCTTGTACAAAAAGAATCGTCGAACGAACTGGAACTCACTTTTCATCGGCAAGGTTGATGGTGAGCTGGCAGATCCTGTCGACCTAGTGAAACTCAAGTCAACGGCCCACTTCAGCCAGCACCATGGGCTCACAGCTTTACTTGTTCCACCTGTGACGCGCGGCATGGTGCCGCAGCTTGCTCGATGTATCAATAGTTTGATTCACAAGCAGCGGATGGCAGTGTGGTACATGGCGCCGTGGGCAACTTGGCCCGTGTGGAACGCTTTGCGCGCCATGTGTGGGCACCATCCGCTTCTTGGCGTGTGCCCAATTCTTGGAATGGCTGCCCACACAGATGCAGCATCGTTTCATGAGGAGTGCGACAGCGCGTTGAAACGTTACTTTGGCTTTGCGCAAAAGAGTCTGCCGAGAAACGCTGAAGCACAGCGCTGGCTTGCTGAACCAGTGCGTATGGTCTCGCTGCGGGACCATTGCTCGAGTGACAGTTTTCCGCACGATAGCTTAGTTCCCTTCATCTTGCGTAACGTGCCCTTCCTCGTACCCACCGACGCTCTGCACCCATTTCACGCAGCTCTGAAATTAATTGCAGAACGTAAAAAATGCTTTCTTCAGAATACATCTGGCATGAATACCTCACTACTCCAAGAAACAGCGAGCAAGTACGCAGATGATGCTCTGCTGACACCGCTCCGGCCTCTTCAGGAAGATCTCGAGAACGAAATCTACGAGACTTTTGAAAAGGACCCCGTGAAGTATAGCGCATATACGAATGCAATAGAGCGTGCCATGCAGCGCTTCATGGCCACGCACGAAGGATCAGCAATGCGCGTCGCAGTCCTGGGTGCCGGCCGTGGGCCGCTCGTTCGCTGTGCACTTGAGGCCAGTGTGTGGACGAAGTGCCCTCTCAAAGTTATGCACATTGTCGAGAAGAATACTTGGGCATGTCAGGCACTCAAAGTGCTGATTGAGAGAGAGTTCAAGCCGAATTTTCCGGAAGTTACGTTTCTGTTATCGCAAGCAGATCTCAGATCGTGGAAGCCCGACGCCCAAGTCGATTTGACTGTCTCTGAGCTTCTTGGAAGCTTTGGGTGTAATGAGGCTTCGCCTGAGTGCCTTGTGCACGGGCTTCCGCAGATACTCAATCAGCGAGGCTGCAATATACCCGAGGCGTACAGCGCCTATCTCAGCCCGGTGCAGTCCGCGAAAGCACATGAGGCTCTTCTGAAGCTATGCGATAAGCCAAAGAATCAGAATATTTTCGAGCAGGTGCAGATAGTCAACTTGCGCGATGCGCACTTTCTTGCGGAGGCACAGTACTGCTTTGGGTTTTCTCATCTCATGCAAACCTGTCAGAGTGATAGTAAAGTCGATGAAAACGCAGAGAATGCGCTGCACAGGTACTGCCGGATGAAATTTCACATAGCGCATGAAGGGGTTCTCCACGGCTTCGCTGGCCAGTTTCACTGCAAGCTATTTGACGATGTAGTCCTCTCAACAGTCGAGGGTGAACAAACCGCTGGCCTTGTCAGCTGGTATCGCGCATTCTTTCCGCTTAAGACGCCAATACTCGTCAAAACAGGCGAGCACGTCGTATTCCACCTCTGGCGACGAAGCAATGGTGCAAAACTGTGGTACGAGTGGGCGCTCGAAGAGCCACACTGTACGCCTATTGCCAATCCTGCCGGGGCCTATGATAGCGTGAACTTATCCATGGACGAACCCTTCAACTTCTAAATTGTGTAGCTTTTGCCCTCGACTCTGTGGCAATTTGCACAGCAAAGCTTCTTTAGCCCCCTTTCAAGCACTTTGATTTTTTGTAAGAAACCCTCGCCATGTTTTTTGCCGACAACATGATGAGTGCAGTATTTCAAGACCCTATCATGGACATCCTCAGCGGCACCACAGGCCATTTCGATATGGAGGATGAGTGCGACGAGTCTCGAGAAAGGCATGTGGACCTCCCAGTCACGCTCGAGCAGTGCTATTTTGGCGCGAAGGTCACTCTTCCGGTCGAGCGATCCCGATGCTGTAGTGACTGCAAGGGGAAGGGCGGGAAGAAGAGCGGCACCTGCAAAGACTGCTACGGCGAAGGCAAGGTCATTCACGAGTTCAACCTAGGCCGTGGCATGGTGCAGCGAAGCATTGACGACTGCGAAGGGTGCGATGGCAAGGGCCAGCGCATGCGGAACAAAGATAAATGTGGCGCATGCTATGGCGACCAAGTCGTCCGAGACTCTGCGGAGCTCTGCTTTGAAATTCCACGGGGCACGCGAAACAAGTCCGTGATCCGCCTCGGTGGAGAAGGCGATGCCTTTCTCGGGCCAAAGCGGGTGAACAACGGTGACTTGATCGTGCACTGCGTGCTGCAGCCCCATGACGTGTTTCGGGTTGACAAGAACAACCTTGTCGTTGCCCATGAGGTCTCATGGGCAGAGGCCATCACAGGGGCAGCTGTCGTGATCGAGCACCTCGACGGCAGAAAGCTCTTCGTCGAAATGACGAGGCCTATCTCACAGAGCGGCGATCGCGAAGTCATAAAGGGAGCTGGCATGCCGCTGTGCAAAGCTGGTAAGCCAAAAAGCATCCAGTTTGGCGATTTAGTCATTGAGTTCACAGTGACATTTCCAGAGCGTGTGCCCATTGCAGCGCTTCAGCGTCTCCAGCCACTCCTCAATGAAATGGGCGAAATTTCAAACGAGGATGTTGATATGGAAGCAGAGGAGCACTGCATGACGAAGCTTACCTACGAAGATGCACAGCGAGTCATCCGAGGCTCAGTCAATGCATACAAGCAGGAGCGAAAAGCGCCGAGCGCGCAAGAAAATATTTCGTGTGGCATTCAATAGACTCATGACAACGAACATTAGATTTTCAGATGACATCCATAGCCTCCGTCGATTTGGCGTGTCGTCGCTCCGTGAAGTCGAGGCAGAACAGAATGTGTACAAAGTTTGCTTGAAGATATTCCAGAAGAAAATGTTGCATGCATGCGTAAGAAAAATCTTTTACGAGTTGTCCGTCGAATGAAGATTATGCTTACCAACTTTCCCTAATTTAGAACATTTACGAAATGATTTGTATCTAAGATTGCATAGCATGCGCTTTCTATTGCAGCGATTAGCGAATGTGGGCCGTAGAGCTGGATTATCACTAGATTCATCAGCATCAGCAATGCTACTTCGAGAACGCTTCTCACGAAAGATAAAAGTTGCTTCCGTAGTCCTTGGTGCATCGTCCATTGTGGCAATTTCAGCGTACAAGCCACTCATTTGCGGATTTGATATAGAAAAAACCTACGCAGCAGAAAAAGAGACGGAAGACTCTGAGATCCGAGGTAGTGTGATTGAAGCCGACAAGCTTTCAGATCAAAAGCTCCCGAATATGGGCAGCTCAGGCGAAATGTGCTCGATGTGGCGCCCGTTCACGCTGGGTGAAGTCATCCCGCTGACTCGCGACGTCGCGCTTTTCCGATTTTTACTTCCAAATGCAGAGAGCACGCTCAAGCAGGTGCCTTGCGCGACCCTTGAGGCCCGGTTCTACATGAGCACGAAGATGGAAAGTCTTGTATCGCGCCACTATACGCCCATATCCACGACAACCAAGGGCTACTTTGACATCATTGTGCGCAAGCGGCCGAATGGGTACATGACAAACCATCTGTTCGGCATGGTTCCGGGCGATGCGCTCGAATTTCGAACCTCTGCACCCCGGATGCGCTATAAGGCAAATAAATGGAAAGAGGTCGGCATGATCGCAGGGGGGACAGGCATCACCCCGATGCTCCAGATTCTCGAAAGCGCCTTGGACAAAGATCCGACAGACAAGACTAAATTTTCGCTTGTCTTCTGCAACAGGACAGAGGAGAACGTTCTCCTCAAGGCGACGCTGGACGACTACGCAAGGCGGTTCCCTGATCGATTTCGGGTTACGTATGGTGTTGACAACTGCATTGACCCTGACAAGTGGAAAGGCTTCCAAGGTATTGTCACGGAAGAGGAGCTGGAGACGACCATGCCGAAGCATGATAAAGGGAACATTATCCTGCTGTCTGGTCCGGATGAATTTCTCGGGTATATCGCAGGCGCGACGAAGAGCATGAGTAGCATAACTTCATCAGGGCGACGGATTCAGCCTCGCACGGGTAACATGAGGGGCATGGTCCAGCTTGGTGGGCTGCTCAAAGAAATGGGCTATGAGAATAACGGCGTGCACATGTTCTAGACTTGAATCGCTGCGCTTTTTTTGGCAAACATATTTTTTCTAGTATTATTCGATTGCAACTGAAAGAATGAGTGGCATCTCTTGGTGGGACGACTACCAAACTGTCAGTGAAGACCCAACTGCGCAGAACGCACCAGCGCAGCCAGAGCAGCAGCCGGATGAATACATGCCCGCGCACGTCGAAGTGCCCGAGAGCGACTCGCTACCAGAGCCCTTGCCAGGCCAGATGAGTGTGCCTTTTATGGATTACCCCGGTGCCTACGGCATGCCACCACAATCAGACCAGCAAATGCCAGTGCCTATGAAAAGCTATGACGCAGATGCAACGAGCGACCTCGCCACCGCCAACGCGCAGAAGCTCCTCCTTGCCCCGAACGAAGAGCTCCGCCTTCACACATATGACCAGTCTCTCATGCTTTGCTGTTTGTACGGCGATACCAACGTTCTGTGCAGCAATATCATGCCAAAGCAGGCATACTTTTTGCCCGCGCGGTCCGTGTACTGGATACACTCCATCAATGGCGCATGCCTTTCGATTAGCATTGTGGATGACGAATCGATGCCCTCCATGGAGATACACACGATTGTCCCCCCAGAAGGCATGCAATTAGCGAGCGCGTTCCAGACACCGTTGCTCGATGCAACGCAGAATGTGGGCAACATCCAGCAGGCACCAGCGAAAAAGTCGGGATTTCGGCTCACGAAACGCCTGAAAAAGGTGAAGGAAGAAAAGCAGGCAAAGCTAATAGAAGAGGAAAAGCCTGCTGAGCCCGAGCAGCAGGAGCCTGAAGCACCACCAGCAGAAGAGCCTCAAAGTCCCGAGACCGCCGCGCCCACACCCATCAAGGAGGTGAAGCTCACTGCGAGTCGTGGAGTTGTGCAGCTTTTCAAAGGACTTGCAGGCCCAATTAGCTTTTACCAAGAGTTCCTCAAGAAGCACATCATCACCCCACGGCTCTCGAGCCAAACGCCGTTTCGAGTGCTCATGATCGCCGAAAACTTTCCCGGGGACCTCTATCAGGCCATTTCGGCGATGCTTGTGAACCTTGTGAAGATATTCGGCATGGACAGCATCCTCGTCGACTTGGACCCCTCGGCCCGCGGCTTGGTCAATACGTTTCCGGGGACAGTGTCAGCGGTGATGGTTGAAGAAAGCCTAACCATCGGAGAATCTTTTGAAAAGTTTACGCCGTTGAGCTTTCCGTCGGGAATACATGCCGAGGGCGAGCGTTTCACCCGAGCCTGCACAGACCTTGCACGGACGATGATTGATACCTTCGTACTTCAGCGCGAAGAGAGTGAACGGAAGCCTTTTGGTGGAACTGTAGTGATGTGCTCATCGACGAACTTGGACGTCATTCAGGGTATCACAGCCTTGTATGACATCACCGATATTATGGTCTTTGACAAAGATTACGCCGGCCAGATCACGCAGCCCGTGCTCAGGGGTATGCTCGATGCTGACGAGGAATCCTTCAGTAAAGTCCAGGTGCACGAACTCAAGTACCTTGACTCGTGGGACTGTGCAGTCCCAAAAGATTCCGAGAAATGCACTGAGTACTTTTTCGGCCGCTGCACGCGGCTCATGTCAGCGCACTTGATATGCCAGCTGTCGGCGCTGCGCATTGCCTTCTATGACTCTGAAAATGGGGTTCGAGAGGTAAACACGTTCAACTATCACGGCGAGGAGCTTCGGCTGCCGAATACAGAAGGGCTCGCGCCCGTGACAATTTTCTTTGGTCAGGTTCTTGGCGTTTCCGCCGCACACTCCATCGAGGAGGTTTCCTATGCCCCGATTCTGGGCTTCTGTGCATTTCAGGGGGTCAACATGGATGCGGCAGAGGAAAATGAGAATGAAGACGATGAAGCACAAGAGGGCCAGGATAGAAATGAAGATGCAATTACACAACGCGCACACATAGTGCTTCTGGCCCCAGATACGAAACCGCCGCCAACACCATACCTCATCTGTATCGATCATCAGCTAAAACCGCAAGAAATGCTTCCATAAGAAAAGATCTGGTAAACTTTTCGATCACTTTAGGCATCGGTGTGTAATTGCAGTGCGGAAGCTCATTGCTAGCTCTGGACGTTGACTCTTTGTTTTGCTCGGCATGAGTTCGTGCGATCTGCTCTTTGACGTCAGATAGTTATTGTCAACAATTATAAGCCTAGATTCATGCATGAAAAAGACTCACTCTTTTCCGCGGATGAAATCGAAAAGCTCGAAAAGTTTAGAGAAGAGCAAGACCTTGTTGTGATTCTTGGGAGCAGCTCATCAAGCAGGCGCAAGGTCTTTGAAGCCTCGTTCCCACCCCATCTCTTCACAAAAATTGTACAGATATCTCCTGACATTGATGAGAAGGCGATACGCCACGATGACCCAGAGATGCTCACAAAGCTCATTACGCAGCGCAAGGATAGTGCAGTGTTCAAAAAGTACGCTTCAACGTGGGAGACTCCAGAAAAGGTTCAAACACTCATAGCCATAACTTCTGATCAAGTGTCAGTGTTCCGCGGCGGTGAAAAGCCGGAGATTCGCGAGAAGCCTGTGTCTATTGAAGAGAATAGGGCCTTCTTGCGGTCTTATAGCAACAGTTCTATAGAAACGTGTGGGTTCCTTTGCGTGCACCGGGTAGATTATGATGCGGCTGGAAATATGGTTATGACCCGCATTGTTTCAACAACAGATATCAACACAGTGTATTTCAAGGAGATTTCTGAGGAAGTTATTACGAAAGTTATTTCGCGCGGTGACTCGATGCACTGTAGCGGTGGCTTTGTCGTTGAGGATGAAGATTTGAGTCGCTGTGTCAATCGTATCGATGGATCAGTTGAGGGCGTTATGGGTCTGGATACCGAGCTTTTGCATGATTTACTGATGGATGCACTCTTTTTTGAGGATGAGAGTGCAGATGATGCAAGTGAGGGCGATGACCATCAGGATGCTAATGTGTAGTGTTGCACCACATTGATGGCTTCTACGCCTCCTATTGTA
Organism: Perkinsela sp. pyNocScin1; assembly: GCA_964019655.1. Classification (NCBI taxonomy): domain Eukaryota; phylum Euglenozoa; class Kinetoplastea; order Prokinetoplastida; family Perkinselidae; genus Perkinsela; species Perkinsela sp. pyNocScin1. Next base: position 1,036,749 of record CAXHTR010000001.1, read on the forward strand.
TTCATTGAGCTTTTTATTTTCCCTAGTTTCATGATTTTGTATGAATGATGCTGTATATGGCTCTTTCAGGAGAGGAGTGAAAACGCCTACGCACTCGGGCGCCTCGGTAACCCTTTCGATAGCGACAACACCACATGCTACACGCATGCTCGGTAGCAGTTCATCTCAGTGCCATGAACCCAGCGCGATGCTGGACATTGGGAATTACAAAGCTGCGCGATTTCTGATCGAGGGTGGACTTACTGCAGATACTCCCGAAAGTGAGTCGCTTCGAGATGAGCTACCAGCGGACAAAGCCCTTAACCAGGGCACTTCGATTACTTTTCCAACTCCATACGGAGACGTACAAGCAGTTGTCAGCCAAACGAGAAGTAATGGTACCAAGAGCATTACCACGAGGGAAATTGCTAATGGAACTGCTAGTGCCAAATTCGAAGCAAAGTTGTGTACGCAGCGAACTGATGCTTATGCATCAGAAAGCGTTCTCCGTGAAGTGGCTCAAGTACATTTCCATGAGCCTAATTTATCAACAAAGTACCTTTGTAATCTCTATGTGGAGCATTTCTTTTCTGAAAAAAGCTCGCTGAGAAAGAATCAGCTTCAAAATGCAGTAGGAAATAATTTCACAAGCTTCGCGATCGTCGGTAGGTCTGGGACAGGTAAAACATCAGGAATCACACAAATCTCTGCATTCGTTGCGTCCTTGTGGAAATCCAAAAAAGCAAAGACGGAAGATATTCCCATTTTTGTGCATGTAAATCTCACTGATATCATCCCACAGGATGCAGACCTTGGAATAATCGAACATATCAACGCGCTCAACGGCAATTTGCAGCAGATATTCAATACGTGCAAATCATCGGCGCCGTATCTTCTCATTTTCGATGGGATGTCAGACGTGTTCGCAAAAAACCCTGCAGCTCAGCTCGAGCACGCGGGCGAAACGCCTGAAGGCTTTTACCACCCATTCGTGAAAAACTTTTTGATTCACGCAATTGATGCGTTTCTCGACGAAGAGCGGCGGTCTTCCTCGAGCGATAAGCGAGCGGTGACCTTTGTGTTTCGAGATAAAACTGAAGTGCCAGAGAGGCTCAGTGGGTTACATAAGATACAACATTGTATTGACTTTGATGTTCAAGCTCCCACCTGTGACGCTGCTGCCCTTCGAGCGTTTTGTAATACGACTGGAATAGACGTGGAACTGTGGCTCAATAGCATTTCAGGTGAGTCATTCACCTCGCGGTGCGAAAAGTGTACGAAATTTGCATCAAGCCAGCACTTTCAGAGTCTTTACATGCTTTTCCGATTTCAGGGCCGGACAGAGAATCAAAAGCCATCTAAAATTGACGTTATCAAAGACTCAATCATGCATTGCAGTGAAGGTGCAACGTGCACGCTATTAGGAAAACACTCAATTCAAGCAATACCGTGCTGCTGGCTGCACCGAATTCGAGAGCAGACGAAAGGATGGTCATTATCTGAAATTATGAATTTAGCCCGCTTCTTCTCGAGCGATGGATCGTGGTCCCCGAGCAAAACGCTTGCTTACATCCAGTCATATCGATCGCTATCCATGCGGCAAGTTGCCGGCCCGCAGCAGCTCGATTCGCTATATTTTGGCGCACGAAAGGACGAGCATGGACGAAATTTTGACTTCCACGACGAAAGTGGCGCATGGGCGGCGCTCGAGCGCGTGCTATTTCGGCCGCTTGAAAGAGCGCTGAGCGGGTCGCCCGCTGAGATGCCTCGAGGGGTGCTCATACACGGCCCGAGCGGAAGTGGTAAAACCACGCTTTTATCGGCGATAGAGCAGCGTTTTACTGGCACAAAGCGCAACTTTGATTTTTCGTCATGCCCGAATGAGGCTCAGCACATTGAAGGGCACCAAGTGAATATTCTCAGAATAGACGCCGCAAGCATAATTTCAAAGTTTGTCGGGCAGTCTGAGATGAACCTCGCAGCGCTGTTCGCGAGAGCTCGCGCATTGCAGCCGTGTATCATTCTTGCTGACCATATTGAACAAATCATTGGTGTACGACGGGATGCGAATGAAACAGGCAGCCACGAAGAGCGCCTCCTAACGACATTCTTGACTGAGATGAGCGGCCTTTACACAGACCCCACATCGCCTGAAATGCTTGTTTTTATCGGAGCGACACATTTTCCAATTGCGACAATCGACCCCGCTGCGCTCCGAGCAGGTCGCTTTGACGTTCATTTATCATTGGCGTGTGAAATGGACTCTGTCGCTGTGGTTCGCGTACTTCATAGATGCCTCGCCAAAACGCCTCATTGCCTATCTGAAGCTGTTTTAAAGGCTCTTGCTGATCACTTGGTTGCACGGACTTTAGCCCAGAAAGGTGTGATCGCGGATGCCATCCAGCTCGTACGAAGCATGGCCTGGAAGGCATTAGCAAGAGATGCGCCCGCCGTGGAAGACCATGATGCGATTTCCTCCATGGAGCAATCGTCGAAAGAAGCAATATTTTTGACTGTTCCCTCCTGATCTTTCTTGTTGTGTCTACGAGCGAATTTTCGCAGCTTCCAGAATCTCCGCATGTATTTTATTTGAGGTCTATTCACTTTCAAACTAAGAAATGGAATCTTCCGGCCAGTCAGGAATTCAGCTCGAATCGCTCACGAATGAGCAGCTCCAGCAGCTGCGCAAGCAGTTCGCGGGCGACATTCCGTCTCTAGAGCAGCTCTACCTCACGCTGAAATCGGGAAGAGAAAAATTCAGCATGGCCCGGGAGAGTTTGAATACTTTCGCCTCTCAGAACACAAATGCGGAGTCTTCGTACACCAAGCAGGCGTCCCTTCTCCCGCTGACGAGCTCCCTGTATGTCCATGCACGTATTCCAGAGGTGCGTAAAGTCCTTGTGGATGTCGGTGCGAAGTATTTCATCAAAATGTCCCCCGAGCGAGCGATAAAGTACTACGACGCCAGGTGTGACCACTTGTACGGCGAGCTGCAAAAGGTCTCACAGGCTCTGCAGAAGAAGTCGGGGGAGGTCCAGATGATCGACCAGGTCATCATGACCCGGGCGAAGATGGCCGAGAAATCTGGCGCATCAGCCTAGGCCGATGTTTCTTGTGGCACTTAGTAAAAAATATCGCTAAGAAATACTTTCATTCATTTCCTTTCTCTTTCTACATGTAATGGTTGGACGCCGCCCAGAGCACAGTGCGCCAGCAGACATCGTTTACAACGCCAGCGCGGCGTTCAAGTATCGGACGAACAACCGTATGAACAAGATTCAAAAGGACATGGCTGAGCGCGCCCTTGAGCTTCTGCGGATCTCGCCGATTTTGGCCACGAGGCGACGTGGAGGTCGGTCCAACCGCCGCTCACCGCACGCAACACCAAAGCTCATCCTCGACATCGGCTGCGGTATCGGTCTAAGTGGAGAGGTTATTGAGCAGTACGGCCACTACTGGCAGGGCATCGATATAAGCCCAGACATGATAGCAGTCGCGTTCGATAAGCGTGCAGAGGACGAAAACCTCGACGACTCGAACGACTCAATGGTGGCCGGAGACATTGGGTGTGGGCTCCCCTACCGACCAGCAACCTTCGATGCTGTCGTGAGCATCAGTACGCTGCAATGGCTCTGTAACGCTGATAGAAAGGATCACATACCCCAGCGCCGGCTCAAGCGCTTCTTCGAATCGCTCTTCATGTGCCTCGCCCGCGGCGGCAAGGCGGTATTTCAGCTGTACCCTGAGAACGACAAGCAGATGCACATGATTATGAACAGCGCGAAGCGTGCGGGCTTCGGTGGTGGCGTGGTTCTTGACTACCCAAACTCCACAACAGCGAAAAAGTACTACCTCGTCCTTCAGACGGACAATGAGCACGCACGCATGGCCGAAACACCCGTACCAGTCACTAGTGAGCCAAAGCAGCCACGAAAGCGAATGCGCAGCGATGACCTCATGGATAATAGTAGCGACAGCGGGGAAACATCAGATTCTGGTGATGAAACTGCTGACGAGGAAGAGCCCATTGCGATTGATCAAGATGATGCCCCTGCCGGACCACCTCCATCCGCGATGCGCCGTGCGGAGCGGAAACGGCGAATGCAGATGCGTAGAGCAGGCTGGAGGCCTAAGAAGGGTACGAAGTCGTGGATAAGGCTCAAGAAAGAGCAGCAGCGCATGGTTGGAAAGAAAACTGCGAATGACAGCAAATACACTGGAAGGAAGCGGCAAAGGCGTTTTTGAGTAAATATATCATACGTACAGCAAAACAGGGCAGTACTACTTATATATGCTTGCCTACTTGGTACTTTATATTATGCGCTGATGAGAAGAAACGAAGCGAAGAAGGCAGACGGTATGCGTCAGCTGTACCTCAACTCAGAGAAGCTGTGTGATCCCGAAGACTTGACGAATAGCGACTACTCGAGGCACGCGGCTACTGTGAACCCGCTGCTTATTGACTTTCCACGGCAATGCGTGCAGAAGGCGAAGTCAGACGAGGAGACGCGGGAGCTCATCAGCAAGTACTCAAAGGGCCCTGAAATAGCCATCGTGAACTACACGCAGGGCAACTGCATGTCTTGCAACGCCCTCGCTAAAATATCAGAGTTCCTCTGCCACAGCATGACAAAGAGCTACCCCAAGCTCCGCTTCATCGAAGTGAACCGCGAAGACGCGCCTGACATCACCCGTGACATGGTCCGCTTTCCACAGGTCAAAGCGTATTCGCAGGGTGAGTCGACGCCCATCGACTTCAAGCCACCGTCCGACTTTCGCGACTCGACGTATAAGAGAGTAAAGCATGAAATAGAGAGACGGAAGGAAACCGGTCGTGCAGTAAGCGCACTCCAGGCGGAGGAGATGTACTACGCGATGTCAGCGCCTGCCATGACGATTATCTTGGAGGAAAGTATTTGCACGTACTACCTCAAAACACAGGCGGTTTTGCACAATTACTGGGGCCAAATATCGAAGCGGCGATCGTGGTTTTACAAAAAGTTCATACAGCCTATCGGTAAAGACGCGCCGGCGGACAGCAAACCAGTGAAGCATCTTTTCGGTGTGAATATAAACTCGCAGAAAGGGGAAGAGCAAAAGAAATAGCTCGCGAGTGCCGTAACTTTGCTATTGCCTATGCCTTTTATGGCATATGAGAGGGATAAAAGTTGACCTTTGCTACATTTTTAATAAAAAATTATGGCAGAGAAAGCTGCTGAGACACAAAAGCAGAAGAAGCAGGACCCGCATGACGCTGACAAGGCCATTGCGGAAGAAGTCGAGCTTCTCCTTACGCGCATCGAGGATGGTGACATTGCCGTGCGATCTGCTGCGCTCACACAGCTACGAACCAAGCTTCGCCAAGGCAAGGGGTCGGTGACGAGCTTACCCAAGCCGCTGAAGTATCTCCGTGCGAAAGTTGACCGCCTTGTCGCTGTCCATGCCACGCTTGTTTGTGATACACAGAGAGAGTCAGAGGCACTGTTGAAAAGCCTTGCAGATCTAATTTCTTTTGTGATGACCATGTACGCGGCCGGTGATGCGAAGCTTGAGGCACTCGGATCATCCTTGTATTGGAAGCAGTCTGGTAATATCAATGAGCTGGAGATATGGGGTCATGAGTACGTGCGCCACTTGACAGCAGAGGTCATCGAGGCGTTCCAGAGCAAGGCAGAGTCTTTTGAGCCCCTCATGCAGGCTATCTTAGAGTTTGAATTCAGTCATAATGGTGAAATTCACGCGACGGATTTCTTGCTCGAGCTGAACCAGCTCGACCGCCTTGAGCCCTTTATGAATGAGTCCAACTTTGATGCGATCGGTAAATATTTGAAAGCTGTCGCAGACTACCTGCCCAAGGGAGAGGACATGAAGCTCCTTGCGTTTATCGGTAACGCGTACTATCGCTTTGGCTTTTTGGTGGATGCCGTTCGGTTTTGGCTTCGAGTCGGAGACATTCAGAAAGTACAGGACCTTCTCCTATCGAGCGAAGTTCATCACGCGCAGCGCCTTCAAATTGCGCACATTGTTGCAGTGCACGGGGGCGTTCTTACACCCGACTTCGCGCAAAAGCTTGAAGCCGCAGAGCCAGAAGTCAGTGGCACCCAGATGGTTGTTGATGGTGAGTCACCACAAGCCTCTGTCCTCCGCGTTCTACGAAACATCGACCGTGAGCGGTATCTTGAGCACCTGAGCTCGAAGCTCGACTCAGCAGGTGCGAAGAAGCCCGCAGATATTCTAAAAACAAGCTTTGACGCCACCCCGTCGCTCTTCTCTTTCAGCGACGACAAAAATAAATCGACAGACTGGACAAAGCTCGCGAAATGCGTTGTTGACTGCCTCGCCAACGCCGGCAGTGGGGAAGGCGGCTCGATCGAGCAGTCACTACAGAAAATCACCAATAAGGGCCATCAGGTGACAGCCATCGCTTCACAAGGGTTCTTACACATGTGGAAGCAGGAAAAGGCCCTGAACGCGCTCGAGGTACACGCGTCATCATCTGACGAGGGTGTCAGGGCTGGTGCTGCTTTCGCGATGGGCGCGGTGTTCGCTGGCTGTCCGTGCGCTGAGTATGACCCCGCGTTCTCGCTCCTCTCTGAGCACATCCCACGAAACGTCATGCGTGGCGAGTCTCTCGAAGAGAACGACAAAATGCTCCGGATCACTTCCATCGTCGGTCTTGGTATCGCTCACGCGGGTACACTGGACACGCGCCTCGCAGATGAGCTCCTACCACTCTTGGTTGATGGAGAGGAAGACACTGACATCAAAAGCTTCGCGGCACTGGCGCTCGGTTTCGTATTCCTTGGGTCCATGCACCAGGACACTATTGAGGCGCTCACGATTGCGCTGATGGACAAGTCCGACGGCGACCTCGAGGTGCACCCGAGTCTCGTTTACATGATTCTCGGGCTCGCCTTGCTCTTCCTCGGTCACCGCGAAGAGGCTGACACAATGATTTTGACGACAAAGACTTTTCCGCGGGCCATTCAGTCGTTTGCAGAGAACGCGATCGTCTCACTTGCGTACGCTGGAACTGGTAATGTCATGCAGATTCAGCGCTTTCTCGCGCACTTGATGAAGCAATCTGCTGGGCAGGGTGAAGTCAAAGAAAATGAAGAGCCAGAGGGCACTACAAGCATGATGGAGGTTGACGATAGCGTTGCTGAGACGGAAGCTACCGATGCCGCGATTGATGAATCCTCTGAAAAGGCGATGATCGACAAGATACTCGCATCTGCGACTGGTGGTGCAGCGGCAGGTGCGCCAGAGCCTGTCCCAAAGGCAACAGAGCCCGCGAGCCCCATGTACCCGGATCGTGCGCTCGCAGTGCTTGGTATTGGCCTCATCACAATGGCCGAGGACATTGGCAACGACATGTGCAAGCGCATGATGGACCACGTCTTGCAGTTCGGTGGTCCCGAGGCGCGGCGAGGCATTCCGCTGGCGCTGGCCTTCATGTCGATATCAGACCCCGGTGTTGCTGTCCTCGAGTCGCTCGCGAAGCTCAGCCATGACAGCGACACCATCACAGCGCAAAACGCAATCATCGGCATCGGATTTGCCGCCGCTGGGACAAATAACAGCCGAGCGATTACGCTCCTGCGCAACCTCAACAGCTACTATGCGAAGAATGACAAGTTCCTCTTTCTGAGCCACTTCGCGATGGGACTCGTCTCGCTCGGGAAAGGTATGCTGACGCTGAGCCCACTGCACAGCGAGCGTTTTTTGCTCTCCAACGCGTCACTCGCGGGGCTTCTCGTCGTGGCCTTTTCCATGATGAACCCGTCAAAGACGATTTTCGACTCGTTCCACTTTATGCTGCTCACGCTCATAACCGCGGCCCGCCCACAGGCTCTTCTGACGGTAGACACTGCGCTGAACCCGCACGACGTGACTGTGCGTGTCGGCTCAGCTGTGGACACAGTGGCTGCTGTTGGCAAAAAGAAGAGGCTCACTGGCTTTCAGACGCACGGCACACCAGCTTTGCTCAGCGCGCGCGACAATGCTGAGATTCCGGTTGGTGTGAATGATCCAGAAATCGACGCGCTCACGCCAGTCATAGAGGGCGTGGTCCTCGTCGAGAAGCGCAGCGCAGAGTGATCAAAGCATGTAGAAATTTTGGTGCGAAGCTACTAGTGACAGCCTTGGCTAAATTCACTCTTGTTTTTTCAACATATGAAAAAAAATAAATTGTTGTGCTTTTCCTTTTTCGTCTTCACATGAGCAGCGCTGTGCAGTATTCCGTTCGCAACAACAGACTTGCCCTTCGCATCGCCGCTCGCCGGTATTCAAGTGCTCGGCTGCCACGTGTCTTTCCACCACCACGCTTCGTACCAACGAGCAAAGTCCAAGACGTTCTACGCAAGGTTCCCCCGACAACAGTCTCGTCGCTTTCCAACGGATTCCGCGTCGCGTGCGAGTCTGTTCCAGACTCTGAGGTCGCCACCGTTGGTGTTTGGATCGACGCGGGCAGCCGGTATGAAACGCTCAAGAACAACGGCACCGCGCACTTTCTCGAGCATATGAATTTCAAGGGGACAGCGACCATGACAAAGAGCCAGCTCGAGCGGAAGTTTGAGGAGATCGGTGGCCACCTCAACGCGTATACTGCCCGCGATCGCACGAGCTACTACGTCAAAGTTTTCAAAAAGTATGTGCCCGAGGCAGTCGCAGTCCTCGCGGACATTCTGCGCAATAGCAAGTTGCCTGAAAAAGATTTGCAGCGTGAGCGGTCGACCATTCTCGAGGAGATGAAGGAGGTCGAGCTGCTCGTCGACGAGGTGGTCATGGACCACTTGCACATCGCGAGCTACCAGAAGTGCAGCCTTGGTCTCACCATTCTCGGCCCCGCGGAGAACATATCCCGCACTATCGACCGGCAGATGATCGTCGACTTCGTCAAGCAGCACTACACTGGGCCGCGCATGGTTCTCGTCGGCGCTGGCGGCGTCGAGCACACGGCCCTCGAGGGCCTTGCGCAGAAGTACTTCGGCGACCTCCCGTCGAATGTTGATAAGGGCGAGAATGCCCCGGCGGTGTACACAGGCGGGCAGTACACACTCTGGTCGAAGCACCTGCAGACCGTGCACTTGGCTGCCGCGTTCCCCACGTGCGGCATCGGCCACGACGATGTTTACACGCTGCAGGTCGTTCAGCACCTTATGGGTGCCTACACAAAGGGCAACCGCGACATGCTCGCGAAGCAGCGCTTCCGCGCCGCGGGCTGCCTCAGCGTGGACGTCACGAACGCTGCCGGTAAAATCGTCGGCGTCGAGCCAGATCCGTGCATAGAGCTCATGAACCCGTTCTACACGCCATACACTGACACTGGACTCATGGGTGTGTACCTCGTCGGCTACCCCAGCGGCGGGAACATCCAGCGGCACCTTGGGGCAATCACAGCATTTTTCACCAGCTTGTGCTCGACGCGCCTTAGCGACGAGGACTTGCAGCTCGCGAAGAGTAATCTGAAGGCAGCGCTCGTGCTCAACATCGACGGGACGACGAATATTGCAGAGGATATCGGCCGGCAGATGCTCCACAACGGCAAGCGGATCGCGCTTGTCGACTATTTTAGCGCGATAGACGCGGTGACGGCGGACGATGTGCTTCGGGTCATGAACGCGTACTTCTTGCCCAACGGGCTTTCGCTGAGTACAGTTGGCCCAGCAAAGAGCATTGACATTGCGGGGCAAGTGGACAAGGCGATTTCGCCTGTGCCTTCTGTAGACTATCTCCGTGGCTTTGCTTCGTAAGAGGTGTGCAATGTGACGAATGGGAGTGTTTGCTGGTATATTCTTTTTGCTTGCTGCTTTGTACTATTGCTTTGTCGTTTCATCATTTAGTGTTTTCATGCAATGATGCATCATCGCTCAATGTTTCGGCCAATCTTGGCTCGTGCTGGGCTTTTCAGTCAGACCAGCTCCAGCAGTAATGCCGAAGGGAACTGTGTTTTGAATTACCAGGATACGATGATTCTCGATGGACTGTACAACTGGATTTGTCCATTTGCGCATGAAAGTGGGCAAGGTGCTCACATCTCGAGTCGGAAAGAGGGCCAGTCGAAAACGCTTATAGAGTTTCTTGAAAATACACTTGCTAGTGCTCCAAAGTCACCACCGCAGACCTCCATGCGATCAGCGCCCAAGCCATTTCTTATTTCAAGCCCAGAAGGCATCGGTATTCTCCGTAAAATAATCTCCGAAATGCTGCGCATAAGGCACGTGATGGAAAGTAAATCTGCTGTAGAGCAACACGGCTCGGGAAGTAATGGAGAAAATGCTGAGGCGAAGAGCGATCTTATTGAAAAATTGGACTTTTACACGAGAATGCAGCACATGGAAAGCACAGGCCACAAGCCGATTTTGCACAGCGTATCAAGTCAATACGAAACGTTTGCATCGACGTTCATAGGCCAGGTAATTGATACTATAGCCAAATTTCATGGGTTCTCGAAGGATACGAAGCCAAAGCCCAGTGAGAACTTAGAGTCAGCCACCCAGACGAGCGATAGCACTGTGCAACACGTTGCAAACGCCTTTGGTATTTATTCGAGTAGTCTGCGCTCGCTTTCAAGCGTGCATGCATCAACTTTTACCGAGCTTCACGATAAGCTCTTCACGTATGTCATGGGGCAATGTGTGCACCAAAGTCTGAGCAACGACTTTGTATGTATCCAAACGCTCCTCGAAACCTACGCGCATCACCCAGCAATGGGCCAAGGTCAACGTATAGGGGCGAAAGATTATGCAGCGAGCAAAACATCGAGGGGAGGTGTTCTTTCTGAAGATGGAAAGCATACACATGCGACACTTATGGCAAGCTGCTTCCTGCACGCTGTGAATCTTCTTTTGTCTCTGAAAGACGAATGCTCGCCTTCGCACGTGCATAGTACAGCCGAGACCTTGCAGCAAATCATGGTATTTTTGCACTGGGACATGGGCTCGGAGAGCACAAAGTTACTCGAAACCAAAGATGTAGCAAATATGTTTGAATCTCTCACACAGGCGTTTCCAGGAGAGAACGGGGAGTCGAAATCGTTCTGGGACCGTTGCACGCACCTTTTCGATGCGCTCAAGGTCAGCGAGTGCATACGTATCTTGGCAAAGCTTGCGAGCGGTTGCGCTGGCAGTAATACAGACGCAAAAGTTTCTGCAAAGTATCTCTTCACATCTGCTGTGCGCGCACTCTCGCCGAGTCTCAATTTTTCATGGGGAGACGAGAAGCGTTTGCAGAGCGAGTTGGAGCAATTCACGCAAAAGAATGTGGAAGTGTGTAAGAATCTTCTCCAGAAAGACGTAAATCGCGGTGAGTTCGATACGGACTTTCTTGATGAGAGCCTGGACAGTTTGCCGAACACTTTGGAGCGTGCACTTCTTCTGACTAATATGCTAAGCCCGATGCACAAGATGAAGCTTGATCCCACTGCAGCATCGACGATAGGAATATCTTCAGATACTTTCCCAACTGGCAGTTTCGGTAATCAAGCGCTTCATTTTGCTCTACAGCAGATAAACACATCATTTTTCGAAAATGCTAATAGTGCACTACCACTTGATAGAGATATTATCTTAAGCACTACTGTGCTCCGCCCTGTTGTGCGCTTGATCAAGCAGATGTCCCAGTCTAGCACTACATGCGAAAAATCAATTGTCAGTGCTCTTTCTCTACTACATTCGATTGTCAAGGAAATTCTGTGTGTTTCACGAGAGTCAGATACACCTCAGAAGGAAAACGTCGTTCAGAGCTTTATCTGGCGCTTGAGCATGGCCAAGGCAAAGCAGGGGCATGAAGAGCAGGTGATACAGTTCTTTCAAGCGTTGTATACAGAGTTAGATGATCAGCTTATCACACTCCTCGGATCAGTTGATGGGCTTCGTCTTTCCGAGGCACAGCAAAAGCTCTGCAGTGAATCAAAAGCACTCATTCAAGAATTCAAAGTAAAAATTCTTGACGCTGAGCCTATACCTTTCGAAGACTTTGCAGACCTCTCAGCAGATGATTTCTGTGAGTCAGACGCTATCGCAGATATCGTTGAAGACCCATGGAAGGCAGTGCGAGCGCTTCCGCACCTGACGGCGAAGCAGACTGCGTGCGTTCTTCGCATGATTGAGACCAACAGCCCTGTATTCGCTACAGCGGTAGATGCGTTTTACCATCGTCTGCAATCGTGTGATGATCTGATGGACCTTGTTGAGTCACTACCAATAAAGGTTTATCTCGACTGCATGCGAAAAGTGCTAAGACAGCCACTTCACTCTCGTGCGGCGCATACTCTTGTGCCATTTCTCTTGACTTTCAAAGGTATTGGTCGAAAAAACTTTGGCTCGATGGATGAGATTGTGCAAATAACGAGCCTTCTTCAGTCTGCAGAGTTTCACAAGCTGCCGTTTGCAGAGGCTAAGAGCTCAAAATTTGAGCCTGAACACTCTGGCCAAGAACATTTCTGCCTCAGTGTATTGCATTTTGTTGCTGATCGCATCAAAAGCGGTGAGTTTTTCGAAAAGTCACTGCATAGTACGCTCTGTAAGATTACAATAGCGCTTGGAAACGAATTTGCATCACTCGCCTCTTGCCCACCAAAGCATACGAAACCCATCGAGCTGCCAAAATCAGATCTAAAAGGGTCCTACGCGCAGCTCTTTGAAGCAATGCTTGATGATTGTTCGCAAGAGTCAAACAGCATCGTTGAAAGGCATGCAGAATCCGGCGGCTATGCCACTACAGAAAGCCTATCTCACATGATGCACTACAACCCAGTCCGAGCAACGATCATTTTGTTTTCTCGAATACTCACATCACCTGTGTCATTTACACTCGAGACGGAACTCGGACCAGATATTTGGACATCTTTCATGACTGGCAAGGTGATACCCATCGATGAAAGTGGAGTTGAACCCTATCAGCAATTTTGGCTCGAGTTGCCATCCGATGATCAGCTTGGATTCCTGCGTGCCATGCGCCAGTGTAATATCGAACTTCCAAGTGATTTTAGAAGGGGCATACTTCGACCCGTAGCAAGCACATGGTGGAGGGGTTTGGTTCCCAACTTGACCAGTGTTGACGCTACAACAATCACGCAGAGTATCAACTGGCTGCATGCATGCCATAGTAACTCAGACCCATTCGGCGCAGCTGAGGTGAATGCTGCATTGCCGTTAGATGTCCGCACAAACGTACTTGCCGCGGTCTTAACAGGTCTCATTGATCTAAAAAAGGAAGTTCCTCTCATAGACATGCTCAGACTCTCTTGCGTGCTTCACGAATCTGAGACGCCAGATGCACTCCGCACGAAACTGAATACACAGATAGATAGTTTTCATAGTAATGGCTCGTGGAACACTGCGCTGTTCAGTGTGCTAAAGGAACTTCAATATGTGAATCCAGTGCTTTGTGCACAAGTATGGAAGCGGTTATGCGCTCCTTATTGCGATCATAAGTCAGAGAATGATGCGACCGCTTCTATTAATTGGCGTTCCCTTCTTGGATCTAGCTCGCTGAGTAAAAGTCCGGCGATTACTATTGCTCAAATTCTGCAGGCGTTATCTGAGCTCGCGATTTATAGCGCAAACGCAGCATTTGCAGCGAAAAGCTCAACACTACACCTTGATACGATACAGTCCATTTTACGACCGCTTTCTGCAGCGATGCGGTCTATTCTGGCAGTGCAAACGCTGGATGTTCGCCTTGCAGTTCTCCGTATTCTCACTAGAGCGGACTGCTCGACGTATCGACCACCTGAGTGGGATATGCGTACAAATGCGAAGACAGCGCAACCTCAGGAAAACTGGAAACTTTGTAAGCAGCGGTCTCTCTGTGATATTTTACCCCACGGCACATTTCAAGATACTCGTCTTATATACCGCACGGCCTGCGATCGCAGCAGTGTGTTCGACTGTAGTGCCTCACTGTCAAATTATCCCCTCGAATGGGTTTCTTCGCCCGCAACTGCCATGCGGAAACTGACTGGTGACGATACGGTCTATCTCAACGGGCCTCTTGTGTCGCACAGAGCGGTAATCAGGGACCTCATGGATTTCTTTTGTGAACCCGAAACGCTGAAGAAGTGCTCACCCAATAAACTTGTGTCACTGCTCCAGGTCGCTGTCACATCAGGTACAAACAATCAATCACTTGTAAGTGGCATTCAATCTACAATACAGAATCTGCAAGGACGTGCACCCATATCAACACCTGCAAGTACTTTGGCATGCTATAGCACCGCTGCGCGTCTTGGCATACACGTTGAAATTGCATATTTGATGGGATATCTAATCACAGGTAGCCGAATGGCATTTGACGCGCTACACTCACAAATTTTGGACGCCATCCTCAAAATTTGTGCCTTCACAAACGACAATACGACCTCACCGTCCTTTATTCGTCCAGATACAGCGAGAGACTTGCTCGAGACAATATGCATGCACAACATTCAAGGGCAGGACAAGATCGTGCACGGCTTGGCGTTTCTCACAGCTCGCTGGATACGGGAAGGGGTGCAGATACCACTCGCACTTGCAGCGCTCCTCCTATGGTGCCTTGCAACGACCGCATTTACCTTTGAGCGCCAGGCCGTTCTTACGCTCGAATTCGAAGGGCACAACGAAGAAATTCCAATGAATAATGACTACCTTGCGATAATCAGTCACTACAACCAAAACCTGTCCATTGCCTCGGTCTCGCACCTCATTATCTTCCTCGACGCTTTACTCAAGGTCAAGCTCCACCGAATTCCCGAAGCTTCAGAGACCTTCTTTCAGCCACTTGTGAGCGAAATGTCGTGCGACCGTCGGTTGCGTGCGCTGACTGTAGAGCAGATAGTTTCCATGTGCTTCACTGTCGCAAAGCTGAAAGGCGAGGACACCGAGCGGCTTGCCATGCAGCGCCTGCGAGAGAAAGCGCTCATGTCCACTGCTGATAGGCTCCTTGATCTCAGTACAAACACGGAGCGCAGAAATTCGATGGAGCGCTTCACGAACGGGGTGCAGGTTGTCACGGCACTCTCCTCGTTTGCGAGGTCGCGCGTTTTTCACCGAGGACTATTCTCGACACTCTGCATTCAGCTCCGCGCATCGCGACGCCTGCTCTCGGGCTTGGGGGTATCTGATTGCATCCTTCTCCTCCAGGGACTGTCCATCGTCGGTCATGTTGACGAGGAGCTGATCAACAAGCTCATCAGTATTATCATGAAACGTGGCGAAGCGGCCCAGAAAGTGCTAAGCGCGCCCAAAGCCGAGACTGATGCCCTCGCGCTGTCAAGCCACGCGCTGAGTGGAAAATTATCGCACACAGACTGCCTCGTTGCGCTCTCAGCAGTCGCAAAGCTGAAGATACACAACGAGGAGTTTGTATGGTTTATTTCCGAAGTTATTCTGGCGAACGGGTACGAGAGCGAGCTTAGCCTCCTGCACATTGTTTTAGTTGTCGACAGCTTTGCCCGTATGAACATGACCCACTCGAAGCTCGTCAGAGTGCTAATGGACCAGCTTTTGGCCGGTGACGAGGACGAAGAGGAGACGCTGCGGGAAATCTCAGCCTCCAAGGCGGCAACACTTCTTCTCGCCCTCGGAACTGTCAATTACACAAACGTTGACGCGTGGGACAGACTGGCCGCTCGCATCACTGAAGATGCGTCATCCATCAGCGTCAAGCAAGTCGAAGATATCTGCGAGTTTGCGCAGCGATTGAACTGGCGGAACGAGCACATGCTGTACGCACTCGGTGACCACCTCGCTGAAATAGCTGAGAATAGTCAGGACAACCCAGACGCACCAGAGGTTCCACCGCACATCGCCCGCATTCTCCTTTCAACGCTCGGTATGTTCTTGATTAACCATAGCAGGGCGCGACGAGCGCTTTCTTCCATCGCAGCTGCAGTGACAGTCGCTGATGGCACATTGGAATGACAACCATGCAGCTTTGCCTCTATTCGTACGCTGACCGAATAACCATGTGAAAAAGTATAAATCAATTTTCACAAGTCTCTCATTACTCGCAGCAAATCTTTTTGTGTACTTTAGGAATGAAAACTCCTCTGTATGGATGAAAATTCGGATCTTTGCCATTCGCTGCGACAGATAAAACACAGTCTCGGTGGTTCACGAAAGGAAGCGCTCGAAGCGCTGACTACCTTGCGTGAGGTGCTCCAAGAGCATGAAGTGCAAGCGCATGGCCAGAGTTCCCGGTCGAAAATTCATCACGCGATTGGACTGGAGACGTGCCACGCACTTGCTGAGGCTCTCGTGAGCCTATGCATCAAATTAAGCAGCGCAACAAAGCCAGGCACTGTGAATCGACTCGACCCCATTCAGCGGCTTCATAGCACTGTGCGATACCTTCTCACAACGCTCCATCGTCGTGTTGACTTCGACGATATATGCCCACCGCTCAGCTGGAAGCGTGGGCGCATCGTTCCGATCATTGTTGACTTTCTCACGAAAGAAATGGCAGACGAGGCGAGGTGGCAATTGGTTTGTGTCGAATGTGCCATGAGCTTGCAAAAATTGTTGTCGACTCGCGTGTACCTTGCCTCGCTGTCGGCTGATTCCACTCGCAGCATCAAAACGCTCATTTGCAAAAAATTAGGCATTTCGAGCGCTGGCACAGCGAAGACGCTGGAGAAAGTGCCATCAAGCTGTACACAAGCGCTCACGCAAAGCTTGCATATTCTGATAGAAAATTGTATTTTTGATCACGATGCGCTCGCTCGTATACTCGAAGGCTGCTTGCACATCGTAATACGCATGCAGACTGACGGCTTCCAGTCAAGTGCAGCGCTTTCTGCTATTACTGATATGCTCCAACTTATTCCCTCACTTGCACACAGAGTCTCGCTGCACAAGCTACCTCTGGAACTTATTGCCCTTTTTATCAAGCAAAGTAGTGAGATCTGGCAAGAGGTCTCGAAAGACGCGTGGAAGCTTGCCATTTTCAAAATATTTGCAACATTGTCAAAAAAGATGAACAGGGGTGATTCGCGCCATACTCTAGGCGCGAATGGTCCGATTCAAACTATCCTTGCAAGTATGCAAAGCGTTTTGGAGAATGTTTCCACCGGGATGAGCAAGAACATTCTGCACTCCACATCGTGGAAAGAGCTCCAGCTGCATCACTACGCACAGCTTTGTGACCTCACTTCACTTTTTGTTGATACATTGCATGCTAGCGTTCAAGAACATAAACTATCAAATTGCGATAACGATCTGGCACTCTATTCTCCTGAAAACATAGGACATCCCTATCATGTCTGGATAATACTGGAGTGGTTTCGAAAGTTTCCAAATGACTTCTTTGTGATTGGTGGAAGTGATACAAGGCCTTTCGAGTGTTTGCTAGCTGAGTGGATTGAAGGTGATTCCTACCAGGAAGAATGCTTCTGTGCGATTCACGCGATTGTTGTCTCGAATGCTGATGCCCAATGCCGCAAGGGCAAACTTCGCTTCATCACGGACCATCTCATGCCAAGCACAAAGACGCTGCAGGGGTCAGACCCGGGCAAGTATTGGGCGTTACTGAGTGCTTTCATGCTAGACTATGGGTGTCTGGATATGCGCAGACAGTTCAGTGAAGAAAGCGTTGAGGGTGCGAACAACTCCGGCGATCTCCTCGCAGCTTACGAAAGATACTTCGAAGGTTTCGATGTCATGGCGGTCGGTAATGTACTAGGGACAAACACTATCCGAGACTCCGTAAAAAGTGATCTCATCAAAGCCATCATACCATTCGGCTTTGCGTGCTGTATCGACTTGAGCACTGCATATCTTTCTCAGGTGCCCTCTTGGATCACAGAATCCTCTAGGCAGGAGTGGCTCGATGCTCTATCGATACTGGCCTTTCACTGCATCACGAAAAGAGGAATGGGCGATCATACATCTCTCACATTGAGCATTGCGCATATTGCTGAAAAACTTGACGTGGCTGACGTTCAGACTGAAGATGATGCATTGAATTCCTTTTACTTCTTTTCTGCGCTCCACACTTGCCTTCTGAAAGACCCAAAGGCTTCCATGCGTGATATCCATGAATTCATACTTTGTATCTTGCAACTCTTGGAAGCATGTTGTGATTCTTGCCAACAGAAGAACACTGAAAAAGATGAATTCCTCTACAATACGCTTCGGAGCTTTACACTCTCCACAAAGCAAGTGCTTTCTCTCGGGAATGCGTCAGCAAACTCACTTATCTCCAAAAAGTGCATAGACGTGAAAAATAGGCTGCTTTCACTCGCAGAAAGTCGATTCGACTCCCTACATAGTGCACTAACGACCGCGGTTGATGAAGAAGATCAAGGCACTTCTTTGCTTTTTCTCTGTGAGAGTATTGAGACCTTGCTCGATATCATACCGCAAGAAGCGATTCATGAAAACCTCCATATCTACGGCGTGTGCTTCCATATTGCAGGTTTGATGATGGCAGAATCGTTCGACAGAGGTGGCAAACAAGGTATACAGACTATGATGCGCATCTTTGCGCTTCTTCTACGCGTCGGGGCACATCACACAGATATATGCGAAAGTGCCCACAATAAATTGTTCTTAATGCTTGAGAACCAGACAGCTTCCTGTGCTTCTTCCATTGCACAGCTTATACAAAACGCTCCCAGCCGTGCGTACGCTCATCTTGAACCTCTATTCCATGGCTTTGCCCTTCTCTTGCACAGCGCTATGGGCTCGAAGGATCGAATATTCACGCCCGACAGATTGCATCTTCATAATTTATGCGAATTTACAGTGTTTGTTCTTGAGCGTACATGCCCCGAGGACCTTTTCGAAAGATACAGCACATTCATCAAGTGGGCTGTCTTCCATGGGGACGATGATTTGCGTTCCTTTGCAGTTTCCCTGCTCACGCGTATCGGAAAGCTCGATGACCTTATGCAAGATGTCGTCGAATGTACCACTGGTGGGCTAAGACGAGCAACTCGAAAGAGAAAAGAAGAGATAGTGAGCGTACCTCCTCTGAGTACCGAGCAGGTCCGTCAGTGCGTCACGACACTTGATGGAATCTTTCAAGGGGCAACCGACAGAATACGTATTCTGTGCTTGACAGAAGTGGTAAAGCTAATCTCACAGCACAAAGACGATACAGAAGTGCTCGAGCCACTCGTTGCATTCATCAAACAGCATATAGTTTTCTCTCTCGATTTTGCTGATATGATACTACACCGACTTATTGAAGAGAACACGCGCCATGTTAAAATCTTTGGCAGTGCTCTTAGGGAAGCTTACGTAGATACTCACACAATTTTTGGAAAATCTCTGTCTGTGTACTTCATTGCAAAGACAAAATCGAAAAATGATCTGCATGAGTTCTTCTCTAGTTTTGCAATAAAAGGCACCAAGGAGGATCAAAGTCTGCAATCTCTCACAATATCTCATTTTGCAGTAATCGTTGCTCATTTTCACGTAAACCTGCAGTCGAAGGGTCTTAATGAAGCTGCTCGTAAAGCTCTTTTGGCGGTCGAAGCTTTGGTTGGGGAAAAGGAGTTTCATATACTTATGCGTGAACAAACTGTTTCAATAGCACTGGAAATGATTCCGCTCTTTCTCCTACGTGATATTGATGGGCCAATCGATGAAAACAATACAAACCATTCATTTCTCAATGCCCTTAGTGAGCTTAGTAGCTCTTCTGGGAGCCAAAATTTGCTTCAGCTACTTTATATACATAGTACCGCTGATATTCCCTCCTGTGCTCTAAATCTCAAACAAAAGTATCCAGAGCGGTCTTTCTTTATCTTTGAGGCGGCAAATGCTATGCTCGTATCTCTTCGAGCAAAGATGAATAGCTGCGTGACTGCTCTGGAGATGAGCATCGGAGCACACGTGCAGATGTTGCTTCTGTCTGATTCCATAAATGAAGTAGATATCGCATGCAAGGGATTTTTGCAGTATTCCCAACTATCTTTCGATAGAAAGAGCATCAATATTCTCCTTGATACTCAGAGAAATCTCAGAGATTACCTCTCAGAGCACAACATAAAAGTTTCGACTATGAAGCCACAGCCAAGAACACAACAGGAAGAACTCAGCAAAGTCAAGCATAAACTAGATGCAGTTGATTTGATTATTGAATATGTCAATCCTGAGGAGGTAAAAGTCACGCAGGAGAATATAATAGGCAAACTCAGTGATTCTATGAAAGATCATAGACCCTCGGAACTCGACGAGCCTTTACGATTTCTTGCTTCTATCGAGGATGTCTCTTTTTTAAAAAGAGGAGAAACCGCACTTCTCTCCAAAATGCTTTGGGCAATTTCCATTGATTATCAAGCGAACAAAGGGGTGCAATTTTTAGCTCTGACATCGCTCAGCCGTCTTTGGACGAGAGAGCATGAGCTTGTTGAGAGCATGGTCGGGCAATGCAGGGGCGATATACTTGCTGCTGAGCCATTCGTACTTTCACAAGAGCACGCAAATCTCACTAGTCCAAAAGACCCCAGCTTTCCATCAATAGATCACTGCCTGGTAAATTGTGTGGTCTACCGCATTCTACACGGTTCTACTAGCTCTACGGGCCCGCTCTTCCAAAGTGAGGCATGTAGATTCTTTACTCATGCACTGTGCAATGCCAGAGACCACTATCGTCGTGCGATCTCGAACGACTTACGAGATGCCTTGCGTGCATATGATAGCGATGAATCGCTATATATCAGTGCTAATGCTCGTAAAATTGAGATTGAATTTTTAGAAGGAAGTCTGGAGAGATGGGTGGCAAATTTTGCTCAAGCGCTCGTTGCGAATGTGCTTTCAAAGGGCGATGTGCTAGCCCATAGTAGCGCAGTGTGCGCACTGAGTCCATCCATCAGTAAACTTGTGTTCCTTTACTGCTTAGTCAAAGCCGCACGAACCTCTTGCGAATACGTAGCCACAATTTCAGAAGAGTTGCAAAAGCTTCTCAGTGACAAAACAGCAGATCTTGATATTGCCCGATTCATCATACACTCTATCTCATTCGTCTATTTCAACGTTTCGAGCCCACAGTTTGTTCAAGAGCTCACAAAAGCGAAAAATTCTCGCTCGAAATCCCACATTTTTTTCTTCGGGATCCCGCTTGACTTACTGTACGAAGCAAGTGCTCGTGCGAAGATGCCCCATGAGGCATTGTTTTTTAGAGAGCTGCAGCATGGAAAAGGCGCTTTTCCGTCTCTCAACGAGCATGAGATGAGCCACCTCCGCGAGGACTTGACAGCTATTTTCAGCCAGCTCAAGCCCTTCGGTAAATTCTACGTTTCAAACCTGTCACTCGGCCACAGATTTGAAGGGAGAATCGCCGCACTGCGCAATCGTGGAAATCCCTTCTGGGAGGCTGTCCTTCTTGAAGCGCATGGAATTAACCAGCCGGGCGATAGGGATGATCTTGGTCTTGCGCAATGCTATCAAAAAATGAAGCTTCACGGAGAAAATAATTTCCAAGTACTATCTGCTAGATATGACACTCATAAGTACTCCGAGGCATACGATGAGCTCCAAGAGCTCAAGTCGTATGCGGCTTGGTCACAAGCGCAGTGGAAATTTGACGGATCCGATGACAGCGATGTAAGGCCAAGTTGCTCTGTTCTCCACCAGTCTATTCATGCGTCCCTTTGTGCACTCAAGAATGATGCCTCAGATGCCTTTAGCTTTAGTCTCCATTCAGCCAAGCGAGCGGCCCTCAAAAAATTTGAAAGAGCGCGCAACCACGAGAGAGCCTTTGCGCACATGGTTCTCATCAATTCAATTGATGATGCGTGGGCAGAGAGGAAAATCCACACGGCCGATCAAGAAGAGACCAGCACAAAGATTTCACGCTTGCAGATGTGCACAGTGAGCTATCCAATGCGTGAGATCATTGACGATATACATATTTCTATTGCAGCAATTCAGAAGAGGCCGGGCTACGCAAAGATGACAGCAGAGTGTGCCCTCCATGCAGCGAAGATGAAGCAGAATACCCTGTCTCTTGCGCTTATTGAGCGGGCAGAAGGCCTAGCAGTACAATTCTCGAGCACATACATCAAAACGATCGCACGGGCGTTCTGGAAAATCGGCGAATCGGACTTTGCGATGGATATGCTCACTGGAAGAGCCGAGGACCCCGAAGGGGCGTTTCTCCTTGCCAAGTGGAAATGCAAAGCGAATCGTGAGAGCGTCATGCGCGTTTTGAAAGATCGCCTTCTGCCACTTGCGGAGGAGTTGGACGCCGCTTCCTCGTACTATACATGTGCAGTGTATCAAGATCAAATATACTCAACCCTGCAGGCATCAGTGCAGTCGACGGACCACCGCGAGACTGTGGAGGGCATTCAGACGTCAACAGAAATTCGAGCTGAGTGCTATGCAGACTACAATCGGGTAAAAAATGCACTTCCAGATGACCGGAAGAGGCACATTCAGCGCTACATGTACCAGCAAGACCGAGAGCTGAAGCGAGCGCTCATGGAAATCGACCAAATATCGAAAGATAGGGACAAGTATTGTGCCGAGGTGCTCACTTCATACGCAAATGTGCTCATAAAAGGCGGCCTCAAGCGATCAAAAATGCTTACAGCTGCATATCGCTTTGTCTCCATTTGGCTCGAGAACGCGGAGAGCTCCGCCACCAGCGTCGTAGCTGAGAACCTACCCCGCATACCCACACGTAACTTTGTTGAGCTTTTTCCGCAGATGTGCGCCCGCCTGTCCATGCCAGCTTCACATTCAGTAAAGCAAGAACCAGAATTCGATACATTCCAGAAGGTCCTTCGCATACTTTTAAAGTCCATTATCGCAGAGCATCCCCACGCAACCCTTCCCACCATGTTCGCGCTGGCCAATGGCTCGCAGTTTCCGAAGGGCGAAGAGGACGTCCATACGGTCGACAAGACGAAAGTTGCTGCTGCCTCGACACTTCTCCGCGAAATGATGAAAGAAGCAGCAAAGTGTAACCAAGCGCTGATGCAAACTATTGCGGAAACGAACCTGCTGATTGAAGCATACATCGAGCTCGCTTTTACACCCATGAGCGGGTCGAAGAACACGATTACACAGAAGCTCGCGAAAATCAAAGATTTCAATCGAGTGGCCATTATTTCAGGCAGCGATCCAAATGAGCGTATCTATCGATTTTCTGAGGGCGTTTCTCTCCCAGGTGGAGTCAACCTGCCAAAGCTCATCCAGTGCATCGGAGAGAGCGGGAGGGTTTATAAGCAGCTTGTGAAAAGTAACGACGATATGCGACAGGACGCGCTTGTTCAGCAAGTTTTTCGGCTATGTAACGCTATTTTTGCTGATAAAGACACAGCGCTCAAGTCGAGCATTCGCACGTATCGGGTTATACCTCTCACCCAAACGAGTGGAATCGTCGAATGGGTCGATGACACGATGCCGCTCAGTGAGTATCTGACTGGGCCGTCTAACGCCGAGTACAAGGGCGCACACGCACGCTATCGTCCTGGAAACATCACACATGCGAAGGCGAGGAGCATGATGCAAGGGGTTGCGAAAGACAGCATGCACAAGAAGCGGAGTGTATTTGAAGCAGTGTGCGAGTCGTTCACGCCCTGCTTCCGATTCTTTTTCATTGAAACGACTTCCTCAGCAGTGGAAGCGTACGAGCGGCGCATTCAATACACGCTGAGCGTCGCAGCAAGCTCTATTGTTGGGTATATCGTTGGGCTCGGTGATCGTCATAACTCAAATATTTTGATAGACCGTAGCACGGGTCAAATCATCCATATTGACATCGGCTTAGCTTTCGATGAAGGAATGCTACTTCCTGTTCCAGAGCTTGTTCCGTTCCGCCTGACAAGGGATGTCGTCGATGCGATGGGCATCACGGGCACGGACGGACTGTTTCGGGCGGCTTGTGAGGGAGTTTTGCTCGCCTTACGTGGCTCTCGAAAAATGCTCAACACGGTAATCGAAACGCTCTTACATGACCCGCTCGCGAAGTGGGCTGTAAACTATAAACGAATACTCCAGCAAACGAGAGAGCCGGGTGCTGGCGAAAAAATCTCTGTTGATGCCGAGCGCGCGCTCTTAAAAGTGAACCAGAAGCTTCAGGGCTTCGTGAACGGAGAAAATCTCTCTGTGCAAGCACAGACGCAGTTGCTCATTTCACAGGCAACATCAAACGCTTTGCTCTGCCAGATGTTTCATGGCTGGTCAGCTTGGGTGTAGTATTTTAAGAAGGATGAAAGCACCTTTCACTATGATAAGTAGCCCCAGATGACCCCTTATCTAGTAACGTTTTGTTCCGTGAGAATTTTTATCTTGTCTGTATTTTTTGAAAAAATCTAGAACTAATGGTATGGTAGAAGAAGCTTTGCTGATTGAAGAAGGTATTCAACTGTGGGTTTTGCTACCACTGTGTATCCTCAGTATTTCTGTGGCTATCATACGCCACTACTTGACAATATCCCCGAAAAGTCAAAAGAATACTGTTCATCGCGAGTCAGAGGGCACAAATTTTAGTAAGGAGACTAGAGCTTACACTGGAAAAGGTGGATTCGATGTATATGCAGCGTTTTTAGAACCCAAAATGATAAACGAAATATTGCAGCAAAATGTTGCTTCAGTTCTCGCCAATATCGTACTTTGGGGCTTTGTGTCACACTATTTCGGTAGTATCATCGTTTTTCATTTGCCTTTCAGCGTCCCGTTTTGTTTCCGTCCTGTGCTGCAGAAAGGTCTTGACATAGACTCTATTCCGCCTTCATACATCACAGCAGAATCACTTTTTCTAATTCTACAGATAGCGCAGCGTCCACTCATACGACGCCTCGTTCATGTATGAGCAATATGGAAGTCATGGATTATTTGGTATCCATTTCTTTTACTATGTTAGGTTACGCGTACCGAAAATTTACACTTTTGAGATCGAATATATGAATGACTTTGTTATCAGTGATCCAGACGACAATTTTGACCTGAATGACCCGGCATGTCCCAAGCCAAAGCCAGTTCCCAGTCACGTTGTTCATGAAGTTTGGCGAAAGGTCGACTGCGACACAGAAAACTACATTGTCAAGCTTGGGGAAGTAACAAAACAAATTTCCGAATTTCCAGGCGAAATCCCGAGCTCGTTTCCAGGAGAAAAAAATCGCTTGATTCCCATACAAGAGCCAACATTTGAAGACCTCGAAAAGCTTTCGCATTTCTCTGAAAATTTGAAAACAACCTTCGATCCTGTCCAATTCGAGCAGCCAAAAGAAGAAGAGCCAAAGCCAAAGCGTCCCATAAATGTGGACGATGCAAAGCCATTGTACACATATGAAGAAAACGGATACCTCTATGAGTACTTTGAGCTTTGAGCAGTGCTATGTACTTTGCCAGTTGACCTTCAGGTAGCCTTAAAAAGGCAGCATGATTTCCTGTTTTTCTATTACAATACCAGCCAAAATGAATGGTCCTCGGATCATCATACATAAGCCCCCAGGAGGATTCACCGCATACGCAGCCAACCCATTTTATGATGCTCGACGGGAGAGAGAAGAGAGGTTGAGAGAAATGGAAGAACCGAGCCGCAGAGCGGCAGACTACATCCATTTCTGTGATTCATGCGAGAAAGGCTTCGATTCAGAGCAATTCTACCGAGCACACCTTGAGAAACACATCTGGTGCGACTATCCAGGGTGCAAGTTCACTTGCCTGAAAGTGAAAGAATGGAAAATGGAAGTGCATAAATCAACGCTGCACGATCGCCCTGATGCACCCGACCTCGCCGATATGGAAAAATACATAGCTGCCCGGAAAAAGAAGTTTCCAACACACGAGAAAATTCTGACAAAAACAGAGGAACTCCAGCTTCTAGCGGCTCGAGGAGTCGTCCTCGGAAAAGATCAGTGGCGCTGGTTGAAAGCGCAAGAGCGAGCCCAACAAAGATCGACTGAAAATGATCTTGCAGACTTGGAGGCTAAAGGGCGCCAGAGATGGCCGATGGCGCCTAAAGAAGCCCACGAAAGCTCTTCTGATAGAGAAGCATCCGATGAAGAGAGCAGCTGTGACGAAGAGGGCAACGAAGGAGAAATGCAGCCTAATGCTCTGCCCGAATCGCTTCCGTCACCTTATGCTGAGTCGCATGAGAATTCCGGTCCTATTGAGGAGGAAAATCAAACGCTCGGCAGCCAAAAGGTACCGAAGTCACCAGAGATGCAGCCCAGAAAGCCACCTGCCAAAACCTCTTATACGAAGCGCCAACCGCGAAAGAAACTTACGCTTTTCGAGAAGCTCACCATGGAAGATCGAATGACTGAGAAGGGTCTTATTCTGCAAGCATTTCGGTACTTTGTCGCCACTGATTTCTTGAAGCATCCTCCAGAATGGTAGTCCGAGAATGTTCTCGGCCAACATCGCTTCGTGATTGTGACTTGTGCGTTTACAGATGTGTAGGTAGTCTCATAGAGATGCATGGCTACTTATATCTGATAAAATCTTTCTTAGAGAACTTGCAATCGAATTTTCTCACCTATTGATTCGTACCCAATGTCTTAATTTGATGGAAGAAGTGCAAACGCAGAAGTCCGCAGGGAATGAAAAGCTGGAGATTGTCAATACTGAAGTCATAGATCTCATTGACCAGACGCAGGTGCACAAAGACTCATCGCCGCAGCGCAAGCGGGAAGCCTCTGGAAGGCGAAAAGCCCCAGTACCGAAAAACTCCCCATCGAAGTACTTCGATGAAGAAGAAATCGGGTGGAGGCTCCCTTTTTCTCCACACACTGTGCAGCGCGATATGATTACAACTCTTCTCGCCGCGGCCCGCTCTGGGAGTAATGCTATTATCGATAGCCCAACAGGCACTGGGAAGACGCTCGCACTTCTCTGTGGCGGGCTCAAGTACCATGAAGAGCTTCGCTATATGACTTTCAAAGATCGGGGTGACATGAATAGAGGGCAGCGAGAGGCCAAGAGCCCGTCGCACCTTGGCATAACTATTTTGGGGACAAAGAATAAAGGCGCCGGGCCCCAGACCGGGAAAGACAAGAACGGCGACGCAAACGAGACACTTGAAAAGCCGGCGAAAGAATCTGTAACTCGCCGAGTGCCACCGATCTTTTACTGCTCTCGAACGCATTCGCAGCTCAAGCAGGTTATTGCCGAGTTCGGTAATCTGACCAAGCGGAGTAGCCAGAAAATGAACGTTCTCGCAAGCCGCGATCGCTACTGCATCAACGAGCGCGTCCGAACTGGGCTGCAAAATACATCAAATAATCTTGGAGAAATGTGCGACAAGGCAGTGGTTTTGCATCAGTGCGATGCGTACGAGAACTACAAAGACCTGACAGAGCACATGTCTATGGTTCCACACGAGTGGCAGATCGAAGACCTCGTTGAGAACGGGAAGGGAATGGAGTCCTGCCCATACTACGCCGCGCGCGACCTCATTTACAACGCCTACATCAATTTTTGCCCCTACAATTACATCCTCGACCCGATCATCCGCCACGAGACGAAGATTGAGGGCGTGCTCAAGGACGCAGTCGTCATTCTCGACGAAGCGCACAACATTGACGACATATGCCGGAACACGCTCGAGTGGCAGTGGGCAGAGAAGGACCTGGAAACTACCGTTGAAGAGATGCAACCGTACATTGATGGTCAAGCCGTCCTCTACTCAAAGCAAAGCTTGACCGAGAGAACTGAGGGGTGTGATGAAATGGCCGCGCTCGTTCAGCTATATGCGCAGGAGCTTCTCCAGATCTTCACGCTTGCGCAGTCGAGAGACGGTGCGCCGCAAATTATGTATGCGAATGAAGTCGAGCAAAAACTCCCACTCGTAAATGTGCTCCGAGAGAACAAAGGCAGGCGTGCGATGTTCGCCGCAGCCCTACGGGCTTTCATGGACTTCGGTGTCACTTTCAACGCACTCGATGCAAAAACACAGTCAATCCACACAGTCAAGCAGATTCTCATCTTTATGAATCTCTTTCTGTATAGAAAGGCGTCGTTTAGCATGGGCATCGATCTGAAGCAGCGGACCATCGACGTGTACTGCGCCGACTCGTCGCTCGCGTTCAAGCTGCTCGAGCAGGATGTCCGGTGCGTTATTCTTGCGTCCGGCACACTGCCCCACACTGAATTCATATCAAAAGAGCTCGGTGCGCCATTCAAGGAGGAAACTCGATGTGGTCATGTCGTAGACGTCAAAGAGGCGATCTTTGGGAGAATCATCACAAACTTTGGCAGGTGCTTGTATGCGAATATGTACAAAAACGAATTCATCGACGGCCTTGGGCAGTTTCTCCTCAGATCCGTCGAGTCGACGGCCCACGGGCGGCTGTGCTTCTTTCCGAGCTACAAGTGCATGCACGTGTACTGGGACAGGTGGAGCTTTACGGGCATTCGCAATAAGCTGCAGGGCCTCGGCGTCCGGATTTTCCAAGAGCCGCGCAACAGCAAAGACTTTGGCGACGTGTTCCGGCACTACGCCACGGCGTCGAAGCGGACGAAGGGCGCGCTGCTCCTCGCCGTTTACCGCGGCAAAGCCGCCGAGGGCATCGACTTCAAGGACCACATGGCCAGGCTCATCGTGTGCATCGGCGTTCCGTACAAGTCCGCGGCAGAGGCACGAACGATTATTAAGAAAAAGTACAACACGGAGTGCTCAACGCTGAGCGGGGACATGTGGTACAGGACTGACGCGGTCACGGCCGTGAACCAGGCCATCGGGCGCTGCATTCGGCACCAGTCGGACTACGGTGTACTGTTGCTCATTGACGACCGCTGGAAGCGGGAGCTCTTTGGCATGCTCCCAAAGTGGCTGCGCCCGACGATACAGCCGTGCGAGGCCTCAGACAAGCTTTTTGATTCTATGCGCACTTTCTTGCACGACAAAATGTACAAACCATCGAAAGTAAAGAACGAGGTCGAATACATCAAAGTTGAATGACTGGATTGCCGCATATTGTATCACATGCACTGATATTTTTGAGCGTACTGTGATTTTTTTCTGTATATTTTCAATACGTTTGCTATGCACAGCACGCGACTTTCAAAATGAGCCGACAAACCGACGATCTCTCTATTGAAATGCTGCAGAGCAGCCTGCTCTCGCGCAACAAGATCGCCCAGTGGCACAAGAACCTTGGCCGGCAGTTCTATAAGCTGACCCCCGGTTTCTTCGTGCGCTGCCGGCAGGTCGACAGCGAGGAGGGCAAGTCCAAGTACAAGATCTCGAGAATTCGGGCGATCCGACTCGACTGGTCGATTGAGCTCGACGTGATCACGCACGAGGACCTCCGCACCTTTGACCGCGCAAAGTTCTTCGGCACCAACTACGACTGCATCTCAAACTCGGCCCCGACGCACGAGGAGTACACGGCGTTCCTCAGCGACCTGATAGACCGCAACGAGTGCATCATCGTCGCGAGCCGCACCGCCGAGCGCGTGCGCTTCGTCACGGAGTTCCTCATGCAGGGCCCCGCGGAGCGGAAGGCCGTGAAGTCGCCCCAGCTCGCGGCCCAGGACACCAGCGGGCAGGCCCCGCAGCGCCGCATGAACTTCAGCTCAACTGTCCACCTCATCCGCGAATGCGACGACACCCCGCGCGACGTCAACATCTTCAGCCTCATAGCGCCGCACGACGTGATGCAGCCCAAGGAGGGCCCGCAGCCCCTCCCAGAGCCCGACACGCCGTCGATCCGCCGCCTGCAGCAGTCGTCCCAGAGCGAGGCTGCTGTGTCGTACGCGAGCCTTCAGCGCAATCTGGAAAACAACGCGAGCGCCGACACGACCAACGTCTTCTCGCACTCGACGATCGACGCGCTCTGTCCGAACCAGAACGTGCCAAAGGTGCACGGCGCGAGCGACAACGCGCTTGAGCTCCTCCGCATCATCCGGTCGTGCCCGCAGGGCCTCGCTGAGGTCCCGAGCAAGGACCAGCACCACCTTCGCCAGCTCATCGACAGCGTCCTCAAAAGCGCGCACGCGCTCCTCGCCACTGAAAAGCTTTTTCTGCGAGTGCAGTCCCCCGTTTACGTGTTCGGTGACATCCACGGCAACCTCGCAGACCTCAACCACTTCCTGTCGCAGATCATGCCCTTCAACGACTGGCAGATGCGTCTCTCCGCGGCCTCGATCCTCTTCCTGGGCGACTACGTTGACCGCGGCGACCACTCCATCGAGTGTCTGTTGATCCTCCTCTGCCTCAAGATCCTGAGCCCGGCGCGGATCTTCCTCCTTCGAGGCAACCACGAGTCGCCCGAGGTGAACGGGGACTACGCGCTCTACGGCGCCTCGACCTACCGCACGCAGTGCGTCCGCGTGTTCGGGCCGACCTACGGCTTCTCGCTGTGGAACCAGTCGAACGAGCTCTTCGCACACCTCGCACTGTGCGCGACCATCGACGACGTCATCTTCTGTGTGCACGGGGGCATTCCGCAGTACACCGGCGGCGAGGACAAGCGCCTCCAGATTCTGAGCGACGAGAGCTTCCCGCGCCTCTTCAGAGTCCAGGACGACGAGGCGCTGGGCGGCGTCCACCAGCAGATGGTGAACGACATGCTCTGGTCGGACCCGGCGGAGCGCAACACGCCGCTGAACGCGTACGGCTTCGGGCCGAACCTCCGCGGGCCCGACGTTGTGAGCTTTGGCCCGCAGGCCATTTCTGATTTCTGCGGCCGCTTCGGCTTCCAGTACATCTTCCGCGCGCACCAGGAAAAGGCCCACGGGCTCCGGCTCTCCGACAGCGCGCGCGTTGTGACAATATTTTCGACGTCGGACTACGCCGGGCACCAGAACGGCGCGGGGTGCATCTTCGTCTCTGAGAACACCATCCGCCTCATCATCAAGCCCGCCGGCATGAGCCCCTTCTGCGATACGTAGCTTTTAATATTTTCATTGCTTTGACGAGCGCTTTGCACATGTGTACGCACATGCAAAGGTGACGTGTAATTTGCTCGGTCATCACTTCGGGAAATATGAACCTTCTTTTTTCATTGAATTGACTTTTCTTTTTCTCAAATTTTCATAAACCGATGCGCTAACAGAAATTCGCCGTAACGGATGCAGCAGCCCGACACCGCCTCCCACGACTGGGCCGAGAGCCAGACCGGCTACTACAGCGCCGAGTTCACAGTCGAGTCCGAGGTTTCCGTCGCGGTATGCTCCTTCAATGTCAACAACAAGCGCGTCCCTGTCCAGGAGCGGTCGATCGAGGAGAAGCTAAAGAATTGGCTCAACCTGCACCGGAGCCCGAAGATCATCGCGGTCGGCCTGCAGGAGATCGACATGACGGCGCAGTCCGTCATGTTCGGCGAGACAGACGCGCGGAACTACTGGCGGATCGTCCTCAGCGCGCTCATTGGCGCGGACGAGGACGCCGAGGGCATCCAGCAGTCCTACCTGCTCGTTGCATCGCGGCAGCTCGTCGGCCTCTTTCTCTGTGTCTTCGTGCACAAGTCCATCACTCCCGTCATCGGCCTGCAGGAGGTGCGCGTGAGCACTGTGGCGATCGGCAAGTCGCTCGGGCCGATGCGAGAAAATAGGAAAAGTGCGCTCTTCAATTTTGGCAACAAGGGCGCAGTCGGCGTGCACCTGCAGATCGGCCAGACCGGCATCGCCTTCGTCAACGCGCATCTGCACCCGCACATCGACGGCATGCGCAAGCGCCGGCAGGGCGTTTCGACGATTTTGACAGAAATGCTCTTCGAGGTCCCAGCGACCACCGCGAACTTCCACTGCTACAAGCGCTACTTTCAGTCCGCGGCCCACGGCATAGACCTCGCCGACCCCTTGCACGAAGGCAAGCAGAGCAAGGAGAGCCAAACCATTGCTATCTCGCCGAGCGAACACGGTGTACTCTTCTTTTTCGGGGATCTCAACTTCCGGCTGCACCACCCGCCGAGTTATGCGCTGCAGCGCAGCGTTGTGACGAACGACTGGACGCCGATGTTCGACCAGTACGACCAGCTCCACAGCGAGCTGCGCGCAAACGCGCACGACGAGGCCTCCGGGTGGCTGGGCTTCGAGGAGCGCCACTCCAAGGCGACGCCCTCATACCGCTACGTCGTCAAGAAGAATGTGCTCGACCTGCCCCACGGCATCCTCTCAGACGATTTTGCGGAGAAAGACGCAGACAAGGGCCGCATCCCCGGGTTCACCGACCGGATTCTGTGGAAGGCACAGAGAGAGGGGAGTGTCGAGGCAGAGGAGCTCATCGTGCACAGCGACATTTCATTCAGCGACCACAAGCCCGTGAGCGGTCTCTTTCGGCTGCGGGTGCCGCTAGTTGACGCTGAGCGGCGGAGGGCGGTGAAAGAGCGCCTCAGCCTGTCAGTCGGGGTGAAGTGCCAAGCGGTTGCGCTGACAGACCTTACGATTGACAAGCGCGCAATTCATTTCAATTATAGGCCATACGGCGTAGTGCAGCACGAAGAAATCACGCTCCATAATAGCTCTGACTCGGTCATGCCAGTACGGATACATGCGGCTCAGCAGTCTCATGTGCCTAAAAGTTCGACGACGAGCACCGAATCGACAATTTCAAATCAAAATCAAGTGAGAAATATTGCCCAGCGCTTTGTGGATATTCCTCAGCAAAACATCGTTCTGTACCCCGGCGACACAAAAGCGATAACCATCGTTTGCTCGGTGCACAGTGATATGCGAAAGTTCCAGTGTGACAGGTCACTCCGCATCGGCGAGCGGGTGTGCCTCAGCCAAGAAATCTTGATTGAGCCGTTCTTCTCGGGGTTGGATCGCAGCCGGTCGGATGGCAGCGCATCACCTGCCTGTTACAATGTCATAGTCTCGGGTGACTTCACCGTGTCCAACTTTGGCAACACGCTCGAAAACCTTTTATTTCAGAGCCGCGTCCCCAGTAGCAGTGCCTCGACGCACGCCACGCCTGACAAGAGTGAAAAAGGTGCCCCAAACTCCCTGCGCTTTGATCCGACGCTCGTGGGGTATCCAATCTGGCTGCTGGCGACGATGCTCCTCGAGCGGGTCACAGCCAAAGACCTCGAGGAGCTCGTTCAAGCACAGGCCCCCCTCAAAACCATTGCCGACGCCGAGCGCAACCTCATCGAGCGAATCGACGCGATTGCCCTCTCCGAGGAAAGCTGGGAGATCGACGCTGACCTCGAGGCGGCCACGTGGCAGAGTATCTACAACACGATGCTCCTCTTCCTCAGTCACCTGCACGACCCTGTCGCCCCGTTCGCGCAGTACGAGTCGATCACCTCTCGCTCAAAGGGCGACTTCACGGTCATCGACAGCATCGTCGACCGCTTCAGCCCGACGCATAAGAGCACTTTTGTGTTCGTCGTGTCCTTCATCCGGCGCCTCCTTGACACCGCCTACGACCTCGCGCGCGAGGGCTACGCGGCCATTCGCGAGCGCATTCTCCACCAGTTCGCCGCGAGCCTCATTCGCAAGCCGACGAAGGGCGATCCGTTCGACCGCCACGAGGACGACGGTGAGCTCCACGACAAGCGGGTGTTCCTCGACTACTTTGTCACGATGGAGGCCGAGGAGCACTACGCACACTTTCAGGATTTTGATTCGCCAGTGCACTAGCTGACTGCAATAGATTGTTGTCGTGGTATTCTGCATGGGTATTCAAGCACAAAGTGTGCACAGGAAAGGTTGATCGCACTTCTCCTCGAGTTGTCTATTAGCTCGTAAAAAGGGACTCTTTCCCATATCCTTGGCTCTTTTTGCTGTATTTACTTCCTTATGCTGTATTTGGCACTTACTGCTTCGATTCTCACTGCTGTAGAGACCTGCAGCCCATCTGACCGCACCATGATGGAGCACTTGATGTGCGATGGAAAGCTCGTGTTGAACCCAGAATTGGACCCGTGCCCGCAGCGCCACATAGACTTTGCGAGCATATGCCAATGGCACAGTGTCAAGTGTGAGGCTTCGCGCGTGGTCGGTATCACATTGAATAGGGAAATCGGTGAATACTTGCGGGTGTTTGACTTTCAGTGGATTCCAAGAGACGTGCGCAATTTGATTGTCAAGCACCAAGCGTCGACCGGCGTGTTTTTAGCGCGAATGCTGCCCCGCCATCTGTTCATCGTCAAGATCATCGCATGCGGCCTTGAGGGCTCGCCCTCGCTGACCGACCTGCCACAAGAGATTTCGCTGCTTGACCTGTCAGGGAACAAGTTTGTGGGGACTATCAATGCGCTTTTTCTGCCGAAGGGTATGGTGATGCTTGACCTACAAGGCAATCCGCTGCAGGCAGTCTATTTCAGCGAAAAGCGGCCCCTCAGAACGATTCAGCTGCAAGGCGCAGGACATGCAAAAAGGCAGCGCAAGATCCGTTTGATTCGGGTTTGCACGCATAGGATCTGAGGAGTTTGGGCGAATGTTTTGTCATGGCTTCCCTTCTTGCATACTCCGCATTCTGGTCGATGTAGCGACTTTTGTACTGATACTCAAACACTTTGTTGAAATAGACTTTTGCTCAATCTTTACAGAATATCTACAGATGCTTCTCCAGATACTGCTCAGCTCTGATTGGCCCACAAATTCTTCCCAAGAAAGCAAACTCCGAGAGGAAAAAGCACTGCTGTACCAGCAGAACTGCATGGAGCGTCTCGTTGGTCTTCTCCTTTCTTCCGTCCGCAGCCACGAAAGTGCACTCATACACATGCGCTTGATATCCCCAGAGGCCAGGGACGGCACGAACCCGTGCGAGTGGTCGGGTGTCTTTTGCAGAGGAAACTTCGTGCACGCGATTGAGTGGTCGCGGCGCAGCGAAGACTTTTATCAGCCCTACGGGTTTCATGAAATCATGACCCACTGGCTGCCGTCATCGGTCCGCCAACTCCATCTCGGCTTCATGCCAGTGCACCACAATCTGGTCACGCGGTACCTCCCGGCGAGGCTCGAAGTCGCCGCGATCACAGGGTGCAATCTCACAGGGTCCATCGACATGGATTCCCTGCCCAAGACGCTGGTGACGCTCAGCCTCGCTGAGAACAGGTATGCAGGGACTATAAAAATTTCCGAGCTTCCACCAAAGATACGCATTGTGTCATTTTCGAGGAACTCTGTTGCCGAGGTGCACTACAGGGGAAGCCTGCTGCCCGCGAGCCTAGAAAAGCTCTACTTCCTCTACCAGCGCGATGACATTGCAGTTCGAATGGTCGACTTGGACAGTAAGGTCACGAAAAAATCTCGTACTTGAATGCTATGGCTGTCTTTGGGGTCCTTAAAGTTGACATGAGTGTACACGTGAATGTAGGAGATGAAAGCTCAGCTTGTGACGTAGGGCTATCATTCTCTTCACCAATCATCAATCTAAACTAAATATGATATGCGCCTGAGAATGAGAGAAAGAATAGGCCCAGAATTCAGGGCACTATTTGAAATACTACATCTGCTCTTCTGCGTTTTTTATTAATAAAAAGCGACTGAATTACATGAGTTTTGCCGATGCGTATGTGAATGAAACTATTCAGCCTTTAAACATTGACTGTCTTCATATGCGCGAGAATCTCGCTCGCACTCGTCTGCCCTGAATTGTGAGAGTTCGTTACCTTGATGCGCTTGTCAGCCAATCTGCCAAACGGGCAGTGCACACTCGGCCATCTCTTGCCACCCTGGATGTATACGCTGATCTTCTCCAAGCTTTCTGGTAGGCTCGCATTGTCCAACAGGACCATCCGAATGCAATCCAGGTTACTGACGTGGAGGAGCCGAAGACGCGGCGGGACCGATGCGATGACAACAGCACTGAAGAGTGGCGTAGCGATATCAATGAAAGCCCCCTCGAGGTGCTGTGGGAGGTCAGCTGTGTGAAGCTCCTGACTCGCGTGAAATGGGATTTCGCTCGGCGGTGGTCCGCTGTACACGCGGGTGTGCTTGAGTAGGATGAAGCGCAGATCTCGGGGTAGCCCGCGCGCCGCGAAGCGCTTCATGATCGAAGCTTCGACGTGTACGATTTGAATAGACGGCGGGAGCATGTCGAGGTGCATGTAAAACTTCTTCATACGGTATTTCGAAAGGTGCACCTTCGTCACCACACCATCTGTGCACTGGACATTGCTCCACGAGCAACAGTCATCGGCTTTGGAGGATCTTCCGAGCGCATATGCCCACCAGCCACTGCGAATGTTGAATGGCCAGGCCAGAGCTTGCTCCATGAGCTTTTGCTGCATTTCTATCGCATTTGTCCGATTCGCATTCTCTATCGGACCATCAGAGGACTTGAAAACTGGTGGCAGAAGGATCAGCTGAATGAAATGCATTCTCTTATAGTTGGCTTTAGGCTTGAAGGAAGGTGTGAATAATATTTTCAAAGAAAATTTTGGTTTTTTAAGAAATGATTCACAGACCAAACCTCTGCGTCGGAACGTCCAATCAACTAATCCGCTTCATTTGGGGAAAAGTACCAGCAAACGTTGCCTACAGCTTCGTCAAAGTGCCGCCGATTGCCGCCCATGAGAAAGAATATCGAAGTTCCCCGCGAGCTTCGATACTTACCCTGATTGCAGAAAAGTGTGCAGCTCGCAGGCATGTACAGACCTCGTGGGGCGCATGCCTCGTCATTACTCTGGTGCACAGAGTACTCGAAAGTTGCCTGGGAAAAGTAGTTTAAGCCAAGTCTATTGCTTAATCTTTCGAGCAGAGATCGAGGGGTATCCGCCTGCAGGCAATAGACCTCGCCGTGCTGGTCCCCAGTGAAGGCAGCGTCGATGTCACCGCTCGTTGTGTCAGTCGTACCGATGTCTTGGCTTTCCGCACATACGTAGGCATTTTTCTTCCCACCGCACCAGTAGATCCTCCCTTTGTCACCGATGAAACCTGCGTGCCCATTCACATCAGTCATGGGGATCTGCCTTGCGGAACTCGACAAGTAGATCGAAGTCCATTGCTTTGTTTCTGTATTGTATTGGGCACAGA
Organism: Perkinsela sp. pyNocScin1; assembly: GCA_964019655.1. NCBI lineage: Eukaryota > Euglenozoa > Kinetoplastea > Prokinetoplastida > Perkinselidae > Perkinsela > Perkinsela sp. pyNocScin1. The sequence goes on from CAXHTR010000001.1 coordinate 1,073,546, forward strand.
GCGGAATGGGTTGCCGGGAAAAAGCACTTTGTACTTTTCGGAAAACCCTTTGTACTGTACGATATATAAGATTCAGCGTGAGTAAAACCAATCCAGACTGTTGCACTTTCTTTTCGCGATGACTCGAGGCATCAAAATCGTACCCACCTATCAACATGATATGGCTCTTATCGATCACCGATAAAGTCGCCAGTGTATGATTTGGTGAAAGCTTTGCATGTTGTGGAAGCACAAAAGCTTCGCCTGGCGACTCCAAGGTTTCCCAAGCGTTTTCTGAGAAGCAGAATCGGTAAAATCCGGTATCACTTGGGGATCGGTCGTCTACATCACCTCCGAAAACGTACATACTGTCCTCACAATAGGCAGCAGCGTGCCGGTAGACGGGCGGTGGCCCATCACCGCGCTGCACTGCACACCTTTCCAGGAAAAAGAACAGCGATTTTTCGGAATCCCCTGACTTTGCACTCTTAAAAGTCACCTCAATGAGCTGAACGCTTTTCATTTCGTTTGACTTTTCGTAGGAGTCATTCATCCCGCCGAAGACAAGAATCTTGTCAAACAGCCGGAGGCAGAGATTCTGGGGGCTGTGACCTTGCGCAGTTAGTCTCGTACGAACTTTGTTGTGAATATCTTCATAACAGTCAGTGAGGCGATGCGAATGAATGTCTTTATCAATCACAACAGCTGTGTGTCCTTCGACGCAAAGGAACTTTGTAACGCTTGGTTCCAATGTTGACGATGCATCTGATAATGAACTCCTTAAGTCTTCACGGCACACTTCCTTTGATGGCGCCCGAAATATCCCGTTCAAATCATCAATGGCAATCCAGGGAGCGTCTGCAACAACACAAGACTCGTCGGCAAGCACAGAAATCGGCAGCGCGAAAACAGACAGCCACTCGTCATCATCGCCGTACCCGCCTATGCTCACGAGGTATCGCGTCGCATTATCCATATCACCACGTGGCTCTACGACAGAGAGTGTGCTTCCCTCAACAGAAGCGCTATAGGGAAACTGTACAGGTGCATCGAATCGGTCCTTGACAGTTTGCCACATTAAAGTCAAAGCAAAGGTGAACAAAGGCAACAGTGTGAAGCATCGATTTTAACTTATTTTCACCTTATGTTTGTACTTGAGTGCATTTTACATCCCGACAAGGCTGGGAAGGGTTTTTGCGTACGCAATGGCAAATTGAATTTCCTATACAGTTTCTGATGATTTCATCAAAGGTATATGATGCGTCTGTAGAAATCATTCCTGCCTGAGACGGTTCGCTCTTGGAAGATATGCCGGGTAACAAAAACACTGATTATCTCGGGAAGGGTCTCGTAGTCCACAATAGCCCGCCGAAAGCTGTTCCCTTCCAAGTTGAGCTCCTTCAAGGTCCGCGGAAGCTGCGTCATGTCAGCTGCCCCGCTCAGCGTTTTTTTGCATAGATTGAGGCTCTGAAGATTTCTGGAAGCGTGCGGAGATCAATGCCGCCGTCAATGTTGTTGCACGCGGGAAGGCATATCGTCGCGAGGCAGCATCCGGATATGCAAGCGGCCCATTCATACGAATTACCGAAAACTGATCCGCGTATCGAGCTTGTCCCCATCCACGCAGAAAGTGCGCATTGGCTTCAACGACGAGCGCTTGAAGCGAACTTCTGTGAGGTTTTCAGGCAGGCTGCTGTTGTCTACGACGAGCGTTCGAAAGTGGTTGTTCTGCAAATCAATGCGGGACAGAGTACGTGGCAGGTGCGTGAGCTGAACAGTTCCCGTGATATCATTGTTCGGCAGGCGTAGGGTCTCGAGCCGTGGCGGGAGCGCCGTGAAGTCAACACTGCCGGGGATGTGTAGCGCCTCGAGGCTGATGATGCGCGCGCTCAGCGGCAGGCACCGCGAGATGATCGGGTCGCATCTGGGGAAAATGCACATCCTGACGACTTCGACTGAATTCGGCAGCCAGTTGATCGCGATAGACTGCTGCACGTTGACATTAAAGCCGTCCCACATTACCTCGCGAACAACATTGGAGGAGCACGTCACACCTCGCCACGAGCACGGCTCGAGCCGCCGGAAGTCCTCTTGGCCGCCCACGAGGCCCATGCTGAAGAGCATGCACCCCGCATCCGGGTGGAAGCCGAGACCGATCAGCGTGAACATTTCCTTCTGCTGCCAGTTATCGCGCATCAGCGCTATGTCAGCGTCTTTCGAGTGCATGCACAGTGCACAGAAGAGCTCGAACATTTTATGAGCAAAAGACAAAATCTGAAAAATTACTTGAGGAACAGCACAAAGCTACAGACCGAGCGCGTGTGTATCAATCACAAGTCTTACATCCGTAAACCGCTGAAAAATGAGAATGCGTTCTCCTTGGGTGAGTCCTCGCTCTTGCTGTTCGCTGAGCCACTCCACAGCCGCGACGAAAAGTCCCAGTCGAGTGTGCTGCCCTCGCCGTCGCTGTGATCACCGAGCTTCGGCAGCGTTATACGTGGCATCGGCTCGCTCCCGAAGCCCTGGCCGCCGAAGATTGAGTTCCACGACTGGCGCGGACTCTCGCCCCGCGGCGAGACCGTCCAGTTCTCCGCGAAGAGCGGCGGCGGCGCGACCGTGGTGCGCAGCTCCGGCCGGGCGGGTGAATGGAAGTGCTCCGCGGCGTGGCTGGGGACCGGCAGGTCGTCATCGTCGTCCCGCCATGCGTATGTCACGCCGATGCGCTCGGCCTTTGTATCGTGCTTCGCACCTGGTGCCTCCTGTTTTGACGGCGCCTTCTCTGCGCTCTGGGCCTTTGCCTTGGTGGGAGGCGCACTTTGCTTGCTCTTGGGGTCACTTGCAGCTGCAGGTGGCTTCACAGCACTTCCTACCGGCTTGGTATCCGCTAGGGGCTTCCCTGCCGGGAGGCTGTTGAGCACTGGCGCCGTCTTCGGCTTTGCTGGCCACGTCGGGGCTGTGCCTGCCTTCGGTGCGGGCTGCACGCTGAGCGTCGCTTCTGCCTTGCGCGGGGCTGCTTCTGCCACCTTCGGCTTGACCCAGGTGGGTTGCTGCGCGACTTGCGCTTTCTTCTGGGCTCCTTGCTGGGCATGCACAACCTTCGGTTGCGGCTTTGCCTCAGGTGCCGGCTTCTCCACGCGCGGCGCGACGCTCTTCGAGCGCACAGCAGCTCCAGTTGCCTTCGGAGCGGGCTCAGCCTTTTGCTGCGCTGCCGCCTTGGACGATTTCTTGCTGGATGATAGCCACTCGTTCTCGTTGAGCTTTTGGGTCGCTTTCGCATCGGCGGGTTTCACATCCTTCGCTAGGGCCTTTTGCGCTGCGAGCTGCTCGGCCTTCTTCTTCTCAACCTTCTCCGCGGCGAGCGCTGCCTGTTTCTGCACCTTGGCGCGCTGCTCCTCCTTCAACTGCTTTTCTTTCGCTTTTTTCTTGAGCGTTTGGAGCTTTTTGTCGAACTGCGCAGTGAGCTCTTCGACCGCCATGTCGTACTGCTCGTCGAGGTCGTCGCGCATCGCCTTCTCGTCCTCGAGGAGCTTGCTCTTCTCCTTCTTTATGCGCTTGAGTGTCTCCTTACGCTGCTCGCGGTTCTTCTCTTTTTCTTCGTCGTCAAGGAGCTTCTGGCGCGTCTCCTCGGACTCCTTCGAGCGAATCGCTTGCGTCGCTTCGCTGACCGCCCGGGCGCGGTAGCTCGCAGCGATAGTGTCGCCGTAGTACTGCGAGTCCGACGCAGACCCCTCGCTGTCGGAGGGGCACGCCTCGTCGCCGCTGCTGCGGTAGCCGCACTTGTAGTTGCGGTAGAACGAGCGGTACTTCTCGCGAAGCATCTTGTACTGCTGGTTCGACAGAAGGTCGTCCGGGGACACGCCGTCCTTCGAGAGCTTCCCGCGGAGCGCGTCGTCCACCGGGCCGCCGACTTCGTCCTTGCGCGCCTTGAGCGCGGGCTTGCCGTCGATGATGTCCATGATGTTCTCGACCTTCTCCTTCGTTATCGCCGACGCGTGTGTGGACGACTCCTTCACCTTCTGGATGCCGTTCGTCTTAATCAGCTTCTCGTCTGTCCGCTTCTCGCCGTAGACCGTTATGATCGTGTCAAAGACGCAGCTGTCCGTCGCTGCATCATAAAAGCCGGCCTCTGGGGCGAAGAGGCGGTGGACTTCGACGATGTTGCTGAACCCGTAGTCGTTCTCCTTGTTGCTGCGGTCGAAGAGCTGGTGGCCCTCGTGGAGGATGTCGCCCTCGGTGATATCGCCGCTCATCTCTGTCCGGTCAACAGCCTTCATGTTCAGCAGAACGAAGCCGAAGTGGCAGTACACAGTGTCGACGCAGCAGAGGTAGAGCGACAAAAAGTTCTTGTGCTTGATGCGGTTGACCATCGCGAGGATCGACCAGTACTTGCCCGCGAAGAAGAACGTCGGAGAGTAGAAGCGGTACGGGAACTGCACGTTGCCGCTGTCGCGCTCGGAGCGCCCCTTGCCCTGCATCGGCAGCACGCTTGCGAACGTCCGGGACCGCAGGATGTGCAGCCCGCGCAGGCGGAAGCGGATCTTGCCCGTGAGCGTGTCGGCCCCGCCGCGCGCGAACCCACGCTGGTTGCCGTCCATCTCAAAGAGTGGACCGCGCGGGTCGCTGACGGGCGCACGCGGGGACGGCACGAGGATCCACGAGCCCTCACACTGGTACTGCAGGTCGCGGTCGCCCGGCGCGCACTGGCACGATTTCGCCTCCTTCTTCATCCGCTGCCGGGTCTCCTCGCGGGGGACAATGCGGCGGACCACGTACTGCAGCTGCTTCTCGGACGAGAGCTCCTCGCGCGCCTGGCTGTCCGAGGCCTTTGGGTGCTCGCACGTCTTGCGCACGTCGTTATAAATTTGCTTCAGCAGGCGCGGGCGAAGGTTCAGCAGGCAGTGCTGCAGGCCGATGACGTAGATCTGCTCGTAGAGCTCTCGAAGGTTGGCGTAGGAGAAGGGGAAGGGCTTCTGCTTGTCGCCGTCCTCCGGCATAGGGGTATCGTCCATCCGGCTGTCTGCGCCTTCAGAGGCGCGCGCGCCGTCAGACCGCGAGAGAAGTCTATGGCCCTTGATGGCCCCAGCGCCGAAGATTAGGCACTTGTAGATGTCAGCCGACTTGCGCAGGATGTTGACAAAGTTCCACTCGAGCTGCTCGATGAGGTGCTGCTTCGTCGGTGGGACATAAAAATTGTCCCGCAGGGCGGCCGAGTGCGAGTCGCCCGTGTCGCACGGGTTGCTCGAAAAGTGCGTGAGAATGTCGAAGAAGGCGGAAGCGCTTTCTTGCGCAACCTCTGGCGCGGACTCCTGTTTGCTCTGCTCGTCTGCTTCGAAGGGTACGCGCTTGAAAGGAGTCTCTTCAGAGATGTTCTTTGGGAGGAGAATACTGTCGCTCATGAGGCGATTCTTCTCGAGGACCTGTATGACCTTCTCGAGGCCGATCCGGAAGAGCGTCTGGAGCACGTGCTTCACCATTGGCGACTCTGGGGCCGGGTAGACCCACGCGAGGTGGCTCGGGAACGCACTCGCGTCGTTCAGCGCACCGCTCGGTTTGAGCTTCGCGATGGACTCGAACACCTTGCGCAACCTGTCCTGCGGAACACTCTGGAACAGCACAGGCCACACAATGCACGGCGTCTCCGGGAATGCCCCGCGGGCCTTCGCCGCGTTCGCGCGCACCCTATCGTTGAAGAACTCCATAAAGGCATCGTCGGGTGCGTGCGCTGCGGCTCCGTCACTGTCATCTGGCCTGATGGATGGGCAGCACTTCTTCGCCTGGGCGCTCGGGCTCGGTGCGACCGGAGGATCTATGCCGATGCCCCATGTGTCGAGCACTTTGTTATTGAGCAGCTTCACGATGGACTGTGAAAAACTCTCCTGGATGTCTGCTGAGCGGGCGATCTGGATGTTCTCGATGAGGCTTGACATGCATCGCGGCTCCTTTTCCGTGCGCGCTTCTGCGTTCACAACAGTCGGCGGGACAAAGAGCGGGAGCGAAGTCGAGCCCTGCTCGGCCGTGCCTTGGGGCGCGACTGCAGCCTTCTTGTCACCTGCGGCCTTCTTGCTCACCGGCTTCGTGCTCGGTTCTGGGAGAGGGTAATCGCCGATCTGTCCCCCATGCAGGAAGTCATGCACGTTTCTGTACGTAAGCCACATTCCGCGCTGCTTCCCATCGTCGGCGTTTCTGCTCTCACGCCTGTGCAGGAGCCACGCGTAGTAATTCGTGACTGCCCGCTCCGCCGGCGTAAACTGCCCGGGATGGGACTGCATGAAGAGCTGCAGGTCGGCGAGCCGCTCGTTACCGATGTGCTTCTTGCTCTTGTCGATGGAATGCTTGCACGACTGGCACGTCTGTCTGTTCAATAAAGGCGCAAGTGGCGCGTCCGTCTCAATCAGCGCTGCTCGAGCCTTTCTATCGCTTGCTGACGTCACAGCACGTGGGCTGGCTTCTCCAGGCTTGTGCATGGAGAGGAAGTCATCCTCGAGCTTTTTCGCGACGCGCTCGACAAAGTGCTCAAGCGCGCTGAACATTTGCTCGTTCATAAGCATCGAGTCTGGTTGCTGCCCGTAGGCCTCAAAAAGACCTGCAGCGAAGCTTTCGATTTCGTCATCGGTGACGAGGGACTCAAACGTGCTATGACCGTTCTTCGTGAAGGACGGGATGTCGCGGAAGACACTCTTCTGCTCCTCCTCGCCCTCGGGCAGCTCGTCAAGGCACTGGACGCGCCCCTCCTGCTCAATGTCTTCGTTTGCCATGCACTTGAAAAATCGCATGCGAATGCGGTTGCTAATCTCTGCACTGACAATGGTGTGCGCGATATCAATCAGGCACTCTGCGTAGATCTGCAGGTGCACCGCCATGGAGAGCATCACGGACTTGGTGTCTTTCCGTGTTGGATCGATGAGCTTTGCGATGGTCTGCGAAACGTTCCGGTTGTTTTCCTCATAGACTTGGTTAAGGTCCTCTGTGAGGTTCCCCTTGGAGAGCGTCAAGAGTCGGTCTATCTTCTCAATAAGCTTGTTCCTTTCAGTCTCGAGGATTTTGATCATCGATACATTTTCAGACGACATGGACTCGCTCAAGAGTGGCTGGATGTATTTTTCGTGCAGCCGGACGAGCCCTTTGGAGGTTTTCTGAAGGTCGATCGGGAACGTGAGCACAGAGAGAAGCTTTTCGTACGAGGAATCGTGTGCTTCAAAAAGCTTTTCCGACTGATCGACGAGAGCCGCGCTTTCTGTGCCAGGGCCTGTGCTCCCAAGCATGGCATTTTCTTCGCCGAAATCGTAGTTGAACATACTCGTGCGAAGTGAGCGCTCAAGACTAAAATCGCTATCTTCTGCTGGAGGGGGAAGCGAAATACTTGCTGCTGGAGCGCCTTTCTGCAAATGGCGCAGCGGCACCGTCCACGGCGTCCGCTCGGCACCAGAGAGGTCAGCGAGTTGCTGCTCGTACGAGCTCGCGAGCTGGAAGATGCTGTCGTCCACTGATCCCACAATGGAGCGATGCATGGCATCATGCTCTGTGTGCGCCTGCGTATCGCCGACGTTCCAGTATTCGAGGTCAGACGACAGGTTGCGAAGCTGTCTCGCGATGCTTACGAGGTGATCGAGCTGCGCGTCGTCCGACTTGGCAGTCGGCTGCTGCGTCGCAGCTGCGAGCTTTTGGTTTGCTGTTTTGCTCCGGGCTTCGTTCGCTGACGAAAGCTCCGCGGAGTTTTTTTGCGTTGTCATGTTTACTTTATTACTTAAGATATTTTTGATGAGTGCACGATGAATAGAGAGGTGTTTTTTATCTTGCTTACACGAGCTTACTAGTACATCCACTTGAATGCATCATCTAAACACTCGTGTTGCGCCGCTTCAACCTTTGCCCTGTACGCGAAAGCGTTCCAGTATAGATTGTCACGCTCTGCGCCTTTATACGGCGAATCATCATAAAGAGCAAAATGAACCCCGTCAAAGCTTTCTGCAAAAGTTGTGATGAGTGCATCCACCGTCGGTTTCAGCCTCTGGTATATGCATGGTGGGGACGAGAGAGCATGCCCTAGTAGTTTCTCTAAGAGAGCTCGTGTTTCATTTGAGACTGTACGCTTGTGCTTCTTGTGTCTCGATGCAATCGCTATTCTGTGATTTTTATCAATATCGAAGAGCGCACGGGCAGTTTCGATGCACGTCTCAGTCTGCTTTGTCCAGCTCATTCGCACTGCGTCCTCGAGAAAGTTCCGGGTGTTGGCCTGAGAGCTTTGCTCATAATCATCCGAATATGCCATCGGCAGAGCAAGCGCGTCATCAAGTATTCCGAGAAGGAGCTGCTGTAAGCTCTGAACGTCATTCGGTACCCGGCTAGCTGAAAATGGGGCGTTTGGGTGCAAAAACGTGCATCGCAACGAAATGTGCTTGAGCTGCCTGCTGAAATAGTCGAGGGCTTGTAGCACAATGCACTGGATTTGAATCGCCCCACTCGATCGTAAGGCACCTTTTTGAAGTTTCGCTTCTATCGATTGAAAAAGATCCCAAAGTGCCTGCATGAGTAAGTCGATGAGCTCAGTATTGAGGTGTTCACCAAATTTAAGTAGTCCCTGAAGAATCGTGATGAGAGACTCTTCTGAGGCTGGATCGAAAGTATGCCCGTGCCGAGCTTGAGATTTACGCTCTGAGCTACTCTTGAAAATTCGAAGAAACAAATAGATTGTTTTTTGCAGCAGCCCCGATTGTATAGACGCAGTGTCTCCAGCAACCTCTGTCTGGTGATCACCCTGTAGCTTTTTATCCATCCGTGACTTTTTGCGCTTAAGTTCTTTCTGGAGGCTAAGAACATCTCCTGGGGCTTTTCGACTTTCACTTCGCTCGATCGTCTGGTGCATGTCAACATGCTTTGTATGAAGCAGAAGCAAGCACCGTAGGAGCATCGGCTTTATTAGCGGCTGCTTACTCGATTTCTCTTCTACTAGATCTGTGAGCTCATCGAGAACGATAAGCATCATGCGCGACGATGCGTCGTCGAGAATTAAGGATCGCACGACTTCCACGCATGGCTGTGAGATACACAACAACTGATCGTTCGCACAGCGAATAAGCACTGATAAAAGAGGTCTATTGAAATTGAAAGCGAATGAAAATGATGCAAGTTCCGAGATAATCCGTGCACCTATAGTTCGAATATCCATCGGGTTGCTCGGCTCAACCATAGCCACAAGTGACTGCAGAAACTTCTGGTAGAGGTTAATGAGCCTCATTTCAGCCGCGCTCGGCTCATTGATCTCGAAGAGTGGGATAACATCTCTGTAAATTACCAGCTCAGCTTCCAGTATACGTATGATGCCCTCTATGTCAGAGACTTCGCTCTGATGCAAGGCATCTATTCTTTCAAGCTGCTCGGAAAGGTAGTTAGTATCGTAGTGGTCGTCAGCGCTCGACTCCACATCGGACATTTTAGCTCGAAAGAATTGAATCGAAAAGCAGAAAGTTCGAGCCAATCATACACAGCAAACATTATTTTTTCATTCACAGTCTATCCACGTTCTTGGAAACATCTTTGTTTGGCTCAACGAAATGGGAAATTCGCGCTAGCCACCGCTCGTACTCCTTTTGCTCGTGAAAGTAGCACGCTTGGGCGATAAACTCCCCCAAAGTGTCTGAGATGCCGAGGACAGTGGAAGTATACTCCTGAATTTGCGTTTGAAATTCAGCGTTCAATATCCCTTTTCTAAATTGTGGACCAACGTACGCACTATCGCGTATAGTTTCTGCGAGAGAAACCATTGCCGGGAGTGAAAGGTCAGGATCCCATGGAGACTTTCGCATCACAGGTTTCTTGAGGCAAGAAATTCCTCGTGATGCTGGATGGGCCTGGCGCTGATGGCCTTTATGCCCTGGATTCGCCACTGGTACAAAGTTCAATCCTATGATTTTGAGTGATGAATTAACGTACGCGTAGCGGATCCACATCTCTGTGTCCTTCTCTGGCCTATATACACGGGCGGTGAACGGGATGTATTCGCAGCAATCCAGTGTGGGATCCTGAAGCGATGGATCTTTACTTTGGAAATGGGCAAGTAGGGACACGAATATTTCACTGATCTTTGGAGGATCCTGCGAGCTTTTTGGCTGCTCCTTGATTTCAGTATGGGAGCCCATGAGAATAGCGTTGCTACCGCTAGGATGCTTGAAAGACCACCCGGCAGGAGCAGATGGTGGAGAAACCGAGTCAGCACTGCTTTCACTTTCTGAGTCCCTATTCATTTCATTCTGCAGCTCTACGAGTGATGCTCGGGCAAAGTTTCGAGCTGCAATAAAGCGTGCAGAAGCGTGATAAAGCTTCCGCCTTATCTTTGCTGACCCTGCAAAGGTAAACAGCATTGAAAATTATCACTAGTTATCAAAATGAAGCTGATGGAAAGATGGATCATACAAGCAGGAAAACATGCACAGGTTACACGAAGATGGCCTAAACTTTGCTAGTTCATGTTATACTGACCAAAGTTCTGCATTCTCTGCTTCATGATTAGCCTTTTCAATATCCTCAGGACCCCAGTACTGCATTTTGCTCAATTGCTCCATATATTTTGCAAGAATATGATGAGGTGCATCTTTTGCCATACTCTCAGGCTTTGCAGCCTCCATATTTTGCTGTGCAGCGCTTGCAGCTTTTTCAGAAACTTTAAATGACTCAGAAGAGCCGCTATGGGACCCGCTTTTCACAACAATGCAGTCATAAATCCAGTGCCCCGCATATCCACATGCGTGGCAAACATAATTTTTGGGCGGTGGGTCAACAAAGCTTGTTTCAGCAGATCGCTGCGCTGCATTTTTACGCTGAGCATTGAGTGTACCTTTTGCGCTTAGGGGAATTCTTCCGGATGGATGCTGCTGAAAATCCGATCGAACAGCTGATCGAATATTTTCTTGTAATATTCGCAGCTTACGTTCTTCTAAAGCTTCTGCATCGACGATTTGATCTCCGTACATCGCACTGTACTCATCATCTTCGATTTCTTTCGCACCGCCAGAGTACATGATAGAGGTGCGTCGGTCGGAGGTTTTTGCTCTCGAAATGTCTATGACAACATCACCTGTGGTTGGTGCATTTCGCAAGCGTTTTCTATGCTGGCTACCCCCTGTGTCTCTCATGCTCTGCCTGTAGCTTTTGTTTGCGGTTCTTCGGGCAGTTACTGTTGTACCTGGATCGAGCAGCTGTCTTTCTTTTACAATTGATCCATCGCTTTCCATACTAAGCTCAAGAACATCCGATGTTCCGATCTTCTGAGAAATGAGGAACTTAGCTTTTTCTGCTGTCACAACATTAGACTCAAACTCGACTTTTTCTATGCGATTTTGAAAGCGGAAGTAAATGTGGGGCATACGCTTGAATATCACAAAAGAAGGGGATGTTTCATGTTCGCTTACGTAGTTAAAAACCAAAAAATGTGTTCGAATACAGTGATGAATATAATTTTCGTGACTGAAAATTTAATTTTCGCATGCAAATCATTCGAAAAGCATCTTTCGTAGCATCGGAAGATGATCCTCTATGCATATTAAAGCTCGGTGAAAGGTCGAGTTATCACACGTGATCTTGCCGTTCAGTGCCCGCAGAACCACTCCGCCCAATTTCTCTTCCGGTAAATTTTCTGTCGTGCACAAGGACAGTCTTATATGTCGAGTGGATCCATCGTTATAAACATTTTCTTCCTCGAGCCTATCGTTGGTTTCTTTGATGAGATCTTCAACTAGAGGAACTTCTTCTGATAGGCAAATGACCTCGGCATCATGCCTCACAGAATCAACTGCTTCGCGAATGAATGCCAAGAGGTTCTTACGGTAAAAAGCTGTGTCCTTTCTGATATCTCTGCACCGGTCGAAGAGTAAATCTCTGATGGTGCTGAGGACCTCTGCCTTCTCTTTTTCAATGCCGAAGTTACAGTCGCGCATGCACTTCGAGCGTACCACTCGTTTTTCTATCTCCAAATCTCTGATTTTTGATTCAAAATCAGCGAGAAGCTCCCGCTTTCCGAGGTCAACTAGTCGCTGCTTTTCAATATCTTGTTCCTCCTGAGCTTGTTGGTCTATTTCAATCTCTTTTTCACGAGCTTCTGCTTGAATAAAAGCAACCATCTGCCTAATCGTTCGCTCTTCGTCAACTACAACAGATTTTTTCATTGATAGATATGAGCTAAGGATACTTATTCAAACAAGGTTTTTTGCCCTTATACATTTCACTCTTAATTCGAAGTTCTAACAAGCTATGTCAGCGCAGAGGAGTGAGGCTTCTATTGTTTTTTGAGCCAAACAGCAGTGTTTCTGGTCCTTTGACAAAGAATTGCTACCAGGGATGATGCATCATCAGTGACGCGGATTCGCTCGGGCAGTAAATAAAGATTATGTGTATATTATCATATTATGCAAACGTGGAAGTTGTTGGAAACCATAAGGCAGCCTGATAGCCAGCAGCTATGCTCTCTCTAAATTTTTTTCACGCTGGTATCGTCAGACGGCTTGGACCCTGGTTTATCGTCCGATCCCTGGCGACGCGATGGTCGGCGAGGGCCACTTCGCTCTGTCTTGAGCTTGTCAGAAGAATTTTTGGAAGCTTCCGAATTAGGGCGGGAGTTAATCATACCCTTTCCTTTCGTAGCTTGCTTGGCAGTCTCCTTAGATGGAATGCTCTTAGCTGCGTCGGATGAGGTTGGTACACTTGCTTGCTTTGTCACATTCATCCTTGCACTATCGAGTATTTTCGGTGCCTCACCACCTGCAGATGCTTTCTTTGCAGCAGCAGCAGCATAAGAAAAGACCTTTGGTTGTGATAACTCCTCGACTTTATCGGCCTCGGTGTCAGTTTCCTTCACAGGGGCTGAAATCGAGCATGAAGCTTCGAAAGGTTCGACAATGTCTCGCTTCTGCTGTTGAAGCTCTTCTTCCTCGCGCTCGATTTCATCGCACCAGCTATCATGCATCTTCTTGTAAGCGTCAGCTTTCTCATCAGCTTCAATTTTGTCGCTGCTGGCATTCAGTTGCTCTTCGGTTGATTCATCATGGGCGGCATGGACGGAGCGGTCAGAAGCCTTGCTTGATCCTTCTGCTTGGAATGCTAGGTTCTTATCCTGTGAAAACAGACTATTTTCTGAGCTTGCTTCGTATTGACGTAGGCAGTCATTCACGATGATGAAGTTATTTTCGATACCTGTGTGCTTCAAGATGAAATTTTGCACAAATCTTGTTGGTCCAGACTCGTAAAGAAAGTACCCACCAACCAAAATTGTCACTGAGGATATGCCAGTGGGCATCATATCGATATGAAGGATGGCTACTTTTGATTTCTTTTGCTTACGCTTTATCATTTCAAGCTGCTCAGTGATTTTAGTGATTCCATGTGAATCGTTGCCTAATGTATTAGAGCCTGCCATTCCTTGTTGGACATCACCATGAGAAAACACTGCATTGTCCGCGTATAAGCTGGAAAGCGAAGTAGGATCGCTGATGTATCGCTGGTAGTAAACCTTCGCAAATGAAGGCCCGAGAGATTTGTCGAACATGAGAAATCTAGAAGATTTAAATTCGAGTACAATATTCATTCACAATAAATATTTTTCCTGCTTAGTCATTCTTTTATAAATATCATTCTTGGAGAGAGTGAGTTGGCGCGGTCCCGCTCCAGAATACTTTACTACCGTGACCTGATGCACTCTGTGATAATTCTCCGAGGTCAAGATCTACGCTTTCGTTTGTAGTCTGATCTGGTTCAGGCTCAAGTGAATTATTGGTTTGATATTCTTCCTCCTCACGCTCAGACCAGAGTGGAGCTACATCAGCTGGATGGGGAATGTTTCTGTATCCCCAAAATCTTAATGTTGCGTGGCGTATCTTCCACCAAGTAAAGAACTCAGGTGTTTTGTATTTACATGCCCATCTGTCAAAAATCATTTGCATGTGCTTCGGTATTTCGCGGTCTTGGTAGTTGTCAAGCTGAGGTTGCGGCAAGAAGAAGCGCTCAGGGCCCTTCTCTGTATCATCTCCTCTATGAGTAGGTGATCCCGCTCTATTCCGGAGCTCAACAAAAAACAACTTAGAGTGCGTTCCTCTTTTGTGCTCTCTCAGCCATGATACAGCAACGTAGTTTCCATTCATTTTCCTAAACCTTGCTGGAAATTCGTCAAATGCTTTATCAACCATGTAGTTGTCAAGCAAAAAATATGCAAGCTGCTGACGGGATGACGTATCGCCCCTTTTGGCCAAATTTATAGCATCTGCTGCATATCTTGCGAGAGCATGTGCTCGAGTACCAGCAACAGTGAGAAAGTCACGTCGTATAAGTTCGGTCAGCATTTTCCGCATGATATACTGCTTGTGGTATGGAGACGATCCAGCATATGACAGTCTCTTCACCCCATCGTCTATGTCGCGTAGCAGGGGCTGTAGAGGCTTTGCAGGAACGCCATCAACGTGATGAAAGCTCCCCCAGCCAAGCGAAATTCTACTACACCGCATTTTTAATTACGCAATACTTAATCAAAATCTTTCTGTGATGACTCGTTTTAAAATAAATGGAATGAGGGATAATAGTTGCTCGGTTGCGTGGAAATTCATTCTTTGCTGCAAGTTGAAATGCTAGGCCAGGGTTTCTGTAGAAAAATATCACTTTCCCCGTTGGCCCGGGGAAGGTGAATGAAATTTCCCCCGAGACCTTCAATTTCACAGCTGAACTTGTGGCCTAGTAGGCTCACGTGTATGGCAGGCAAGAAGAGATGGCGGGGAAAAATTTCAGTTTCCCCCGCCACTTCCTCTTCCGCAGCTGATATTTTCTCATTTTCCCCGAAACGGGGAATCCCCCGTTTTTAAGAAACCCTGTGCTAGTCAATTAGGAAAATGCGTCAGTAACAACTTTTTCATTGAGAATTTTTTTTGAGAAAAAATGGGCAGACTCATTCGAATTCTTGTAGGCTCTGAGACAGGGAACGCTCGAGAGGTCGCGAAAGAAGTGGCACTCGAATTGACAGGATATAATACATTGCTTAGCTGTAGGTGTGCTACAATACCAGAGGTCTCCGTTGAAATAGACGATATCGACGAGCATTTTTTCGGTACCGGCAAAGAATCCGAAAAATTAAGTTTCAATCGAGGAAAAGATTGCGTAGCCTCTCTTTTCATTGTAAGTACCACAGGTGATGGGGAACACGCGGGCACAATGCGAATGACATGGGAAAAACTGAGAGAGAAAAAATGTACGCTCGATTTCGGAAAGAATAATGATCAACGCCACTTTTCGGTGTTCGGAATGGGAGATTCAACGTATGAAAAATTCAATTTTTCAGCGAAACTTCTTTATAATCGTTTAAGGCAACTTGGAGCGAAACCAATTGCATACCGAGGGCTAGGTGATGAAAATGATGAAAACATGGCATCACAAACTAGCTTCTGCGTGAATAGCATGAAATCAGATGAGCGTTTGTGTCCAGAAATCAGTATTCCTAGATACGGAATTTACACTGAGCTTATCCCGTGGGTACATCAAGTTTGTATTTCTCTCAGAAAAATTATCACCGGAGACGAAGGTTTCCAGTCTCATAGAGTACAGAATCGGCCATTGCCGTGCATAAGAGAATTTAAATTTCTGCATAACGTATTTGAAACAATTCAAGCACCGAAGTCTTCAGTCTCAAAAACAACTGATGATATTCGTATGCTCAAAGATGCTATTGTAAAAGGCAACGAAAGAATCACATCTGACGACCATTTTCAAGATGTTCGGCATATCGATATATCAGTAGAGGGTTGTGAAGCCCAGGGCTCTACAGCACTTAATGATGTTCATGCTGGAGACCTGATCGGGTTTTTTCCGTACAACTCATTAAAGGAAGTACTAGGAATATTACCTTATATCACTTTACCGAAAGAGTTGGTTCAAAATTTTTCATCACAGGGCGTGAATTTTGAAAATATCGAGAACTTTCTACATTTTCGGAACGTTCCGAAGAGTTTTGAAATTCTAAAGAAGGAAGCAGCCACACTGGCGCATGAAGATTTGAGAAAGCTCTTCATCGCGTCTCAAATCAACATCGTGGTTCAGAGTCCAATTGGGGAAAATGGTGATGCTAGAATTATGATGAACGCTCCCGCTCATGAGCGAATATTTGCTGACTCGTATTCTTCCCTACTAGAGCTTTTGATCTTTTTCTTTGATCTTAAAAAGCCACCCCGTAGGCTCCTATTGCTGCAAATTAGAGAATCAATCGAGTCTATGAGTAGTAGAGGCGAAAATGAAAACTCATTATGTTGTTC
Organism: Perkinsela sp. pyNocScin1; assembly: GCA_964019655.1. Taxonomy (NCBI): domain Eukaryota; phylum Euglenozoa; class Kinetoplastea; order Prokinetoplastida; family Perkinselidae; genus Perkinsela; species Perkinsela sp. pyNocScin1. The sequence goes on from CAXHTR010000001.1 coordinate 1,089,802, forward strand.
TATAGATGATGCTATGCATGGTAATTTTAAACAAGCGACATCGACAGGCATGAAAGGAAGTTCTGCTCTTATCGATATCATTGAGAAAATGGATGAATTCTGCTCTTGTGCTTGTACTATCGAGTATGATGAATACTTTTATAGAGAGCAAAGAACGATCGCGGAATTTCTCTCGGAATTTGAAACAGTCGTTCAAAATGAGCTGAGCAGTGATGCCCGTATTCGCATATCTTTCGAAAGCCTTCTGAGCTATTGCCCCACGATTCTTCCAAGGATGTATTCTATGTCAAATCCCTTTCCACTGAAGTCTAGGTTTTCTAACAGCTCCGTTTCTCTTTCTGGAATCTCGATAACTGCGGCAATAGCCGAAACCGTCACCCCTCGTGGGCGGGTTCGGATCGGGCATGCATCAGACATTCTTGCACGAAGCGTCGAAAATAGCCACCTCCCACGGGCATTCTTTCGCACTGGGAAGCTTACCGTTAATACTCTGAAATCCCTAGATCCAATTATTTTTTGCTCAACTGGAGTGGGAATCGGGGTATGTCGGTCAATATATCTATCAAGAAAGGAAATCTTCTCGCCCTTGCTCGCTAAGAATCAGGATATCATTCTTCATGGGTGTCGCTTTGTCGATCGAGACTTTCTGTACAAGAGCGATATACTCAGCCATATACGAAGTATTTTTGAGTCTCCACTCAACAATACTGGCCCCTCAGATGAATTTCAACAGGCGAAGCAGAGTGTCGCCTTTTCAAGAGCCACTCCGGGATATAAAATGTACATTCAGAATCTCATACTTGACCAAAAGAATGTGGTTACCCTGAAGGGTAGAGCTGATATTGAAGCTCCGCTGGGCAAGCATTTAGCGCAGCTCATATACGAAAGGAATGCTACGATATTCGTATGTGGGAGCTCGAAATCAATGCCTACTAGTCTACGATCTGCGTTCAAGAGTATTCTTTGCGAATACTTTTCAGAGTTTCGCGAGAACAGTGAAATGGCGTCTCGCTACATTTCATCAATGGCTGCGAATGGTCGGTTGGTGATGGATACATGGTAAATCCGTTAAGGTGTGAATCGGTCGCTTGAAATATGCATAATCTTTACATTCACCACTATCAACTCTTAAAAATGGATCAAAGTGCACAAGCAGAGATATCTTCAGATAAGCCCGTTGCTGAGCTCGTATTACGAGTGTCAGATGAATTAGATGAAACTTATCTTCGCATCATAAAGAAAGATGCTGTTGTCAAGAGACCAGTCTCGATTCATGGAAGTTCTCATTCAGTTTCAAGCCATGATCTTTTCTATCTAAGCCACGATGAACTCATCACTCTCGTTGAGCAGGATGACCTTTTGGCAACTATAAATCCAATTAAATACCTTTTTGTTCGCTGGGGCGATCACTGGGAAGAGATCAAGCAATCAAAAAGCTCTCTCGAAAATCAAACATCTCCTACATTGGACGAAAAAAAGGAAAACAGGCAGACCAAAGGTCATTTTGAAGTCCAGTTAAAACCATCTGTGAATCTTTTTGAGGTCGAAGTGCAAAGAGTATCAGACGCGTCATACACATCGCCGAGAATATGTATACCACTGAGCATGAGGACATGCATCAAGACTCCTGTTACGCTCACAGCAAACTCCCCCAGCGATCAGCATGTTCCTCTTCCATTTTCTGTAGAATGTTTGCTGAGCTTGAACTTTGAAATTGACCACGAAACACTATCCGAAGACTGCACCTTGCGAAAAGTGCACATGAGATACTATGATTTTGACTATGAGGGCTTTGTACGAATCGATACAGAGACAAGCGTCATTGATACAAAACCACAGCTTCCAATCAGCGCAATATGCCCGCATGATCATAAGTCAGTGAGACTCTTGTTGGAATACGTTGATGTAGTCCTGGAAAATGACAAATGCACAACTACACCTTCGAAATATCGCGTTGAAGAACTTGAGGGCCCCCTCGAAGACGATGCTGACGACACCATTATATTCAGCAACAAGCCGAGAGCCCCGGAAAAAAGTTGGGGAGGTCGAAAAAATAGTGTGCTGACCAGACGGCGTATCCCAGTGGAGAAGACACCCGGGATGAAATCATCAAATGATAAATTGAACCAAGTTCTGTCAATGCCGGAGTTTCAAAGTCTGAACAGCAGCGCGCTAGGAGCAGCATATCATGGATCGAAACATCTTACAGCACATGAAGTAGCCAAATCAGATGTTTGCTCATCAGCTGCTACATTTCTTGAAAAAATTACTCTTGAATCTGTACCGTCCACTTCGAAAGGCCCAGATGAACTTGATACGAGTTATCAAGAAAGAAAGTTTAACCCTCCTCAAAGTCCATTTTTTACCGGTAACCCTCCAAGCACGCCTAAAGAACTTGATAAGACAAACCATGAAAGCCCCGACGATTATGAGCCATCAGTACCTCCTACTACCGTCACAGAAGAAAACGACACTGCTCAAAACCTTCTGAATGAAGGATGGTTTTCGAGATACATTGACAAAGCATCGCTCACCGAAGCATTGCTTCTGAGTCCCGCTCAATGGGACATGGAAATGCGGTGCAAAGAGCTCTGGTCGTCACACCATTTTCCGCTGCCGTATATCAACGGCAAGCAGTACCAAAGTGTTACCAAGTGGAAGAAACTCATAAGAAGGGGTGTTCCTTTTTTGTTTAGGTCATCGCTCTATTCTATTTTACTGTGCGTCGAATCATTTCTTCTGACACGCCCATCCTACTTCTACGCTAGCATTTGCTCCGCTTTTCCATATTTTTCAGCGCTCGAAAACAAAAGAGGTGCAGGCAAGTCACTGAAAGGCTCTGAGTCAGCAATTTCAATCTACGACACAAGCATAGCACGAAATTCAAACAACCCCCTTTTCTTTTGTGAAGCATTCCCTCATTTCTGTCCACGCTCAGTTCCTCTCTTCGGAATGCTTAAAGAGCAATTCTCGGCAATCCTTGTTTCACTCTTCTGCGAAGAAGGTGAAATCGCTGTAAAAACCATTTTGTGTATTCTTTGCAACCAGTTCCCGGAATTTTCATACATACCGATGCTCCCAGCCCTCCTATGCCTTCTCCTACTTCAGCTTCCAAGTGCCGACAAAGTTGCAGCAGCAGCCTATCATTGTATTTCTACATCTGCAGTGTGCCTTGGACAGAGAAGCCGTGTAGGCTCTAATGAGTATTTATTCAAAGAAAATGAAGAATTCAATATTTTCTACGCGCACCTGACGCTCACAGAATCCGTGCATTTGTCATTCATTGGAACAGTTTACACTCTTGCAAGAAAACTCTGCCCTGGCTTACGAATTTCCAGTACCCTTCCTTCGTTTCAATCTACTGAGAAAGTACTCCCGGTGGACATGCGATCGCTTTACTTTTTGCTCATTGTGCACAACATGCTCTCTAGTTTATTCACAGCCATACTTCCTATCCCGCTGTGTCTCATCATAATGGACAGCTATCTGAATGAAGGGCTCAAAGTTCTCGTCCGGTATGGCATTGCCCTGATGATTCTCGTTGGCAAAGAGCTGTTGGATGAAAATGAAAGCTTTTTTACGCTTCCTTTTTCGCTAGAGTCGCTCAACAGGCTTCTGAAAAGTCTGAAGCTCAAATGTACAGACCGCTTTGCGAAAAACGCAAATACAAAAGGTAGGGGAGGTTTCGATGAGCTCATTGACCTTTCATTCGCTCTGCGCATTCAGCGTGGCCATCTCAGTGGAATACTTATGGACAAGGATCTCAAAAAATATGTATTTAGCACAATTCTGAGCTCTCGCAATGATACCAGTGGAGAAGAGTACAGGCTACGTGTGTCAGCTCAGCAAAAATCGGCTATTCGACACATTTTCCCCACCGCACCGTGCCTCAGTGTACGCGCCTCGTTTGCGCTCCCAAGTGATGATAAGCAGCAGATTGTGCAAAAACCTACTGAACGCTCGCCCTTTGCTTCCCCATCCTCAATTCTTTCCACGCCAATGCTTTGGGAGTCATTCTTTACCCTGTTGCCCCAGAAAATTCTGATCAATCATACTATAAGACGTGTGTACAGTACAGAGACAGACGGGTGGAGCCTTCAGTCTTTGTACCAGAAGTGCATGAATACCGGTGGCAAGCACACAAATAAGCCATCAATCCTCCGGCAGCGCGGCGTAAGTTCTGAAACTCTGCCGCCAAGTGTTCTTCTACTGAGCGTGGTTCCCACTCGATTGAGCGCCTTTGACGAGCCCCTGGGCGGCTGTGCGCTGAACTCACCAGCTCGAAGTGATTTACTGAATGAAATTCCAGCATCCCCACTACACGCCACGCCGATAGAGCCAACAGCGCCTGCGAGTACGACTGGTGCCCCTCTTTCGCTGACGTCGAAGCCCATTCGCCGATTTGTGCTCGGAGCGTTCTTGTCGGTTCCACCGGCGATCACTGTTCAGAGCGATAACAGCTCGAGCTTCATCGGATCCCCAGATACATTCGTGTTTACTCTACACCCGCACGTGAGTGTCTATAACGGGGCAAAGCGAAGAAGCGGCAGGTCCACAGACGCTGCGCCACACTCGGCGAACTATTTTTACGGGAGTGCCACAGAGCTTCGTGTCGGTCTTGGGGACGATGGCAGTGCGATCGTCCTCGAAACTGACCTCCACACGGGCATGACTTCGCCCTGCAAAACGTTCCATTCCCCGCAGCTCCTCTCAGAAAACGACGCAGACACCAGGGTATGGGAACGCACGCAGCGCTTCCAAGTTCTCCAGTGCGAGGTGCTTTCGTTTATCGAAAACACGAGCAAACGCTGATGCGTCGAAACGCGCGTAATTGTTTATTTTCAATCAAATGAGTAGACCCAAGAGACTTCTCTGCTTTTCTTTGTAAATCATCTCAGCTTTCCCGCTTTTCTGAACTTTTAACACCATACGTGTATGCTATATCCAGCCCAGCACTAGACACGGACTCCATGAAACCTAAAAACGCTTCGCCTGACAGTGCCCGGCGGCCGCTTGTGCCATCCTTCGAAATGCGCGAGCTCAGCTCCTCAGACGAGGAGTGGCGCGAGGAGGATTCCCCGCGGGACGCAGTCGCGGCGCCCGGGTTTCTCCACAAATGTCGTGCGTCTTTCCAGAATGCATGGGGCCGAGCCTCACACCGCGCTCCGGTCGCATTCCTGCGTGCCAGATCGTACCTTCAGAAGCTCGCGAAGCCTTTTGCCAGGACGGGATGGAAAAAGATGTACGTCTACATCCTGCTCTTGGTCTTCCTCATTCTCGGCACAATCGTCTGCCTCGGCGTCCACCTCGCGCACACCCACCGCAGCGACGACGTCATCGGCGTCGACCAGCACAGTCATGGCCACCGGTACAGCCGGGGGAACTGCAGGCGCTGCCTCGACCCGACGGAAAAAGACGCGCCCGCCCTCGTCATCATACAGGCGAATGACATCTACGAGCTCGGGCCGTACATCTATCCGGGCGGCAACTCGACCGCAGTGAAGAACGACGCGCTCGCGACGGAAAACAGCGGAGGGCTGAGCAAATTCCTAGCGCTGAAGCGCTCGTACGAGAAAGTCTACGGCAAGGGCAACGTCATGGCAGTCATGGCAGGCGACTACCTTTCACCATCGGCCCTCTCGACGGCCCGGATCCCGACAGCGAGTATAACTGCGCTTCAGGAGAAGTACGGCCGGCAGGGCGCAGGCGCGAAGAAAGGCGAGCAGTCACCGCCCGACGCCATCGGGTCCCTCGCCGGGGCACACATGATATCTGTCGGGAACAAGATCTTCGACATCGCCACCTTCGGGAACCACGAGTTCGACCTCTCCAAGGGCGACTTCCAGCAGCGCGTCGACGAGTCGTGGTTTCCCTGGCTCGCGAGCAACCTGCAGGTGCGCGGCAACTTCACACGGAACATGTTCAAGTACCGCATCAAGGCCGTGCCAACACCAGCGAGTAAGGACGACAAGAAGGGGCAGCAGATCCGCGTCGGCTTCATCTCAGCGACCATGGATGACTTCGCCGTCCCGTCGTACGTGCGGATTCTGAGCAGCGCCAAGACGAAGGAAGAGCTCAGCCGACTTGCGCGGTACCTGCGCACGGACAAAAGCGTCGACTTCATCGTTCTCATTACGCACCAGTCAATACCCGCCGACGTCGCGCTCATTCGCGCCCTGAACGAGGAGGGCCCCGACGTGTGCAGCGGCGTGGACCTCGTTCTCGGGGGCCACGAGCACGAGAGCAGCTATGGCGTCGTCGGGCGCTGTGCAGTGCCGCTCACCAAGTCTTTTTACAACGCGAAGGCGGTGTACGTGCACAAGATCTTTGCTGACACCGACCGCGGCGAGCGCGTGTCGAACTTTCACGTCGAGAGCATCTTCGTTCCGCTCGACGGCAACTGCCCGCAGGACGCGGCCATCAACGAGGAGATCATGGACTGGTGGAGCCTCGCGGCCGACGCGTTTCTCAAAGACGACCTTGACCTCAAAAAGGCCGTCGCGTACCTGCCCGAGCGCCACGACCTGCGCAACGAAGTCATTTACCACGGGCGCAACGATCTCATGAAGCACATTGCCGACGCGCTCGTCTTCTGCAGCGCGTCTGCCTCTGTGGACGGTGCAGCGTTCAACACCGGCGCCATCCGCCTCGACAACTTCATCGGGCCAGGTCTCTTCACTGTGTACGACGTCATCCGCGTCTGGCCGTTCGGGGACCAGATCGAGCTCGTGACGCTCGACGGTGTCACGCTTCGCCGCGTGATCGAGACGGGCAACACGATCAACCGTGGGACCCATGGCTTCCTCCAGCTGAGCGCCGCGTTCAGCGACGGCTGCATGCGGGACCCGAAGGGCGAGGCCGAGGCTGGCGAGTGCCTCCTCAACGGCGAGCCGATCATCGACGAAGGCGAGTACACCATCGCGCTGCCCGCGTACCTTCTCGAGGGCAAGCAGGAGAACCTCGAGTTCCTCGCTGGCCTACGGGCACAGCCGCTCGCGAACCGGGCGCGGCGGGAGGCAGACGTCCGCCACTGCCTCACGACGTACCTGCCGCGGCACTATCCGATGCCGTGAGCGGATATAAAAGTTTTGCGCAAAAATAGAAAATTCTGGAGAGGTACATTCACTGCATCGGTGGAATGCCCGCCGATACGAAAATTGCAGAGTCAACGTGTAAATGAGCGATTGTAGTATTTCTAGTGTATTTTGGTTATAGGATTTCTCATTAAACTCAATGCCAAGCGCCGAGAATCCGTGCCATGGGGTCCTTATCGACAGCAGTAGATGCCCGGCCCGACTCGTGGACTACGTTCGGCTCGGGAATGCAGATGATACCGACAGCAGCTGGTGGGGCGTCATCGTCTTCGCATACACTGGAAAGCTCTTGCAGTCGATGGGCGTAAAGTGTAACGATGCGATAGAGGCACACACCGCTGACAGTAGCCAGCCGCGTCGAAGCGACTTACTCTGTCTCAACGCGCTCGAGGCCAAGTTTCTCGAGGCACAGCAAAAGCTCGTTGTCCACGAACGAATGAGCCAGGATGCGCCCATAGTCGCGCTGCCTGCGACAAGTGGCCCTGACTCCATTGCCTTCGAGGCGATGCTTGCGACGTACACGCGCCTTCGGGAATTTGGCTGGGATGTTTCCAGTGTTTCGTGTGCGAGAGGAGCCCTCGGCCACATGGCGGTCCGTAGGCATCGGAAAGGAGAGGAAGAGTGCTGCGTGCTCTGCTGGTCTTATGAAGGCCCAGGCACCCTCACTGGCTGCGCTGCTAGTCACCTCACTGCGGTTTGTAGTCGGTACGTGCCCAGTGCTGCGCCAGTACTCTTAGACTGCACCGACATGGGTATCTGAAATATTTTTTAGTGCTGTAGGTGGTCACGTACGATCCTTTCTCGCGATTTATTCTAGGAAAGCTCTGAGCATTTTTCTGCTTTCTCTTTCCATCATGATGATCGCATTTCCACTGGAACTTCGATGAAGAATTTCTAAAAAACATATCAAACTCAACAGGTCTGAGGATTATAAAGCTTTCAACGCACTTTGTGACGTCTTTGTACTCTAGCATCAGAACCTACATGATGATACAATGTTACGACGGTCTTATGAATGCAATGATTTGTCGATAACACATTTTTGCTCTGAGTTGTATCGCTTGCCTGTGCTGCGCTTCCCAGATCTCCATTTTACATATGTATCACCACTACCAACATGATGAAATCGATATCTCAGCTCACTTTGAGTGCCATGAAAATAGGGATTCCTTTTAGGCTGAATAACTATCTTTGTAAGAGTTTGATTCTTTGCTTGTGCTTGTAGTGGAAGTGTTGACCTAAAATATCTTATCAATATTGAAAATTCAAGTCACTTAATGACATGTCTCACTACTAATGATCTCATCTACAAAAACTAATGTGTTTCTTTCCCCTCGCTGCCGTTGGCGAGCCCTTGGGCCGCCTTGACTACGCGTCCATGAGCGAGCAGGCGAAAATGGAAATGCTTGTCGACGCGATACATGACAAGGACGTCTTTCAGGATACGCATGGAAACTACCTCGACCTCCAGTCGTGGCGGGGAGTGTCTCTCGATACCGATGATCACGTGCGAACGATCCGTTGGTGTAACCTGCCCGGCATGCTCCTGTTTGCGAACGGCGGGAGCGTGGCCATCGAGTGGCTCCCGCCTGCCGTGCAGCACCTCACGGCGTTCGGCACGAAGCTGCACGGAAGCATCGAAACCGAGCTGCTCCCACGCGAGATGGTCGCGCTCGATGTTGTGAACAACCTGCTATGTGGGTCCTTCGCGCTCGCCAGCCTCCCGCAAGGCCTTGTGAAAATATACATCAGCTTAAATAAATTTTCGGGCTCTCTCGAGCTCGCAGCGATGCCGAGAAACGTCGTTGTACTCGAGGCGAGTGGAAACCTCTTCTCGGGCTCTATTTCGCTCGCGTCGCTTCCGCCTCATTTAGAAACTTTATCGCTCGGGAGGAACAAGATTGTGGGTAGCCTCTCCCTCGATTCGCTCCCTGCTTCACTCACGAAGCTCGACGTGCACGGAAATGCATTTCAGCAGCGCACGTTGGTGATCCCTGATGAGGCTCTCAGCATAACGAACATCTGCATTCGCGGCAGTGGCATCAGCGAGGTTGTCGACGCTAAGGGTCAGCAAGTGCGTGGTGAACAGATTGATATCATGCGTCATAAGTGATGGAATCTTTACCCCTTGAGGCCCTCCCTGTGCTTATTTTAGCGCACGTCACTTTCCATCATGATGATCCTTTTTCTACTCGAAAATTGATGAAGAATTTCAAAAAAAAATCAAACTCAACAGGTCTGAGGATTTTCAGGTTTTGCATCGCGTTTTCACAACCCACATGATGATAGAATGTTACGACGGTCTTATGAATGCAATGATTTGTCGATAACACATTTTTGATCTGAACCATTCCGCTTGCCTTGGAGCGCTATACTACTTTCCATTTTTACACAGAAGCTAGTACCCACATGATGAAATTGATATCTCAGCTCACTTTGAGAGCCATGAAAATAGGGATTCCTTTTTCGGCTGAATAACTTTCATTGCTTAACGTAACAATGTCGATAAATTTCGAGTAGCTGGGCTAAAATCCAGATACAGTTCTCAGTATTGCTGACTGCATAGTTCATTGAAGTGCATTCGACACGCAGCCTGACAGGAAGGTAAGAAAGCACTGTGTCGTCAATTATTCGCTGAAACTGGATACGCTGAATCACACGGATTTTTGAAGCTGGTGCAAAGTAAATCAGCACACTATCTCCAAAATGCGATCGGAAGTTCAATGAGATCAACTTTACCCGTGCGTAACTACAGCAACATGCAGAAGAAATTGCGTGAAGCCTCTCTTTTTTGTCGAACAGAGCGCATCTGCACATTATAAAAATATAAAAAATCATCTAACTTAGGTAAATATCGTTTCTCCAGCCTAGATACGCCTATTAGTTCTGCAGCATACTCACTGCGGAGTGCATAGTGGGCATGAAAGAGAGAGGGCACCTATTCTAAGTCTCTGGGCGTGGGCCATCATCGTTCGCAATGGACTCAGGCACACCCCTGCTTCGCATCGCGACGTGCAGTGCCTTGGCGACGTCGAGCGACTTCGCTTCGACGCATCGCTGAATGAGGGCATTGAAGACGCTGGTGTCCGGCTCTATGCGCTTGTGCACAAAGTTTGTGTTGTAGATACGAACGCAATCCTGCCAGCTGCACGCGTGCGTCGAGAAGTACGCAGCCCAGATGGCCGGCCGCCGCGCCATCTCGGGAAAGTGATCGTCAATGAAGTCCATCACCTGGAAAACCGATCCGCTGTTGCGCGTCCCGAGGTTGTGCAGCAGCAGGGCGAGCGTCTCTGCCCGCTTCTCACCCTTGTCCTCTGGTAAAGCGTACTTTTGCGCCCCCTGCGCCTGGATGAGCTTCACAGAATCCAGCTGCGAGAAAAGTTTCATCGATATGCGCCAATAGTGTCCGGGCTGCTTTGACGCGCGCAGGAAGCCACGGAGCACTGCGTTCATACCAACGCGCACGCCGTTCCGCAGAATCTCCCTGTGGCAGCACAAGAAGGCACCGCCGTCCCCGCGCGGGCACTTGCTGATGCAAATGTCTTCGAGCGACTCTAGGCTCCGCCCAAACAGCTTTCGCCGGCTGGGGTCGCTGTGCTTCCATACGCCCGCCGAACACACCGCAAGCGCGTCGACCCAGGTCCGCTCCTGCCGCACGAACTCAAGGACAGCGCGCGAGCGGTACGCGAGAAGGACATCGGTGAAGAGCGTGTCGAGGAGCGCCATCTTCGCCTGCATACGATCGCTGGTGCGCGTCAACGCCGTGCAATCACTCAGTTCTGATGCTGTGGTGGCCTTGCTGGTGGGGTCTGGCCGCTCGTCGAGCGCTCGGCTCTGTTCGAAGATGTCCTGAATGTGCGGGACTTGGAGGAACTGCATTTTCGGGACTTGATCGAGTGGGACCTGCGCTACCTGGCCGATCTCCGCGTCCAGCCGGCGTGCGGCAGCGACTTCGTGCGCCGGTAGCCGCCAGCACCCAAACTTGATGGGGCGCCTGTTTCCATATGCCACATCGGACGGTTTCATGCTGAACAGCGTCCCTGTGGTCTGCGGCGCGCTCTGCTGTGCCTTCGCATACGAATTCAAATAAAATGCCCGAGTAGTTTTGTCATATCGGCGGCTCATGAGAGGTATGGAGAGAGGAAGGAGAAAGCATCCATTGAAATACATCGGTTTGTTGTTGGAAATGAAGAATTTTGGTTGTAAGACTCAATAAAAATGCACGTGGCATGCCTACGACGCTCATTTCCGCTTTAAAACTGGAGAAAAAAGTTGGTGGACTTCTGGCCCGTCCAGGGCAATTATCTTCGTTTCTTTACGGGTCTGCCGTATGTTGACCTCGCGGAGTGAGTCCGGAATGTACATATTCACAAGAGCTATTGTCGAAAATTTGTTGCCTGACACGTCGAGCTGCGCGAGGAAGGGCGGCAGCATCGTGAGCCACAGCGTTCCCTCCATGTTGTTCGCTGTGAGATTGACCTCCTTAAGGCGGTGCGGCAGAGTTTGGAAGTCGACAGTCCCCGAGAGGTCGCACCGCATGATGCGCAGGGACACGAGTCGGCGCGGGAGTTTTCTCGTCTCGAGAGACTGCGAGGTGGTCTGCGAATCGATGTGAATCGTTTGGAGGCAGGGCGGGAACCATTCGAGCGCAATGCTCGGGATCACGCACGCCTGTCTGCGCCAGACAATCTCCTTTATCACATCGCGCTCGCTCGTCACGCCCCTCCAGCAGCTGTAGAAGAGGTGGATCGGCTGGTACTCGAGGTCGTACGCCGGAGACCGCTGCATGAGGCCAAACGCCAGAAGCGCGTCCACCTGGGCGCGGCTCCAGCGGTCGACTAGCCACGTTCCCACCCCTTGATCGAAATCGTAACATGAGCCTTTTATGCTGCACATCGATATACCGCCGTCAGGGTCGTCGACGCGCCGATAGTAGCCGTGCACCTCTTGCGCGCCCGCTCCGCCACCCGGAAGGTGGTCAATGCGTATCAGTTTTTTCATGAGCGTTATCTGCCGATCGAGCATCTCTAGCTTCTTTTGGTCAAAGGCGGAAAGCGGTTTGCCCTGGCGGACCTCACAGCAGGCAATCGGGGCGGTCGCGGATAGAATACTGAAAAGCATCTGGACAGTAAAATATGCGGAAGTGGACATCAGTAAAATGTGCAATGATTCAAGATAGTCAGCATGCGTGGGGCCCAATACGGAAATCTGCTTAGCTTATGAGAATCTTCTCGCTCGCGCACGTTTCGTCGACACAGATGACCTCAATGTTTGCGTTTCTCTCAAAGTAGGCGGCCTTTAGGTCTTTCGGGAGAGTTTGGTTTGCCACAACAACCGCTTCGACCTCGTTTTCGGATAGGTAGATTTTATGGAGCGTCGTGGGCAAGTGAATGAGCCAGACGGCGCCGGAAATCGCATTCCTCCGCAGATCAATTTCGAGCAATTGTCTTGGGAGGTGCATGAAATCAACTGGGCCGGAAAGGTTGCAGCCCACGAGGGCAAAGTTCTGTATGCTTTTGGGGAGCTGGCGCGTGACGAGACGCCCTATGGTGCGCTGGCCGCGCATGTGCACCTGCTCGACGGTGCCAGGGAGCCACCCGATGTGCACGTTCGTACACGAGACGTACGTGTTCCAATCAATTTTCACGACGAGCTTGGGGGCGCACGTGACGCCCACCCAAGCGCATGCGAAGAGCTTCCGCTCGTCGTACTCGATGTCCCAGTAGCGCTTGTCCCGCACAAGGCCAGCGTCAATCAGCTGGTCGATTTGCGCGTTCGCCCACGCATCCTCGAGCCATAGCCGGTCCTTACTGGGCACCCCGACTTCACAGCGATCACAGACAGATGCGCCTTGAGGCGTAATTTCGACGGCATAGCCATGCAGCTTTTTTACACTTGGCCCTAGGGCGGTGTCTACGCCAACGAGGTTCTTCATGGCCATCGCCTGGTACATAAGTACATCGTGGCGCCTTCGCATGCGGCTGTCTGCGGCATCGGATACGCACGCGATGGCATGGCAGAAAAACATTTGAGCGATTCAAAAAGTAATCGGATATTTAGAATCCCAACCCAGCCTTCTCTAATCGAAAAAGTGTAATCAACGCATCATCCTTTTCTCCTTCTACGTTTTATAAAACACTCCTAATCGTGCAGTCACTATGGGTCAATACCGAATACTCGTGAAGAGAGCGCGCCGATGGCGTAACTGATCGCTGCCACGACGCACCCAGTGAAGAGCATGACGGTCCCTGCGTACAGCATGCTCATGTTGGTGAGTCTGCCCTTGATCGTGCCGAGCGAGAACAAACTTATTGCGGTCAACGCACACGCAAGAATGAATGTGCGGGTGTCGCCGCGCCCTGTGAGGTACGCCAGCAACGGGATCGAGCCGAATAGAAAGAAAGAGATGAAAATAACTACCCCTTGACGAATTGGTCGGCTCGAGGCACCCTCCTCGATGTCGCTGCTCAGCAGCTCAAGCTCTTCTGCCATCATGATGTCCACGAATACTTTTTTGTCCTTCGAAATGATGTCGACGACGGTTTTTGCGTCCTCCTCAGACAGCCCCTTTTTGACGTAGATCTCCACCATCTCCTTCTTCTCACCCTCGATGTGGTTCTCAACCTCCCACTCTTCGCGCTTCCGCTCGGCTCGAATGTGGTCGAGCTCCGCGCTGGAGGACATGTACTCCCCAAACCCCATAGCAAAAGCGTCTGCGAGGTTATTCGCAAAGCCAAGAACAAGAATTGTGTTGCTGATGGCCTTTTGGTTGTCGCCGTATCCCCCTTGCGCGGCCGTGATGATCGCAAACGTTGTCAATATGCCGTCGAGTGCACCGAAAACGATGGCCTTGATGTAGTCTGAGCCGACGCCTCCATGCTGTTCCGCCATAGAGAGCTCATGGACCTTCTTCGATGCATCGGGGTCAAGGGCCTGAAAAGCAGATCGCGCACGTTGGGAGCGTCCACTGCCAAAGAATGAAAAAATACTTGATATAAGCGTGAATTTTTTGCAAAAGCGCTGACGAAATGTCTGGTGGCGACGCGGCGCGATAAGTGGTGACTCAGCTGTTGCAGGCGTCGGCTTTGGGGAAAGATCGACGGCAGCCTCGTTTGACAAGGGCGTAGAGCTTGAATATTCGCTCATAATGTGCTCTTCAGCCTCCAAAGACGGGAACTCACTCATTATGGTAACTACTCAAGGTGTAAATACAGGTGCATATGTCCGTCAACAAGAAAACAAGGCACGCAGAATACGATGCAAAAAGAGATCAAAGTTCAGTTGAAGAAGTCATCATACGAAATCTGAATAGCGTATATTTGAATCATCATGACGGAAGCTGGCGCAAGCACCAACGGGAAATGGAAAAGTTATGGCCAATAAAGCCAAAAAAGGGGGAGCCACAAGATTTTAAAAGCTCGCATGACATCTACTTCATCCTAAATGTAAGCGCGCATGTGTGCACGCAGATCAAAGAAGTAATCATGAGCATCACTGAGATTTCTGCGACTTCGCTACTCCGGGAATAAAGTACTCGAGGGTGAGGTGGGACTTGCCCTTTCGGGTCATTTTCTTCCATCGAACATACTCCCCATTTCGAACGTCATTCGCCGAAAGATACGCTGGGTGCTTTATTTCGAGTGCAGCGCATTCTGTCTCCTCTACGTCAGAAGGGGACAACAAGACAGGTATATCTTCGTGGCAATACGCGCAACGGGCGCTGTATGTATGATCTACCTTTTCATGAACACTCTTGCTCTCAGAATTCGCTGTGAAGATACCCAGCACTGGGTCAAAGCTTGCGATCACAGGCATCCATTCTATGTACCCTTCCTCATTCGATTTGGACTCTTTTTTGAGGGACTTAAAGGCATTTTTGTCAATGAATATTTGGATGTAATGTGACTTATCAAAGCTTGCGCATGCAAAAGTGTCACGGGTTATATCGCTGAAGCGAATAAAGCAGGTGAGGGTCAAATTTTTCTCAATCGATCGATTGCTGCAGCACAGAAGTGTGACGGATGCTGAAATCGGGTATTCTGTACGACCTTCTGATCGAACAGTCAAATTGTCCTGCGTAACAGCATGTGAATCTGTCGACTTATGGCCCCATGCAACGTCGTTCAAGCCAATGACGACCCCATTGCTTTCAGTAAAGCGTCGCCGCCGAAGCTTAGCGAGGACAGCATCATGGACGATTTTCCAGTTTTCAGGACAAGCTGCTTCCCTCTCCCAAGGGCGAAGAAGCACCGTGGTCTCAACCACTGCTGAGCATAGATAACTACCGTTGCTGTCAACAGAAACCTGTGGACCATTCGTTGACAGTATCATCATGAATAATCAAACGCTGAAAAAATGCGCAGACAGTATCTGAACCATTTCCGCAGTGAACAAACTATACATCCTCATGTCTCCTGACAAAAGTACCATGAGTCAAGAATACCGATTACAGTTTATAGGATCTTCGCCGAATGAAAGACTTATACTCAAAGGACAAAAATTCGCATTGTAGTATATCCGTGATGTCATCTTTCGGATCTTCTGCCGGGAAAGAAAAGATCGTGAGGTTGTCTTGCAGAAATGAGTGAAGATCATTAATCTGATCGTCCTCTTGCTGATCTTTGATTGCTTGGGTGTCGATGCACGTCGCCAAAATTGCAGTCTCAAGCCTGAGTATTTTAGAACAAATAGACGCAAACCATTCTTCCGCGACTGTGGCAAATGCGATGGAGGACTTTTCGATTGACAGACCTACTAATGAAAGCAATACATGGCAAACCACGCTGGCGTCCCCGTGTTTGATGGGCTTTGGAAACTGAATATTGTCAGTACCCTCCATAAAGCACTTTTGAACACTCTCAAGATCACTTTGTGATCGTATTCTTCGTCGGAAAATGCCGAGAAGGCTTGCTATTCGCATGAATACGGAAATGGTAAGACCTTCGTCTAATTTTACGAGGCCTATGTATGTTGACACAGTTTGGTAAAGCTGATTTGAGGATGATGTCCATGTACTGCGCCAAAGGTGAATATCCATAATGCGTTGAAGACTGCATTGCATCGCAGTGCGGTTGAGAGATACAAGGTTTTCCCATCCTTCGTGATGGGAAATTAAATACCGGCGAAATTGCACCTGAATTGCGTTTTGAATGCATGACTTTGACCCGAAAACTTCAACAGCAGCAGAGACCTCGTTCATAAAAAGCTCATAGTTGTCTCCGAAACGCACGAACATGCGCTCGAAAAGCTCAGCATAAAACGTGCTCTTGTTCACAGTGATCGAAAAGAGTGGATATGCGTACTTCGTGAGGCTTTTTACACCAGCAGTGATTGCATCGAACGTTTGAATGGTTTCGAACAGCCTCATTTTGAGATTGTCAAAATATTCGAGAGCACTGGTGTTCAAAGGGTTGGTTTCGTCAATATTGAGCGAAAGCCAGTGAACGCACTGATTCAGAACAGCAAGATAGCATGCTTTAACGTTGATAGCGTACTCTTGACCCTCCCGACTATTGTATGGATCAAATTCTAGGAACATTTCATCGGCTGATAGTTCAAAAGAGTGATCTTCGGCTCTATCGCGCCCAAAGATCTTCATGAACTTATCGGCAAGAATACGTGTGATTTTGATTGCATAGGTTTGCCTTTGAGTACTCATCATTGTCTCAGCAAGACTAAGGTCCAATATCTCTTCGATACATATGTCGAAGAAGGCATGCCTGTCACTTTGGATGCGATTCCTTCTATCAGGAATATGTCTTGTGTATTTATCGTAAATTTCTTTGAGTGTAGGCGTATCGTCCATACCTGGCTTATGGTCTCTTATGAAGGATAAATAACCGGTGATCCAGGAGCCTACGTTAAGATGACCGTCACAAACAATCGTCGCTAAACTTTCTTCCGACTTACTCAGAAGAAATTCAAAGACATTTTTGATAGCTCTCTGACACAACTCAAATTTTTTATCGAATACGGAATCCAGTGAGCGCACCAGTTGAAGAAGCGAGTCACGAGCGTTTGTGCGGTGTATTGGGGGGATTTTATCCTCAACACAGCACTGAAGAGCATCCAATAAGCATGATGCGATGGGATAAGCAAGATCTTGTTTATCAGAGCTCATGGGATCAAATATTTTCTTGAACATACATGCAAGGCAACGTTGTGCGACTTCTGAGGATCGACACAAAACGGCTTTGTAAAGAATTGAAGTCAGCTCATTTTCTGCAAGCTTATCGCTGACATGCGCGACCTCTACGCATGAGCGATACCAAATCTGAAATTGAGATGAAGACACTCGATCACTCTTCATCTCGAGATTCTCTCTCATCAATGATATAGACGGTGACATCATCTCCGCAAAGTCAGTCAGCTGGAGCAGCGCAATCGACAATTGCAGTGGGCCAACCATGCTCGGCAAGGTACCATGATCACTCGCATGCAATGCACTCGTTAGTTTCCTCAAAGTTTCTGACACGAACGCTTCACGATAAGTACCGAGATCAGTTGAGCTCTTGCATGAGGAAAATAAGACTTGAGACAAGTCACAGCTCTTCGATGGCCATTCATTGCACTCAAAAGTCATTTGATCAGAATGACGTTGCAGATGCATATCAGCGTAAAAACGCATCGTTTTGCGAACAAAGTCCTCAAATTCTTCTTTTGCTACTGTTTCTTCGCTCATTGTTAGCTTCAATATATATGCAAATGTATACCGCACACTTATTCAAAGAATTTTGTTAGGCTCAGATGGTGGATGAAATCTTATTGGACATCATAGGCCACCCGTAGAACATTTCCTTTACATTCCAATTTACGAATGATCATTGATTGGACCTCGTCTACATTTTGGCAATGTGTTCCTCCGCACAAAATTTCTCGTCGATATCCTTCAATCCACATGACGCGAGTCGTCTTACCGAAATCATCAGGATCCCCATGAAGCGCTTCAATTCTGACTCTTCCGCTGCCTCGAATGATTTCAGAGCACTTACGCTGAATGTCTTCAATCAGAAGTTCTTTATTACGCCTATTTTGTGCTGAATTTCCGGTGATATTCTCGATTCTTCCTCTATACTCGACAGATGATTTGCCAGGATAATGCATGGCTTTCATAACCGACAAATCGTTTCCGTACCCAAGTTCATCTAGCAAAACTATGTCAAGAATGTGACCAGCAGTGTGTAATCGATTATGCAGATTTCTCCTGTCCACATCAATTTGTAACTGAACTTCACTGCCTGTATCAATTTCAAACATAAAATTCGTATCATGAACATGTTTATCATCCCATGAAACGACTCCTTCATGGAAAACTTTCCCTGAATCTTTACACTTGGTCACATTGTGTATGATACATTTCCAATCCGCTGTGCTGATAGAGCCAATATCATGGAGTTGCCCTCCACCAGACGGATAAAAACATGTTGCATCTGTTTCGATTATCACCCTCTGACCTTCTTGAGTGCTAGTAAGCTCGCTTTCTATTAATTTAGCACTAACTACTCGAGCTTTCAATGTATGGCAGTTTTTATTCCATAGATGTTTCAGAACTGTAGCCATTAGATTGGGTGAAATTTAAGACAACAAATGAAGTTTAGTTTTCAGCGGTTAAGGAAAAATTGATATTCATCACGGTAATCCGAACTCAGCAATGCGTCAGTCTTTTCTGAAGTTATAGAAGACTCAGCATTTTTCCGCGAAAAAGCGGAAAGGATTGCTTCCATTACTTCGTGCGATATTTATAATATCAATTTCTTCCACTCTTCATCATATATCTCGACGAATAATGCGTTACGTCATCATGTGAAGTCTGAGATATCGTAAGTCATTTATTTTTGCGTCTTGTATTTATACAAAATGTTGAATGATATAAAAATCACACATGAGAAGATCGCAGAACTCAAAGAGGCCTTCAGAAGTTTCGATAAGGACGATAATGGCAGACTGGGGGTCGAGGAGCTCATCTCGACGCTTAAAGGTATAGGAAGAAATCCGTCAAGTGCGGATGAAGAAACATTTTTACGCAAAGTTCTCCCAGATTCGCGTGAAACGATCGATTTTCCTACGTTCGCAACCCTAATGGGCGAAGCATTCACAACACAGAAGATGCATGATCTCATTTCAGAAAGCTTGAATGCTCTGTCCAACGAAACTGGTAAGAAGATGTGTGCAAAGGAACTTCAAAACCTCCTTTCAACGAATGGAAAGCAACTAAGTGAGAAAGAAGCTCAAGCCTTGCAAAATGGCAGTGGACTTGGATCAATACAAGAGGTGCTGATGCATGGAAAAATGTGAATACCGGTGAGTCCCATGAGTATAATTTAGCTGATCCAAGAAGGCTGTGTGATGTTTACGAAATCGCTTACTTTCACTTATTTCAATCTTTGTACGCTTCATAACATGGAACATGGCTATGAAGACAACTTGAATGAGCTTAGTGAGCTCATAAGCTCATGTAACGCGCTTGCGACGGAAATCGGTGAGACACCATGTAACTTTGAAAAGATGGAGCCGAAAGAGCAGGCGCAGGCCCAGATCATAAAAATGTATGGACTGAATACCTTATTTTCAGCTTATCTGCGAGCAAAGAACCTCCCTGAAGGAATGGCCCTGCGCAAAAACTCCCAAAGAATCAAAGATGCCATGATTCGCCTGAAGAGTGGGGAAGACTCTCGAAGGTAATGCGAGCACTTTTCGAGGTAGGCAGTGCATGTAATGTTAGATAATTTTCTCAGTTTTCGACTTCTATTTGTATTTCTCATGAATTTTATGGGCATATCATGAATTCTCGCGACCATAAACGTAGAATCGCACAATCGAATGGCACACAGGATGAACTCATCAATGAATACGCTCTCCGAAAGAGGGCCATTCTCCACGGATTTTCGCACTCATCAGATCGAACAAAAGCGTGGATGCAACTCCTCGGCTGCAAAAAAATATGTCGAACGGATCAGGCAACGACAGAATGCTACAATTTCAAGGATATGGAGGTCTACAAGCACGACATTGATCGCCTATTTGCTGCAAGACGTCACAACCATGATAGATTTTCGAAGAATGATCGTGTCGCTGTTGATAAAATCATTGGAAATACTCTCACTGCACACACAGAGTTGAAATATTTCCAAGGCTTGCATGATATTGCATTCATTTGCGCAAAAATTTGTGGCTATAAGAATGGCATAGCTGTGTTTCAAGCACTGTGCCTGTATTGGATACGGCCTTTTCTATCGAATGATCTTAAACCCGTCGAAGATATCTGCTCTCTTATATACAAGATTGTATCACGAAGGAGCCAAAAGATAGCAGACATTCTCAAGATCACTGGTCATGAAAGGGGCTTTTACGCATTATCGTGGATTATGACTCTCTTTACACACGAATTTTCAAACGATGTATGCGATGCTGCTCGCATTTTGGATTTTCTTTTCGCAACTCACCCCATCATTTTCACTGCGTACATTGCTGCAGCTTTGGTTCTCGACCATGCATCTTCCATCGAAAAGATATTCAGCAACCAAGGTGATCACGCGGCTATGCACACGTTTTTGTCGCGTTTGCCGCAGATGCGGACTCAGTCACGATCGGGCCTCATGCAAACACTGCTTCTCCGGGTTTTTGCGCAAGATACGCCTCAGCAAGACACATTCGGTGATGCGCTACCATCTATCGACAAGATATTCGATCTGTACGGTAAGTGTTTGCCAGTCGATGTCGTTCACTTAGATCGACAGCTGTTCTTCTCTGTATATCAGCAGAAGAGTACTCCACCAAGGAAAAGAAGGCATGCATACCCCAGTGCGCTGTCTAGTCATGCGGAGTTTCACCCAAGAATTCGTTTACTGCTTTCTTTTGCAAAAACCATACCATCATCGAAAAAAGATGCCCCTTGTCTTTCCTTTCTGTATTTGGTGTATATCATATGTGGACTTATCACTGTATGGAACCTCTACAGATTCATCTTTTTACGCTCGCCTTGCATTGCACATTCGATGAAAAAAATAGCTCCCTGATGGATCCAAAGCTGAGTCGGTGAGTGCAATGAACCTCTTCACAATCGATTCTATTCGAATTCGGACAAGGAACTTGCAGGCGTTTTGTGCGACAGCTTGAAGACTTTGCTCGCTTTGCAAAGGTCACACTGTTCCATGTCTTGTAACTGCATAGATTCGGCAATGATTGTTTATATTGACAAACAGATAAGCCGATTTCCACGGTGTAACGACATCAGCATTTACCGAGCATTGAGTCGTAAAGCGAATCAAAATTGTCCAAAGGCACGAAGATTCTCTTTCTGCTGCGCTCCATGAGGTCAGACGAATGAAAAACGTCTGATTGCGCATTTCATACGTCCCCGGTGTAGATTTGTGCGGTAGAATAGCTACGTGCTGCGATGAAATCTCCTCACGCAGGAACAAAGCGGGGGTTCGAGTGCTCATGTCAGCGCTAGCATCGCACACAGTGTGAAGAATCCATTACCAAATGTGGCCCTATCCACAATTTTGGCGCAAGGCGAACGCTTGAATGTTCGAGGTTGATTATCTCAGATTCTTTTGTTGTGAAAAATTCAAATGAGAATCAAAGTGGGAGCATTGTACTGCTGCACTTGTGTAGCGATCCGAACTGGAAAATTACATCGTATATGGTACATCATTTTCAAGATCAGAAACGTGCATGCTCCTTATCCTGTATTATTGCTGTGTGACCTCTTCCTCGTGATTTCGAGAAGATTCACAATGTACCTCGAACATCTGAAGTGCTAGAATACTGGCGAAACTAGACTATCAGCTGGCTGAGGTGATATTTTCTTCGCTACCTTCTCAAATATGCGTGAACCTAGTGGGCAAGATGATCTCACTGCTCTTCCTCAATATGAAGATAGAATGCATCTCGAAAACGGCAACCGATGGCGAGTATGCCGAGAAAGATGCTTTCCGAATGATGTGGTGCGCGTTAATTTGCGCCCGAAAAATCTATATATTTTGATAGAAACTTCATGGAAAGCTTCTGATCTACGCTCCTGCCATGTATTGGGAAGGCTCGAAGCCTATTGATTTTCCACTTTTATCGCGCGACAAAGGGAATGCTTGACCGTGACTCTTAGATTTCGAAGTGAAGCGACAAAACATGTTGCATTTTCACTCTGAACTTCTGTTCTTGCACAAAGCCAGTTTCTTAAAGGGATCGAATTCAAACGAGCTTCTTCTCCATTAGGTTTCTTTAGGCCATAACTCATAAGTGCAGAGAATTCTTCTTCTTCCACCCAAAAAGACACCACTTATCGACGAGCGTCTGCACGTAATCAGGGAATTCTAGCCAGGGTTCCTACCTCATAGAGCACATTAAAATGGGATCTCAAGTAATGAAGCTTCATGGCCTAGTTCGATAGCGCTTGGCCGCAAAAGGCGCACTGTGGAAGTTCTATCCCATTAACCATTCTGCATGCGAATCCAGATGAAGCAAAGAGTGGAGTGTACGGGAGCCCATACACTCTGCGCGGCTGGTTGTGCCCGGATACTTTCGCTCTACCCTGTTCTTGATGCGGAATCGCGGCATTTCTGTCCCCTCCACAGATCGAGTAGAGTGAAATTATTGCCCACTTTGCTGAATGATGTACACTCATTGTGTAGGTATGTTGGTGGGATTTCGATTAGCAAACCTTTTTGATAATATCATAATGACCTGTTCCTCGTAAATAAGATTAGTAATAGCTCCTCATGATGATTGAACGAATAAGCTATGATTCGGACTATGGCGTGGCGCTCACGATAATTTACTTTATGTTCTCAGTGTGGGATAAAAATCCTGTGGTCTAGAAATACATGTA
This sequence comes from Perkinsela sp. pyNocScin1, assembly GCA_964019655.1. Lineage (NCBI taxonomy): Eukaryota > Euglenozoa > Kinetoplastea > Prokinetoplastida > Perkinselidae > Perkinsela > Perkinsela sp. pyNocScin1. The sequence goes on from CAXHTR010000001.1 coordinate 1,112,725, forward strand.
CATTCGTAATTCCAAAATATATCATAGGCCTACAAGGAACAAACTTAGCCAGGACATTTAAGAGAATTTTCAATATCGGCACGGCCTCTCTCATTTTATTTCCAAGAAGGCGAATGAATGCTCTCAGAATGCTTCACATTTTTTGCTTGTGAGCTTTTTCTACGTTATTCTTTATTCGTTTTACGAAGGCAATCATATGACCACACTCACCGCCAGGGAGCACAGTAAAACAGCGCAATGGTAATTATAGAAAACGATGGGGAACTTATCCGCTAAAGCAGGGTTTCTTAAAAACGGGGGATTCCCCCGTTTCGGGGGAAAATGAGAAAATATCAGCTTCGGAAGAGGAAGTGGCGGGGGGAAATGAAATTTTTCCCCCGCCATCTCTTCTTGACTGTGATAGACGTGAGCTTACTGGGCCACAAGTTCAGCTGTAAAATTGAAATGTCGGGGGAAAAGTTTCGATTTTCCCCCGGCCAACGGGGGAAAGTGAGATTTTTCTACAGATACCCTGCGCTAAAGTATACTCTAGGGTTTTCGCACCTCCTGTCTGCGCCTAAATTCAATTATCGTTTAGTCAGAAGTATCATTTTCGCACAAGTATTGAGTGTGAGATATCGATTGTTTAATCTCTTATCAGTGCATCTAATGTCCTTGCCAGGGATATTATCAAGTATACTTTACCGATGTTTGAAATGGATTTCTCAGGGTACTCACTGGCATTCTTGCTGCAACATTTCAAAATATCGATGGACAGCAGCCCTGTGTAGACAACAGAGTATCCCTTTGTTATGTTAGTCTTCGAAGCACCTCTAGGTCGTTAATCTACTGAACCTAATCTGGAGAAGTAGATTCTAATCAGGTTTTCTAATTTTTATTCACCATTTTTGTCATACACGAGCATCGGGCACCATGACCTGGGCGATGCATGTTATTTAATAGAGGCTGATTTCCTCTAAGCACCTCTGTGGGTGGACTAGCTTTGCTTAGCAAAGCATGAATCTGGCTCTAACTTTTATTTATTTGGTGCTGCAAGGCACAAGAATTTTTGAATGCGCTGACCTTTCGGATAATTTCAACAGTGTTGAGAATGAGGAAACTTCAGCTTTCAGTGTGCTCTCTCTTGAGTCATTTTCGTTCTCTCTGGACGGAAATTATTGGTCAATTAACTCACCCATACAGAGTACCAAATTCAATTTAGTTTAATTTCTGAGATATGCCACATTACTTAAATGATTTTTTCTTTCACATAACGTGCGATAGCAACATCCGGGTTGAGAAGTAAATATTTTTTCGCTCTCTGCACTACTATTGACGTGGGTGAGTCACGGCGCGCAACTGGAGTGATTCTTCCAGTAACAAGAAATTTATCAGCAACATTTCTGTCATTCAAAATACCATCGACTGCCCAGCTTCCTTAGGCACATAAATGCATTGTTGTGGAATTCAGAAGATTAGAGCCGTTAAGTGCCCTTTCACTGTTGAGAGATAATGAGAAAAAATAGCATTTAATTTCTCTGATGCCGGTGACAGTCGTGGTAAATGCTCAGCAATACCGAGTGAATCTAGTGCAGATTTCGAAATAAAGACTGACAGCCTGATTGCTACGCACTGCTCGTCCCTTTTCTTATTGCGCTTATTATTTACTTTTGAATCTGTTGGCATCGAACCTCTGTTAAAGAAGAGCTTTCATTCGGGTTGCGAATTTATTCCGAATTAATCAATTGCAAGAAAAACGCTGCGAATGACTCATCGCTAGGCGAAAGACACTAGATGTCACTCACCAGTTGCCTCTTGCGAATACGAAGTTGAAACGCTCTCTTTTTACGCAGAAGAACATGCTCAGCGGAATAAAATTTTCCCGAAGGCAGAGTATATTGAAATTCTCAACAAAAGCTTCGCAGTAGTTTCTTAATGCAGAAGCTATTTGTATTTATAGCATGCGGGGGCAAGGAGAGTTTTAAAAAGAAACAAAGCTCTGTCGAAATACTCTGAGCGTTTCTGAGCTTAAAGACAAAGAAAAGATATTGTCGGCATGTTAAGGCTCAAATCAGCTGTGCTTACTTCTCTTATTTTTGATAAGTGAAAGATCTTAATTACACGGGAGATGTAAAATCTTCTCCGGCATCTTGCCTTGAATACCATTGAGTCAAATTTAATGCTCACATCGTCAAAAACCAAGTCCGAGCATAAACTCGTGATTCTACCCATTAGGAATACTTCTATCATGATTTTGCTGTTCCACACTGAAGAGCAGCTACTATTTATGGCTTGATTTATTTTTACCGGTAAAATGGGAAAAGGACCAAAGAAGCACATGAAAAGATTGTGCGCACCTAAGTCTTGGATGCTCTCAAAACTTAAAGGCGTTTTCGCACCACGCCCCCGTCCAGGACCACACAAGCTCCGTGAATGCATCCCTCTCTTAGTTCTTCTCCGAAACCGCCTCAAGTACGCTCTCAATGCGCGTGAGTCTCAGTTCATTCTTCGCCAGAGAAACGTAAAGGTTGATGGCCGTATTCGCATTGACCCAAAATACCCATGTGGGTTCATGGATATTTTGGAAATTCCGAAGACGAAGGACCTTTTCAGAATCATGCTCGACAACAAAGGTAGATTTTCTCTCGTGCGCGTTCAGGGCGAAGAGTCCAAGCTGAAACTCTGCAAAGTTACCAAGCGTATCACTCAGGCGAATCGCATTCCCGCAATCACAACTCATGATGGACGAACTATTCGCTATCCCCACCCGAGCATCAGTGCTGGTGATAGCATCTTGTACAACATCGAGACTCGCAAGATTGTGGATTTCGCGAAGTTCAAGCCTAACACGCTCGTCATGACGACTGGAGGCAAGAACATTGGCCGTATCGGAACTCTTGTTGACGTTGAGAAGCACCCAGGATCGTTCGATATTGTCCATGTCAAGGATAAGGCTGGCAACGAATTCGCTACTCGCGCAGCTAACGTTTTCGTCATCGGAAAAGATGCTGAGAGCCCCATTGTTTCCCTGCCAAAGGGTGACGGTATCCGCAAGAACGTGATTCAAGAGCGCGAAGATCGCATTGAAAATGCAGCGAAGCGATCTCGCCATGCTTAAGCTTGGCCGAGTCTTTGAGAGCGTTCAATTTAATCGATCTATATTATCTTAGAGCATAGGTTTGGCGAAGTCAGAATGATTTGGAATCGAGTAAGTATTGCCATTTTTTCTTTTTGTATGAAAAATGCATGAGCATGTTGAAAAGCGACGAAAATGTGTCATTTTATTGCGTGCGTGCATGCTGACAAAGGTCAGAAGCCATAATCAATATCAGCTTTCTTCATTGCACCAGAGCATGCTTAGTATTTTTGATGACGAAGATGCCGAAAAGGTACTTCGATCTGTTCTGGTGGAGCTACTTATCGACGAACCCGGGCAGTATTCCCGAAGATCCTGCTGGTTAGCCTTTGCCCCGCAAACACGCATTCCACGTACGTATAAAAGATTTCGAGGCCTTGTTCTACAAAAAATCACCCAAGGCGCCGAAAATGGCAGTAATGACTTAATCAAAGTGATCACCAGTAAAATAGATCTAGCAGCGTACTTATCCCAGGTTTCACACGATAGGGAAGAACAACGGGTAAATTCTGTGAATGAGCCTTCACATGAAACTTGCGATGAGAAGCAAATGCGGTCAGAAGGACTACCATGCTCGCCACTGGGAGTGATTAGAGATCGCTTTATAGGAATCTCAATCTCGAGTGACTCGTGCATCCGCAATGGATGCCTTCAAGCTACGCTGCTATCGAGCACAGAGTTGAAAAATCTGTTTCTTCAGCTGCAAGTGGATTCTAACCAAGCAAAGATGCTCCTATTTTCCATTGTAATTACCCACAATCATAGCACAAAGCGAAACTGCGTGGCCCCATTTCTACCAATCGTGCTGCCTCTGCAATCAAGTGAAATACAAACAAAAGTCCCAACGCTGGTCGCAATCTCGAGATATGGGCTTAAGCCACAAATTTTATGCAGCCGTCTTTTGCATTCTATCACTGGAGCTGCTCGCCAGGCTATAAGCGATTAGCTTCCTGCTGTAAGGGTAAGGCCCTTAAGAAGGCCATTTCATCACATTTTCAGAAAATAATACACATCTAGATAGTTTGAATAAAAGACTAATTTCATCACAATGTTCCGAGCGCCACGCATTGTTCGTTTTTTGTCCAATGCAGATAACCCGTATAAGATTCTTGGTGTTAAGCAAAGTGCGAGTAAGGCTGAAATCAAGAAAGCCTACAGAGCGCTGGCCGCTATTCATCACCCAGATGCTCCTGGGGGCAACAAGGATAAATTCCAGAAAATATCCTCTGCTTACGAACAAGTGAAGGATGGAATTTACATCCCGAAAAACTCTGGAGGCGGTGATGGGGGCTCCGGTGGCGACCGTTATGCTAACTTCAGGTACACCACGGCTGGGTCTCGGGGAGTTCGTAGCTATGAAAGCTTCTACAAAGAAATGCACATGCGTGGGCAAGTAAAAGAAGAGGACTTCGCAGATTTTGACAAAAGATCTCGAAGGAATTATGTAGGTGATAATCCCCGTGTACAGGCATGGTTTAGGCTAGTGCTTCTGTGGTCAAGCTTTTTCCTCATCGTAAGAATAATACTGCTGGGTGTCTTCCCGCCGGGCTCAGCGACAGTATCCTCAGTAAAAGGAGGAGGTCACGATATGAAACCCATGCGCAAGCCTCCTCCTCCAAAGCCACTTCCCGGTATGGCCCCAATCAACCCTGTATACTAGCAAGCTAGCCAAGTACTGCGCCGCCGCATAGCATCTAGAAATTGTGCTCGAGCGTAACCAAGACTGCGAAATGCCCACCTCTCTCCTTTTTCTAGTCATCATTCGATGCATGAAATAATGTAGAGATTTTTGCTTAAGTCAAGGGTGCTTGTCACCGACTTTTCGCCTCATTCACGCTTAGAATTTTGATAAGTCATACGGTAAAATGCAAATATTCATAGACTGAATGCAAGAATCTCTTAAATCAGCCCAGAAAATTTGCACGCAGCACATACCATCTCTTTGGACTGCTCTCAAAAAAGTTCGCAACCCTTTCAAGCTCAGGCATCGATGCTTCTACTCACCTTATGTCCTCCTTTCCGTATTTATGTTCCTCAACTTTCTCACGTATTTTGATCGAGGTCTCCTTGCGGGCGCATTGCCTCAAATACAGATTGATTCTCTGATAAATAGTCAGACTGGACCAAGTACCCATGCAGAGACACTTACGCAGCAGCAGCTCGGTGGACTGGTCAGCACGTTTATGGGAGGTTACATGGTATCTGCTCCCGTCTTCGCGTGTGCAGAATCTTTGTTGTCTTCGGCCAACATCATCCGCTTTTCCATCATGCTTTATATGCTGGGCGCGGTTTTGACATCCTTTTCATCCTCATACTCGTCTTTGCTTGCGGCGCGTGCTATGGTAGGGATAGGCCAGGGTGGATATGCGAGCTTTGTCACAACTATCATTGATGCGATCGCGCCTCTAGAATCACGGACAATGTTTCTTGGCGCGTATTTCGGAATGATTGTCATCGGTCCGGCAATAGGTATAGTTGTTGGAGGCTCAACAAGCCCGAACGATATTGATCTACACGATCCGTTGGACACAAGTAAATTCAGCCACGATACTACCCTGCCGGAGGCCGCACTGAATCTCTCGCAGACAGGCTCCACATATGCCCCGTGGCGAATCCCGTTTCTACTCGAAGCTATCGCCATGATGCCAATTTTCGCTTTTATGTTGCTTTACTCAGATCGAAGACAAAAGAAGAATTTGCGCCGCCGCAAGCAGTCTTACATTGACTCCCTCGATAAAGAGTCAACTGACATTATCTCGCACAACTTGACCCCAAAGCGAAAAAAGATACTTGAAAGCTTTTCAAGGGATTTAGATAGCGAGGCGTCCGAAAAAGATGTACCAAGAATGAAAGACTCGATCCTCGAGCTTCTCCGGTGCAAGCAATTCCTTCTCACTACTATCGGGTACTGTGGACTGACATTTGTGTTCGGTGCTCTTTCGGTTTACGTTTTGCCCTTCCTCTCCTCGCATCCACTTTACCCATTGAAGTCATCGACCGCATCAGTGTACCTGGGGAGCGTTACAGTTTTGACTGGTATGATAGGCACTGCCACTGGCAGTTTTATTCTCGATCGAGTTCTTGGTGGAAGTGAGGGCAAGCATGGCCTCGCACGATGTCATTTGTTAAATTCCATATGCGTTCTGCTCGCATTTCCATGTGGACTTTGCGCATTCTTTGTCGCAAAAAGCTATAAATCCTTCTTTGCATTCCTGGCGCTCGCAGAATTCTTCGTATTTATGGCAACAGCGCCTATCAACGCTGCGACACTCTCATCAGCTCCGGCAATGAATGTTCGCACGCTTGCGGTGTCGCTTTCAATTTTCTTTATTCACTGCTTCGGAGACTTCCCATCACCAATAGTTGTCGGAGGTCTTATTGATCGCATGACCTATAAGCACACTGTCTGTAGCGCGTACACTAGCCTTCCAGGAGAAGACAGCTCAGAGCTCTCTTCATTTGACCCATTTTCTAGGAAGGGGCGATGCGAGGCAACTAGCGGAGTCACTTACCAGTGCCGCTGGCTTCCTTCAAAGTATACATCGGATGGAACACCATCTCAGGCAGAGATTCAGTTTTACCGCGAGAACACTGGACAGTGCATCAATGTTTATTCTATTCGAAACTCACTTGTTCTAGTGACGATGTTGTGGCTGCTGTCAATATTAGTGTGGGTGATCGCGTTTGTGCTTGTCGCCAAGGAAATCAAGAACCAGCGTGTTTTCTCAGATACCATTACGCAGGAGCCGCTGATACAGGAAGACATTGCGGACTCAGAGGAGAAAAGCGTATAGAGTTAGTACCGTCTTGATCCTCTTTCAAGATTTTGATATTTGCTATTTATGCATCATTTACTTATCTTTCAAGCCTTGTAGTAATGCAGCAGGATGATCGGTCAGAAGATTCATTTAATCTGCATGAGCTAAAAATTTCGTCGGATAGCACCTCACTAGACGCGCCTGATCGTCAAAAGCTCATGAAATTATGGGAAAAGCAGCGATCGACATTTGCACACCAATCTCCTGCTGAAGTTATTGGCCTATCAAGCCTTGACATGCCATTTCAAATGCACACGAGCGATGAGAAGCATAGATTTTGGTCAACGCAGCCAGTACCTCAGCAGCTTCATAATCTTATGGAGAGAGAGCCCAAAAAAAAATCTGTCAATAACTCTGAGAGCTCTAAGCCTATAGGCCCAATTGAAAAGCGAGAGGCCTGCAGTGCGGAAATTTCTCAAGTATCAATTAGACTGGAAAACACGATGCTTGAGTGGGTCGATCTCAATATTGATGATCAGAGCACATCTGGAGGATCCGGAGCACTGTCTCGAATCTACGATCTTTTGAAAGATCACTACGTTGAGAATTTTGAGAGCACGTTCCGTTTTCATTATTCCCAGGATTTTCTCCGCTGGGCACTTCTGCCACCTGATCGAGAGCCTTCATGGTATCTTGGGATTCAGGAGCAGGACTCGAATCGTCTCATAGCATTCATAAGTGCCATACCCCGATCTATGCGAATTGGTGATAAGCTCCTATCAGCGCCGAAGTGCATCGCAGAAATAAATTTTCTATGTATTCATAAAGAGTATAGAAAGCAGCGGCTTGCCGAAGTCATGATTCAAGAAATAACTCGCCGAGTCAACCTCAAGGGCGTGTTCCACGCACTTTACACCTCTGGCAGCATCGTCCCAACGCCCTTTGCCCGAGCTCAGTATTTCCATCGAACCCTTAATGCTGATAGGCTACTTCAACTCGGCTTTACCGAGGTCCCCCCTTCATACAAAAAGTTTAAAGACCCACGTGGCATGTTTCGTAGATACTTTGCGCTGCCAGAGCATGATAGTCGTTGTCCTAAGTATCGTCCAATGCGCGAGTGTGATGTACCCTCTGTTCGCCGACTTCTCAACTTGTATGCATCTGAGCATTATGCGATTACGCCCCTGTGGGAAACTGATGAGATTACTTCCCACTGGGTCCTCCCCCGTGACGAAGTTATTTACAGCTATGTTATAGAAGACCCCCGTAAAAAAACCAATGAAATCACCGATTTTTTCAGCTTCTATTTACTCCCATCGACTGTGCTGGACAAGTCAGCAGAAAAGATAAATGCGGCTTACTGCTTTTACTTTGCATCTTCAAAGCCGCGCGCCGCCGAGCTGTTGCGATGTGCGATGATCTGTGCAAACAATCTCAAGTTTGATGTATTCAACGCATTGAATATTCTAGAGATCAGCTCGGATGCTCTCCTCGATTTGAAGTTCAACGAAGGAGACGGTTTTCTGAACTACTATCTCTTCAATTATAACTTTCCAGTCATACCATCGACACTAGTTGGTGCAATCATGCTCTGAGCCTTTTGTGATTGAAAGCCAGAAGGTAAGCATATGAAATACCGTTGCATATACTTTTGCTCAGGTTAACAATACTCAATGCCCACGTTGACCGTTGAATTTGCTGGAGGGCTCGAATCTTACTTCCATAACAAATCCCAGATCGTTTTCACGACAAAACCCATCGAGACCAATAAATGTGCCCATCTTGTCGAACAATTGCCACAAACAATGCGTGAGCTCATATTGGTGCTCAAGAACAATTTCCTCAGCGTGAAAGAAGACCTTTTCCTAGAACCCGTAAATGACACAGCTAGCCTCTCTTTCACAATCCGCCCTGGCATTCTCACCCTTGTCGATGATGTCGATTGGGAAATTCTTGGAACAATAAACGCTGAACTTGATGACGCCAAAAGAGTTACCTTTATATCTACCCTTCATGGGGGATAATGTGTATATGCTTCTTTGCATAACTTTGCGATTTTTACATCACGACTTATTCGTATTAAATTCTTTTCCTTTCACCATGAGCAGCCGACCAACGGTCAACGTATTCAGCTGCACCGAGAAAAAAATCGTTGCAACTGCTGAAGTGCCAGCTGTTTTTACCGTGCCAGTCCGCAACGACCTCGTCCAGTACGTTCACACGAACATCCGCAAGAATGCTCGCCAGGCGTACGCCGTCACACGCCGCCAGGGACACCGCACCACTGCTGAGAGCTGGGGTACCGGACGCGCTGTTGCCCGTATCCCCCGTGTGTCCGGTGGTGGCACGAACCGCAGCGGACAGGGTGCCTACGGAAACATGTGCCGTGGTGGACACATGTACGCTGGAACGAAGATCTTCCGTCGCTGGCACCGCCACATCAACAAGAAGCAGCGCCGCCTCGCCATCTGCTCTGCCATCGCCGCCTCTGCCGTCCCGTCGCTTGTTCTCTCCCGCGGCCACCGCATCGAGGGTATCCCGGAGATCCCATTTGTCGTCGATGACGCACTTTGCGATCTGAAGAAGACCAAGGACGCCGTCGCTCTCCTAAAGCTCGTCAACGCGCACAGCGATGTCGAGAAGGTTGCAGCCAGCCGACACGTCCGCCCAACCAAGGGTAAGTGGAGAAACCGCCGCTACGTCTGCCGCAAAGGACCGCTCATTGTCACCGACTCTGTCGACTGCTCCGCCCGCCGCGCCTTCGCGAATATCAAGGGTGTCGAGGTTGCCAACGTCAACTCACTTAACCTCCTCCAGCTTGCCCCAGGCGGCCACCTCGGACGATTCATCATTTGGACCAAGGGCGCCTTCGAGAAGCTCAACGCTATCTACGGAACGTACGACACCGAGAGCACCGTCAAGAAGGGCTGGAACCTGCCAGCGCCGCTTGTGCGAACCACTGATATGACGCGCCTCATCAACTCCGACGAAATCCAGAAGTCTCTCCGACCGAAGAAGAAGGCTTTCCGCCTCCCTCGCCGCCGTGTCAACCCACTCCGTAACCGCGCTGTCATGAAGCGCCTCAGCCCGTACTACCTTGCTGCACGCAAGAACCAGATCGCGTCTGATGCCTCTCGCGCTAAATCCGGAGTCAACCGCCACAAGCGAAGACGTGAAGCCGAGGCTCGCGCTGCCAAGCAAGTCAAGACTAATTAAGCTGTGAGAGTAAGCATATACAGATTATTCGATTAGATAGCTAGAGTGAATATTCATTTTTGACCTTTGCATCTGTACCTTTTTCCAGTGGCTAAGGCCCATTTTTGTGAATTTTCGCCTCAAATGAAGCATTTTTGTACTCTTAGCCGCCGCATCACTGCGAGGATTAGCCCGATTCAGTACCAGCCACTCCACCATGTGCAACCAACAGCTCTGATAGGCTTGAGTGCATGCTACGTGCCCCTGATGCGACCACTGAGCAGTAAGCGAAAGCGGGCCAAGCCTTTGAGAAAGCCAGTATCACATAAGAAGTCAATCGCAATGCGCGCGGTAGCGGCGCGAAAGATAGCCACCATCAAAAAGAAGAAAGCTGAGCGCTTGGTTATGAAAAGCATCAAGCAAAAGATGGCTGAGAGTGCAAAAAAAGTTGCGGCACGACGCAAGCCCGATAGAATCACCAAGGCAGTCGTTCTTGTTCCCATGCCTCGACGACCAAAGAAGTCCAAACGAAAAGCCGCGCCAGCAAAAAAGGTCACTAGAAAATCCAAAAATAAGAAAGCAGTGAACCGCAAGGGCTCATCGAAACGGAAGCCTACACGGTCAAAAAAGCCAGCGCCGGTGCGCAAAGCTACGCCAAGGCGTGTTAAAGCCACAGCTGCGGCAGCTCCGGTGACAGCCGACCGTACTGTAGCTCTCGTGAAAGCCGAACCTGTCGAGAGTCCAGTAAAGACAGAGTCCGAAAAATTGTCCATTATTCCGGAAAAGTGTGGTGCATGCTGTATCCGCATCAATGAGCTTATGAAAAAGTACAAACGTCAACTTATTGGGGCATCAGTTTTTTCTGCAGGCGTGGTTTTCGCGTATTTTGATCTCCCGTGGATCCGATAGAGCAAATATCATGCTTCTCAAGCAGTGAAGAGACCATGAGCCATAGAGCGAATGCGTCGCTTGCACTGACGACTCGTAAGTATTATATTTGATGAATCGGTATTCTATACAAATGCTGCTTTGATGACTGCAGAGCCTGCGCCTCACCATGACCGCCGCCGATGCAACGAGCGAGCAAAGGAATGGACAGCGCATTATAATTACCTGCTGAAGAAATTCTTTTACGAGCATGCCTCTGCCCGAAAGCGTCGCGCTGCGGTGAGACAAATGCCGAATCAGAAGCTAGATACCTCAGATCATAAGCTCATTGCGCAACGTGCAAAGCTGATTGAGAAAACACTTGAGGGCTGTTTGCAGGCCGAACCACAGGTCAGTGAAAAACTTTCTTTCGGCATCGGATTTCTCGCGCTGACTCTGCTTCGTCTGATTCGTCAAGGAGGCATTACAGAAGACAAAGCTCAGGGCCCACAGAAGAAGCATGACAGCTCTAAGGATATTCATATGGTGCCAATCCACTTTCAGCGGTCATTTTTCGTTGCGATCTGGTCAGAGGTTCTTATCGACATCCTAAATAGGAAGGAATCGCCTCTGTGGAAACAGTTCATGCAAGTTCTCAAAGTTCACATTTTCGGAATCGAGCGCTGCGCTGGAGCAGAGCCCATGAGCTTCGATCTCTTGCTCGACCGCATACGAGACAATTACCACGCTGATGGCCCTCTTCGGTCGTGTGAGATTTCATCGCTTATATCCATGGGTGCGCCGAGCGACGAGATGCGATCTGAGTTTCAGCGATCACATCATAATACAGAAAATTTTGGTCACCTGGTTGTTCGCACGAATGACCGTACGTTTCGTGTTCTTTTCGCTCTGCTCAAGACCTTGAAGCGGAAAGAGGGTGATATGAGTGCGCTCAAGCTACTTTTTGTTTTCTTTGAAGCGGAGCTGGTGGCTCGATACACCAAGACAAATATTCTCTCGGAGGAAACACAACAGAACGTCATGATACGCTCACGCCTGGCTTTGCTGCATCGCACACTTCTGCAGTCGATGCTCACCTTTGGCCCGCCTCGCCCACCGACAGCCTTGCACACTGCAGTTCTCGAGCAAGTGAAATCGCTCGGGTTCATCGATCAGGCGTTTTGGAAGCGGAATATCAAGAGCCGCAGGGGGATGCACTTCTGCAAGACCCTGTCAGCGGCGGAAGTGCAAGTGTGCGTAATGGCAGTCGCTGAGCACCGCGTCACGCGAGAAGAGATATGGTACATCGCCATTGCGCTTCTGAGCCACCACACAAAACCCGAATTCTTGCGGTCCTTTCTTGACCGTACCCTAGCGCCCATTCTGCGCTCGTATACCGACTGTATTGACGATTCCACCACGCTCGCAGCTGAGCTGCCGCAAACTGTACTGAAATGCCTCGCAGCAGTACTGCTTCTGAATATTTTGCACCCGAATCGCGGGATCCGGGACGCCTCGTATGACGCTCTGCGGTTCCTATGCATGGCATACGCCGGTGAAAGTACCCCTGATGAGTCGGAGCACAGAGTACGCTTGTTCGAGTTTATCGGTGCCCGCATTCTCTCCTCCCGCTTCGGCGCAGCACTGCTCGAGCGAGTGCTCTTCGACGCGTCGATCGACAAAACTGATGTTTTCCCGTCGAGCGCGATGCTCCTCAGCTTGAAGGAAGATACGTGGCGCCAAATAGTCTGGAAAGCGATTCTACGAAATGATTTTTGTGCGCTGAACTATCTCGCGCAGCACGGAGAGTGGACATTGGACGGTGCGATCTTGGGTGGGCACCATGCACCGCCCGTGGATATCTGCACTGTTCTTTTTTCACCCGACGTGCGGTTGCGTATTTTCTACGCGGAGCGGGCTCTTCTCCTTCTCGAGAGCTATGCGCACAAGGCTGTACTGAAGGATCAAAGCAGACTTCAAGATCGTGCACACGGAGAGCCGCACCTCGCTTTGACTTCGGGCACGCATCCACACCAAGAGCTTGACAGGATGCTGGCGTCTCGATTCGGCAGTGAAATTAACGCAGGCGAACTCGTACGTGGAATTTCACAGTCATTTGTGTTCCTATGCGTTACCAGAGAAGATTGCCGATCGCTACTCAAAACCTTTTTAGATGATCAAGTGAGTGAAGCCGTAGATGAGATCTGTGAAGAGCCGATAGCCGGTCAAATCAAGGGATGCGTCATACAGATTCTTTTGCAGAGCTATCAGGCACTTGCCGAAAAGTTTCCGTGTGATGCATTCATCAGCCTTTTGATGAAGGTGAGCTTCGAAGTAGACAGTCAATATGATACGATTCATGAGCCTCAGCAAGCGACAACCTCCCTCAGCCGAGTCAACGCCTTCGGAGCGCTCTGGCCAGTCATGATCCGTGCAGGTAAGCCATCTCGTGACCTCATAGTTGACCAGGTCGGTCACCACATCATGATGCAGCTTGCGCCGTGTGTACAGGGTGCAGCTCATTCATCAGCTTTAGAGAAAACATTCGCAAAGTTGCACACTGCTTCACATGAACCGCAGCTGAGCACTGACGAAGTGAATCGGCGTGGTTTCGTTATTTGGCTGCAGATACTCCGCCTTTTTCAGCTTGCTGAATTCGCTCGTAGCGAAAAATTGCTGGATGCAATGCGAGCTTCAATTACGCTGATACCAGGCATGCATGGGCTGTTGGGCTTAGTATTTGCGCGGTGCATACTCCAAAATGGGCTCGAGACAGTCAATTACTGGGCAAAGCAGCTATGCGCCCATGTAATGCCGGTATCATTCATTCTAGCTGCAGCTTACAGAGGTAATATAGATATAATCAGGCAGCATATTGAACGCATTGGTACAGGAGATACGCACCTCAACACAAGTGATTTGTTCGATCGATTGAAAGTCCCCGGTGATAGGGAGGAACATTTTACAGTGAGCGATGTGCACAAGGACTTGCACTCCTTTGGGTTCAGCTTTCCTGTCCTAGAGCCAGTTCTAAGCGAAGTGCATCAGGCAACGAACCCAGCAAGATTCATGTCTGACGAGACACTTACGAGCGTTGTGGCATCGGTCGATGACATCCACTCACCATGGACGCAGAGTGTGGCACTGGCTTTTTGCAGTAGTGAGTCGTTTGCGAATTCCATGGTGGGTATTTTCGAGAGGCATTTGGATGCAAATGCACAGGTCGAGCCGTTCGACAAGGACCGATATGTGCGTGGCAGCAATGCCATATCGAGGTTCACATGTGTATTGCTTGCTGCTCTGCAAGCATTTTCGAAAAGCGAGATCGAGCTGCAAGCTTGCCGCGATGAATATTTCCTGGGTGGCTTCACTCAGCCCGCGCACAGCGACCTTCCAGTCTCTCCGCACAATGCTCTCATTAAATCGGCCACCCAATCCTTGGGCCAAGCAGGTGACTTCGCAATGCAAGCAGTACATCGCATACTTAGCGCTTTGGGAACAAGTATTGAAGCACAGGGCGATAAGCTCTCCGGGCTTGATAGACCTTTGCAATACACATCCATCCTTAGCATTCTCCAGAGCTCACAGGGCGAGGACCTCACGGCTAAGATCGCCTTGCACCTTCTGCGAGATGAGCCATTCACACCAGCGAAGCGCGTGCCCAATGCAGAGCTTCCATCAACTGATGTAGGTTCACAGCCACACATGGGATCAGATGAACCTTTGGTCTCCGCCGACTTCGATGCTGCTGATCAATCCATCGCATCTGCGACTGAGTCAGACGGCATTCCGCCGGAGGCGCTTCTCTCCGCCGTGCTTGAAAACTCATCGAGCGCTGCCTCATCGCCCGTGGAGCCAAGCTTGAGTGCCAGGGCATCATCGGGATCTGAAAGCGCACGAAGCAGCGCTTCGCGCTCACTCACGTACGAAGTTGGTGCGATCCGACAAGCTGTAAGACCCGACGTGCTCAATAGGCTTACAGCTGTCCAGCGGCGAAGCTACCCAAGAGTGGATGCAGTGCCCTACGCCCCCACCAATATGAGTACATCGAAAATGCAGGCCACGCACGGTCAGACGCCGGGCTCTGCGATTTTGGACCTCCAGGTGAGCCCAGTCGGCCGAGACCTACCTGGACCTAGGGTGCCGCCCCCGATCGGCGTGCTGCACGATAGTATAGACAGGTCTCGCATGCACCACGTTATAGCGAATCAATCCCGTGAAAGCGCTGCAGATTGCCTCAGGAGCCCTGTCGATCAGGGGGCAGTCCAGCAGAGCGCACGTGTGCAGGCCGTGGCTCGAACCGATAGAAAGCTGCCGGCTATTGGCAGCCTACCACGCGCATCTTTCATGCGCAGCTTTTACAGTAAAATGCGCTCGGGATCAGTCGGGAGTGAGTAACTCCAGGCATGACTGCTCGAGAAGCTTCTGTTTAGCGCCGCACAATGCGGACGCATTCGAATGATAAACATCGTATTCCTCATTTATTTTGTTAGTATTCTGGAAATACAATGATAGCTGAAGATTCCGCAGATTATGCCCCCAGTGCAGTCAAAGTGTATGTTCGCGTTCGGCCCTTTATCGATCGCGAAATTTCCCTGGGCGAGACAGAGCCCATCGTCACGCCGTACAACGACTCCGAGCAGAGCATTAAGGTCCTCGACCCGAACTCTGGCTACAAGCCGCGCGATGTGTGCAGCTTCGATGCAGCCTGGTTCTCGATTCCAGAGCAAAAAAGCTTCCCTTTTGTCTCTCAGGACGATATCTACGACATGACTGGCGAGATCGCGTGCGAGAATGTGCTCGCGGGCTACAACTCGTGCATTTTCGCGTATGGCCAGACTGGGAGTGGTAAGACGTACACAATGATGGGTGACATCATGAACGCCTCGCAGCGGGGCATCATTCCCCGCGTGTGCGAGGCGCTGCTGGGCGGGTGTGCAAAGAGCAAGGGCGCCCTCGCACTCCAGTGCACATACTATGAGATATACAACGAGCGTGTCATGGACCTCCTCGACGGCTCAGCCCGCGACGAGCTGCGCGTGCGAAACGACCCGCTTCTCGGGCCGTACGTCGAGGGCCTTTCGATCCATCCCATCCGCCAGGAGCGCGACGTCATGCGCCTCCTCCAGATCGGCAACAAGGAGCGCCACACCGCGCTCACAAAGATGAACAAGCAGAGTAGCCGTAGCCACGCCGTGCTCACGCTCCAGCTCACAAAGCGAGACTGCCGCCACAAGGTCTTTGCGAAGATCAACCTCGTCGACCTGGCTGGCTCCGAGCGGACCTCGGTCAGCGAAGTCGAGGGCACGCAGTTCAAAGAGGCCACGAAAATAAATCTGAGTCTCACGACGCTTGGGCGTGTCATCGACGCGCTCGCAGACCAGGCGAACGGCAACGCGACTGTCATGCCGCCGTACCGCGAGTCACTTCTCACGTGGCTCCTCTCAGACTCGCTCGGCGGCAACAGCAAGACGTGTATGATCGCGACAGTTTCGCCCGCCGCTGTGAATTTCGATGAGACGCTGAACACCCTGCGCTACGCCTCGCGCGCGAGAGAAATTATAAATATCTGCGTGACCAACGACGACCCCTACGAGAAGCGCATTAAAGAGCTCACCATGCTCGTCGAGCATCTCCGGAAGCAGCTCGCCGCGCAGAACGCACGGACCTCGCAGGGGCGCGCCTCGACAGAGAGCAACGCCGAGCCCATTGACGAGAAGTCTGCCAAGCACTATCAGGACGTCATCAGTCGGCTGCACCAGCAGGTGAACCGGCTGTCAGAGGACAACGCGCAGCTCGAGAAGCAGCTCCAGGACGAGCGGTCCGCCCACGAGTTCACCATACAGGCGAAGCAGGCTGAGCACACCACGCTGCTCAAAGAGATCAAGTTCCTCCGATCGACGCCGGAGGGCGAAGTGGCGGCGCTGAAGAAAGGCGTCAAGGGCATCGACCTCACGCCCCTGACAGCGAGGCGCTCGCACCAGCCGTCTGCTGAGCCGTCTGGCCGCAGCTCTGTCTCGGCTCGGACGTCGCTCTCTCGGTACGAAATGCCTATTCGGCAGCCGCGGGAGCGCCCGCTGCCCCACTCGCCAGAGTACATGGAGCGGCTCCTCGAGCGGTACACGCGCGAGGTCGCCAAGGCCCACAAAGAGTACATCGCGAAAGCTAACGAGTTCATAGAGATGCAATCGTGCCGCATCACAAAGATTGTGAATAGCCGCCCCATACCCCGTCCAGCGCAAAAGCCGCGAACCTCGCCGAAGCGGGTGCTCGCGCTCGTTCAGGTCGGCCACGCTTCTGTGGACCCACATGAGTCAAAGGAGCTCCGAGAGACCTTGGAAGCAATGCACACCCTGAAAGACGAGCACGCGCAGGCGCTCGAAGCGATGTCAGTGAGTCACAGCGAAGCCATTAGCGAACTCCAGAAGCAGCTGATAGCAGCGAAAGAGGCACATAAGGCCTCCACGCAGTCACTCAACACGGAGAACGACAAAACCATTGCGTCGCTGCAGGCGTGTGCCGAGTCTGAAAGGGCTGAGATGGCCGACGCCCACGCTAGCGAGATAGCAGAGCTGAAGCGCGCACACGACAGTGCCCTCGAGGACATGCGGCAGGCAGCCGCCCGAGAGGTTGATGGGCTGAAAGCAGCGCACAAAGCAGCACGGGATAATTTTGCGACGCAGCAGGTCGACAGCATGCAGCGTGTCGCTGATGCGCACGAGGAGGCGATGCAGCTACTCCGCGCTGATCTTGAAGTACAGCTAAAGGCACAGGTCGATGCGGGTGCGGCAGAGCTGGACAGAGTCAATGCAGAGTGGCAGGAAAAGCTCGAATCCCTCGCGCAGGGGCACGCAAGCACCATCGCAGAGATCACTGAGTCACACGCGCTAGTCTTGAGCAGCCAAGAGACATCACAGGGCCAGCTCGTCCTCGCCAACGAAGCGATGCGCAAGGCGCTTGACGCAGAGCAGGAGAAGCAGCGCCAGCTAGCGAGCCAAATCGAAGCGCTCGAGAAAAAGCACGCTGCTGTCCTCGAGGCGCGAAGCTGTGCCTACGAGGCTGAGCTGGATGCATTGGCAGAGACGCACAAGCAAGCACTCGCAGAGCTGCACGCGCGTATGGACGAAGTTTCGACTGCCCTGGCTACTGCCAAGGCGGAGATCGCGATGAATGCCAGCACGCACGCGTCAGCTGCGAGCGCTGTCGCCGAAGAAATGGCAACGCTCCAGGCGCAGCACAACGCAACTGTCCAGGCCATGCAAGCGGAGAAGACACATGCTCTTGAGCAGGCGCGTGCTGCGCAGTCGGATGAAGTGGAAGTCACACGCAGCAAGGCTGAACGAGAGAAGAAGAATCTCATTGATAAGCACAGCCGAGCGATCGAGTCCCAGAAGGAAGAATTCGAAAGTATTCTCGAGAATGCCCGACAAGAGCACGCGAAAGCGCTCGAGAACACAGTAAAGGAATACAAAGAGGCGATCGATGAGCTTAGGTCTGAGTCTGCTCGGGCAATCGCAGTTCTGAAAGAGGCCCATGCGGAAGATACCGCAGATCTCCACGCGCATTACGCGACAGAGATGGACCGGGTCAGAAATGACTGCAAGACGCGCGAGGGCGCGAGTGAGTCTGCGCACCTCGACGCTATACAGCAGATGCGCGAGGCGTTCGCCGCTGAGAAAGCTACGCTCATAGAGGGCCACAAAGGTGAATTTTCTTCTCTGAAGGAAAGCGCTGCGTGCGAAGCGAGAGAGCAGGCGGCTGCGTTTGATGTAAAGCTGGAAGAAGTTGAACGTGCGCACGAGAAAGCGCTTGCAGCAGTCCAGCAAGACTGTGACGCGGAGATCGCACACATGAGAGAGAAACACGAGGTGGCGATCGGCTCGCTTGCGGATGAAGAAAAGGCGACGCTCAGTAACATGCAGGCCGCGATGGACGACCAGCGAAGGGCGCTGGAGGAGAAATGCATGAGTGACATGGCCCAGGCCGAAGCAGACCGGGACGCCCTGGAGGATCGCCTCACGAAGGAACGGGAAACCGCGCTTGCCGATCTCGAGTCGAACTACGACATTCGCTTGAATACACTCCATACTGCCTCGGAAGAAGCACTCGTGCACTGTATGCACGTGAAGGACTGTGCGAACGCAACCCTGATGGAAAAGAGCGCTGCCTCTATTTTCGCTTTTGAAAAAATCGCCAGGGACACGCTCCAAGCGCTCGAGGCATCGCTTGCAGAATCCGAAGCGCTCACAGGCGAGAAGGCGAAGCTGCAGAGCGATCTCAGTTCAACAGCAGGGGATCTCGAGGCGACGAGAACGCAGCGCGACGCGGACTTTGCGACGCTGCGCAGCACGCTCAGCCGATATGATGCGCTCCTCCGCGGGTCGTATGACCTCATCGCGAAGTGGCATGCCAAGAAGTCTCGCCTCGCATCAGAGGAGCTCACTGCGGCGTACGCACAGCAGCTCGCGGCAGAGCGCCAGGCCCACGCCGAAACCATCGCAGCAATCGAAGAGTCGAATGCCGACGACCGTCGCGCTACCCTGAAGAGCCACATGGACGCGCTCCGGAGCGCAGATGAGGGGTTCCGGGCCATCGAGGAGCTGCACACTGTCGAGCAGGCCGCCCGGGACCGCATCGGCCGCGAGGCTGTCGAGTCGCTGCAGCGCATCTACGCGCTCGAAAAGAAGGCGCTCCAGGCGCAGTTCGTGCGGTACGAGCGCATCATCGGCGCACTGGAGTCCGCGAGCGAGGTCGCGTCCGACTCGGCGAAGAAGCAGCAGGAGCAGATACGGAAGCTCGAGTCGTCCATTGCGCTCTATAAAGTCCTGCAGCTCGAGGGCGAGCTTGGCATGCAGTCAGGGATCATTTGAGCCTCCTTTCACAGGCGAGATGCCCGCATTGCTATTTGAACCACCGAAAATTTTTTTATTTCGCGCATAGCTATTGAGGTGCACCACTTGTAATTTGAAATTCTGTCCGGGTGTACAATTTATTGATTAGAGGGTTTCTTACTTTGTTTCCCGAGGATAGTTTTTCCAATCATTACGAATGTTCTTCTAAAGTTGCACCATAGATGATGCCACATTTTCGCCCAGCCCTTTTCCTATATGATGAAAACTATATCTCAGCTCACTTTGAGACACATGAAAATAGGGATTCCTATTAAGGCTGACTCACTGTCTAGGCACCAGTGTAGAAACGAAACACTCCATACCAGCGTGAGAGAAATTCTTGCTGGAGCTTCACGGGGCTAGTCAATCTCACCAAAGTCCCGATATATTAGGGCCCTTCTTGCCCCAACGCAGCCAAAGATAAGTCTGAAATCCACTCAGCAAATTATTTGACACAAGAACTTAAAAAAATCCCACTCCTCAACATGTTCTTTTGTAATTCGTGGTCATGCGCTGATGGGCTAAATCTGCTAATCTTTCGAGCTGATTACGTATGACCTTCCTACCCTTTTTCTACTGCAATGCTTCTACTCCCCTTCATTGCGCTCGCCACGCTGCACCGGCACGAGGTCTCCTGCGTGACTTTCAAAAGGCCCCATATTGACTTGCAGTACGAGTGCATGCGCAAGCTCCTTGGGCTGCACGAGTACAACAACGAGACACGGTGCCTCATGGAATGGAAGCTCATCTGGCAGCGCGCGAGCGCTGGGGACCCGTGCAGCTGGAGCGGTGTGTCGTGCCGTAAGACGAAGAAAATGGGCCAGCTCGAGTGGAAAAACTTCTACTCCCTCCCCGAGCTCGACTTCCTGTGGTTCCCGAACACGCTCACCAGCATTTGTATCGAGAGGCAGCGCTCGACCGGAATTGTGTGCATGCGTATGCTCCCGCAGGAGCTCATGGAGCTCACGCTCGAGGAGTGTGGGCTTACTTGCACGGTCGATCTGACCGTGCTCCCGCCGCGGCTGCGTCTCCTCAAACTCCGGAACAACGAAATCTGCGGGACTTTGTATCTGAACGAGCTACCGAAGGTCATAGAGCTCATCGACATGCGTGGAAACAAGCTCAGCGTGGCGATCGTCACAAATGGAAAGCTTCCACCAAAGCTCCAGAAGGCCGAGTTGACGAAGAAGAAGCCACGGGTTCAAGTCATATGCACCGATGCAGAGACAGTCAGCGAGAAAATTGCGTACTGATCGATCGGTGAGTAGCCCGAGTGTGAAGTAAAAATTTTGGTTTATGTGCCATTATTTTATTTATTATTCGATTTGCTGCTTTTCAAATAATGCTTCTTGATTTTCTCGTGTTAGGCCGCGAGGTTGAACAATCAGCGGATAATCATGCCTTTCAAGAGAATCTAATGAAGCAAATGATAGCCCTTTATGACGAGCCAGTGGAAGAGCTACGAATGATGAACCTCATCGGCGATGGACCAGACCCGGCGAGTGTATGCGAATGGTTGGGCGTTCGATGCATAGGCGGCATAGTGCGGGCCATTGACTGGGGCACACGGTTTTATTACGCACACAACATGCCTTGCGAGGTTCATGTGATCATTTTGTCTTGGATTCCGCCGCACGTGGAGAGTATTATGCTGTACGGCATAGAGAGTGTTGAGGAGTTTCGCACGCATCTCCTCCCGCGGGAAATGCAATTCTTCATTGCCGAGCACTGTAAAATATTCGGGCAAGTGCGCTTCGATGCGCTTCCCGAGCCTATCTTGCGGCTCAACCTCTTTGCCAATGCGCTTACAGGTACAGTATCGTTGCACCAGCTTCCGCCGAACATTCAGGAAATAGCACTTGCGAAGAATCACCTCGAATTTCTCTTCGTCGACAACGCAAAGCTTCCGGAAAGCCTACAGAAGGCCTCGTTTCTCCACCAAAGAACCGCTTTCACTTATTCTGTGGCAGGTGACGAAGCAATAGACCCACGCATACATGCTTCGCAGTCAATGTTTGGCTGGATCGGTGTCTAGTCAATATCCTATCATAGGAGCGAGTGAATATGTCTATGTGACTATAGCTAGCGTATTTGAAGTTCGTTCAGGTAACTTTACTACGAAAATGCTATTTTACTAATCTCGCGTACCTACGGCTTCTCGAGAGCTATCAACAAAGAGAGTTCAATCAAATCAACTGTTCCGCTTAAGATAGAGATATGATATTGTGCTTTTCAGTTACAAGATTGTGACGCTTCTACCTCCCACAGCTGTCCCAAAGGGATTTTGAGAACGCAAAAGCTGCGACATTAGCACTGCATCTGTACATTTATGAATAGAAATTGAAGAAAGAAATCAGATTCATGTTGCTCGCGGTTTCAAATTCGCGAATGCACATTTGTTTGGACCTCATGAATAAATTCATATTGACTTGGGACAGAATAACTGTCCTATTAACATTGCGCTCACGCCCTTCACAGGCGTTCTTCCGGTGCCCCTATCTCCGAAAGCACATCGTGCACGGAAAAGGAATCGTTGAAGTCTTGGAAAGAAACAACGCCATCCTCATCCACATCGATCAGATGGAAAAGGTTGCGGATCTGTTCAGCGTTGAGCGGGGTGTTCAGTGTCGTGTTGAGCGCCTCCATGCCCCTGCAGAAGTCATCGAGGCAAATGGTCGGGCTCTCGTCTTCGCACGACGCCATAAAGCGGAACGCTTTCTCTATGCCCACCTTGCCTGAGATGAAGAGATGCTGCAGCTCTTGCATGATCTGTAGCTCAAGGATCGATGGCTGTGGGTCGAGCCTCGTGCCCTGTAAGCGCAGCTGAAGCGGGGACGAGTCGCCGCGCGGCGGCTTGCTCGGCGATGCCTCGAGCGAACTCTCACGCGCTGGCGGGCTGTCCATGCCGTCGCGCGTAACAAATGCAGTGACTCGTGCAGTCGATAGGAACCCATCGTAGCTCTCGTCAAAGAAGTTGAAGAGGTGGAAAACCTCCTCATCGCTCAGGCCGATGTCGAGAATATTCAGTATCATTTCGAACTCACCGTACGAAATGATGGAGTCCACAGCGCCGCTGCACGGGTTCTCCTTTTGCCGGATGGGCAGAATGTTGTGGTACTTTCCTGCGAGAAGGTCGAAAAAGAGTTTCTCTGTTCGCCGGCTCTTTCGAACCGTAAGCGCAAATTTCTGCGGGATCACCTCTCCGAGCTCCTTGTACATGCTGAGAATCAGCTGATTCTGGTACCTAGCCAGAAAGTGTGCGTAGTTTATCCGGCCATCTTCATCGTCCTCAGCAAAGTAGTCTCGCAGGAAGAACCAGGGCAAACTTTCGAGCTCCATCACCGAGCCCATGGCCTCCACCCACTCGACCTTCCAGATGGTGCCCTTCTTCGTTTGGTCCATCGAATTGAAAAGCTTGAGCAGGACGTGCCGCTTGGCAAATATCTGCTCCCGAATGTAGCGTAGCACATTTTCAACTGAGCTGGAGTCGGCGAACTGGAAGTCATGGGTTGGCCGTGCGCCGAGCTCCTGAAGCAGCACATTCTTTTGGCTCGTGCCACCGATAAGCTTGTGTGGCTTCGCGTTCTTTTTATCTCGTTGCCCCCGAATTCGGTACGTGTGGAAAATAGGGCTGGAGACGTTCGCAGCTGACAGAACGGCGTAGCTCCCGAGGTTCGTTCCGTCACCATCGTAATCGGAAGCACTGAAGACTGTGATGACTCTTTCGTTGTGGTGCTTTTCATATCCACACAGGAAAGGTTCGTGGCTACGAAACACGAGGTCGAGGTGGTTATGCTCCATGAAGTTTCGAGAGACGTCTGGCCCGAAGAGAATACCAGCGCCACGGTCATTGCGGTGAACTCCTAGCCGCTCACTGGGGTCGCTCCACAGAATGTCTTGGAACACTATGTCTTCTTTCGGTTCCAAGGGATTAAGAAACGATGATTCCTTGCCGTTCGCTTGCTGTAATGGGATCGGCATAGGTCTGAACCGATGAACCGTATTGATGAATTCGATTGAAGTGTCTGGAAACCGTGGGATACCACCGTGGAGCACGAGTACTCGGTCATCGATGCATGTTCCGAGAGGGAGAGCATCGAAGCTTCTCTGCAGCAAAAAGTACATTTCCTTGTCATACTTAGTAATGACTTCCATGTCGAAGCCGTAGTCCTCATTCATGTAGAAAACTTCGTGGTTCCCGCGATTGAGGTACACAGCGCCAGGACAGGAGAGCATCATAGCATATAGGAGCAGAATGACCTCCATACTGTTCGAACCACGATCGACAAAATCCCCGTTGAAGACAAACACGCGTCCCTGGTAATAGCTCGGCAGACCAGCTTCATGAAGAATATGGAGCAGGTCATGTAACTGACCGTGAATATCACCGACAACAATGACCTTGGCACCAAGAGCCCATTGCTCAGTTTTTCCGCTTTGGTGTCCATGGGTTCCATGCCTAATGTCAATGTAAGGGATGTTCGGCAGTGCCTGAAGATGATGAATGGCTTCTTGAATAATCTTCCAAGCAGTTTGGTAAGGAAGGCGATGACCGTACTGAAAATGTGCGATCATTTTTCGAACCAAATCTGAAGAGAAAAAGTCTCGGCTTTCAAATGCTTGATGAGTGAAAGGGTCAATTTTCAGGCTTGAGCTCTTCGCGTTTTGTTGTGTTTTATCGAGCATAAAGTTTTCTTGAGTTGCTGATTTTGTGGCAGAATGACTCGCGTGTAGCTGAGAACTAAATATATGGCTTTGGCGTGAAATCCGTATTTCTTTCCAGAATATACAGAAGAGGATGTCAACTATTCGTTTACGAAATTGAACAGCTCGAAGGTAAGTCTGAAGAATTACGCATCGATAGGCAATTTCATCGTTCTTGAAGGGTTCAGCGACACGCAATACATACTCATCGATGGTGAGAACTCTCTCATTCGTGTTCGTAATTGAGCTGTGTAGTGCGAAAGGGCAGTACTTTCCAAGTCTTCGAATCACTGTTTCATCGCAGCGCAAACATCGCTGGTATGATATGCAGTCATTTGTGTGAAGCTCAAGCCTCCCAAGCTCAAAAACATCCCCACAAAGAAAGCATCTTACTGGTTTTTTCTCTGCGCATGCTTTTTGATGAAAAATTATCTCATTCCTTGGCATCTTCATTGATGGATTCATATGAAGCGTGCACCACTCGTTCGGGCACCTGAAAATAGATCTATGGAGTGTGAGAGAGCTGAAGTGGGAAATATCTCGCGGACTTGTCAGTTGATCCTTAGGAACACTATCTATGCTTTGAGCAGGTGGAGTCTTACCAGCTGTTACTGCCTTTGAGCAAAAACAGCCCATTTTATCAATTGAAGATTTTAGTCAGTAATGAAATCGTATATCAGCTTTAAATGCATACTCACACACGGAAAGTCGCGATGATATGTTTGATGTTCTGAAATTATATTTCATACGTCAATACTATATCGAATTTTCATAGCGATGTTAGATGGCCAAGATGCTTCCCAAAATTAGACGCACTTCATTTAATTTTTTACTATTCATTCTTGCATCTGACACTTGCTTGTGATTATCATCTAGTAAGCGCAGACGGTTGCGCAATGATATACTTACGCTTTATACAAAAATTTTTCATAAGTAGGAGCAAAAGTTACCAATTATTACCAAAAACTTGACTGTCAAACAATTGTTATCTAGTACGAGAAAGGTCAAAAACCCACCGTGTATTGTAGGGAACACCATTCATAAGCAGCTTGTGCAGAGTATAAGTCCTTAGCCTCAAGGCTATTCATAGGAAACTTATCGAAAAAGAGCTGCGAGATTTCGTAAGCTACTTACAAGCTTCCGATTCTTTACCCTATATTTCCGTACCACTTTCTTTTGATTGTATCAATGGCAAGAATCCAATGGCTTCTTCGAGAGTGGAGCTTCGCATCTGATGACCTTACTGTACCTTCATGTATCTTTGCCTTGATGTTCGCTAATTTTGCGCACTCTTCGCTTCACAACATTGACCACGTTTCTTGCATCAATCGTATGTGCAAGTATGCTATACCAGCACTGTTCAGTGGAAAGTCACTTTATTTCATATTTCTTGCGTACATGAGCTCTCGAGGTGCAATAAATGAATATTCCGAGCGAAGATATGTCCCCTTGATACTCTCTTTCTATGTAGTATTCATTGTGTGTGATTCTTTGCTACTTGCTTTCAAACTGTATTGCAGATTCATTGTCTCAAAGAATCTAAGCGGCTCCCTTCTGAGCATACAGGCTCTGACAAGCTTTCGATCAACATGCTTTTTTCTTCCATTGCTCTATGTACTCCTTCATTTTCGTAGAGAGGTAAGAACGAAACTGGAGGATCGTGAATTTTCTGAATTCAAAGCTTTCATTGGAATGAGCGAGCGCTTCGCATCTGCAGAAAATAAGATAATCTTAAAAAATCTGGCAGCAGAGCAACCTTCGGCACTTTCACAAGCTTTTAAAGAAATTTTCAGTGATGACGGTTACGCTCTGAGTGATGTATGTGCGGGATTCTTCGTACTGCGGTCCATCCAAATGAATCATCAACCGAATCTTCGCTGTTTCATGACTCTCTCATCTAGCCCCCTGGCAATTCGGGAATTTCATACATTCTCCCCGTATTTTGTCGCTGCATACGGCCTTGTTCTCCTACCACCGGCGAAAGCTTTCAAAATCCTTTTATCTCGAACGGTGAAGAGAATATTGAATCAAAAAAGTGGCAAGAATTCTGCGCTTTACATCGAATCTGTCTCAGCGCATTTAGGCTGCAAAAATGATCAGATTCTTGATTTTTCGAGCGGTGGCGGAATTTATGAACCAGCATTTTACGCTTTGTATGCAGAACAAACTTCCGAAGTGGTCATTGTCATTCGCGGTACGCTCAGTATCAGCGACTGTATCACAGACTTGATATGCCATCCATCGAATGTAGGCTTGCAAAGCAGCGATTTCGAAGCAGACGATCTTCTCGCTCATCACGGAATTTTGCAGTCTGCATTGCGCCTGATCGAGCGCTTCGAGAAAAATGGGTTGATTGAAAGAATGCGAAATGACCAAGCATTGAGAGATAAGCCAGTGGTTATCGTCGGACACTCTCTGGGTGCGGGTGTTGCTGTCCTTCTGTGTATTCTTCTACATGACATGAGCGGTTTATCGTCCAGGGTAAGGTGCCTTGCGTATTCACCTCCAGGTGGCTTGTTGAGTCTGCCCCTATCGAAAATTTCATCATCGTACGTAAAAGCTATTTATGTTGGCGATGATGTTGTGCCGCGGTTAAGTAGAGAATCTGTGCGAGATTTGCGAGAGAACATCATAAAAGCTATTCATCAATGTGTTCGAAAAAAACTGACGGTCTTCTTTCATTGGAATGCACATTCATCTTTTTTCGTGAAAGCTGACAGCTTTAAAGAGTCTACTTCCCCATGTGAAGGGAAGCTTCACCCACCGCAAAACATCATCGCATTGAAAAGGTGCGAGACACAGGAATGTGGCTCATTTTCATGGTCGCTACTTTCTACTATTCCTTGGCTGACATACGTCGTGTTGCGCGCTTTGTGTAGACTGGCGCTCTGGCCTTTGATTGCATTATTCAATAAATTGAATTTTTTCGCGAACAAAGCTGTCCTCCCACAGGGCTTCGCTTGTGAAAGCCAGGTAAGAAGTGCCTTTTTTGCAGAGCAGGTCAATGTCGAAGACTATGATGAGCTGGGAAGAATCAAAATAGGAATGCCCATGTTTCTGGATCACCTACCGGGGGCAGTATCTCGAGCCATCGAAGCGACTGTCCACACTTTGTGAGGGCAGGTGGTTGCGTCCGCATGATATCGTTTGGATTCGGACATTTATCATAGCTTTATGTCAATTTTGCTTCTCCCTCGAGAACACCTTTAAAATAACACGAATCTGTCTCTTGTTCTTAACTGTACTGCGATGCCAACATTTGTAACCTATTTTGAGTCCGGTGAAGCACGAATTCCCGCACAAAATTAACTTTTTGATGCGCATTCAAGTTGACTTCTAGATTCTTCCGCACACGCTTTCACTTGTTTCAAGTGTATAACAGCTATGTGAATTGAAATCGATCTCTTTGACATGATTACTCATAAAAGTATCATAAAGATTGTATCAATATCGTACTTTCTTACCAATAGAATGGTCCGATGAGCGTTGAGAAAGAGAAATGGGCTGAAGCTCACCGCTACGGGTGCCTGAGCGCATCGCAGATGGGCTGTGCACTTGGACTTCGCGGATGTGTGAGTGACTTCATCCATTACGAGCGGGAGCTGAAGCATACGCACCTAGCGTTCAAAGGCAATGAATTCACATCCCATGGCATCAAAATTGAGCCCATCGCTCGTGGGGTGTATGAGTTTTATACTGGAAACGAGGTGCTTGATGGTGGTTTTCACGTGCACACAGAGCACACATTTCTCGGTTGCTCGCCCGATGGGATCATCATCAACACTGACGGAAGCATCGGCATCTTGGAGATTAAGTCTCCGTTCCACTCGCTGTACACCCCAGGCAACCCGAGCAACATGTCCAACGGGATACCGAAGGCATACATGTGCCAGATGCAGTGTCAAATGGAGATTACAAACACGGCGTACTGTGATTTTTTCGTGTATTTGCACGACACGCGGGACCGCGTCGCATGGCGGGTGAAGCGGAGCGCCGCGTGGTGGGCGTGGGCAAAGAGCAAGCTCATTCTCGTTAGCCGAGCGATTTCTGCAGAATCTGTTCCTGAGGCACTCCGAAGTAGAAAATTTTGTTTTCCCGCGTTCGACTTTGATACGATTGACGCGCACGTGCTCATCGCTTCAAAGAAACATGCAAATGTGTTTGGACCTGCGGCCCTCTGCGAGCCACGTGGGTACGCGCTGCACGTAGGGGATCACTGCTTTCTCTACGAAAAGGAAACGATTGTCTGTCGGAATGTGAGTGGATTCGCCATCTGCGGCACATCTTATCTTCAGGCAAGACCGGTACGAATAATTGAGAACGGCTCATCTGATGACCCGTACTACACAGTTTTTGATAGCGAGTATCATTGCATATACCGGGCCCTGGGTAAAAATCTATTTGCTCAAGATTCAGATCCCGATTCGGGTCACATAGTCCCTAGGCAGAGTACTTCGCCGCCGCGCAAGCGCTTACATGCCGAAAAAGACATTTCAAAGACTGAAATTGAGCGCATTCGACCGCTCTTGTTTTCCGTGCGGGATATCGGAGAATACTACGGATCCCTCAGTGGTGACGCAAAAATATTGATTGTTGAGGGCGTGATGAACGATGGACACAAGCCAGCCGTCGGCAGACTCCTCGAGCGAGTCATCAGTCGCTTCCATGCGTGCGCATACTGTACCTACAAGGATCTCATGCGGTGCATGCGACCGATCGAGAAAGATGAAGAAGAGTCATCAGAGCCGGACACCCAAGCGGATGATTCTGTTGCTATCGCCGATCTCAAAGCAAAATTAGTCAGCAGCGAGCTCGACTTCGTTCTCATTTTCGGCGAAAACGAGAGCGAATTTTTCAACTGGAAGCTGCTGCCATCGTGGAGCACTCCAACGCTTTTCTTACCTGCGTTTACATCGCTCCCACACCGGCAGAAATCGACCCTCAAAAAAGCGCCGGATAATGTCATTATGTGGAGCGATGGGTGCCTGCGACAGAGATGCCGCGTAATCAGCAGCTACTGGGGCTGATCGCATGTTTTTCACGCATAAAAGCGCACTTGAAGCACCAACGTTTCTAATTCCTTCGCATTGGTAGTAAATGTTTGATGTTTCGAGGAGACAAACACACTTCCCAGCACATGGCCTTCTGCATATTTTTCGGGAGACCGCATCGAGCACCATGGACATGGCTCGCACGTTGGCCAAGGAAAGAACGTTGAATAACAAAAAAATTCTCGCATGTGGCGCGGGCATGCAGACAAACGGCCGAGGGACAAAAGGTTCAACATGGGCATCACCATCTGGAAACATTCATCTCACTTTTGCCATCCCGACGCCAATGATAGACGCGTGTGCTAGCTGTGGCGGACTGCGCTATTTTTGGGCACTGAGCGCTTTATGTGCTCTTAATACAATTGAAGCGCATTCATGTGCATTTTCGAAGCGTGCACTGTCTCATCCACATGTTTTCGAGGGCGCGTTTCAGCTCAAGTGGCCCAACGACGTCCTCTTTAAGAAGAAGAAAGTTGCTGGCGTGCTGATCGAGCAGTTTGAGTCCTGGTTCCTACTTGGCTTGGGCGTCAATATTCTTCATGCACCAAAGATTGCTGACGGCGGACGACCGGCGGCTTGCATGGCTGACGTGATGCGATTGGCACCATGGCAGCGGGAAAACATCGATATATTCGCACTCTCAAAGCAGTATAGCAGGTATTTCACACAAACTTTACGTCAAGTTCTCGTTGAAAACCGCATATTCTCCGTACATCGACGTGAACATGTCGATATTGCGTGTCCGGATGATCTTCTCGATGTGTACCGACAAAAATTAGCTTTTGAAGTTACATATAGAGACAGAGCGGACACTGCGTTGCGCTACAAGCCTGTGCGCATTCAGCCAAGTGGAGCGCTGGTGTGTGCTGAGCACAAGAGTGGTACACTTAGGGAGTTTGAGCATGAGTATCTTTTTTAGATAACTTTTGGAATGCGAAATCGCTCGAGGCATGTGGCAGTAGGATCTCTACCGCCATTGTTTGAGATCTACTTCGAGATTGTTAATACTTCGTGCCATGTACATGCGTCATCATTTCAAGGGTTGACATTGGTGAACATTTCACCTATATGAGTTTGTTTCCAATCATTGAAATGCAAGTGCAAATCTATCGCGAATACTGTAGAAATTGACCTCATCGCTCTGCCTGAAACCGATTGCCATACTTCACAGGACAGCTAAACTCACACAAAGTCATCCGATTCCATTTTCTTGGTACATGGAGCTCACTTGATGCGCACATGCATCATACGATATTATTGTAGAAAGGCATGCGTGATACACATCGAGCCGAGCATGTAATCAATACATCAAATATTACATTCTAGCGCTCATCTTACCGGCCATCGAAGGCCTCTGGCGCGGTCGCTCTTTTTTCGAAAATGAGCCTGGGGTCGGTGATTTCGACGCCGTAGACGTCGTTCACCAGAGTTACACCGCTATTCTTTAAGTCGACCATATAGAGCTCCTCTGGAAGGTCACCGAGAACTGCTTCGCTCGCAAAGTTATTCGAGCCTAGCATGCACTTCTGCATGAGCGGCGAAATGTATGGCATGAATACAGTGCCTTCAAAATGGTTGAACTGGGCATCGAAAATTCGCAGTGTGTCTGGCACATGCTCGAAGCTCAGTGTGCCAAAAAGATCATTGTGTGCCATGTGCAGCCCTTCGAGCTCCTGTGGCAATTTCGTGATGTTGACGCTGCCTGAAAATTTGTTGTTGGAAAAGCTCAAGACACGAAGCCGAGGCGGCAGCTGCGTGAAGTCAAGACTTCCCGAGAGCATATTACCTTGAACATTAAGGGTTCGCAATGACTGGGGGAGATCAATTAGGCAAATTTCACCTGTAAAGGAATTATGGGGCACACTCAGCTCCTGCACGCTGTGCAAGTTGCCCAAATCAAGAGTTCCGATAAAAGCACAGTGTATAGCTCGCAGAACTTCAAGCGTTGATGGCAGGTGCGCAAGTTTGAGATGGCCTCCAATGTTTTTATGAGACCATTCGATACGCAGGACGTTTTTCGCGCGGTCACAGGTCACACCAGGCCACTTCGTGATCCCAAGGAATCCACTCCTTCCGAACCAACCGCTAGTTCGAAAGTCTGATTGGTCCCGGACATGAGCGATAAGCATCTCCATGAGCATCTGCTGTGGGTAGTTCATTGAAGAAACCTTTGAAGCCTTCGAGTGGTCCGCACACATCGTGAAAACAAACATGTGTATGAAAGCGGCCATTGCAGAACTAGATTAGAGATTGAAGGTGTATGAAAGGTGTCATCACACGGGTGGTAAAACAAAAAAAGGAATTCCTTCATTCATGACGATAAACCGTTATACATCTATGCCAAATACTTCGATGTATGCCAATACCTTGCCAATCATGAAAGGCAATGATTGCAGTGCAGTTTGGGCTGTTAACCACCAATGTAGATCAAAGTGGAATATTCCCCTAGCGCTCGCTTCGGAGAAATTCTCGCATCGCTTTCGATGGTTCATTCATTGCATTTTTTACTTTTTCACTGTCGCTCTTCGTGTCATCCGGGGGCATGCCAGTCTCTGCGGCACCTCGGCGCTTCGAAATGTCTCGCTTGTCTGTCATCCCCGGTACCTTGATTTCCACAGGCCTATTTCGGGTCACGAAGAGGTAGTTCGCCCATCGCTTCTTTGCGTTGGCACATTCGTCGACGCGTGCCCCAGTCGGTTCATTCGCGCAGCTTTTTGCGTAGCCCATGCAGAAGTTCATGCATCTCTCTATCTCTTGCTCCACGTCTTTTTTTGCCGCCCAGTTCCGGTACATAAACAAAAGGCTTGTATCATCTTCATACTTGACGAAGCGCTTCGTCTCATGCTTGCACTTGGATTCACACGTGGCAACGTGCTCTGTATTCATTTTATCCCAAAAGTAAAAACAAGGCTGTGGCTCTATGAATCAATGGCACAAAACGTCTTACTGAATGGTGAATTATTCTTGTGCCAAAGCCCGCATAGCAATGCGGTTGTCAAGGACTTGCTCATCTTGAGCGAAAGAAATGGGCACGAGGTTTTTGTCAAAGGCTCGATCAAGCTCGATTCTTTCGAGTTTCTCTGGTAGCCCATCGTTATCAATAATGATACGCTGAAACACGTTGCCAGATAGAAAAGCTTCGCGAAGCTCAAGTGCCAGGTCTATAAGATACACTGTCCCGCAGATCGCATTGTTTCGCAAGTCAATAAATTCGAGGGGTTCGGGCATTATTGAGAGATTGATGAGCCCGCGAAGTTCACAGGAGTTAAGTCGCAGATCTCTCAGCTTTTTCGGGAGGAGCCGAGCTTTTAAGTCAAAGCCGATCACCTGATGCGCCATGTTTACGCTCTCAAGCGTCGAAGGTAGCCATCGCAGATCAGGCCGCCGTATCTCGACGACAGGAACACTCTGGCCCTTTGATCGAAGAAATGTTTTTTCCCAATGCAGGGCAGTGACGAAATCTTCCGCACACGCAACATTTTTCCACTCGCACGGACTCTGCGAGAATCTCGTCAGATACAGAAGACCGCTTTCAAAGAGGATGTCTATTGCGGTGTGTCATCATGTTCGGACACCCGTTGGAAAATTTTTCTCATCGTGTTCGGACACTTTCTTCTTGAAATCCCTATTGAACGGATCGTTGGCAAATTTTTCGCATCGTGTTCGGACACCCATATTTTCGATATTTCTTTTCAGCAATTTATTTGCAGCAATGAAGGGGCGATATGCAATGCATGAGCGACGAGGCATCGAGCGCATGTGATGGTTGGCTCTCAGGCGCGAAGGACACCTGAAGCACAACACATGTGAGATGGATAGAACCCCTCTTTATGCTTGAAAGGCCCCCTTATCCCCCCTTACAAAAAAATTTCTTTTCCATAGCAAAAATGACGGATTTTTCAAAAAGATGGGGCGAAAATCGAAAAATTTGCAGATTTGCAAATTTTTTCATCAGGGATTCATTAAGAAAAATTTATTGAAAAAAAGGGTGTCCGAAAGTGATGAGAAACCGCATATGAGCTCTTCGTTTCTTCTCCAGCGCAAAAGATTTCCCATAGACATGAGCTGGCGCTGCAGCGCTTCATCCTGCGGGCCATCAGCACCGCACACCGGCATAACGGATGTCATGAGAAAATGCATTGAACGTCTAATTGAAGTATTTGAAGTAAGTTTACTACATTTTTAAGTGTGGCAGAGCCGGAAGCCTACACGTTCATGAAGCCCACAAGGAAGTTGTATCAATCTAAATATTCGCGGCCATTAACGACCCAAGGTTTGAGTTTGTAGTCGAACTCATCACTGTCCATGCATTTTACGACGAAGCCCTTCTTTCCCATCTGTGTGTCCAAATAGATAGCTTTTAATGCGTGTGGCAAACGCAGGTTCCACACGTACCCGCGTACAAGCTGGTTTCGCGTCAGATCTATGGTGCGCACTCCCGCTGGAAGACTGAAGAAATTGACTGTCCCTGAGAAATAGTTCGAAGCGAGATTTAGGTGTATGAGGACAGCAGGCAGAGTTTTTAAATTCAAGCAACCTCGCAATCCACAGCGGCTCATGTTTACGCGGGATGAGAACCGAGGAAGAAAACGAGTTTCGAAGGGCCCGTGTGCACAGCCTTGGTCTCGAATATCAATATTGGCTGCATACGGTGGAAGCCATCGGAGATCAAGCGCACGAGGACGGATGTGCAAGCCATATGCCTCACTGACTCCGTTTGGCCAAACAATACTCACCACGTGCTTCGCGGCGCAAGTGATTCCACTCCATGCGCATGCTTCACCAGAATTCTCAGGTGCTGCAATTATGTTCGTCGCAAGAAGAATGGCTTCGGGCTGAGGGTATGTCCTCACATTACTGATATCGATAAGCTTGCACATGATTTGATGGTCAAATTCACAAGTGATTGTGTTTTGATAAGGGCCGGCACTCTGGAAGAGTAGATGCTGAAATGTGGCGCACAGAAACATAAAATGTAAGTAACGACTATAATCACAGAACGAGCCTTACATTTAACTGATAATTACGAGCC
Source organism: Perkinsela sp. pyNocScin1 (assembly GCA_964019655.1). Classification (NCBI taxonomy): domain Eukaryota; phylum Euglenozoa; class Kinetoplastea; order Prokinetoplastida; family Perkinselidae; genus Perkinsela; species Perkinsela sp. pyNocScin1. The sequence goes on from CAXHTR010000001.1 coordinate 1,147,338, forward strand.
AGTTTTAACGTATTATGGAAAAATGGCTATCATTAGGTACGATAAATGACACAAGAGGTTGAAAGTTCAGTAAAAATCTTTCAAAATGAAGAAAGGACCGTCGAGTACACATATCTGGCTCTTAAATTAGTGTATCAATGGAGCGAATACTTCGTCACATACGCTCTGTCGGATGAATGCACTTCCACCTCGAATCGATGCATAACACGCTACTTGGCCCTCACGGTTAGGAATGCACTTGCATTGAATCATTATCAATTTCGACGATTTGGCATGTACGACCTCACCGCTCATCCATATGACATAGTAGCCTTGCTCTTGTACGGACCCGTCCAAGCGGCGAAGCTTGTGTTCCTTTGGATCGAGCATCATAGACAAGCTGGTCGAATGTTGTGTGAGTTTCTGCAGGAGCTCCTCGATATCGTCGCTATCGATGGTCAGGTGCTTCGACAGCTCCCACAATGATTTCGGCGAAGTAGAGCTCTCGTCAAGTATCTTCCACTGTGATCCGAAAGCCTTGGCCGTTGTATCCGAGCCGAGCCTTGTAGCATTCAGAAATGTCAAGGTAGGCAGAGCGTATCGAGGGATTTTGATCGAGAGAGCTCCTGGGCCCTGCACATCCAAAAAGTCGTCAAACGGGTTGAATACTTTCTGAAATGCCCTATTCTCTTCCTTCAAAGTGTATTCCATATGGTGCGTCACGGAAGCACAAGACTTTATTGAGTATATATCGAATTCTGTGTTGATCTTGAAGCAGATGGCAAGACATCGAGTCTCGCCCGGCGTGATCATATCAATGGTGGTGACAAAGTCAGGCTTTGATTGTAATGGCCAGTCACATCCACTGAATGCCATCTCGATCTGTATATTTTGAGCTGTGCAACCGTTCATATCGATACCAATAGGGGCATGAGCGACGCTTATATTGTTCGTGATTCGGTAAAATAAGACAAAATGGGTTTCACTCAAATGAGGGTATACTTCGATATTGAAGTCCTGGGCAGAAGTAGGGTCAGTGAGTTGAAAGAATAACGATTCTGCTGCATTTCTCTCAAAATTGCCAACAAACGATGAGAGTTTTGTGTCTGCCAAAAGGCTATCAAGGGGGTCATCTTGATATGATTTTGGTGTATTTTCCATACCTTTAGCGCTCGCTATGTCATTTACTTCCGCAGTAGAAGCTTCTTGATGCAATTCCTTAGGCAAATAAAGTCTTACTTCACTGTCAAAGAGCTTAAGGGTCGTTAAAGAAGGAAGTCTATCTGTGTCTCTAATTTGAGTAATGATCTTCTTCCACATGCCCAGCAAGAACTTGGCTAATTTTGCTTCGCGGCCGATCACTGAAACTTCGGGAAATCCCAGCTTTTGGCTACTTGGCAGAGCGGCAATATGATCGAAAAACTGTTCACAATCATCGCTAATCCCGATCCTTTCTGAGCTAGGGGCAGATTCATGGAGATAAGTAGCGCGTGCAATGAGCCCCATTGAATGCAGTGTAACTCTTTTCGATTGGGCGTCTGCATGTAGGCTAAAATAGCGCTTGAGGCTCCTGAGGGCGTATAAAGAACATTTCCAAACTAGTGCCTTGTCGGTTCCGAAAGAATGATTCCGCTCGTGCGCAAAAGTAATGTCTGATCCATTGAGAGCTTGATGTAATTTGTGCACAACTTCAAACTCTTTTTGTGTTATGGCTAAGCAGTTAAGCAAAACAACCTTTGATGACATGCTTTCGATAATTGAGTCAAGAGAATTCAAGTTATCGAGATCAGAGCAATCATCCAAAATGACTGTGGATGCTTTTATGAGACCCATGAGTAGAGGGGTGCACCGAAGGGTGTTGTTATCCGCATGAATGGCCTTTCCACGCATCAATGATTCAATGAGACTGCCAGCATGGTTCACCAGGGTAATTTTCTTTTTTATGCTTGAGCAAACCTTCAAAAGTGAAAAGTACAAGTCAGCAATCAAGATAGCATATTGCTCGCTCCTTGAGACCAAATATGCTGCATGACGCTCAAGGCTCTTGAGAAAAGCTGTAAGCGAAGAGTCTTCATCATTTTGCTGTTGCAGCATTGATTCGAGAGCACACTTCAGGACATTGAGACCGTGCGTCGCCTCTGAAATATCGGCATCTGTTTCCACATTGTGTGGAAGAGAATACAAGATTATGCTGAGAAAGTTCATTAAGATAGCGTCGTTACTCTGAATTACGCTACTGATCAAACTTTGCTCGATTTCGCTATGATTTCTGGATGTGAGTGAGGTGCACAAAAAGATAAATTTAGTGCACTCTTTGACGATATTTTGAGGCATGATATCCACCCACTTAGCAACGGTCTCAGATAAAACGCACAGTATTGCGGAAACTTCTGTGGAAGAAAGGGAATTCGAAGAATCATTTTCGTGCAATTTCAGTAAGTCAAGCATGCGTTGCACAACCAGCGAGACTGATTTTGATGAGATTCGACGCTTAGTTGCTGCTCTGTCTTCAAGCTGTACAAGCAGCTTCGCAGACTCCACCGCAACAAGAACATCAACATGGAGGAGACACCCATGTAAGAATTGGGACATCGAAGACATTTTGAGCTTTTCAGACACTTTGCTATCCCATAGATCTTGGCTTACTGCACCGCTTGTGTCATGAAGGGAAATGCTCCTCAAAATTTTGATCATCACTATCAGACTCAAAGGTGTAAGGGATGCTTCATGATCAAGCTGCTCACCAGAAACAAACGTATCGTCATAATCCGAAGCAATATGTCCCATACAGCCCCTTTTCATGAAAAGGGAAGCTTGACCTTCTACAACCATTGATGTGAAGGGGATTTTTGAAGTTATCATGCCTTTTGAGCTTTGAATATCGAGACAGTATGTCAAAGATAGGAAAATATGCTTCAAATCGTCATCAAGATCATCAAAACGTTTCAAGCCTATGCCCGCCAGATTTTCAGACCTTTCAATCATAGAACGATATTGTATCGCTCTTTTCTCTCGCTCGGCAGAATCGTTTACGCCGATTGGGCAAGAAAGAGATTGATGATGGTGATGTGCACCCAAAATCAATGTCAATAGAACTGCGGAACAAAAGTGAGAGGCTTTGGTATCTCCCGATGCAAATGCTGCTTGAATAAATCTATCAAGGGACTCGGGAAGCGCAGTTTCTGATAGAATGTTGGTATTCATTTCGTTATCAGATGATTTTATCGTAACAATGCGCATAAGCTTTATCGCATCACCTTTCAGATATTCAAGAATGCCATGTAGAAAGAAATTTTCAGAATCTATGTGCGGTGCAATGAGCTTATTCAGCATGTCCTTGTATTGGTTATTTACTGTAGAAACTTGGCTCATTAAAGAATTCAGAACTATAAAGCTGACGGACGGTGACCGATAACAGTCCGTAATCAGCGAAGAAGTCAGCGTGTATACAACCTTTCTCAATGCAATATTGATATTTGTACTTGTTGCACTTACAAGGCACTGACTTTTCCATGATGCGTCCTTGTTTGATTGAGATAATGATGGCATGAAAACAGGCTTTGCCTCTCTTTCAAATAGTTTGATAACACTCAGAAAGGTTTTATCGATAACGTCTCCTCCATCATCGTCAAAAACGTGCCCGCTATCAGATTTCAAGCGTATTAGAATATGCAAAAGCTTTTCATACAGTCTACAGGAATGCTTTGAAACCTCATCTATACAAGCAGGAATGGAATCAAAGAATACGAGCTCATTACTCGGATGAGACTTTTTCGACATATCCAATGCGTAATGGGATTCTATTAAGAAAAGGAAGAAAGGATAGAAAGCATGCACAGTTTTCACAGTTGATTGAAACCTATGAGAAAATATAGCGCCTACACACTGTTAATCTGAATGATTCCAAACAATGCCCGTATCTAATGATCATTCGTTCTATAATGAGTAAAAATTCTATCATCTCGAATACCTACACAAGTAACTACAATCTTGGCTATTCAACTTAAATTTTGACGTCATTAGAGCCGTGCACAATTGATCTGAGACTGTTCCAGGAATTTCACTGCTGAACATGAGATTATGTTCACGGCTCATTCATTCTGGCTCATTACAAATGTAGAGCAACGCGATTTCAGGTATATTGAGCGCATTGACAAACCAGACCATATAAAACAAAATGTCGAATCACTTGAAAATAATGAGTAAAATTGAAGTAAATATTAACCTTTCGCATCGTACTCGCACACATCTGTATGCTAGGCTAAAAGGGCCATTAATTCATTTCAATTCTTCCGTCAGTGTACAACAGTTTACCCAGGCTGAATTTGATGGTACATAGTGAAGCTTTACCCTACTGAAAACTCTACGTGAAATTGAAACTCGGAAACACGCCTCCTGTTGGGTTGTCTCACAGGTAGATATTTATAACAATGCGCCTCCGAAAAATTTGAATAGTCTCCACAACTTTGGCCGACACTTATGAAAACTGTGTTATTTAGGAGTTCGAATACCAAATCCATTTACTTTTTCTAAAGGGTTCCTTATGTTCTACAAGTCTGAGCTTTCTACAAAAATCCTTGTTCCGGCGATCTACCTTGGACCAAATCTCCATGAAAGCATTAAAGCAATTCTATGCAACAAAGTAGAGGGAAAAGTAGAGCTAGAGCACCACTCCTTCGTCATAGCAGTTGTTGATGTGCTCTCTTTGGATACAGGAAAAATTCAGGAATCAGGAGATGTGCTTTTTGTTGTTGATTATGAAGCTTTGGTTGAAATATGTCATGTGGACGAAGTTGTTCATGGAGTGGTTGAAAGCATCATGCCTCCAAGTACAGTAAAGTTGCGAATAGGCGCTCTCCATTCTAGGCTACGATTAATATCTTCAAAATCTTCTGGAGAAGAATATAAGTATGATCCAGATATTAAGGGACTCATCGGGACCCATGGTGAGTCCGCTTTCAAAGAAGGTTCAGTTGCAAAGATCCGCATCACGAGCTACACAGTACCTGCAAATACGATCAAAGTCATCAGTGAACTCGTGTAAAAGCCATTTAGTGAAGCTGAATCATTTCATTGTGTCTGATTTCGGGTGATCTTGTTTGCATACACGCCAGGTTGAATTTCTTCATCTCTAAACTTCTTTGCTTTCTTTATTTATACTCATACAATGCAGAACTTAAATGTCGACTCTATCATTGCCTACTTCAATAGTCCACTGACATCTGACCATCATATTCTTCTCGATAAATTACACGCCAATAACCAGATTGTTCACAATTTTGAACAAGCAGAGCTGCAAGCTCTTATCAACTTTGCACTAAAAAGTAACGATACATATTCGACAAGAGAGGTTTTGCGACTGTTTCTGAAGTGCAATTGTCATCGGCTTGCGATGTTTGATGATGATCTGGTCCCTTATTTCTTATCCTGTACTTCTCATAGCTCTCCCGAGATTCGTTTTTTCTCGGTGTCCAATTTGGCAATTATGAGTGAAAAATCCGAGCGCGTTGCTGAAGAATTCTTTAGAAATACAAATTACCTGAGCAGCTTTATGGATCTCATCAGAGATGAATCTCTCAACGGTGAGATCAGGCAACAGGCCCTTATTTTTCTACGTGATATTTCACGGGGACAAGAACTTGATTCTCTCGATCCGTTTGAGAAGTGCATCGATGGTCTTTTGGGTGTCCTATGCACTGAATGCATCGCATCACAGGAGATAAGCCTCGTCGACACCGCTCTGAAAATCATCTTGCTGTGGCTCACATCGAAAAAAGTGAAGCTACATCTCATACAGAAGGATGCCATGGACGCACTGCTTGAGCTCATGGGAAATTCAATGTTTCATCAGCTGCCATCAAAAACGATATCAGCCTACTTTGCGATAATCAATGAGCTCCTATCCTGTCACAAATCTGAAGTTTGTTCCATCCTCATGGACAAAAATTTTCTCAGCTCAGTCGTCAAACTTCTCATAGAGTCATTAGACAGCCCTGAGACTGCCAAGAAGGCTTCTTTATGTCTTCGAAATCTTGCACTTTATTCTGATACGTTCGTTATCGCAATCGGACATGAACAGTACATCAACGATTTGACGTATGCCGCAACAAGCAACGAATGTAATGAAACTGCAAATGAAATTACATTTCTCTTATGCTGGATTATGGCTCAAAGCTCAGAAGCAAAGCGGGTTTTTTGCTTCAGCCCCAAGTCTATCGAAATGATCTCCACATCTATAGTCAAAGAGTATGAGACCGAAAAGTTTCGCCCACACTCCCTGGTCTTGTTGCACGCGTTCCTTGAGAAGAATATGATCATGAAAAATTCTTTATCAGATTCTGTAACTCATTCAGGAAAGAGCTTTCTTTCCTGGCTCATCGATTGTCTGCGAGTATGCTCTCATGCTTTCAGTGATGAGGACAAAGACACTTTGAGCAGCAGGTCTATTTTTTCTCTATGGATGTTTCGGCTCGTAATGGTGTGGCTGGATGATTCAGCTATCGCGGTACATCATGCAACAAGCATTGTTGAGCTCGTTGCCGGAACTTGCCATTTCCTGTCCAGTGCACTACAGCCATTGAGCAATTTCACGCGGATTTTTCACACACTCGCATTTTTGACAACTGTGAACCTATTCCACACAACACATGACATGAAGTGGATAGATTTGATAAAAACTGAGATGCGGATATCATCGATTAGCGCATGCTGTGAGCCTTGCCTAAAGACAGAATACGAAAAGCCTGGCTATGCAGATAGCCACCAAACTGAGATCCTGTTCCCGATTTCTGCAACATTTCAGCGCAAAATGCAGACAGTCTATGCAACTGCGGCTGTCTATATTTCATCACAACCACAACTTACGGAAAACCCTTCAGAATCCGATGTTCGTCTCGATGAGTCGGTTGCTCTTCATGAAAGTTCTACTGCTCAATGTGCTGAACCATTTGCCACATCAGAAGAAACAAATAACGACGAAAGTACAGTGTCTTCATATTCATATGTTCCCACGAGCCATGATCTTCCCGAAAGTACTCAAGATCATTCCACTTTAGAGGCCATTCAAAGCAATGATACGGGCGCCATCATATGCCCTTTACCAACATTGAGTGAGATTCGGGATTTAGACTCTCTACACCTCCGCTTTGAAGCGATGAAAGTAGGGCATGCGGAAGAGATCGCACTCTTAAAGAAAGAGATGGCTTTGCTCAGAGAAGACTTTGAGCAGCAAAAATCCCACACTTTGAAGCTTCAGGCTCGTATTGAACAAATATCTTCGTTTCAAAACTTGTGAATGCATCGCGAATCTAAATGATATAGTAGAGTTATGTAAAGTCTAGCCAAAAGTTTTTTCAGCACCTTTTCGTAGAATTAAGTATGATTCTGCTTGCTTTCTGCATGCGATTTGCTCCTGCTCAGCAAATGATGTGTGTAGAAAAAGATCCAGTCACTGCACAAAACATCGTAGCCATTCCTTCATGCCCAAGAGAAATGTACCTTAGCCATGGAGATACGCACAAATGCTCACTTCCAGATGTGCTACACGTTGTACTCAATGAGGATGGCACGAAACTTTTTCTTCCTGAATGTGCTGGAGATGTAATTAAACTATGCAGGCGGATTTTGATCGCTTTACAGCAAAGTATCTTCGTTACACGAATCGATGTGCTGTGCGAATCTTCTGATGAGCTTGAATTCTGGCAAAATGGAGAAAAAGTTAATGATGGTGAATCACGCGTAGCCTTATGGAATTTCGCTTTGCCCTATTGGAAGCTATTCACCCAGTATACCGCACGTCTTTGGAATATAGAGAGGCCCGCAGCAAACAAATTCCATTTTTCGACCGAGATGCCATCCTGTGAAGTAGCCAAAGGTAGTTCTCTGACGATTCGCCGAAAAATCCCAGAAGCCGATCGCCAAATCAACATCATTGTTGCATGCAATCAGCATGTGGATCGCCAGACTATCAGCCTGATTATTGTGTTCTTAGCTCTCACGTTGCTTGGCCCGTTTATATTGTGCAACCCCTTAAGCCGAACACTTATATGCGTCATCTTTGGATCGCTTGTGGCTCTCATGCTATTTTCCTACTTTATTTTTCGTGACGTCACTCGCACAACACTTGGACGTATTGGGGTCGCAACCGCGGTATTTTTCGGCTCTATAGGTGCTTTTAGTGAAGGACTTGTTAGAACCATAGTCCCATGGGTGATCTCAAGTGCACGAAACGATCGCAGCTTGCAGTTTGGCGGCATAGCTACTGGAGTAGCTGTCGTTGCCGTATTCCGCTATTTCAACTTACAAAAGTATATCATGGCTTTATCTTACGGACTGTTACGACTTCTTCAAGCGCTCGTTCTTGCATTCGCATTTTCAAGCAACAAAGCACTATGCATTTCTTCTGTAGTGGTTCCAATATCCATGCTCGCCGTGAGTTTTCTCGCACGAATCGCTTTCACGAAAAATTATGGATCTGCGAAAGATTCTTTCCCAGCTTACGTTTACAAAGAATCAAACGCTGCTCTCCATCACGTTTCCGACACGCTCACCGGAACACCAGATGAAAAAATGATGAAATACAACCTCGAGGGTAGAATACATACAAGGAGACAGCTTGAAAAGCTAAGTGAAGATATTCGAGCAAATGTCAAGGTTGTGACTCGAACCTATGATCCGAATTCTATAGCTCACTGGGCAGGGGTTGGCTAGGGATGTCGGGCCCGAGCTTGCAATAGTTTCAACTCGAAAAGGTTCTAAGAGCAAACAATATTAACCTTAATCTTGGCCATCATTATGTTTCAAAATGATAACAAAGCGATCAGTGTGCTTATGCCGCTTTGTTTTGCCTCCAAAACTTGATAAAGTTATCAAGAATTTCAGCAAAGTAGACTTTCGACGAGGGGAGAGAACATTGCGAAAAAGGGACCTTGTCTTTGAGTACCCAAAGAGAAATATTTATAAGTCGAGAGACTACGCTCATGCACAAGCGAATTACATGGTGGATGTGATGATGAATGTTCCCGAAGAAACACGGAGCCAGTTTAGGCAATCTGTACCCTCTGATTCCAAGCCCCCAAATTCTGACGTGAAGCGAGGTAAACAATCGCTGATGATCATGCAAAACCTTTGTCCCAACCACACAAGCTCACAGTACAACTATAAGCGTGCAGTGGAGGTACAAGCGGAGCGCATCACGGCGTTCGCCAAAAAAATCCGAGCTCCATGGCGGCGAGACTTCACCCAAGGTCATCAGAATAAAATCTTTTGAATACCTTACCAAAACCGTAACTTTGGGAGGTTCAGCGTACAATTGTCTTTTTTTCATTTTTGTAATGTGATATGCGAAGTAAGGAAAAGTACTGTGTAATTTGTGATCCCACCAATGAATGTCCTGCGAATGATCTCAACTGTGGGCTTTCAAACTGCGAACATGAGTTTCATTATGAGTGCATTCAGAACTGGGTTACTAAAAGAGTCAGTACATGCCCTGTATGCCGGGCAGATGTAAAATCGTTACGCCGAACTGTAGTAGTTGGAGGCGAGCCCCAAATTTTCCTTGTCAAGGTAAAAAAGAAGCTCTTCGAAGAGGACGAAAGTGACATTTTGTATGTCGTACAGTTTCTCTCCGATAGCGAAGATGGACTGGATGATGTTATATGTCATATTTGTTTGGACAATGACCGTGGTCATGAGCTCATGCTTTGCTCGTCACGGGGCTGTGAATCAGCAGCACACTTCGACTGCTTAGACCCTCCCCTCGACCGTGTTCCTGACGATGACTGGTTCTGTCCGGCGTGTGAATCAAAAGATACCGAGCGAGATGCACGGGTTACTACTCTATCGCCGAATATGCATGCATCACCCAATGAAGAATCCGAATTACAGATTTTAGAAGAAAAACGTACTGTAGATGAGCCCCGAACGACAACTGCATCTTCTCTCAACGACCTGGAACATCATTTTCAAGAAGTCTTTGCACAACCAGAGGATACGCAAAGAAAACCTTCAGCAGGGCGACTATTGCTGGATACACCAGAGAAAGGTACACCGCAAAAATATGAAGTTATTGACGATACGCCACCCCCGACTCGTCAGCCCATCTTTGATGCGGCCCCTCAGAAGAAAGTATCGGGAAGTGATAGTAGTGCTTCCGTTGTAACTGCATGGAAAACGGTAGCGCCTTCAATGACGCAAGCTCCACGCATACAAATCTCAAAATCCACCTCTGGTATAACACAAGATCGAAGTCTTCGTAGCGACCAATTTCAGCATATCATTGATAACTATCGATATCAGCATCCAACGCCTAGCATCGGAGGAAATGTGAATCGCAATATCGGGTTCACACCTGCGAGACAGATAAATGGCTCTGAGATTTCGCTTCCTCCGACCATTCAGTCAGTACGAGCTCCTGCACCGCATCGATCCTTTCCCATTCATCGAAGCACTGCAGATACAAAGCCATATGAATCACCTAAGCGTAAGCGGCAGCCACTGAGCGAAGAAGCCCTCACAGAGCCAAGCATTGCTCATGAAGTTCGTGAGTCACTGAAAACTCTTATCCGCAACCATTCTATTGCACCCCAAGATGCTGTCGTGCTATTCAATGAGGTGATGAAAAGTCTCAAAAACCAAAGGGCTATTGTGACACAATCTAAAATTCATCAAACTGTTACCAAATGTTTAGCGCAAAGTAGGTCGAAAGGCTAGGATTATTAGCTCATATGGAAATTTTCGAAAAATCATCGTAGCGCGAGACAATCTAGATAATTTGCAGTCTTTCTGAGGCCTGTTGGCGGCATTTCCGGGGACTCAATCACTCGCCATCGATCCTCGAACTAGTAGCACGTTGTCAGCCTAATTCGGTTTGGTGTATTATCAGAGCATTGTAAGCATTGGTAATGCTTAAGACCGTCTCACTCACCGGCTATTTAATGGCAGAAAATAGAGTGGCTCTTGATTTATCTAGATTTCATATGAATGCTTCGCGTTTCTAGAGCTCTGCTACGCCGAAAGAATGTCCCGCAACAGGTTCCACTAACGTATGAATCTTCACAAGAAGCGGGCAGATCATTCGAGCGGAGAATGCAAGATAGTAGGTTTGCGATGAAGGGTGGGGTCTCTGAGAGCAACCAGGGCGATTCACAAAGACTAAAGAGTCACCTTCTTCGTAATGAAGTGCACCCACTCAGTGATACCAAGATGCAAGACTTCGGCCATCCGCTGGAAACTCCGCACAGCGGAGTAGAAATGGCTGAGAGTGAAGATACGTCGACTTACACTGAGCAAGACGCGCATAGCGGGGACACAGAAATGCGAAAAGCAATGATTTTTCGGAACATGCTTCTGGACCGTATTGCGTCTGAGAACCTTTACGACATTGTAAAAAAGAACCCTGCAGTATACTTCAACAGAGCTCCATTTATCGACCCGAATGAAGGGTTTCGAAGAGCAGATATTTTAAAAAAACTTCAAAAAGCAGACTTTGACATTGAAAAACTCAGCAAAGGCGACTTAATTAAGGGGTTCAAGCTGGGAATCATCAGTGCAGACGACTTTCTTCCACCACAGAGGGAAACAGGTGGTGATGCTGCTGTGCAAAAAGTGGAAGAAAATATTGATGCAGAAGGAACAGACATTCCATGGGAGCTCGTAGCGATGCAAAGCGAATTTCGTGCCATGCTTCTTGGTGAGCCTACACTTGATTCATCAGTATCTATTCTGAAAGGCAAGCACATAACAGACCCTCGCCAATTTACACAAGAGGACCTCAGCCGTATTCGTGAATGGGATAAAGGGCAGTCAGAGCGTGAGCTTCTAAACTGTGCCATTGAGTCACAACAAAAGATTCTTTCCATTCACCAGGATGTTGACGAATCCTCGAAAATTCTTCAGAAAGCGAAGCAAGAAGTCTTGGAGGACGAAAAATACCAGGATGGAATCCAAGAAATTCAGCAAGAGGGACAGACTGGATGGGATAGATTCGCTGAGAAGAAAAATGCCCGTCCATGGAAAGCAAGTGCAGCAGACAAGGTTTTATACTACGGTGACACAGTTTCCAAGGTTCCTAAAAAGGGAAGCTATAACATTCCTGCTGTCTACGAGCAGAGTAAAATGAATAAGCATGATGCAATCAAGAAGAATTACACTCATTTCCGCGTCTTAAAATCACGCGACGTCAAGAATAGCGGTAAGAGCTCTCTCACGAGACACATTCCTGACTAATCAAGCAATCATACACAATTCCATCTTGAAACGGGTTGCATATTTACTTAAATTGACATTTTATTAACTATTTTAAGAATGGGTCTTGATGGTGGATCACTTCCCAATCGCCGAGAGTATCTGGTGAAGACGAGGGCTGAAAACAAAACATCGCACCGAGCGGACTTTCGAGAGCGCTCAGAAACACTGTGGACAAAGTGCGCTTTGTCTGGGAAGCCTTTGTGGGAGCCTATTGTCGCCTGTTCGAGAGGTAATCTTTACCGGAAAGAAAGTGTCCTGAAGGCGCTCATCAAGCGAAAAGTACGAGCTGGCGATTCCGGAAGGAAGAAAGTGGATAAGATTCAGCACATTAGATCGATGAAGGATTACGTGAACTTGCAGATGCAAGTAAATCCAACAAAATACAGCCTTGCAGTAGATGGAGAGGATGCGGCTTTCGCGGATGATCGAGCAATGGAAAACTTTTGGATATGCCCACTCTCGCAGAAAGTTGCAGATAGCGTTACGAAGTTCATCTTTTTTTCTCCATGTGGGCATATGATGGCTGCAGAGTGCGCGCGAGCGAAAGGTGCTGACGGTATTCCATGCGCTGTGTGTGGCATCGCCGGCGCATACTTTTTCATCAATCCAGATATATCTGACTTGGACAGTCAGCAGAAAAGGTTCTCTATCCATACGAAGCAGACTCACGCGGCCAAAATAGCGTAGCTTATTCCCAATATGGTGAATATGAAATTTAGTGTGATTGGATTCTTTGACGATGCGTAAGATTGAAGCCGGTCCGATCTGGAAGTCGCTTGTAAGATGTTTTATCACTCAGCAGCACATGTACGAAGACTTGCAAGCTACCAAATCAAAATATATTTTTTATACGTGACAATGGAAGGAATACTCGATGAACCCATAAAGAAAACGCCGTCAAAGATGAGCTTGTCGCAGCACTTACGCTCCGCTGAAAAAGTACCCATCAGCAAGGATGAGATAATCACAAAATATTTTGAATCCATCCCCATCAGCCTCGATCAGGGAGACGCTAAAGCTTCCGAGTCTCGGACAACAACTGGAAGCAGTGGTGGGTCAGCTCCTACGGTACAGGCTTTAGCAACCAATGAAGTGAGCATTGCTAGCAAGTCGCGAACTGATAATGGTTCAGCACGAAGCCACCAAAAGCTTGATGACATCTGCGTGTGCGTCCGAATCAAACCTTTCCATGCGCAGACAGACAACAGGCTATTCAACAGGAAGCCACTTCTCTATGATATCCAAGAAGAAAAAAGCAATAGGCAAGGCCACGTCTGCACTGTGAAATCTCTCAATGTTCATCTTGGCTACGAAGAACGAAAGTATAGGTTTGCCAACATTTTTGATGCAGATGCGTCAGACGAAGATGTCACTACGTACATCTGGCCCCTACTCCGTGGAAAACTACGCATGCACACAAATGTGAGCCTTATGTTCTATGGACAGACAGGAACTGGTAAGACCTATACTATGGACTCTCTGTTCAAGAGCACTGTTCACAAAATTTTTGCTCAGTTTGAAGACCGACTACCTGAAGGAAAAGCGTTTCAAATTGGCTACATGCAGGTGTACTGCGACGTAGCGTATGATTTGTTATGCAACGATGCTTCTGAGAACGCGGCGGAGATAAGTCAGTTAGATTTCGGCCAGCCTCTTTCGAAAAACCAGTCTCTAGGGAAGAAAGTGCCTACGGTCTCTGTGCAATCAGCGACCGAGGCTGTGGACCTCATCGAAAACGCTCGAAAGCGCAGGGCTCGAAGAAATCATTCTCTGAACGTTCAGAGCAGCAGGAGCCACACTTTCATAGTGCTAGGCCTTCCCGTTTTCGATGAAAAACCTCTGGAAGTAACTTTCATTGATCTCGCAGGATCTGAGCGAGTGCGGCGCACAGGTTCAATTGGTCAAGCTTTCGATGAAGGTGTCAGCATAAATCGCTCACTATCGAGCCTAGGGCGAGTTTTTACGTCCATGAAAAGCGAGAGGGCAATGATTCACGGAGGTTCAAATCCCAGCAACAAAGCTTTCTTGTACAGGGGAAGCCTCTTCACCCACTACATCTACTCCATCTCAAACTCATTCTTTATTCTGATTGCGAACATCAGCAGCGAGGCTTCTTCGGCCAGCGAAACGAAAAATACGCTTGATTTCGCATCCATGTCGCAGAATCACTCAGTGACACCTGAGAAGCAGATGAATGATTCTGTTGCAGACGATGCGAAAATCTCGCTTGATGATCAGAGTAGTTCCAATGATAGACACTCACAGTCTAAAGATGAGGCAGAGGCTTGTCAGAATACAAAAGCCGAGCTTATCAGTATCGCGAGAGAGTTGTACGAAAAAATGGAGCGAATCTCTGCATCACGATGTGCATTTCTCTCTAAGCTCCTCGACGGTGTCCAACGGATGCGTAGGCTCTCACTGATAAGTGAACAAAATGGGATCCTCCAGAAAATTCTTGAAAATAAGGAGGAACAAATAGAACTTATGCGAAGTAAAACTGTGACAGAAGTCCGCGCGACCCACGCCTTAGCTACGCAAACTGCGGACATAATGAGCTCCCATCCCGCTGAAATTGATCAAGAGCTGATTGAAGATGGCGCTGAAATTAGTCCTGTCTTGCAAGATAAGATACAAGAGCTAGCTGTTACTGAAGCCTCGTCGTTGAAAACAATATATGAGTCGGTCATAGACGCTGCGCCTCTATCAATCTCTGATAGCTCGATGAATACATCTTCGAACAAAAAGCAGCTCCAAACGACGATCCATACAGAAGAATTTTCCATCATGGCTTCTCCAAGAAATGAAGAGGGAACATATTCTACAATTTCAGGCTTTTCAAATGCAATATCACATCACAGCAAACCAGTACTGGCATCAAGTGAAACCGAAGAAATTACTTCGCCAGCTGATTACGCTATTCTTGAAAAAATTAGCTTTGATGGCTGTAGCTCAAGCAGTGTAAGTATCGCGAACTCGCTTGTGAGCGCAGCTGACGAATGTCAGCACAGTATTAAGAGCGAATCCCATGATACTGAGCTGGACGAGTTCATTCGCGATCTGTCCTCTTCAGTGCAATCACGTAGCTCCATTAGCTCTCCCTATGATCCATTTCACCAAGAGATGGACGAGCTTCTCTCGAGTGAGGGTCTTAACGATTCGCATACGTGTGAATCTATAGAATTGCATCAGACACCCGCCGATGAACATTGCAAATTAGACTGCCGCTCGGACCCACAAACAGAGCACACGCCGATCCATGCAGAAGATGTCAAAACCGAAGAAGAATCTTCAACCTTGTCTCATGAATTTCCAGCGACAGCATACGCACCTCAAACTCCACAAGAGAGACCTATCCAAGAGCTCTCGCCGGTTGCCCTTTCACTTACCGATCATGAGATGAAGTCAGAGATAGACTCACTTGCGAACGCGGATTACTTTTTTGAAAGGATCAGCATCCCTGATGGCCCTCTGTTTGACGCAGAAACTTTGGACACATATGATTCTATTCAAATGGTATCAATACAGTCCTTTTTCACTGCATGTGCGGCATCGATGATGCTTTTCATGTCCATTCGAAGCTTTTTATTGATGCTCGTTTATTCAGCTTACAAACATCTCTTTCTTGTGTTTGTAAGCTAGACTTTGGGGCACATAGTTGTGTAAAGTCCACTCAATTGTACCTCGTTATCCTGATGATCTACCAATTTTTTCTTGAATAGATTACTTGTTGAATTCGGATGTCCGTGAGCTTTTCGACGGTCATTCAAAAACTACGACCGCAGGCGAACGCAGTCACCAGCAAAACACTAGACGCGTACCTCGGAAAGATCCCAGAGACCATCGTCTCTCGCTTGTCTAACGGCGTCTTCGTCGCGAGCGAAAGCTTCAAGGGCCTCAGCAAGAACTTTCCTGCGCACACAGAGTTTGCGACCATTGGTGTTTCCATTCAGGCTGGTTCTGCGTACGAGGAACGCGAGAAGAATGGCTGCGCTGCCCTCCTACAGAAATGCAGCGTAAACGCAACACACAAGTTCAAAAATTCGCAGAGCCTCACTGCAAAGATGGACCAACTCGGCGGGCATTTTCACGCGGAAACGAAGCGCGATCGGACGAACTTTTACTTCAAGTGCCACAAGAATGATATTCGGTCCACTGTCGGGCTTCTTGCTGAAATGATTCGTAGCCCGCTCATCAACGCAGAGACCATCAATAAGGTCCGCAAAATGCAGCTTGTTGAGCTCAAGGATGTCGAAGAAGACACTGAGCTTGTCATGATGGACAATCTCCATGTTGCCGCATTTGACTCCACTGCGCGCGGCTACGGCGCCAACCCGAAGGGAACTGCTGAAGCCGTGCAGAACGCCACGGAGGACGATATCCGCTCGTACCTCGCGAACAACTGGACCGCGGGTCGCATCGCTCTCATCGGATGCGGCGCTGTCGACCACGGCGAGCTGGAGGCGGTCGCTAAGGAGCATTTTGGGGACATGAACGGAGCCATCCAGCCAACGCACACAAAGTCACAAGGCTTCGACAGAGCAGGACTCGCCCCGAAGATGGACTCCCGCTTCGTCGGTGGAGACATCAAGCTGTGGAACCTTCGCATGAAGGTCAGCCACTTCGCGTGGGCCTTTGAGACCTGCGGCGCTGACTGCGGTGACGTTGTTCCCTTGTCGCTTCTCACGCACATTCACGGCCCGTACCACCGCCAGCAGCACGACCTCGTGCACCACAGCTTCCAGATCGCGTACAAGTGCTTCACGGCCATGGACCATGCGACCCCGACGAATACGCATTTCCCTGAAAAGGGCATCGAGTGCGTTCACCCATTCTTCAACTGCTATGAAGACGTCGGGCTCCTCGGCAAGGCAATCACTGGCCGTGTTGCCCCGACCGGTCCCGGCAGCGCCATGAACTTCTACGACTACATCCAGCTGACCATGATGGAGTTCACTCGCTTATCGCAGAAGTCGGTCCACCAGAGCGAGCTCGACGCCGCGAAGGTCATGTACAAGAGCCAGCTCCTGATGGGCCACGACGGTGCGACCAATAGCTTCGAAGATATCGCCAACCAGCTCTTCTACCGCGGCCGCCGGGTGCCAATTCACGAGATGTTCGCCCGCATCGATGACATCACGCCGACGAACATGATGGAGGTCATGCAGCACTACTGGTACTCACGCAGACCCGTGCTCTCGTACAGCGGCTATGTGTATATGACGCCTGCGTATGACATCGCCGTGCACTGGACGTACAGATATCTCTACTAAAGCGAATATTGATGCGAAAAGATGTTATCAAAAAAAATTCATTTGACCTTGATCGAATCTTAAGGCTACAATCTTTCTCTTTTTCGCTAGAATTCTATGCTGAAAACCTAGTACAGCTTCGAATTAACCGAATGGTACAAAGCGCCAAAATCGAAGAAAATCACCGTGCAGCGCTTTCGACCGAGTGGCTATTCGACCATGAGCCCTACTTCTACTACGCGCTCCTCAACGTCCCTGTTACAGCGGCCCCTACGCTCGTCACTAAGGGATTTCGGAAACAATCTCGCCTGTACCACAGCGATCGGCATAGCGGCGTGCAGAAGGACGCCGACTTTGACGGCGCAATGCACGCGATAGAAAACGCCTTGCGCGTACGCTTCCAGCAAATCAATGAGGCGTACAAGACCCTGCAGGATACCACGGGACAGCGCGTGCTCTACGATGCGGTGTGCGCGCACCGGGTCGAACAGAAACGCCGATTTCCTGCAGCTGTGCAATCGCAGACCATTCAAGAGGAAATGCGCTTTCTCGAAAGCAGGAACCTCTCGCAAGTTCGATCGGCGTCTGTCAGGGGCGAGATGCTCCGCACGCTTTTGCAGGAGACCTTTGCCCGGCATGAGATACTCGCGTATCGCGACGCGATGCATGCACCGACAAAAGTGCGCATGCAGATCGAGAAGATCTTTTCAGTGAAGTCTATTGGGCGCAGTATGGTCGCGCTTCCTGAGTACCTTGCCTACGCTATGCTCTCGAATGGCCATGCCAGTAGGGCACAAGCTGCGCATTGCATCGAAAAAGGCACAGAAAATTTGTTCAAAGCGCTGTTCTCACTATACGCCCTCGACGTCTCATCAACATTCCGCTTGCACGACTCGTGCGCATCTGCATACCGATGTCAGGTTAGATCTGGCTCGAGAAGAGCACCGACACTGCTCTCCGAGAAAGCGACTTCGAGAAGTCCTGCTTGTCGAGAGTTCCAGAGTGACTTTCGGATAAAAATAGACCGAGCGTCGAGCGATAAGACCAGAAAAGTTGCCCTGACCATTCACCCAACTGCCGGTAGCATACATAGTTCGACTGATGGAGCAAAGCCACGGAAGCAGCCGAGAATGCTACAGCTCGCGTACTCTTGGGTATCCCACCCTATCAAGTCGCTCGGACTTTCACAGTCGCTGGCGCTTCTGCTCAGCCCCGTCACGAATTCGCTGCAACGCGTGGGCGCAGATGGGACCGCTGCGAGTATGCTCTCCATTCTATGGAAAATAAAACTTTTTTCTGTCCGAAAGAAGCAATTTGGCTCAAAGCTGCAGTGGCATGCATCTCTTGACTTTGACTCGATCAAGCGATCTACCACAGACTGCGTACAGCTTGGCTTCATACACATGCCGCAAATTATTAGGTTTCTCTGGCAGCGTCTCGACCAAGCACTGCATTTTCATCTCTGCAACTGTGGCTCGCCCTCTACGCCCATCACCCGGAGTAGTGGGTTCTTCACTGGAGCGCTGAGCTATGGTTCAGTCGTGCTTGCCGGTGGCAGTTTGACAACAAACTTTGCCCCTGTGCTCTCTCGCCTTATGAGCGGCAGCATTCCCTTTGCGCATTTTGACCCCAGCTACATTCCCACGTGTATACAAAAGTTTCTCGCTCGTTTTGGCACGTCGACTAGGCTTTGCTGCGGAAGCGAGAACTTTTTTCCCGCGCATGATGCGGACCTTGCTTCTGAAGATGAAGAAGTCCTGTCATGCGACGAAAGAATGGCTGAGATGTCGACTTCTTTCCATCCGACATCGTGCCGCTTTGACACAGCCCCACCTATGCAGTACCTTCGGGGTGACTGTGCGCTTCCTCCACGACTGCGCCTGAATACACGCGCTGCACCAACGGAATGCTCGCAGTTCGCATCGAGGCGTTTCTTCGGCTATGGTGATTACTATGCACCAGCATACCGTCACGCAGACGATGCCAATGCGAACGAGTGCCTTGAGCATGCGCATACAGCGCTTCGATCTTCACTATCCGCTCGCTACAGCGCCATGTGCAGCCTCCCGAAGGGCGATGTCGAGTTTTCGCAAGACTACATGCTCCACCGGTGGTTTGCCTTCTGGGACGTCGGCGTTGGCTTTCGGCTCTCACTGCCGGTGGTGTCGGTACTCGCAATGCTCGTCGTGGAAGCGTGGAAAATAAATTCATCTGATGCTGGTAGCGAGGTTACCAGTGCACACCAAGATGGCGACAGCCTCCTACACTGGATAGTCAGCCGCTCAATGCAATCAATAGCGTCACTGCTCATGCTCTTCGAAGTGAAGCTTCTCGTACGACGCAGGGACCCAGGGGACACACCAGACAAAGATCGGCAAGCCATTGAAATACTGATGCTGGCCTCTGTTAAATCCATCGGTACGTCAGCGCTTCTCCCAGAAGTTGGAGCTGCGTGCTGTAAAAGTTTCGCTCAGTACGCTCTCGCGCCACTCGTGGCCGTTCACAGCCTGTGCTGTTGCGTCGGTCCAATTTTCATCTCCGCCATCAACGCTGTGCGGTGCCTTCGGTACTTGCAGAAGCACAAGGAATCAATCCTACAGCACCGCGCATTTGCGATGGACCAGCAGCGAATCCTCTTTGACTCTGTCGGCGAGTCTGCTCTGCGTCGGGAAGCGTCGCTGGTGCTGCCGGGCACTGAGCCCGAGGCGTGCGGTGGGCTCATTATACGGCGGGCTGTCTATCGTGTTCGACCACGAAATGTTCTGCTGAAAATAGCTCTCGACCGCGCGGAAAGCCATAGAAAGGTAATGCACAAGCGGGGACTCACACACGCTTCGATGGACACGCTTCCACCGCTGTCCCTCGACGTGACGTCGGTTCTCCAGAGCCTGGTGGAAAAGTCGAGGCTTGTCATTCACACGCACGTGTACGCCGACGGCGAGCCTATCCTCCGCCGCCATCTGTTTCAGATAGTCCCAGGGTTCTACGACATCGAACCGACAGGCGCGGAGCAGAAGGAGCTGGTGATTGACTACCTGTTCCTCGGCAAAAGGCACTGCTACGTGTACATTGATGGGCCGTCTGCTGAGATGGAGGATATGATTTGCATACCGCAAGAAAGTCATCGGAGGTAAAGGTGCTTAGAGTTCACTGGTTAGTTTCAATCACATACCAATGGGCTCACGTCAAATAAAATGAAAAGTTGCAGTCGGGGTCTTTGCTGCGTCTTATGCAATCAGTCGCCCGTTGGCTTTTAGTAATAGAACCTAGCGAATCGACATCAACATAGAATTGAGCATACCGATTTTCTGATTTTTTTTCTAATTGTTTTAGCACGAATGCCCGAAAATGCGAAGCTGTGATTTTACAGAAGACGTTGCTGTGCAGGCGCTCATTCTCAACCACCTGCGTGATCTCGGCTACGTGCACATTGTCCGCGAGTGTCTCAAGTCCTTCTCGCCGCGAGCGGCCGACCTGTCGCGGGACTTGGATGTTTCCTTGCCAAGCTTGTGCGATAAAAAGTTCCTATGGTGGTCATTCGACGGCTCCACCGAATGTCATCAAATGAAGTACCGCATGGACGAGCACGGGCAAAAGCTGTACTATAAATTTTACCATATGCCCAGAGTGGTGAACCCGTGGCGGACGAAGGCGATGCTGGCCCTACTTAATGAGAAGAAGATCCCGCTCAAAGGGGACTCCGAACCGGTGAAGAAGATGATCAAGCGACAGAACGAATTCTTGCAGCGCCATGGTAAAGGTGCTGATAAAGAGGATAGTTCCCCGAAGGAATGAATGTTCTAAAACTCTGTGTAGATATGACACTTAACTCTGTCGCGCCGGTAAAAATATTGTGACCCGTCTTCTGCGCAAGCCGATGAGTATTAAGATAGAAAAATCGTACTCTTTGCAGACCACTTTGAGGGCAAAGTTGTGTTTTCGTTTCAGATGTCAAAAGTCATAAATCTGATAGCATTTCCAAAAATACCTCGGCCCATCTTTCCTATGCTCCTTTCGAGTTCTATATTTAATGCTCAGCCTCGTCCTCACTGTCTTCATGCTCGATCGCGACTTAGGCCGCGTCAATACGGATGAACTGGACCAGCAAACGCGCATGGAGCTCTGCATAGCGGACGTCAAAGGTGCGAGCAAAGAGCGCATTCTATCGAATGAAGGGTCGGTGTGCATCCCGGCCGATGGCTTCGTCGAGGCGTGTCAGTGGCTTGGCATTTACTGCGACGAAGACGGCAGCGTTCGAAAAATTTCTTGGATGTGGATGGAGCTCGGTGGGACCATCCAGCTTGACTACCTGCCCGAGACGCTCCAATCATGGGAGTCCCTCGAGAGTCTGCTCGAGGGAACGCTTGAGACAGAGCGTCTCCCGAGGGACATGCACATGCTCGACTTGCACAAGAACAAGCTCACGGGGAAAGTCGACTTCACGGCTCTTCCCGATGTGATGCTGACCATGGACATCTCATTGAATCGCTTCAGCGGGTGCGTCGACCTCAACGCGCTCCCACCGCGCATGAGCAACTTGGACATCTCCCATAATAAATTTCACGGGAGCGTCGTGATCACCAGCCTGCCTTACCAGCTCACCTCGTTGAGCATGGAGCAGAACGGCTTTTCGGGGGAGCTTCGCATCGACGTGGCTGCGCCAGCGCTCGTGAGCATGGACTTCTCGGACAACGAGTTTCAGGGGGACCTTGACCTGTGCTCGTTGACCGGCAATACGCGAAGCATTTACGTGAACAACAACAATCTATCTGGCACAGTCAAAGTGCCTGAAGGACATCGATTTGATGTGCAGATGATGGGGAATTCACAGGGCGGGCCCCTATTCGTGCAAAGCTAAGGATTATAATCTTTGAGTGAAGGGCCCCAATCACTACGTTGATTAAAGTTTACCCTTCTTATAGTTTCCATTCTTCATATTTTGTATGACGACGGGATATCTGACAGTCTTAGGTATCGTGCCAAACCTATCTGCTCGAGACGAAACTGCGGACGCACACATCGCAGACATGCAAAAAGTAGAAATGCTCCGTGTCATCGGAATCGACACGACGTCGTTTACCCATGACGATATTTGGATGAGCCTCTACGAGATTGGCCTCGTCAATGATTTCAGTAGCAACCCGCGGGCGGTCTATCCGTGCGGAGGCGCAACGCTGCACAATGGCCTTCCCATGACGATGCCACCGTGGTTTGGCATTGTGTGCCAGAGTTCCCGCGTTGAGCAGATCGATTGGACAGTTCGACGCATGCGCATAAAGCCGAGCATTGACCTGAATTGGCTGCCGAGTACACTTCGACGGGTGAGCATCTCGCATAGCCAATGGACGAGCGAGGTCAGCACCCGCCTCCTCCCGAGGCAGGCGCGGGCCATTCTCTTCCCACGGTGCAAAATTGGGGGAACTGTGGACTTGACAATGCTTCCACCGCTCCTCGAGTCGCTCGATCTCAGCTACAACGAGATCACAGGGACAGTGCGCCTCACGAAGCTTCCGCAAACAATGTATTTCATCGACCTCATGGGGTGCCCGATCTCCTCGATGGTCGTCGACAACGAGGCGCTCCCAGAGTACCTGAAGGAATTCAGAATAGCAAAAAAGTTTCCGTGGTCGCTGGACATCACCGAGGTCAACGATCAGCCGCTCGACAAGCGCATAAGCTTCGAGGAGCGCAGGGCTTACGTATCACTGGAGTAGAAACTCTCTACCATTCAATGTGCTCTGGAAACGTAGCACACGTACAAAAATTATTCATTTTCTTCATTTTCCGTATTTATTTTCTGATTTTTCCTGTACTACCAATCGAAATGCGGAACTGAAGCGCCGGTTTCACCGATTAATATGAACGACTGGAAGATTTGTGAGATCAATGTGGCAAAGCTTGTTGTGCGAAAATTCTACAGAGCTGCTCAGTCTGAACCTCGAAGACTTGATCGGTGTCCGATCAGTGTACTTTGAGTGTGTCACGCGAATTGTGTTGGAAAATCTCAATAAAATGTGCATCAGATTTACGAAAAGAAGATAATGCAATAAAAGTCATTCAAAAACTTTAAACTCTGGGAGTATCAAACTCGAGAGATGCAGTGTACCACACAAAAGAAGCCAAAAATCGACTCAATTCCGACGGTCACACAAGATTCGTTCGTCTGGGCGATCCTTTGGGTCAAGAGCGACAAATTTCACGCGCCGCGCGTTGTCGAAGATCCGAATCGCTGTGAGCGTATCAGGGAGCCGCAGATTGTCGTAAAAGACAGCGGAGATTCTGTTACCGTCCAAGTCAACGACCTTCGCGCGTTCTGGTAAGGCTGTGAGATCGATAGGCCCGAAGAAGCGGTTTCTGGAGAGGTCGAGCATCATCAGGCCCTGTGGCAGCCCGGTGAGGACAAGCCTGCCAGCGAAGCCCATTTTGGCGAAGCTCCCATTGAGGAGCGCCCGCGGCAAGGTCTTTGGGAGGAACTTTCGCGCGGAAGGCTGGCCGGATACGTTTACAACGCGAACTGTCGGCGGGATCCAGTGCGGGTTGATCAGCTCGAGCGTCACGTGTCGGAACCCCCATTCGCTCGCCTGCTGCGGCCAGATGATTTCGGTGATGACCTCGCCCTCGCACTGAATACCAGCCCAGTCACACACGTCCCTCGCGCCCTTTTTCGTCCAAACGATGCCCTGATCTCGCAGCCGTTTGAAAATCGACGATTCATCGTAAATGCCGAGGAGGTGGCGCATAAAGACGTCTTGCATCGCCACGGGGGAATTCTCTGTAGCTTCGTAGTGGTCGGCGGTAGCGAGCGGAAGCATGAAGCACAGTTGGGACATTGTTTGTGTAAATACGCAATGATCTTCAAGATTGTCGCACATATTTGAATTTTTAAAAGCTTGAAACTCACCTACGAAGCCACGGGACGGGGAACTAGGGCATTGCTATTCCATGCGTCAAACAAAAAGCCCGCAGGGACTCTTTTGCTTTATCATTGTTCTCTGCGGTGTAGATGCTTGCGTGGACCTGCAGAAAGCCCAGTAGAAGTGCAGAGGACTGCAGAACTTCTACCAGCGGCGTAAACGCATCGTGATTCGCTGGTAAAGTCACACTTTGCTCGTGGGAATCCCCGACTGGGCCAGTGGGTATGGGTGTTATCCCATTTTGTGTATGCGTGGAATGCATGGGTACGACACTCGGCGCTTCCGCGTAGAGGTGGTTCGTCAAGAGCTGTACATTGTACGCGCTCTGGCGCTGCGGGCGCAAGCGCTTTGGCTGCGCTACGGGACTTTCCGCAGGGGCTGGCTGCGAGTGGACGCTACTGCTCGGGGGTTCTCGATGGACCTTCGATTTGGAACCGATCGAGCGACCCCGTGGGCGGTCGCTCTTGACCTTAGGAGGCCTCGCGGCGCTAATCTGCTGCTTTGTCAGCGGAAATGCGTGCAGGATGGAAACAAAGGCAGCAGCCAGCTCGTTGCGGAGGTCTATAGCGATCTTGGGGCTGAGCACGAAGAGAACCTCGAGCCAAAAACTGTGCGTGTGCGCTGTGCTGCGCAGTAAAAGCGAGCGCAAAAGTGCTTCGCCGCCCATCGGCTTAATGTCGCTGTAGAGATGCGTAAAGAGAAGCTCCGCAAGGAGCTGCTGTGCCTTGCTCTGGAAGTACATGTTGGCTTGATGTGTGCTGAGCTTTGTGGAAGTGGCAAGGTGCGCTCGGCCATCACGGCCGCCCCGGGCGAGAGCGTCGTATGTTTCATCGCACGCACGGAGGTAGGCTGACTTTTCTGCGAGAAAACCATCATGCGACTCCAAACGCAAACACCGCTCGTGTGAGCCAAGAATCGCGTCTTTGATGACTTTTCCACCAGCGTTGTTGAGCGCCATCAGAATCTTTGGAACTTCTGAGCCCGATGGCAGTGCGTCAATGAGCGGAAAGAGCGCCTCAAGCGCCGCCATGCTCTGCATCTCCTTGCGTTCAAAGCGCGCAACAAGTTTCGCGAGGAAGGAGTACAGCATCGAGTAGTCAAGAAATCGCTGCTTGAAAACAAAAGTGAGCACAGCAGCGATGGGTTTCGGATCGAATGGGTCCAGCGATGGCGCCTGGCGCACGAGCGGTCGGACAATCTGTGCAAAGACCACGACCTGTGCCTCCACCGGTAGCGCTGGGAAAAGCCGGTTGAAGAAGCCAACTACGTTCTCGCTGACCGGCTTGCCTGAGAGAGCTAATCCCCGCAGGAGATGCCAGCTCGCGCTGTCGAGGCTCTGTATACACTGTGCAAAGGTGTCGGCGTCGCTTGCGTGCCGCGCTGACCGCTGCGCAAGGTGCTGGAAGAAGCGCTCGGTGTCAAAAAGCGAGTGGTCGCTCATCATTCATTTCCAGCTTTGGATAAAAATCGAAACGAATAAGCATTATCTATCAACAAGTCGAAAATTGAAGCGAATCACGCAGTCAAAGCAAGGGCACGCACGGAAGTTGGCTCAGTTTACCAAGACAAGCGCATCGATCGACACGCTTGCAGGGGGCTGAAGGTTGAGCTCGCGCAGCGCATCTTGAAGATTCGGGATGTCACCCGCTGGCGCATTGATTTTACCGATTGAGCAGTGAAACTCTCGGCGTTTGCCTTCTTCCATGCACTTCTCCTCGTAGCTTGCCTGGTTGTAGAATGCGCACGCTTCCTGAAAATAGGCGTTGACTGCTTGGATCTCGCGCCCGTCGGACTCGCAAGGAATGGTGAGAGCGATGTAGTCTCCAAAGACGGCGAGCTTGCCGATGGACGCACCGAACGGGCGCAGGTCTGCCACACAGGATTCGATGTGGGTGTTCTCGAGGAATGACCAGTGTAGCGACCGGTCGTATTTGAGATCCTCAAGGTTCTCCACCTGGCCTAGAGAGTCCACCAGGCTTCGCATCTGCTCTAACTCGTGCTGCTGGAGCAAAAGCGTTGGCGTTATGGACACGTGCAGATCTTGAGGGGAAATTGCAGTGATCTGGTCGCTTTCAATCGATAATCTATCAGTGATGCGCCGCAGGGCTTCCATAGCCCACGCATGTATGTGCTGCTGCGATTGGTCGGTGAGCTTGAGATGCACAAAGCACGGCCATATGCCTTCCGTTTCTGTATCGAGCATGGAAATTTTATGTTGACTTTACTGCAAATGCAATCAAAAAAATATGAAAAAGCTTCTCTGTAAAAATTTTCTTGTAAATTGGGTCTATCAAACGCCTTCTCTCGGGAATAAAAAAGTACTCGTGCAGAAGAAGGCACTCGCACTGAAAGCCGTAAAAATTGTCCAGCGGACCCTTTTGTTGGTGTTTCGGATCTGTCTGGCGAGTTTTTCCATGCTATTCTTTCTTCGCTTACTGCTCGGCGCAGGGGATCTGCTCAGCTTCTTGGTGAGCATATGCAGATGCGCGGATTGCTTCGCGCGCTTTCGCCTGAGCATGAGAAGCTTGTACCGCTCGATTTGGAGCATGTGGATTTCGTCGACCTGCTCTGAGAATTTTTTGCGGAGCGAATCTATCGCCTTCCGCATTTCGGTGGTCTTGTTCTTCTCTCCGCGAATCGCGGTATGCCTGTGGTGAAGCTCATTGAAAATAAGCGCCTGCTCCTGTTTTCTCGACTTCTCAAGGCGATTGATGACGCTGTTGAGCACAGCAGCGATCAGAAGGACGAAGAGGCAGGCCACGGTGGAATATGCGGCATATTGCGCATCGGGGGACGATGATTCGGAGTCTGCAGGTATTGTACTGGTTGTTACATCCTTTGTGCTTTTGGGTGCATACACACGGCGCGGCTTGGCGATAGATCGATAACCTGCACTACAGCTATCATGTTCATGACTGTTTTCCATCACATCATGATGTATCGATTGTCTATAGAAAGGAAAAGAGCGAGAGCTAAAAAATGACGCAATGACTCGCATTCAAGATTAAATATCAACACGTTACAGCCTGGATAAATTTGCACACAGATTCTGTATTTCGGGCATTGTTATTTTTTCGCACTATCAAGGTTTGAATATTTACCGTAGACCTTGCGCAGGGCTTTTCGAACTGCACTGCTCCGGAGCATCTTCGTGCGAAGATCTTTAGTCGCGCGAATGACAGGTTCATAGTTCTCGATGGGTTTGAGCATGAGCGAGGCAAGACTGTATTTCTGCATTTTTTTATTGAGGGGAACATAAAATGTAACTATTCTAGGTATTTTGCTACGAATGAAAGCGGGGAGATGGTGGATATTCACAAACATCAGTACATGGATGCTTTTACAATATGAACAGGTAGGTACTCGTGAGCGCTGCGCGGGTGGAACCTGCTCCATTTATCTCTAGATAGAGTGCTGCCGAGGAAATTGTGGTAATCAGTGGAATGCCGAAGTAACAGTGTTTCGAGGTGAATGCATAGGGCAAGATTCGCGAGGTGTGCTATATGGCTGCATCCGCGTGCCTCATGCCACTTTCCACGCGCATAATACTTGAATGTCGAGTGCCAGAGTGGGTAAATGAAATTTGTATCGATGCATGCTGACGGGATTTTGCCTTGACGTTCGAGCCACTTGTAAACCCGCTTCATGGCATTCACATCCGCCTTGTTCTTTGTAATAGACCGAACCTGCTCTGCATTTAGATAACCTGTTGCCGAAACTGAACCTGGGCCTGCGGTTCCGTTCCCCGGGACACAGGAAGCCATCATCATGCGACAGTACGATGCTTTTGAAATCTTATTCTCGCTAAAGAGCTTCCGAAGCGCAGCAGCACCCACTTCAGGAGATTTGGGCTTTACTGGTTGGCTTGGTATACTTCTGACGTCATCCGGGGTGCCAGTGCTGTCTCCAAAGCTACGTTTTTCATTCTGAAGATATTTCATCCATCGCACGCTGTCGCTGCATTCAAACCGCAGCGGAAGAGGAGGAAAAGGACTATCGATACGCCCTATATCCTTTTTTGGGTGCTCAGCAGATTCAGAGGTAAAAGAATATAAACGCAGATTCTCTTGCTGCTTTGATGACGAATGATTTCCAAGATATTCATCGAGAGTATCGTAGAAACTCCATTCTTTATTGCTCCGAATAAAGCTTGTGCATCGCTTTAGTTCTGCAGAAGCATCTGTAAAAAACGGCACCCGGAAATGATGGAGGAGCATATCGGCGTGCATGCACATCAGTTGAAGTGCTTCTCCTCTGGAATGTCCGATTCCAGTGCTATAAATCATGTGCGTCTTAGGACAAAGTGTGCTTTTCAGAGAAATAGATGCATTATCCTTCCTACGAAATTCATCTATACTTTGTTTTGTCGGGAATTGAATATTGTTTTTCACTTCCGAAGAAGTGCTTCTGTTAGCTGATGCAAGAAATAATAAAACTTCCTCAGAGAGGGGCAGGGGCACGGTACATTGCGCTAGATAGTTGTTATGGCCACACCGTGGGGCAATGGAATTCAGCTTTCGGCAGCTCAACTGATGCAAATTCAGGTTAAAAACTCCACCAAACCTCTTCACGGACAGCGCGAGCGATAAGCTGGAGCTTCGGGAACTCTGCACGGTCTGGCCCACCCCTCGTGATGCAGTCGTTTCGTTTGAAAATAGTTGTAAAAAGTCCCTCATGTCGATGCCAAGCTTTCGATAATACTTCTGAGTCCGGGCGACACTATGACCATCGAGAAGGTTGACGGAGGAAGAGCAGGAGGAATATTTGTTGCCTTCAGGTTGATGTGAAAGAGGCGGAATGATCAGATTGTTGTCAATTTCTATCTTTTTACTTACCGGTCCATGAGCTCGTAAAGACCTATGATCCAAATGAAGCCTTTTCACATACATATCTATGCACATGGGATTATAGACGTAGAATTTTGTCGAAGACTTCGCGTCGAAAAAAGTGCGTACATTTGGATTTTCAGTGCAAGTTGGCTTAGAAACAGAGCATGCCCTGACGTATGATTCCTGGTCAAAGAGATGCAATTTCGAAAGAAGCTCCGCCTCACTGATGGAAGATGCCACCCCCACACCGCACAATTTATGAACTTTGTTGTTCAAGAAAGAAATCTCTTTGCATGACTCTACCCTATAATTCATAATCCTGTCTGATTTTCCGATCAACACAAAACATCCAGAGTAGCGCTCATTCAGCAAAGTTGCCATGCGCGATGAAATGGCCGATGATGATATGAATGGTCTTGTAGCAGAATTTTCTCGGCTTAGAACTCGAGCAAGGGGATCTTCATCAGCAATAAATAGGTTTAGTATAAAGGATTTTGTACGCAATTGTTCAGTATCAACTGCATTCAGCAGCGAAATTTCTCTGAAATACCCGTGCAGCATCATCTGCGGTGGATGCACTGGAAGAATGCAAACAGACTTGACGCTACCTTCCTCGGATGTACAGATTTTTTGCGAATGCATCATTTCCATACTCATAGCTGCTGCGATGAACGCATCTTTTGCATTAGTGCCAAACCCTTCTGCAACGAGTGGATGTGTGCCCTCTTTTGACAATGAGGTTAGTCGAACTTTTTTTAAGTGCAGCAACTTCTCGTTCATTGGACTTGGCTCAGAGAGACTCTCAACATCTTCTTCTGCATCCATAGCTCTATTCCCTGGACAAAGGGCTATAATCTGAGATACAAGATTCCAAGTAGCGTTGATCTCCGCATGCGAACGTTTGAGTACATACGCGGCTTCTTCCTTCCGAAAATACACCCCGAACGACTGCTTGCTCAACTTTGCTTGTTTTTTAAGCCGTCGTAAGCACTTTTTCAGTGAAGTTATCTTCTTGTGAGGCCAGAAAAGCATATGAACGCGCAAGAGCGACTGAATATCCCCAATATATGGTGACATCAAGGAATTTTTCTTTGTTGGCACTATCGACCTTGAAGGTGGTCTTGCACTGAGATAAATAGAATTGCGATTCAAAATGTTTCCCTCTGGAATGTACTTTTCTTCCCTGACTTTGCGTGGTTCTTCACTCTCTTTTCCACTTGAACTACTACTCTCAAAAGCTGTGAAGAGTGTTCGATCTGCGGGTAAATGTCTGCTGTCAAAAATAACGCAAGAAGGAATCTCGCTCATACGCGAATGTTTCTCCTCATATTTGTGCTGTAGGCGCGACGATGCAAATATAGGGATTTCATGGTGCATCAGCATCATCTCTATGTGCATCGCTGCGGCTATTTTTGCATCTTTATCATTGAGCGCGATTCCAACTCCACAGAAAGTTGCTGCAATGCTACGCGGCCCTTTAGCACAGGACACTTCAATAGTAGCTTTAAACTTCTTCCCCACCCCATGAACCCTTCGTGCAAATTTACTTTCAAAGTGTGCACCACCTTGGGAAATGAATGGCTCAACTTTAATTTGAGCTTCACAGTTCGTGCTGGAACTAAAATCTCTAGCAAAGGAACATTCTCGGTACGGTGGAGATGAACTTGCATGAAGCTTACTTGAAGATTCATGATGGCTCCGGGCAGCATTAGGAGTGGTTGCATGATCGTTGAATTCAAACTTCTGCCTGGTGATGAAGTTCAAAACTCGGCCTAATGCCATTATATCCAGCGATTTCACTGTTAAAGTCCATTCATGACTTACTGTTTCTCCATATGGAACTATCTCTACCTCGAGATCTTCTTCATTCTGTGAAGTCATGCGCAGTAACTTTGAGGTAAATAAAATCGACTTCTGTAGCTGGAAACACTTTGAATTGAGCCTATGCCAAAAGCTAGAGCATTTTGTCAACATAAACGTTTTCATTCAGAGCATATCTTCTCATCATTTTAACCTTGACATCGGTAAGAATGGAGAAAAACAATGCAGAACGGATACTTAACACGAAAATAGTACTTTATGACGAAAAGTACGATGCTAAGATGCTGCGGAGTGCTTACATCACATAAGAGACTGTTAGGGGTGCGTTCAGTACCCAATATTGACTCATTATAATACGAATCTAATCTAAGCAGTTTTTTAATCCATTTAATTCCATGCGAAAGCACTTTTTCAATTCTGTGACTAGTCGAGGCACATTAAGAATTTTTCATCGAGAATTTATCAAAAATTTGACATCATCGCATTTTCTAAAGTAAAATGACTCGCAACCTTATTGCTAATGAAATATTCCAAGTGAGATTCTAGTGAGGGAAAGTGAGATTTCTATGCCGAACCCCATATTTACATTCTTCACTGAGCTTTTGCTTATTCTATATACAGTACTTTACATATGAAAACGGACAAGATGCCGATTTCTTATATCAAAAGATTTTCGACCATTTTTTTTTTCAAAAGACTTCAAAATGCCAGGAGACGCCGAAAATAATGCTTTTCGCGAGGGTTTAGTGAATCGAATTTTGTACCAAATTTGGGGGGACAGGCCATTGAGCCTCCACTCTAGCCAAGAAACAGGGATCGCAAGGGGTAACAAAAGAGGCAATGCGGTTCGAAAATTCCCTAAAAACTTTCCCGGTGTACATGAAAAGGTTCTCTGACTTTGGAAGGCATCGTATTTGTCAGAATATGGGCAGATCATCCGGCAGTTGGCAAGGAATCCTCGACGCATGCAACAGGTCATCGATGCTGGGGGCATAAGCTCCATTACTGACCCACAGGTCAAAATGGGGGGTCAAAAACATGAAAAATCGTCATTAATCGTCAAATATTACAGATATTCGAGTAATTCCAATTTCTAGAACTATCTACTCTCCGAGATCTCTCAAATGCCGCCCTTTTTACCCTCATATCTGAAAATATGTTCAAATGGCATCTTGTCCAACAGCATTGTAAAGTACTGTATTCTATCTTCTATTCTATATTCTATCTGTTCGCAATACTGACGTGGAGAACCATTAATCTTAATGCATAACATTGCTTTGAAGCTCGTTATCATTTCATGCACTGTCTTGATATTCTCACAAGTACTGCTCGCACTTGAACTTTCTAACTTTGTTCAAATGAAGACAAGGAAAGCCTGGCATGAGGTTGCATTCGTCGCAGTTACACTTTCTGCATTCGCCATATGCTTTGAAATTGAACTTAATGAAGCGGAATGGATCAGCGAAATGTTTCTGAATGATCAGCCTAGGATGGAAGCTATGATTAGAGAAATCGATGGAAATGAGATCTTCCGTTCGGTCGATGGAAGCTTTTTGCCTGCATGCATCTGGCATGGTATTGAATGCACTGCAGAGGGGAAAATCTCGTCCATCGATTGGGGATATGAGTCGATTGGTGTTGAAGGAGGCCAAATCTTTTTGGAAATGCTCCCGCCTATGATCAGAAAAGTGTACGTTCGAAATATGCGTCTAAGGGGTGAAATTGATACTGTCCTTCTTCCCACAAACACGCAAAGAGTTGATCTTCACGGAAACCTTCTCACGGGGACACTGGACTGCACGAAATTCCCCGCTCAACTGCAAGAATTCGATATTCATAATAACTTTATCGAAGGGTCCATCAACTTGTCAAATTTGCCATCTCAACTCAGAATTCTTCGCCTTGACAACAATCACATTCAGCAAGATATTTGCTACGTTTCTCTCCCAGAAGCTATCCAGCTTATCGACCTTCGAGAGAACATGATCGGAGCAACTGTGAGTTCCAAGGAAATTGCATTCAGCGACTCGCGTCTTCATCTTTAATGCATAGGTAATGGGGATAAACCCCTTACTCACTAATTAATCGCAATAAACTATGCCACGTTGGCTCATCTCTATTTAGCTCAATTACGTGTAAGATTTCCGAGGTTCACACACTACAATGCTCATACAGATGGACGCCATGCGCACATCGGGGCTTCGATCGCATCTTTTGAGCGCTGATCAGGAAAGTCAACGCAAAGTAATGGAAGAATTCATACGAGAGCAATCGAGTGGCCGTGATATGAGCTACTTTTTTGTTGACGTTGCTCGTCTTTTCCGAGGGAAATCACTACGCATCCGACGTCTTGTCTACATATTCGTATCCAGATGTGGAGCGTTTCACCCAGAGAAAGTTCTTTCCGTTCTCGAAGTCATCATGAATGATTTGTACTCCCCCAATGTGCACGCTCGCACCCTCTCTTTGAAATGCATGGCATCTCTATCTAGCATCAACTTTGTAGCTGATGCTTTTGTTGCGCCCCTTTCAGACATTCTCAAGAATGACACGAATCCGCTTGTCAAGCAGACTGCAGTTCTTTGCATATTGAGCATATTCCGAAAGTCGCACGATCTGTTTGAAAAACATAAGCTGCGAGATGTTTTGTTCGATATGTTCCGTATCGAGACTGATCCATGTGTCCTTGCGTCTGTTGTGCTCATTTTGATGAAAACGCGCCATGCATCAAGCGATGTGACAGAACAACCCCTGTCTGAGAGTGAAGTGACGAACATGTTGTATGCCATGAACTATTGCTCCGATACAGACCAGCTCTCCATTTTACGATTCTTGACACTCAGCAAATTTTCACTCGACGCAGATGCCGCACGTGTTATGAGCAAAGTATATCCAATGCTTCATACCTCTAATGTGGCCCTCATCGTTCAGATTTCGCAGTTTTTTCTCATACACATAGCTTCACTCGAGAGCGCACAGATCGATGTTTGTCAGAGCTCAGAAGGCTACTTAAGAAAACTTCTAAACGCTCTCCTATTTCACCTCGAGAGTACACTGGAACCAGAGTCCATGCACTACATTTTGCAAGTCATTCATATGATTCTCCACAGCTCTCCCTCTGCGGCGAGTGATCTACCGATATCGACCCTATTCCTCCGATTCTCTGAGTCTGAGCTTGTGCAGGCTGAAAAGATACAGCTCCTGAGCTTTGTGGCGAATGATTCAAACGCTCTTGACATCCTCAAAGAGCTTGAGGAGTACACTAAGGATACGTACTCGATGTATGTTTCGTCTCGCACCATCTTCGCCATGGTAGAAATAGGTCTCGCGCTGCCTTCTGTAAATGAGCATGTGCTGCAAAAGTTGCTTGGCATTTTTCATACAACGACCTCACAGGCTGTTCTCGAAGGAATCATTGAGTGTGCACAATATATCCTTCGTTTTTCTGCGAGTGATAGCACAAAGGATGCGATTGTAAAGTTAATCATCGAATCTAATACACAGTGCACACAAGATGACGCCAAGCAATCTTTACTTTGGATCGTTGGACAGGTAGGTGATTTTGAGAACAGCCATGCGATCCTTTCACGATTCCTGAGCAATTTTTCGCATGAGAGCTTTGGGGTTCACCTTGCCTTGTTGACAGCTTCAGTCAAGTTCCAGCTCCGCTTTAAAGACACGGCAAATCATGAAGCGTGTTTCCACCTTGGTCAGGCCATACTGCGAAAATGCACAGAATTGGATGACCCATTGCTACAGGATCGGGCACAATTTTATGCTGATTTGCTAGAAATGCCAGTCACAAACGCACACTCGATTATTTTCCCTGCCATGGCTTCAAAGCCGCAGAGCTTCCCGAGACACATCCACTGTAAATATCAGTCGCTTCGCCCTCATACGCTCATTGAAGATATTGACGATCTCTCACTGCATGCCGTTGTGCGCGAAGTCTCTGCCCTTGATTCTCAGAAGGTTAAGCCAAAGAAGGCAGTGAGAACTACGCCCGTTCCCGCGAACGAAAATGATGATTCTGATTCGGCTAGTGTGGTCATAGAGGACCATGCTGATGACAATGACTTCTCCTTTGATGACCTGTTTGCGTCGAAAATAGTCGGTTCTTCCCCCGCGCGAAAGGGTACAGCTGAGCCACGAAAGTCTTTCGATTTCGGCGCTCTTTTCGATTAGGGGCGACTCTGCGTAGTTCGATTATTTTCAGCCCATCGGATATTTTCTTTAGATTCGTAGGTCTTTCTGTATTTTCAAAGGTCTTATTTCCTTGTCGCTACTGTCAATACATGTCGCTGTCCCAAAACTCTGGCGACCGCACCCCGCCACTGCAAAATTTAGATTCAAACAGCTACTCAGGTCGATACGAAGTCCTGCTATCGCAAGAGCGCGACCTGCAGCGAGAGCTCGATGAGCTCATGGCGAACCCCCCTGACGAAGTCAAAATGGCCGCAGATCTTCGGACAGCTGAGGATACGCTCCATCAGCTGAAGCAAGAAGCAACGCACCTACAGTCTGAAATAGCCCGCATCAAGGGCGAGCTAGCAAACAACAAAGAAAGAGACGAAGAAGCACTCGCTCTGCTCACTTCCGAAGAAAATGCGTTCCGCAGAGCGCAGGCTGATTTCCTTCAACGCTCACAGGGGATCGATGCTGCATCCTCGCGGATGCAAAAAGAATTTGACTTGGTGAGCGCGGAGCTCCGGGTACAGCACCAGAGCCTTCTCGTGAACATTCAATCCACAGAGGCAGAGATCCGGCAGCTTGAGGAGAAGGATCGTGAGGCTGAAGAGGCGAGACTCCAGAATAAGGCAATGCAGGATGAGATCCGCAAGCTGCAAGAAGACAACGCGATGGAAAAGGCCCGCGCAGCTAGTCTCGAGAAAGAGATAGCGCAGCTACAAAAGGAGGAGGAAGAGCAAGACAGGCTTATCGCTGAGACAGAGCATCACCTGAGTGCTATTCGATCACAGCACGCTCATGAGCTCAGTATTTACCAAGAATACAAGGCGGCATTTCTCGAAATGCAGGAATTAGCTGCAAAGGCAAAGGGCATGGAAAGCGAGTACGCAGCCGCGCAGAAAGATATACAGGCGATGGAGACCATCCTGCAGCGCGCCATTGATGCAGACAGGGAGGTTTCTACTAAATCTTCAGTAAGAGCCACGTAGGTACCTCGATTGAGGAAGATAACAGCCCTGTGAATTCCCGACGTTCTCTAGCTCATGCTATCATAGCAGTGAAATTTCATCCATATTTTTTCCTTTCAGAAATTTACATCATGTCCACAACACAGACAGACACAATTGATATTCCGCTTGAGCTCCACGATATGAGCAGCTTCACGAGGGCCAAGGAATTCGGCCGTGATATGGCGAAAAAGGTACTGGACGTCTGCTCGACCAAGAAGGGCGATAAGGTTCAGTACGACAAGGAACTTCTGGCGGCGTACACAAGAATTCTCGCTGCACGCGTTGCCGACCCGGAGGACATTGCCAAGTGCCTGAAGGCTATCAAAACCGAGACCGAGAGTTTTTTCGCTAAGAAGCGTGAAGCGGAGGCCCGTGAAAGCAACAAGGCCAAGCGCAAGGGCCGGCTGAACATGAACGACTCGTACGATGCCTCTGATATGTCAGACGAGGCATCCACCGACGCGGAAGGGCCAGCCCAGGAGCCTGCGAACGAGGAGGTCGAAGCGCAGCGAGAGGTCGTCGAGGAAAAGCTCGTCGAGCTTGACATGTCAGAGCTCATGCGCCGGGCGGAGATCGACCGAGTCGCTCGAGCGAAGGAAGCGGAGGAGCGCCGGCTAGAAGAGGAAGCCGAGCTTAAGCGCCAGCGTGAGCGCTTGGAAGTACAGAAGGCAGTTCTCGAGCGGCAGCGTCAGGTCAGCAAAGAGATCCCTGAGGGCTTTGAGATTATTTCGCGAAAGCCAAAGGCCAAGGGCAGGCGCTGAAGATGAGCGACTCAATAGTATTGTAAATCCGCAGAAACCTTCAAGGGTACATTGAAGAAAATCTGCTTCTGCTTCGGTGGCTACGCGACACTTCACACAAGTGCACAAGTACTTTCTTTGTTTTTATCAATTCACATTCTTTAGAAATGAGACTACGAAATGCGTCGGTGAGCAGCTCATAAGACTTACGACGAGCTTTTGGGTCTATCAGTGGATATGTTGACGTCACTTTTCTTCCTAAGAAATTGGACTCCAGAAACGTTGCTTGCGCTCGATTCTAATTAATGAAAAGTATATTTTGATAACTCTCATGCTTATCGATTTCCTTTACAGCCACCAAGAGATTTCTTTTCCTAAGGCGGTAATCGCGAACATTTCTTGGAGTAGCGTGGCTTCGATTTTTTTACCAGCGTAAAGATTCATGGTTTGGAAAATAAAAACACCAAAGACTGGTATTTGAATACTGAATAATACTAACACGGCAATACACTTCACGGCAAAAAAAGACGTTGGTCATGTTTACATTGCACTCGGCTTGCCAGTCCGCGCTGCACAGAATTCATATTCACTCAAATAATATCCCCATCGTACCCGAGGGCGATCAGCCACTCCATTGTCACGATCGTGAGCCCAGAGAGACGCTTCTTCTCCGCGGCCGTCGACTCAATGGTCGAAAATGCAACAAATTCAGGCGGAGGCCGAACTCTCGAGCAATGGCTGGATGGATGGAGGCGGTACTCGTCACGACCGTGCGTGTACACCGCTCGCGATGCACCAGCTACGTGCTTGTGCTTCGCAATGCTGTCGAGGAACCCCTTGCACAGTGCTTTTCGGAAAAGAATCTCGTCAGACGTCGAAAACGAAGTGTTCTCATTCGGAGCAACACCCAGCAGGTGGTGCAGCTGGGTGCTCAGCTTGTACGCGTCAGATGCTGTGCGAAGCAAAACTGATGCAGTTCGGCAGAGCTTCACGCGGCGATTCGACTTGCGGAACGCTTCGATAAACAGCGCGTAGGACATGTAGTCGCTACCTGGTGAGATAAAAGTGCTTTCTGCGGCTGGGCCATCGCTCTTCTGAAAGAACATTGTGCTCGTTGAGGCCACTGCGACGGCATCGATGAGTCGGTGTTGGACTGCGGTGGGGAGGCCCCTCGAGCGAACCAGTATCGCAGCGAGCCTCGGCACCACCGGAAACCGCATGATTTCCCTGCCAAGCGGTGTTATTACGCCGGGCACGTCGTTCTTCGCCTCGATGGCGCCAAGGAACGTCAGGCGCTCGACTGCACGTTCTATCGCTGTCGACTGCACTTCTGAGGGGAACGGAAAACGCCGCGGGTTCACTCCAAAAACACTGAGCAGAAGAACGACGCGCTCGATCGGTGTTCGCTCGATTTCCGGCTTCCCGTCTGCGGCGAAGGACCCATAGCACGCCGGTGTGTACAGCCGATAGACGTGGCCCGGCATCGTCCGGCCGGCCCTTCCAGCGCGCTGCCTCGCCGAGCTCATGCTGATGCGCGAGATGCACGAGCGGTACGTATTCGCGTCAGGGTCATAGTTACGCTCCTTCACGTAGCCCGTGTCCACGACGTACCGCACCTCAGGTATCGTGAGTGACGTCTCCGCAACGTTCGTCGCAATAACGCATAAGCGCTTGTCGTCCGGCGATGGCTCAAAAACAAGCCTTTGGCGCTTCTCTTCGAGGTTTGCATACAGCGGCAGGGCGTAGAGCGTGCCAAGCGCATTCGCACCAGTCGAAGTCAAAGAGTCATCAACTTCGACTTCGCGTAGTGTAAATGTCTCTGCTGGGACATCTATAGGCTCCTCGTTGCTGGCAATAGATTCACCTGCGCCCATCTTCTCGAGCATGAAGTCGTGCTTCTCCTTTCGCGATGCGGCCTGAGCTCCCGCGCCGGACTTTTTGTACGGCCTTGCTGGCTTGCGGTCGAAGTGCTCTTGCAGGCGGGCTGCAAGCGCTTCGCAGTCCTTTTGCGTCGGGACAAAGCACAGGATCGCCCCGTGCGGCAGCTTTGTGTGAATCTGGACGCACTTGTCGAACGCGTCGTCCAGGTACCCAGACCGGGTTGATGAGCGAAGTGCGTAGTGCTCGGTGAGCTCGTACCGCCGCGCCTCCACAGAGATTATGGGCGGCGGAATCGCGAACAGTCGACTGTTCGCAGTGAAAATAGACTTGTTCATCGTCGCGCTCATCAGGATAACCGCGAGCGGCTGGCCAAGGCTCCTGCGCAGCGGAATGATGCGCGAGAGAAGGCCGAGAAGCATATCGCAGTCGACGCTCCGCTCATGGACCTCGTCGATGATCAGGGCGGAGTACCGGCGTAGCGCGAAGTCCTGCTGAATCTCTCGGAGTAAAATACCCTCTGTCATGAACTTCATTCGCGTCTTTTCCCGGTCGACTGCCCTATCGTGACGGACCTGGTACCCAACCTCGTCGGCAATGCCAAGCTCGCGCCGGAGGCGCTCGGCCATCGCGTACACAGCGACTCGGCGGGGCTGTGTGACGCCGATGAGCCCCGGGAATCCGTACTCCCACAAGAATTGCGGCACCTGCGTCGTCTTGCCAGTGCCTGTGTCACCGCTGACGACAATGCAGGTCTTGTCTGATACCTCGAGGACCTTCTCCATGATCTCCTGCTCGTGCCGGATCACTGGAAGTTGTGAGCGCTGTGCCTCGCTCTGCGCATCGCGATGTATCTCTACCTTTGGAAAGTTGAACAAGCTTATTACAGGTAGGATCGGGACCTCGTCGATAGGCTCCTGGGCTTTGGCAAGTGTGGAAGCAGCCACAGGTTGCTCGATGGGCCTTTGCTGCGCTTTTTGAGGAATATCACGTGTCAGTCGGCTTGCAGTTTCACGCTCAGCCCGAGCAGTTGCATGCATTACTCGATTCTTTTCTTTTTTCGTTTCTTTAGCTTTCTTTTCAGCATTTGATTGGCCGGCTCGAAACGACGCATGCTGCTCTACCTTTTGAGCTGAGGACTCGAGCGATTTCCAAATACTGATCGCATTTTCTTTGGAGAGCGCGACAACTTTCGACCGCTTCCGAGACTTTGACGTCATTTTTCAGTTTCTACAATAAGAAAGTTTGATAATGGATGAAAACTCAAACGTACTAACAAGTACCACACACATGTCGAAACATAGGCACTCAGTAGAGAGCAGCTGCCATCACAGGGCGGCGGATGTGAATACGAACCTTGACGCGCTTATTATCGTACACCTCGCGGTCGATGTGAAGCTCCTCGGCCCCTGGCATGTAGAGCCAGCACCAGTTGTGACCAATCTGGTCTATTCCAGCGCGCTTGTCCTGGTCGCGGAACTCTATCAAACTTGGCTCCACACGCACTCGGTACTGCTGCCAGAGCTTTTGGCATATATCCTTCTTTCTGAGTGGGCAGTTGATGCGCCAGCCGCCACCGAACGACCGCCGCGAAAAGAGGAGATAGCCCGTGTTCACGCGCCAGTAGAGATCGAGCCACTGCCGCTTGCGCGCAGCGAACTCGAGGAAGGCGTCAGTTCGCTCAATGTACCGGTCTTCTTCCTGCGTATCGGGATTGAAGCACCACACGCCCTTCCGCGCTTCGTCTGAGGGCTCACACGCAAAGCCCTTTTCCACGTACATACGTGCCACATCGAGCTTCACGAGTCTCTCTTCGCCAGAGAATCCCCCATCAGGTCCAAGAATGGATTTCTTGAATATGATCGGTATGTACTCGAGCTGGTGCTCCGGGGCTAGCGCACGTAGGAGCGGTGTTGCCTGCAAAGGTCCGAAAGCTCGCATACTCTGGTAAAAAATCTGTGCAGAGTGCTTCATGGTGTTCGCATTGTTAAAATAGAGAAACGAGGGCGATTCAGTATTTTAAAGTGCTCTTGCGCATGAGAAAAAGGCCATCATGGACATTCGCTATGCGCTTTCAGTGCATGCATCAATGAGGACTCTGATCCCTTCGATTGACTGTGCATCCCCTGTCTGTATGGCTTTGACAATGATAGGGATGTCGTTGTACGCATCGAGCAGAGACTCCATCAGAAAAATCAGGAGGTGGAAGTCTCTGAGCTTTTCGGGAAAGGGCAGCGACTGTCTCTCGGGGTCTTGCATGTAGATGCGAAGGTTATGGAATCCAGGCGGGTCATTTTCAAGACGGTATATTCGCACGAAGCGGTTTGCGACGACGTTCGACTGGAACGCCGCAACAGCAGCTGGAGCAACCAGCCACTTGATGTCTACTTCATTGGCTGCTGCCATATGGCTTGTCTTCTTCTTTTCGTCCCTAGACTGTGCCACTTCAACTTCGACCTTGGTTCGAACTTTGAACGGGTCATCGCTCGGGGAGAGGAATTGTGAGCGAAACAGGTGAACGCTTTGCTGTGACAGTTGCCAAGCCTCAACATTCGTTGTGTTATTTTCGACATTTGGTGCTATTGAAATCACAACAGATGCGTCTCCAAAGCGGGACTGCGCTTGCACCGCCCAGAGAAATTCCTCGCTTCGAAGAATATCATCTTCACTCGTGGCTATGCGAGCGACGACTACACCGACGCGCCTCAAGCCAAACAGCGATGCCAAGTGATCGACCTTTGGTATTCGTTCATCATACTTTTCATCAATGCGTTGATCTTTGCATATGCACTGCGCCTCATAGATTGTGTGAATTTCAATGGTTTGGGATGGCTCATCAAACTTTCCGTAGAGAATACCGTACACAGCCGGTGTCCATTGAATGGATCGGCAAAAGC
Source organism: Perkinsela sp. pyNocScin1 (assembly GCA_964019655.1). Lineage (NCBI taxonomy): Eukaryota > Euglenozoa > Kinetoplastea > Prokinetoplastida > Perkinselidae > Perkinsela > Perkinsela sp. pyNocScin1. Next base: position 1,189,089 of record CAXHTR010000001.1, read on the forward strand.
TCTGTAACAAGGTCGCCGATGACTCATCGATGCGAACATTTTTCACACGGGCTTCTTCCCACTTGATCTTCAGCTGGCTCGTAAATTCTACCAGCTGCGACGTTGAGACCATTTTTGTATCGCAAGGCAGCACTTGCCCACAAACAGAACGGTCTCCCTGGCTATCCTTGTGATAGAAACCTGAGACGTGACATACGTCACGCTGATACTGTGGTGCGTTGCAATGGTCACACCTCGGTACTGATGGCTTCTGCGCATCCGTCAGTCGGCTATACTTCTCAGCCATTCGTTTCCGATACGCCTCATCCATTATATCTTATTCGTCAAGTATATGTGTAGGAAAATCGGCAATGAAACAGGAACATCAGAAGGTAATGTAATGGGCCTTTATACTAGGTGGCTCATCTTCGAATAGGAAGCCGTCGTGGTTTCTTTTTGTGAACCTTTGTCACCTGCTCGACGGGACTTTCAAGAACTATTTGAGTGCTGGGTGGGGTAAAGATTGAAACAAGCTTCAAGACTCCAATGGCTGGCACGATTGCAAGCAAAATAAAAAACTTCTTGCTGAACACCGTTCCGATCTCTGTGACCCATAGGATGGCCAAAAGATCAATGATGTACGAATAAACTCCCAGCGAGCCTGAATCTGTAATGTCAACGCAATCGACTAGGAGCCCATCGTCGTCTATTAATGGCTTTCCACAAGCCCAGAGGACGCCTAAGCAGCTGAATTGAAGGAAAAGCCAAACCATCACCGGGAATAGGCGTATGTTTCGAATTGACCCTGAAGTCCATACAGAAACTGCAAGAGAAAAAGCATTGATTGCACAAGTGACTGCAGCGAATGTCAGCAGCCGGATTCTATTTGCTCGGATAATTTTTTTGAGTCCTGTTTTGGCCATTGTGACAATTATCGACTATTACAAAATAAAAAGCTGTTTGATCGCATAAAAGTGTATTCTGTGTATGAAAGGCTCTATAGCGTACCCGTCGCTTGTGATGCATGCCGAGCATCATGTCTGGTGTGACAATACGCAAGATATTCGGATACTTGCTTTGCCACCGCCGCACAAGCGATGTAGCACTTGAGGTACTGGCAATTTACCGAAGCGCTGGCGTCTGTGATGGTGGAGGTTTCAAGCTGTTTGCCATCCTCTGTGTAAATCGTTGCATTCATTGATGCAAAGAATTCAATGGCTGTCAGTATAACAGCATGCTTAACCGCGTCATCTATGGCTAAGCCTAACTTCATGTCCTCAAGAACTCCAAACGATGCATCATGATCAAGATGAAAGCCCAAGAGAAGAGCTACGTCAAATATAGCCATTGTTTCTCGAGGCCCGCATGTTCCTAAGAGTGTTATACACCATCTTGAACGCCGTACTTCAATGAGTTTTCTCAACAGGCATCGAAGCCAATGGCAGTAGCTAAATTCGACGCTTCGGTGAAAAAGGAGAAATATGTGCGCTGGATTGTTGCTTGTTATTGCTGATACAAGCTCGAGTGCGTACTCAACACTGGAGTCTATTCGCTGATCATGAGAAAGCCTTGCAAATTCTGCACAGAGGCCGAAGTCTGTTTGCATGATTGCAGCGTAAAGAATGCGATAGAGTAAAAACTCTTCTTCGTTTTGCAAAGCTTGGGTTCTTTCTTTTTTAGTAAAGCTTTTCGCTTTCTCGTACAAGGACAGCAGACGACTTTGGCATTGATTGAATTCAACGAGATCACGGAGTTCCAGAGAAAGCCTCGCCTGCGCCTCGTAGACGAGTATGGCGAAGGAGTTCTCGATTTGCTGTATCGATAAATCTTGGCGAATCGACTTCAGCTGTTCATTCAAGTATTCATTTCCTTTTTCTCCTGTCAAACCAGCTGCCTTGTTCATCACAAAATCGAAGGACTCCTTTAAAACATGTATTGGACGAACATCAGATGGCTTTGGAACCTCTTGAAGTCGAAAGTATGGCTTCTCGAGTGACATTAGTGTTCCAACGATCTTAGCACCATCTGCGGAAGCCTGCACATCAAACTTGTGATTTTGGGCCAGTGAGGGCGAAGCTTCACTCACGGGTCTCTTTGACGCTGCGAATCTCTCCATTCTTGATTTCTGTCTTGCAAGCTCTTCATCATCGATATCAATGTTGTTCACAGCAATGTTTTTCCGCACCGCCTTTTTCTGTAAGCTTCCTTCAAGGGGTATTGCTGCGTTGACTTTTTCATCCTCACTGCCGAACAGTTCTGTCGAGCGAATGCTTTCCCATCCCATTGCGTCAGGTGCCGAACGATCAATATCTCGAACTTTTTTTAAGCACTGTAATTTCTCTTTGTGTGATCGCTGTTGCGACAGTGCTGTCATGGTTATGTGCGAGCGATATTGCAACATGTGTAATATTCTTAACGAGCTGGATTTCGAATGATTCATCGGCTTGGATTTCACTTTTTCTGCCCGTGAGAGCTGAAACAAAGATTTCGTCAATAGGGAATGATGTGTCTTCAATTTTGGGCATATTGGCACTTTCTTTGGATCCAATCCACATTTTGAACATGTCTCGCGAACCTCCATCTGTGAAACAAGAAAAATCTGTATTTTCAATGATAGTGTTTGCTTCTGAAGAATAGTTATTGTTAAGAGTTCAATCATTTACAGACATGACGTCAAGCTGCAGAATATCACATGGTGTACCGAAAATGCTTCGAAGGCTTGGAGTTGTGCGGCCATGATCTCCATGCACAAATTCTTTGACGTACATACCAGCACTGCAGACCAAGTTGCAGATTGCATAGTGTGGATTCAAAAAGGTAATATTCATTGAGTGAATATGCCTCTCCCTCGACATTCGGGCACGGCGGTGCAATACTCGTATTGGTGTTTTCTGTAGCACCCGAAGTGCTTCCCCGTGGTAAGTGTAAGCATTTCCCTGATCATCTGATATGAAACATGATTTAGCATTACCTAGGCGAATGAATTTATGACAATCTGAGGCATCGGTGCTCTTTGGTGCGAAGTGATACGGGACTTTCTTGTGTACATAGACTATTGCCCGATAAGACTTTGAATGGTAGCTTCCATCATTCTTCAATGCTTGCGCGTATATGGGATGAGCAATACGAATGGAGAGAGCTTCCACAGCGTGATTCTCTCTAGAAATATCGCCTGTTGTAAGTTCAGAGATAAGACATCTTAGCTTGATTAGAAAAGGTCGTCCCTCACCGAGCATCCGAACATCGCGGTCTTCCCTTCCCAAAGAATAGAAAGTCGTTTCTATCTCGCCTGTGTGCGTCATGTTATTGCTACCACGAGCATCAGAGGTAAAGCAATTTTCTTTTATCAGGTTCGCGAGTGCTTCTTCCACGGAATCACTCCCTACTCTACTTCTTTTCTCTGACCCTCCTGTCCACCAGGGAGTTTGAGATAGGTACCTTTGGCGCTTCAAGTATCTTCCATAGATGTGCAAATTCGGAACAAAGCAATGATTGTTCAGATAGTTACAGTCGTACGAGACGAGAAACCCATAGGGCTCTGTAATTGCCTTATTTCGGACCAATCTTCTAGCTAATTTACCCATCGATCGATGCAAGCCTTGATAATTCTGCTCCGAAAGCTTTGCATCGCTTTCAGAACCAGTAAGTGTGAGCGAATAGTGATTTATGAATCCTAGGCGGATTATTGAATACAGTTGGGACAGGAAACCTTCTGATTTGATATCTTCCCCTTCCATTTGCTCTGAGCCGTGCTATCGATTTGGATTAATAGTAACTAATTTTAACTAAAAGGGAATTAGAGATTAAATACACTTGTATGCTTTGGCGAAATTTTACATCATTACACTTTCACAAGTGAATATTAGCCATCGTGCCCGATTTTCGATTCTGATTAAGTACTAAAGTATGAATTTAATAGGTGCATCAATAAATTACATTGTTTACGCTGCATTGTAAACTTTGTTATGCATTATTTACCGTAATATATTCCCATAAGGTTATATGTCATCGGGCGACAGCGCTGAGCGTAATGGCAGTGTTAGAAAGTCTTCACGGCGACGAAAGGGGCATGGGGGTTCAGCAGGCCAAGACCTATCCGTTGAGCTAGCATTGGAAGCTCACATTCTGAGATATTTGCAAGAGAATGGACATACTGAGGCTTACAACGCATGTAAAAAAACTTTCTCTGCCCTTGCCTTTGACCGATCCATCCGCCTTGCTTTTCGCCTGGAAGACATCATCAATAAACAATTTCTACGAGTATCCGTTTCCCCGTCGAGGAACAAGCCACTCAATGTACATGCTCCGAAACCTCTGCAAAGTTTCACTCAAGAGAAGTTATACGACCCACCCGCACCTGTCTCATCCGATAATCAAGAATTTCTCGCAAATTGGCGCCAGACAAATGATATGAAATCCAGTCGTAGATCAGTGTCACGTTATGCATTTGCATCTACACAAAGCTCTGAACAAGCGAAAATCATGGAAGATAGTGATTTAAGTGATCCTTCGACGTCTGAGGAATAGAACCAGTGAAATAAATATCCATCATCGAAAAGTAAATTCTTCAGAGAAAGCACTCATCATATCAATAACGAATGAAATGGAAAATTTCTCCAGGTCTCAAGTTTGGATGCGATTTTCTCATGTACGCTATGGATTCGAATGAAGCACCACATTCTCATGCTGCATATTGTGCCCATGTTATTGATGCTGATCGACTTCTTAGTATGAAAGAAATTTCGGGAATATGCCGGCTTTCGGGCAGCGTAAAGAAAGCTACCCTATTCATACCATCAAACTATTGGAAAGAAGCACATTCTGCTTCTAGTGATGTGATAGATATCGACCCAAGACAGTGTATTGTGCTCTCGTCTGGCATCCCGTAAGTTTTATGAGCTTTCATATAGCCTGGGCGCATAACATACCCGAGAATTCCATTCCTTTAAACATTAATTATCAAAGATAAAAATGCATAAATGAAAGAGCCTGAGAAGGTCGAAGTTCTTGCTCTTGGCTCTGGTTCTGAAGTTGGAAGATCATGTGTGATTGCAACGCTCGGCAATAAGCGGATCATGTTTGACTGCGGAATCCATCCAGCTCGAACGGGTTTCGACTCTTTACCTCAGTTTGATTCAATCGATTGCTCAACAATCGATGTTGCTTTGATTACACACTTCCATCTTGACCACTGTGGAGCTGTGCCTTATTTGTGTGCGCAGACAAACTTCACTGGTAGAATCTTCATGACACATCCAACAAAAGCTATCTATCGAAAAATCATGCAAGACTTCGCGCGGCTCAATGGGTCTGAATCTGTCATCACAGAAGAATGGATCGATAAAAGCATGACGAGAATCGAAACCATTGATTTCCATCAGGAAGAATATGTGAATGGTATATCCATCAAACCCTACAATGCGGGCCACGTTCTCGGTGCGGCGATGTTCTTTGTTGAAATAATGGGTGTCAAAATTATGTACACGGGTGACTACTCGCGCTATCCAGATCGGCATCTCCTTGGGGCTGAGACTCCTGCACAATCACCTGATGTTCTTATCCTTGAGAGCACTTACGGTATTCAAGTGCACGAGTCTCAAAAAGAGAGAGAATCGAAGTTTGTCAAGTGGGCCCATGACATCGTTCGCGCCCCACGGAACGGAAAATGTTTGATCCCCGTGTTTGCTCTCGGAAGAGCGCAAGAGCTTCTTCTGGTTCTCGAGGACTACTGGGCAAAGCACAAAGAGCTGCACAACGTTCCCATTTACTTCATCTCGTCGATGTCAGCAAAGTTTGACGAGCTATATGACTACTACAAGTACCAACTCAATGAGGAAGTTCAAGAAGAAGAGCGAAGTCCATTTGCATTCAAGCACATCATTTGTAAGAAAGACTTGAGAGATTTTTCGGACATTGGTCCATGCGTGGTTCTCGCAAGCCCTGGAATGCTCCAGACGGGAGTAAGTCGGGATCTCTTTGAGCGCTGGTGCACAGAAATGCGAAACGGTGTAATCATCGCTGGATACTGTGTCGAAGGGACGCTCGCGAAATCCATTCTTGACCGCCCACGTGAAATTCAGCGCGAAGATGGCAAACTGCTACCGCTTCGAATGGATTCCATTCACAATGTGAGCTTCAGCGCGCACAGTGACTTTGCGCAAACAAAGGACTTTATCTCATCGATACCGCAAACAAGAGAAGTTGTCTTGGTGCATGGAAATCCCGATGCTGTTTCGAAGCTTTCTGAGCGTTTAATGTCAGACTTCGAGGACAGAAAGCTGAAAACTTACATCGCAATTAACTCCCAAGCGATAAAAATCGCTGTCCAGTCGAAGGTTATTGCGAATATCTGCGGGACTCTCGCAGAAAAAATCCACGACCAGAAGGAGCATATGATTTTACTTCTCGTTTCTAAGGTGACTGGCGAGCATATTGCTATTTCACCGGAAGATATTTCAAACTTCACGGATCTGGACTCCGCCGCCCTAAACTTTGGTTTGCACATCAAATGCCCAGCACATCTGAGTATACAAAACCTGTCTGCGTACCTGGCACAAAAGTTTGAGCACTGCTCACTGGAAAATACGGGTGAGTCACCCGCGCACATTCTCGTGGACCGCTCCATTGAAATTAGGCATTGCCCACTCGCCCCACTTTCAGATGATCAACCCGTAGCAACGGTCCAAATAAACTGGAAAATGCCTGAACCTCACGCTCTCGTTCGTGCACAAGCAGTTTGTGTTTACTGCGTCGAGTACATTCGAGATCTTTACTCACCGGCGCGCATGAACTCGCAAGAAATCGCCCACAAGTCTCGCGATAGGCGAGAAATTATGCAGGCATTTCTGAGAAACACATTTCAGAATGTCACGCTTGACAGTGCGAAGCAAATTTTTACTGTTGACTACATGGGCGTGCCCAATGTATCTATAGATGCGAATTCACTCGATGTCACAGGTGGGACACAGTTCATAAGGGAGAGAATTGGTGAGTTGGTACAGCGCTTTGCGGGAACAAGAGGCCTGCTGAGCTTTTCAGAATGAATGCTCTTTCAATCGGCCTTTGCGCTAGAAATGCGCGATCCAAGAAAATCTCTTTTTTAGGCTTTTCCCACGCCCTTGCTTTGCAATAAAGTTCTTTTCTTTTTCATTAGCTTTAAAGCTAGTTTGTAAGCAATGTCATCGAAGGTGAACGACGCCTTGCACCGATTTGTGAATGCCCTCCATCGCGACCCACAGATGCGGCCCAAAAGCCTCGCTAAAACACACATCGCGCCGCAATCTGTCCTCGCAAACTTGGAATTATTCCGTAAGAGTTTAGACAATAGGGGCTCCGGGGACAAGAGTATTGCAAAAAGCATTCAGTCATTATTTCTTTCCGATTACATGCGGTGCAAAGCGCAGGAAGGCGTTTGGGGTCTTAATCCTGGAAGTAACCTCCGATCAAGAAGCGCATGCGCCCCTGCAATGCCTGAAGCAGAGTGCGGATCCAATGTTCGCGTGATTCAGAGCGCTGAAGATCACGAATACCGCAATGCGCTGATGGTCCCTGCAATGCGAGCGCACCTGCTTTCACTCATGAAGCGCACAACAGAGAAACTTGCGGCGAACAACATTCGCTACTGGATCAGTGGAGGCACGCTTCTCGGTGCGGTGCGCCATGGAGGCTTTATTCCGTGGGACGATGACATAGACATTTGCGTTGATGCAGCGGACGAAGAGGCGCTGCTGCGAGCGTTTGACTTTCCGTTAGGTCTCGAGTTCAACCCTATCTTTGGGTATAAGGTGTACTCGAGCGAGAAGGCTGCCGTCGACTTGCACCCGCTGACATGCTACGGGGTATTTATCGATTTTTTCGTGATGCAACCGTGTGCCAGTGCCTACGTGCAGATGTTTGAGCCTGCCAGGAGCACCTGGCCTCATGAAATTTGGAATCAGCAATGCTTGCTTCCGATCAGAGATTATGCTTTTGAGAATATCGCTGTGAAGGGCCCTTTCAACGCGACACGCTATCTCAAGCGAATGTATGGCGACGACTGTCTCCGAAAAGGGATAATTCCGCCAGTTTTACACGGGAAACATATCAGTCAGAGTACACTTGAAGTGCCGCTCGAAGTTTGGAAGGGCGGGTGTTGAGGGTCATTACCGAATTGGTTTCTTTACATTCTCAGAGTAAATCTTGTCCTTCCACAGCAGAAAAATTTCTGAAAGATCACATCACTCAAAGAGGTATCATCAGTCCATTTGACCTCACTTGACTTTCGCTATGCTTCAGTGGAACAGTTCACCGCTCATAGCCCTCTGTAATCTGTGATCTCATCAAAAAATCATGAATCACAGAGAAAAATCACTCGCACTCTGAAATCCTTGCATTTAACTATCAGTCGATTCTGTGTATCTTGAGGCCTTTGCAGTCTATCGAAGCCCATGCATTGAAGAGTAGTAAAGATACTTTGAATCATGAAAAAGATTGAACTCAAAGTTCGATCGATGAGATCAAGTAATCACGCAGAGCAAGCGTCTGTTTTCCATCAGCGCCGAATCTTCGTGCGGGGTGTGTTTCGCCGACGCACACCGCTATCCAAAGGCTCAATAATCTTTCCTTTCTTAGTACGCACCGGCGGCGTCGTGAGCTTCTGAACTACCGTCGCAGCGTTCCACTCTTTGCCGAGCGGAAGCCGCACAGACTCCTCATACTGCTCCTGGGAACTGTACGGATACGGCACCTTCTTCGCAACGAACTTCGGATTTACGTACGCCTCGGCCGATTCGTTGATGAAAACGTGCTGGAGCGAGTTGTCTCGCCGCTTCTGCCGGAGGGCATCCAGCTCGATTTTTCGCTTCGCCTCTAGCCTCGCCATACGAGCCTTTTGGGTTTTGTTGAGCGAGCTGTCCTCCTCCGCTGCCCCGCCCCACTCGTTCCACCCCGGCAGGGCCTGGTTCGTGTCAACAGGCTTGGCCTCTTTCTCGATGGCAGCCTCCTTCTCCTTGATGAGATTCTCAAGAATTTCTTCGTCAGCGAACGCCTGCTGGATGAGGGCTTCTTGCTCTTTTCGCTGCTCTTCGACTGTTGGGTACATGGCGCTCTTCACCGGCGGCTCCGGGTCTGCAACATCTACGCTTGCGTCAACCTTCTCGTAAGCATTCGTTACATGCGGGATGCGAACCGCCACCTGCTGGTCCCCCGCTTTCTCAGCCCGAAATCTGCCAGCGCTTCGGGTAATCGCTGTTCGCGGACCCTCCGGCTCGTCGTCGCCGGAAATTGCGTTGCTGTCCTCGGAAATCGCGCCGCTCTCCTCAGGTGTAGCGTCGTCCTCGTCGACGCTGTTCTTCCGCTTGCGCTGCATGAAGGACATCTGCTGCAGACCTTCGCGGCTCTTGTTGATAAAGTCTTGTGGGAGTGGGTTGCTCGTGAGTGCGTCCTCAAGGGCGCCCTCTGTCGCTTCCTGGTCGCTCGCAGAATCCTCTTGCAGCGCGAGCGAGTCCTTGGAGGTGTTCTTCTGGTAAATCTCGTGCTGTTTGTCGAGCGCCTCGCGTTTTTCGCTGTCCCACATCGCGGCGCGCTTGATGTGCTTGATGTACTTGCTCGTGTTCTTGTGCCGCATCGTTGCACGCTCGTACGCGCGCTGTTTCTCCAAATGCTGCTTCTGGCGGAGCGCGGCCGCCTTTGGGTCGATCTCGTACATTTTTTTGATCATTGCCTCGCGCGCCTTGTCCTCCTCCTTGCGCTGCATGCGGTGGTACTGCTTCGATTTGATCTTGTTCGCGCGCTGGCGCTTCTTCACGTCGTACGACATCGCCGCTTTGAGCTTCGCCAAGATATTCGGCGTCGTCACATACGCGTCTGGATCGAGATCGTTCGCTGTCTGCTCGTCGTTGGCCCGCTCCACCTTCTTGAGCGGGATGTAGCCCTGTTCGCTTCGTGGTTCTTCAGCGTATATACCGCTGCGCTCGTATATTTCATTCAGCTTGCGCTCGAGGCTCGTCTCCGCGTGCACCGGGGCAGAGATGCTGGCCATTGAGTGGAGTGTGATGTCCTTTTCGTCTGAACGCAGCGGAAACTGTACATTTTCTGCCTCATTCAGCCTGCGGACGAAGAAATTCCATTTCCGGAGATTTTTCTTGGCGAGATCTCGCGTAATGCTGCGGTCGTTTTTCGCCTCGTTCGCTGGGGTAACTTGGCTTTCGGCGTGCGCGATGGGCAACGACTCTGTGATCGACTCGAGCCGCTCGGTGTCAGCAGTGCTCATGTGCGTCTGGGCAACTTCCATGAGCTTGTTGATAGAGGCTCCCTCATGTTCGCTGGCCCCAGTCGCCAAGGCATCGAAGGTAACGCTTTTCTTACGTTTTTTCGTCGAACCGTCCTTGGGCTTCTTTGAGCCCTCCACGCCAATTTGCACCTTTTTCTGCCGTTTTTTAACCTCTGGTGGCATTTTATTTTGAAATATGAAAGCAGTGAGGAAACATTTCGGTGTTCAATCAGTGGTTTAAGAATAGTTTCAAAAATGGCAAAAGATATGTCGTCATCGAATTGAATTTGGATGTGTACGTGATCAACTCAGAATGTGATTCAGAGAGATTCCCAATTGTACGATGTGTAATCATGTTGGACAGTGAGCTGCAATACAGCGATCACAGAAAATCTACGAAATATAGCTTTCATCGAAATTTGGATGTACTTTATCAACTCGGGGTTTAATTCAGAGAGATTCCCAATTGTACGGTTTGTAATCATGTATGGTGAAGTAATTAAGAGTCAAACTCTTGTGAAAGAAAATCTTGATTGCATCACAAAGGTTGAATCATTGGTTCAGTTCCATGAAATACATTTCTACAAAAGAAGAGAAAAAGGAAAGCGCTAAACAGAAAAGTATAGTGTACCAACACAAGATTACGAGCCATCTGCCATTCGCATACACTTCTCGTAGAGCTTC